>JASDDO010000029.1:364986156-367449126 GCA_030015575.1 Agapanthus africanus
GTGGACGCAAGCGCACACAAGAGTGGCATTGCGCCACGTGCAAAGCACGTGGTTTGGTGAAGCATGCGCTCCTAGTGTAGGCGCAAGTGAACGTATGATTCGCGCTGCGCCACGTGCTGTGCACGTGTTCTTGTGGAGCTTGAGCTCTTGGTAGGGCACCCCTTTAGTGCAAAGCGCCCGTGCATTGGTTGGTGCTGGCGCAAACAGGGAATGGCGCTTAAGCCCGTGCATTGCATAGACGTTGGCGCACACGAGATTGGTGCTTGCGCCACCATGGAGCTTGCGCTCCTATTTGTGGAGCTTGAGCTCCTGGGGTTTTCCGCACAGGAAAAGCCCAGAATCGTTCCCTTTGATGGGTCACCCCCAATCTTCTCCTATTTTGTCCCAAAAGTGTGCTCTTGAATCTTCAAAACTTCGGATTTGAATCTTGAATGAAGAAAAGGGTCTCTTCCCCTTTTCCAAGCATTGGATCTTGTCACAATGGGGTGTTTGGAGATGGGTTCTCCTTTCCCCTTCTGGATCTTGAAAAGAAATAGTTGGTCAAAAATCTCTCCTTTTGGGATTTGATGGGAGATTCACTCTTTTCAATGGATTTATGACCAAAATCTATTTACTTTTGGAAAAAGAAAAGGTTTTCTCTAGATTTAATTGGAGAAGAAGAGCTTAAAGAGAGGAGGCATAAACCCTAATAATTTGGGGGAATCCAAGTTATACTTCATTTCTTTACATGTTTGCCTTATATAGCCTTACATTTCACATTTTTCCCCTTGGCCTTTACAAAATTGCCCTATTGCCTCTCTCATGCACATGTGCCCATTTCTTTTTGCACATAAGTCATGGATTTTACATAATTTGGCTTTTTACCCACTTAATTTACAATTTCATACTTGTTTGCATAGAAAAAACTGATTATTACACATTCATTTTTCTTTCTCCTTCAATGGCCTGCCGGTTTCGCTCAGGCTTGAGGTGGTTTGGGCATGGACCCGGTTGCTTGTGGTTGGACCCTGGGTTAGTTGGACCCGGGTCAACTTGGGCTTTGACTATGACATTTTGGCTTTTTATTTTGATTTCTGATTTTGGCAATGGGATGTAAATTTTAACGCCAACAAATATAAACTATAAAACTTTATGACGTGCCAAAAGGAGCATCTTATCAATATTCTTAGTATCCAAGTATCCCATACAAATCCAATATGGATGTCTTCTTGATAGTATGTGTGGAACATGGCACAAAAACTGCCTGAGAAGGATAAATAAAATATAGGCAAACGGATAATAAACTAACCTGGAGAGGGATTTCTCGTAGTTTCTGCTCGAGCTGGGCATCATCAATTAGTAAAGATACCACATCCTCAGGCTTTAACAACTCACCCTGAACATGCCCCCCAGTCATAACCAGCTGCTGCACAGTATTTTTCTGGCTTGCTCTTTGCAGTATCTTCTCTTCAACCGTCTCTTTGCAAATCAATCGGTACACAGTAACCTACATGCAGTGTAGTTTGCAAATAAATTACGGAAGAATATAGATTCAATGTGTAGTTTGCAGTATAAGGGCTAACATGTGTAGATAAATAAAGTCCATACAATCATATATACTGCACAAATACAATGTAGTAGAAGTCAATAAAGCACGGTTAATTGTACCCATTGCAGTCAAGCCACAATTAAGTGTCATGTCATTTCCAAATTCCAAGTCCAGATTTGCTTAATATTGAAATTTATGAGCATGTGATATTACTAACATGAACTCGGGCAAGATGCAACTTCCGCATTACCCAGATGATTGAAGAGGGGAAAATGAGTTTATAAAGTGTGATTAAGTAGATAACCTGGTTGTCCAGAATCTAAGCTGAGGTGTCACATTGCGAGGCTATATCAATGAGATAAACTGATAGCACAAACAGTATCATACATGTAAAGTGAGACATGCAATTTGAGGCATTATCTGGATGTTTAAACATAACTAGAAGATGAAGTACATTAATACACCTATATTTATATGAAGATGAAAGTTTCTCTTTTAAACCCATATTTAACTTTGTGAAGACTAAATGTGGCTAGAGACTAGAAGTGGCCCCAAATTTAAATGATGGCCCCAACATTCATCAAATGAGAAGGTACATATTTGTGAGGCACAACTCTTTCTGCGTAAAGATTCATCCACTGCCCCTATGCAACCCCGAAATTTGAGAAAATAAGCATCATAGCATTTATACAATAACCACTAAAGTTCTTAGAGAAAACTAATATTATAAAACAATATTGCAAACTGAGCCTTGACTTCTAAAAGAATTTAATGAAGAGCTCAAACAAGTCGACCAATAATCAGGACAAAGGGTTATAATTTATCAAATACTGTCTACAGTAGGTTAAGTTCTGATCTTGCTGACCTCCCTTGTTTGACCTAACCGATGTGCTCTATCCATTGCTTGAAGATCTAGGGTTGGATTCCAATCACTTTCATAAAAGATGACAGTATCGGCAGCTGTCAGATTGATACCAAGGCCTCCGGCTCTAGTGCTCAGCAAGAATACAAAAATGTCATTACTGCAATATAAAAAGGAATTTTTAAGTCAAATTTCAATTTACTAAAAAACTTAATTTGAAAGTATTTGTATAATTCAAAAAGGCATTAGATAATTGTCAAATGAAAGCTCAGTAGAAGGTAACGACGCCTACCGCTGCTGAAAGTCTCTAACCATGTCACGTCGATCCGAAAGGCTGGATGATCCATCAAGTCTAAAATACTTGTATTTCCTATAGTTCATGTAGTCCTGCAAAATAAAATTTGATAAATGTTGAATATCCAAAAACATATAGTACAAACATCTTAAAGCAACAATTAAGATAAACCAAGTGCACGCTCCAGCTAGTGTCATTAGTCCAGAAGGATCTTATCCTGATAATCAACATAAAAATGGTTGTAAGTTGAAATACAATCCTAATTTTTTATTGGCTCCAGTCAGGGGCATGGTAACACAACAGAAGGCAGAAGTAGCATGACGAGTCTCATACCTGCCACCTTGGCATGGATTAGCATGCCCACAGGCTTTCATTTTAACTATTTAGATGTATTAGCCACTTTAGCCAATCTCCCTGATATCGACTCTCGCATGGGCATGATGTAAAATCAGGTGAGGTTTAAAAGCCTAATGCCAGGTTTTCTTGTTCAGAGGAAAGAGATACTTCCCAGATGTAAACCGACAGGTTCTACTGTTACAGAACTAAGT
Source organism: Agapanthus africanus (assembly GCA_030015575.1). Taxonomy (NCBI): domain Eukaryota; kingdom Viridiplantae; phylum Streptophyta; class Magnoliopsida; order Asparagales; family Amaryllidaceae; genus Agapanthus; species Agapanthus africanus. The sequence goes on from JASDDO010000029.1 coordinate 364,989,390, forward strand.
TGAATAGCTAATATTCCATAAATTAAAATTATGATTCCCTAGCAACCAACAAACAATGCCTTCTTCAGAGAAATTGACCGGGCCTTTTCTTGTCAACAAAAATTCACAATAATTGATGTGTAAAACATTCAGATCTGTTTACAATAGGCCAAACCCTCATCCCAGCTTTCCCCCTTGGAATCGATATTGAGTAAACAACTACATTGCTCCCCTAGTCTTAAGCAGATTGACATCATTCAGCCAAGAAAATTATGTGTACAAGTACATTAATCATGACAGCAAATATTAATGTAAACAATTCAATATTCTACATATAAGTTTATGATGTCAAAATACAAGAACAAAGAAACAAACCTCAATAATGTTCAACATTTTTGTCATTTGTGCAAACAAAAGAACACGATGATTTCCAGCCCGCAGACGTTTCAATAATATATCTAGTGTTTGAAGTTTCCCAGAATCCTGAATAAAAGAAAACTTAATTAGTAGAAGCCAGCCACCATTTTGGATACACATAAAATGATAAAACAGATAGCTCTGTCAGATAAGCACGATACACTCCTAGATAGTAAAAACTCAAGACAATTCCAAAAATCATTTCATCATATACAAAAAATGCTCTGAAAGCTCATAGGAAAAACGAAACAAAAAAGAAATTATATATACCGTAAGCATTTTAGCAGGGTCAAAGCTTTGCACGGGTGGAGAGGAACCAAAAATCCTGTACGTGAGCTCAAGCATGGGCCTAACAGAAGATGATTCTGCATCGACCTCTTGAATCAAATGATGAGGATCAGTAGGCATTTTGGGACCATTAAACTCAGATGTGCGAGCAAATCCAAGAAACATCTTCTTTGCCCAAGGATGGTGCAACTCCTCAACAATTTGGTAAGCAAAGTTTCTGTCTGTGCACTGAGCACTTATCTGCAAATTGAAGGGATCACTTGGTATAAGAAGACAGAAGCATACACACAAGTTACACAACACTAATAGTGGTCCCATGCATAAAATTATCTTTTAAAAAAAAATACTTCCTCTTCGCTATAGAGCAAAAGATGGTTATGCAGAAGAGGTAGCAAAATGCAAACATATATCAAACTTACTGGTGGGCCTCTAGCTTTTGGAATAAAAGCATATGACGAACGCACAATCCTAATGTTGGATTGTAACCTTTCATTATGTGATATCACCAATGGCTCAAACACGTCATCGTTAGGACCAGTTGCGAGTTTCTTTCTGAGAATGCTAGCCTCAGATTTTGAGGGAATCAACAACATGCGTGCAACTGCTCTTACTTTTGATTCCTCTAGGTGGTTATCTTGAAAATTCTCACCCTCTAAATCCATAAAAAGGTCGAGAGTTTCATCTACACGCTGCTTATCCCACCTTAAGACAGAAAACATTAGTCTCTCGAGCAAAGAACAATGTGCTAAAAATGAGACCTCAGCCGGTGATAAATCCATAAGACGAGTAAAGCCAAATGTCCCAGCAGTCATAGAATCCTCATATGGTAATTGTGTTGCTATAGAACTATGTACATTTTCAGGAGAAAATATACTGAAGAACCTCTCGAAAGAATTACGATGCAAACCTTCACCGACCACTAAAGAAGGTGTTTTGGAGTTTCGGATAATTTGTTGATAGATCAATTTTGGGACCTGAAAGCATGAAACAAAATCCAGTAATGGATATTAAAAGAAGAAATAAAGAGGCAGCAGTAAGGCCGTACAGGAAAATCAAAAGCATGGTAGGCAGAAAAATTGTAATGATGAACAAATGATTTATTTAAGGACACATTAAAAGATACCTTATATGACACAGGATTCAAGTGTCCTGAGTAGTGAACATCTTCCATCTCTCCAAAAGGAGGAGGGAGAAGAGAATTTGGGATATCTGCAAAGTACAGAAATGAGCTTCCCTCGTTACGCTCAAACAATTCGGGATGATTACACACCTGCGAAAAGGAGAGATCTTCACATCAGCAAAATTTATTTTTAAAGACGTCGTGTTAAGTTATAAAATTGAAGCTGCCAGAAATTATTATTTTACATTATGCACTGATCTACTTTATGATACTAAACACCATTAAACGTAGAAGAAAACTAAGTATTGTAAATGCAAGTTCCTTTTTCTCCAAAAAATTCTGTGAAACATAGCTACAACAATAACAACAAATCCTTTTTCACCAAACTTTTGGGGACAAGTAGTATACTTAGATGAAAGAATTAAATCAGAACATATTCAACAAATACCTTGCGTAGCTGAATAACTATGTTCATCAAATTAACAAGTTTCTTCTCGGTTAGGGTCCCGCGGTTACTATCGAAAATCTCAGCAAGTGATATTTTGTTCTTTATTGCTTGATAAAAAGCCTGCTGCCTGGAACTTAATTTACAATGAACCATAACTTCCGTCTTCGCGGTCAATTCGGTTATGACGTCTTTCTTAACCCGGCGCAACATAAAGGGTTTTAAAACTGCATGCTGTCAGAATCAAAAGAAATTATTTATGTTAAGAAAAAGACAATCAAAAGCACCATAAATGCATTGATGGATAATCTATGTATTAAAAACATAAGTATAGCATTCTACTTATAAAGCAGCATGTTTCTAACTACCTTCCTATATATAAACTAATATTCTAATCAAAGGGTAAAGTTTTCAAGGTTACTCTATGAAAAGAACAAGAGAAAATAATTTATTGGCTTAAGAAATTATGAGTCTCTAAATACAAATATATATGGCGGGTCATAGACCACCTTTACAATAATAGATGCAGGACTAAAGCTAATAACTAATATCTAATAACTAATTGTATATCTAATAACTAATTATATTCATAACACTCTCCGCAAGCTGGAGCGTAGATATTAATCATGCCAAACTTGGACAGATGATGAGCGAAAACCGGTCGAGAAAAAAATTTGGCAAAGATATCTGCCAGTTGAGCCGAAAAAGAAATATGTTGGAGTGCAACCACCTTGTCGCCACCTTGTCACGAATGAAATGACAATCTATTTCAATATGTTTGGTCCGCTCATGGAAAACTGGATTCTTAGCAATGTGGATAGCGGCCTTGTTATCACAAATTAGTATAGTTGGAAGAGAAGGAACCCCAAGATCTAAGGGAGGTAAGCCATACCAACTCCGTAACTGTATACGCCATAGATCTATACTCAGATTCGGCAGAAGAACGGGCCACTACATTCTACTTCTTACTCCAAGTAACCAAGTTTCCTTCCAAGAAGACACAGTAGCCATTAGTAGAACGACGATCATCAATGGATCCAGCAACGTCAACATTATGCTGTGAGCAACAACGTAAATGATGGTTTGTAAAGACCTTGTCCTGAAGAACCTTTGATATATATGAGAATATGCTCAGCTGCCTTAAAATGAGAAGTCAAAGGATTCTGCATATACTGACTCACTGTGGTAACGACAAAGGCAATACAAGAACGAGTGACAGTAAAGTAAATAAGCTTTCCAACTAGAAGTCGATATCGTCCTAGGTCAAGTGGTGGGGACCCAAGAAAGAGCTCAATCGAGATGCTTGACTGAGAAATCCATACGAGTGTCTGTTGGTCTACATCCCAGAAATCATATCTCAGATAGAAGATCAAGTGCATAGTTACGCTGAGAGAGTTGTAATCTACCAGAATTCCGTAATACTTTAATTCCAAAGAAGTATCTAAAGTAGCCCAAGGTCCTTGGTATGAAAGTGTGACGCCAAATGTTCTTTCACCTTAGAGATGCCGGTAGAATCATCTTCGATAATCATAATATCATCGACATACACCAGCACAATTACTCTGTCCTGAGAACGATTATGTGTAAAAAAATGTGTCGGCGCGACTGCATTGGAAGTCAATCTGTTGTAAGATCATACTAAACTTTTTAAGCCAGGCACATGGTGATTGCTTCAATCCTAATAACGATTTTTATAAAAAAACAAACCATACTCCCCTGGTCGCTCAAAACCAGGAGGATGCTGAATATAAAGTCTCCGAAAGATCGTCATTACGAAAGGCACTATTCACATCAAGCTGATGAAAAGGCCATGCCTTAAAAATAGCCAAGCATACAAGTACACGAACAGAGGTCAATTGGTAACTGGCGAAATCAATCGTCCCACCTAGATTATGCTTGACAGTAAAGACCCATCGACAGCCGACAACCTTCTTATCTGAAGACGGAGGTACCAATTTCCAAGTCTGATTAGAGCGCAGTGCGGTAATCTCCTCTAACATAGTTGCATGCCAACCTGGGTGCTGAAGAGCTTCCTGTACAGAAGGAAGAGTGATGGCGGATAAGGAAGAAATAAACTGACAAGCAGATGATATCCGTCTATGATAGGAAGCAGTTAAAAATTGGATGTGCAGCAGTACATGAACGCTTACCCTTGCGTAAAGCAATAGGAAGAGAGATCTTCTGCTGAAGGCAGTGGCGGTGGAGGATAAGTTACAGTGGACTGTATAGGAATACCTGCAAAAGAATCGTTGAAAGAAATATTGGTGGGAGGGGGTGAGACAACTTTCATACGACGGTGATACACATATGGTTAAGGGGCTACATGCTGAAAACTACGACACACAGGTTGAACAGACGAATCAAGCTCTGAGAAAGATAGATGAGGAACAGGAATAGTAGGAGTGGGGTTCGTAACAGGTGGTGGAAAATAAGCTTGATTTTCAAAGAAGATCGCATCACATGAAGTATAAACTTTAGATGCGGCAGAGGCAAAGCAAATATACCTTTTTTAGGATCATGAGTACCCTACTAACACCATACGGGTAGCTTTAGGATCAAGCCTGTCAATATGAGGACCTAGAACAAAGGGATAGCATAAGCAACCAAACACCCTAGGAGGAACAGAAAAAGGCTTCCCCTGTAGAAACAAAATAGAAAAAGAAGACCGGATGCCTAGAACCGGAGAAGGCATGCGATTGATATAAAAACATGATGCAAAAAACCGCAAAATTTCACAATAGTTTAGACACATGAATATGTAAGAGAAGAGAACAAGCTATCTCAAGTAAATGTCGGTTTTTTCGTTCAGCAATCCCATTTTGCTGAGTGAACATGAAGTTTGGTGCGATATTCCACATGTCTTACAAAATGCAGTAAACTCTATGCTAATATACTCCTTAGCATTGTCTGAACGAAAACCTTAACCGAAACACTAAATTGATTAGTAATCTCAGCAACAAAGGTTTTAAAAGTAGACAAAAGTTCAGACTTGTTATGCAGAAGATACAGCAAAGTCATGCGTGAATGATCATCAATAAACATAACAAAATATTTATAACCAAACACAATAAGAAATTTAAAAGGACCCCAAATATCGGAGTGAACTAAAGCAAAAGATAAATCATAACTCTTATTAACTGTAGAAAAAGAGGAGCGATGATACTTCCCAAGAATACAAGACTCACAACTAAATTCTGATAAACTAAAAGAAGTTAACATGGTACGTAAAGAAGAATGGGAAGGGGGACCAAGTCTCCGGTACCACTGGAAATTAAAAACAGCTGCAAACGTACTGAAAATGTGATCAACATAATACAGTCCATTCTGCTCATGCCCCCATCAATCCGTTATTTCGTCAGAATATCTTGTATCACAAAATAAGATGGATAAAAAGTTACGGAGCAGTTGAAATCATTTGTAAGCTGACGAATAGAAAACAAGTTTTGTTTTAAAGATGGCACAATTAAAGCATTTTTCAAGTGTAAAGATGAAGTAAGAAATAAATCAGCAGGACCAAAAAGAGGTATAGTATTACCATCAGTCATGGAAATAAACTTGTGGGGTTTAGACGCAAGATCAGATGGTACATCACGAGACATGTGATTTGAGACGCCGGAATCGGCTACCCACAAATCAGAATGAGAAGATATACCTGACGGGGTGGAAAAGTTGGCAAGAGCTACAGAAGAAAGAAAACGACGCAACTGGCCCCACTCATCACTGGATAACGGTACCTGGCCGGCTGAAGAGGAAGGTTGGTCAATGGCGGCTGGTGTGGATGTCTGGCGAGCTGTAAGTGTACCATCAAGATATCAATGTTTCTCCCAATACCAGTTTTCGCGATGATTACTGTCGCCGCAATAAACACAATAAAGACCGGACGGCCACGACCGCGTCCACGGAAACCACAACCACGAGCAGTTAGAGGTGGGCGACCAGTGATGCCCCACGGCCACCGAAGACAGAATCAGAAGGGCCATGTCCAGATTGATTGTATGTCTCTCGCCCACGGCCAAGAGTAACGAGTGCAGTCGAGATAGGCTCGGTAGATGGGGAAGAGACTGTGGGCATACGATAAACGCTCAACAGGCTGCTCATCAATGAAGAAAAACCACTCTGATAAAAAATGAGAGAGCGAACGCCCTTAAAGCTGAATGGTAGTTGGGCCAACAGTAATGCGCCAATAAAAGACTCCCATTGTCGGCGAGTAACAGCAAGGTCAATGGAGATAGGCTGGTAGACGTTCCACTGAACAAGAAGCCCACTAAATAGGGCGCCAAAAATCCTAAATATCTTCTCCTAAAGTAACCGTAGTAAAGGAATGAAAAATATCATAGAGCTTCTGCAAATTATTTTCAAACTACTACAGAGAACGAAGGTGTGTTCAAACTTTCTTAGCTGTTTTCAGAGACATAATAGACGTATAACAGCGAGGATCGATAGAGTTAGACAACCAAACAATTGCCTTTGTTATCATTCTAGAACCAGGTATCGTAGTGAAGATATGTAGAGTCAAGAGGAGCATCCGTCAAGTGGCGGTGAAGGCCTTTACTGTTCAAGGCTCGTTCAACAGTACAAAACCATTAGAGGTAGTTCTTTGCACCGGAGAGGGAGATCATAGTCAAGCGAAGATCCGTCTTGAAATCAATAGACAACCGAGTCCGATTTAACTTTATCATCATCAGAATCCATGATGAACGGCGCAGAAGTAGATCCCGAGAGAGAAAGAAAGGTTGTCTAACCCACAACAAGTGCGAGAAGCAAGATGATCTAATAGATTATGGAGACGGCTAGGGTTTTAAGACTAGTGAGGGTGCAGGGTGCAGGTGATGCTGCAGGGTGCAGAGGTGCAGTCGTGGTGGTGTTACTGATACGTGGTGCAGGGTTCTGGTGCGGGTTGTGGTGTAGGGCGTGATGCGGGTTGTGGTGCAGGCCTGATGCGTGGTGCAGGGCAGGAGGGGTGGGGCAGAGGAGTTGAGGGGGTGGCTAGGGCAGGTCTGCGGTGGCCGGAGAGGGCGGCTAGGGAGATTAGGGTTAGGGTATGGGAAATTTGGGTTTTGTCTCAATTCTTTTCAAAACTCTGATACCATGAAAAGAACAAGAGAAATGATCTATTGGGTTAAGAAATTATGAGTCTTTACATATAAATATATATGGGGGGTCATAGACCACCTCTACAATAATAGCCGATATGGGACTAAAGCTAATAACTAATTATATATCAAATAACTAATTATATTCATAAACCCTATAATTGTGATATGTACAACTTACCAGTCTGTTAAGCTGATGTTCATTTAAAGTTCCCCCGTGTTCTGCATGGCTCTCAATGCTGTGTAAAATAAACATATCAGCAACAGAGGTTTGATTGTAATTAAAAAGAGAAAAAGTTAATATTTAAGAAGCAATACCCTTTGGAAAACCATTCGTTAAACTGTTCATGGCTGTCAAACAAAGTGGGCATGATGAAATGGAGCAGAGCCCACAGCTCTGCCATATTATTTTGTATAGGTGTCCCAGTCAGTAGCAAACGATTTCTACAGTTAAAGCTGAGCAACGTCTTCCATCGTTGACTACACAATTTTTTTTTAAAAAGGCATCATAAAATCAGTTTCTGCTTCTATAAGTAGGAAAATAAAGATAAAAAAGGCTAAACGTGCGTGATCGAATTATATTGAGATTGTAGATCTGGATTAAAAAGAACATGATCAAGATACCTGTTTGAACTTTTTATTGCCTGTGCTTCATCTAATACCATGTACTGCCATTTAACACGCTTTAAGATCTTCTCATCACCAACTATCAACTGGTAGCTAGTTATGAGTATGTGAAATCCAGCATCCCTAAAAAAATCGGAGCAGGTTTATTACCATACAATCTTTTGAGATGATGAGTGCAAAGATTTGACCCAATTTGCAAATATTGAAATAAAACAAAGTTGCAGCGTCATCCAGCTTACCTTCTATAGAGACGCTTTGGGTTAATATTCTTCCTAAGAATATTCCTTTCATTTGCCTGACCCCAGTATGGAAGTGTCTTCAGATCAGGACAAAATCGACTTATTTCATCGGCCCAATTACTCAATACGGATGTTGGTGCGACCACCAAAAATGGACCCCATATATTTTTCTCCTGTTTGAGACTACTGATGTTAGAAAAATGGAAAAGGGATCAACATTAACCAGATAGGCCTATATCAAAACTGAAGTATAAAAGAGTACCATATCATCATATGCCAGAATAGATGCACTTCACACAAATTTAGTTAATTGAGGATTAATAAAGCAATCCAGAAGTTAAAATAGACAATAGCCAATGGCTTGCATTATTATAAACTAAAATCCCTTACCTCAGCCAAATGAGCCAAGAATGCCATGGCCTGGATGGTCTTTCCAAGGCCCATTTCGTCAGCAAGAATCCCGTTCAAACCCTACATAAAAGAATAAGCAAAAGAGTATTCATTATATCAGATGAAAAGCTCAATATAACGAAAAGGCCTTTTATTATGTTTGACATATGCATTACCTGTTCATAGCAATTAACAAGCCATTGCAACCCTTTCAGCTGATACTCTTTCAAAGTACCTTTAAATAGTTCCGGTGTTTGCACAGATGAGGTTGCAGGCATTGTCGAACTGAAAATAATAAGAATATCATGATATTAGTCATCTTGCCACATAAGCAAGCAAGATATGAGAAACATGAAATACCAAAACCAGTTGCAAGTATTTTTTTCATTCGACTTTCTTAGTTATAAATCAAGCTATTGATGAAGAGGCCTTACGGATTGAGTAGATCAATGTTGGTGGACCCTGCAATTGCTGAATCATTTGCAGCATCTTTAGTTTCAGCAGCTTGTCTAAGCTTCAAACATTCATTGTCAAATAAATTAGTTATCTTCTTCTGCTCTGAAACAGCGTGTTGGGCGGCTTTCACAGCTTCCCTTCTTAATTCCGCTTCCTCAGGGTCCTCTTCTACCATTGGTTCATCTGTAATGGCAGATGGCTCTTCGGGGACTGCGGGTTCACCATCTGGCGTGATTAAATTCTCAGAAGGTTGTGAAGACTTGTTTTGCATGAAATGACTGTATAACTCTGTTTGTGATAATAAAAAGTTGAGCCTTTGCTGTTGTCTCTTTGCTTCTCGAAGCTCTTCTTCACGCTTCAAAGCTTCAGCTGCTTCTCTTTCTTCTTTCTTTCTCAATTCTGCCTGCAAACAAGCAGCTCAGAAAAATAAAGCACATAGCTTATCTGAAATCAGATCTCAGACACACTGGAAACACCAGCCAACAACTGATGGGAGCATAAAACAAGGAATCTAACTAATGACAAGACAACAGGTTCATCACAATTCACAAGCCATGCAGGCTATGCAGCCGAGACTTCAAGAGATTGAACTGGGGAAACTTGAAAACTATGCAGAGATATTCAATTACACACTCCCGATAAATAAATAAAAAATCAGGTTTTTAAGCATGATTAACCTGCAAAATCAATAAAACGTTCAATTTTAAAGTATGATTCAAACTGTCAGGTTAAGAACATCGGGATTACTACTCAATCAACCATTATTTAGATTAGACGACAACATTTAAATCTACAAAAAAGATAAACGGGATAACTTTTTTTGGAATATCTTATCACATAATTTGTAATTTGTAATCAATCCATATAGAGTGGGCATGCCTTTGGGCTTAAACCTTATGCAAACATGAAAAGCTTACACAAGTTTATAATCCATGAGGGGCAAGTGCATACTGATAATACGATACTATTGTAGAATTGTAGTAGAGGAAAAAAGAATATCTACATTGTATAAAAAGAATCGCAGATCATGTTTGGATCATGTTCACTACACTACTATCGTAAATATTAAAGTAAATATTAAAGAAAAATGACTCGTGGCTTACAACAAATAGTTGGACTGAAAGGATTTGGTGTTGTCATTCTTCCATTGCTGTGTTTTAAGACAAGGATTGATATGTATCCGACATGATACGATTATGGTCAACTAGTTAATTGCTCGTGCGCTGCATGCTCAGCTCAATGAGCATCAATAAGGTAAAAAAAAAACTATGATCATATATTAATAGCCCTAACTTTAATTACTTTGCCAAATTTTTACTATTGCTAGATTTTTAAATAATTCAGCTTTTAGAATTGCTAAGGCCTAGCCGACGAACCATTAGACCATATAAAAAATGGTGAATGCAGGCTACAACAGCTTAAATCTATATAAAAGTTAAAGTATAAAGCAGTTTAAATGTATACAACAGTGTAAAAGTCATTAGTTAAAAGCGTTCATATGTCTGTGTTTGAAAATTATATTAATTTGAGGACCTACTAAAAATAGTAGAATTTGAAAGCTTATTTCAAGGTAAAATATAGTTTAAGAATAATAAAAATATATTTCCAAACTTTTGGATTAACTAAAAAAGAGATATTCTCATTAAAACCAGAGAAATGCAAATAAAGATGAATGATTTTGAAAATCAGTGTTTTTTTTATAAAATCCTGCAAATAGGAGTTTTTAGGGGATGAATGTAAAGGATAGATTTACTTTCTACTGCAAAATAGAAGTTGTTAGAAGGTAACGCAAAACGAGAAAATTGATGGGCCCCACTTCTTTAAAAAGGTGGACTGGGAGGACAGAGAAAGAGTTCACTTATTTTTCATTTTAAGTGTGTGGGTCCCATCTTCTAACCGCTTTCGAATTCTGCTCAGATCCTCGGATGGGTTGGCCCGGTTTGACCGCTAAAGTGGCGTACACAAATTGAATCACACTATTCACACTATTCAATTAAAACGCAGCTCCCAGGTGGAAGTCTGAGCTATATAAAAAAAATTATGTTACAGGACAAACATTGAAAGAAAAAAATGGGACTCAGAATAAATTAATTATCAAAAATCAAAGACTAAAACCAGCAGCAGCCTTTCAAGTATATAGGACTGCAGGAGATAATTACCAAACAACGCACAGAACTTAACATGATATAATTACAAGATATACCTGTTCTTTATCTACTTTCTTCCAGAATATCAGCATGTCTCTAGCAAGTTTTCTTGTGCGAATTGCAGCACCTCTCATTAGCTTGATTGACCTACCAACTTTCAATTTTACCTAAATAGCATAATTGACAAATTAGTAAAGGCAAAACTCTGACACCATACTTTGTACTTATAACAAGAAGTGCACAAAGCTAAAAAGTGTATAATCATGTCTAATAATAAATAATGCATACTTCTCTTTGGCAGGTTTCCGAGAAACGCTTGGCATCTGCTATCTGTTTCTTGTGGAGATTAGTGAAAGCCCTATGATGTCTTGGAATATCTCTTCTCACAATATTTACCCACATTTTCCCAAACTTATCCATCTCCTCCTTCTCAATCACAGACGGATCTTTCTTCACTACCAGCTTCTTAGGTAAGCTCCTTTCAATAATCTGTTATCAAGGCGAGAAAGGTATTGTAAACATGAAGAATTCATGTACATCGGTACTTCAAAAAACAATTATAAGAAATAAAAATTTCACTACTGACCTCATATGAATCTCCCTTTTCTAAAACTCTAACATAGTAAATCTGTAAATTACCAGATTCAGACATGATAGAGCGCCGGATTTTCCCAGCTGCTCCTTCAGGAATAGTGTCAAGATCAATATCACAAATTTGGAGGCTAAACTTCTGATTCGAGTTGCTAGCCGCCAGAGCCTTCAACCGGGCTTGAAGCGATTCATATTGTGGTTGAGGTTCAGCTAACCCACCTCGAGTTCGAGCTTCAAACCTCCTATCGCTAGCAACAAATGCTGCAAGAGACCTCAAATCCAGTGTTCCATTTAAGAAGTACTCATCTATACGAATATCCGAAAAACTCGGCAACTTCATCATCGCCGCAAGCTTATCATAAGTTGGAGGGATTTTATATTTTTTGCCCTCGCCAATGTCCAAGTAAGGAGAATCCTGAGATGAATTATACCTACTCCCTCCACCATAATCCGACCAATAATCGTCTTCAAAATATTCAGGCGAAGCATTCATCTCGCGATACATCGGCTCCTCCTTAATTCTAGTCCCATGGTTGAACTTCCCACCTTTTGAGGTATGGTTGTTTCTCACACTAGGCATTGCAACGCGAGTAGAAGCCATTCCTTCTGATGACTCATTCAATTTAACCCTCCTATATTTTTCTACATGCTCACCGAGCATTGATCTGTAATGATCTTCAGTGATCCTAGTATCGTAGCCTCCTTCATCTTCATCATCGCTATCAACATCTCTCCTTCCGTAAGAACTCAAACCAGTCTCAAGCTCAACTCTATGCCTATTCTGCCTCATATTTCCGTTACCATAACCCATCATTGCTCCCTGACCTAATGACAACAACACGTGCCCATCATGTCAAACTTAAATTAGACATCTTGAATCAACCCATGATTCACACATTGACTTTTAAATGCAATAACCATACTTGAACTGAAAACTGAACTAGCAAAGCGAAAGAACCGCGACCAAAACACATAAAAATCATACCTTGGCTGCTTGTGCTCGTATCCTGACTACTGCTTCCATGACTATCAGTGGGACGAGGTAAGGGATAGTTCATCAGCGGCTACATCCAAACCAAACGACAACATCAAACATCAAAATTCGAAATTTCACAGTAATCAAAGAAAATTCACACAAATAATCAATCAAAACCCTAGAAAGGATAACATCGAACCCCAAGAACCAGATCGAAACAGAGGATCACCTCGAGGTTGAAGAGATTGTCGTAGGAAAGCCCGTTGTTTTGCGGCCGCCTCGGGTCCATGCGCTTCTAGGGTTAGGGTTTGGGGCTAGGGTTTCAAAGAGGGGGGCTTGAGAGCCGAGACCCTAGGTCTTTGCTCGAGGAGAGAGAAATAGAGATGGGAGAAGCATCGCGAGCGTGCGATGATAAAGAGAGAGAAAGGAGGAGGAAGCTTGGGATGAGAGAGAGAGAAAGAGAAGGGGGGAGGGCTAACCTGCGCCAGCGGGGTGGGGCCCATTATCGTGCGCCACATTGCCGATTAGGAGAAGGATTCTTTTTGTGAGACGAGCGCGGGAGGGAGGAGGGCGAGGATATGAGGTGAGATCTCTATGCGGATAGGCGCATAGAATGATTTAATAATGACCGTTGATTTCGTTGATTCTGAGAAAACGAACGGTAGATCGAAGTGCCGCATAGTTGGTTTTTCGAACTTACAGTTAAACACCCTTTTTCTACCCTTCTTTGTCATCCAAGTGCCACGTAATTTTTGGGTTTTTTATTGCTATGACATTTTTGGGTAAATTGCACCATAATTCCTCAAAGTTTCACCCACCATGCTGCGTTTTGTAATGCCCGGTGGTTTAACTGAACTCTCCATCAATAGTTAACTACCCTTAGTTGAACTCCAATGAACCACCGGTCGGAAAGCACCACAGGACCTTTTGCTTTGCCCGTTTATTTATAATAATTGGAAATAAACAAGAGGTGCTAATTTAGCAACACGTCATGTTTTTGGGCAATGCAAGAAAAATTCATTAAAGTATTAAAATGCAGCATGGATGAGTTATATAGCAGTGCGGTTCACAACCAAGCTGGTTGTGGCTATTTTTTACTGGATAAATAGTTTAGATTTTGCAGTTGATTCTTATTCTATTTTCATTGAATGCTTACTAATGAGATGTGGGGATGTCCATGGTCTATAAAAAAGGTGTAGAAATATTATTTACTTTATTTTAATTTTAAGTTTAGATGTGGTCTTTTCCAGTATCTTTTTATGAGTGATTAAACAAAATTTCAAATTTGAAAGCAATTTCTTACATTTAGAAATTATCCTCGACAGGCTTGGATGTCATTGGAGCCTGATAAAATGTTTCCGATCTAATATACCCTAAAAAAAATTAATAGATCACCAAAATGAATCTTATATGATCCGACCCTAATTGGTCCCATTGTCCAGCCCTCGCTGGCTGGATATTTGCAACTAGGCGCATTCCAGATCTTGATATGAGCATTACCATATTCTGTTTTGTTTTTAGGTATGGAGGCTGTTAAAATTGTATTAGATGGAGAAAGAGAGAATAACGCTGGAAAAGAAAATCTCTTGATTAGTTTTCATTTATTTAATTGTGTACATATGCAATGTTGCTATAATCGGAAAGAGAAACAAATAAATTCGAATCCCTAACAATAGGGAATAAATTATGTACATGATTTGCTGACAATAATTGAGATGAAATCCCTAGTTATAAGAAGACAATTCCCAGGAGATTATACACATTTATTACTCCCTCTCAAGTTGTAGCATGTAGACCGATAATACCCAACTTGGACTTCAGAAATTGAAATTAGTGAGCACCCACAGATTTGGTGAAGATATCAGCCAGTTGATGAGTAGTGGCAATCTTGTAACAAGTAACGAGTCCTTGTAACATCTTCTCTCGAACCACATGGCAGTCAATCTCAACGTGTTTCGTTCTTTCATGGAAATCCGGATTTGTCGCAATGTGCAGTGCAGCCTGATTGTCGCAATATAAAGACGTGAATGAAAGGGGAGATGCCACAAGCCCAATCCACTCTTGTCAATTAGATCAAGACAGCTCAAGTAAATGATACCAGGCTACAAAAGATCCGAGAATAAGTAGAAAGTGCACTTCGAACCGACTTCATCATCCACGAAGACGGATCCTTGAGATATGGAAGTCGATTATATATACCAAATGGCTCTGTTCAAGAAGAGTTGATGAAAGAAGCTCACAACTCTCCTTATTCTGTACACCCGGTTGTATAAAAAAGTACAAGGATCTACGGCAACACTACTGGTGGTATGGAATGAAACGAGAAGTAACTAGAAGCGTAGCCAAGTGTTTGGTGTGTCAGCAAGTGAAGGCTGAACATCACAGAACTGCTGGTCTATTTCAGCCGTTACCAATCCCAGAATAGAAATGACAGCATATTACCATGGACTTCGTGATTACCCTTCCTCATAGCACGAATGGTAACGACGCGGTATGGGTTATTGTGGATCGACTCACCAAGTCGGCTCACTTTATTCCATTTCGAGTTGGCCAATCAACCGAGACGTTAGCAAAGAAGTACATGGAGGTAAGCATAAATCTAAAGTAAGATTTAAACCTTCAAGATATACTATTTTTGATACCCATGAAGAGATCGTGAGATTACATAGAGTGCCTGTTTGCATCGTCTCCGATCGTGACGCAAGATTCCGATCGTAATTTTGGCAGAGTCTGCAAGCTAGCCTGGGAACGGGTCTGAATTTCAGCACGGCTTATCATCCACAAACGGACGGACAGTCCGAGCGAACAATTCAGATTCTGGAGGACATGCTAAGAGCTTGTATGTTAGACTTCGGAGGTTCGTGGGAAGATCACCTACACCTTATGGAGTTTTCATACAACAACAGTTATTAGGCAAGCATTAGAATGGCACCATTCCCAGCACTCTACGGATGGATGTATCGTTCACCACTAAGTTGAGACGACATCGGAGATCGTGAACTCTTTGGACCAGAGATGATCGTGGCAATTGTGGGCGTAGTTCGCACGATCAGGGAAAGAATGCGCATAGCCCAAGACCGACAGAAGCATTGGGCAAATGCAAAACGTCGACATCTGGAGTTCCAACCTGGAGACCATGTTTTCTTAAAGATCTCTTCAAACAGAGGAGTAATCTGCTTTGGCAAGAGGGGTAAGCTATGTCTAAGATATATAGGACCGTTCGACATACTCGAACGAGTTGGAGAAGTGGCATACCATTTAACACTTCCACCCTCATTGGAAGGAGTGCACAACATGTTCCACATATCTCAGCTACGACGATATGTGAGCGACCCCAGCCACATACTGGATCACTCCGAGCTCACAGTACAAACTGACTTAACCTACGAGCAACAACTCGTTAAGATCCTGGACCAAAGAGTGAAGACATTACAGAACAAGAAAGTAAACTTGGTCCGAGTGATGTAGAGAAAGGATTTGCCATGAGAATCAACATGGGAACGAGAAGAAGACATGCGTGCAAGATAACCTTATTTATTTGAAAATTAATCCCTATGTAAATGTAAATTTCGAGGACGAAATTTTTATAAGGAGGGTAGAATGCAACGACTCTAAAATCTTGTACGGGAATTTTACTGTTAATATACAACAAATGAGTTTTACAGCCTAAATTTGAGTTATAAGTTAATTTGGTTAAATAACAGCAAAAAATAACTTGCAGCTCACTGGTAAAGCCTTGCACTGCTGTGACGTAGTCCCTGTGTTCGATTCCCATTAGACACATTAATTTTTTCTGAATTTTTCTTAACTTTTTGGAATCCCAAAAGATTTCACGTGCAATACACGGGGAAATAAAAAGTTCAGAAAAATCAAACATGTGCAAAATAGTTTAAACAGAGAATTTATCAAGTGGGCATGAATCTCGAAATCGACTGGCCAAAAGCCACATATAGCCGGCGGGGACGGGTGAGATGAAGCCATCGAAGCCCGTGCTCGGCACACTTGTCTCTTCACCTACCCCTAACTCCTCTGCACTGTTTGATTTCCCTGCAATCAAACACAGACCCTTCATTTCACAATTAAACCCCATTTTAATGCTTTTTAATTCACCATTTTAATTCCAAAATCCTAATTCTCCACTATAAATACCATCCCCTACTTTGGCTCAGCACCATTCTGAAAATTATAGCAAAATTCTCTCAAAATGTTCCTAAGTACAAGTGAAGTAAAGAGGAGTTAGCGAGCAAGCAACTTCCGGCGAAGATCGAAGCAACATCCGGAGCTCCCACGACACCACGACGACACTCCTCCTTTCCTAACCCTTTCCTTGAAACTCCTAAACCGTAAATCCCTTCCAAACACCCTTTTTCTTCATTGAAATTCCATTTTAAAACGGTAAGCGGAGTTAATACCGATATCCTTTTTCTAAACCCTAGAAACTCCTTCTCCTTTATTCTTTGATCAATCAAGTTTTTACACAATACTTGTAACCTTAAACTCTAATGTTTAGAATCAAATCTCATCAAAATTCTCATGTGAAACAACCATAGTAGAACTTTTTCATTAAAATACCTTGAATTTTATAAACACCACTTTTAGAAATTGCTTTAAAATATCTTAGGAAAACTTCACGGGGTAACGACCTACTCCACACGCACACTTGGTTTCATAGCACGATACTCATTGTATATATTTTCGTTTCGAAGAAAAATTTACAACAAAATACCACATAACTTTAAAAAAATCGGATTTCTTTAAAAGCGGCATTTCATTTCCTTTGCGATTATACTTCTACAACCCTTTTTAGGGGACCCGCTAATGGATGAATTGGTACGGAACGTATATCATGGCACGAGAGGTCATTTAAAAGACACCTACATGAATTCTCGTGTCGTTGTTTCGTGGGTTATGACGGGGCCTTATACTACGTGTTACCATAGTCCACGGGGCAAGATGGACTCCTCTCGTATACATGAATACCTTCTGTATCAAGCAACAAAAAACCATGTTATAATAACCATCATTTACCAATAATCAATCATACACAATTCTTTTCATATACTGTCTTCTCTTTCTTCTTTTGGGACTTACCGAGTGCTAGTTCGCTGACGGCATTCCTTTCTATTTCTTTCTTTGGAATGTTCGTCAGGAGGACATGACTCTCAGGAGATCGAGCCTAGTCAGGAGGACTTAGACCAGCTTACGGTACAGCCTGACTTCTAGTTCCCCGTACTTACTTTCCTGTATCCCATTGTTTAGGCACTGCTTATTATCATTGTATCTTTTCATTTTCACACAGTTGTATATAAAGATGAATGTAAATAAAGTTGTTGTTTTATTTTAATACTTCTGTCATTCATGTGCATTCTATATATTACTTAATTATGCTTAACGTATTTATTTCTTAGTAAATACGATGCGGCCTGCCACGTCATCGTTTCCGTCTACTGGGAAGTGGGGCGTGACAATTAATCTTAAAACCTATGGCTCTGATACCAAACAAACCCTGTCAAGCCCAGCTGCCCAGAGTGTGCAAACTACGGCACGTGACAGAGCCAACCACGCTACATGTGGATAGGAATTATCCCTCCACGGTCACATTACGGCTATATATAGGATATCAAGAACAGTAAAATATATAAAAACTAGCTAGTATATGTCCATTTGCCACAGTAAATAAAGTCAAGAAAATGCATAAGCGGAAACGAATTAAATCCAATAAACAACATCTTAAACTTGTCCCAATATGGACTCACATCAAGAAAATAAAACCGCGGAAACAAATAACTAAACCAAACATCTCTAAACCACACATGTTACTGCTCGGCTTGACGGCTAAAGTACTCACGTTCAGCCTGCGATAAAGATGGAGAAACTGGGCCATGCAAAACCCCGAAGTCAGTGCGTCATAATACCAAATTGCAGCAATAACCAGGATGTAACGATATAGGTGAACATGAATATAAATAAATAACATAGACATAAACAGTGAGGTATGTTGTTCAGTTGATAAAACTGCACATTTGTATTACATTTTTCATACCATTTTCATATTAAAAAGGACTTTATTATGATATATTATACATATGAGGGTTTATGTGTGAAAACATTATTTTCCATGTGTTAATATATTTTAATTAGTATTTGGTAGAAAAATGTATGCAAATAAATCTATTGACCAAATCCTAGTAGAACTCAGTCTACTAAATATTATTTGAGATTATTGTGCAGAATTTTCCAAGTTGTTATGAAGAATTTATCAAACAAATCAATTTGTTGAAGAAAACTTGCCAAATTAAGAAGCAAAACTTGGAGACCAAGTCTGGAAGCAACCGAGAGAATATTTCTGAATTCTGAAGATGCCTAGGATTGCCACATGTCATAAGATGAAAGCACAAGAAAATTTATCAAGAGATCTCACCCATTGGCCGCGGATCCACGGCCATACCCCCCCTTTGGCCGCGGATCCGCCGCACTTCTAGGGAATTAGGAGGCAAGATTTTGGGGCATGATTCTCTGCTACATTTTACCAACTTTTGAAGCAAAAGATTCTGGCCTTGCACTATAAAAAGGTACCGAGAGCCTCTTGGAAAAGCCATCAAGCCGAAGAGATCATGAAGCTCTCGACGCTCACGCATCCAGGCTGATCATCGACTGTTCGACTACCTCCTTAGGAAAGATCGAGAAGCAACTAGTTTGTAATCATTTTCTACGGATTAAAGTGTAGTTTGTTCAAGTCGATTAATAAAGGTAGTTATTTTATTTAATTGTTCTTGCATTTTACATTATGTTTTCCCTCTTTGTCTTTTCATCTTCTTCTCCCAACATGCGCGAGTAATTCTCCGCTTGTTAGGGTTCGTAGGATTAGGGTAGGCTAATGGACG
The DNA here is from genome assembly GCA_030015575.1 of Agapanthus africanus. Classification (NCBI taxonomy): domain Eukaryota; kingdom Viridiplantae; phylum Streptophyta; class Magnoliopsida; order Asparagales; family Amaryllidaceae; genus Agapanthus; species Agapanthus africanus. Next base: position 365,009,042 of record JASDDO010000029.1, read on the forward strand.
ATAAAAATCCCTAAACCCTTTTTAAGTCCTATAAAGTTTAGGAACTTTATCAAAAGAATCATTAACTTCCTAATCGGGCGCGCTAGCAATTCTTTACTAGTTCCGACCGCGATTAGAGATTAGATTAATGATTGTTTTGGTAAAGGCTAGATATGAACGGAGTTCCGTGTCGAGATAAGGGTTAAGAGTGGAATTCCTTTTCCCTCCAGAAACCCTAATCTACACGCATCACCGTCGTTCTAGTTTTAAATCTATTAATGGATAAAAAGGGTAAATTTTAATTAATCGTCCATAACTACTAAATCCTAACGAACCCTACAAGCCCTCTTATTATATTAATTACATCTTTAAAATAATCTAGATCTATATTTTACATTCTTGTTTAACGTAGATCTAGAAAACATTCTATAAAATTCTTTATCCCTCCTCTCTTTCTCAACACATCTAAAGTAAAAGTAAAAGATTCAACGTTTCCCAGAGGACGACCCGTACTCATCTCGGTCTAGCTACACGCGACACCGTTATTGATTGCGGTATAACTACAAACACACAATCTTTCGAATCAATCATATGTGTATGTATGTAATGTGTGATTTGTAACCTAAAACTGTGCTACCAGCTTATCTATTCTAAAGACTTTGAAATCAATTAATGTAATCCTCATTGTAACCCAACAGTCTATGCCCCGTTCATTCCCCACGGGACCACAGTAACAGGATTATTCCGTAACGCCCGGAAAAACGACAAACATGTAATAATAGCCTTTTGATACGTTTCAGTTACATTCTTGATTTCCCCTTACCCCCAGGTTTGTGTTCAAGTCAGGTATTGCCAATATAGATCTAATGCCAACACAGGATCAAGCAGGTACAGGTTTTCGTCTATGAAGACAACAAGTAACGTCGGTCAGGACAACAAGTCAGGATTGTTGGTATTAGTAACTAGATCCAAGTAATGAGTCAAGTGGTGGGTCGTGAACATGTCATGTGATGCATATGTATCATATAGACACCAAATGTAATACTGTAACGAATATCTGAACACGGTAAGCACGACGGATATCAGGATGCATATGTGTCTATCTCTAATAACCTGTATACGTATCCATGCCTGTGTATGATACAACTAGATAGCATGTTGCACTAATATAGAAGTAATAGGATATAATGATGTTCCGGCATGCAACTAGATATGCGATTGTCAGTACGGATACGAACAGATATTGAAAAACGGTAAAACTATAAGCATAATATAACACATGTATTATTTTTATTCATATAAATAGATATATTATAACATAGCATGTTGCAAGATAAACTTGCCTCGGAAACAACGGTCGATGTGCAGGCGGCTTGGTGCGACACGGCACGACACGGTGCGTGCAGCGACACGATCTGGGTACGGTGATGACACGGTCATGGCATGGTCTGGGTATGGTGCATGGTCTGGTCTAGGTCTGGTGGTGGTCTGGTGCATGGTCTAGTCTGGGTCTGGTGGTGGCACGGTCATGGTATGGAGGTGGCAAGGTCGTGATCTGGTGGTGGCACGTTCGTGATCTGGAGGCGGCACAGTGGTGGCATGGTCTGAGCAGCTGCGTGTCGTGATCACAGGGATAGACAACGACGGTGACTAGGTCGTCCGGATCGTCGGCGACGAGTGCCACTCCGGCGAGACGGCAGGAATATCAAGAAAGAAAGAAAGAAGGAAGGAAAGAAAGAAGAAGAATAAAAATGGGGTTGCTCGGTTATGCATTCTGAGAAAGAGAGGACAGAAACGAGGCGACAACGACGATGGTGGGTTGCCGGCGGCGACGAGGGGCAGAGCGTTTCTTGGTTGCTATTCGGGGTCGTTGGGAAGTTGGGGTTGTCGAGATTGATGGTGGTGGTGGTTTATGATTTTAGGGAGTGGAAAGGGAGGTGAGGAGGTGATGGTGGTAACGACGACGAGTCTCCGGTGATGAGGGCGGAGGTTTCTGCAGTTGGGTCGCCGTTGGGGTTTGCAGGGATTTTGGGTCATGGGTTCTAGCGGTGAAGGAGAGAGGGATGAGGGGAGGTGATAGAGGTGGTGTGGTGATGAGGGTGACGGGGTAAGGTCGATGAAGAGGTCGACGGCGAAGGCGGGCGGTTCTTGGGTTGCAGGGGTTTGGTCATCGGGGGTTCTTGAGGTGCAAGGATGGTCGGGGAACAAGGAGGTGGTAGCGGAGGTCGAGGTGTTGAGGTCGTAGGAAGGTCGGGGTGATGGAGACGAGGGTTCTTGGGTTGCTCGGGTGTTGGGGTCGGTTGCAGGGTCTGGAGTTGTAGGCTCGGGAATGGAAAGGAGGAGAAGGTGACGAAGGTGACGAGGTCAGTGGTAAGATGATGAGGTTGGGAGGTCGGCGGCGAGGTGAAGCACAGGTTAGGGATATGGCTTCGTTGCGAGAAGGAAGGAATAGAGAATGAAAGAGGAGAGAGAGGTGAGGTAATATTTTATTTAGGTTATAAAATATATATATAGGGGAGAAAGATAGAGTGAAAGAGAGGGGGGAGAGAGAGGGTGAGAAGAGAGAGAGAGAGACAAGTGGTTAGAGAGAGAGATTGGGTAAATATATTAGTTTAATATATATATTATATATATACGATTTTATAAACTATTAGGTTTTAAGTTTTATAAATAAATTTTATAATATATTTTTTGGGATTATTTAGCTGATACAAAAATACTCCGAAAAATACCCGGGTCTTTTCTAAAATTCAAGTTTTAAAATATGAATAATATATGTATCAGCCAAAACCATAATGCGATATCCGATTAAATAAAATGCATATCCCCAAGAACGGATACACGTAAATACACGTAGCGATCCAAACGAGTCTGTATTATCAAACTGGACATGAACATGATGTATAGATGCACACATATGGTATGGGGTATGATAACAAGCCATGCTAGATATTAAAATATATTATTCGGTTATAATTTGTATTATTTACCGATATGCAGATACCAATTATATTATACATGTATACAGAACATAAATGTGCATGGATCCTCTGTACTAGTAATTATATGACATAATCTAGAATCAAGATAGGTTTCAAGCATGCGAGTCGGGTCGGATACTAACCACAGATACCAAATGCACTGTCCGCACCCAAAAACGATAATAAAGAAGAAACTGTCGCAAAATCAGAAGACTCCAAATAAAATATGGTATAAATGTATTAGAGTGTTACATTATACCCAACTACAAAAGAATTTCGTTCTCGAAATTCCCGGAACAAGAAAATACAAGAAAACATGAATCTAAGAAAAGAGGTGTGGAAACTTCTATCAGATCTCGTCTTCTCGTTCCCAATGCGAACGATTCCCCCATGAAACAAGTACTAGAGGGATAACCTTGTTCTTGAGGACATTTTCTTGTCGATCCACAATCGCCATCGGTCGTTCTTCATATGTCAAGTCCTCCCTTACTGTCTGTTCCGAGTGATCTAGGACGTGCGTCTCATCTCGAACATACTTGCGGAATTGAGATATATGAAACACGTCATGAACAGTCGCCAAGGATGATGGTAAATCCAACCGATAAGCTACCTCTCCAACACGCTCGATAATATTGAAAGGCCCTACGATTCGAGAACTAAGCTTGCATCGACTACAAATCGAATCACTCCTCTAATCAGTGATATCCTCAAGAATATAAGATCACCAACTGCGAACTGCAGAGGTATTCATCATGTATCGGCCCAACTTTTCTGTCGATCTTGTGCTGCTTTCATATGGTTTCGGATCACGTTGACTTTCTCTACTATTTGCACAATAAGATCCCATCCCAACAATTTTCTTTCTCCAATATCGTCCCAACAGACTGGCTAGTGACACTTGCGACCGTATAATGTCTCGAATGGAGCCATCTGTATAGTCGCATGAAAACTGTTATTATAAGAAAACTCCACCAAGTGCAAATGATATCGCATGAAAACTGTTATTATAAGAAAACTCCACCAAGTACAAATGATACTCCTATGAACCCTTCAAGTCTAACATGCATGCTCTCAACATATTTTCAAGAGTTTGGATCATCCTTTCTGATCGGCCATCCGTCTGAGAATGATAGGCGGTGCTAAACTTCAATTGAGTCCCCAAACTTTCCTGTAAACTCCTCCAAAAGTGCGATAAAAACCGGGTATCACGATCGAAAATGATGCTCACAGGTACTCCATGCAATCTCACAATCCCCTGCATGTACCGCTCTGCTAAAACTTTCGTTGACTGACCAACTCGAAATGGTACAAAATGAGCTGCCTTGGTCAATCGATCAACAATTACCCAAACTGTATTATTGCCCTTTGGACTCCGCGGTAAAGCTGTCACGAAATCCAGGGTTATATGTTCCCACTTCCACCGAGGAATCAGAAGTGGTTGCAATAAAACAACTACCCTTTGATGTTCAGCCTTAACCTGCTGACATACCAAGCACTTCGATACGTAGCGAGCAATCTCCCTTTTCATACCTTCCCACCAGAAATGTTTGTTCAGTTGAAAATATTGCACTTTGGTATAAGTATTTTCCTTACATTTCTTAAATAATAAAAGGTGTTTATTATAAATATTAAACATATTTGGATTTATCTGCAAAATACTATTTGCCATATGTTTATATATTATAATTAATATTATGAAGGAAAATATAGGCATTTTATATTAATATAATATTTTGGTAATTGAAAATATGCGTATCATATCAAATATTCTAATCACAATTCTTAAAAGATATAATATCATACAAATGGTTAGAATAATATTTCAAAATATATGCATAATATTTTAGTAATTAAAAGATGCATAGCATATAAAATATTCTTAATCATGTTTTTTAAAGATTTATTACCATATAAAGTGCATAGCATATTAAATATTCTTGATCAAGTTTCTTAAAGATTTATTACTATATATAGTGATTAAGATACTCTCTCTAATTTAATAAATAAACTAACATTATTTATAGAGATATTGCGCAAGATTTAGCTCAGGTCAAGAGATCAAGATGTTCAAGATATCAGGATAAAAAATCTGCCAAAATCATAAAATCAATACTGACAGGGACTCAGAATCCAGGCATGGAAAGTCACCATATTAGAAAGTCGCCATATATGGTAACTAGTTTTTCTTCTTTGAGGGCTATATAAAGGACCAAGGGCTATATAAAGGACCAAGGGCTAAAGTTAGAAGGCATCAAGCCGAAAAGATCACGAAGTCCAAGACGGCTCACACATCCAGACTGATCATCAACTGTTCATCTACCTCCTTCGGAAGAGTTCGAGAAGCAAACCAAGTTTTTGTAATCATTTTCTAAGGAATAAAGTGTAGATTGTTCAAGTTGATTAATAAAGGTAGTTGTTTTATTTAATTCTTTTGCATTTTACATTATGTTTTCCTCTCTGTCTTTTCATCTTCTTTTCCCAACATGCGCGAGTAATTCTCCGCTTGTTAGGGTTCATAGATTAGGGTAGATTAATGGATGATGAAGATCGTTAAACTCTTTTTACGTCCTATAAAGTTTATAAACTTTACTAAAAGAATCATTAACATCCTAATCGGACGCGCTACCAATTTATTGTTAATCTCGACCGCGATTAGAGATTAGATTAATGATTGTTTTGATAAAGGCTAGATATGAACGGAGTTCCATGTCGAGATAGGGGTTAAGAGTGGGAACCCTTTTTCCTCCAGAAACCCTAATCTACACGCATCTCTGTCGTTCTAGTTGTAAATCTATTAAAGGATAAAAAGAGTATTCTTTAATTAATCATCCATAACTACTAAATCCTAATGAACCATACAAGCCCCTTTTTAATATTGAACTTACACCCATAATTAATCTAGATCTATATTTTGCATCCGTGTTTAACATAGATCCAGAACCTACAACCATTCTTATTTCTTCCTCCTTTGTTTCTCAACACGCCTAAAGTAAGAATAAAATATTCTACGTTTCTCTGCGGACGACCCGTACTCATCTCGGCTAGCTACAAGCGACACCGTTATTGATTGCGGTTATTCTACAAACACTTTTTCACACCAATCAAATGGCGCTGTTGCCGGAGATACGTGCGTAATTTTTTTCTTCTTACTATTCGTGTTGAATTCGTATTCGATCCATATCATAAATAAACAAAACTGCAAATTGTATATTTAACGATTATTGTGTGAATTTTACGAGAGAATCTGGAGTCATTGAATGAGGAGATAAAGATTCAGAGACATTCATCAAGAGCCAGAGGAGGAAGGGAGGCCACGTAGCAAAAAGCTTCATCATATCTTCTTAGTCGGTGGCGGAACCGCGGCATTAAGAGCCTATTGGCGGCGGAACCTCAGCTCATTAAGGGATTTAGGGTTTCCAATTTCTCTGGTATCTTCTTTACATCTTTCTCTCTCCTCTGAAATCCAATAAAATATTTTTTCTGCAGGATTCTTTGCAAAATATCGCCGCTCAAAAATCTTTTTGCAAAGTTTTGTTATTAGTTTGTTATTTCATATTTTAATACGGATTTTAAGGGGCAAGACCAAAATTCAGATTAGGTGGGGATTTTATCACCCTTCCTAAGCCCCACAAATCACAAACCGAGCATCTGCATCAACCCTACATTAATTTAAAAAATATCTAGATAAGACTCTAAGGACTGTCGCGCTCAATAAGGACAGAGGAAGGTCGTGGGTAATTTATCGCTTATCCGCATTACTTTTGTGGTGTCTAGGCAAGTGTGTCTAAGGCAAGTGGTTACTTAATTAGGCCCACTACTTACGTAGTGGAGAACCTCCCACTTACCTGGCACTTACCTGGCCACAAGAGTAGTAAAGAGGCGGTAGAGAATTGATCCTGCGGCTTGTCCTTTAGAAGTCTAGGAGCGGTCTAGAGACTTGACCTAGGTAACCTCAGTTCTAGGGCTGTTTGTGCATTTTTGTGTGATTTGTCAAAGTCCGACACACTTTTCAAAACAAACCAAATTTTTAAATCACACACGCTGCCACTTGCGCTAAACCCGCTTAGTGCATGCTCGGCTGGACACGGGATTCTAGAGCCCGTCTTGTCCGCGTTCCTGCTATCGACTCCGAAGTCGGTGCTTCTTCATCTTCTCTTCCCCCTACCCACCACGACCGCGATAGACGGATATCCATCAAACTTTAACACCACTCTGCCACCGCCAGCAGGTGCGTAGAATCCTCCACGCATTTCTCTCCAGGAGAGATGCTACCCTACACGTGGTCCCCTTCACACTTGTCTTTCTATTCCACCAGCCAATGGGGATAATTTCGAAATTAAACCTCATTTCATCAAACTTTTACCTAAATTTCACGGGCTCGAGTCTGAAGACGCATACGTTTTTATCACCAAATTCGAAAACGTATGTGCTTTGATGGGTACTTCACAGCTTTCTGTGGATGCTATGCGTTTACGTATTCTCCCGTTCACTTTATGCGATTTAGCCGAAAAGTGGCTTTATAACATACCCGCACATTCTATTTCAACATGGGACGAATTCGTTATAGCATTCCTGAAGAAATTTTATCCCAATCATAAGACTGCCCGTGTTCGGAGCGAAATCTTCCAATTTACCCAACTTCCCAATGAACCATTTTGGAAATACTTTGAACGGTTCAAGAATCTTCTTTTACAATGTCCTCATCACGGAATCCCTAGATGGGATCTGTGCCGAATTATCTATGAGGGTATTGATCTCACGACAAAACAGATACTTGAAACCATGTGTCAATGTCAATTCCTGTCTAAAGATGATGGTGAAGCTTGGAAATACCTAGAAGATCTTGCTCAAAACACTTTACAATGGGAAAGTGTTAGTCAACCATTGTCTAGGGAAGGTATCAATCAGCTCGATGTTTCCGTCACAATGAAAGCCGAAATGGCCGCAATACAAAGGAAACTCAACGCTATAGGAAACAAAATTTCTTCAACCTTCCTAACCCAATACACACTTCCCAAAACCGTGTGTGGTTGCTGTTCCAACCCATCACATTTGATGGAAGAATGTCCTTTGAATGTACCATTTCAAGGTCAAGAGCACAGTAATGCTGCTTTTCAGCAGCAAAGACCTGGAAACGATCCTTCTTCTTCCACTTATAATCAAGGTTGGAGGAATCACCCTAATGTTGCTTGGAACCAACACCAAACTCAAAATATGGTTCCAAACCCAAATGACTTCCAAAGGGTCCCTCCACAGCAACAACAACCACCACAACTGAGTCAGCACCCCTTTCAACCACAACCTTTACAAAACCCGGCTAACAACTTTGATCCTTCTTCTACCGGTACCGATAAACCCTCTGCACTCGATATGTTCATTGCATAGTCCATGCGAACGAATGACATTTTAACGTCTTCTATCCATACGTTAGTGCAAAACACTGTCTCCCATGGTGAGAATATCAAATTGATAAAAGCACAAATTGCACAACTGACTGCAACAATGAGTGCTAGAGAGAAAGGGAATCATCCAGCTCAACCCCTACCTGATCCTGGGTGCTCACGGTATAATGTGAATGCACTTACCACGTTGAGATCTGGAAGAGTGCTGGAAAACCATGTGGGTGAACAGATTGAAACTGATATTGAGGAACAAATTGAATCCCCGGCTTTCATTTCCACTTCCACTTCTACTTCTTACCCTATTTCGTCTAGTTTACCTTCTTCTTCCGAGCCTATTCTCCGTTTTCCCCAAGGCTCGAACCCTCCACCCACTTCATCCTTTCCACCCCCACAAACTTCTCCACATACGTTGGACCCAACACTTATTGATAAAGCTCCATTTCCAGATAGATTGAGGTCTAACAAACCGAATGCACAAATGGAGAAGATTGTGGAAATGTTTAAGCAAGTTAATATAAATATTCCTCTCCTAGATGCTATACAACAAGTTCTAGCTTATACGAAAATACTTAAGAACTTGTGCACTAGGAAGAGAAAAACTCAAGTGCCGAAAAAAGTTTTCATGTCGAATAATGTAAGCACAGTTTTTATACAGCAATTACCCAAGAAACGTAAGGACCCTGGCTATCCTACAATCTCTATTTCTATTGGGGGTAAAAATATCAATCGTGCTTTACTCGACTTAGGCGCTAGTGTTAACTTGCTTCCTTATTCTGTGTATGAGCAATTGGGTATTGGAGAATTAAAACCATCGCAATGCACTTTACAGATGGCTGATCGATCTATCACCAAACCAAGTGGTATGTTAGAGGATGTGTTAATAAAAGTCGGGGAATTTATCTTCCCTGTGGACTTTATTGTTCTAGATACACAACCTGTAGCAAACCCACGGAACCAAATTCCGGTGATTCTGGGTCGACCTTTTCTTGCGACTTCCAACGCTGTAATCAATTGTCGAAACGGTTCTATGACCCTATCCTTCGGGAATAGGTCAATTGAACTTAACATTTACAGGTTGGGAAGTGAAGCCTCCGAACCTCATGCTCGAGTATGTTCTGTCGAATTAATGGATGTCGACAGCAGCGAATTTAAACAGCTTCACGATACCGATCTAGACTCTTTTCATACGTTGTTGTTTGACCCAGATATGTATTATACACATATGGACCCTTCTTTCGAGTTGTCCGGGTCAACATCTAACGCTGATTATAAACCGTTCTTAGAGTCTGACGATCACCCCGTACTTTGTGATGACATTATTCTCCGGGGTATAGATCAGAGTTTTGAGGATATTTTCGCTGAAGAACTCGCATTTTTGAAAAACACGGGTGTTGAGATGAATCCACCTCAATACAACGAAATTGAACCTCCACCCCTTCTTCTGGACTATAAAGAGAATGCGAGTAATCCATCACAATCACTGTGTCATCTCTCCAAAACGAGACGTAAACACATTCTATCCCACCACTTACCTTTTCCCCACTTCTTCTTGGCTCTTTTCAACTTGTTCTTTCACCAACTGGAGCATTATATTGATAAAATTTTCGAATGGTTGGTGTTGACCTTCGGTCTTTGCAAAGCATGGCATCGACCACTAATCTTGACCCCCTCTTGTAATTTTCAAAGATTAATATTGTTTAACTCAAGTTTGGGGGGAGGTATAATCTGGCTCTGGAAAATAAATTTTTTTACTCAAAATGGTGAGCCAAAAAATAAGTTTGGGGGAGGATTTTCACTTTCACTTATTCTTGCCCCGTTAATAAATTTCCTTCTAAGCTTACAGGTTTTTTGTGATCTAGAGGAAGACAACAGTGAGGACACTGTTGAAAATAAGTTTGGGGGAGGTTTGTGCTTATTTTCGCATCATTTTGCATCATACTTTGCATAAGCACAAAACTTTTAAAACATATAAAAATTAAAAAAAGTTAAATTTTTTTTCAAAAGATAAAAATATTTAATATTTAATTAGATAATAAAAAGATTAGATAGTGAAAAATTACATCCAAAAGATTGGAAAAATTTAAGAAAACCAAGAAAATTAGAAGTTTTCTTAAACGAACTAGTAATAAATAGTTATGAGCCGTTGTCCCAAGGGTTAGTAAGATGAAAGAAGTCACTAATCTGATGATAAAAATAAGTCTGAAAAATAGTTCCTATTCTGGAAGCTAAACATTTGAACGTTGATACACTACTATACGCACTTACACACGTCTTGAAACTCGGGATAGTAGAGGATACCTTGAAATGCTCTTGTCTAAAAGCCAAAGTAGGAAGAAAATAAAAAATTGAATAAAATATAAAATGGTGAGAAAAATGAACACTGGTTTTGTTATCGCCAAGGCAGCAATAAAAAAATATAGCGAGAGTGCTTCATCACCTAGTGCCTTAGACCAACTGGTCTGGGAGTCACTGCTAAGCCTTAGGTGGTGCAAGACGAGGAATATACCTAATAAGCAAGCACATGAGTAATCGGTCGGTTAGTACCTCAAGAAGTATTAACGGTCGCATGACAGTGTGTGAGCAAATCCATCTAAATATTCATCAAATTAAAAAGTACTGAGGCAGATGGACAAGAGTATGATAGCTTGAATTGAATTCTCCGAGTGTAGGGATGTCTATTACACACACGTAGGGTTATATGATCGATGTTTGGAAGAAATATAGGAATGAAGAATAAAGACGATATTTTATTGAGAGATAATGTGATTTCTAACATCTTTTCATGACTATTAAGATAGGGCTCATGACAACCGAAAAACTGGTGTAGTTGAAAACTCTTAATTTCAAGTTCTTTCTTCTATAGTTCTTATCTTTATATGCAACTTTCACCATCTCTCTTTTATTATAGGATTTTGTGGGTGTAATCCGCTGAAAACCCTCAGGAGACAACACTCCTCATACTAGGGACACCTAGAGGTTTAACAGCTTGTTGCACGTACTCAGTGCAATCGTGTTTGCCTACGAAAGTGTGCTATTTAGGTTTTTCTTTTTCTTTTTCTCTTTCTCTTGAATAACTAGTTTGCTCGGGACGATTAAAGTTAAGTTTGGGGGTATTTGTTCAGTTGAAAATATTGCACTTTGGTATAAGTATTTTCCTTATATTTCTTAAATAATAAAAGGTGTTTATTATAAATATTAAACATATTTGGATTTATCTGCAAAATACTATTTGCTATATGTTTATATATTATAATTAATATTATGAAGCAAAATATAGGCATTTTATATTAATATAATATTTTGGTAATTGAAAATATGCATATCATATCAAATATTCTAATCACAATTCTTAAAAGATATAATATCATACAAATGGTTAGAATAATATTTCAAAATATATGCATAATATTTTAGTAATTAAAAGATGCATAGCATATAAAATATTCTTAATCATGTTTCTTAAAGATTTATTACCATATAAAGTGCATAGCATATTAAATATTCTTAATCAAGTTTCTTAAAGATTTATTACCATATATAGTGATTAAGATACTCTCTCTAATTTAATAAATAAACTAACATTATTCATAGAGATATTGTGCAAGATTTAGCTCAGATCAAGAGATCAAGATGTTCAAGATGTCAAGATCAAAAATCTGCCAAAATCATAAAATCAATACTGACAGGGACTCAGAATCCTGGCATGGAAAGTCACCATATTAGGAAGTCACCATATATGGTAACTAGTTTTTCTTCTTTGAGGGCTATATAAAGGACCAAGGGCTAAAATTAGAAGGCATCAAGCCGAAGAGATCACGAAGTCCAAGACGGCTCACACATCCATGCTGATCATCAACTGTTCATTTACCTCCTTCGGAAGAGTTCGAGAAGCAAACCAAGTTTTTTGTAATCATTTTCTAAGGAATAAAGTGTAGATTGTTCAAGTTGATTAATAAAGGTAGTTGTTTTATTTAATTCTTTTGCATTTTACATTATGTTTTCCCTCTCTGTCTTTTCATCTTCTTTTCCCAACATGCGCGAGTAATTCTCCGCTTGTTAGGGTTCATAGGATTAGGGTAGATTAATGGATGATGAAGATCCTTAAACTCTTTTTACGTCATGTTAAGTTTATAAACTTTACTAAAAGAATCATTAACATCCTAATCGGGCGCGCTACCAATTTATTGTTAGTCTCGACCGCGATTAGAGATTAGATTAATGATTGTTTTGGTAAAGGCTAGATATGAACGGAGTTCCATGTCGAGATAGGGGTTAAGAGTGGGAACCCTTTTTCCTTCAGAAACCCTAATATACATGCATCTTTGTCGTTCTAGTTTTAAATCTATTAAAAGATAAAAAGAGTAATTTTTAATTAATCATCCATAACTACTAAATCCTAATGAACCCTACAAGCTCCCTTTTAATATTGAACTTACATCCATAATTAATCTAGATCTATATTTTGCATCCGTGTTTAACATAGATCCAGAACCTACAACCATTCTTATTTCTTCCTCCTTTCTTTCTCAACATGCCTAAAGTAAGAATAAAATATTCCACGTTTCCCTGCGGACGACCCGTACTCATCTCGGCTAGCTACAAGCGACACCGTTATTGATTGCGGTTATTCTACAAACACTTTTTCACACCAATCAATGTTGTCGTAGATCTCGGTACATCTTTGTGCCTCCTGGATGTACGGAATATGCGGAATTATAAGCCTCCTTCATGACTTCTTCACGAATGTCTCCTTTCGGCACACATAGACGACTCCCATATCATAACAAACCGTCTTCATGAATTAACAAGTCCGTTCGAAATCCTGCTTCTACTTGTTCTCGAAACTTCTGCAACCTTGGATCGTGCGACTGCGCTATTTTAATGATATCGATCAAGGTAGACTGTACTTGCAATTGCATCAACTGTCCCGAAGAATGCGGTAATACGATCTCCAGCTTGAATCTCTGAATATCGCTCATAATCTCCTTCTGTGCAGTCAACATCCGTATTGCTGGTGTTAGTTGTATGTATGCCCTAGAGGCCAGTATTGTACAGATGATGTATATTATATTGGATGCTTGGACATATATAGAGATGACTTTCTTGCTCGATATGATAGTATGCTATCTGGTTGCTCTTTATCTTAACGTGTACACTTGTCTCTTTAAACTGTCTTATAGTTACATGTTGATAAAGCCCTTAGGATGTGTACTTGACTGCCTGGACTATGATGCAGATCATACTAGTGGGGACATGGTAGTCCATAAGTACATCCTTCAAGGTCCCTAGTCATGGGTGTATCGAGACGGGGCATCGATATACCAGTGTAGACTAGCGTATACGCTTCTCGACCTATGAGATGGGCGATGGATGATCCCATATCCATTGGTGTTTGACATCAGAGATGGTGTACGGGTGCTCAGTGGAGACTGGGTACACTGGACGGACTCGCCGAGAACTCCCAGATGGTATTATACCTCACGTCAGATGGCAGTTCTCAGGTGACACTTGTACAGGTTAGTCTGTAGACCCGAGATCGTCATAGAGTCTTGTGTGATTCCCACTGTGCTTTGATCTCCACCTTACCACGTCCATGAGGGCGTGCAAAACGGTGGTCTTTGGGTACAATCCCGAGTCATATGGAGGCAATGAGCGATAGGAGGGGTTTCGTCTCTCCCAGTATTGGGGGTTGATGTTGCGCTGTGCTCGATTGGCCGTAACAGGGAAGTCCCTGGCCAGGGCTGATCAGAGATTTGCTGGTAAGTGTTACCAGTAGTTTCTCGACCCGTTATGAGCCTCACATCGGTACGACTTATCGGTTATTGGGGTCTGACGTTTACCACCCCTAGACTTGATATGCGACATATCAGACGAACAGACCGGACTGTACGGTAAGTGTTGCTGGTTGGATTCACAGGAGTGTGAGCGGGCTAGCTCGTCGATCTTCTGATCGCTCAATACCCGGGTGGCCGTTACATTTAGCAGACCGCTTGCGGCTTGTGGGTGATTGATATGATCATCATCTGCTGCCGGCGTATTGACGAGTCTTTAGAGTCCTACACAGAGGTTTCCTGGCTCAAGCGAAACGAAATAGGAGCGCATATGAGATATGTGCAGGACCGAGAATAATGCGTGTATGTGATACCGTATTTCATTCTCGTGATGAATGTATCGATTGGTTATATGCGATATAACCTAGATATCGAATCAAGGATTGATTCGATAAGCCGATACATAGGATACTAGTTGGTTATATGCGATATGACCGGATCGTTAAATCAAGTGTTGATTTAATGATTTAATGTATAATTATATATTTGATATATTACTTTGCATTAACTAGTATTGGTTCACTTTAAATGGATTTTCTCACTTGATGTGCGAGTTGTATATGTGATATACTTTTGTGCACATGTTTGTATCATGTTTGATGATACTTGCTCATTTGGTTAAGTGTAAAGAATTAAACCTAGGTTAAGTAAATGGTTAGGGTTTTTTTTATTCATTCATTTATCTTTTTAATTAAAAAGAAATTGCAAATGAAAACAAAATGGTTGCTATTATTCTTGAAGCTTGTTGAAGCTTCATGAAGCTTTGACCAAAGTGACCATTTTGTCTTCATGCTTAACCCTAACCATTCATCTAACCTTAGTCAATTCTCTACACCTAACCATGGTTCATATTATGATAAGTATTCATTTCTTTTGCATTTTAAAGAGTATATACTTATCATTCTATCTTCTTCTTCTTCTTGATCTTCAAGAAAAAGCTTACTAGCTTTAATGGCACTTTGAGCAAAAGAGTGAGAAATCCAATTCTAAAGTGAACCCACCTCCTATTTCTTCATCCTCTACCTCTTGCCAAGTAGTTTTGGGTGTTTTCTTCACAAGTTTCACAACTTGGTGAAGTTGGAGCTTGATCTTGTGTAATCTCGACGTAGATCATCTTCGGCATCGTAGCCGACGACTTGTCCGCTCATTTCTCCGATGAAGCCGATGCTAGAGTCCGAGATCCGACTAGGACAGCGAGAGGACATTTACGTGGAGCTAAGGAAGTGGAGAACCGGATCTACAAAGGTTGTAGCTTCTCGCTTTTAGTTAAGTTGTTAACTAGCTTAACTTTTCGCCTAAAATTCTAGTTAACGATCCGTATTAGGGTTTCTCGGCACTCATAAAGTTTGAAATTGGTATGGTTGATGCCTTGTGAGACCTCATTAGTGTGCCTAGGAACCCTACAGTGGTATCAGAGCCTAGCTAGAGCCTTAGGCGAAGTGTAGACGACGTTTGAAACCCGAATGAACATCGAAACCCTAAATCAAATTGCTCTTTGGACTTTTTTCAAAAACTGGGTTTTTTCCAGATTAAAAATGCTTAAAAAATTCAGCAGGGAATTCTAAGAATTACGGTGCAAAATTTTCCTGAAGATGTGTCAATAGTGCGGCGGAACCGCGGCAGAAGCATGGCTTCTGCGGCGGTTCCGCGGCCAGATTGTGTGAACATGCTACCATTTTTGCACAGTAATTCTTATTTTATGATGCTGAGTTTTATGGGAATTTTTAATATTTATTCAAGAGTTGAATTTTCTGGGGTTGTTTTGGGGATTTGATGATTCGATCGGATTATCAGATTTTGTCTATGTGGATTCCGGATAATTTTAGAATATGTTAAAAAGTTCGACCGGATATAAATACCCAACTTTTCCCCTGCCGGAAAATTTCCAAGTGTTGGATTTTTCTGTGGTTTAAGGACGTTCTGAGTAGTGTAAGTAACGCGATGGTCCCTTTAGAAGACAACAAACCTTAACTCGATTATGTGACCGTCTTGAACTGCCCTTTGAACCTTAGGATTTGGGGCAGTACGGCGTGCCACATGTGAGGCGTTGGCTTGACCCTTCTACGGCTGGACCGTTGGTACTGAGGCATGAAGTGAACGTCTTTGAACTTATTTCATGTGTTGAACGGTTTCGGGAAAACTTGGGTGTTCGAATGTTCGATCGGAAAGTTTAATATTTTCTATTTATCCGGAATGGGATACAATAAATGGAATTCACAAACAGTTATGAGATAACTGGATGAATGTTATAAATCTAGCGGTTTAGTCTCACTTGATATTGAAAAGAGTTTTCGATAATGGGACTAAAATGCGGGGTTTATAAGTGTTAGGCATGCGATGTCTAAAGAGGTTGCGGATTCCAACTGTTGTAGTTTTACACTTTCTTTTCTGTGACCGTAAGTGTAATATGTGATATCGCCGGTTTCGTTGCTATATGTCAACGACAATTGGGATGCGTATATTTACTTACGTTGATGACATGTGATGTTATGTGTTGCTGGATATGTTATATTGGATTGTCGTGTTTTGAATAGCCGGGTTTTTTTATGTGAGATGAGTGTTTTTCATTTTCATTCATGTAAAAACTTGTATGTAATATTCTTTTATTGGGGCACTTCCAGTTTGCGGAAGTTGTCACCTTTTGTATATTATTTTCTTTTCCGCATTAGGATAGACCCAAGGAGGGGAGCATAAGTAACCGGGTTCTAGGGTCCAGTGGGAGACCATCTCGAGGAGTCGAGTCCGGGTCTCCTAACCCTAGAATTGGTAGGGTTGCTTGCCGCTCTCGTAGGGGTCTAGGGGTGTGGGATTGGCTATTCATCACAACCGTGGAATCCGTGTTTTATACTGGCTCGTATTGAAAACACGGACGTCCTACTATATCCAATGTTTCATATGTATTTTCTGCTGCGATATCTGTGATGTGATCATTTGATGTTCTGTGATAGATACAGTATATAGTATATATGATATATTATATAGACGTTACTTATGTTTTGCATCCGCACCAGCCCTGCCCTGCTCTGTCATTAGTTACCTAACCTAACGGTGCACGAGGGGACATCCAGGCGAATACGGATGGCATAAGTGTACGTCGTATTTATCTGTGATGTTTAGGTGACTTAAATGATGGGACTTCATTAATGTGATTAATGAAAGAAAAGAAACCTAAGATGTTGTAGAATCAAATTTTAAACAAAATAGGTAGCTACAGTTCTTGCTTTGCATAGCGGTATATATGATATACCCTGCACCTTATTCGATGAGGAAAGGACCGAGATCCCTTCACCGGGAGTGACTCCTTTAGCAATAACTGGCAGATGCTACACACTCGGTTTGACTTTTGATTGCTTCTATAGTTTCTGCTTTGCACAGTGATATATATGATATATCCCGCACCTCATTCGACGAGGAAAGGGCCGACGATCCCTTCACCGGGAGTGACCCCTTTAGCAAAACTAGAAAAGCCTCAAAATCACTCCATTTCAAAACTTCATTTGATTCTACAACGATATCAAGTTCATTACGCAATAGGTTTCCAGAAAAACCTGTCGTAGCCCTCCGTCATTTCAGATAAGTTGCATATAGTATTCGTGCTACATTTATTGGCTTTCGTCAAGGTGTAGTGTGCGGTAGCTATATGCTGCTTATCTGCTGCATATGATGCGACTGGATTAGGGTAGTCGTACGGCTTTGTTGGCTTTCATCAAGGGTCGTGCGGGTGGGTTTAATTCAGTCAAGAAATGTACGGGTTGAGCTTGACTAGCGGGCTGTGGTTTGTTGGCTTTCGTCAAGATCATAGCACGCTAGGGGCAAAAGCATTATCGGGAATTTCAAGTGTTGAAATTTGCAATGAGATTGCATACTTTCTATGAGATAGTTGGATCCCGATACCCACTGCGAGTAAGAGTTACTCCTGGGAGAGTTTTACGCATTACAATTAGCCGATCAAGTAGGTGTCTAGAAAGGTGTCAACGGGGTTACGCCTCTGGGAAAACGAGGTTTACTTTAATTAGGTCCGTGCGAAAGCACGGGGAACCTCCCTCAAAGTACCGACACTGGCCTGGCTGAAAGATTGGCGAAGTTGTAGGGTGTAATTAATCCCGGCTAGTCTTTCCTTTTAGGGTTTGAAGGAAGATTTGATAAAAACCAGTGGGAGCCATCCTGATTAGATAAGATAATAACCAATATGATCTTGCAAGAGCATACGCTAAAGTGTTTTCTTCTCTCTCTCTCCAGGTAGCGACCATGTCATGCCCTAATAAAGATAATAATATGGATGTATTGACCGAACCCACATGTTATACTGTGCTGGGGAACGTTGGTTCCGTTCTTTCCTATAAGAGTTATAGAATTGAACAGGATATAGGGGAATACCAGGATTCCCATGCCACCCGAATGAAGAAAGTAAATGATGATGCATTTTCTTCAGGTGTGTTCGTTACAGAGAACTGTTTCTCCATTTGCTCTACGTCCTGGGTATTAGATACCGGGTCAGGATCCCATATATGTAATCAGTTACATGGGCTTAGGAAAGGTAGAGAACTTGGAGAAGGTGATAAAGACATTAGAGTTGGAAATGGTGCAATTGTTGCAGCTAAGACTGTCGGGGAATATCACCTTGTATTACCAACTGGTAATACATTGGTTCTGAACGAATGCTATTACATGCCGAACCTGATATGCAACATTATATCGGTTTTTTTGTTGAGTAAAGAGGGATATAATTTTGTATTACAGGACAATGTTATGAACATTTTCCGTAACCAAAAGTTGGTTGGATCAGGCACGTTGTGCAATGGCATTTATGTTCTAAATCAATCAACAGTTCTGAGCATAACAAACACACACAAGAGGAAGAGTTCTGAACTGAATGAATCCTTCTTGTGGCATTGTAGACTGGGTCACATCAATGCGACACGACTGGCTAAGTTACATAAGGATGGATATTTGAAACCATTCGAATTTTCATCTTATGACACTTGCCAGTCATGTCTCAAAGGAAAGATGACCAAAACTCCGTTTACGGGACACGGAGAAAGAGTTACTGAACTCTTGGGACTGATACATAGTGATGTATGCGGTCCTATGTCTACACATGCCCGGGATGGTTCTTCGTACTTCATTACATTCACTGACGATCTCTGAAGATACGGACGTGTGTACTTGATAAGACACAAGTCTGAAGCTTTTGAGAAATTTAGAGAATATAAACAAGAAGTCGAGAACCAAACCGGAAAAAGTATTAAAATCCTTCGATCTGATCGAGGAGGTGAATACTTGAGCAATGAATTCCTGGACTTCCTAAAAGAGAATGGGATTCTCTCTCAGCTGACTCCTCCATATACACCACAGCACAACGGTGTATCAGAACGGAGAAACCGCACCCTATTAGATATGGTGCGCTCTATGATGAGCACAGCTGAGTTACCTATTTCCTTCTGGGGGTATGCGCTTGAGACAGCCATACATCTATTGAATATGGTCCCCACCAAATCAGTGCCTACCACTCCATATGAGATATGGAAAGGGAAGAGACCATGTCTTAACTATATTAAGATATGAGGTTGTCCAGCCTATGTCAAACAACAAAATCCGGACAAACTCGAGGCACGGTCTGTTTTATGCAAATTTATAGGATATCCCAAAAATTCACAAGGGTATATCTTCTACCACCCTGAGGAACAAAGAGTGTTTGTTTCTCGGCATGCCACCTTTTTAGAAAAGGAATTTCTTGAAAAAGAGATTAGTGGTCATGAGGTAGAACTGGAAGAGGTTCCAGCTACAGAAGCTACAACAGAAGATCTGGTGGAACCAGAGGATTCAATAGTTCCCAATGAACCCCAGCCACTCCGCCGATCTAGTAGGGTTCCTCGCCAACCTGAGAGATACTACGGTTTTCTCATGGATGGTGGGAGCGAGGATTGCATCATGGAGGATGATGACCCAACTAGCTTCGAGCAGGCCATCACGAGTAGGGACTCAGTGAAATGGCTGGATGCAATGCGGTCCGAGATGGAATCCATGTACACCAACAAAGTATGGACTTTGGAAGTTGCTCCTGAAGGGGTAAAACCCATTGGGAGCAAGTGGATCTTCAAGAAAAAACTTGGTGTAGATGGGAAAGTGGAGACTTTCAAAGCTAGACTTGTTGCAAAGGGTTTTCGTCAAAGACCAGGTGTGGATTATGACGAAACCTTTTCTCCAGTGGCTATGCTTAAATCCATCCGGATCATGCTTGCCATCGCTGCATATCATGATTACGAAATTTGGCAAATGGATGTTAAGACCGCCTTTCTAAACGGTGATTTAGAAGAGTGCGTGTACATGACTCAGCCAGAGGGCTTCGTAGACAGTGGGAGCAGCGCGAAGGTGTGCAAGCTGCTTAAATCCATTTATGGATTAAAGCAAGCATCGCGGAGTTGGAACATCTGCTTTGACGTCGTTATCAAAGAGTTTGATTTCGTCAAAAACCCAGATGAACCTTGTATCTACAAGAAGGTAGCAGAGAGTAAGGTTGTCTTCCTCGTATTGTACGTGGACGACATACTCTTGATAGGAAATGATATTCCTATGCTGCAATCGGTCAAGCTCTTCTTATCACAAAGATTCTCGATGAAAGATCTTGGTGATGCCTCCTGCATATTGGGAATCAGGATCTATAGAGATAGATCCAAACGGATATTGGGATTGTCCCAATCCAAGTACATTGACACCATACTAAAGAGGTTTAGTATGGAAGAATCCAAGCGTGGGAACTTTCCCACGATCTCTGGAATCACTCTCTCCAAAGAGATGTCTCCCAAGACTGATTTGGAGAGAGCTCGCATGCAAGGGATACCCTATGCTTCGGCTATAGGCTCTATCATGTACGCGATGCTATGTTCCAGACCCGATGTTGCATACTCACTAAGTGTAGTGAGCAGGTATCAAGCTGATCCTGGAGAGAGTCACTGGACAGCTATGAAGAGCATTCTCAAGTACTTGCGAAGGACTAAAGAGATGCTCTTGGTGTATGGTAACGGAGAACTCCAAGTGGAGTCCTTTACCGATTCGAGCTTCCAGAGTGATAAGGACGACTCTAAGTCGCAGTCGGAATTTGTCTTTACCCTTTACGGAGGGGCGGTTAGCTGGAAGAGTTCCAAGCAGGAAACCGTGGCAGACTCAACGATGGAGGCTGAATACATCGCTGCCAACGATGCTGCTAAAGAGGCTGTCTGGATCAAGAAGTTCATTACTGAACTTGGAGTGGTTCCATCCATTGAGCATCCAATACCTTTGTATTGCGATGATAATGGAGCGGTGGCTTTGGCCAAGGAACCTAGGTCCCATCAGCGATCCAGGCATATTCTGAGGCGGTATCACCTGATCCGGGAGATAGTTGATCGCCGGGAGATCGAGGTCAGGAGGGTTGACACGAAGAACAACACGGCGGATCCACTCACGAAGGCCATTCCCCAGATACAGTTTGAGAGACTCTTCGGGATGCTCGGTATGCGATACTACAGCAGCTGGCCCTAGTGCAAGTGGGAGATTGTTAGTTGTATGTATGCCCTAGAGGCCAGTATTGTACAGATGATGTATATTATATTGGATGCTTGGACATATATAGAGATGACTTTCTTGCTCGATATGATAGTATGCTATCTGGTTGCTCTTTATCTTAACATGTACACTTGTCTCTTTAAACTGTCTTATAGTTACATGTTGATAAAGCCCTTAGGATGTGTACTTGACTGCCTGGACTATGATGCAGATCATACTAGTGGGGACATGGTAGTCCATAAGTACATCCTTCAAGGTCCCTAGTCATGGGTGTATCGAGACGGGGCATCGATATACCAGTGTAGACTAGCGTATACGCTTCTCGACCCATGAGATGGGCGATGGATGATCCCATATCCATTGGTGTTTGACATCAGAGATGGTGTACGGGTGCTCAGTGGAGACTGGGTACACTGGACGGACTCGCCGAGAACTCCCAGATGGTATTATACCTCACGTCAGATGGCAGTTCTCAGGTGACACTTGTACAGGTTAGTCTGTAGACCCGAGATCGTCATAGAGTCTTGTGTGATTTCCACTGTGCTTTGATCTCCACCTTACCACGTCCATGAGGGCGTGCAAAACGGTGGTCTTTGGGTACAGTCCCGAGTCATATGGAGGCAATGAGCGATATGAGGGGTTTCGTCTCTCCCGGTATTGGGGGTTGATGTTGCGCTGTGCTCGATTGGCCGTAACAGGGAAGTCCCTGGCCAGGGCTGATCAGAAATTTGCTGGTAAGTGTTACCAGTAGTTTCTCGACCCGTTATGAGCCTCACATCGGCACGACTTATCGGTTATTGGGGTCTGACGTTTACCACCCCTAGACTTGATATGCGACATATCAGACGAACAGACCGGACTGTACGGTAAGTGTTGCTGGTTGGATTCACAGGAGTGTGAGCGGGCTAGCTCGTCGATCTTCTGATCGCTCAATACCCGGGTGGCTGTTACGTTTAGCAGACCGCTTGCGGCTTGTGGGTGATTGATATGATCATCATCTGCTGCCGGCGTATTGACGAGTCTTTAGAGTCCTACACAGAGGTTTCCTGGCTCAAGCGAAACGAAATAGGAGCGCATATGAGATATGTGCAGGACCGAGAATAATGCATGTATGTGATACCGTATTTCATTCTCGCGATAAATGTATCGATTGGTTATATGCGATATAACCTAGATATCGAATAAAGGATTGATTCGATAAGCCGATACATAGGATACTAGTTGGTTATATGCGATATGACCGGATCGTTAAATCAAGTGTTGATTTAATGATTTAATGTATAATTATATATTTGATATATTACTTTGCATTAACTAGTATTGGTTCACTTTAAATGGATTTTCTCACTTGATGTGCGAGTTGTATATGTGATATACTTTTGTGCACATGTTTGTATCATGTTTGATGATACTTGCTCATTTGGTTAAGTGTACAGAATTAAACCTAGGTTAAGTAAATGGTTAGGTTTTTTTTTTATTCATTCATTTATCTTTTTAATTAAAAAGAAATTGCAAATGAAAACAAAATGGTTGCTATTATTCTTGAAGCTTGTTGAAGCTTCATGAAGCTTTGACCAAAGTGACCATTTTGTCTTCATGCTTAACCCTAACCATTCATCTAACCTTAGTCAATTCTCTACACCTAACCATGGTTCATATTATGATAAGTATTCATTTCTTTTGCATTTTAAAGAGTATATACTTATCATTCTATCTTCTTCTTCTTCTTGATCTTCAAGAAAAAGCTTACTAGCTTTAATGGCACTTTGAGCAAAAGAGTGAGAAATCCAATTCTAAAGTGAACCCACCTCCTATTTCTTCATCCTCTACCTCTTGCCAAGTAGTTTTGGGTGTTTTCTTCACAAGTTTCACAACTTGGTGAAGTTGGAGCTTGATCTTGTGTAATCTCGACGTAGATCATCTTCGACATTGTAGCCGATGACTTGTCCGCTCATTTCTCCGATGAAGCCGATGCTAGAGTCCGAGATCCGACTAGGACAGCGAGAGGACGTCTACGTGGAGCTAAGGAAGTGGAGAACCGGATCTACAAAGGTTGTAGCTTCTCACTTTTAGTTAAGTTGTTAACTAGCTTAACTTTTTGCCTAAAATTCTAGTTAACGATCCGTATTAGGGTTTCTCGGCACTCATAAAGTTTGAAATTGGCATGGTTGATGCCTTGTGAGACCTCATTAGTGTGCCTAGGAACCCTACAGCAGGCAACCGACTTAGAGCATCCGGCACTGCATTAACTTTTCCCGGATGGTATTTTAGATCAAGATCATAGTCATCCATCATCTCTAACCATCTATGCTGTCTTATATTGACCTCTTTCTGCATGAATACATACTTTAGACTCTTGTGATCGGTAAATACTTCTACCCTTTCGCCCAATAAGTAGTGTCTCCAAATCTTCAAAGCAAACATCACTGCTGCTAGCTCCCAATCATGAGTTGGGTAGTTCTTCTCATGGGTCTTTAATTGTCTCGACGCGTAGGCTATGACCTTCCCATTCTGCATTAGCACACACCCCAAGCCTTTCCCAGATGCATCGCTGTGAATAACCAACTCTTCGGAACTGTCTGGCACTGTCAAGATAGGAGCGGTGGTCAATCTTTGCTTCAACGTCTCACAAGCTGACGCATATTTCTCCGTCCATATGAACGGTACCTTCTTTCGTGTTAGCTTGGTCAATGGTTCTGCTATTCGAGCGAAATTCTCCATGAACCTTCTATAGTATCCGGCAAGCCCATAAAAACTTCTGATCTCCGCTACGTTCTTTGGAATCGGCCAATCATGAACTGCTGCAATCTTTTCAGGGTCAACGGCGATTCCATCTCCGGATATGACATGCCCCAAAAACTTAACTTCTTTGAGCCAAAACTCGCACTTGTTCATCTTAGTATATAACCCTTCTTACCTCAACGTCTGCAGTGCGATCTTCAAGAGTTCTGCATACTCTTCTTGGCTTCTCGAGTAGACCAGATTGTCATCAATAAACATTACTACGAACTGGTCCAAGTACGGTGAAAAGATTCGGTTCATCAAATCCATAATATTGCTGGTGCGTTAGTAACTCCAAATGGCATCACTAAGTACTCTAATGCCCATATCGAGTTCAGAACGCTGTCTTGCAAATATCTTCTAATTTCACCTGGACTTGATGATATCCGGATCGCAAATCCAACTTTGAGAATACTCTTGCGCCACTGAGTTGATCGAATAATTCGCCGATGCGAGGGGTTGGGTACTTTTTCTTAATAGTCACCCGATTTAATTCTCGATAGTCAATGCACATCCGTCGTGTGCCATCCTTCTTGACTAGAAGAACCGGAGCTCCCTATGGTGAATTGCTACTGCGAAATCAACCATTCTCTAGTAATTCGGTAACTTGTTTCTTTACTTCTTCTAGTTCCACTGGTATCATCGGGTAATACGCCTTTGAAATCGGTGCTGCTCCAGGAATAAGATCAATCGCGAACTCCACATCTTGTTTTGGTGGTAAACCCGAGATGTCTTCGAACACATCCATAACTCTCGAACTACCATCAGCGCTTCATCTGCAACTTGTTTATGAACTTCACCCTTCAGTAAACGGTTCCCTTCATCATGAATTTGCAAGTTCGTTCTGAGGTGTTTCATCCAATCAGAGCAAAGCTCTGTTCAAAAATTCAAATTTTGAAATGAAGCAGCACTTCATAGCAGCGCCGGCGCTGAAAGAGTCAAAAACTCTAAGGCAGCGCCCACATGCAAAGCACATGGGCGCTAGCGCTAAGAGCGCTGCACTCTAAGCAGCGCACTACGTGCAAAGCACGTAAGCGCTAGCGCCAAGTGCGCTGCACATTAAGCAGCGCACCACGTGCAAAGCACGGATGTGCTAGTGCTGGAACTAAATGCTCCCCACCGTCAGGTCAAAGATCCAATAATAGTGATAAATCATTAATGGACCAGAATAAAATTCTGTTAAGGAAAGATTCCTCAAAATCTTTCCAAACAAAAAGATTGTGCTCTGTAAATCAGAGCACCGTTAAATCAATGATCCAAAGGTGATTAAAAATCACAAAAATACAAAATAAATTCTATATGGAAAAGATCTCCCAATCTTGTTAAAAACAAGAAAACCGCCTTCTGTAAATCAGAAACTCTTGGATCAAAGATCCAACGGTGGGAAAATCCCCAAATCAATTGGAGAAAAGATCTCCTTAACTGATTGAACAAATCAGCTTGCCCTATATAAAGGCCCCAAGACTTCAAGTCTCATATAGAAAAACATATAGAGAAATCCCCCCATAAACTTTGAGAAATTTCAGAAAGAAGAGCCAAGCTCTCGGTAGAAGAACAACTTTTCTTCAAGGTAAATAATAATCAGAGAGATGAAATCAACTCATATTAAAAAGAAGAGTTCACTTCTTTCTCACAGATCATAGATCTATAAAACCAAGGTCTTTCACAAAGAGATTAAAGGATCTCATCATAAAATAAGAAGAAAAACATAATTCTTCTCACAGATCATGGATTTATAAGACTAAGGTCTTTTATACAAAGAGATCATGAATATCTCATTATAAAGAGGGGGGAGAATAATTCAATTCTCTTAAGGATCACAGATCCATAAAGGCAAAGCCTTTCATCAATATAAGAGATTGAAACATCTCCTATAAAGTAAGAACTTTTGTTCTTAGAATCTTGAGACAAAGTCTCTTATGAACGAGAATTTATTTCTTGGATCATAAAGTTGATCAGTTAGCGCTTTGCGCTCATAAAATAGCGCTTTGCGTTCTTGGACTGGCGCACAGCGCCAAGCGCACCACGTGCTCCTCACGTGTGCTCTACTCAGCAGAAGCGCCTCAACGCTCATAACTAGCGCAAAGCGCTGCAGAGCCTTAGCGCTCCAAATATAGCGCACTGCGCTCAGCACTAAGCGCACCACGTGCTCCACACGTGTACGCTACTGAACAAATAGCATTTGCGCTCATAAACTGGCGCAACGCGCCTATCATCTGGCGCTTAGCGCTAAACGCACCACGTGCTCCTCACGTGGGCGCTACTCAACATAAGCGCAATGCGCTCATAAACTAGCGCTCTACGCTCTTTAACTGGCGCAAAACGCCAAGCGCGCCACGTGCTCCCCATGTGCACGCTAAAAGAACATAAATTGTTCTACAAATAAAGCCCAGAGCTATGAGGAATGCTCAACATTCAGTAAAAGACAAAAAACAATGTCAGAATTCAAATCAATGCTCAGCATTATCAAATGTTTAATATTTTAACTGAATGGGCCGAGCCCAAGTTGGCCATAAATCTCTAATTCAGATTAATTGAGCCCATATGCTCATAAATTTTTGATCTTAGTCCCAAATTGGATTATAGATCTCCCAACCAATATTGGTTCAAGGGTACATCACGTCATTCCTCTGATATATGTCGTTGTAATCCTTCAACGTTTTCAGAGAGGTGACGGGTCTCGACAACCATACATTCCATAGACTATGATGTCTTTAAACTAGACTGTGGGGTCCTTAAACCCATGGACTATGATGTCCTTAACCGTGGACTGCAGGACCCTTAAACCCATGGACTATGATGTCCTTAACCTTGGACTGTGGGGTCCTTAAGCCCATGGACTATGATGTCCTTAACCTTGGACCACCATGTCCTTAAACTGGTAATCGACCGTAATGTCTCTAAAATAAACAATAGAGCCCAAATGCTCTTTTGCCGGATCTAAACGATCCCGTTAAGTTGATCTTAGTCTGAAATTAGACTAACGTATTCTTAACATACGTTTAAGTTGATCTTAGTCTCAAATGAGACTAGCGTATCCTTAAACCCAACCCCAAACCCAAATCTAAGAAAATACGGATTTGGACTGATCCACGCCCTATGGGCGACAACGTAAATTAGTCTCCATATACAATCCACGGGCAAACAAAAAACAAAACAAACACACACAACATGAAGTGACCATCTGGAGAAGGAGAAAGTGGTTACCGCGATACGGTAGCGTAATTAACTGCAGGGGCTTGCGCCTACAAGGAAAAGCGTCCCCACAATCAAAAACCCTTCAACGAGGGGGAATCTGACGAAGTCTGCTATATCGGCCGCATCCGTTTAAACCATCGATACATGGTATCATAAATCAACTTGGCATCTTCGGAGAAGTGGACGGATAGCTCCAATTAGCATCTGCCCCTAAATTCAGGCAAGACGAACCTATGCGGTTCCGTCTCTGTATTCGGCGGAGAACATATTCTGGCACGCCCGGTGGGATCTTTTCCTCTTTCCACTCCACACTTCGTGTGTCGTGTTCGCGAACGAATCGCAGTTTAATATGGTTGCCTTTGGGTTCGAGGTACTAAGATTTGGTTTTGTTCTCGTCAAGAAAAAAGAACATCAATGGCCACTAATTGCTCCAGCTGCAACTGCAACTCTCGTTCCGCCTCATCGGGAGGAGTAACCTACGGGCCCCAAGCGGCCTCCCTGTTCAAAATGCCAGTGGAGCAAGTAACTCAGGCCACCACTGGGCTGTTCTTTAGGACCATGATCCCACCGATGAGCTTCAATGTCCCGCTGCTGTCACAAGAAGCCCCAAAGAAGTCGATTTTTGATCGACTTACCACTACCGCGGCCCCTCTCAACGGATCGCCCAAATCCAACGCCTCAGTCTTTGACAGATTGGGCCAAATCTCATGTGGGCCCGTGAAGAAGCCTGCGATACCAGAAAGGGTTATCCTGAAAAGGATAGCCATTCCTGCTCTCGAAGTCGTCAAAGCAGCTTCTCCTGTCAAAGGGTCGGTCTTCACAAGACTGACCGTTTCAGCTCCCGTTTCAGGCAAAATCGTCAAGGCCGCTTCACCTGCTCGGAAGTCTGCTTTCGATGGGTTGGCCATCCCCACTCAGCGGACGTCAGTCTTCAACAGGTTGACAACGATAACTTCTGATCAAGACAGGGGGCATGAGGAAGTCACCCCTACAGCTGAGACAATCCCCACGGTTCGACACGCTCGACGTCGCCAATGGCGCCGAGTAAGGAAGGCTGGGGGCAACTCTCCTTCTGGACTGACTCCGCTAGCTCCAACGGTGGAAATCGATGCTGCTGTTCCAACCGGGAACAGCTTTGAATTACTTAACAGGGTGCGCAGGAATTCGCCAACTGCCGTGCTAAAAAAGTCTCCTCCGCCCGTTGAAAAGATCACAAAGGCGAAGCTGGAACAGCCCCCTCAGCGGCTGTCCTCTAAAATTTATAAAGTTTGGCGACAGGTTCAGGACTCGGTGATTGATCAAGATTACTCTTGCCGACAGAAAAAAGGTGAAAGTTCAGCGAGAAGAGGACCATCCTGTCAAGCCACAAAAGGCAAAAGCTACTTGGGTGCCCACTGCAACAGCCCCCTCAACTTCGACCGCTCACAAGAGGAGAAAGCTGGAGAAAATTCCAGTGTCTGCGGCGAATCGCAAGAACATTGAACCCAAACGCCCCAAGGCTGGGGGCATGGTGGTGTATACCGTCCATATAACATCCGGAAAAGAGGACAGCCGTATCTCCACAGGTCATCGACCGCTTACGCGATCAGTGATTAAGGCTCAGGAGTAACAACAACAAAAGCTCCAAGAGATACTAACAGCTATGGCCTCACTTACGGGACCGAAAGCAAGCCCGGAAACATCCTCGGAGCAGCGCCGTGAATAGGAGACTGACGCCGAATTCCTTCGGAGAATGCTTGAGAAGAAGGACAAGGAGGCCGCAGAACAAGCTGCCAATATAAAACAAATGGCCCTTCTGTTCCAAGATATGGTAGGCATGATGATCTAGCCGAACCCTCCAGCTGAAGATCCTCCAATAATAATTGAAGATGATAAAGGAGAGACATCAAATCCTCTGCCGGCTCTGTCAACAGCCAAGGAGGAGACGATCTCCAAAGCTGCCCTGGATGATTACATCGCTCAGCAGATACAAGCTCACCAGGCGAATGAAGCGGCCGGCCAAATTGTTAAAACTGGACGACCCTATCTGGATTGGTACGACCAAATAAAGTACCCGCCGGGATACACGATTCCCAAATTCCACGTATATAAGGGGACGGGAAATCCGCATCAGCATGTCGCTCAGTTCAGGGCTCTCTGCAGCAACACTGGAGGGGATGATAAGCTACTGCTTCGCCAATTCGTCGGCAGCTTGGCGGAGACGGCGTTCGAATGGTATTCAGATCTCCACAATGAGTCCGTCAAAACCTTTACGGAGATGGAATTGTTGTTCACCCAACGTTTCGCGAGAGCTAGCGAACGTACCACAATCACGGTACTAATCAATTCCAGGGTGAAGCCAGGAGAGACATGGGTTCAGTATGCAATACGGTGGCAGAATCTATGGTCTAAGTGCGAGCAGCGCATTGAAGAAGCGCCTGCGGTAGGCATGTTCGTGGGTACTCTTGATTCGCAGTCGACCTTTTCGCAATTCATGATGTTCTTCAAGCCAACTACTTTCCAGGCCTTGATTGACAAGCTAGCCCAAATGGATCAGATGGGTCGTAGACCATCTCCTTCGAAGATGGAGCCTCGAAATGAGAAGGGAAAAGCAAAAGCAACCTTCGACGCCAATACTCAACAATAGCTGAGCAACTTAAAGCCGGTTGTTCGCCAAAACAATGTGCGTCTACGCCCATCTCTCGAGGAGAGATTGGGACATCGTTACTCGTTTCCCTGGGATAAAACGAGGAGACTGTTCGAGCTGGCAGTGCGCAACAGACTCATCAATCTGCCGGATCCAAAATGTCCGTTGCAGTCAGGCGATGTCAACAATCCTAATTACTGCCCTTACCACCAAGCAGTAAGCCATCCAATCGAAAATTGCTTCGTTTTCAAAGGCCGGATTGAGGACCAATACCAACTGGGCAAATTCGCGCTGTCTGAAAACTGGAAGATGACCTCACCACAACCACATGATCCGAAAAAGATGGACATGCCGGGGGCATCGTGCTCATTCATAGAGAAAGCCCCATGGAACGAAAAGTCCATAAACTAGAAATTCGCCTCAAATACGGCAACGACGGACCGAAACGTCCTTAAACTAACGACGGACCGAGATGTCCTTAAACTAACGACGGACTGAAACATCCTTAAACTAACGATGGACCACTATGTCCTAAAACTGGCTGTTGACCAAGACGTCTATAAACTGCTATGGACCGCAGCATCCCAAGGCTGACAAAAAAACGGTATGTCCATAAGCGAGATGGGAACGGTTGAAAACCCGAAAGGGCTCCGTGAGTAAAAACAGCAGGACTACCGGCGAGTTTTGTGAAAACCCGAAATGGAGCAATCTAGTTAAAAAACATTTGCAAGGTCCTCTCGACCATGTAAGGAGAAACCGCCTGCGTGAGATCCTTACGACTCACAAAGGAGAAACGCACTTAGGAATCCCCACGATTCCTAAGAAGAAATTACACTTACGAGATCCTCATGACTCGTAAGGCGAATTCCCCTTATGAGACCCTCACGGTTCAGAAGATTCAAAAGCCTTAAGTTATGGGGATCTGAACCCGTTCTTAAGCCATCACAATCTCCAATTTTGCCCAACAAGCGTTTCGATATTGACCCTTGTATACAATCCACAGGCGCGAATAAACATTTCCCTAACAAAGTCCTACCCGCGACTGGGGATATGTTTACACGGTGAACAACCCTTATAAGTCCTCTTGACTTATAAGGAGAAAACACTCTTGTAAGATCCTTACGACTTACGAGAAGCCATACACTTAGGAATCCTCACGATTCCGAAGGAGAAAACGCACCTATGAGATCCTCACGACTCGTAGGGAGAAATACCTTTATGAGACCCTTACGGCTTATGAAGTCAAAAGCCTTAGTCGACAGGATCTTAACCCTATTTACTAAGCCATCTTTGTTCGACATCGACAGAGGCAAATGATGATTCGCTCCTGGAAATATCCCAGTTATAGCGGTGTTGATGCCGAAATCGATGTCCAATCCCAAACTCGCAGCGAAAAGCCAGCAAGCCACAAATGCATACGAAATAGTCGAAATGATGGGGCAACTTGCAACAGAATCAGCAAGTAAAAATATATGCATACAAAATAGCCACAATGGTTGGGCAACTCGCAATAAAAAACAGCGAGTAAAAAGAAAAAATAGCCGAAATGATTGGGCACCACGAAAAAATAGCCGAAATGATTGGGCAATCGCGACTTTCGCGATATAAAAAGCTGAAATGATAGAGCATCGCGGAAAGAAAACAAAAAAATATATATGAAATGAAACTCTTGCCCTACAGGTGAGATCATATCGATCCCTGTATACAATCCAGGGGTACAAACAAAGAGAGAATCATATCATCCCACCAGGCTCCATCAGAAAGAGAGCCAAATCTCGACGGCCACACAAACAACCTAGAGACCACCTCGACATTCGTCTCGTTACAGTAGACGCAACGTCGGCAAAGCGGAGCCACGGAGAAGTCCCTAGTTTCAAATCTCGACGGTTTACAGACAACCTAGAGACCACCTCGACATTCGTCTTGATACAGCAGACAAGACGTCACCGTAGCGTTCTTCCTCCAACTGGAATTGGACGCGCTAAAACAACGAAGCAAAGGCAATATTCCTAGCTTCAGGGTCTTGACGGCAACTCATATAAAACCTGAAAGACTATCGGAGATCATCCCACACTAGCGCGGAGTGGTCACCACCTCAACATTCGTCTCGATACAGCAGACAAGATGTCACCTCAGCGTTCTTCCTCCAACAGGATTTGGACGCGCCAAAACAACGAAGCAAAGACAATATTCCTAAATTCACTGTCTTGATGGCAACTCATATAAAACCTGAAAGACTATCAGAGATCATCCCACACCAGCGCGGAGTGGTCACCACCTCGACATTCGTCTCGATACAGCAGATGAGATGTCACCGCAGCGTTCTTCCTCCAACAGGATTTGGACGCGCCAAAATAACGAAGCGAAGACAATATTCCTAGCTTCAGGGTCTTGACGGCAACTCATATAAAACCTGAAAGACTATCGGAGATCATCCCACACCAGCGCGGAGTTGTCACCACCGCGACATTCGTCTCGATACAGCAGACGCAATGCCAGCAAACGAAGCGAAGGCAATATTCCTAGCTTCAGGGTCTTGACGGCAACTCATATAAAACCTGAAAGACTATCGGAGATCATCTCACACCAGCGCAGAGTGATCGCCACCATGATGTTCGTCTTGATACAACAGACTCAACGCCAAAGCAAACGAAGCAAATGCAATATTCCTAGCTTCAGGGTCTTGACGGCAGCTCATATAAAACCTGAAAGACTATCGGAGATCATCTCACACCAGCGCGGAGTGATCGCCACCGTGACGTTCGTCTCGATACAGCAGACGCAATGCTAAAGCAAACGAAGCAAAAGCAATATTCCTACCTTCAGGGTCTTAATGGCAACTCATATAAAACCTAAAAGACTATCGGAGATCATCTCACACCAGCGCGGAGTGATCGCCACCGCGACGTTCGTCTCGATACAGCAGATGCAATGCCAGCAAATGAAGCAAAGGCAATATTCCTAGCTTCAAGGTCTTGATGGCAACTTATATCAAACCTGAAAGACTATGGGGGATCATCCCACACCATCGCGGAGTGGTCACCACCTTGACGTTTGTCTCGATACAGCAGACGCAACGCCAAAGCAAATGAAGAAAAAGGCAATATTCCTAGCTTTAGGGCCTTGACGGCAACTCATATAAAACCTGAAAGACTATCGGAGATCATCCCACACCAGCGCGGAGTGGTTATGACTCATCGGGGCTCCCCAAACCGAGCCTAACCTCAAGTAAAAAGCGGCATGGCAAAATTCCTAACGCTTGCTCTTCCGACAGTCAAATCACCCAGGAAGATTGCTTGAAGACGTCTTATCCAGCCCCTGAAGGGATCAGAGACATGACAGTCGCAAGGCTACGCGAACAGCAAAATTGCTTATCGAGGAATATATCAGCCAATGCGACGGTACGACGGACACAACCCTAATACCACAGACCCTAACGGACCTCTGTCGAATAGAGCAGATGTTAATTGTGACGTTAGGACATCCTTGCGAGAACTTCTTGATTCGTCTCGACTCATAAGGAAAAGCCTTAGGCAATGGGGATTAAAAAACCTGTTTCCTAAGCAATGGGACCCTGCAAGTCGGTCCAAGATGGACTCTTGCACACTATCCACAGGTCACACTCTCCGAAATCAAACATCGACGAAGAGGGAAACAACCACTTACGAGTCCTCTCGACCTGTAAGAGAGAAAATTCTCTTGTGAGATCCTTATGACTCTCAAGAGAAAGCACACTTCGAAATCCTCACGATTCCTAAGGAGAAAATACACCTACAAGATCTTCTCGACTCGTAGGGAGGAAATCCTTTATGAGACCCTCACGGCTCATAAAATTGAAAAGTCTTAGGCAGCAGACCTGAACGTGTTTCCTAAGCCATCGTTACCCCGCAAAGAGTCCAAGATGGACCGTCACTTACCATGTACAGGCCACACTTGCTAAAATCACATGGCGATGACACAGTGAAGAGAAGAAAGTGACAGTTAGGAGAACATTTGATTCACATTCAGTTAAGCGTTCAAGGCATACCCGTTCATGCATGTGCGAAAAAGTTTGATGCATAAAATAAACACATGGAAATGAAAAGGCTTGCTATTCATACTTCAGAAAATGCCTACATTGAGGAAAACGGTAAACAAAAACGCCATTAAAATGTTTACAAAGGCAAGACATCAAATCCAGGACATGGATTGAGATTCAAAAGTGAGGCCATCCAAAAATTTTCGGGCCTCTCGGACCATCTTCGTGTGCATCCTTTCACGACCACAAGCGTCGGGATCCCCACTGATGTCCTCCACCCTTCGATAGGCAGCGAGTATCGCCGCCTGCTGAAAAGCTTGATGCAAGATATCAACAAGGTTGTCTCGCCTTTTCTTTGAGATTAAGCTCATCAGATACACCGAGTGCACCTTAGTCGGCGTCGTCCAATGCTTTAAGCGGCATGCCGGCATAAAATAGAGGAAGTGCTCCCCAGATCGCTCCCACAATAAGCTTCAAGAGAGAGGAACGACGAGAAAGCAGTCGACCATTGTATCCATCAAAGCGACCCATAATTTCAGCACACTGGGCGTTTGTGAATTCTTGGTTTTAGGAACGGCCGAGTGCGCGAATGTCTACATAAGAAATAATCTCGTCGAGATCATACATATGAGCGTCCATAACGTCTGAAAAGGAAAATCAGTAAGAGTTAGTGGACGGACTGATTAAGAAAAAGCTTATTGAAACAGACACGAGATTTAAACAACTCATGATACCCCCGAAGAGGAAATAAGTACTAATTAAATCACTCAATGAAATTAATTCTGTGCAATTGAGGGAGGAATCCTAAAATGGATATCGCATTTAATGAAAAGGTTCCTCAGGCCAAAGAGTTAAACTCCTCGAGAGCAATGCTCTGCAGACAGGAATGACACCTGTCAAAGACAATTATGAAGGGAATTAAAAATTCCCCGAGAAAATTTTAAGAGCCTTGCTCTATAAAGAATGATGGAATAACCCATCAGAAAACTAAAAGTAAATTTTTAACTAAAATTCTGAGATCTTGAAGATCCATGAACAAACTCTTAAGAGTTCTTCATAAGAGATTAACAAATCTCCATTATTCAAGAGAACCAAGCTCTGTTAATGGGTAAAACCCTAATAACGTTTATCAGATCTAAGATCTATGAAGAACAAAGCTCTGTTAATGGGTAAAACCCTAAAAACATTTTGAGATCTATGATCTGAGGGAGAGCAAAGCTCTATTGATAAAGTTCAAATCTTACCGAAAATTTGGCAGAGTTTTGACTCTTGAAAGTTCTTAAAACAGAGAGCTATGCTCTAAAGGAGAAATTGATTCTCAGAAAACAAGAAAGATGATGAACAGAAATCATCTCAAGGGCCAAGGGTCCTATTTACAGGCGCTGAGAGCCGTTTCAACTTCTAAGTTGATCTA
Source organism: Agapanthus africanus (assembly GCA_030015575.1). NCBI lineage: Eukaryota > Viridiplantae > Streptophyta > Magnoliopsida > Asparagales > Amaryllidaceae > Agapanthus > Agapanthus africanus. The sequence goes on from JASDDO010000029.1 coordinate 365,044,817, forward strand.
AGGGTGCAGATGCTGCCACCGCTGCACTCACATGTGGGCCACGTAAGCGCAACTGTGGGTGGGCATTTGTTTTCCCCAATCAGAGCAAAGCTCTGTTCAAAAATTCAAATTTTGAAATGAAGCAGCGCTTCATAGCAGCGTCAGCGCTGAAAGAGTCAAAGACTCTGAGGCAGCGCCCACGTGCAAAGCAAATGGACGCTAGCGCTAAGAGCGCTACACTCTAAGCAAAGCACGTAAGCGCTAGTGCTAAGTGTGCTGCACTTTAAGCAGCGCACCACGTGCAAAGCACGGATGCGCTAGCGCTGGAACTAAATGCTCCCCACCGTCAGATCAAAGATCCAATAATAATGATAAATCATTAATGGACCAGAATAAAATTCTGATAAGGAAAGATTCCTCAAAATCTTTCCAAATAAAAAGATTGTGCTCTGTAAATCAGAGCACCGTTGGATCAATAATCCAAAGGTGATTAAAAATCACCAAAATACAAAATAAATTCTGGATGGAAAAGATCTCCCAATCTTGTTAAAAACAAGAAAACTGCCTTCTGTAAATCAGAAGCCCTTGGATTAAAGATCCAACGGTGGGGAAATCCCCAAATCAATTGGAGAAAAGATCTCCTTAACTGATTGAACAAATCAACTTGCCCTATATAAAGGCCCCAAGACTTCAAGTCTCATATAGAAAAACATATAGAGAAATTCCCCCATAAACTTTGAGAAATCTCAGAAAGAAGAGCCAAGCTCTCGGTAGAAGAACAACTTTTCTTCAAGGTAAATAATAATCAGAGAGATGAAATCATCTCATATTAAAAAGAAGAGTTCATTTCTTTCTCACAGATCATAGATCTGCAAGACCAATGTCTTTCACAAAGAGATTAAAGGATCTCATCATAAAATAAGAAGAAGAACATAATTCTTCTCACAGATCATAAATCTATAAGACTAAGGTCTTTTATACAAAGAGATCATGAACATCTCATTATAAAGAGGGGGAGAATAATTCAATTCTCTTAAGGATCACAGATCCATAAAGGCAAAGCCTTTCATCAATATAAAAGATTGAAGCATCTCCTATAAATTAAGAACTTTTGTTCTTAGAATCTTGAGACAAAGTCTCTTATGAACGAGAATTTATTTCTCGGATCATAAAGTTGATCAGTTAGTGCTCTGCGCTCATAAAATAGCGCTTTGCATTCTTGGACTGGCGCACAGCGCCAAGCGTACCACGTGCTCCTCACGTGTGCTTTACTTAGCAGAAGCGCCTCAGCGCTCAAGACTAGCACAAAGCGCTGCAGAGCCTTAGCGCTCCAAATATAGTGCACTGCGCTCATAGAGTGGCGCTCAGCGCACCACGTGCTCCCCACGTGTGCGCCACTGAACAAATAGCGCTCTGCGCTCATAAACTAGCGCAACGCGCCCATCATCTAGCGCTTAGCGCCAAGCGCACCACATGCTCCTCACATGGGCCATACTCAGTAGAAACGCAATGCGCTCATAAACTAGCGCTCTATGCTCTTTAATTGGCGCAAAGCGCCAAGCGCGCCACGTGCTCCCCACGTGCAAGCTAAAAGAACATAAATTGTTCTACAAATAAAGCCCAGAGCTATGAGGAATGCTCAGCATTCAGTAAAAGACAAAAAACATTGTCAGAATTCAAATCAATGCTCAGCATTGTCAAATGTTTAATATTTTAACTGAATGGGCCAAGCCCAAGTTGCCATAAATCCCTAATTCAGATTAATTGAGCCCATATGCTCATAAATTTTTGGTCTTAGTCCCAAATTGGACTATAGATCTCCCAACCAATATTGGTTCAAGGGTACATCTCGTCATTTCTCTGATATATGTCGTTGTAATCCTTCAACGTCTTCAGAGAGGTGACCGGTCCCGACAACCATACATTCCATAGACCATGACGTCTTTAAACTAGACTGTAGGGTCCTTAAACCCATGGACTATGATGTCCTTAACCTTGGACTGTGGGGTCCTTAAACCCATGGACTATGATGTCCTTAACCTTGGACTGTGGGGTCCTTAAGCCCATGGACTATGATGTCCTTAACCTTGGACCACCATGTCCTTAAACTGGTAATCGACCGCAATATCCCTAAACTAAATAATAGAGCCCAAATGCTCTTTTGCCGGATCTAAACAATCTCGTTAAGTTGATCTTAGTCTGAAATTAGACTAACGTATCCTTAACATACGTTTAAGTTGATCTTAGTCTCAAATGAGACTAACGTATCCTTAAACCCAACCCCAAACCCAAACCTAAGAAAATACGGATTTGGACTAATTCATGCCCTACGGGCGACAACGTATCCATATACAATCCACGGGCAACCAAAAAACAAAACAAACACACACGACATGAAGTGACCATCTGGAGAAGGAGAAAGTGGTTACCACGATGCGGTAGCGTAATTAACTGCAGGGGCTTGCGCCTGCAGGGAAGAGCGTTCCCACAATCAAAAACCCCTCAACGAGGGGGAATCTGACGAAGTCTGCTACATCGGCCGCATCCGTTTAAACCTTCGATACATGGTGTCATAAATCAACTTGGTATTTTCGGAGAGGTGGACGGACAACACCAATTAGCATCTGCCCCCAAATTCAGGCAAGATGAACCTACGCGGTTCCGTCTCTGTATTCGGCAGAGAACATGAGGCTTGTGGGTTATTCGTCCACCACTCTTCCGCTGCGCTACTCTGAGGCGGATTGGTCAAAACTTCTTCAATCAACCATCTGATCGGTCTTGAAGCGGTCTATACTAGCTCCCACTGGGTTAATATCGAACTACTGCAATCATCATATGTTCTCCTGTGTTTCTCCTTATTCTTCGAAACTCAAACGGATTGGTTCTTAGAGGACGAGAATAAGGATATATCGTGCTCATTGGTTTCAAGTTTGTGATAAGACATAAACTCGTAAGCAATGACGTCAAGGGGGAACAAGATAATACAATGACCATAAGTCAACAAAATAAATCGAAATAGGATTCCAGGTTACCAAAATAGAGTACCGCATTGTAACCATTCTGCGGCACATAGTTACAACTACATAACTCCATTCAAGTCGTCCAAATCCTACTATCAGAATCAAAGGAATAAGAATGAAGAAACAATAAAGAATAAGGAAGATTCCAAGCCGATATGAAATATCATTTCTATATCGTCAAGATAAAAGAGTTAAGGAAAAGATAAGATTCAAGAATTCGAATGACGAGACAATAATATGGCAAGACATGTTCCTAATTCCGGGTTTTCTGGTTAGTGTATTGGGTTTAATACCCAACTAGAAAAGAACCAAACCCGATTAATCCTAAAACCTATGGCTCTGATGCCAAACAAACCCTGTCACGCCCCGCTTTCCAGAGTGCGCAAACTACGGCACATGACAGAACCAGTCATGCTACCTGTGGATAGGAATCATCCCTCCACAGTCACATTACGGCTATCTATAAGATATCAAGAACAGTAAAATATATAAAAACTAGGTAGTACATATCCATTTGCCACAGTAAATAGAGTCAAGAAAATGTAAAAGCGGAAACGAATTAAATCCAATAAACAACATCTGAAACTTGTCCTAATATGGGCTCACATCAAGAAAATAAAACTGTGGAAACAAATAACTAAACCAAATATCTCTAAACCACACATGTTAAATTCCTCACTGCTCGGCTTGACGGCTAAAGTACTCCTGTTCAGCCTGTGATAAACATAGAGGAACTGGAGCATGTAAAACCCAGACGTCAATGTGTTATAATACCAAATAGCAGTAATAACCAGGATGTAACAATATAGGTGAACATGAATATAAGTAACATAGACATAAACAGTAAGGTATGTGTATGCATGTGATGTGTGATGTGTAACCTAAAACTGAGCTGCTAGGTTTTATATTCTAAAGTCTTTGAAATCAATTAATGTAATTCTCATCGTAACCTAACAGTCTATGCCCCGTTCATTTCCCATGGGACCATGGTAACAGGATTATTCCATAACGCCCGGAAAAATGGCAAACAAGATTATTCTGTAACGCCTGGAAAAATGGCAAACATGTAATTATTCCGTAACGCCCGGAAAAACGGCAAACATGATTATTCCGTAACGCTCGGAAAAACGGCAAACAGGATTATTCCATAACGCCCGGAAAAATGGCAAACATGTAATAATAGCCTTTTGAGTTACATTTCGGTTACATTCTTGATTTCTCCTTTACTTCCAGATTTGTGTTCAAGTCAGGTATTGCCAATATAGATCTAATGCCAATATAGAATCAAGCAGGTACAGGTTTTCGTCTATACAGACAACAAGTAACGTCCATCAGGACAACAAGTTAGGATCATGTCATGTGATGCATATGTATCAGATAGAAACCAAATGTAATACTGTAACGAATATCTGAACATGGTAAGCACGACGGATATCAGGATGCATATGTATCGATCTGTAATAACCTGTATACGTATCCATGCCTGTGTATGATATAACTAGATAGCATATTGCATTAATATAGAAGTAATAGGATATAATGATGATCCGGCATGCAACTAGATATGCGATTGTCAGTACGGATATGAACGGATATTGAAAAACGATAAAACTATAAGCATAATATAATACATGTATTATTTTTATTCATATAAATAGATATATTATAACATAGCATGTTGCAAGATAAACTTGCTTCTGAAACAACGGTCGATGTGCAGGCGGCTTGGGGCGACATGACACGACACGGTGCGTGCAGAGACACGGCCTGGGTACGGTGATGACACGGTCATGGCATGGTCTGGGTACGATGCATGGAACGGTCATGGCATGGTTTGGGTACGGTGCATGGTCTGATAGTGGTCTGGTCTAGGTATGGTGCATGGTCTGGTGGTGGTCTGGTGTATAGTCTGGTGCATGGTTTGGTGGTGGCACGGTCATGGTCTGGAGGTAGCATGGTCGTGATCTGGAGGTGGCACGGTGGTGGCATGGTCCGGGCATGGTCTGAGCAGCTGCGTGTCGTGGTCACATGGATGGGTCATCCGGATCGTCGGCGACGCGTGCGACTCCGGCGAGATGACCGGAATATCAAGAAAGCAAGAAAGAAAGAAAGAAAGAAGAAGGAAGAAGGAAGAATGGAGCTGCTCGGTTCTGTGTTCTGGGAAAGCGAGGACAGAGACTAGGCGACGACAACGATGGTGGGTTGCCGTCGGCAACGAGGGGCAGAAGGTTTCTTGGTTGCTGTTCGGGGTCGTCGGGAAATTGGGGTTGTCGAGATTGATGGTGGTGGTGGTTTGTGGTGTCGGGGAGTGGAGAGGGAGGTGAGGAGGTGATGGTGGTGACGATGATGAGTCTCTAGTGATGAGGGTAGAGGTTTCTGCAGTTGGGTCGCCGTCAAGGTTTGCAGGGATTTTGGGTCGTGGGTTCTAGCGGTGAAGGAGAGAGGGGTGATGGGAGGTAATGGAGGTGGTGTGGTGACGAGGGTGACGGGGTAAGGTCGACGAGGAGGTCGGCGGCGAAGGAGGGCGGTTCTTGGGTTGCAGGGGTTTGGTCGTCGGGGGTTCTTGAGGTGTAAGGATGGTCGGGGAACAAGGATGTGGTAGCGAAGGTCGAGGTGTTGAGGTTGTAGGAAGGTCTGGGTGATGGAGACGGCGACGAGGGTTCTTGGGTTGCTCGGGTGTTGGGGTCTGTTGCAGGGTCCAGAGTTGTAGGCTCGGGAATGGAGAGGAGGAGAAGGTGACGAGGGTGACGAGGTCAGTAGGGAGGTGATGAGGTTGGGAGGTCGACGGCGAGGTGAAGCACGGGTTAGGGTTAAGGCTTCGTCGCTAGAAGGAGGGAATAAAGAATGAAAGAGGAGAGAGATGTGAGGTAATATTTTATTTAGGTTATATATATATATATATATAGGGGAGAGAGACAGAGTGAAAGAGAGGGGGTGAGAAGAGAGAGAGAGATATTGGGTAAATATATTAGTTATTAATATATATATTATATATATACGATTTTATAAACTATGTTTTATAAATAAATTTTATAATATATTTTCTGGGATTATATAGCTAATACAAAAATACTTCGAAAAATATCCGGGTCTCTTCTAAAATTCTAGTTTTAAAATATGACTAATATACATATCAGCCAAAACCATAATGCGATGTCCAGTTAAATAAAATACTTACCCCAATGAACGGATACACATAAATACATGTAGCGATCCAAACGAGTCTGTATTATCAAACTGGACATGAACATGATGTATGGATGCACACATATGGTATGGGGTATGATAATCGGCCATGCTAGATATTAAAATATATTATCCGGTTATAATTTGTATTATTTACCGATATGCAGATACCAATTATATTATACATGTATATAGAATATAAATGTGCATGGATCCTCTGTACTAGTAATTATATGACGTAATATAGAATCAAGATGGGTTTCAAGCATGCGAGTCGGGTCGGATACTAACCACAGATACCAAATGCACTGTCCGCACCCAAAAACGATAATAAACAAGAAAACTGTTGCAAGATTGGAAAGCTCCAAATAAAATATGGTATAAATGTACTAGGGTGTTACAATTAAACTCGTCTCTTACCTTCCCTCATTAGATCTCTAGGGTGTCAACCTATCATTTAACCTAATAAGTTTCTTAGTGTTATCATCTTCCCCCAATCTTATTTCTAGACGTAAATTATCATTAAAAAAATTAGCTTTTAGATGATAGACTTAATAAGAAGAATTTAAATAATAAGATATTAATATTTAACCACAAGAAAAGAAAGTAATAATACATCCAACCAAATAGAGTAAATAAATACAAAAACCTAGAAAATAATTTAATTATGCTTCTTATTAATAAAAAGCAAAAATTTATTCATAGAAAAAAATAACTTATAATGGAGTTGATCTTTTAAAAGAAAACCTTGGAGTTTATTATCAAAAGAGATATATGTAAACCCTAGACTATATAAAGATTTTTATAGTATTTCGTGAGAATTGAAACAAACTTCCTAAATGATACAGATAATTTCAAATTTCCATAAAAATCCGGGCTCCCAGATCCAAAATATTTCGGCCGAATCTTCACATGGGCTAATTTCAACCGAAATTTTATTGAATTTGATATTCTGGTTTTGTCCAGATTTTGTGATTTGATCCCGAGATCTTTAGACTTTGTTCCATTTGTGATAATTGATTCTCTATATTCTTGAATAGCTCCATTTAAATCTCCATTGTACGCACGTAAACAGTTTGTTTCGTCTTCTGTTATTTCTAATTATCCCCATGAAGTACATTCCACGCACGTGATCTTCACTTTAGCGCATTTTCCCATCATTTTGTAAATAAGTCTGTTATCTGTATTTATTCACAAGAATACCCAAAGTATTATAAAATATGAAATATAAATGAAAAAAGTGTTAGAAAAATGTGCAATAAATCGCACTTATCATTTCCCGTCTGATAATTAGTTTAGTTAAATATTTTTCCTGTCGAATACGATCACAAATGTTTGTGATAGTTGAATGTCCTGTTCAATTTTTTCAAACGTATGTGTAGTATTCGACAAGGGGATTTTGTAGGGTTCTTAGGCACTCTAACAAGGTTCTACAAGGCATCAACCATGCCCGATTAAAAAAAATAGCCGTGCCAAACAACCCTAACCAAGATCGTATACTAGAGATTATGCGAAAACTAGCAAGTAAACTACTTTACTACTAAGTGAAAGGGATTACAACCTTTGTAGATCCGGTCCTTCACTTCTAAAGATCCGTGTTGATGTCCCTTCGCTGCGATCATCGGGATCCCGGACTCTAGCGATGGTTTCTTCGGAGAAATGAGCGGGCTAGGTCGTTTATTTCGAGGCCGAAGATGATCTACGTCAAGGAGACTCAAACCCAAGCTCCATCTTCACTAGGTCAAGAACTTTGTGAAGAGAACACCCTAAACTAAATGGCAGGTAGTAGAGGATGATGAAATAGGAAATGGGTTCACTTTAGATTTGGATTTCTCACTCTTAATCTCCACTTGAAAAATTCTAGCAAGCTTTCTTCTTCTTGAAGAAGAAGAAGAAGAAAGAAAAGAATATGAATGAATTATCCCAAAAGAATAATCAAGTGAAGTCTATCATATTGCAACCATGGGTGAGTTAACCTTTGTAGAGACTAAACTAGAGTTTAACTTAATGGTTAGGTTAATGAAAATCTCATGCAAAACAAAATGATTAGACTTTGTCAAAGATGCTTGAAAGCTTCATGAAGCTTCAAGCAAAGACAAAGAAAATGACCATTTTGTTTTTCCAAAACAAATAAAAACCTAAACCATTAACCTAAACATGGTGTAATCCATACACACACCCAAGTTTGCATGTATCATCAAACATGATACAATCTAGTGCACAAAAATATATCGCATATACAACTTGTGCACATCAAGTGAGAAAATCAATCTTGAGTGAACCAATACTAGTTAATGTAAAGTAATATATCAAATATATAATTATACATTAAATCATTAAATCAACACTTGATTTAATGATCCGGTCATATCGCATATAACCGACTAATATCAAGTGTATCAATGTATCGAATCAACACTTGATTCGGTAACTCGTCTATATCTCATATAACCGACCGATACAAATCACGAGAATAGAATACAGTATCACATACTGGTATTATTCTCTGTCCCGCACATATCTCATATGCGCTCCTATTTCGTTTCGCTTGAGCTAGGAAACCTCTGTGTAGGACTCTAAAGACTCGTCAATACGCCGGCAGCAGGTGATGATCATATCAAACACCCACAAGCCGCAAGCGGTCTGCTAAACGTAACGGCCATCCGGGTATTGAGCGATCAGAAGATCAACGAGCAAGCCTGCTCACACTCCCATGAATCCAATCAGTAACACTCCCGTACAGTCCGGTCTCGTCGTCTGATATGTCGCATATCTCGCCTAGGGTGGTAAACGTCAGACCCCAGTAGCTTGATAAGTCGTGTCGTTATGAGGTCTATAACAGTTCGAGAAACTACTGGTAACACTTACCAGTAAATCTCAGCAACCCTGGCCAGGGATTTCCAGTTATAGCCAATCGAACACTGCGCAACATCAACTCCCTATACCGGGAGAGACGAATCCCCTCCTATCGCTCATTGCCTCCATGTGATTCGGGACTGTACCCAAAAACCACCTTTTTGCACGCCCTCTTGGACGTGGTATGATGGAAATCAAAGCACAGTGGGAATCACACAAGACTCTATGGCGATCTCGGGTCAACAGACTACTCTGTACCAGTGTCACCAGAGAACTGCCATCTGACGTGAAGTATAATACCATCTGGGAGTTCTCGGCGAGTCCGTCCAGTGTACCCAGTCTCCACTGAGCACCCATACACCATCCTTGATGTCAAACACCGATGGATATGAGATCATCCATCGCCCATCATATGGGTCAAGAGGCGTATACGCTAGTCTACTCTGGTGTATCGATGCCCTGTCTCGATACACCCTCGACTAGGAACAGTTATAGGATGTACTCGCCGACTACCGTGGCCCCACTAGTATGATCTCATCATAGTCCCAGTAGTCGAGTACATATCCTAAGGGCTTTATCAACATGTAATATAGAGACAATCAGAGTACATGTTAAGATAAAATACAACCAGATAGCATACTATCATGTCGAGCAAGAAAGTCCTCCCTATATATGTCCAAGCATCCACTACAATATACATCACATGTATAGTAATGGCCTCTAGGGCATACATATAACTAACAGATTTGACATACAGTAATTATTGGATTTGTCCAGTGTGGACAAGTCACAAATGCAACAAGACCCACATCTCACTTCCTCCTGTATTTTCGTGCATTTTAAGAAGTTTCGACGGTGCTTTCTGCTTGTTCCCCGTATACAGATTTATGTATGAACATGAAGAACATGGGGGAAATGTTGCCGAAATTTTCTCAAAATGGACGAAAACACATGAGGAAGTGAGATGTGGGTGTTGCATTCGTAATGGAAATTATGACCTTTAACTCCGACAGCTGTGAAACAAATTATCCGCCCCGACCTTTTGCCCGGACTTCTGCCAACCTTAAATGGGTTCAGATGCTTTGATTCATCCACATCATGAAATTTAATTTAAGACTTGAAAATTTATTTAATGATGATCTTGTAATAAACTCCTAAGATATGTTAAACTCATATTATTATTTGTGTAATAACTGATAATAATTCTTCTGGATAAATCCTTTATGCACATGGGAAAAATCGGTATAGTTTGAGAGACACCCGATTTAAAGAAGGAATTAAAACCTTTCTAGATTACGTGGAGATGAACCCAAAATGTTACTGAGACGGACTCCTGTTCTGTCCTCGTAAGAAATGTAAGAATAGAGAATGTATTCGAAGTGAAGTGATAGAAGAACATGTTTATGTAGACGGTTTTGAACCAAACTACATACATTGGAATTACCATGGCGATGGAATACGTGACGAGGAAGTGAGGATGGATAATGAGACCGCAGCTTCGGAAGCTGAATTGTCTCCGGGTGATAGGTTAGATGACACGCATGAGATATTGGAAGATTTATTTGCTAGCAAGGAAATGAATGATGTCAAACCGTCTGAAGACACCGGTGGTGTAGAGAAATTGAAGAAACTTCTGAAGAAAAACGAACAAGATCTGTACGAAGGCTGTATGGAATTTAGTAGGCTGACATTTGTAATAAAACTCCTCCAACTGAAGATGATTAGCGGGATGTCTAACGAGCACTTTGACGTGCTTCTTGATCTCCTACACAAGGTAATTCTCGAAGGAAAGGAAAGAATTCCAGAGAATCATTATCAGGCAAAAATGATTGTTAATGAAGTGACGGCGCGTCGATTCTTTGCTGAACTAGGGTACACATCTAAAGCCTAGAGATCACTTCGACGTTCTTCTCATTCCAGGAGGATGCAGATGCAATGTCAACAAAAGACCTAAGGGTAAGATAAAAAATGGAGTAACGGAAAAATCCTAGCTTCAAGTCTTGACGGTATATATACAACCTAGAGACTATCCAGGCGTTCCTTCTCATTCCAGTAGAATGTAGACACAACGTCACCATTAAACAACATTTGTTCCCGCCAAAATTTTTGGTTATGAGTTATTTGTTCCCTCATAAAAAAGGGAGAGAAGAATGAGGAAAAGAATTCTCACAGTTTGGCATCACGTGTTAAACAAGTGAGCGCTTATATGTGCTGAAAGCAAATAACAAAAAGGCCAAACATGTCTCACGTGTTAAACATGTGAGCGCTCATATGCAAGGCATATGAGCGCTGGACATAAATAACCGAAGGCCAAACATGCCACGTGAGTGCTTATATGCAAAGTATATGAGCGCTGAAAATAAACAGGCTAAAACCCACATTATGAGTCACGTGTTAAACATGTGAGTTCGCTTACCGCATTCTTTTGGCAGCGCTCACATGTAAAGAACGTGAGCGCCGTAATTTAAAATACTATAGAATTGAATTCTATATGGAATTGAATTCTATATGGAATTCTATTCTTGGGAAATATTTTCCCTGATCTTTTTAATATGGAAAGATCTTTTTTTAACAGAGAATTTTGGATTTAAAATCCAATTGTGATAAAATATCACCAATTAAACTATCTGATAGAATTAAATTCTATATGAGAAATATTTCCCTGATCTTTCTCAAATTAGAAAGATCTTCTCTGTTAAATAGAGAACCCTTGGATCAAAAATCCAACGGTGATTATAAAATCACCATTGATCATCTGATAGAATAAAATTCAATCTTAGGAAATATTTTCCTGATCTTGATAAACAAACAAGAATAATCTTTTCTATTAGATAGAATAAAATTCTATGTCAGGAAAATATCTTCCTTATTTTGTGATAAAATAAAATTCTATATTAGAAAAATATCTTCCCAATCTTGTTAAACTAACAAGATATTCATATAACAGAATTAAATTCTATGTTAAGAAAATATCTTCCTAATCTTTTTTAAATTAACAAGATATTCAAATGATAGAATAAAATTCTATCATAGGAAAATATTTTCCTAATTTTATTAAAATAAACAAGAAACATTCTCTGTTAAACAAAGAGCCTTTGGATTAAAATTCCAACGGTGAATAAAATTCACTAGTTGATTTAAAAGATCAATTGGATTGATTATGAAATCAATCATGATCTCAATGAGAGATTTTCGCAACAAATCGATTCTTTTCCTTCTCCTATAAATAGGAGTAAAGAGATGAAAAGAAAAGGGGGGACGAGGTAAAAAAGAGAGGAGATCACCCCATAAGCTTCTGTAAAAATACAGAATACTCTCAAACAGATTCCACAAAAAACAACAGAGAATTTAATTCTCAATAAAAGAAGAAGATCTTCCTCCTCAAAATCCTAGGTAAAAAAAAAACAGAGATCAAAATATCTCCTTTACCTATCATACCATATCTAAGGGTCTAACCCTTCTCAAGATTCTCAAGAACTTAGTTTTTTCTCTGGATATAAAATCCACAAGAAAAGTCTTCCACAAGTTGAGAATTTAATTCTCATCGGAAAGATCTTGTTCTTGAGAATCAAAGATTGATGAGAGAACAGGGATACAAGAACATGAAGAGTATGGAGTTCATAATACTCCAGGAATTTAGTTCTTTCAAATCAAGAACTTAGTTCTTAAAAAACCTGATCTCAGATTCTCAAAATAGTGATCTTGGTGATCCTTAATAGTCAAACACCATTAGCAGAGATTTAACCTCTCTGAAAATATGAGCAGAAAAACATGGATAAAAGAACCATGGAAAACATGGAGTCCATAATACTCCAGGAACTTAATTCCTTCAAATCAAGGACTTAGTTCTTAAAGAACATGATCCCAAATCCTCAAAATAGTTATCTTGATGATCGTTAATGGTCAAAATACTATTAACAGAGATTTAAGTTCTATAAAAATATCAACAGAGATTAAATCTCCAAAGAACTTAGCGCCTCACGTGAAACACATGTGAGCGCTCAAAACAAGCCAAAGCTGAGCGCCTCATGTGAAACACACGTGAGCGCCAGATGCTCAGCGCTTCACGTGAAATACACGTGAGCGCTAGAGAAAAACTAGTGCTTAGCACTATTGGAGCGCTTCACGTGAAACACACGTGAGTGCTATATGTCTAAAGTGCTTAGCACTGCTGGGTGTTACAGAAACCCAAACTTAGCCTAAATTGGCTAATCTTATATTCATGATATCCAAACTGATCTTAGTCACATACATGAGTAATGAGCTTCATCCCATACCTTCTAAGTTAATCTTAGTCTCGAATAAGGCTAACGGTTCTTAGATGATCCACTATGATATTTTCTCTCAAATATGAGATTTAGTTCAAAGGTACATCTCTCCACACCTTTGATGTATGTCGTTGTAATTTCTCAGCGTTTTCAGAGAGGTGGCGGGTCCCGACAACCAACAACTCCTTTCATCTCACATTGATGCACTTTCAAATTGACGTGCACACTTCGAATTGGATCGCATCCCAAATTGGCCGCATTCCATGTCACCGTCGTTCACTCCGTCATGTAATAAATATACGTGCGCGTAAGATGAATGATGGACCAAAATGTCCTTAAACTAACATTCGTCCCCAAAATGCGAATGTTGGACCAAAACGTCCTTAAACTAATATTCGTCCCAAAAAGAGAATGTTGGACCGTGATATCCTGAAACTAAAATAATTGAGATCATATGCTCATTTGTTTTTAAGTTATTCTTAGTCTCAAATATGGCTAACGATCCTTAGATCAGACCCAGATATCCTATGAACTAATGAACCTCATTTATATGAGATCTGCGTCCTAAGTTCGTTCCCGTTGGCAAACCAAGCTACCAACATGGACCCCGTCAGGCAAATCCTTGACCTAAATCCAAATCTCAAATATACAGATTTGGACTAATCCGCGCACTACGGGCGGCGACAAAAATTAGTCTTCGTATACAATCCACGGGAAACCTCATAAAAACAAAATAGCACACAGCATGAAGTGAAATTCCGGAGCAGGAGAAAGTGGTTATCGCAATGCGATAACGTAATTAACTGCAGGGGCTTACGCCAGCAAGGAAGAGCGTCCCCACAATCAATAACCCCTTATAAATGAGGGGGAATCTGATAAAATCTGCTATAACGATTGCATTTATCCAAACCTCTGATATACGGTGCCATAAATCAACTTGGTATCTTCAGAAAGGTGGGTGGATAAGTCCAAATGACATCTTCCCCAAAATTCAGGCTAGACGTCCCAAAGTCTCAGTCCGGTCTTTGACGGTAAACAGATTCTAGCACGCCCGGTGGGACTTAGGGATGACTTCATCGCTGGAGTAGCTGTGTAGCCAGTGGGACCCGAGTTGCAACTTTCGTCGTTAGGACTTCGATCGCAAAATAGATCTCAAGAGAGCATATCGCCGTATTTGGGGAGATGCGCTAGTTTAGGGACATTTCGGTTCATTATCGTCATATTTGAAGCGATGCACTAGTTTAGGGACGTTTCGGTCCAGTATCGCCGTTTTTGAGGCGACGCGCCGTGTTTGAGACGACACACTAGTTTAGGGACGTTTCGGTCCATTTTTAGTTTAGAGAATTCTCGGTCCATTATTTATCATTTGGTTGGGGAGCTGCATAACTCAATCCTTCCAACTTTTGTTTTCTGAGGCGCTGCTGCCTGTCTTTTGTTTCATTGGACATCTCACACCTTAAGCTATTTTCACCCTCTTGGACTGCTTCTTTTATTATCACAGCTATCGAGTTGTTTTTTCGGGAAATACCGAGCATTTTACTTGGCACCTGTCCTCTGTTCATCAATGTCGCTTTCTGACGTTGATGAAGTATCTTCACATACGAAGGAACGAGATATCACGTCTTTGGAGTATGCAGTCCATGGTTAATAGAAGCTCGAATTTCGTCTTTGGAGTTCACCATGTGGACTGTATGAACTACCATACCCCCAGACTTGGGGTGTTTGGAGTTTTGGCCTTTGGAGTTTGCCTCAGGCACTCGAGCTTTATCTATCCTCTCTTTTTTATGAGAAGCTGCTTTGGGAGGAGCCATCGTATTAGGACCCGTCTTGGGTTGAGTCCCCTTGTATTTGGAAGGGGAGTTGTCAGAGTTTAGCTGTCGTGTAGGGGAAGAGCCGCGGATGATGACGGAGTTCCTCACTTGCTTCCACTCCTTATATATAGATGATGAAAGTTTTCTCAGAGAGCGAACTGGCTTCTGCTCTCCTTAGATCTCCACGGGCTGCGGAGATTTCTTCAATACTGCGGTGGGAGAAATTTGTCTGACCCTTCGCAGCAGTTCGAAACCGTTCCTGGTTAAAATAGCAGCATTCGCCATTGGAGTTGAAGCGAGTGGAGTCAACGCGAACAGAGAAATACCTCCAGCTTGTTTTGTATAACGCCGATATCGACGTCAATCGACCTCAGGATTTTACTGAGCCTGCCCCCTGTTTTCTTTGAGAGCTTGAATATTCTGTAACCTGCATCGACCTTAGTTTTTGGAAGGTACCATTTGTTTGGAGACCGATTCTATCGGCAAAGCTACAGTTTGAGGAGCCAGCCTGTGGAAGACAAACTTCTTCTGAGCTTCCACCTTCGGCGTTGAGGCACCGAGGGTAGGAGATAAGAGCATAGACCTAAAGATAAGCCTATTGATTTCTTGAAGAGCCGGATTGCAGAGATTTGAGGCTGCAAGTGGTCCATACTTGACTCCGCCAGATATGATAGGGCCTGAGTTGCGGTGAGTGGAAGCAAATGCTATTCTGGAAAGAGACGACACACCGCTTCAGTATCTCATCATCCAAGGGCAACTACAAACATGCATACCACGATTATTTGATCGCGGAAAAACAGGACACATGAAGTGAACTTCCAGAGCAGGAAAAAGTGGTTATCGCAATGCGATAACGTAATTAACTGCAGGGGCTTGCGCCTGCAGGGAAGAGCGTCCCCACAATCAAAAACCCCTCACAAATGAGGGGGAATCTGATAAAGTCTGCCACAACAGTCGCATCTATCCAAACCTCCGATATACGGTGCCATAAATCAACTTGGTATCTTCGGAGAGATGGGTGGATAAGTCCAAATAGCATCTGCCCCCAAATTTAGGCTACCAACTTGGACCCCGTCAAGCAAATCCTTGACCCAAACCTAAATCTTAAATATACGGATTTGGACTAATCCGCGTTCTACGGGCGACGACATAAATTAGTCTCTGCATACAATCCACGAGCAACTTCATAAAAACAAAATAACACACGACATGAAGTGAACTTCCACAGCAGGAGAAAGCGGTTATCGCAATGCAATAACGTAATTAACTGCGGGCATACGCTTGCAGGAAAAAACATCCCCACAATAAAAAACACCTCACAAATGAGGGAGAATCTAATAAAGTCTTCTACAACGGTCGCATCTATCCAAGCCTCCGATATACGGTGCCATAAATCAACTTGGTATTTTCGGAGAGGTGGATGGATAAGTCCAAATAGTATCTGTCCTCAAATTCAGGCTAGACGTCCCAACGTCTCAGTCCAGTTTTCGGCGGTAAACAATTAAGACACTTGGTTTCTCGTATGACAAGATTAATGCGTGGCTGAATGACTGTGTGCTGTATCGCTACGATTATGCGTCTCTCGATCAGTGTCCCACTTGCAACTTGTCTAGGTGGAAAAATGTTTAGCGAAATTCAATCGCAGAAATGTCCGACGTTAGCAAAAAGAGCAAGAAAACTGCAGTTAAAGTCCCGTGTTATTTTCCCCTGGTTAAGAGATTGCACAATTTATATATTTCAAAGGACATAGCGAAGCGCATGCGATGGCATTCCGATCTTCGGATCAAAGACGGGAAGCTGAGGCACCCGGCTGATTCAGAAGTATGGAAGCTATTAGATAGTGTTGATCATTTTGAGGATGAGCCGAGAAATGTACATTTAGATTTGGCAACCGACGGGTTCATACCTTACGGACTCATGAGCTCTAATTAGTCCACGTGGTCGGTCTTACTTATCAGGCCAGAACATTGACGGCTATATGGAATATTTAATTGAAGAGATGATAGAACTCTAGGAACATGAAGTTGAGACATATAATGCGTACGCCGAGGAGAAGTTTAGAATGCGAGCAGTTATTATTTGGACAATCAACGATTTTCAAGCATACGGCATATTATCTGGACGGTTTACCTAGATGTTGGGTTACGGCAACGCCGTGGCCATCAAACCGTGGCCAAATGCGGAACAAAATTTTTCTAAACTGGCGCTACCATGACCCGATGCCCGAATCTACCCTAAACCCTATACTAGCAATATGTAAAATTAGGAGTTAGATGGTTATACCGAGTTGATCCGTGTCCTTCGGTCTTGAACCATCATCCCAAGCTCTTAGAGGCTCCTTGATCGAATTTGGTCGCCGGTCTTCCTCCATCTACGATGATCCACCTGAGGGAAATGGCGCAAGCTTCGGCCCAACCGATACTCCAAAGTTGCTAGTAATGGAGTGTGGAGGTGTAGGAATGTGTCACTATAATTTTTCTCTCATCACAAATGCTCCATGAACAACCATAGAAGATCAAGAGGAGGTGAGGAAACATGTGGCATGAGCAACTAAAGAAAATGTGGCTAAGTGTTTTTCCAAGTGAGAATGAGAGTGGGCAAGTGAAGAAAAACAAAGTGGGCAAGGCAAGTGAAGAAAAGAAATGAGCAAGGCAACTCAAGAATGTGGTGGCTGCCTCCTCTATATTTTCCAATCAAGCAACAAAAATATCTCATCTCATTTAACTAATAAACAAAGCCATGCCATACCTCTCTACATGCCTTGCATTGTTCATGCCACCTCACCCCCTCCACCTCATTTCCCAAATTGATTTTCTAAAATGAAAATCAATTAATGAGGTGGCCATCATCTAGAAACTATTCCGTATAAATACGGAATACAACCTGGTATACATATCGAAATATATACACGCGTATTCGTACAAAAATACGAATAGCCAAGAGAGAAAATGAATAATGAACAATAATATTAGAACACATATATATAAATACATATATATAAATTATTAAATCAAAACCTGATTTAATAATCCGGCTTAATCCTAAGCCGCCAGTATTATCAACCGTCCGATTAAAGTCTGTGCATCCTGTACACATATTTAATCGGACGCCTTTATGTACCAACATACATCATCTACATCATATCGCCTGAACCGTGAAAACCCTCTGTGCGGGACTCTAAAGACTCGTCAATACGCTGATAGTGGGTTTAACAATAAGCACGTCAGTGGCACTAGCTGTACGTAACGGCTACCCAGGTATTGAGCGAAAGGAAGGCCGACGAGCAAACTCATCCAAACCCCTACTGAGCCTGACAGTGAAAATATTCATACAGTCCGGTCTGTTCGTCTAAGAGTATCACATATCGAGTCTAGGGGGTGGATAAAGTCAGACCCATACTGACGCGATAATTCGTGTCGGTATGTAACCCATCACCACCTGAGAAACTATCGATCCTAGATCGGTAATTCTCGTCCACCCCGGCCGAGAATTTCTGGTGATGGCCATCCGTGCACAACGCGACATCAACCCCCAATACCGGGAGAGACGAATCCCCGACGATCCGCTCACTGCCTCCATGTGGCTCAGGACTGTACCCAACTAAAACCTGTTTGCATGACTCCTTTGAGCCGTGGTAGGGTAGTAATCAAAGCACAGTGGAACTCACACGAGAAAAATGATGATCTTAGGTCGACAGACTAACCTGTACACATGTCACTAGAGAACTGCCATATGACAATAGGTATAATACCCTCTCGCAGGTTCCTGGCGAGTCCGTCCAGTGCACTCATAACCCAATGAGCACCTGTATACTATCTTAGGTGAACAAACTAACACCAATGGCTTGTGAGACCTGGCCATCGCCCCTCGTCGGGGTATCGATCAGTATACACTAGTCTACTCTGGAGTATCGATGCCCAGTCTCGAAACTTCTACAACTAGGGACATTTAAGGATGTGCTTATAGACCATCCAGCTCTCACGTATATGATCGCCATCATAATGCTGGTAGTCAAGCAAGAATCCTATGGGCTCTATCAACATGTAATAGTGATGATAAAGACAAACCAGATAATATACTATCATCTCGAGTAAGACTGTTCTACCGGTATAGGTCCTCCTTCAATCATCATAATCACCTGCCTACGACTACGATAATTGCCTTGAAGGCACTATAGCCAACAATCTCCCACTTGCACTTAAGGCCAATTATTGCAGTGTCGCATACTCACAGCTTGTGTGATACCGAATACCTAACTTCTCTACTAAGCAGTTTCGCAAAGCCCGTTTGTGAAACTATTGTGTTCGAGAAATAGCCTCAGTGAGTAGATCCGCTCCATTGTTTCTTTCTATATCTCTCTATATCTCAACTTCGCGGAGAAAGCTATCTTCCGAAATGAGCAATACCTGTCTTAGAATATGTCTGGACATCTAATGGGATCTAGTTCACAAATGAACTCCAAATCCAGCAAACTTCTTAGACTGTATCATCCACTGAACTTAATCAGTATACCGTGTCTTGCCTTCCTCAGTATCCACTTAGACCACCCGTCCAACATACTGCCCCTCAGAAGAGGGAAAAACTATAACTCAGATAGCCACTCTGTCATCCAGGTCACCTTGGAAGCCTGAAATGATAACCGTCTCCTGAAGGAGGCTGTCGTTACCATATCCCTAGAACATCCATTTATGTTCATAAACTGCTTCCCTACATTTCTCCAGGATTGGATTAATATATGTTTATTGCAGCTAGTGCAAAAACAACATCTGGTGTGATACTTGACATTTCATGATTAACTCAATTCCTTAAGCAAGTGATATGCTGATCATGCAGATCCCTCTCCCCTTTAGTCTGTAAGATACATTTAGAGAGGGTGACTCCTTCACCTGCAGGTACACCACCATGCCAGGAGTCGTCCATTCTAAAACACTTTAGAATAGTGTCAACTACCCAAATTGGGACACTTCCTAAATCTAGATCTAGAACCATAGATCTAGTAACCAGAAATCCTGATATTATATCGATGTCCTATGTGAAGAAACATCTGTGTGACAACCACAGTATAACCGATCGTAGTATAGGAAGATCTCTTCCTATCAAAAGTATGTCATCCAAATACCAGGACATCACTCCCATTACCTTCTTACCAGATCCATCTCCTATTCTGATAAAGTCAAAACCTATAACTGTCACATCAAAAATAGATGATTTATTTCCGCTATACCTGCTTTAATCTAGAAATAGACACAAGCTACTTGTCCTCTATACTTCCGCTACTCCCACTGACTACAACAACCCTCTGGCAGAGTCATATACACGTGCACTTCTAAATCAAGTTTAGAATGACGCTATACTTATCCTCCTGCTGGGTCTCATAGTCTAGAACAACAGCAATGGCAAGTCTGGCTAAACAAGAACCTCCATGTCACCGTCCCTGAGAAGACCGAAGTACCTCTCGGGTGCCTGAGGTTACCCACAAAATCCGCGGAGTAGCTAATGGAATGTAAAACCCGATTGAATGTTTAGGTTCTATTAAATTTTCAGTAATCGTTTGTGGTTCTGGAATCACTTCCAGTTCTACCATACTCCCACTACTGTTTTCTGAAAAAGTCCATTTTACTAAAACTTTGGCGAGTCAAGAAAAATATATCTATTGATCTTCCAGATGGTAGAAAGTTAACCCTCGTCATAGCCCGGGATAACCCACAAACTGCAATTACTGAAACGTGCCTTGAGTTTGTCCAGAGTCTGGTTTTAAGTATAAGCCGGACAATTCCATATACCTTAATATCGTTAAGATATGAACCATTCTATATACAATATAGAAACAAGGGCACTAATTTAATTGGAACCAGATTCAAATCATGCAGCTGTGTCCAGTGCATGTCAACTAAATGGAGAGAGGCCGATTAACATTACTCAACTAGGAGTGCATCACATATGAGTAACCTGAAAGAGAAGTAAGTTCTCAAAACCATTACTATCAACGGAATACCAAACACAAGTATCTACATCTTCGATCACCTTGAAGAATCCCGATACTTGCAACATATGGTTCTCCACTTTATTCTTATACCTACAACTTCTCAAAATTTCGACCTTGTATTTCAACGAAATACTTGTCTAGTACTGGAGAAGTCATGAGTAAACAGAATATAGTACGAGTACCAACCCATTTGTTCTAATGGACACCGGAAAACATACAATACTTTGTACAAGTCCCCTGAGTTCGATAACTCAAACCCTGTGCGTCGTAAGTTGAAAACTGTACTATGGTTAAGAAGAATTACACCGTTGTTGAATGCACCTTACCTAATCACCAACTGATATAGGTAAATGTCATAGACATAATTTCAAAATGTTATATCTCACTTTATAAAATAAACGTACAGATATATCAGTTTGAAATTGGTGCATAACAACGGATATTCAAAACCAAATATTTGCCATCCGGCAAAAACCCAGATGATTTCCTCAAATATCACCAATTACAGTGAATTCCGATATAGTGAGGATACAATCACCTAATTCCTAATATTTTACTCCCACTCACCATCTGTAACACCATACAGATGTGAGAAACTGATATGGTAAATACATACCCTGGAGTTAGATTCCAATTAGGAAAACAGTTTTCAATTAACATCGCACAGTCGGACTGAAACATTCAAATGTTGCGAAGGGGTTAACCTGGTATTCCTAGTAACGCCTCTTCCACTATCCTGATTCATGACAGTAACTATATACTTACCTGCCCTCACTTCAATCCCTTTATTATGCCTTTACTTATTACCTTCTGTACACCTTCTTTAGGCTAATTAGTTTTCTTCCTTCCCCACCTTTCGGCACTAGCCTAAGGTTTGGAAGAAGACTATCCAATAAGCGTAATAGGTGTACACTCCTTATGCCAGGAGCCCTCGCAACCTGAGAGAAGGTAATGGGAAAAGACATCTGAATAATCCTATTCTATTTCTCCTGAACCGGAAACCATCCTCGAATCTGGAACGAATTCTTTCGAGTTCGTATGTAACTATACGATGGCATATCCAATAGGATTGGATATCCATAGTGATATGGAGTGTTCTGGAGAAATCCAAAATGGATGTAAGAGCGGCAGGGGTATACACGGTTTTGTCGTGAATGATAGCAGTCGCAATTTTATTTGCTGTTATTCTAATCCCTTTATATGTCTTTACTTATTAACTTCTGTACACCACCTTTAGGCTAATTAGTTTTCTTCCTTCCCCATCTTTCGGCACCTGCCTATGGTCTGGAGGAAAACTATCCAATAAGCTCGATAGGTGTACCCTCTCCTAATCCTAGGAGCCCTCACAATCTGAGAGAAGGTAAAGAGAAAAGAAAACCGAATAATCCTATTCAATCTCTCCAGAACCAGAATCCATCCTCGAATCTGGAACAAATTTCTTCGAGTTCGTATGTAACTATACGATAGATTTATCCAATAGGAGTGGATGTTCATAGTGATACGGGATGTTCTGGAGAAATGCAAAGGTGATATAGAAGTGACAATGATATATGCGACATGGTGACATTCCAAAAATCCAAAATGTTTTAAGAAGGTTCGGTTAACTTGGTTCATGAGTTTTAGTTTAGGGTCGGGCCATGGTCACTACCAGAGAGAGAGAGAGAGAGAGAGAGAGAGAGAAGAAACACTCAGCGTGCACTCTAACCTAGATCAGAATGGTTAATACTTTATCTAATCAGGATGGCTTCCACTATTTCCTCGAATTCTCCTCCAAACCCAAAAGAAGAATTAGTCGGGATCATCTAAAATCACCCGAGGAGTAAACCTACTCATCTGTGGGAATCCGGATCCAACTATCATCGCATGATAACTTGATGGAAGCCACTCAAGTCACCACACTCCAGAAGGTATGAGCATGCCTGGCAAGTTTCCTGTATGTTTGAAACCCCCAATGTGATTTTTACCCCTGGGACCCAAGTGACCTTGACTCGGCCAACATATCAAAAGATCCTAGTCAAGTTCAATCCATCATTATCTTGATTGCATTAGACCCACCCGCACGAGTCCTTGACTGAGCCAAAATGACCGCACGACTGTCCTAACCAATTGCATATCCATACAACAGAAAAGCACTACATAGCTACCGAACACTACGCCTCGGCTAAGCACGACATACGTAGCACGAATACTAAGCAATACTAATCTGAAACGATGAAGGGCTACGGCTGGTTTTTTGCGAAAAACCATTAACGTAATGAACTCGATATCGCTGAAGGAATCCAAGTGGTTTTTCAAATATATAGTGGCGAAAACTTTTGCTAAAGAGGTCACTCTCGGTGAAGCGATCTCGGCTCTTTCCTCATCGAATGAGGTGCAGAATATTCCAAACTGAATACCATGATGCAAAGCAAAAGAATCGACTATAGTGAAGTTATTACGTTGACGCAAATTTCTGCCCAAGGGGTCACTCCCGATGAAGGGATCTCGGCCCTTGCCTCGTCGAATTAGGTGCTGGGTATTTATAACGGAATACCACTGTGCAAAGCAAAAGAAAACGTCTGTAATTTCTGTTTTTTAAAAACCTTGGTTCCAACAACATCATATATAGGTTTGTTTTATTCTTGCATTGATCAAAATCAATGCAGTACCATCAATTAATCCATAACACACCGCAGAAAAAGGAACGAAAAAATATGATGTACGTATATGCCACCCGCATACGCCACTAGGTCCCGTCATCACCCGTTAGGTTACTTAACTAACGACAGAGCGGGACTGGACTAGCGCAGGTGCAAAACATATACACCATCTACTAGTATATATATAAATATATATAACAATCGTCCCAGGCATGATATAAAGCAACATCACAGAAGCAACACAGAATGGTGGATAATCCTGGAGCCCCGGGTTTCACATAAGCCGTAAATGAGACCCGACGTTCCTTGTCGTGTGGATAGCCTGTGTGTTCTCCGCCGAAAGACGCCACTGGGACGTTGGACGTCCGGCCTGAATTTTGGGGGCAGATGCTATTTGGTTTTATCCGTCCACCTCTCCGAAGATACCAAGTTGATTTATGGCACCGTGCATCGAAGGTTTGGACGGATTCGGTCGTTGTAGCAGACTTCGTCAGATTCCCCCCGTTTGCGAGTGGTTTTTGATTATGGGGACGCTCTTCCCTGCAGACGCAAGCCCCTGCAGTTAATTACGCTACCGCATTGCGGTAACCACTTTCTCCTGCTCCAGAAGGTCACTTCGTATTGTGTGTGTTTGTTTTATTTTTTGGTTGCCCGTGGATTGTATACGGAGTCTAATTTATGTTGTCGCCCGTATGGCGGAGATTAGTCCAAATCCGTATTTTCTTAGATTTGGGTTGGTTTGATTTTAAGGATCGTTAATCTCGTTTGAGGTTAAGATTAACTTAAATGTTTGTTGAGGACACGTTAGTCTAATTTTAAACTAAGATCTACTCAACTGGATTTTGGGATCGTTTAGATCCAACGAAAGAGTATTTGGGCTCTATCGTCTTAGTTTAGGGACATTGCGGCCCATCAGGTTTAAGGACATCATAGTCCATGTAAGTTTAAAGAAATCATAGTCTGTAAGGTTTAAAGACATCATAGTCTGGTTTAAAGACATTATAGTCTGTAAGGTTTATAGACATTATTGTCAGATTTAAAGACATCATAGTCTGTAAGGTTTAAAGATATCATAGTCTGGTTTAAAGAAATCATAGTCCGGTTTAAAGACATCATAGTCTGTAAGGTTTGAAGACATTATAGTCTGTAAGGTTTAAAGACATCATAGTCTGTAAGGTTTACAGATATCATAGTCTGGTTTAAAGACATCATAGTCTGTAAGGTTTTGGTTTAACTGTTTGGGGATGCGCCAAAAGTTATTGGTTATTGGGACCCTCCATCTCTCTGAAGACGTTGAAGAATTACAACGACATGTATCAGAGGTATGAAGAGATGTACCCTTGAACCAATGTTGGTTGGGAGATCTATACTCAGGTCCTGGACTAAGACCAATTAAAAAGATTGTGAGTACATGGGCTCAGTTAATCTGAATTAGAGATTTGTGGCCAACTTGGGCTCAGCCCACTCAGATTTGAATAAAATGTTGAACATTTGTGTGGGCTCAGTCCCTTTTTATCCAACAATGCTGAGCATTGATTTGGGTTCTGACACCCCTTTTTCTATTTGTCTTATGCTGAGTGTTAAACACTCTTTATGGTGCTGGGGCTCTATTTACAGAGCGCTTTGTATTTCCTCAGCGCCCACGTGAGGAGCACGTGGAGCGCTTGGCGCTGAGCTCCAGACTTGGAGCGCTAAAGCGCTTTTTATAAAGTAGCGCCCACGTGAGGAGCACGTGGAGCGCTCGGCACTGAGCGCCAGACTTGGAGCGCTAAGGCGCTTCTTATAAAGTAGCGCCCACGTGAGGAGCACGTGGAGCGCTTGGCGCTGAGTGCCAGACTTGGAGCGCTAAAGCGCTTCTTATAAAGTAGCTACCACGTGAGGAGCACGTGGAGCGCTTGGCGCTGAGCGCCAGACTTGGAGCGTTAAAGCGCTTCTTATAAAGTAGCGCCCACGTGAGGAGCACATGGAGCGCTTGGCGCTGAGCGCCAGACTTGGAGCGCTAAAGCGCTTCTTTGGCAGTTCTGATCAGTTCTGTGCTCTGAGAATTAAACTCTCGTTTATAAGAGACTTTGTCTCGTGGATCTAAGAACTAAATTCTTCTTTTATGAGGAGATGCTATGATCTCTTCTGTTTTTGTGAAAGACTTTGTCTTATATATCTGTGATCTAGAAAAAGAATTAAGTTCTTCTGATGTGAGAGTTAAACTCTCAAATATGGTGGAGATGTTATGATCTCTCTTCTTTTCGTTTACCGTGAAGAAGGTTCTTCTTTTTAGAGCTTGCTCTTCTCCTTTTTTTTTTAGAACTTGAAACTTATAGGGAGGTTTCTCTGTACAAGACTTGAAGTCTTTGGTCCTTTATATAGGGGAGGTTGATTTGTTGAACCAGTTAAGGAAATCTCTCATTAAGAGATCTCAGATTGATTTGGGGATTTTATCAACCGTTGGATTTTTGATCCAAGGACCTCTGTTCACAGAAGAGATCTTTCTTGTTTTTTTAACGAGATTGGGAAAATATTTCCCCATACAGAACTTATTCTGTATTTTTGGTGATTTTTAATTTGATGATTCATCATGTTCGTTGGATCTTTGATCCAAGGGTGGAGAACATTTAGTTCTAGCGCTGGCGCTCTCGTGCTTTGCACGTGAGGCGCTGCCTCAGAGTCTTTGACTCTTGGCGCTGGCGCTGGCGCTCTCATGCTTTGCACGTGAGGCGCTATCTCAGAGTCTTTGACTCTTAGCGCTGGCTCTCTTGTCGGTAGCGCTCTCGTGCTTTGCACGTAAGGCATTGCCTCTCATGTTTTGCATGTGAAGCGCTGCCTTAGAGTCTTTGACTCTTGGCGCTGGCGCTCTTAGCGCCAGCACTCTCGTGCTTTGCACGTGAGGCGCTACCTCAGTTCAAATTTCAAATTTTGAACAGAGCTTTGTTCTGGTTGGGGGAAACAAATGCCCCCCACCGTTGCACTCAGGTGGCTTACACGTGAGTGCAGCGGCGGCAGCCTTTCCACCGTTAGATTGTCTTAGAAGTCGGATCGACTTCCAACGCCTATAAATAGGGCCTTTGGCCCTTTGAGATGACTTTTGTTCATCTTCCTGCTTTCTTGTTTTCTGAGAATTTTATTCTCTCTTCAGAGCTAAGCTTTCTGTCTTAAGAACTCTCTTAGAGTCAAAACCCTGCCGAAAATTTAGCTAAAGATCAAATCTTTGAAGGAATTATTTCATAATCTAGGGTTTCACCCATTAACAGAGCCTTGCTCTTCTCAGATCATAGATCTAAAGAGATTTTTAGGGTTTCTTAACAGAGCTTTGCTCTTCTTAGATCATAAATCTAAAGAGATCTTTCTTAGGGTTTCTTAACCCATTAGTAAAAAACTCTTAGAGTTCATTTTGCAGATCTTAAAGACCTTGGAGTTTTTAACTTAGTAAAAGCTTTGCTTTTTAAGGGTTCTGATGGCTTGTTCCATCTTCTTCGCAGAGCATGGCTCTTTAGAATTCTTGGAAATTTTTTTATTCTTCTCATAATGATAGATTTGATTTCTGTTGCAGAGCGCTGCTCTCTAGGGAGTTTAACACCTTGGTCCAATGAGCCTCTCATTAAATGAGAATCCTATTAGGATTTCCTCATTAATGAGTGACTGTCTCATCAATGATGAGTCATTACCTTGATTTGGTGGGTCCCCTTTGGTCCCTTTCCACTGCATTGCAGTGTGGTATAAATGTTAAGTAGCAAGTGTTAGAATTTGGACTATAGCATTGACAGCTAATCCTTGTTCTTTTTCGTGCAGGTACTATGTCTTTTGACACTTCTTTCCCGTTTGTTCATCCGGAGAGCGCATTTGCTGACGCGCCCGTGGATAGGAAAGTCTTCGCGCTCATTAAAGATCATGACCCAGAGCAGATATCTCTTCATTTATGGGGGACGTGGTACAATCAAATCATCCGGGGTCGGCGTAGCTTTTCTTGTGCAACACCTTCGGAGGCGATCTTCGCCATTCACTACGCCGACTTACCCCAAGTGAACTACACCGTAGAGGAGGTTAACTGGACCTCGGAGGGTCATCTCCAGCCTTCTATGGCTGCAATACCCGTACAGTCTCCAATGGCTTTGGATATCTTGGGGCGGCGCATATGTCAGGGCGACTCACGCCTTTGGAGACAAGCGTACATGATCGGCTTCACTCCCCGCCATTCAGCCGGATATCTGCAGTGGGCCCGGTACATCTTGTCGGCCAAGAAATCGCTGCTGCTGATGCTCGGGTTGTACCCCGCGATTTATGCTTCTCTCTTCCAGTATTCCGCACCCCCTGTATGGTGGATCAAAGCTTTTTTGGAACAATGGAACGTCCCAACTCATACCTTTCTCCTATCAGATCGGGAAGTTTCAATCTCTTTGGAGGAATTCATGGAGATCTCAGGCTTGCCTGTCCGAGGGGAACATTATGAGGAGATATTACACCCTGACGAGTACATTTTCGCCACTCGATCAGTAGTGATGGGTCTGACCCCAGAGAATGCCATTCAGCACTGATCCCCAAGCTTGATCAAAGTGTTAAACATTTATGAAAGTCTGTTCCTCGAATCCAGAAGCCACGGGGTCAGCTTCACAATTTCATCGCCCGTTTTCTTCGCCCGGAAGTCCTGTCGAAAAAAGGTGCGAAGTTCACCAAACTCGACAATCCCTTTGGCTTTGGTTCAGATAAACAGCCAGCAGCGGAGGCGGATCAGAGGAATTTCTTTCTCCCGAACACCCTGGTCGTCTCTTTCGCAGAGCTCGCAGCTTCTGACGTCGACGAAGAGACGTTCTTTTTGGGGTTCCTTGGCCTATGGTTTAGCTGGTTTGTACTCCCCATGCACCCTTGCCACATGAGGCCGTCCATTTTCTACCCGGCTCACCGAATGGTTGAAGGGACATGGGTTGCCGTCGAGATTGCTGGGCTGGCTCATTGTATCATGGCCTGAGCTCAGTGGCAGACACCAC
Organism: Agapanthus africanus; assembly: GCA_030015575.1. Taxonomy (NCBI): domain Eukaryota; kingdom Viridiplantae; phylum Streptophyta; class Magnoliopsida; order Asparagales; family Amaryllidaceae; genus Agapanthus; species Agapanthus africanus. The sequence continues at coordinate 365,073,538 of JASDDO010000029.1, forward strand.
TCAGCCGGGGGTACAGCCCTTAAACTTCCCGCCGTATTATTTCACGTCGTGGATCGAGCTTCATGAGCTCGGCGCTTTCGGAGTCCACAAGCGGCCCCGTTTCTACGACAGTTATAACTTTTCTCGGGTTATGCGGCTAGTTGATGTTCTACTTTTGAACCGACTCAGCGAGAAGCTCGGGGTCTGGTTCTTCGCCCGTGTATGGTCGGGGATGGCATGAACTTCGTCGATAAGGTCGTGAATATCAGCAAGGAGTCCACTAAGGTGGTGCAACCGCTGCGGGACACCTTTAAAGACGGGGCTCCACGTTGAAGGCTCGGGAGATCTTGCATTTGTACTCGATCAGGCCGGGCTACTTGGTGTTCAGGTAAAATGACTCGGCACCTTTCATGAGGTACAACCGGCACCGTTTTATCCAACAGTCGGGTTACAACCAGGGTGTTCCGCTAGAGGCCTTCTTAGCAGAACCGGTTGCTACTGAAGAGGGTATCTGAAGCGCGTTGCACTACTTCATGCGCCTAAACACCGGATCCGGCTTTTTGATCAGTGAGCCAAGCTGCATTCCAAAAGCCTTGAACGCATACGTGGTATGGTACCAGCACGCGACGGGTGCTGTCGTTAGGAAAGAAAAGCGGTTGTTACTCGATCGCAAGGGTGCAGCTCCTGCTGGTAATCCAACCGTTCCCCTAAAGGGACGAACCATCGTTCGTCCTCCCTCAAGAGAAGTTGCCGCGGTTGCGGTTCCACGCACTCTTCCTGAGAATCTTCTGCTCCGTGCTCCTGTAGAAGCGGTAGCTACAGCGTCTCCTGAGTCTGGCGTAGGTATGGAGATTGGGCCCCGTCGCCCAAAATTGCCCGCCAAGCGCAAGCTCTTGTTGCCGGCTGCCGGCGTTCGCTCACAGAAAAAGAAGAAGTCACTATTTTCTGCCGACGTTGTATTCGGCCAGGAGCCCCATGCTCCCTGCAGTGAAGGATTATATGAGTACGACACCAATGATAACTTGTTCGACATGCCGGTGACTGACACTGACCTACAGGCTGCCCTTCTGGCCTCCGAGCGATTGGCTCGCGAAGAAGCGACGTTAATTACCATCGCGAAGTTAGGTATACTTCAGTTGTATTTTTTTTGTTTATTCCTTCCTTATGATTATGCTTTACTAATGCCCTTTTTTTCAACAGGCATTTCTGCTGAAGAGGCTCTCGCGGCTTCCATCAAGACTTTCGAGAAGGAAGAGAGGCTCCGCGCTTCTTTGGGTCTTAGTATAATTCGGCATATTGTGCCTCCATTCCCTTTTTCTTTATTCGTGGTCTGACCCTCTCCTTTATTTTATTGCAGGGACTACCTCGACTCAGGTTATCTCGAGTGCGGTGCCATTCCCAAGTGGTGATGAGGCGACGCTTCCAGAGCCATCTATTGTGGCCTCAGCTCCTCCAATATTATGGCAGGAGGTTTCGCTAAAGCGGACGATGAGAGACTCTGTAACGGCTCCAGAGGCGGAGCTTGGTTCAGACGATTACGTCCCTTTGACGGAGGTCTTAAGGAGATTACTTCTCACTGCTAAGGCCGACAAGAAACGTAGAATACGTGCGGCGAGGGAACACGATGCCAGCTTGGCTGTGGGTGCAGGTTCAAGCACTACCCCATCTGTCGCTATTTCTCCATAGGATGCTCCAGCTGCCCTGTCTACCGCCCATAGACAGGTTGCGCGCGGCTCAGAAGAACCGAGAAGCTGCCCGAAGGTAACGTAACGCTGAGTTTTTTATTAGAACTCGATCTTTAAATCCTTATATACCATATCCTGCAGGTCCTGGCGATGAGATGGCAGGTGAGACGACGGCGACCATAAAGCCCGAAACGGTTACTCTCTCTCGGGAGTTTGGGACTGCCCAAACTGCCGCTCCTCCCCTTGTGGTTCCCTGCTATCGGCGAGCATCGCGAGTGTCACGATAGCCCTCATAGAATCAGGGGACAAAGCCACGGGAGCCGAAACTATTCCACTGAAGGAGAGCGAAGAAGCCGCTGCGCCTGGTGATTCTTTCGTTGCGGTTTTGGCTGATGATCCATCAGGTAGTTCTTGGGTCGCTGTTTATTTTTTATTTCGCAATCCCTTTCAGTCCCTTCTGATGACATTTTGTTCGTTTTGAGTGTAGGTGTGGTGAACGCTGAGGTTGTGCCACTCGAAGAAGCGTCACCAGTTGCTGCTCTGACGGTTGCCGTCCCTTCGCCTTCTCTCGTGTCCTCTCAAATGCTGGAAGGTATGGGTTTGCGATTTATTTAATTTAAATTGTGGATACCATCTTCCTTGTATTGACAGTATATTGTCGCAATTCTGCAGGAGTCCTTTTCGACCATCTGTATCAAGCGTTGAATCCATATTTCTCATTCCAGTCAGAAATCGTCCTGCCTGCTGGTGTCAGTGAGTATAGTTTTTAACCGACATCTTTTCCTTTCTTTTACGGGTAACCATGTCGTTGATAATTCTTCTTTAAATTGATTGCAACATTACAGATTGGAGGAGGGGACGAGAGAATAGTTGCGCCTCCGGTACTCCCAACTTTGCCATCTATCATGGCCGGTATAGTAGACTACTTCGCTCGTGTATTTTCTTTACCTCCCGAGTCGACATCTGACCATAATTTATTTTGCAGCAATCGCACTGACTCCAGCTCCCTTCGAGTCTCGAATCCCAATGCCGGCAGGGCTTTTTTCTAAACACCCATCTTCCAGGGGTGCTGCGACGAGCCTGCGAATGTTGAGCGAGTTCAGCGAGGATCTTGACGCCGAGGCCTTTGCATCTGCTGTAGACTTTGCTGCTGAGGTTAATCCCATGCTGGCAATGCTCGTGAACTTCCATGGCGAAGGCGTCGTCGAGTCTTGGGTTGATCACTGTAGAATGATCGAGGCTTGCCTGCATGAGATTGAGCTCAAGCGTCTAGCTCCGGAAGTATCGGCTTTGAACTCCCAGCGAGCTGCATGGGTTGAGCAGAGTGTTCCTTTCCTTCGCCATTTTGAAGAAGAGGCGACCCTTAGGTGAAAGGAACGTGAGGCGGCTTCTACAGAGTCTGTCCAATTGCGTGCCCAGGTCAAAGCGAACGCTGCACAACGCACCGCTAAATGCTATTTTTGAAGGTCTCCAACGATGTATTTCCGACGGGCTGGTGCTGAGGAAGAAGCTTGACCTCACTGAGCGGGTTACGCAAAGTCATGAAGTCGCTTAGCAGGAAATTGATGAGAAGGTTTCATCCTGTTTGCAGCAACGGGCTCGAATTGAAGCGGAGTTGGCCGCGGCGGCTGATTGTGAAAAGGAATTGAGAGGAGTGCAAGAATGGCTTGCTGACTTACTGAAGACGCCTCCTTCTCAGTAGCTGCTTTTGTATCGACTAAACATTTGTAATCTTTGAATAACATGTATTCATCATTCATTTTTTTATATGATGTATCTTGTATTCAATTGAATTCATGAATAAAAGGCACACTTTTTTATCTCATACTGTCGCTTTCTTTTCTCTGCTGTGTTGTTGGCATGTTACTCTAGCAAGTGCGGACCATAGATTATAGATAACAGTTCATCTTGAACTCTTTGTAGGGTAGTGACGGCTTAGGAAACAGGTTCAGGTCTGCTGCCTAAGACTTTTCAACTTTATGAGCCGTGAGGGTCTCATAAAGACTTTTCTCCCTACGAGTCGTGAGGATCTTGTAGGTGTATTTTCTCCTTAGTAGTCGTAAGGATTCCTAAGTGCGTTTTCTCTTGAGAGTCGTAAGGATCTCACAAGAGAATTTTCTCCCTTACAAGTCGAGAGGACTCGTAAGTGATTGGTGAGTTGACTCGTTTTTTAATCGAAGCATTGCTCCGACGGGGAGGTCAAGGGTTGATGTGTTTCCGAGACAGAAGTCATTGGCTGATATGTTTCCGAGACGGAGGTCACTGGCCGACGTATTTCCGAGACGGGGTCATTTGATGACGTGTTTCCGGGATGAGGTCATTTGATGACGTGTTTTCGAGACGGGATCATTTGATGACGTGTTTCCGAGACGGGGTCACTTGCTGACGTATTTCCGAGACGGGGTCATTTGATGATGTATTTCCGAGACGGGGTCATTTGATGACATATTTCCGAGACGGGGTCACTTGCTGACGTATTTCCGAGACGGGGTCATTTGCTGACGTATTTCCGAGACGGGGTCATTTGATGACGTATTTCCGAGACGGGGGTCGTTCGCTGACGTATTTCCGAGACGGGGTCATTTGATGACGTATTTCCGAGACGGGGTCATTTGATGACGTATTTCCAAGACGGGATCATTTGATAACGTATTTCCGAGACGGGGTGTCACGCCCCGCTTCCCAGTGTACGGCGAAGGAGACGCGATGAGGTCCGCTATGTATATACTCAGAAGTACATACGCTAAGCGTATCTAAGCAATATAAAATAAATACACAAGAGACAAGAAATAAAAGAACAACAACTTTTATTTATTAACATTCTTTGTACAATATATGAAAGGAAATACAACTGAAATAAAAGATGCTTAAACAGTGGCATAACAGGAAATGAAAAGTACAAAAAGGAAAAGTGTACAATGAAACTAAAGTGCAGGGTCTTCGACAAACTGCTCCAAGTCTTCTTGAGATAGCTCGATCTCTGCTGGGTCCGAATCACCTGACGACATTCAAAGAAGAAAGGAATAAAATGTCGTCAGCGAACAGGTCGCTCGGTAAGCCCTAAAGGTAAGAGGAAAGTAGAAAGGACAGAATAAGAAGATATCTTTTAAAGTTGTATACTATTGTTGTAATGTTATGTTAACGTTGTTGTTTGTAGCTTAGTACAGAAGGATGCCAGTATATACGAGGGGAATCTCTATATGCCAGAGACTAGAGGCAGGTGTAGTACAAGGAACTGTTTATACCACGGTACAACAGTAACGGAATATAGGTTAGGTGTCTTAATCTGACCACCTCGTGCCACCTTTAACACATTCCGTACCAATCTATCCCTTAAACCCCGCGATATCTTGTTTGTACTGTTATCTTGTAAATTGTATTGGTTGTATGATTGATTGACTGACTGACTGACCGAAATCATGATATCAGGAAACAGTTGTAACCATAGAGTCATGTAAATGGAATACTGAGAATCATGTAAAAGGAATATATATCCATGGTTCGGTTCAGTCAAGTTGTATAAATTGATAATTGTATTCATGGATTCATGTGTTCATATTGAATTGTAATCTTGTAGATTATAGATTGACTTGAATCATATTCAAGTCAGATTAATCAGACTCAAACCCGAGTCAGACAATCAAAAATGTGAATCGAGGTCTTTTAATTGCCAGGGTCGTAGGGTAATTTATAAAACTTGAGGGGTTTTTATATAAAAATATTTTTATATACTTTTCAAAATACGCCTCAAGTATTTATTGTTCGTCTTTAGAGTTGTAATGAGGGTGGATTTTATGTTGTGATATTTCTAGTGAAAATATCCTAGTTTTATAAATAAGAGTATTTATCTGTAATATTGATTTATTTGAAGTTCATGGTATTTTAGTGTAAATTTTATTCTTGTGATTTTTAGAAAAAGGTGGAAAATTTATATTATAATAAAATAGATTTTTAAATGATAAATATACATATATTTATACAAAAATAATTTTAATAAATATTTTATATTCCAAAAAATCTCATTTTCTTAAGATGTCGTATTTTAAACCTTTCGAGTCCGAATGCTCCTTGCGGAGGTCTGAATCATGCACTACTAAGCCCGAGGGTGCGCGATAAACCGCACAATCTCGAACGGGTTCCCCAAAAATGGGTTGTAGCGGCGCTTTGCAAAAATTGTAAAATACTAATCCTTTAGAAAACGGTTTTATAAAGTAAAAGGTATTTATTTGCAAAGGTGTAAATTTTTCCGTATTTTAGATTCTAGGGTTTCCTAAGTCAACTAGCCTATTTCTAAATGGTCTAAACGACAAGTCATTAGAAGTCTCAAATCGCCTCTTCACCGCCAATTATGGCCATGTAAGTACAAATGAGGAAAGGAGGGATCCACTCACGAATCGTGAGGGCCTTTTAAAGTTAGCTTTGCTCACTTGCCTACCATAGACACCACAAAGTCAGGTTTAGATAAACGATCGATGTCCACAACTTATCGTATTATTCCTAGTAAAAGGTATTTGTTTTAAAAGTGTAGCAAAGCTAAAACCTTTAGAAATGGTTTTATTAAGAATATGGTATTTAAATGAAAGTATTGTTTTATCGTATTCTAAGTTTTGATGATATCTTTTAGGGTTGTATTTGCGTGTGTGTGGAGGTAGGTCATTACCTCATACTCTACTTTAAATGTATAGCAAAGTTAAGGGGTTAAATGTATAGCAAAGTTAAGGGGTTAAATGTGAAATCGAAACATTGTGGTATTTAAGTGAAAAATACGATAAATTGGAAAGGCTATCATTTCATGTGATGAAACTTATTCAAATTGATTGTTAAATGTTTAATAGTCAACATAAAGATATTTAGGCATGAATGTATTGGTGAGAAGTGAAATTTTATAGAAAACCGAATCGGAAATCGGATTTATTCTGATTCCGTCGGGTTTTGTATTTTCGTATTTTAGAGAATAAGAAAGGGGGATAGAATGGGACTTACGGGTTTCGATTAAGCAAGAGAGTGAAGGGGGGCTAGAGAGGTTGCCGAGGTGTTGCTTCGTCGCCGGTTGTTCCTAAAAACGTCGCCGGAATTTCCGTCGGAATTTCGTCGGAGCTTCGCCGCTAACTTGTTTTCAAAGTACACAACTCTTGAGAAGATTTTGAGAGAGTGAGCTTAGGGTTTTGGGATGAGAGGGTAGAGGGTAGGGGGTGTATTTTTAGGGTAGGGTAGGATAGGGTAGGTGAAGGGTTTTTGATTAAAAAAATTGAAAAAATGTAGAAATTCATTAAAAATGGTTTAAATGGGGTAAATTCTTCTCTGGAACCGATCTATTAAATTAGGGTATGCAGGGGGTTAGAGAATACAAAAAGACAGACTTTTTGTGTTGGGTACTCGGCCGTCCGGCCGAGTCCGGTGGTCGGTGGGTGGAAGGTCGTCAAACGTGGCTCCTGGTATTTTTAGATTTTTAGGTGAAGTTCAAAGTTTGGGAGTTATAGTCTGTGGACTGTTGGGCTTCCAAAGAATTTAAAACAAAAACAATCTAAAAATAATGTGGGGGCAGGGGATTTGAACTCTGGTGGCTTAGTTCAGCAGTGCAAGGTATTACCAATGAGCTACAAGCTCCTTCTTATAATTATGGTGTGAAATAATTACTTAAAGTGGTGACAGCAACATTAAATATTCCAAGTATACTTTAATTTTAAAACAATTTTATGTACACTAAAAATGGAGTTATTTAAAAACAAAATAATTACTTATATATTGTGCTCAGGTTAAAATACTCCTTTATGGATTTTGAAAAAATTTGTATAGAAAAGTGTATAGAAAAATTAGGGTTGTAACACGGGGTCATTTGATGACGTATTTCCGAGACGGGGTCACTTGCTGACGTATTTCCGAGACGGGGTCATTTGATGACGTAGTATTTCCGAGACGGGGTCATTTGATGACGTATTTGCGAGACGGGTTCATTTGCCGACGTATTTCCGAGACGGTGTCATTTGCTGACGTATTTCCGAGACGGTGTCATTTGCTGACGTATTTCCGAGACGGGGTCATTTGATGATGTATTTCCGAGACGGGGTCATTTGCTGACGTATTTCCGTCCGAGACGGAGTCATTTAATGACGTATTTCCGAGACGGGGTCATTTGATGACGTATTTCCGAGACGGAGGTCGTTTGCTGACGTATTTCCGAGATGGGGTCACTTGATGACGTATTTCCAAGACGGGGTCATTTGATGACGTATTTCCGAGACGGGATCATTTGATGACGTATTTCCGAGACGGGGTCATTTGCCAATTTGTTTCGCTTTCTGCAGTGTCGGGGTTGACTTGCTCCGCTTTTGACGGTGTTAGGTTTGACTTGCTCCGCTTGCTGCGGTGTCAGGATTGACTCTAGGTTGTCTGTGGACCGTAGAGTCTTAGAACTGGAGACTTTGCCGTGGCTCCGATTGGTGATATCGCATCCGTATCATGCTGGAATAAGGAGGAACACCGTTATTGGTCTCTAGGCTGTAGATGTTGCCGCTGAGATCTGACTCTCCCTTTGATGGAGTCTGATGGGGAAATGTAGTTCCCTTCTCGTTTATGCCCATGGATTGTATATAGGGGTCGGTATGGACTTACCTGCAGGGCAAAAGTTTCATTTTATATATGTCTTTGTTTTCTTTCCGCGATGCTCTATCATTTCAGCTTTTTATATCGCGAAATTCGCGATTGCCCAATCATTTCAGCTATTTTTCGCGGGTGCCCAATCATTTCGGCTATTTTTCTTTTTACTCGCTGCTTTTTATTGCGAGTTGTCCAATCATTTCGGCTGTTTTTGTATGCATATATTTTACTTGCTGATTTTGTTGCAAGTTGCCCTATCATTTCGGCTATTTCATATGCAATTATAGCTCGCTGATTTCTTACCGCGAGTATGGGACTCGGGATCTGATACCAATCTTAGCATCAGCATTGTTGCGACCGGAAGATTGCCAGGAGCGAATCATCACTTGCCGTGAAAGGACTTGGAATTTGTTACCGATTTAGGCATCAGCATCGCTACCACTGGAATATTGCCAGGAGCGAATCATCATTTGCCTCTGTCGATTCGAACAAAGGTGGCTTAGCAAACATAGTTAAGGTCCTATCGACTAAGGGTTTTGACTTTATGAGCCGTAAGGGTCTTACAAAGGTGTTTCTCCTTACGAGTCGTAAAGATCTCGTAAGTGCGTTTTCTCTTTAGAAGTCGTGAGGACTTCTAAGTGGTATTCTCTCTTATAAATCGTATGGATCTCATAAAAGTATTTTCTCCCTATAAGTCGAGAGGACTTACAAGTGTCTGTTCACTAAATGAGGGCATTTCGCGCCATCGGTGGAACTCTGTTGGGGAAATGATTATTTGTGCCCGTGGATCGTATACAAGAGCCAGTATTGGACCGCCTGTAGGGCAATTTGGGGAATATGATGGCTTAAGAATAGCTTTAGGTCCTTGTAACTTAAGGTTTTTGGATTCTATAATCCGTGAGGGTCTCATAGGGGGTTCTCCTTACGAGTCGTGAGGATCTCGTAAGTGTAATTTCTCCTTAGGAATCGTGGGATCCCTAAGTGTGTTGCTCCCTTATGAGTCGTAAGGATCTCACGCAGGTATTTTCTCCTTATAAGGTCGAGAGGATCTTGTAAGTGTGCATGGATTTCTTTTACGAGTCTGCGTCCTTTCGGGTTTTCACAAACTCGTCGGTAGCCCTACTGTTTTTACTCACGGAGCCCTTTCGGGTTTTCATTCGTGTCTATTTCGCTTATGGGCGTACCGTTTTTTTATTATATATATATATATATATATATAATTTTTTTTGCGTCAGCCCTAGGATGTTGCAGTTTGTAGTAATTTAAAGACGTTTCGGTCCGTAGCGTTCCGTGTTTGGGATGGGTTATCATTGGATACTATTTTTAGAGTCTTGACTCAAGAAGATAGCGAGCAGACATAGGCATCGTCATCTATCATTAACCTGGTTCGCGACTCATCAGGCGTAGTATTTTTTTATGAACCGGCCGTTTATTGGCCTAAAGTGTCTTTCGCCATATATATCCATGAGTAGATAGGCCCTTCCTAGGTAGACCTTGTCTATGATGTATGGGCCTTCATAGTTTGGCTCGAATTTCCCCCATTTGGCATGATTGGGGATCATAAGTCTCTTGACCACTAGCACGAGTTCGCTTTGGCGAAACGTTCTCGGCCTAGTCAATCTCTCGTATGAGCGCGTCATTTTTGCTCTGTAAGCCTCCAAGTTTTGCTGCGCCATGAGCCGAGTTTCATCGAGGGCATCGAGCTCCTCAAGCCAAAGATGAGCATTCTCTTCATCTGTTAGCTCGTAATGAACCGCCACTCGTAGAGAAGGTAGCTCTATCTCTAAGGGGAGTACTGTTTTAGCGCTGAATACCAATGCATACGGCGTTGTGTTTGTGGCTGTTTTGAACGTGGTCCGATACGCCCAGAGAGCTTCATGAAGTCTCTCGTGCCAATCTTTTTTGTTTCTGGACACCGTCTTCTTTATGATCTTCGTCAAGGTCTTGTTGAAGGCCTCAGCTAGACCGTTAGCTCGGGGATTATAGACCGAAGAGCATCTCCAGTCTATGTTATGCAGTTGTGCAAAGCGGCTGATTCTGTGACTTCTGTAGGCCGGCACGTTATCGGAGATAATCCGTCGTGGAGTGCCGAACTGATAGATGACGTGCATTTTGAAGAAATAGAGGATGTTCTCCGTCTTCACTTCCTTTAGCGGTATGTCTTCTTCCCATTTAGAGAAGTAATCGGTTGTCGCCAATATGAACCGATGTCCTCTGGATGACGCTGGTTCGATGGGCCCAATTATGTCAGTTCCCTACATTTCTAATGGCCAGCTTGCCACCGTTGGGTGCAGCGGATTTGGATGCTGATGGATGAAGTCCCTGTGAATCTGGCGCAAGTGGCACTGCTTCGCATATTCGAGGCAGTCCTGAATCATCGTAGGCCAATAGTAGCCCATTCTTTTGATCTTCAGCTTCATCTTTGGTCAAGCTTGATGAGAACCGCAGAGTCCATCGTGAGTTTCTTGGACAACTCTCCTTGCTTCTTCCGGCCCCAGGCATCTTAGCCATAGAGAGTCGAATGATCTTTTATAGAGCGTATCATTGATGAAGGCGAAAGATAGAGCTCGTTTCATGAGCTGGTACCTTAAGGATGCATCTTCAGGTGCTCGACGGGATTTGAAGTAGTCTATAAAGACTTCTCTCCAATCCTTAACATTTTCCTGGTCTTTTATTTATAGGGTTGTTTGCTTGGTCACTTCTTTTTCTTCAGACGACTCCGAAGATATTTCCGCTGGTGCAAGAACCCGACGGCTTTGTACAACGATCCTTACGTTATCGAGATTTTCGTCAGCCAGTTCTTTAGCGAGTTTGGCTAATGCGTCTGCCTTGCTATTTTCCGCACGCGTTATGCTTTCCAGGGCATAAGAAGGGATTTGAGTTAGTAACTATTGCACTCACTCACCGTACTTTACCAACTCTGGCTTGCACGTCTGATAGTCACCGTTTGATTGGCTAACAACCAGCTCGGAGTCTCCGTATATGAGGAGGTTTTCGATTCCCATGTCGACAGCGACCTCAAGACTTGCTATCAAAGCCTCATATTCTGCCTCATTGTTTGTCCTCGGCTCTGTTAGGGAGAAGGCAAAGCGCATTATCCCTCCTTGCGGAGTCATGAAGGTAAGGCCTACCCCCGATTTGATTATAGGGGTGTTATGTTGTCGCTTCTTCATGGAAGATGCTCCGTCGAAATAGATTTCCCATTGGGTATCACTCCTTCCTTTTTCCCCATTGATGGTGTCAAATGCGTTCTCGTCCGGCAGTTCATAATTTAAAGATGAGTCTCTGGGTATCGGATGTTCAGCGAGGAACTTGGCGATGGCCTGGCCTTTCACTGCCTTGAAGGGTCGATATGTTATCGAGAATTCCATCAAGAGTAGGGCCCATTTAGCGAGTCGTCCTGTTAGTATGCCTCTTGACATCAAATATTTGAGAGGATCCACTTTTGAGATGAGGTGGACCTCATGCGCCAAAGCATAATGCCGAAGCTTCGTTATCGCGAAGATTAGCGCCAGGCAGTGTTTCTCAATAGGGGAGTAATTGTTTTCTGCCCCCAAGAGAACTCGACTCAAATAGTAGAGGGCTCTCTCCTTCCCTTGGTCGTTCTCCTATGCCCATAGCGTGCCTAAGGAGCCTTCAAGGGTGGTTGTGTATAGAATGAGAGGCTTTCCCTTGACTGGAGCGGTCAGTACCGGCGGGTTCTGCAGGTATTGCTTGATTTTGTCTAGTGCACCCTGGCATTTACGATCCCAGACGAACGGGGTCCCCTTCTTCATCAGGTGACTGTAGGGACGGCATTTTCCGGAGAGATTGACTATGAACCGCCGGATATACGCGAGCTTTCCTTGTAGAGATCGCAATTGCTTTAAAGTTCTTGGCGAAGGCATTTCCATAATCGCCTTGATCTTTAACGGGTCTATTTTGATGCCTCGATATCGGACGATGAATCCTAGGAATTTGCCCGAGGAAACTCCAAACGCGCATTTGAGAGGGTTCATCTTCAGGTTGTATTTCCGAAAACGTTGGAAAACTATCTTCAGATGCTCCCAATGCTCCTCGTATGATTTGCTTTTCACCACGAGGTTATCGATATAACATTCGACGATTTCATGTATGAGGTCATCAAAAATCTTCGTCATGGCCCTATGATAAGTAGCACCGGTGTTCTTCAGATCGAAAGGCGTCACTTTTTAGCAGAATATGCCCAGAGGAGTCCGGAAAGCAGTATGCTTCTGGTCTTCAGGATGCATCTTTATTTGATTGTACCCCGATGATTCGTCCATGAAGGAGAAGACTTCGTGAGTGGACGGGTTATCTATCATCAGCTCGGTAACCGGTACGGGAAAGTCATCCTTCGGACATGCTTTGTTGAGGTCCCAAAAATCCACGCAGATACGCACCGTCCCATTTTTCTTTATTCTAGTCAGGGTACTGAACTTCTTGGATGAAGCCGGAGTCGATTAGCTTCTTGACTTCGGCGTTGATGCTCATTTCAAGTTCGAGCCGCATTCATCTTGGTGCTTGTTTGACTGGCTTGACATCCGGAGATATCGCCAATTTATGCACTGCTATCTCTGGATCTAGCCTCGGCATCTCGGAATAGTTCCATGTGAAGCAGTCTTTATACTGTATGAGTATGTCTTTTAGCGTAGCCACCTGCTTTTTAGACAGCAGCTCACAGACGAACGTTGGCCCCGGGTCGTCTGTCGTCCCCAAGTCAATTTTCCTTAGGTTATTCGCCGTGGTGTGTATCCCATCTTCCAATTCTTTTGGCACCGGTGGAAACTCTGAGATCAACTCATCTTCATCCTCATTTTTGAAGCACCAGGAGAGGTCATCCATGTTCTCGAGCACTCCTTCTTCTGACAGCGTTATCACGTGAAAGTTTCAAGATCGTTTCCACGATCGATGTTAGTCTGGTTCTACTCTCGCCATATACATTGCTTTTGGCACATGCCTTTGTGGTGGGGCCACCCTTCAAATGTTGGATAGAGCGAATCTGCCGAGTTGATATTGGTCTTCGACCCAGTTTTTGAAGGTGAAGCAGTCTTCAAGAGGATTTCCTATCGCTCGGTGATAGGAATAATAAACCGGGTGATGAACCTCGTTTGCTTTATCGGGGTGCTGGGACTCCGGGAGTGTCATCATTTGATGTTTCATGACAAGGTCAAAGATTCTCCTTGTCTTGTATTGAGGGAAAGAATATGCTCGATCCATATTTTTCATAAGCGACAGGTTCCTGCTAACCTTTTCTTAATCACGAGGCTTCTCGGACCCGTTTCGCCGTGGCCGAATGTTTTCTCCATTCTTTAATCTGTTTTTGCCTCCGCGTCGGGCCTTTTTCTTATCTTGGGAATGCATGGCGGGCTGACGGTGAAGGACATCGTCATCCTCCGTAGCCTGCTGAAGGATACGTTGCATCCTGGTTTTCTCGTAGATGGCCATTTCACGGCTGTAGTCGTTCCGAACCTTTTGACTCGCTTCCCTCACTAGCTTGTCCATCTGTTCTTCAAACGACGGACTTGGCATTTTTATGGCAGGACCGCGTTCCGGTTCAGCGTCAGCGCCTTTTAAAAGAGCATCCTTTTCTTCATCAAGGTCCTTGATGACATGGAAGCCATGAAACTGCTCCCGTTTCTTGGACTGAATATATCCAAGCCCGATCGTTTCCATTTTTCCGTTGGGAAATTTTCACTGAGTTCCGGGGACGTTCCAGGTCCTGTTGTAGATTTAGGCCTGTCGCGCGGTTTGCTTAAAGGGTACGCCTTGGCATCTCAATAACCTTTTCAATCCCCCTGCGTAGTAGCTGGGCAGACAGATTGGTTGGAGTATGTCGAGCGCAAAATCGGCACCATGCCAGACTTCTTATTCGACTTTAGTCTCCCTGGCTTGGTAGAATAGGATCGCCTTTTCACCTCTTTGCCTGGGAAGGACATAGAATGTCTGCAGCTCTTGCACACTATATGTCTCAAGCGTATCAAGCTCTCTGTAGTGCTGCTGCGGAACCATGGCGATTTGCAAACTCTGATCATATCCAGTGAGGGCTTGCATTGATAGACGGACCGAGAACACTGCGTTGACTTCGTCTTCAGAGTCACTGCCAAAGACCAGAATAGGGGTAGTTAGTCCCGGCCTATTGCATTGGGGTGGCCCTGAATAGATTATCTCTTCTTCCTCCTCGGTATCGCTCCCGAAGACCGGAATAGTGGTGATGGTTTTTTTCTTATTCTCCGGTTTTTGGCATCTTTCCGTGTCTTGAAAGTTCGGTAGGAAGTACTTTGCATCTTCGTACTTTCGGACTTCGTTTACGGAGAATGGGTTTAGTTCTCCCGTCACGGTGTACTCGAGACCATCTTTGAAATACTTCATGCACTGATGTTGTGTAGAAGGGATGATGTTGTACTCATGTAACCAAGGCCTGCCAAGTAAAGCGCTGTAGCAAGTCTTGGCGTCAATTACATGAAATTTGATGTCAGTGACGAGCAGCCCAAAGCGTAATGTGAGTATTACAGACCCGAGCGTCCGTGATGACTGGGAGTTAAACCCGGAGATGGTGATTTTATCCCAAGCGAGGTGCTGAATGGTCATGGAGATTTCTTTTAGCACCCTCGCATTCAGGAGATTGACGGAGGACCCGTTGTCAACTAAGATCTTCCCTATCTTAATGTCATGGCAGTATCCGGTGACATACAGGGGACGGTTGTGTTCGCACGTTCTGAGGAGGAGGTCTTCATCGCCGAAAGTGATGTCAGATGTGTGCACTTCTTCCAGCTCGTCCTTCATCTTTTCTTCGGCAAGGAAAGCTTGGAATTGGCCGGGCTCTTGTAGTGCCTTGATCAGAGAATCTCTCGCCTCTTTAGATAGCAGAAGGGCATCGAGAATGCTTAGCTGCGAGGGTATCTTCTTCAGGTGTGCCAGAACATTGTAATCCACCTTGTTTTTCTTGGACGAGTCCTTGGCTGCCAGCTCTTCGACGACTCGCTCGTCGAAGGCGATATCTTCAGGGACTTTTTCCTTCCCCTTATCTTTTTTATTCGATCCCTTGTTCGTAGGCCCGAGATTCTTTCCGGGCAACGTACGATTGCGCAGCTGAATATTCTCACAGTCCATCATCTCTTCCTCTTTTTCTAAGGTGGATTCTTTGAAGAGAGGGCCGAGGGCTATTTCTTCGTCAGAGTCTCTTCCAAAGGTGAGAACTTGAGATCTCTTGGTGTCAACCAAGAGGCAGTTGCCGGCGCCTCTTTTACTCTCATTTGTCGTTCTTCTTTGTTCCCGACGAGCCTTGCGCTTCAATCGCCTGACGTGTTGTCGGTGGGCAACATATCCCAGCCACCAGTTTTTAAAAGCTATGCACTCTTCGCTAGGGTATGCAATCCTCTGATGGTATAAGCAGTAGTTAGGATGTACATCCGCCTCGTCAAGGCGTATACCGCCAGGAGTATTTACTTTGGGAGACGTGTTAGTTATATGTATGCCCTAAAGGCCATTACTGTACATACGATGTATATTGTAGTGGATACTTGGACATATATAGGGAGGACTTTCTTGCTCGTCATGATAGTATGCTATCTGGTTGCACTTTATCTTAACATGTACTCTGATTGTCTCTATGTTACATGTTGATAAAGTCCTTAGGATGAGTACTTGACTACCAGGACTATGATGCAGATCATACTAGTGGGGACAGAGTAGTTGTTAAGTACATCCTTCAAATGTTCCTAGTCGTTGGTGTATCGAGACAGGGCATCGATATACCAGAGTAGACTAGCGTATAGCTTCTCGACCCATGTAGATGGGCGATGGATGATCCCAAATCCATTGGTGTTTGACATCAGAGAAAGTATACGGGTGCTCAGTGGAGACTGAGTACAATGGACGGACTCGCGGAGAACTTCCAGAAGGTATTATACCTCACGTCAGATGGCAGTTCTCTGGTGACACTGGTACAGGTTAGTCTGTAGACCCGAGATCGTCATAGAGTCTTGTGTGATTCCCACTATGCTTTGATTTCCACCTTACCACGTTCAAGAAAATGTGCAAAACGGTGGCTTTTGGGTATAGTCTTGAATCACATGGAGGCAATGAGCGATAGGAGGGGTTTCGTCTCTCCCAGTATCGGGGGTTGATGTTGCGCTGTACTCGATTGGCTATAACAGGAAGTCCCTGGCCAGGGATGCATTAGAGATATACTGGTAAGTGTTATCAATAGTTTCTCGACCCATTATGAGCCTCATGTTGACACGACTTATCGAGTTACTGGGGTCTGATGTTTACCACCCTTAGACAAGATATGCGACATATCAGACAAAGAGACCGGACTGTACGGTAGTGTTACCGATTGGATTCGCAGGAGTGTGAGCAGGCTTGCTTGTTGATCTTCTGATGGCTCAACACTCAGGTGGCCGTTACATTTAGCAGACCGCTTGCGGCTTGTGGGTGTTTGATATGATCATCACCTACTGCCAGCGTATTGACGAGTCTTTAGAGTCCTACACAGAGGTTTCCTGGTTCATACGAAACGGAGTAGGTGCACATATGTGATATGTGCGGGACCGAGATTAATACGATATGAGATACTGCATTCTTTTCTCGCGATATATGTATCGATTGGTTATATGTGATATAGCCGGGTTATCGGATCAAGTGTTGATTCGATAAGATGTTACATTAGATATTAGTCGGTTATATGTGATATGACCGGATTATTAAATCAAGTGTTGATTTAATAATTTAATGTATAATTATATATTTGATATATTACATTATATTAACTAATATTAGCAAACTTAAGTATTCATTTTTCTCACTTGATGATACATTGATATATATGTGATATACGTTAAATGCATTGTTTTCTTTTTGCACACTTATTATATATGTGATATATATTAGTGTGTCATGCTTGGTTGCACATGCAACATGGGTGTATGAGACTCATATCATGCTAGGGTTTATGTTAGGGTTTATATTTATTAAGTAATTCAAACATTTAGTTTTTGTCATGGTTGATATTTTGTGCAAACTAGATAAGCATTGACCAAGTCCACTTGTTTGTCTTGCTTGAGATATTTATTAACCCAACATTAACCCATGACTATGGTTTATTCTCTACATGAGTTAGAAATGAGATATTAACTCACCATGGTTGCATTTCTAACCTTATCTCTTTGTTCATCACTTCATCTTCTTCTTCCTTATTTTTTGAGCTCTCTTGATTTTTGATAAGTGATGAAACCTTGTGAGAAAAATAAATCTAAAGTGAGCCCACTTCCTATTTCATCACTCTCTACTACTTGTCATTTAGTTTAGGGTGTTTGCTTCACTAATCTCACCATTAGTGAAGAGGTAGCATGAGCTAGTGTCTCCTCGACGTGGATCATTTTCGGCCTCGAAGACTTCAAAGCAAGCTTGTTCTTTTCTTCATGGCAACCCTTTCTTGAGTTCGGGAGATCACAACTCGCAGCGAAGGGACTACTACACGGAGCTTTTGAAGTGAAGGACCGGTCTATAAAGGTTGTATTCCGTATTCACTTTACTTGCAAAGTAGTTTGCATTTCATTCCGTTCGATTTCTGGTTAACGATTCTAAGTTAGGGTTAGCTAGAACGGCAAATTTTTGAATTTGGCATGGACGATGCCTCCCGAAACCTTGCTGCCGTCCTAGGTAACCCTGCAAGATGGCAGCTTCATTCCCATTGACAGGGCTTTAGCAAACCATTTCCTTGCCTTAAGCTTGCTTTTGTCTGCCGTGGGCATACTTTGATCTGGTTGGAGTGCTTCAACCTTTTCATACTGTCGTCGACGTTTGGCTTTTTCGAATATGGCCATTTCACGCACTCGATCAGTTTTGCTCTTCTGACGGGCTTCGTTCAGAAACATGTCAATCATCTCATCTGACGGTTCCATGAGCTCCGGTTCTGGATCTGCCCCCAGTTTCTCTGCAACAAGAGCTTCTTTGTCGTTTATTGGTGAATGAGAGATCATGTGACAACTTACCCCATAATCCTCAGGTTCTTCTGTTCAGTTGATAAAACTGCACATTTTTTATTACATTTTTCCTACTATTTCTATATTAGAAAAGGTGTTTATTATAATATATGATACATATGAGGGTTTATCTGTAAAAATACTATTTTTCATGTGTTGATATATTATAAATAACATTTGGTAGGAAAATGTATGCAAAAATACCATTGACCAAATCTTAATGGTGAAATTAATATCTCAATAAAACAAAACTCCACTAATATTATTTGTTGAGATTGTGCAGAATTTTTCAGGGCTAAAAATCAAGGGAATCAAAGTTGTTAAGAGCAAACCTGCCTAACTAAGAAAGCAATTCTGGCAAAAACAAAGAAAAGATTTCCTATTTCCAGAGGTTCCAGAGATCGCCACGTGTCATTAGGAGAAAAGCCCAGAAGAGAAAATCAAAAGATCCCTCTACTTGGCCGCGGATCAGCGGCCAAACCCCCCTATTGGCCGCGGATCCGCCGCATGCCAGAGGTGTTAGGAGCTGGGATTTTATTGGTAGAATCTTAACTGATGGTTTCCAATTTAGGAGACTAAGGTTCTGGCTTTTGGAATATAAATAAAGACCGAGAGCCTCTTGGAAAAAATCATCAAGTCGACGAGATCACGAAGTCTAAGACGGCTCACGCATCCAGGCTGATCATCAACAGTTCATCTACCCCCTTAGAAGAGATCGAGAAGAAAACTAGTATTTGTAATCATTTTCTAAGGAAACAAAGTGTAATGAGTTTTGTTGATTAATAAAGCTAGGTCTTTTTCTTATTCTATTTCTTTGTAGTTTCATTATGAATTCTCTTTCCATCTCTTCTTCTCCCAACATGCGCGAGTAATTCTCCGCTTGTTAGGGTTCGTAGGATTAGGGTAGGTTAATGGATGATGAAAATACCTAAACTCTTTTTACGTCCTATAAACTTTATAAACTTTATCAAAAGAATCATTAACATCCTAATCGGGCACACTGCCAATTCATTGTTAGTCTCGACCGTGATTAGAGATTAGATTAATGATTGTTTTGGTAAAGGCTAGATATGAACGGAGTTCCGTGTCGAGAAAGGAGTTAAGAGTGGGATTCCTTTTCCCTCCAGAAACCCTAATCTACATGCATCACTGTCGTTCTAGTTTTAAATCTATTAAAGGATAGAAAGAGTAATCTTTAATTAATTATCCATAACTACTAAATCCTAATGAACCCTACAAGCCCTCTTCTTATATAAACTTACATCCGTAGTTAATCTAGATCTATATTTTGCATCCGTGTTTAACATAGATCTAGATCCTACAACCATTAGTGAAGAGATAGCATGAGCTAGTGTCTCCTTGACGTGGATCATCTTCGGCCTCGAAGACTTCGAATCAAGCTTGTTCTTTTCTTCATGGTAACCCTTTCTTGAGTTCGGGAGATCACAACTCGCAGCAAAGGGACTACTACACGGAGCTTTTGAAGTGAAGGACCGGTCTACAAAAGTTGTATTCCGTATTCACTTTACTTGCAAAGTAGTTTGCATTTCATTCCTTTCGATTTCTGGTTAACGATTCTAAGTTAGGGTTAGCTAGAACGGAAAATTTTTGAATTTGGCATGGACGATGCCTCCCGAAACCTTGCTGCCGTCCTAGGTAACCCTGCAAGATGGCAGCTTCATTCCCATTGACAAGGCTTTAGCAAACCATTTCCTTGCCTTAAGCTTGCTTTTGTCTGCCGTGGGCGTGCTTCGATCTGGTTGGAGTGCTTCAACCTTTTCATACTGTTGCCGACGTTTGGCTTTTTCGAATATGGCCATTTCACGCACTCGATCAGTTTTGCTCTTCTGACGGGCTTCGTTCAGAAACATGTCAATCATCTCATCTGACGGTTCCATGAGCTCCGATTCTGGATCTGCCCCCAGTTTCTCTGCAACAAGAGCTTCTTTGTCGTTTATTGGTGAATGAGAGATCATGTGACAACTTACCATATAATCCTCAGGCTCTTCTGACGAGTTTCCTCCCTCATCATTGTCGTCATCTTTGTCCTCAAGGATGTGGTTGAGAAACTCTGGGAGTGTGACCGGGGTTCGCGCCTTCTGGTTATATTCCTCCAGTGCGTCAATATGCTTTTGCAGCTCCGTGCGCTTGTCGTCAGGCTGAGCGGGTTTCTTGGTCTTCTTCTTTTTCTTCGAAGACTTTGACGACTGGGCCTGTGTGTTTTTCCTTTCGCAACCAACTCCCAATGTTGGGCGCGGTTTCAGCATCCCTTCAATAATCTCTGGCTCTAGCGGGCTTTTCCACCTGATCGCCGGACACGTCTGAAGATCTTTTAGCATTCTTTTAGTTTTTTCTGAAAGAACAGCTTTCCCATAGAGCTTTCTCTATAAATGAGCATGATTCCCCCGGCGTGTCCATCTTTTTCCGAGCATGTGGTTATGGCGGGTTTACCCTCCAGTTTTCAGATAGCGCGAATTTGCCTTGCTGGTACTGGTCCTCAATCCAGCTTTTGAAGACGAAGCAATCTTCGATCAGGTGGCCCAACATTCGGTGGTAGGGGCAGTAGTTGGGATTGTTGACATCACCGGGCTGCAGTGGGCGCTTCGGATCCGGCAGGATGATGAGCCTGTTGCGCACCGCTAGTTCGAACAGTCTCTTCGTTTTATCCCGGGAAAATGAATAAGGACGTCTTAACTTCTCATCGAGGAATCGCGATTTGTTTCCTTGGCGAGCAGCTGGTTTCGGATCGCTCGGCTGTTGTTGAGTATTGGCGACAAAGGTCGCTTTCCGTTTCCCCTTTTCATTCCGAAAATCTGCTTTTGAAGTGGACGGCCTATGGCCCATCTGATCCATCTGAGCCAGCTTGTCAATCAAGGCCTGGAAGGTGGTCATCTTGAAGAACATCATCAATTGAGATATGGTCGCCCGAGGATCAAGGGTTCCCACAAACATGCCCACTGCAGGAGCTTCCTCTATGCGCTGTTCACACTTTGACCATAGGTTCCGCCACCGAATGGCATATTGAACCCAGGTTTCTCCTAGCTTCACTCTGGCGTTGATCAATGCCGTGATCGGGGTACGTTCACTGGCGCTTGCGAACTTTTGTGTAAACAGTAGATCCATTTCTGTAAATGTCTTGACAGAGTCATTCGGGAGCTCGGAATACCATTCGAATGCTGTCTTTGACAAGCTACCAACAAACTGGCGAAGCAGCAGTTTATCATCACCCCCAGTATTACCGCACAAAGCTCTGAATTGAGCAACGTGCTGGTGTGGATTACCCGTCCCCTTATACACGTGGAATTTAGGGATCGTATATCCCGACGGATACTTTATTTGATCGTACCAACCTGGATAGGGTCGTCCAGTTTTGACGATTTGGGCGGCCGCTTCGCTCGCCTGATGAGCTCATATCTGTTAAGCTATATAGTCGTCAAGGGCGGCTTTCGAGACCGTCTCCTCCTTGGCTGCTGAAAAAGCAGGAAGAGGGTTTATTGTTTCTCCTCTGTCGTCTTCAAGGATAATCGGAGGGTCTTCAGCTGGGGGATCTGGCTGCATCATCATCCCGACCATATCTTGAAACAGAAGCATCATTTGCTTTATGTTAGCCGCTAGTTCCGTGGCCTGTTTGTCTTTCTTCTCAAGCATTCTTCGGAGGAATTTCCTGCTCCTGGCGCTGCTCCGATGATGTCTCCGAGCTTTCTTTTGGCCCAGTGAATGCGACCATCTTTGTCAGCATCTCCTGGAGCTTTTGCTGTTGTTGCTCCTGAGCCTTAGTCATTGATCGTGTAAGTGGTCGATGACCCGTGGAGGTACGGCTATCCTCTTTCCCGGAAGCCATGTAGATGGTGTGCACTACCATGCCCCCAGACTAGGGGCGTTTGGATTCAGTGCCCTTGGAATTGGTCGCAGGCATGGGGCTCTTCTACGGCCTTATTATTTTATGGGCGGTCGAAGTTGAGGGTATTGTTGCAGCCGATGCTTTCCGCGGGACGACGGCGGTGAGATGGTTCTCCTCTTGCCGAACCTTCATTTTCTTCTGTCGGCGGGAGTAGTCTTTATCGATTACAGAGTCTTGGACCCTCCGCCGGACTCTGTGGATTTTGGAGGACAACCGCTGAGAGGCTGGTCCGGCTTCGCCCTAATGACCTTTTCAGCGGGTGGAGGAGACTTTTTCAATACGGCAGTCGGAGAGTTCTTGCGCACCCGCCTGAGCGGCTCAAAGTTGTTCCCAGTTGGAACAACGGCGTCAATTTTCACCATCGGAGCTGGTGGAGTCAGTCCAGAGGGAGAGCTTCCACCAGTTTTCCTCACTCGACACCAGTGGCGACGTCAAGCGTGTCTTGCAGATGGTATTGGCTCAGTTACGGGGGTGGCTTCATCATGCCCCATGTTCTGATGAAGGGTTGCCGTTGGTGCCAGCCTATTGAAAGCAGACGTCCGCCGAGAAGAAACGTTCAATCTATTGAAGACTGACTTTCAGGTGGGGGAAGCACTTGTAAAGACTTCACCCGCAGTGGGAGTTGGAACGGCCAGCCTTGCAAAGACCGACCCCTTAGCAGGAGAAGCCCCTTTGACGACTTCGTCCATCGGCGTTAGAATGGATATCCGCTTCGGGATAACTCCTTCAGGTATTGCAAGCTTCTTTACGAGCCCACTGGAGCTTCGGCTCAGCCTGTTGAAGATTGAGGTGCTGGATTTGGACGACCCGTTGAGAGGGGCCGCGGTAGTTGCAAGCCGATCAAAAACTGACTTATTCGGAGCTTCTTGTGACGACATTGCGACGCTGAAGCTTGCCGGTGGGATCATGATCCCAAAGAATAGTCCAGTAGTGGCCCGAGTCACTTATTCCACTGGCATAGCGAAGATAGGGGCCGCTTGGGGCCCATAGGTCACTCCTCCAGCGAGGACGGAGTGGTAGTTGTTGTTGCATTTGGTGCGGTTGGAAACCATCGACGTCATCTTCCCTTCTGCACAGAGCAAGACACTAATTCTTAGTATCTCGAATCCAGAGGCAACCATATTACATCGCGATTCGTTCGCAAACACGACACACGAAGTGTGGAGTGGAAAGAGGAAAAGGTCCCACCGGGCGTGCCAGAATCTGTTCTCCGCCTAAAGACGCGACTGGGACGTTGGGACGCCCGGCCTGAATTTTGGGGGCAGATGCTATTTGGTTTTATCCGTCCACCTCTCCGAAAATACCAAGTTGATCTATGGCACCGTGCATCGGAGGTTTGGACGGATGCGGCCGTTGTAGCAGACTTCGTCAGATCCCTCCCCCCCGTTTGCGAGGGGTTTTTGATTGTGGGGACGCTCTTCCCTACAGGCGCAAGCCCCTGCAATTAATTACGCTACCGTATTGCGGTAACCACTTTCTCTTGCTCTAGAAGGTCACTTCGTGTCGTGTGTGTTTGTTTTATTTTTTGGTTGCCCGTGGATTGTATACGGAGACTAATTTATGTTGTCGCCCGTAGGGCGGGGCTTAGTCCAAATCTGTATTTTCTTAGATTTGGGTTTGGTTTGATTTTAAAGATAGTTAACCTCATTTGAGGTTAAGATCAACTTAAATGTTTGTTGAGGATACGTTAGTCTAATTTTAGACTAAGATCCACTCAACGCGATTTTGGGGCCGTTTAGATCCAACGAAAGAGTATTTGGGCTCTATCGTCTTAGTTTAGGGATATTGCGGTCCATCGGGTTTAAGGACATCATAGCCCATGTAAGTTTAAAGACATCATAGTCTGTAAGGTTTAAAGACATCATAGTCTGTAAGGTTTAAAGATATCATAGTCTGGTTTAGAGACATCATAGTCTGTAAGGTTTAAAGACATCATAATCTGTATGGTTTAAAGACATCATAGTCTGTAAGGTTTTAGTTTAACCGTTTGGGGATGCGCCAAAAGTTATTGGTTATTGGGACCCTCCATCTCTCTAAAGACGTTGAAAAATTACAATGACATGTATCAAAGGTATGAAGAGATGTACCCTTAAACCAATGTTGGTTGGGAGATCTATAGTCAGGTCCGGGACTAAGACCAATTAAAAAGATTGTGAGCACATGGGCTCGGCTAATCTGAATTAGAGATTTGTGGCCAACTTGGGCTCAGCCCACTCAGTTTTGAATAAAACGTTGAACATTTATGTGGGCTCAGTCTCTTTTTATCCAACAATGCTGAGTATTGATTTGGGTTCTGACACCCTTTTTTTTCTTTTGCTGAGTGTTGAACACTCTTTATGGTGCTGGGGCTCTATTTACAGAGCGCTTTGTATTTCCTCGGCGCCCACGTGAGGAGCACGTGGAGCGCATGGCGCTGAGTGCCAGACTTGGAGCGCTAAAGCGCTTCTTATAAAATAGCGCCCACGTGAGGAGCACGTGGAGCGTTTGGCGTTGAGCGCCGGACTTGGAGCGGTAAAACGCTTCTTATAAAATAGCGCCCACGTGAAGAGCACGTGGAGCGCTTGGCGCTGAGCGCCAGACTTGAAGCGTTAAAGCGCTTCTTATAAAGTAGCACCCACGTGAGGAGCACGTGGAGCGCTTGGCGCTGAGCGCCAGACTTGGAGCGCTAAAGCGCTTCTTTGGCAGTTCTGATCAGTTCTGTGCTCTGAGAATTAAACTCTCGTTTATAAAAGACTTTGTCTCGTGGATTTAAGAACTAAGTTCTTCTTTTATGAGGAGATGCTATGATCTCTTCTGTTTTTGTGAAAGTCTTTGTCTTATAGATCTGTGATCTAGAAAAAGAATTAAGTTCTTCTGATATGAGAGTTAAACTCTTAAATATGGAGGAGATGTTATGGTCTCTCTTCTTTTCATTTACCTTGAAGAAGGTTCTTCTTCTTAGAGCTTGCTCTTCTCCTTTTTTTTTCTGAGAACTTAAAACTTATAGGGTGGTTTCTCTGTACAAGACTTGAAGTCTTGAGTCCTTTATATAGGGGAGGCTGATTTGTTGAACCAGTTAAGGAAATTTCTCATTGAGAGATCTTAGATTGATTTGGGGATTTTATCCACCATTGGATCTTTGATCCAAGGACCTCTGTTCACAGAAGAGATCTTTCTTGTTTTTTTAACAAGATTGGGAAAATATTTCCCCATACAGAACTTATTCTGTATTTTTGGTGATTTTTAATCACCATTGGATTTTTAATCCAATGGTGCTCTGATTTACAAAGAACAATCTTTCTTGTTTGGAAAGATTTGAGGAGTATTTCCTCAACAGAATTTTATTCTGGTAATTTGATGATTCATCATGTTCGTTGGATCTTTGATCCAAGGGTGGAGAACATTTAGTTCCAGCGCTGACGCTCTCATGCTTTGCACGTGAGGCACTGCCTCAGAGTCTTTGACTCTTGGCACTGGCGCAGGCACTCTCGTGCATTGTGCGTGAGGCGCTGCCTCAGATTCTTTGACACTTAGCACTGGCGCTCTTATCACTAGCGCTCTTGTGCTTTGCACGTAAGGCGCTGCATCAGAGCTTTTGACTCTTGGCGCTGGCACTCTTGGCGCTAGCGCTCTTGTGCTTTGCACGTGAGGCGCTGCCTCAGTTCAAATTTCAAATTTTGAACAGAGTTTTGTTCTGGTTGGGGGAAACACTGTGCAATGAAAACCTAGACCCCTGCATGTGTGGCAAATTACCTGCCAATCCCAGAAGCGAGGCAACCCCAATCAACAACGTGAATGGGCCACCCAGCACTTCACGGAATCCGGTAACTTGGGCACCCCTCCGTGAGTCAACCTATACCCCCTATGAGTGCGGCGAATAGCCCGCCAATTCTAAAGTAAGGTCCCCTCCGTCTCAAAGCTATGAGATGCGGACCCGTTGCCCTCTAGAACCCGTCTATTTGTGCACTCCACCGCGGGGTAATCCTAGTACAAAAAAGAAATAATATGTACAAGGGTGGCATCGACCTCAACCCGGTCGTGCCCTAAACAAATAATATACAAACTGGCAGTGACGGCAGTCTACATGTCGGACGCTCGTCCCGCAATATCAAATGTACAAATTGTACTAACATTACACCCAAGCTATCCACCACGACGATCCAACCACAACACAGCACAATACAGAACATCGACGTGAATGTCACGTTCGCAAACCCGTCTAAAAGAACATCACCAATTAGAGGAGTTGTACCGCTCGAATGACATTCATGGTCGCAGATAGTAATGCATGTACTGATAAATATTTAAACAATGTTAAATTATCGACTTCGAACACCCCGAATTGCCCCTGAACATAAGATAACATAATATCCAAAATGGGCTAAACAAACAATACCACTGAACCAATATTCCAGAGACTATACCACACCCAAAACACGAAGTCCCAACTCATGAAATTGGCCGGCCAGATCGGAAATTTTGTACATATGGCCGGTCCAAAACTGGTGGAATGGGTTCGTATTTGGGGAGTGTTCCAGTGGTCATACAAGCAGTCTTCTGCAGTTGCTAAATTTTTTTTCGAAGACTTTAAAAATTGACAGAAACTGGAATATGCAGTGCACTGTTTCGGGGTTGTTTCGGTTTCGATACTTTAATATTATCTAAACTAGCTAGCTAAGGGTTTAAAGGTTGGCTCTGATACCATGTTGGGTTACGGCAGCGCCCCGGCCACCAAATCATAGCCAAATACGGAACAAAAATTTTCTAAACTGGCACTACCATGACCCGATGCCCGGATCTATCCTAAACCTTATACTAGCAATATGTAAATCTAGGAGTTAGATGGTTATACCGAGTTGATCCATGTCCTTCGGTCTTAAACCATCATCCTCAGCTCCTAGAGGCACCTTGATCGAATTTGGTCGCCGGTCTTCCTCCATTTACGATGATCCACCTGAGAGAAACGGCGCAAGCTTCAGCCTCGCCAAGTGAGGCAACCGACGCTCCAAAGTTGCTAGCAATGGAGAGTGAAGGTGAAGAAATGTGTCACTATAATTATTCTCTCATCACAAATGCTCCATGAGCAACCATAGAAGATCAAGAGGATGTGAGGAAACATGTGACATGAGCAACTAAAGAAAATGTGGCTACGTGTTTTTCCAAGTGAGAATGAGAGTGAGCAAGTGAAGAAAAACAAAATGGGCAAGGCAAGTGAAGAAAAGAAATGAGCAAGGCAACTCAAGAATGTGGTGGCTGCCTCCTCTATATTTTCCAATCAAGCAACAAAAATATCTCATCTCATTTAACTAATAAACAAAGCCATACCATATCTCTCTACATGCCTTGCATTGTTCATGCCACCTCACCCCCTCCACCTCATTTCCCAAATTGATTTTCTAAAATGAAAATCAATTAATGAGGTGGCCATCTTCTAGAAACTATTCCGTATAAATACGGAATATAACCTGATATACGTATCGAAATACATACATGCGTATTCGTACAAAAATAGCCAAGAGAGAAAATGAATAGTGAATAATAATACTAGAATACATATATATAAACATACATATATATATATATATAAATTATTAAATCAAAACCTGATTTAAAAATCCGGCTTAATCCTAAACCGCTAGTATTATCAACCGTCCGATTAAAGTCTGCGTAGCCTGTACACATATTTAATCGGACGCCTGTATGTACCAACATACGTCATCTACACTATATCGCCTGAACCGTGAAAACCCTCTGTGTGGGAATCTAAAGACTCGTCAATACGATGGCAGTGGGTTTAACCACAAGCACGTCAGCGGCACTAGCTGTACGTAACGGCAACCCAGGGATTAAGCGAAAGAAAGGCCGACGAGCAAACTCATCCAAACCCCTACTCAGCCTGATAGTGACAATATCCGTACAGTCCGGTCTGTTCGTCTAAGAGTATCGCATATCGAGTCTAGGGAGTGGTTAAAGTCAGATCCCTACTGACGCGATAATTCGTGTCGGTATGTAACCCATCACCACCTAAGAAGCTATCGATCCTAGATCGGTAATTCTCGTCCACCCCGGCCGAGGATTTCTGGTGATGGACATCCGTACACAACGCGACATCAACCACCGATACCGGGAGAGACGAATCCCCGACGATCCGCTCGCTGCCTCCATGTGGCTCGGGACTGTACCCAACTAAAACCTGTTTGCACGCCTCCTTTGAGCCGTGGTAGGGTAGTAATCAAAGCACAGTGGGAACTCACACGAGACAAATGACGATCTCAGGTTGACAGACTAACCTGTACACATGTCATTAGGGAACCTCCATCTAACAATAGGTATAATACTCTCTGGAAGGTTCCCGGCGAGTCCGTCCAGTGTACTCATAACCCAATAAGCATCTGTATACTATCTTAGGTGAACAAACTAACACCAATGGCTACCGCCCCTTGTCGGGGTCTCGATCAGTATACACTAGTCTACTCTGGAGTATCAATGCCCAGTCTCGAAACTCCCACGACTAAGGACATTTAAGGATGTGCTTATAAACCATCCAGCTCTCACGTATATGATCGCCATCATAATGCTGATAGTCAAGCAAGAATCCTATAGGCTCTATCAACATGTAATAGTGATGATAAAGAAAAACCAGATAATATACTATCATCTCGAGTAAGACTGTTCTACCGGTATAGGTCCTCCCTCAATCATCATAATCAGCTGCCTGCGACTACAATAATTGCCTTAAGGGCACTATAGTCAACACTACTTATACGAAGCATGCATGTCCATCGTGTGGTCTTGATTACAGTGCCATGCTGTTTAAGACACGTGGTAAGTTTTGCTACCGGTTTTATCGTAGGCAGCTATCGGCGAATCATCCATACAAAAAGATGGCAAATAAGTTTGATGGAATAGCGGAGAAGGATGAAGCACCAAAATAGTTGTCAGGGATAGAAATTTTTTAGTAGATATCAGCGTGTCAATTCCAATAAGGATCTAATTGTTTTAACTCAGACGGTTCCTTGAATAAACAAAAAAAAATCGGAAGCGATCCGAAAATAATGAATTGTTGAATGTGTGGAAGAAGATAGGTATATTATGGAATCTTCCTTACAGGAAACATCTGTTAATTCAACACAATATTGATATCATGCATGTAGAGAAGAATGTGTTTGATAATATTTCTGGCACATTGTTACAGGACGATTCTAAATCCAAAGATAAGATGGGTGCTCGTAAGTGCTTGGAGGAGCTAGGAATCCGACAAGAATTGTCATGATGATGGAGTCTATGAATTACCAGTTTCGAACCTTACAATGTCGAAATTGGCTATGAAAAGATTTTGAGCGTCAAAATCCCAGATGGTTATTCCTCTAACATATCAAAGAATGTGCAGGTCGAGCGATCAAAGCTCTTAAATCTTAAAACTCATGATTGTTATATCCTTTTGCATCAATTGCTTCCAATGGCTTTTCGATATAATTTGCCGTCCGATATCACCAAGACTTTGCTAGAGTACTGTGACTTTTTCAAAAAACCTTGTTCTAAAGTAATGGATGTAGCCGAATTCGAGGAGTTGCAGAAAAATACTGTTAAAGCCCTCTGTATGTTGGAGATGATATTTCAACTATCTTTCTTCATCATCATAGTTCATCTTATGGTGCATTTAGCTAAAAAGGTAACGATTGCTGGTCCAGTCTCATATAGGTGGATATATCCATTAGAAAGGTAATAAATTTTTTAAGTCAATCTTGATATTTAATTCATCATAATGTACACATTTGTCTAAAGTATTCGTTAACGTTTTAGATATTTGGGATGCTTGAAACAGCAAGTGCACAATCGAGCTCGACCGAAAGGGTCAATAGCCGAGAGTTATTGTGCCAATGAATGCCTCAACTTCACTTCTCGCTACTTGCGTGGAGTTGAAATAAAATTAAATCGTCATACTTAAATTAACGAGGACTAGCTATCCCATCCACAAGGGGAGGATCGATCTTACCGGAGGGAGTGGTTCGATCAAGCGCATACGTATATTCTTAATAACCTTAAAATTACTGCCGATCACAGAAAGTATATAAATTAAAACTTTCAATCGCGTCACTATTTTTTGTGTCTAGATATAGATATGTCTAAATAGTTAATATTGTTATTCTTTTAGCCGACATATTCAAGAACTTACAACAGTGATTTCCATAAAGAACGCTAATTGGAAGATTAATCAAGAATGTAAGAAACACTTTCCACGTTGGTTCCATAAACACCACGTATCTCTTGTAGATTTCACATATCACATGCATATATCACATATAACTCATACATTTTACGTGTAAATGTATTATAGATTGAAGATGGCATAGCAAAAGGGATGCAATTCTCGGATGTAATCGTGCGACTATCTAAAAGTCATAGTGCAAAAGTGAATCGATACGGATCATTTTACATTAATAACCTAAATTTCTAACAACCGAGAAGTTGACTACCCAAAATAATGGCATTTATTATCCGTTTGAACAAACGTACTTTTCAAGTTCCCGTGATCAAAGACCGCAAGATGGAAAATAAGAATACTATGGTTAATTAAAGGACATAATAGAGCTATTCTATGGGGGTAACGAGCAAGAACTATTTGTTATATTCAAAGTTTGTTGGTGCGCTTGCATCAAGAAAGATGAGTACGGCTTTCAACTTGTCAATCTCAATAAAGAAGTTTACCGAGATGGTAAGTTTGTGTTAACTGCACAAGCTGAACAGTGCTTCTATGTCAAAGATTCTAATCGAGAAGGTACTTAGATTGCATTGCGGGCGCTGCCTAAATCCTTATTCGATAGTTCTATCGAGAGGGTGACTTCGAGAACATAGATCCGATTGACATATGAAAAACTTTGCAGTTGTAATCTGTACATATATATGTTATAAACTAATCTGTAATTGCAAACACTTATAATCAATTGATATATGAATTTTTTTGCAGTTCTAATCACTTGTAATTTATTGATATGTTAGTTTAATGATTTATACATATTATATATTTTGTATCGCCATAACTTGCATGAAACAGATGAAGTGAAAATGAATATTCAAAAAATTTGCCAAAGTATTCTCTTCGAAGAAAAGAGATTACTATGCTACCTCTTCGACACAACCTGAGAATGGGATTAGAGATATATATTACGAGTTTTAAATAAGCGTATTCAAATTATTTTGTTCATATAAGTATTGCATTGATTATAATAAATTAAATTTTTTAGGTACATCTGATCAGCAGGATGCAGGTGCATCAGTGCAGAATGTTCCGTACGTAGACTTAGACAAGCAGTGCACAGACCTGAGTAAAGAACCTGGGGTGTTCTCAGATCCCGTCACAAATGAGTTTGTTCATTCATTATCTCTTCCTCGCGATTTACAAAATGAAAAACATAATCGAAATAGGGACAATACGAAGGCCCTAATGAGGCGGGCTGTTGATCTTTCTTAGATAGATATGATGATAGAGGCAGCAGAAGCGAGTATCGCTGAGGCACGGGTTGCGGGGGATAATTTAGCCCGGTTTGAAAAGCATGGAAGATGTGTTGCCTCCGAGATTACCAAATACGATATGAAGGAACAAAGAGCAATTCTGCAATGCGCAGGTGGGAAGCCCGTAGGCCCGGGTCGTGGGCTACATATTTCAATGGTTATATTGGTATTTTCGTCTACAACACGGACTTCTGGAATGTGGGATTCACGCTTGCAAATAACCCATGAGAAACCTATGTATGGATTTGTCACTCCCTCTTGGTAATACATAACCCAACCAATTAATCATATTTTAGCATTTACGTGCATGCATACTTATTATATGGTATTAATTTATTAATTAATATACTTATTAATCTGTATTACAAAATATTTCGTCTTAGAAGACGATATAGATGGACATTAGATTTATGTACGGCATGAGATATCACAAATATTTAAGAGATGGCGTGAAAGATTGAAAAAATACAAAAAGTCCGATAAATTTACGGAGGATTGGGAACGATTTGCCGCCTTTCCCTCTATTATCCCTAAGGACCAGTTTGCCTTTCTCCTATTGTATTGGGATATATCCAAGGCAAAGGTAAATAAAAAGATACCTAATTGATTTGAACACCGAATTTAGATTAATTTACATTGATATATGTTATCTTCTAAATATGCAGGCAAAATCAGAAAGGAATAAGCAGAACCAAGCAAAAGCCATAGATGACTATTATGGTAGATCGGTTCCTACTGATCAGTATAGATCTATTTTGGTGAGTTTATCTTTAATTAGATGTATGTTCGATTTTTTAAGTTTATCGTTATTGTAATGACTCTAAAATCTTGTACGAAAATTTTACTGTAAATATAAAAGAAATGGGTTTTACAGCCTGAGTTTGAGTTATAAGTTACTTTTGTTAAATAATAATAAGAAGCAACTTGTAGCTCACTAGTAAAGCCTTTGCACTGCTGTGACGTAGCCCCTGTGTTCGATTCCCATCAAACACAATTATTTTTTTCTAAATTTTTTAACTTTTTGGAAGCCCAAAAGATTTCACGTGCAATACACGGGGAAATGAAAAATTCAGAAAAATCAAACATGTGGAAAATAGTTTAAACAGAGGGTTGATCACGTGGCACAAATCTAGAGACTCAAAGCCCTAGATCAACCGGTGGAATAGCCATTTAGGTCGGCGCCGACGGCTGCGATGAGCCCAAATTGCCCTAGGCTTTGCACACTCGTCTCTTTACCTATCCCTAACTCCTCTGCACTGTTTGATTTCCCTGCAATCAAATAGAGACCTTTCAATTCACAATTTATCACAATTTTAATACTTTTAATCCACACTTTTAATTCCCAAACCCTAATTCTCCATTATAAATACCATCCCCTATCTTGGCTCAACATCATTTTGAAAATTCTAACCAAAACTCTCTAAAAAGCTCCTAATACAAGTGAAGTAAAGAGGAGTTAGCAAACAAGTTGGTTCCGGTGAAGACCGAAGCCTATTCCGGAGCTCCCGAGACGCCACGAAGCTCATCCCCTCTTTTTCAACCTCTCTTTGAGTTTTCTAAACCGTAAGTCCCTTCCAATCTCTCTTTCTCTTCATTGAAATTCCATTTTAAAACTTATATCGGTAAGTAGAGTTAATACTGATATCATTTTTCTAAACCCTAGAAACTCCTTCTCTTTTATTCTTTGATCAACCAAGTTTTTACACAATACCTGTAACCTTAAACCCTAATGTTTAGAATCAAATCTCAGCAAAATTCTCATATGAAACAACCATAGTAGAACTTTTTCATTAAAATACCTTGAATTTTATAAACACCTCTTTTAGAAATTGCTTTAAAATACCTTAGGAAAACTTCATGGGGTAATGACCTACCCTACACGCACACTTGGTTTCATAGCATGATACTCATTGTATGTATTTTTGTTTCGAAGAAAAATTTACAATAAAATACCACATAACTTTAAAAACCGGATTTCTTTTAAAACAGTATTTCATATCCTTTGCGATTACGCATCTAAAACTCTCTTTAGAGGACCCGCTAATAGATGGTGTGGATTATCGCACATTCTTGGGCTAGTAGAGCGAGTTTCAGACCTCCTCACGGAGCATTCGACCGAAAGGATTTAAATACAGTTTTTAAGAAATACAAATTTTCTAAATAAAATCAAATTATTTTTAAAATTAAAATTATATAAAATTATAAATCCATATTTTCACAATATAATAAACCTATATTTTTTCAAAAATGAAAAGATTAACAAATATCAATAAAATACCATCAAGATACCAAAAAGGCAAGTTTTACAATAAAATACCATGAACTTTCCAAGCTAAGTAATTATCACTAAAATACCTAATACTTAAAATCCACACTCATGAAAACCCTAAGTAATACTAATCACCCTCGAGCTTTACTTTTTAACTATATTAAAAATATTTTTTCATAAAACCCTCTCGAGATATATAAAACAATATTTAAGGTCTTTAGTAAATATAGGTTTAAGCAGGATTAGTTCTCTTGAGCCCCAGGAAGCCGGAGAAAGTGAGTGTTTGCCTATTTAAGATAGACAACTTAACGGAGTTATCAATGGTAATTGTCTTGGAAAAGACACAAATCCTACCATCCATGTGCAGCAGTTACCGATGACTCCTGAGGCTAATTCAAGAGCTAAATTTGTTTACAAGTGTCTGACTCAGTCTGAGTCCAATTCAAACCTGAATCCAAAATAAAACATGAATACTTAATCAAGAACATGAATACTTGAAGTGAAACATCAATATCAAACATGTATACTTTACTTGACCTGACCGAACCATGGTTATAACTTGACTTGACTACTTGAATACTTGATTACATCCTGAACATGACTACTTGAACATTTTGTATCCATGGTTTTGGAAAGACTTGTAACATAATCTATGCAATATATTACGCGGGGATAAAGGAGTAGATTAGTACGGAACGTATATCATGGTATGAGAGGTCACTTAAAAGACACTTACATAAATTCTCATGTTGTTGTCCCATGGGTTATGACGGGGCCTTATACTACATGTTACCATAGTCCACGGGGTAAGATGGACTCCTCTCGTATACATGAATACCTTCTGTATCAAGCTACAAACAATCACGTTATAATAACTATCATATACCAGTAATCAATCATACACAACTTAGCTGTTCATTTCACATTACTTATTATATTCTCTTTCTTCTTTTGGGGCATACCGAGCGTTAGTTCGCTGAAGACATTCCTTTCTATTTCTTTCTTTGGAATGTTTGTCAGGAGGACCGGACTCTCAGGAGATCGAGCCGAGCCAGGAGGACTTGGACCAGCTTGCGGCACAGCCTGACTTCTAATTTCTTGTACTTACTTTCGTGTATGCTATTGTTTAGGCACTACTTTATATCATTGTATCTTTTCATTTTCAAACAGTTGTATGTAAAGATGAATGTACATAAAGTTGTTGTTTTATTTATATCACTTGTCATTCTTATACATTTTTATATATTGCTTAATTACGCTTAACGTATTTATTTCTTAATAAATACGTTGCGGCCTACCACGTCACCATTTCCGTCTACTGGGAAGTGGGGCGTGACATGTTTTGTTGGCGGCCCATGCATGTCAGCTCTGCATGAAGTCTAAGCAATATATCACAAGAATTATAAGAATTAGCAACTATACATTCCTTACATTTCTGATTTCTTGAATCTATCCTAACCATTCTTTTTCTATCATGGTCATGGATTCTCCCAACAACACGAGTACCAATGTCAATGGAAGCACTCCACCGCCTACTCTACTACCGCCACCTACCTTTGCAGTTCCTATAAACGAGCAAACGGTACTACTTGAGGCTATAAAGATCTTGTTGGAGGGTCAGCAGCAGCAGACTGCTATCCTCATGTACCGCCCAGAAGCCGAGGCATCCGGAGTCAAACAATTCTGGGCACTGCACCCAAAACATTTCTCTGGGAAAGAGAGACCACTGGAGGCAGAAAAATGGGCTCAATCGATCGAAGATGATTTGGCAGTAGCACAAGTGCCAGATATTGCCTAGGTGAGAGTTGTGAAGCTGCAACTGACAGACGACGCCAAAATCTGGTGGAAGGATGAGGAAAACCGTCTCACCCAACCTATTGAAAGGAAGACATTTCACAATTTGTTCGATGTGAAGTACTTCCCTGAGACTGCCCGTTTTGACATGGAGCAGCAGTTCATCCATCTATAACAAGGCTCGATGTGGATCAAATCCGTGGATGAATACGATACTGAGTTTACTACACTTAGCAGGTTCGCTGCATACCTGATTCCTACTGCTGAGATCCGGGCACGACGATTTCAACAAGGGTTGGACCCAGAAATCCAAGATGCACTTGCTACAGGAGAT
Organism: Agapanthus africanus; assembly: GCA_030015575.1. Lineage (NCBI taxonomy): Eukaryota > Viridiplantae > Streptophyta > Magnoliopsida > Asparagales > Amaryllidaceae > Agapanthus > Agapanthus africanus. The sequence continues at coordinate 365,109,575 of JASDDO010000029.1, forward strand.
TTCCCAACCCATGAACTTACTCTGAAGGCTGCCCGACGCTATGAAACAATTGTGAAGAAGAAAGGCAGACCGCAAACTACCGGTGTGAAACGCCCTGCCACACAGATGGCAAGAGGAGCCTCTTCTAGGACGAACTTTGCACCCAGGAGACCGGGAGGAACATTTAACCGGTCCAGTCCAGACTTTTTCTTCTACTGTAAGAGGACATGACACTTGGAAAGGACTGCAGGGGTGCAAATGGCCTGTATTTAGTTTATGGCGCTTCCACTCACGCTATAGGAGCATGTCCTTACTGTTTCAACACAGCTCCAGCACCCAGACCAGCAATCACGGTTCCGCAGCGGCCAGCTCTCTTTGCACCTACTCCACATGGACCTCCTACACAGCCTCAACGTCAGTTCCATCAGGTACAGAGAAACATGCCTCAAGGATAGAGAAACATATCCCAAGGATAGAAGAATGTGCGTCCAGTAAGGAGGAATGTACCACGACGTCAGGCTTTCACAATGATAGTCGAGGAGGCCGAAGCCACAAGCCAAGTCATCATTGGTAATTCCCAATCCTTTCAAACCTTTTCAATCCTTGTATATCTCTATAACTTTTCCTATATCTAAACCCAACCTCACACAACTTAGGTACTATACTAGTAGCCACCCTTCCTGCACTCGCACTTTTCGACACTGGAGCGTCACATTGCTTTATGTCGCAACGGTTCTTCCGAACTCCTGCGATTCCAGTTAAACCGCTCGTATCCGGCTGGAATGTCAGTTCAGGGAACGACGTTCTAAAAGCAACTTTGGGATACGATCTGTGTCCAGTGGTCATCTGCAGTAGAGAATTTTATGCGGACATCAAGATGTTGAACATAACGAATTTCGACGTAGTCTTGGGAATGGACTGGCTGGGAACTTTCTTCGCTACCATCGACTATCGTCAAAAGAGGGTAGTGTTCGAAATACCAGATCATCCAGTGTTCTATTTCAAGAGTGGAAACCGTACCTTAGAACCTAGTGTGTATAAAGCAAAACCAAAGAAGGCAGTGGTTGCAGCATTACAAGCGGAAGAATCGAAGCCATAGGTAGTTCGAGAGTTCGAGAATGTATTCCCTGAAGATATATCAGGTTTGCCTCCGATCGAGCTCTTGAATTTGTTGGCTATAGTGCCCTCAAGTCAATTATTGGATCACAGGCACGTGATTGCATTGATTGAGGAAGGACCTATACCGGTTGAACAGTCTTACTTGAGATGATAGTATGCTATTTGGTTTGTCTTTATTATCGTGTACATGCTTTAGGTGACATTACAGATCACTATTACATATTGATAGAGCCCGTAGGATTCTTGCTTAACTACCAGCAGTATGATGTCGATCATATACGTGAGAGTTGAGTGATCTATAAGCACATCCTTAAAGTGTCCCTAGTCGTGGGAGTTTCGAGACCGGGTATCGATACTCCAAGAGTAGACTAGTGTATACGGATCAAGACCCCGACGAGGGGAGGTGGCCGGTCTCACAAGCTATTGGTGTTAGTTGGTTCACCTAAGATATATACAGGTGCTCATTGGGTTATGAGTACACCGGACGGACTCGCCGGGAACAGGCTAGTTGGTATTATACCTATTGTCGGATAGCAGTTCCCTGATGACATGTGTACAGGTTAGTCTATCGACCTAAGATCATCATTTGTCTCGTGTGAGTTCCCATTGTGCTTTGATTACTACCCTACCATGGCTCAAAGGAGTCGTTCAAACAGGTTTTAGTTAGGTACAGTCCCGAGCCACATGGAGGTAGTGAGCGGATCGTCAGGAGATTCGTCTCTCCCGGTATACTGGGGGTTGATGTCGCGGTGTGTACGGGTGGCCATCACCAGAAATCCTTGGCCTTAATAGACGAGAATTACTGATTCGGATCAGTAGTTTCTCAGTTGGTGATAGGCTTCATACCGACACTAAATGTCAAGTTATTAGGGGTCTGACTTTATCCACCCCCCTAGACTCGATATGCGATACTCATAGACGAACAGACCGGACTGTACGGATATTGTCACTATCAGGCTCAGTAGGGTTTTAGGACGAGTTTGCTCATCGGCCTCCCTTTCGCTCAATACCTGGGTAGCCGTTACGTACAACTAATGCCAATGACGTGCTTGTGGTTAAACCCACTGCCAGCGTATTGACAAGTCTTTAGAGTCCCACACAGAGGGTTTCCCTAGTTTGGGAGAAACGTTGTAGAGGCCGTATGGTTTTATGGCAGGGTTCGATCATATTCGTGCACTTGTGCACGGATCATGATCAGACGGATAATAATAGTGGGCTTTGGTTTAAGCCGGATCCTAGTATTATATTGTTGGATTATTTTCGTCTTGTTGTATGCGTATTCAGTCGGAATACGGATGGAGGTATGTATATACGGATGAAGGGTATTCTTGTAATCCGTTACAAGATTACTTTTGGAGATGCCATTTCTTTTTCTTGCTTTAAACATTTGGTTTAATGTTTATTGTGTGGACAATGTGAAGTTAAGTTTTGGTTTGTGAGTGTGAGTCTTGGCTTGATGCATTGATTGTGGCATGTGGCATTCTTGATTCTATTTTGGATTGGTTGTGAGATATTTGTTGAGGCAAAGCAGATATTTTTTTAGTGATGATTTTTCTTTAGTTGCTACACACAAATACCTCACAACTCATCTCAAGAAAACAACAGACACTCATTTTCTTCACAAGCAAAAACTTGAGCTCACAACTTTCACCCATGGCTTCTTCTTCAACCTCCACCCATTCCATCTTATGAGTTGAGAATCCTTGGGTGTTTTGAGACAAAGTATTCACACACTATCTCTACTTCATCTTGGGTATCTAGGCTAGCAAACTGGATGCCCGAATTGCTTTGATTTTGAAGCGGAAGCCTTTATTACTAATCCTCGACGTGGATCGTCTTCAACGAGGGAGACCGGAGACCGAACTTCATCGAGGCAGCCGCGAGGAGCTTGGGGCAGAGGTTGAAGACCGAAGGACGCGGATCGATCGGTATAACCTCTCCAAACTCTTTTCATAGCACTAGTATAGGGTTAATGGTACGATTCGTCGATTAGGGTTCCGTTAGCGCCGGTTTTTAAAAGTTTTTGTTCCGCGTTTGGCCACGGATTGATGGTCGGGCGCTGCCGTAACCCTACATAATTCAGCACTGATTTACTAACTAGTGCGCAACCTGTAATCAAAGCTCCATACCGGCTAAGTCCAGAAGGATTGAAGGAGATCCGCATTCAGTTGGACGAACTCCTGAAGAAAGGTTGGATTCGTCCTAGTACTTCAAGCTGGGGATCTCCGGTTTTACTCGTGAAGAAGAAAGAAGGTTCTTACAGGAAGTGTGTAGATTCTAGAGCTCTGAACGAAGCGACAATTAAGAATAAGTATCCACTGTCGCGCAACGATGATCTATTCGATCAGTTAAGTTGGTCTTGTGTATTTTCGAAGCTAGATCTTCATTCGGGTTATCATCAGGTGAAGGTCAAAGAGTCCAACATTCCAAAGACTGTATTTAGGACTCGATATGGTCATTATGAATATCTCGTAATGCCATTTGGAGTGATCAATGCACCTGCTATCTTCATGAACCTGATGAACCAAGTTTTCCGAGAGTACTTAGACAGGTTCGTTGTCATCTTCATCGACGACATCCTGGTGTATTCAAAGAATCGGAAAGAACACGCCGAGCACTTACGGATTGTCCTGGAAATATTGCGACAACATCAGCTCTACGCCAAGTACAGTAAGTGTGAATTTTAGCTAGATCAAATCGGATTTCTCGGACATATCGTTTCAGACAAAAGAATCTCAGTAGATCCAGCTAAGATGTCGGCTGTCAGAGAGTGGCCGACACCAAAGAAGGTGAAGGATATACGAAGTTTTTTAGGGTTAGCAGGGTACTACCGACAATTCATTGAAGGTTTTTCAAATATTGCAGCACCCCTGACCAAGCTTACACGTAATGATGAAGTTGTTCCCTCATAAAAAATAAAAAAAGGGAGAGTAAGAAAGGGGGAACTTCCCACTATTCGAGTCTCACGTGTTAAACACGTGAGCGCCTATATGCAAAGCATATAGGCGCTGCATTTAAAACTATTGATAGGCTAAACAAGCCCCACGTTCTATACACGTGAGAGCCTATATGCAAGGCATATAGGTGCTGCAATTAAAGTACTGATATGCTAAACAAGCCTCACGTGTTATACACGTGAGCGCCTATATGCAAGGCATATAGACGCTGCAATTAAACTACTGATAGGCAAAACAAGCCCCACGTGTTATACACGTGATCGCCTATATGCAATGCATATACGCACTGCAATTAAACTACTGATAGGCTAAACAAGCCTCACGTGTTATACACGTGAGCGTCTATATGCAAAGCATATAGGCACTGCAATTAAACTACTGATAGGCTAAATAAGTCTCACGTGTTAAACACGTGAGCGCCTATATGTGCTACAATCAAACAGCTAAGAGGGCCAAATTAAGTCCCACGTGCCAAACACGTGAGGACACCTCCTTGCGTAAAATTAAATTCTACTTAATGAATCGTTGGATCAAGTATCCAACGGTGGTTAAATATAGAATTAAAATTCTATTGGGAAGAATATTTTCTGTTAAATAGAGAGTTAGTAGATCAAAGATCCAAAATATTTCCTATATCCTTTTAAACAAATAAAGATTATACTCTGTTAAACTGAGCACCCTTGGATTAAAAATCCGATGGTGATTAAAATGTCACCGCTCGATAGAATTTTATTCTATATTTGGGAGAATATCCCCAATCTTGTTAGAAACAAGAACAATATCTTCTGTAAAAACAGAAGTCCTTGAATCAAAAATCCAACGGTGGGTAAAATTCCCCAAATCAATTCTAAGACCAATTAAATCAATTGGGATCTTTCAATGAAAGATTTCCTCAGAATTAAACAAATTTCTCTCCACTATATAAAGAACCCGAGACTTTAAGTCTCACACAGAGAGAGAGAGAGAGAATTCCCTAGCGGCTTAAAAAAAGAATATACAGTCAGCTTTTGAGGAACGGGAGAATTTAATTCTCAAAGAAAAGACTTGCTTCCTTAAAACACTAGGTAAAAAGAAAACACATCTCCTTTACCTCTCTAAGGGTTTAACCCTTCATATAAGAACTCAGATCTTTCCTCTGGTTGAGATTGGCAGAGGCAAATCTCCCCACAAGTTGAGAATTTAATTCTCATCGGGAAGATTTTGCTCTGCAAGATTCAAAACCTAGGGGAAAAGAACTTAGTTACATAAAAAAAGAAGGGAGAAGAAGAACGGGAACACATAGGAATTTAATTCCTACAAAAATTAAGATTTAACCCTATATAAAGAACTTAGTTCTTAAAAAAAACAGTGATCCAAGATCTCCAAGGCCAAATCGTTGGTGCTTAGCACTATTTCTAAGCCTCACGTGTTTCCCACGTGAGTGCTTCAATCGAACAAAGAGAATAACCAAAACTTCCTCACGTGTTTCCCATGTAAGTTGTTTAAGAGGAAAACAAGTAAAAGAAAGAGGAAACTACAACACTCCAGCATCAATAAAGAAAGAGGGGATACCCACATGCTTTGCACGAGAATTCTAGCCAAGTGCTAAGCACTTATAAAAAAGGGGGGAGATAAAACCCGAAGGGCAGCGCCCCTTTTTGGGATGCCTCACGTGTGTCACATGAGCACCCTAAAACCCTAGTGTTTAACACTAGTCCTGCGCCCATATTTGGGATGCCTCACGTGTGTCACATGAGCACCATAAAACTCTAATGTTTAACACTAGTCCAGTGCCCATATTTGGGGTGCCTCACGTGTGTCACGTGAGCGCCATAAAACTCTAGTGTTTAACACTAATCCAGCGCCCACGTGAAACGCACGTGAGCACTGTATTTCTCAGTGCTTAGCCCCGTTGGAGACTCAATCTTAGCCCAAATTGGCTAAATTTCCTGAGGTTAGACCTCTTTGATACTAAAACAACCGAGCCCATATTGCTCATGTTTTCCCAAGCTGACCTCAGTATCAAAAATGACTAGTGGTCTCCCATTGAAGATATCCCAAATGATATTCATCTTATATATCTCCTAAGATAATTTTAGTCTAAAACATGACTAACATTTATTAGGTCTACAACAACCCCTTTTCCCTCCAAATATAGGATTTGGTTTAAGGGTACATCTCTTCACACCTTTGATATATGTCGTTGTAATTCTTCAACGTTTTCAGAGAGGTGGCGGGTCCCGACAACCAACAACTCTTTGGTGCACTTCCAAATTGACGTACACACCTCAACTCGAATCGTACCCTAAATTGGGTGCATTCCATATCACCACTGTTCGCTTCGTCACGTAACAAATACACATGTGCATAAGATGGATAAAGGACTGAAATGTCCCTATAGTAATATTCGCCTCCAAAATGGCGATAACAGACCGAAACGTCTCTAAACTAATATCCGCCTCCAAAATGGCGACAATGGACCGAAACGTTCTTAAACTAAAACAATAGAGCCCAAATGTTCTTTTGTTGGATTTGAAATAAAAAATGATCCTAAAACTCCGTTAAGTGGATCTGAGCCTTAAATTGGACCAATATGTCCTTAACAAAAACAAATCGAGCCCTAAATGTTTACATACATTTAAGTCGATCTTAATATCAAAATAGATTAACGGTTCTTAAATAAATACCCCAATCTAAAATATACGGATTTGGACTAATCCACGCCCTGCGGGCGACAACATAAATTAGTCTCCGTATACAATCCACGGGCAACCAAAACAAACAAAAACACGCACGACACGAAGTGAACTTCCGAAGCAGGAGAAAGTGGTTATCGCGATGCGGTAACGTAATTAACTGCAGGGGCTTGCGCCTGCAGGGAAGAGCGTCCCCACAATCAAAAAACCTCACAAAATGAGGGGGAATCTGACGAAGTCACGCTACAACGGCTGCATCCGTCCAAACCTCCGATATACGGTGCCATAAATCAACTTGGCATCTTCGGAGAGGTGGACGGATAAATCCAAATAGCATCTGCCCCCAAACTCAGGCAAGACGATCTATCCCAGTTCGTCTCTGTTTTCGGTGGTAAACAGAAGCATCCGTGTGGTTAGAAGCATGTGAATTTTTTTTTGTAGAACTCAAGTCAAGATTAACTTCTGCTCCTATCTTTATAATACCGGATCAATCTGGAGGTTTTGTTCTGCATTGTAATGCGTCCGGTAAAGGATTAGGATGTGTTCTACACCAACATAAAAAAGTTATGGTTTTTGCATTAAGACAACAGAAGGTTCATGAGCGCAACTATCCAATACATGATCTGGAGTTGGCAGCCGTTATTTTTGCACTTAAGATTTGGCCCCACTATCTTCTGGGTGAACGAGTGGATATATACACTGACCACAAGAGTCTGAAATATGTATTTACTCAGAAGGAACTAAATATGCGGCAGAGAAGATGGCTAGAACTCATGGCGGACTTCGACATCAATTTACAGTATCATTATGGGAAGGTGAATGTAGTTCCTGATGCACTTAGTCACCAGCCATTAGCAATGAACCTCACCGCTCAGTGGAAGCTACAACAGGAATTACACAGATTGGCGATCGAAGTAGTTATGCCGGTAATGCTTCATATTTGATGAACTTATAAGTCCAGTCCACTCTTGTCAATCAGATCAATGCAGCTTAAGCAAATGATGCCAAGCCACAAAAGATCCGAGAACAAGTAGAAAGTGGACTTCGAACAGACTTCATCATCCATGAAGATAGATCCTTGCGATATGGAAGTCGATTATGTGTACTAAACGACCCAGTTCGAGAAGAGTTGATGAAAGAAGCTCACAGCACTCCTTATTCTGTACACCCCGGTGGTACGAAAATGTACAAGGATCTACGGCAATACTACTGGTGGCATAGAATGAAGCGCGAAGTAGCTAGAAGCGTAGCCAAGTGTTTGGTGTGTCAGCAAGTGAAGACCGAACATCACAGAACTGCTGGTCTACTTCAGCCGTTACCAATCTCGGAATGAAAATGGCAGCATATCACCATGGACTTCGTGACTGCCCTTCCTCGCAGCACGAAAGGTAACGACACAGTATGGGTTATTGTGGATCGACTGGCCAAGTCGGCTCACTTTATTCCATTTCAAGTTGGCCAATCTATCGAGACGTTAGCAAAGAAGTACATGGAGGTAAGCATAAGTCTAAAGTAAGGCCAATCTATCGAGACGTTAGCAAAGAAGTACATAGAGGTAAGCATAAGTCTAAAGTAAGATTTAAGCCTTCAAGAAGTACTTTATTTGATACCCATGAACTCATGCAGGAGACCGTGAGATTACATGGGGTACCTGTTTGCGTCGTCTTCGATTGTGCTACCAAATTCTAATCACAATTTTGGCAGAGTCTGCAAGCTAGCTTGGGAACGAGTATGAATTTCAGCACGGATTATCATCCACAAACGGAAGAACAGTCCGAGCGAACAATTCAGATTCTGGAGGACATGCTAAGAGCATGTATGTTAGATTTCGGAAGTTCGTGGGAAGATCACCTACAACTTGTGGAGTTTTCATACAACAACAGCTATTAGGCAAGTATTGGAATGACACTATTCACAGCACTCTACGGACGGAAGTGTCGTTCACCATTAAATTGGGACGACATCGGAGATCATGAACTATTTGGACCAGAGATGATCGTGGCAACTGTGGACGTAGTTCGCACGATCAGGGAAAGAATGCGCATAGCCCAAGACCGACAGAAGCACTGGGCATATGCAAAGCATCGACATCTGGAGTTCTAACCTGGAGACCATGTTTTCTTAAAGATCTCTCCAAACAGAGGAGTAATCCACTTTGACAAGAGGGGTAAGCTAAGTCCAAGATATATAGGACCGTTCGACATACTCGAACGAGTTGGAGAAGTGGCATACCGTTTAACACTTCCACCATCATTGGAAGGAGTGCACAACGTGTTCCACATATCCCAGCTAAGACGATATATAAGCGACCCCAGCCACATACTTGATCACTCCGAGCTCACAGTACAAACTGACTTAACCTGCGAGCAACAACCCGTTGAGATCCTGAACCAAAAAATGAAGACATTACGGAATAAAGAAGTAAACTTGGTTCGAGTGATGCGGAGAAAGGATTTGCCAAGAGAATCAATATGGAAACGAGAAGAAGACATGCATCCAAGATACTCTTATTTATTTGAAAATTAGTCTTTATGTAAATGTAAATTTCGAGGACGAAATTTTTATAAGAAGGGTAGAATGTAACAACTCTAAAATCTTGTACGGAAATTTTATTGTTAATATACAAGAAATGAGTTTTACAGTTTGAGTTTGAGCTATAAGTTAATTTTGTCAAATAACAGCAAGAAACAACTTGTAGCTCACTGATAAAGTCTTGCACTGCTGTGACGTAGTCCCTGTGTTCGATTCCCATCAGACGCATTATTTTTTTCTGAATTTTTTTAACTTTTTGGAAGCCCAAAAGATTTCACGTGCAATACACGGGGAAATAAAAAGTTCAGAAAAATCAAACATGTGCAAAATAGTTTAAACAAAGAATTTATCAAGTGGCACGAATCTCGAGGCAATTGCCTCGAGATCGACAGGCCAAAAGCCCCATATAGCCGGCGGAGACCGGTGAGATGAAGCCATCGAAGCCCGTGCTCTGCACACTTGTCTCTTCACCCACTCCTAACTCCTCTGCACTGTTTGATTTCCCTGCAATCAAACACAGACCCATCATTTCACAATTAAACCCCATTTTAATGCTTTTTAATTCCAAAACCATAATTCTCCATTATAAATACCATCCCCTACTTGGCTCAGCACCATTCTGAAAATTATAGCAAAATTCTCTCAAAAAGTTCCTAAGTACAAGTGAAGTAAAGAGGAGTTAGCGAGCGAGCAACTTCTGGCGAAGATCGAAGCAACATCCGGAGCTTCCGCGACGCCACGACGACACTCCTCCTTTCCTAACCCTCTCCTTGAAACTCCTAAGGCGTAAGTCCCTTCCAAACACCCTTACTCTTCATTGAAATTCCATTTTAAAATAGTAAGTGGAGTTAATACCGATATCCTTTTTCTAAACCCTAGAAGCTCCTTCTTCTTTATTCTTTGATCAATCAAGTTTTTACACAATACTGGTAACCTTAAATCCTAATGTTTAGAATCAAATCTCATCAAAATTCTCATGTGAAACAACCATAGTAGAACTTTTTCATTAAAATACGTTGAATTTTATAAACACCTCTTTTAGAAATTTCTTAACAATACCTTAGGAAAACTTCACGGGGTAACGACCTACCCCATACGCACACTTGGTTTCATAGCACGATACTCATTGTATATATTTTCGTTTCGAAGAAAAATTTACAACAAAATACCACATAACTTTAAAAAAACCGAATTTCTTTAAAGCTCCGGGTAATAGTCCCTACGACTCCTCTAGGCTCCACTTGAAGAAGTGCACGAACTTGCTTCGCGATTTTCGTGTCGAAGATGATCCACCCGAAGTTCCTCTAATCTAAGCTACCTCTTCACTAAACTCTCTTTAATGAAGGAAACACTCTAAACTCAAGTGCTAATCAAGTGTAGGATGGTGAAGTAAGGGTTTTAAGCTCATTTAGGATTTATCCAAAACCCTATGGTTCACATCACATGTGAGGGTTTTGTCTTGGAGGAGGAGGAGGAAGATGGAGAGAGCTAGAGAGTGAAATGTGCTAGCATGAAAAATGAGCAAGTAAAAAATCTCAAGTGAAGAATGGCTTAAAAAATACCTCACTTATTGAAACATGGATTAAACCCCAATATTTTTATCCCAACCATACTTCAATAGTGAGACCAAATGAATAAATAAATGATCAAAGCCATACTTCATCCATTCCTCAAAAGTCTCCCTATTTTCCACCTATTTTCTATTTTCTAAAAATAGAAAATCCAACCATGCTTCATAATACACACACACACACATACACACATACATATATCAAATATATATATTAATATATATTAAGAAAATAATTAGTGAGCAATAATATTAGTTTATATATAATCATATCAAATATAAATATATATCATATTATAAAATGAACACTTGATTCAATAATCCGGTTATATCACATATAACCGACTAATATCATTTATCTGTATATCACATTATCAAATCAACACTTGATTCAATAATCCGGTTATATCACATATAACCTAACCGATATCAAATAACCACCAAATTAGAATACGGTATCACATACTCGTATTTAATCAGGCCCCCCACATATCAACATATGTGCCCTATTTCGTTTCGCTTGAACTAGAAAAACTCTATGTGGGGCTCTAAAGACTCGTCAATAGCAAGCAGTAGGTAATGATCACATCAGTTACCTACAAGCCGTCAGCGGTACTAGCTAGACATAACGGCTACCCAGGTATTGAGCGAATAGAAGATCAATAAGCAAGCTTGTCCAAACTCCCATAAAGTCTAAAAGTGACACTTACCGTACAGTCCGGTCTCTTCGTCTGATATGTCACATATCAAGTCTAGGGGTGGAATCGTCAAACCCCAGTAACTTGATAAGTCATGCCGATGTATGGCTCGTAACGGTTCGAGAAACTACTGATAACACTTACCAGTAAATCTCATCAGCCCTGACTAGGGACTTACTATTATAGCCAATCGAGCATAGCACAATATCAACTCCCAATACCAGGAGAGACGAAACCCCTCCTATCACTCACTGCCTCCATGTGACTCAGGATCGTACACAAAATCCATCTGTTTGCACGACTCCTTTAAGATGTGGTAAAAAGGAATCAAAGCACAGTGGAAACCACACAAGACTCTATGACGATCTCGGGTCTACAGACTAACCTGTACCAATGTCACCAGAGAACTGCTATCTGACGATAGGTATGGTTCCAACTAAGAGTTCTCGGCGAGTCCTATTCAGTGTACCCATTCTCTAATGAGCACCTATGTACAATCTTTAAAGTCAAACACCAATGGTTATGGGATCAACCATCATCCCATACAGGGTCATGAAACATACACACTAGTCTACTCTGGAATATCGATGCCCTGTCTCGATACTCTCTCAACTAGGAACAGTTAAAGGATATGCTTGTAGACTACACAAGTCCCAGTAGTATGATCTGCATCATAGTCCTGGTAGTCAAGCAAACATCCTAAGAGATTTATCAACATGTATCAGAGAGACGGTATAATAATACAAGTGTACATGTTAAGATAAAGAGCAACCAAATAGCATACTATCATGTCGAGCAAGAAAGTCCTCTATATATATGTCTAAGCATCCACTATATCATACAATAATGGCCTCTAGGGCATACATATTACTAATAATCTCCCACTTGCACTAAGGCCAGTTGTTGTAGTATCCCATACCCAACATCCCAAAAAGTCTCTCAAACTGCATCTGGAGGAGGGCCTTTGTGAGTAGATCTGCTACGTTATCCTTCATGTCAACTCTCCTGATCTCGATCTTCCGTCGATCTACTATCTTCCGGATTAGATGATACCGCCTAAGAATATGTCTGGATCGCTGATGGGAGCGGGGTTCCTTGGCCAAAGCCATAACTCCATTGTTATCACAATACACAGGTATTGGATGCTCAATGGATGGAACCACACCAAGTTCAGCAATGAACTTCTTCATCCAGACAGCCTCTTTGGCAGCATCGTTGGCAGCGATGTATTCATTCTCCATCATCGAGTCTGCTACGATATCTTGCTTGGAACTCTTCCAACATACCGCCCTCCATTGAGGGTGAAGACAAAATCCGAGACCGACTTACTGTCGTCCTTATCACTCTAGAAGCTCGAATCGGTAGAGGACTCCATCTGGAGTTCTCCGTTACCATACACCAAGAACATTTCTTTAGTCCTTCTCAAGTACTTAATAATGTTCTTCATAGCTTTTCAGTGTTTCTCCCCAGGATCTGATTGATACCTATTCACTACACCTAGTGAGTAAGCTACATCCAGTCTGGTACATAATATCGCATACATGATAGACCCGACTGCCGAAGCATAGGGTATCCCTTGCATGCGAGCCCTCTCTAAATCAGTCTTGGGAGACATCTCTTTGGAGAGAGTGATTCCTGAACAAGCGGGTAAATTACCACGCTTAGAATTTTCCATACTAAACCTCTTTAGTATGGTGTCAATGTACCTGGATTGGGGCAATCCCAACATCCGCTTAGATCTATCTCTATAGATCTTTATCCCCGGGATGTAGGAGGCATCACCTAGATCTTTCATGGAGAACTTATGTGATAAGAAGAGTTTGACCAAGTGTAGCATAGGAACATCATTTCCTATCAAGAGTATGTCATCCACGTACAATACAAGGAAGACAACCATACTCTCTACAACCTTCTTGTATATACAAGGTTCATCTATGTTTTTGATGAAGTCAAACTCTTTGATAGCTTCATCGAAACAGATGTTTCAGCTCCGTGATACCTGCTTTAATCCGTAGATTGATTTAAGCCGCTTGCACACGCTCCCACTGCTCCCACTGTCTACAAAGCCCTCTGGTTGTGTCATGTACACGCTCTCTTCTAAATCACCATTTAGAAAAGCGGTCTTAACGTCCATCTGCCAGACTTCGTAGTCATGGTATGCAGCAATGACAAGTAGGATCCTGATGGACTTAAGCAGAGCCACTGGAGAAAATGTTTCATCATAGTCGACTCCTGGCTGTTGACGAAAACCTTTTGCTACAAGTCTAGCTTTAAAAGTCTCAACTTTTCCATCTACACCAATTTTCTTCTTAAAGATCCACTTGCTCCCGATGGGTTTTACCCCTTCAGGAGCAACTTCCAAAGTCCATACTTTGTTAGTGTACATGGATTCCATCTCAGATCGCATAGCATCCAGCCATTTCACAGAGTCCCCACTTGTGATGGCCTGCTCGAAACTAGTTGGGTCATCATCTTCCATGATGCAATCCTCACTTTCACCGTCTATGAGAAAACCATAGTATCTCTCAAGTGGATGAGTAACCCTACTATATCTGCGGAGTGGCTGAGATTCGTTGGGGACTATTGAATCCTCCGGTTCTACCAAATCGTTAGTTATAGTTTGTATAGCTGGACCTTCTTCCAGTTCTACCTCATTACCACTTATTTCTTTCACAAGAAATTCCTTTTCTAAAAAGGTGGCATGTTGAGAAACAAACATTTTTTGTTCCTCAATATACTAGAAGATATATCCATATGAATCCTTTGGATATCCCACAAACTTGCACAAAACAGACCTTGCCTCGAGCTTGTCCGGATTTTGCTTTTTAACATAAGCCGGACAACCCCATATCTTAACTCTTTTAAGAGATTGTCTCTTCCCATACCATATCTCATATGGAGTGGTGGGCACGGATTTGGTCGGAACCCTATTCAATAGGTATGCAGCTGTCTCAAGTGTATAACCCCAAAAAGAAATAAGTAACTCAACATTACTCATCATAGAGCGCACCATATCTAATAGGGTGCGATTCCTGCGCTCCGAAACTCCATTGTGCTATGGTGTATATGGAGGAGTAAGCTGAAAGAGAATCTCATTCTTTTTTAAGTAGTCTCTGAATTTCGTGCTTAAGTATTTCTCCCCGATGAGATCGTAGGACTTTAATACTTTTATCCGTATGGTTCTCAACTTCATACTTATATTCTTTAAATTTCTTAAAAGATTCAGATTTGTGTTTCATCAGGAACATATGTCCGTATCTTGAGAGATCATCGGTGAATATAATGAAGTACGAGGAACCATTCCTGGCATGTGTAGACATAGCACCGCATACATCACTATGTATCAGTCCTAAGAGTTCAGCAGCTCTTTCTCCGTGTCCACTAAACGGAGTTTTGGTCATCTTGTCTTTGAGACATGACTCGCAAGTTTCATAAGATGTAAATTCGAACTGATTAAAATATCCATTTTTATGCAACTTAGCTATCTTGTCGTATTGATATGACCTAGTCTATAATACCAAAAGAAGGCTACATTCATTTCTAAACTTTTCCTCTTGTGTTTGTTCCGTATATTTAGAACCGTGGTTTGATTTAGAACGTATATACCATTACATAACGTACTAAACTCAATCAACACTTGATTTAGGAAAATGTTCATAACATTATCCTCCAATACAAAGTTATATCCTTCTATATGCAATAAAGAAACTGATATAATATTGCACATCATATTTGGTACGTAATAACAGTCGTTCAGAATCAATGTATTATCATTTGGTAATACTAGGTGATATTCGCCAATTGCTTTGGCTGCAACAATTGCATCATTCCCCACTTTGAGAAACATATCACCATTTCCCAGTTCTCTACCTCTTCTTAGCCCATATAACAAATTATAGGCGTGGGATCCTGATCCGGTATCCAATACCCAGGATATAGAGCAAACTGAGAAACAGTTCTCGGTAACGAACACACCCGAAGAAGATGCATCATCATGTTCATTCTTCATTCGGGTTGCGTGGGAATCCTGATATACCCCTATTCCTTGCTCAGACTTATGACAATCATAAGAAAAAGCGGAACCAACGTTCCCCGGCTCAGTATAATAAGCGGGTTCGGTCAATACATCCATATTATTATCTTGATTAAAGCGTGTCATGGTCGCTACCTGGAGAGAGAGAGAGAAGGAAACACTTTAGCGTGCGCTCTTTGCAAGATTAGATTGGTTATTATCTTATCTAATCAAGATGGCTCCTACTGTTTTTATCAAATCTTCCTTCAAACTATAAAAGGTAAGATTAGCCGGGATTAATTACACCCTACAAGTTCGTCAATCGGTCAGCCAGGCAAGTATTGGTAATCCCGAGAGAGTCTCCCCATGCCTTCGCATGGAAATAATTAAAAAATCTCGTTTCCGCAGGGGCTTAACCCCGTTAACACCTAGCTTAGACACCTATCGGATCAGCTAATTCTAAAGTGTAAAACTCTCTCAGGAGTAACTCTTACTTGTAGTGGGTATCGAGATCCAACTATCTTATAGAAGGTATGCAATCTCATTGCAAATTTCAACACTTGAAATACCCAATATCTGTTTTTACCCCTAACGACTTATGACCTTAGATATGGTCAACAGATCATAAGCGCTAGCCAAGTTTGACTCGTCATTTCATGATTGAATTAAACCCACTCGTACGACCATTCGCTAAGGTCAACAAAGTCATACGACTACCCTAATCCAATTGCATCACATGCGAAAGATAAGCACTAATCAGCTATCGTACACTGCGTGTCACGACTCACCCCCAAACACAGATGGTATTGTCCGCTCTGGCCGAAGCCGCACGGTTTTATCCCTTTGAATGAACCCGGGGCTACTTCCCAGTAGGTCACCCATCCCAGAATGTCTCTGGCTCAAGCACGCTTAACTACGGAGTTCTTCAAACTTCGGAGTTCCGATTCATCCAAAAGGCACCTCTGTGTTATAAGAGTGGTATCATTCCATTTATAGTGCAGGTCGTGCTCTCTTTCGGAATGGAATTCGATACTTATTACCCCATTGTTCAGGTGGGTCCCCGTATGCATCCGTATCGGTTAATCCCCACCTCGATACCGGATAACACCTCACTTCTCACGGGGTAGGTGGTATTCAACCCTAACTCCACCTGGGGTATTACATTCCCCCCTCCCCCCACTTAGAACAATGGTTCGTTCTCGAATCACAGACCTACTTTTGAGGGACCGGCTCTGATACCATATTTGTCATGACCCACCCCTATACACAGATGGTGTTGTCCGCTCTAGCCGAAACCGCACGGTTTTGTCCCTTTGAATGAACATGGGGCTACTTCCCAGTAGGTCACCCATCCCAGAATTTCTCTGGCTCAAGCACGCTTAACTACGGAGTTCTTCAAACTCCGGAATTCCGATTCATCCAAAAGGAGCCTCTGTGTTATAAGAGTGGTATCATTTCATTTATAGTTCAGATCGTGCCCTCTTTCGGAATGGAATTCGATACTCCCCATTGTTCTTGTTGGTCCCCGTGTGCATCCGTGTCGATTACATCCCTACCTTGATACCGGATAACACCTCACTTCTCACGGGGTAGGTGGTATTCAGCCCTAACTCCACCTGGGGTATTACACTGCGCCTTGGCTATGGTCAACAAATGTAGCACGAATACTAAATAACACTTATCTGAAATGACGGAGGACTACGATTGGTTTTGATGAAAACATTTAACGTAATGAACTTGATATCGTTGTGGAATCAAGTGATTTGAAAAGGAGTGTTTTTTGTAGCTTTTGCTAGTTTTGCTAAAAAGGTCACTCCCGGAGAAGGGATCTCGGCTCTTTCCTCATCGAATGAGGTGCTGGATATTCATCAAGGAACACCACTATGCAAAGCAAGAACTGGAGAAGCTATCAAAACAAAACCGAGTGGGTTGTAGTATTTGCTAGTTTTGCTAAAGAGGTCACTCCCAGTGAAGGGATCTCATCTCTTTCCTCATCGAATGAGGTGCTGGATATTCATCAAGGAATACCACTATGCAAAGCAAGAACTAGAGCTACCTTTTTAAAAAAATTGATTCTACAACATCTTTAGGTTTCTTTTCTTTCCATTAATCTAATTAATGAAGTCCCGTCATTTATGTTTCCCTAAACATCACAGAAAAGAAACGAAAATAGAACGTACGCTTATGCCATCCGCATTCGCCACGGGGCCCCGTCATGCACCGTTAGGTTACTTAACTAACGGCAGAGCGGGGGCTGGACTAGCGCGGGTGCAAAACATAAACAGCGTTTATTATATATATCATATATATATATAGCATTTGCCTCACGCAGTTATATGATCACATCACAGAACTCAAGCATCAGAAGTCAACATATGAAATATTGGATATAGTAGGAGGTCCGTGTTTTAAATTCAGCCAGTAATGAAAAACACGGATTCCGCGGTCGTGATGAATAGCCAAACCCACATCTCTAGACCCCTACGAGAGCGGCAAGCAACCCTGCCAATTCTAGAGTTAGGAGACCCGGTCTCGACTCCTCGAGATGGTCTCCCACTAGACTCCAGAACCCGGTTACTTATGCTCCCCGCCTTGGGTCAATCCTAAAGCAGAAAATTAAATAATATATATCAATGGTGACATCATTCTCAACCCGGAAGTATCCCAATAAAAGAATATTATATACAATTTTACATGAATGAAAATTGAAAAACTCTCATCTCACGCAAAAAAAACCCGGTTATTCAATCACGACGATCCAATATGACATATCACAGCAACACATAACATCACATGTCATCAACGTAAGTAAAACCGAATGTCGTTGACATATAGCAACGAGATCGGGGATACACCACATATTACACTTACGGTCGCAGAAAAAAATGAAAAACTACAATAATTAGAATCTGCATTATCCTTAGACATCATAAGCCCGGAATATCTCATATTCCGAATTTCATGCCTAACATTATAAAACTTGCATTTTAGTCTCAAATCGAAAATACTTTTCAATAACTTAGTCGGGTAATTCAACAAGATTCTCGACTACCTGATCGAATGCTCGTCAGGAACTTTAGTAGATGGCCGCACCTCCGATACCGTCGACGAAGTGCACTTAGGCGAAACACCGTGGCCACGAGCACCCGAGTGGATGCTTTTGGCAACGGGGTTCTCCTAAAGTCACTTGGTCGGGGTTATGGGGTGTGGCTATCTAGTAATGTTATCTGGCGAGCATCCACGTACTATACGAGATTGCGATGGAGTTTTGATCCAAATCAAAATTCCGTGGCAATCGATCAATAGAGACTAAAATGCTAGATTTACAATTAGCGAACTGGTTTTCACAAAACTAATTAATGTGGATTCTGAATATTGTATCATATATCAAACTTAAACCCGAAACGATATTAAAACGCGACTACAAAACACTCTGAATTGCCCCTTAACAAAGTTAACATCACATGCACTTTTGGGAAAAACAAACATAACCTGAAACCCCAAAAACCAAGCCTACAGAATACCAAACAAACTCGAGCCCAAATCAACACAATGGGACCGGTCAGGCTGGCCAAAATCTCGATGCCGCCGGCCAAATTTTTGAGTTTGGGTCTCGATTTTGTCTGGTGTTCTAGTTACATCACATGCAACATTCTGCACTTGTTTAAAAAAATTTCAGAGACCATTTCAAAATCGATAGAAAACTAGGGTTTCAAGTTTACAGTTTCGGATTTGTTTGGTTTTCGTAATTTGTATACATCGTCTAATTCTCTAGTTTAGCTCTGATATCATGAAAATGTACCATAGCACCACCACTGGGTTTTAATAAACATTAACCATGCTATTTTTAAAACTTTCGGGATGCTAAGCTACACTAACCTAGAATCTAGCTAGACGAGTAGGGTTTTAACATGATATATAAAAACTTTACACTAAGTGAAGAATGGTACAACCTTTGTAGACCGTGTCCTTCTCTTCTAAAACTCCGGGTAGTGGTCCCTGCGACTCCTCTAGGCTCCACTTGAAGAAGTGCATGAACCTGCTTCGTGATCTTCGTGTTGAAGATGATTTACCCGAACTTCCTCTAATCCAAGCTCCCTCTTCACTAAACTCTCTTTAGTGAAGGAAACACCCTAAACTCAAGTACTAATCAAGTGTAGGATGGTGAAGTAGGGGTTCTAAGCTCACTTAGGATTTATCCAAAACCCTATGGTTCACATCACATGCGAGGGTTAGGGCTTGGAGGAGGAGGAAAAAGATGGAGAGAGCTAGAGAGTGAAATGAGCTAGCATGAAAAATGAGAAAGTAAAAATCTCAAGTGAAGAATGGATTAACAAATACCTGACTTATTGAAGCATGGAATAAACCCCAATATTTTTATCCCAACCATAATTCAATAGTGAGACCAAATGAATAAATAAATGACCAAAACCATGCTTCACCCATTCATCAAAAGTCTCCCCATTTTCACCTCTTTTTCTATTTTCTAAAAATAGAAAATCCAACCATACTTCTTAATATATATATACATATATATATGAGAATAATGGAGGAAAGATGCCATAGGAAGGAATTTCCTCCTATGGCGTCAAAAAAGTACACTCTCCATCGTGTTTTCCGATGATCGGCACCCATCATCTTCATCGTTATCATCTAAGATATGGGTACACCAAATTTCATGTGATTCTACAACTTTTTCACCGTTGAATTAGTGGGTTCAAAATTAACGGTTTACCGACAATAGAACTTTTTATATTGCTAAATCAACGGTGCAAAAGTTATAGAATCACATGAAATTTGGTGTACCCACATCTTAGATGATAACAATGAAGATGATGGATTCCGATCGTCGGAAAATACGACGGAGGGCGTACTTTTTCGACGCCATAGGAGGAAATTTCCTCCTATGGCCTCTTTCCTCCATTATTTTCTCTCTCTCTCTCTCTCTCTATATATATATATATATATATATATATTAAGAAAATAATTAGTGAGCAATAATATTAATTAATATATAATTATATCAAATATAAATATATATCATATTATTAAATTAACACTTGATTCGATAATCCGGTTATATCACATATAACCGACTAATATCATTTATCGGTATATCACATTATCAAATCAGCACTTGATTCAATAATCCGGTTATATCACATATAACCTAACCGATATCAAATAACCGCCAGATTAGAATACGGTATCATATACTCGTATTTAATCAGGCCCCCCGCACATATCAACATATGTGCCCTACTTCGTTTCGCTTGAACTAGGAAACTTCTGTGTGGGACTCTAAATACTCGTCAATACGCAAGCAGTAAGTAATGATCACATCAGTTACCTACAGACCGTTAGCGGTACTAGCTGGACGTAATGGCTACTCAGGTATTGAGCGAATAGAATATCAACAAGCAAGCTTGTCCAAACTCCCATGAAACCTATAAGTAACACTTACCATACAGTCCGGTCTCTTCGTATGATATGTCGCATATCAAGTCTAGTGGTAGAATCGTTAGACCCCAGTAACTTGATAAGTCATGCCGATGTATGGCTCGTAACGGTTCGAGAAACTACTGATAACACTTACCAGTAAATCTCATCAGCCATGGACATGGACTTAATGTTATAGCCAATCGAGCATAGCGCAACATCAACTCCCAATACCGAGAGAGACGAAACCCCTCCTATCGCTCACTGCCTCCATGTGACTCGAGACTGTACCCAAAATCCACCTGTTTGCACGACTCTTTTGAGCCGTGGTAGGGAGGAAATCAAAGCACAGTTGGAACACAAGACTCTATGACTCTATGACGATCTCGGGTCTACAGATTAACATGTACCAGTGTTACTAGAGAACTGCTATCTGACGATAGGTATGGTACCATTTAGGAATTCTTGGCGAGTCCTGTTCAGTGTACCCATTCTCTAATGAGCACATGTGTACAATCTTTGATGTCAAACACTAATGGTTATGGGATCAACCATCGCCCCATACAGGGTCAAGAAACGTACACACTAGTCTACTCTGGAATATCGATGCTCTGTCTCGACACTCCCTCGACTAGGAACAGTTAAAAGATGTGCTTGTAGACTACACAAGTCCTAGTGGTATGATCCGCATCATAGTCCTGGTAGTCAAGCAAATATCCTAAGGGATTTATCAACATGTATCAGAGAGACGGTATAATAATACAAGTGTACATGTTAAGATAAAGAGCAACCAGATAGCATACTATCATGTCGAGCAAGAAAGTCCTCTATATATATGTCCAAGCATCCACTATATCATACAATAATAGCCTCTAGGGCATACATATTCCTAACAACTTTAAAAACCGTATTTCTTTTAAAGCGGTATTTCATATCCTTTGCGATTACGCATTTACAACCCTTTTTAGGGGACCCGCTAATGGATAGTGCGGATTATCGCACATCCTTGGGCTAGTAGAGCGAGTTGCAGACCTCCTCACGGAGCATTCGATCTCGAAAGGATTTAAATACAGTTTTTAAGAAATACAAATTTTCTAAATAAAATCAAATTATTTTTTAAATTAAAATTATATAAAATTATAAATCCATATTTTCACAATATAATAAACCTATGTTTTTTCAAAAATGAAAAGATTAACAAATGTCAATAAAATACCATCAAGATACCAAAAAGGCAAATTTTACAATAAAATACCATGAACTTTCCGGGCTAAGTAATTATCACTAAAATACCCAATACTTAAAATCCACACTCATGAAAACCCTAAGTAATACTAATCACTCTCGAGATTTACTTTTTAACTATATTAAAAATATTTTTTCATAAAACCCCCTCGAGATATATAAAACAATATTTAAGGTCTTTAGTAAATATAGGTTTAAGCGGGATTAATTCTCTTGAGCCCCAGGGAGCCGTAGAAAGTAAGTGTTTGTCTATTTAAGATAGATAACTTAATGGGGTTATCAATGGTAATTGTTTTGAAAAAAGACACAAATCATGTCGTCCATATGCAGCAGTTACCGATGACTCCCGAACCTAATCCAAGAGCTAAATCTGTTTACAAGTGTTTGACTCAGTCTGAGTCCAATTCTAACCTGAATCCAAAATCAAACATGAATACTTGATCATGAACACGAATACTTGAAGTCAAACATCAATATCAAACATGTATACTTGACTTGACTTGACCGAATCATGGTTATAACTTGACTTGACTACTTGAAGATTTGATTACATCTTGAACATGACTACTTGAACATTTTGTATCCATGATTTTAGCAAGACTTGTAACATAATATATGCAATACATTTTCGTTACCTGAGCATTCATTTTGAATTTTGGAAAGTCGCACATATTTTTCGTATTTTAAATCTGAATTTTTAGATCCGACCCGGGCGCGTTTTGAAATATTTTTGTATCCCGCCAAAATTCAATTTATTTAATTTTAAAATTTAGTTTAAATATTTTCATACGATTTCTTTAACAAACTGAAACCTCTTATCTAAAATTTTAAATCTCAAAATCTTTTAAAATTTTAAATCTAATTTCCTAACAAACTAACAACCCCTTTTTCTCTTTCTCTCTCTCCTCTGCATATATATATTTATATATATTTTATTTATTTAATTTTTCTTTTCTTATTTAATACACAACCTCTTCTTCTTGCTTCTTCTTCTTTCTTCTTTCTTGATTCCGGTGAACACCGCCGGAGCCGTGCTCGTTGCTGACGATCCGAGTGATTCACTGAACGTACCTAACTTGCGTGATCACCCTCGTGCGTTGTTTGGAACCGTTCCGTGTACCGTGCGCGCGTCACGACATTTCGCCGACGAAGAACGTTCCATACACATTCGTTCTTGTTCCGTCTAGGCAAGTTAATCTTGCTACATGCTATATAACTCATTATATACCTATTTAAATAAATATCACACCTGTATGTCATGCCCCGCTTCCCAGAGTATGCTAAGATCGGCACGTGACATAGCCAACCATGCTACCTGTGGATAGGAAACATCCCTCCACATTCACATTACGGCTGTCTATAAGATATCAAGGACAGTAGAAATAAAATAAACTATCTAGTCCATGTCCATATGCCAGAATAAACGAGTCAAGAAATAATATGCGGAAGAAATAAATACAATAAACAGTAACATCTGGAAAGTACGGAAATAACTAAACTAACTGGATACTAACAGGATCCTCACTGCTCGGCCTGGCGGCGGAAATACTCCTGATCAGCCTGCGACAAAGGTAGAGGATCTGGGCCATGCAAAACCCAGACGTCAGTGCGTCATAATATCAAACAATAATATAATCAGGAGGTAACAAGACATGCAGACATGAGTATAAACAGTAATAAAAGTATTACAGTATCACGAATAAGGGACAGTGAAGGGTATAAGCACATGTGATATGCAGTGAATAATCTAAACTGTGTTACTGGGTTATCTAATCTAAAGTCTTCGAAATCAATTAATGTAATCCTCATCGTAACCCATCGGTGATTATTCCGTAACGCCCGGAAAAACGGCAAACAATAGGTATTCCGTAACGCCCGGAAAAACGGCAAACAATATGATATCCCTTTGAATTACGTTCGGTTACATTCTTGATTTCCCCATACCCCCAAGTTACGTGTTCAAGTCAGGTATTGATAAATCCGAAGCTAATGCCAACACAGGATCAAGCAGGAACAGGTTTGTCTATACAGACAACAGGATATCTCCATCGGGACAACGTGTCGGGATTGTCGGCATTAGAAACAGGATCAGTAACAACTCCAATTTTGTATACCAAAAATTTGCTTTAAATATAGTGTATACTTGGAGTATTAATGTTGCTGGAAACAATTTAAGTATCTAATTCCTTACAATAATTACAAGAAGAAGCTTATAGCTCATTGGTAATACCTTGCACTGCTGAACCAAGCCACTGGAGTTCAAATCCCATGCCCCACATTATTTTTGTATTTATTTTGTTTTATTTTTTTTGGAAGTCAACAGTAAAAAGGCCATAACTCCCAAAATATGTACTGGACAACAAAAAGTAAAAATACCAAGTTATTCCTCAGGAAAACCCCCGGCCATTGGACCCTTGACTCGGCCCGACTCGGCGCCGCCGGCCGGCGACTCGGCCGACTCGGTCCGGCGCCGCCGGCCGGACTTGGCCGGACGGCCGAGTCACCAACTGAGAAAAGTTGGCTCTTGACTTGGTCAACCCTCTTGCACACTTATTATACCTGGATCGGTTTTGATTTGGTCAATAAGTCCCTTTTAATCCTAGATTTAATGATTTTTAATGAATTTTCAATGTTTTTTATATTTTCTTTTAATATTTTTATCCTTACCCTAGCCCTATATAAAGACCCCTACCCTCTACCATTTCACCTCACCACTCTAAGTCTACTCTTCCAAATTCTCGAGAACTCGGTACGAAGAGCAAGAAGCGAAGCGCTGCCGAAATCGACGACGGATTCCGGCGACCGAATCAGAACCTTCGCGACGCTTTCGACGAATTGGCAACCACCACATCCATTAACTTCATTAGCTTGTCCAAACCGTAAGTCCCACCTCTCCTCTCTCTCTTTTCTATAAATGTAAAAATACGACTTTTTGGAACCCGACGGAAATCGGACAAACCGATTTCCGATTCGGTTTTCCTATAAATTTCCACTTGTTACCTAATACATATTATCTACCCATATTCATGTTGACTATTAATCACCCATAAACCAATTTGATCAAATTTTTTCACATGAAATGATAGCTTCTTTGCAAAACCGTATTCTTTTCATAAAAATACCATGAAGTACATTTTTCTTAGTTTAATCAATTACCTTACTCCTAAATATGTTTATCTTGATCACAAAACTTGTAGAACTCAATTTGAATGAAATTTCATACATAAAATGATAACGTTTTCGAATACCGTATTCTTGCGCTATAATACCTTTAAGTTTAACATAGCATGTTTTACCTTTAAACTTCACCAAAACCTAAAATAAGTCACGAGGTAATGACCTACCTCTACACACACTCAATATAACCCTAATTGATAACTATCACATCACAGAATACGAAATTACAGGACTTTTCACTAAAATACCCTAATCTTTATAATCTTTATTGAAACCTTTAAGTTTTACACAATTCTAAATAAAATCTTTTAAAATGAAAGCACGATATGTCATGGACATCGATCGTTTATCTAAACTGTCTTGTGGTGCCTAGGCAAGTGTGTCTAAGGCTAGTGGTTTTTAATTAGGCCCACGACTATGGTTCCTTCCCACTTACCTGGCACTTACCTGGCCGCAATTGACGGTGGAGAGGCGATTTGAGGCTTCTAATGACTCATCTTTTAGACCTTAGAAGTAGGCTAGTTGGCTTAGGAAACCCTAACAACTAAAATACGGAAAACTAAACTCTTTTGCAAATAAATATCTTATATTTATAAAACCGTTTTCCTAAATGAGAAGTGATTATAAAACCTAAGCAAAGTGCCGCTACAACCCACTTTTGGGGAACCTGTTAGGGATAGCACGGTTCATCGTGCACCCGCAGGCTAGTAATGCGAGATTCAGACCTCCGCAAGGAGCATTCGGTCTCGAAAGGTTTAAAATACGATATTTAAGGAAAATGAGACTTTCTCTAAATAAAATATTTATATAAAATTATTCATGTGTTAATATATATATAATTAACATTTAAACACCTATTTTATCATAATCTAAAGTTTCCACTTTTTCCTAAAAATTAAAAGATTAAAAGTTACGTTAAAATACCATGAATTTCAAATAAAACAATTAATACTTTTATTAGGATATATTCACTAGAATAACACAAATAAAATACACATTCATTATAACAATAAAGACGATTATTAAATACTTGAGGTGTATTTTGAAAACTATACAAAAGTACTTTTTACAGAAAACCCCCCCAAGTTTTACAAATTACAAAAAGGCCCCTAACTAATATTGGACTTCAAATTATCTTTGTTTTAGTCTGACTCGGGTTAGAGTCTGACTATTCCTGACTCGAATATGATTCAAGTCAACCTATATTCTTTTATACTCCAACCCAATTTGAATACATGAAACCCTGAATCCAATTAACAATATATTCCTTGTGACTGAATCAAACCACGGATATTCATCCATTATCCTGATATTCCATTTACCTGATTATACAGTTACAGCATGCTTACTGATATCATGGTTTTGGTCAGTCACTCAATTTACATATTCCAATACTACAATACTGTTAAAACACTATGGGGTTTAAGGGGTAGATTGGTACGGAAGGTGTTAAAGGTGGCACGAGGTGGTCAGATTAAGACACCTAACCTGAATCCTATTGCTGTTGTACCGTGGCATAACGGTTCCTTGTACTTTTCTTTTGCCCTGATCTCTAGCATATAGAGATCCCCCTCGTATACACTGGCATCCTTCTGTACCAAGCTACAAACAACAGCGTTAAACAATGTTCCATAATATTCAACAATATAATATTTTAGAAAATACTGTTACTCTGTCATTCCCATTCTTCTTATTCTTTGGGACTTACCGAGCGACCTGTTCGCTGACGACATTCTATTTCTTTCTTTTTTGAATGTCGTCAGGTGCGTTGGACCAAGCTGAGATCGAGCCCACCGGTGAAGATTTGGAGCAATTCCAAGAAGACCCAGAGCTCTAGATAATTGTACCTTGTTCTTTCCAGTATTTTTCATTTCTGTTATGCCACTGTTTAGGCATTGTTTTTTTTCATTCCAGTTGTATTTTCATTTCATGCATTGTACAAAGAATGTTATTAATAAAAGTTGCTGTTATTTCAATATCATTTGTCTCTTGTGATTATTTTATATTGCTTAGCTACGCTTAGCGTATGTACTTCTGAGTACATACGTAGCGGATCTCGTCGCGTCCACTTCGCCGTACACTGGGAAGCAGGGCGTGACAGGTTTTGTTGGTGGCCCATGCAGGTCAGAGCTGTATGAATCCCTGTTATGCAGTTCTGGTCTGCGTGAACAACCTAAGCAATATAACACAAGAACCAGCAACTAAAACATTCTTTACAATTCATGTTCTTTGAAACTTGCAAATCTCTATTCCTTGAATCTTATCATTTCATGTATTTGAATCTGTCCTAATCCAAATTTTTCTTCAGGGTTATGGATTCCCCGAACAACACCAGCACCAATGTTAACAACACCCCACCAGCACTACCTCTCACACCAGTTGTTCCGGCACCACCCACTGAGCAAACAATGCTATTTGATGCGATCCGCAGTCTTCTCGAGGGACAGCAACAACTATTGAGCCGTCTTGATAACGATGCACCGGGAGTAAAGCAATTCAGGGCTTTGCACCCAAAGCAGTTCTCTGGTAAAGGAAGCCCTCTTGAAGCGGAAGAATGGGCACAAAGCATCGAAGACGATATGGCAGCAGCTCAAATGCCAGACCACGCTTGGGTCCGTGTAGCGAAACTACAGCTCACGGATAATGCTCGCAATTGGTGGAAGGCGGAAGAAACCCGTCTAGCACAGCCGATTGAATGAAAGACATTTCGCGAGAAGTTTGACGCGAAATATTTCCCTGTGACTGCCAGGTTCACTATGGAGCAACAGTTTATTCATCTACAGCAACGATCAATGTGGGAGAAATTGGTAGATGAATACGATGCTGAGTTCACTATGTTGAGCCGGTAAGATCTGTCACAATAGTTCAATTCTAAATATCACATACTACACAGCTAACACAATCTTTAAACAGATTCGCGGCACACCTGATACCGACAGACGAAATCAGAGCCCGTCGTTTTCAGCAAGGTTTGGACACAGAGATCAAGGCTTCTCTAGCCACAGGAAAGTTTTTGACTCATGAGGAAGCCCTAGAAGCTGTCCGCGGTTATGAGGCAGTGATAAAAGAGAGGGGCGGACCTCAGTCTGCAGGAGTCAAGCGCCCTGCCAACCAGATAGCAGGTGGAGCCACGTCCAGACCATCTTTCGTGCCGAGGCGACCCGGAGTACCAACTCATCGTCCTAGCCCAGCCTTTTGCACTTACTGCAAGAGAACTGGACATATGATGAAGGATTGTCGTCGAGCCAACCGCCTCTGCTTAGTTTGCGGTTCAGCCACTCATGATATTGGATCTTGTCCCCAAAGGCAGAACCCAGTTGCTGTACCAAGGCCAGCAAATACTTATCAGCAATGACCAGCTCTTCAGGCACCTGCTACCAGACTTGCACTGCCTGCACCACCTAGGGGACCACAAGCTGCACCACCTCCTCGACAGTTCCATCAAGCTCAAAGAAACGTTCAGAGGAATGCTCCTCAGGCCAGGAGGAATGTGCCGAAGCGCCAGGCTTTCATGATGTCTGTGGAAGAAGCTGAGGCCACTGGCCAAGTCATCACTGGCAAATCTTCTTTCTCAAACTTATCTTTTAGTCTTGTTTACCTGCACACTTTCCCTATACCTAAAACATATCCCATATACCTTAGGTACAATCCTAGTAGCTTCACTACATGTACTTGCACTGTTTGATACTGGAGCATCCCACTGCTTTATGTCGCAACGGTTTGTCCGAACCCATGCGATTCCAGTCTCACCGCTTGTATCCAGCTGGAACGTCGGTTCTGGAAATGGTGTTCTAAAGGCAACTATGGGATACAGCATGTGTCCAGTTGTCGTCTGCAGTCAAGAGTTTTATGCCGACTTCAAGGTACTGGACATACCAAACTTCGATGTGGTTCTAGGAATGGACTGGCTTGGAGCCTTTTATGCTACCATCGACTGTCGTCAAAGGAGGGTAGTATTTGAGATTCCCGATCATCCAGTCTTCTATTTCAAGAATGGAGATCGTACACTGGAGCCAAGTGCTTACAAAGCGAAGCCAAGGGAAGCAGTAGTTGCAGCAGCTCAGGCAGAGGAAGAATCAAGACCGGAGGTAGTTCGAGAGTTCGGCGATGTATTCCCTGACGATATATCAGGTTTGCCTCCCGATCGAGCTCTTGAATTCAGTATTGACTTAGTACCAGGAGCACAACCAGTGATCAAAGCACCGTATAGACTAAGTCCGGAAGGATTGAAAGAAGTTCGAACACAGTTGGACGAATTATTGGCGAAAGGATGGATTCGTCCCAGCACTTCAAGTTGGGGAGCACCTGTACTATTGGTGAAGAAGAAGAAAGGTTCATACAGAATGTGCATCGACTATAGGGCCTTGAACGAAGTTACTATAAAGAACAAGTATCCACTCCCGCGCATCGACGATTTATTCGATCAGCTAAGTGGATCTTGTGTCTTCTCTAAACGAGATCTTCGTTCAGGTTATCATCAAGTGAAGGTCAAGGAGGCTGATATTCACAAAACAGCTTTCAGAACTCGCTATGGACATTACGAATTTCTAGTGATGCCATTTGGAGTGACCAATGCACCAGCAATCTTCATGAACCTTATGAACCAAGTTTTCCGGGAATATTTAGACAGGTTCGTTGTCATCTTCATCGACGACATCCTGGTATATTCAAAGAACCGGAAGGAGCATGCAGAGCACTTACGAATTGTCCTGGAAACACTTCGACAACATAAGCTTTACGCCAAATACAGCAAGTGCGAGTTTTGGCTAAAACAAGTTGGTTTTCTTGGACACATCGTATCAGGAGAAGGGATTTCTGTGGATCCAGCAAAAGTTTCAGCAGTCAGCGAATGGCCTACACCAAAATCAGTGAAGGATATTCGGAGTTTCTTGGGCTTAGCTGGATATTACAGAAGATTCATTGAAGGCTTTTCGAAGATAGCAACACCCCTGACCAAGCTCACACGAAAAGATGAAGAATTTGTGTGGTCAGAAACATGCGAGCAAGCTTTCGTAGAACTCAAATCAAGACTGACATCTGCACCTATTCTCGTCATACCGGATCAATCTGGAGAATTTGAAGTACATTGTGATGCATCCGGTAAGGGACTAGGATGTGTTCTACATCAGCACGGTAAGGTTGTGGCTTATGCTTCAAGACAACTGAAGACTCATGAGCGCAATTATCCGACGCATGATCTGGAGTTGGCAGCCGTCATTTTTGCTCTCAAGATTTGGCGCCACTACTTACTTGGTGAACGAGTGAACATCTACACAGATCACAAGAGTCTGAAGTATGTGTTTACTCAGAAGGAGTTGAATATGCGGCAGAGAAGATGGTTAGAACTCATGGCGGACTTCGACATCAACTTGCAATATCATCCAGGAAAGGTAAACGTAGTACCTGATGCTCTTAGTCGCCAACCATTAGCAATGAATCTCACCACTCAGTGGAAGCTTCAGCAAGACCTACATCAGATGGAGATCGAACTAGTCATGCCAGGTGATGTTTCAAATTTGATGAATTTGCAAGTTCAATCAAATATTGTCAATCAGATCAAAGCAGCTCAAGCCAGCGATGCTAAGTTGCAAAAGATCAGAGAACAAGTGGAGAATGGACTCAGAACAGATTTCATCATCCATGAAGACGGATCTTTGAGATACGGCAGCAGATTGTGTGTACCAAAGGGTCCTGTTCGGGAAGAGTTAATGAAAGAAGCTCACAGCTCTCCCTATTCAGTACATCCTGGAGGTACCAAAATGTACAAAGATCTACGTCAGAATTATTGGTGGTATGGAATGAAGCGTGAAGTAGCCAGGAGTGTCGCAAAATGTTTGGTGTGTCAGCAGGTAAAGGCTAAACATCACAGGACAGCTGGACTACTTCAACCGTTACCAATTCCAGAATGGAAGTGGCAGCACATCACGATGGACTTTGTAACTGCTCTTCCTCGCAGCACAAAGGGTAACGACGCGATTTGGGTCATCGTGGATCGGCTCACAAAGTCGGCTCACTTCATCCCATTTCGAGTTGGCCAATCAACTAAGACACTAGCGAAGAAGTACATGGAGGTAATAATCTAATTTAGATTTAAAAACTCTTCATAATGTACTATTTCTGATACCCATGAACTTATACAGGAAATTGTGAGACTTCATGGAGTACCGGTCTGCATTGTCTCCGATCGTGACACCAGGTTCCGATCGCAATTTTGGCAGAGTCTGCAAGCAAGCTTGGGAACAAGTCTGAACTTCAGCACGGCTTATCATCCACAAACAGATGGTCAGTCGGAACGAACTATTCAGATCTTGGAGGATATGCTCAGAGCATGTATGCTCGACTTCAAGAGATCGTGGGAAGATCACCTGCATCTTGTGGAGTTCGCGTACAATAACAGCAACCAAGCAAGTATAGGAATGGCAACTTTTGCCGCATTATATGGAAGGAAGTGTCGATCTCCATTAAGTTGGGACGACATCGGAGATAGGGAACTCCTTGGACCAGAGATGATAGTAACGACCGTCGATGTGGTTCGTACTAACATGGAAAGAATGTGCATAGCCCAAGATAGACAGAAACACTGGGCTGATGCGAAGAGACGACACTTGGAGTTCCAGCCAGGAGATCATGTATTTCTGAAAATCTCTCTGAACCACGGAGTGATCAAATTTGGAAGACGGGGAAAGTTGAGTCCGAGATACATTGGACCGTTCGATATACTCGAACGAGTCGGTGAAGTGGCATATCGTTTAGCGCTTCCACCCTCACTGGAAGGAGTGCATAACGTGTTCCACATATCTCAACTCAGAAGGTATGTGAGTGACCCCAGCCATGTACTTGATCATTCCGAACTCACGATACAGCCCGATTTTTCTTGTGAGCAACAACATGTGGAGATCCTGGATAGGAAAGTGAAGACACTTCAGAACAAAGAAGTTAATTTGGTCCGGGTAATGTGGAGGAAAGACACTCCAGGAGAATCCACGTGGGAAAGGGAGGATGAGATGCGTGCAAGATATCCGCACCTTTTTGTAAACTAGTCCTTAAATAAAAGTTGTAAATTTCGAGGACGAAATTTTTGTAAGGAGGGTAGATTGTAACAACTCCAATTTTGTATACCAAAAATTTGCTTTAAATATAGTGTATACTTGGAGTATTAATGTTGCTGGAAACAATTTAAGTATCTAATTCCTTACAATAATTACAAGAAGAAGTTTGTAGCTCATTGGTAATACCTTGCACTGCTGAACCAAGCCACCGGAGTTCAAATCCCATGCCCCACATTATTTTTGTATTTATTTTGTTTTATTTTTTTGGAAGTCAACGGTAAAAAGGCCATAACTCCCAAAATATGTACTGGACAACAAAAAGTAAAAATACCAAGTTGTTCCCCAGGAAAAACCCCGGCCATTGGACCCTTGACTCGGCCCGACTCGGCGCTGCCGGCCGGCGACTCGGCCGACTCGGTCCGGCGCCGCCGGCCGGACTTGGCCGGACGGCCGAGTCACCAACTGAGAAAAGTTGGCTCTTGACTTGGTCAACCCTCTTGCACACTTATTATACCTGGATCGGTTTTGATTTGGCCAATAAATCCCTTTTACTCCTAAGTTTAATGATTTTTAATGAATTTTTAATGTTTTTTATATTTTCTTTTAATATTTTTATCCTAACCCTAACCCTAGCCTAGCCTTATATAAAGACCCCTACCCTCTACCATTTCACCTCACCACTCTAAGTATACTCTCCCAAATTCTCGAGAACTCGGTACGAAGAGCAAGAAACGAAGCGCTGCCGAAATCGACGACGGATTCCGGCGACCGGATCAGAACCTTCGCGACGCTTTCGACGAATCGGCAACCACCACATCCATTAACTTCATTAGCTTGTCCAAACCGTAAGTCCCACCTCTTCTCTCTCTCTTTTCTATAAATGTAAAAATACGACTTTTTGGAACCCGACGAAAATCGGACAAACCGATTTCCGATTCGGTTTTTCTATAAATTTCCACTTGTCACCTAATATATATTATCTACCCATATTCATGTTGACTATTAATCACCCATAAACCAATTTAATCAAATTTTTTCATATGAAATGATAGCTTCTTTGCAAAACCGTATTCTTTTCATAAAAATACCATGAAGTTCATTTTTCTTAGTTTAATCAATTACCTCACTTCTAAATATGTTTATCTTGATCACAAAACTTGTAGAACTCAATTTGAATGAAATTGCACACATAAAATGATAACGTTTTCGAATACCGTATTCTTGCGCTATAATACCTTTAAGTTTAACATAGCATGTTTTACCTTTAAACTTCACCAAAACCTAAAATAAGTCACGAGGTAATGACCTACCTCTACACACACTCAATATAACCCTAATTGATAACTATCACATCACAGAATACGAAATTACAGGACTTTTCACTAAAATACCCTAATCTTTATAATCTTTATTGAAAGCTTTAAGTTTTACACAATTCTAAATAAAATCTTTTAAAATGAAAGCACGATATGTCATGGACATCGATCGTTTATCTAAACTGTCTTGTGGTGCCTAGGCAAGTGTGTCTAAGGCTAGTGGTTTTTAATTAGGCCCACGACTGTGGTTCCTTCCCACTTACCTGGCACTTATCTGGCCGCAATTGACGGTGGAGAGGCGATTTGAGCCTTCTAATGACTCATCGTTTAGACCTTAGAAGTAGGCTAGTTGGCTTAGGAAACCCTAACAACTAAAATACGAAAAACTAAACTCTTTTGCAAATAAATACCTTATATTTATAAAACCGTTTTCCTAAATGAGAAATGTTTATAAAACCTAAGCAAAGTGCTGCTACAACCCACTTTTGGGGAACCTGTTAGGGATAGCACAGTTCATCGTGCACCCGCAGGCTAGTAGTGCGAGATTCAGACCTCCGCAAGGAGCATTCGGTCTCGAAAGTTTTAAAATACGATATTTAAGGAAAATGAGACTTTCTCTAAATAAAATATTTATATAAAATTATTCATGTGTTAATATATATATAATTAACATTTAAACACCTATTTTATCATAATCTAAAGTTTCCACTTTTTCCTAAAAATTAAAAGATTAAAAGTTACGTTAAAATACCATGAATTTCAAATAAAACAATTAATACTTTTATTAGGATATATTCACTAGAATAACACAAATAAAATACACATTCATTATAACAATAAAGACGATTATTAAATACTTGAGGTGTATTTTGAAAACTATACAAAAGTACTTTTTACAGAAACCCCCCCAAGTTTTACAAATTACAAAAAGGCCCCTAACTAATATTGGACTTCAAATTATCTTTCTTTTAGTCTGACTCGGGTTAGAGTCTGACTATTCCTGACTCGAATATGATTCAAGTCAACCTATATTCTTTTATACTCCAACCCAATTTGAATACATGAAACCCTGAATCCAATTAACAATATATTCCTTGTAACTGAATCAAACCATGGATATTCATCCATTATCCTGATATTCCATTTACCTGATTATACAGTTACAACATGCTTACTGATATCATGGTTTTGGTCAGTCACTCAATTTACATATTCCAATACTACAATACTGTTAAAACACTACGGGGTTTAAGGCGTAAATTGGTACGGAAGGTGTTAAAGGTGGCACGAGGTGGTCAGATTAAAACACCTAACCTGAATCCTATTGCTGTTGTACCGTGGCATAACGGTTGCTTGTACTTTCCTTTTGCCCTGATCTCTAGCATATAGAGGTCCCCCTCGTATACACTGGCATCCTTCTGTACCAAGCTACAAACAACAGCGTTAAACAATGTTCCATAATATTCAACAATATAATACTTTAGAAAATACTGTTACTCTGTCATTCTCATTCTTCTTATTCTTTGGGACTTACCGAGCGACCTGTTCGCTGACGACATTCTATTTCTTTCTTCTTTGAATGTCGTCAGGTGCATTGGACCAAGCTGAGATCGAGCCCACCGGTGAACATTTGGAGCAATTCCAAGAAGACCCAGAGCTCTAGATAATTGTACCTTGTTCTTTCCAGTATTTTTCATTTCTGTTATGCCACTGTTTAGGCATTGTTTTTTTCATTCCAGTTGTATTTTCATTTCATGCATTGTACAAAGAATGTTATTAATAAAAGTTGCTGTTATTTCAATATCATTTGTCTCTTGTGATTATTTTATATTGCTTAGCTACGCTTAGCGTATGTACTTCTGAGTACATACGTAGCGGACCTCGTCGCGTCCACTTCGCCGTACACTGGGAAGCGGGGCGTGACAGGATCAGGTAACATGTTAAGTAGTGATATATCAGGTCATGTCAGGTTGTGTACATGTATCAAGTTATGTCAAGTAGTGGTGTATCAGGTCACATCAAGTAATGTACAGGTATCAAACGGATGCTCATAATAAAACTGTAACAGGTACGGGTGCACAAATAAAGCATGGATGCACAAATATTTATCAGGGATTACATCATGACTATGTAGGATGCACAAGATCAAGTATGGGATACTAATGTAACAGTAAAATGAGATAATATGGTCTCGGCGTGCAACTAGATATGTAATAAACCGTATGGATACAGACGGATACTATAAAACTGTAAATCGGTAAAATTTGCTGAATATTAAAACACAAACGCTATTATTTATTAAATAGATATTGATATAATAATATTAACATGGATAACATATTCAAACCGATTAATAACTATAAAAGTGGTATTGATTAACCATGCACAAGAAAGTTCCGTTCAGAAATTCAGCGTCACCCTGATTTGTAAAATAGCTTAAAAATAACAAACGTTCTCCAAAAGGGACGTGTCCTATACCAAAACAAAGATAATTCAATAAGATTTACATTTTTATAAGTTGAAATATCTCAGGTTGTTCCTACAAAAATTTATGAACATTCGAAATTGAAAGTTTGCTGCTGAAATTTTCCTGGACAGCAGTTTAGAGATATTTTCATTTGCATTTTACATTATTTAAACAATTTATTTTGTAAGTAAATATTTCATAGAGTTATAGTATTCTGAATTAGCTTATACTAATAATTTTTCTATGATTTATAATGAATTTTATAAGCTAAGGTATACAGTAAATTTCAGATTTGTCGTATCCGCTTTGCAACGACGTTTCATGTGTAAACTATAATATTTTCAAACTATATTTTTTATAACATTATAAAATGCAGATTATAAACTAATTAAAGATAATAATAAGAAATATTACGACGATATATATTTTAAATGATATGGATGTAAACGGTATCCGAAAATGGTAAAACTTTAATATGGATGTACAGTGCAATCAACATGTGATATTTTTATTCATATGGATGCAAAATAAGATACATAGTATGTAGCAAGATGAATTAGCATGCGACTAGATATGTAAATATTGATATGGATGCATACGGATGTCCGAAGACAGTAAAACTGTAAAATGGTAATGTGGGATGCATAACTAAATATTATATGATGTTATTATTCAAATGGGTGCAATATATTGTAGTCTAGCATGTAACAAGATAAATTTGCATGCACTAGATACGAAATAAATTATTCGGATGCAAACGGACGTCGTAAAACAGTAAAATGATAACAGGGGATGTACAATACACTAAACATGAAATATTATTATTAATATGGATGTAGTATATATGATAGTATGTAGCAAGATAAACTTGCCTCGATCGGATCACACGACGGATACGCACGGCACGTCCGACGTCGGTAAATCGTCGCAACGCACACGCGGCACTCAGGGCGGGTCCAGGCAAGGTAAGAGGGTGATCACACAGGCAAGATACGTTCACTGGATCACTCAGATCGTCAGCGACGAGCACGGCTCCGGCGGTGATCATCGGAATCAAGAAACAAAATCAAGAAAAAGAAAGAAGAAAGAAGAAGTAAGAAGAAGAGGTTGTGTATTAAATAAGAAAGAAAAAAATTAAATAAATAAAATATATATAAATATATATATGCAGAGGAGAGAGAGAGAAAGGGGTTGTTGGTTTGTTAGGAAATTAGTTTAGATTTAAATTTTTAAAAAAATCTTTTATTAATTAACTAAATTTTAATTTGTAACAGTTTATAAAATTAATATTATATAAATAAAATTTGATATTCTGGTAAATACAAATTTACTCCAAAATGCACCCAGGTCGGGTCTAAAAATCCAGTTTCAAAATGTGAAAAAAATATATATGTCGACCAAAATTAAAATTGGATATCCGGGTAATGAAAAATGCATACCCCAAGAACGGATGCACGCACGTGCACGTAGTCATCCAAACAAGTCCGTTTCACTGAACGGGACGAGAACAAAATGCGCGGATGCTACCACAGGGTTAGGGGTATCATGCAGGCCATTCAATGTATTTTTAAAATATTTTATGTGACTTAAAATATTATATTAAAATGCAGATGCTGGATAAAATGCGAGTATACAATGTACAAATAAATGAAAGTGCACAAGTCTATGTAACAGGTCAGGATAAGTCATAAACATGAATCAAGACAGGTTTCAAGCAAGCGGGTCAGGTCGGATGCAAATACAAATGTCAAATACACTATTCGCACCCAAAACACAATAAATTAGGAAAATACCATAAATAAGGAAATACGAGAACT
Organism: Agapanthus africanus; assembly: GCA_030015575.1. NCBI lineage: Eukaryota > Viridiplantae > Streptophyta > Magnoliopsida > Asparagales > Amaryllidaceae > Agapanthus > Agapanthus africanus. The sequence goes on from JASDDO010000029.1 coordinate 365,147,627, forward strand.
GGAATTGGTATAAATGAACTAGGGTGTTACAGTTTGACTCAGTCTGAGTCCAATTCTAACCTGAATCCAAAATCAAATATGAATACTTGATCATGAACACGAATACTTGAAGTTAAACATCAATATCAAACATGTATAATTGACTTGACTTGACCGGATCATGGTTATAACTTGACTTGACTACTTGACTACTTGAATACTTGATTACATCCTGAACATGACTACTTGAACATTTTGTATCCATGGTTTCGGTAAGACTTGTAACATAATATATGCAATACATTACGTGGGGATAAAGGGATAAATTGGTACAGAATGTATATCGTGGCATAAGATGTCACTTAAAAGACACCTATATGAATTCTCGTGCCGTTGTCGCGTGGGTTATGACGGGGCCTTGTATTATATGTTACCATAGTCCACGAGGTAAGATGGACTCCTCTCGTATACATGAATACCTTCTGTATCAAGCTATAAACAACCACGTTATAATAACTATCATATACCAGTAATCAATCATGCACAACTTACCTGTTCATTTCATATTACTTGTTTTATTCTCTTTTTTCTTTTGGGACTTACCAAGCGTTAGTTTGCTGACGACATTCCTTTCTATTTCATTTTTTTGGAATATTCGTCAGGAGGACCGGACTCTCAGGAGATCGAGCCGATCCAGGAGGACTTGGACCAGCTTGCGGCACAGCCTAACTTCTAGTTCCTTGTATTTACTTTCCTGTATGCCATTGTTTAGGCACTGCTTTATATCATTGTATCTTTTCATTTTCAAACAGTTGTATATAAAGATAAATATAAATAAAGTTGCTGTTTTATTTATATCACTTGTCATTCTTGTACATTTTTATATATTTCTTAATTACGCTTAACGTATTTATTTCTTAGTAAATACGCTGCGCCCTGCTACGTCACCATTTCTGTCTGCTGGGAAGCGGGGCGTGACAGTTACACATCCTCACATATACTTAAATAATATATCTGGTACAGAAAAAGGCTGGGAAAAAGTCGTGCCTTGGTGAGACTGAAGCGCTGCACACTAGAGAAGGCATGACAGAAAAAAGAATGAATATAGTCACTCAGCACATGGTGAGATTACATTTATAAATTCTTTAAAGTAAATTCATTTAATTGTTAACTTTGCAAAGAAAAGTAATTACTGTTTCATTTATCGAAAACGGAGTTCGAGGAGACGGGGAGAACTTATCCGGAATCAAATTCTGATTTTCTGGCCTACGATCCTCTTCTTAGGGAGACTGAGATAACTATATTAGATCAGTTTTCCTTCGCTCGAGGGAACACGGACGTTATGGTCCCGTTGGTCTAGTGCGGTCGAGTTTCGTCAGAGGAACTTCAAGTACGTCGACTGCTCGCTCCAACTAAAAAACGGCTGAGGCATAGCGGATCCACAAGCTACAGGAAAAGATCAAAAGTATGCGTGAAGCAGAAAAGAATAGGAAGGAAAAGGAAGCGGCATGGAGAGCTTATATGGAGGCGTTTAGAGATCAATTCTCGCAACAACACAGTCGACCTTCGCAACCGTGGTCAGCACAGGGTCCATGGCCATCGCAGCCACCATATTACCCTCTTTCGACGCAGCGTGCGTATTACCCTCCTCCACCACAGGGACTGTCGTTGTCGTATTACCCTCCTCCTCCGCCTCCGCCTCCGCAGCAGAGGTACTACCCTTCGTCTCCGCCTCCACAACAGGGAGGGTATTACCCTCACCCCCGCCTCCGCAACATGAACCTTATTACCCTCCGCCTCCGTAACAGGGACCGCTCTTCGGCAACTTTTTTTCGCAGGAAGATATCGAAGAATCAGACCAATACTGGTCAAGACGAGGTTCTGATGGAGATGGCATCGATGAGAGTTAGTGAGATACGCATATACATGTGCTAATTAGTGTAGCTAGCACGTTATTTAATTTTGAAGATTATTAATTGAGTTCAAGTATTTATTTGTTTGTTTGGATTTGCAGGAGTTGAGTGTGCTGGGATTGCACGTGATTTGGATAGTTTTTCGTATTGTTTGACATATAGCGTACGCATTGTGTTGTTTAAATTCAAAATACTATTATTGTATGTGTTTGAGTTGATATTATTGAATATATCGTGTATCGTGCTTCTATGTATTAGTTTGTTCGTTTGAATTGATATTGTTGGATATATCGTGCGTATTGTGTTTATATGTTGGTTTGTATGCGAAACGCGATTGTTGCGTAATATATTATTTGTGATTTTGTGTATTATTGTATGGAATATTGGTTTTGCAGTAATTTTCCCCCCGATTAAATAGGTATTAGTGACCATTCAAGCTACAGGAACGGTCACTAATATCCTTATTAGCAACAGTATACTGATATACGAAACCGTTAAAAATTGGTTGGTTTTCCACGTGTCACTATATTGGAGACCGTGTAGGACGGTCGCTAAATAGTATTAGCGACCGTATATATTAGCGACCGTCCTTAGATGGTTGCTAGTAGACGTGTCAACAACCAAACCTTCTACGACCGTCTGATTTATGTACGGCAACTAATATTCATTAGCGACTGTTCACTTGGTATTAGAGATCGTAACAAACGGACTTTAATATGCACAATATGTGGTAGTGTTAAAAAAGTGATCATATTTAACTCTAACCCCAAAAATAAGTGATATTGCACAATCATTTAGCAATTGTTTTACATGAACATCTCAGGGAAAAAATATTTCATGTGCCGACCGTAAATATCCGGACAAGAGAGAGAAGAAATAGAATTGTAGACTCCACACGCTCTCCAAGGCTGCCCGAAACTTCTCCCTTTCTCTCTCACCCCCTATCCGGATGTATTACATCCGGCATACCGAATAATTTCTCCATCTCAGGCGTATATGCCTGGTTTACATATTATTTGAGCCTTAGCTCAACTGCTTGGCTTACCACAAAGTATAGACACAAATTAAACCAGTCTTTCATAATCGAAAATTTCTTTGTCTCCTCACAAAGTTTTTCAAGAAAATAAACTAGACTTTATAACTAACTGAGCTACACAATATTTCAATGTGTTCCAAACAATCACACCATTAACAAGAGCGAACTCGTGTTCACTCATAAATTTTTTCACATCCAATCAAAGCATCAACTTTAATTTATTTCTCTTCTAATAACCACAATAAAAGCCGTATATAATCAATACTCAATGGCATATCCACAATAATACCGGTACACAAAGCATTCCACTTGCTAATATTAAGTCTCTAACTTCAATGCTAATCTTGAATCGAAGAAAATAAATAGAAGGCAATGCACTTTTGTAGGTATATCAGCCTACTAATTTTTGAAAAAATTGGCAAAATATATGGCAACTTTGTTATTGTCAAATATAGACAAATATTATATAACGTAGGAATAGAATGCAGCCATACTTCAAAATTCTTTTAGAAGATCGTAAAAGCATTAAACTACTATAACTCTCAAATATTAAACTCATGATCACACATGGTCCACCAAAATATTTTTTTCATGTCCAATAAAACAATTAAATGCTATTGGCCCCAAATTCATCCTTCAAGAAGTTAATTTAGGTGCATTACCTATCCAAAAATCATACGAGCTCATCATTAAAAAAGATTAAGCATAAATTTCTCTTTCCATATGAAACATTAAGTAATAGAACTTACAAATATGTCATAATTTTATATGCCCTCAAAAGCGAGTATAGTTCACTTACAAAATACTAATAAAAAGGAAACTCAATAATCTCTTTTAATAGAAAATTAAGATCTCAAACTTCATTATTGTAACAATAGCTAATATAAGAAAAATATATACCAAAATACATATAAGCTTCAAAGATTTACCAACAAAGTCTAACCAACAAAATCAATAATTTCATATATATAGGATAAAATCAAATAAGAAATTGAAACAAGTCCACTTATAGTACATATTAATTTTTATTTCCAAAAACCCTTTTGAGTTTAAGAAGGCCTCATCAAGCATTTAAATAGAGCCACAAATCTCATAAAGTGCTCCAAAATCAAAATATGCCTCCGCATATTACAGGCATAGGATCTAGCCATAAATTTTATTAATAGACCACAATATGTTTCGCATACAAAATAACTTTTTCCATGTAAAATATTGACCACTTCTATTATTTGTCAATATATCACAAAAATCGCATAATTTGACATATCAAATATTTCAATAAAAATATTTGAAATATAGATAATGTAAGTATCTCAACACAAATTGAAACACAAGTTGAATAATATACGAATGCCGCACTAAGGAAATCATAAGAAAATATATATTTTATTATAAGGTTTTTAATTGAGAACAAAAAATTTCATTAATGTCAAAATATGCAAATATTCTTTTAGCAATCACTTTTATGATTTTTTTTCCAAGAAATAGAACACTTCCCGACCAATAATGCCTATGCAAAATGGCTACATCTCAATAGGGATATACAAAATTAAAGTTCATCAAAAAAAAAAATTCTTCAGAAAAATTGTTATTTAAAAAGTACCCATGATAATAATTACCAAAATATTAATAGGTCCAAATTGTCATAATATTAAACAAGATAAATACAACAAATATTTTATATGAAAGATGGAGTAAATTTACCTTGATTATAAGTCATTACTTCTCAAATATAATTGAAATGATATCATAACATCCAGATTAAAAAATATAGTAGCTTCCAAAATAAAAATATTCTTAAGTTGTTGGAAAAAGTGCAATGGATGCTACTAAAAATTAATTAAACTAATATAACGTAAATTTTAATATTAATAACAAAATTTCATAACTAATAAAAAAGGAAAACTTATCGAGATTGGATTTCAAAGCGAAGACCGAGGCGTGCGAATCGCACCTCCTTAAGAATAGTTTCGCGCCCCACTCGATGAACTTGACTGAATGCAACAGGTTCTCTAGCGTGCTACTCCTCAGGATTCAACGGTCAGTCGTCGTTACCGTGCACTCGATAAACCACGACCTATGAATAACTCTGCACAGCTCCAGTATTTCTCACGAGAGAAGATAAAGAAATATGGAGGATATAAAAATAGGCTGCATGTATTCTTTTGAGGGTTGTTAAAATAAAAAGGCAGAAGAGTATTTTTCAAAATGAGAGAAATATACCTCTATCTATATATTTCTCACGAGGATAAAAAAAAGAATATATAGATACTAATTTGGAGTGATGATAAATAGGTATGATTATGGCTTTTAAAAGGTAGGGAACAGAGATTAGATGTTACAACATCGTTTTGCCTAATTAAATAGATATTATTGGGCCGGGCCCATGCAACCTCCTGAGCACTACTGAGCACACCCAAAATGAAATAATTAACTCTCTATCTCTTTGTTATGCACTTGTTTTGCAAATATATTTAAATCATGGACCATATTTATCAAAATAATATAGTAAATAAAGTTTTGAAATACAAAATATTTCCAACAGAGTGAACCTCTGATTAACGGGTCATACAAGTCATAAGAACTCAGTACGGATTTTTGTATGTGAACATGCAATGGTTTTGTTTCGTTTTACTTATATTTTTTATTTATCTTTATTTTTATTTTATTCTTAAAAGATCTTTATAGGGTGTGTGCCCGGGACGGGCATCTCCCCTAAAATATGGTCTGGGTGCTTCTTAGGAAAGCTTCCAGACCGGCTCCCCCTAAGGAGGAAGGTCGGCTCCCCCTCATAGGGGTGGGGGGTAGGGGGTGCCGAGGTCGGCTCCCCTGTTTAGGGGAGTTGAAGGGTGGTTTTCCCCTTGGCGGAGGGGGGAGCCCGGGGTCCGGATGCCCCTCTATTTCGACGGCGGCATTTGGAGGGGTCCCCTGGTCGGATGCGGGTTTTCTTTTCTTCTTCTTTTTTTATTTTATTTAGTTTCTTATTTTGATTTCTAAAAGAGGCTACATGTACGGATTTTAATGAAAATTCGATGGTATAACCGTTAGATTTTGTCAATTTTTTTTATTTTATTAGAATAACATAAACCGAAATCTATGCTTTCACGTTTGGATGAATCACGGACGGAAATCCGCGTTCAAGTGAGGGATTAAGGATCGAAATCCGCATTCCGAGGGTTTCCCTGAATGATTAGCCCGAAGGGCTTCCCGCGTGTGAGGTCACCCCCCAACCTTCTTCCTATTTTGATGACAAAAGAGCTTTTTTTTCTCTTGAGATTTGGATCTTGAATTTCTCTTTTTTATGCTTTGAATTTTTCAAAATGGTGTTTTGAGAGATGGGTTCTCCTACTTCGTTCTCCTTTCTCTGTTTCTTAGAAAGAAAGTAGGAGGAGTCCTCAAAAGCTCTCTTTGTTTGGATTTGGTGGAGGAATAAAGCTCCTTTTTAACAAACCTATGAGTTTATCCTATATATTTTAGATAAAAGAGAGAGCTTTTCTTTTGAGTAAGAAGATAAATCTTGAAGAGAAAGAGGAAAAGAGCGGTGGCTCAAATCCCTAGGAAATCAAAAGTTGTTATTTTTTCATATGTTTTTCTTTTGATAGACTTGCACTTTTTGTTAGTTGTATGTATGCCCTAGAGGCCAGTATTGTACAGATGATGTATATTATATTGGATGCTTGGACATATGTAGAGATGACTTTCTTGCTCGATATGATAGTATGCTATCTGGTTACTCTTTATCTTAACATGTACACTAGTCTCTTTATACTGTCTTATAGTTACATGTTGGTAAAGCCCTTAGGATATGTACTTGACTACCTGGACTGTGATGCAGATCATACTAGTGGGGACATGGTAGTCCATAAGTACATCCTTCAAGGTCCCTAGTCGTGGGTGTATCGAGACGGGGCATCGATATACCAGAGTAGACTAGCGTATACGCTTCTCGACCCATGAGATGGGCGATGGATGATCCCATATCCATTGGTGTTTGACATCAGAGATGGTGTACGGGTGCTCAGTGGAGACTGGGTACACTGGACGGACTCGCCGAGAACTCCCAGATGGTATTATGCCTCACGTCAGATGGCAGTTCTCAGGTGACACTTGTACAGGTTAGTCTGTAGACCCGAGATCGTCATAGAGTCTTGTGTGATTCCCACTGTGCTTTGATCTCCACCTTACCACGTCCATGAGGGCGTGCAAAACGGTGGTCTTTGGGCACAGTCCCGAGTCACATGGAGGCAATGAGCGATAGGAGGGGTTTCGTCTCTCCCGGTATTGGGGGTTGATGTTGCGCAGTGCTCGATTGGCCGTAGCAGGGAAGTCCCTGGCCAGGGCTGATCAGAGATTTGCTGGTAAGTGTTACCAGTAGTTTCTCGACCCGTTATGAGCCTCACATCGGCACGACTTATCGAGTATTGGGGTCTGACGTTTACCACCCTTAGACTTGATATGCGACGTATCAGACGAACAGACCGGACTGTACGGTAAGTGTTACTGGTCGGATTCGCAGGAGTGTGAGCGGGCTAGCTCGTCGATCTTTTGATCGCTCAATACCCGGGTGGCCGTTACGTTTAGCAGACCGCTTGCGGCTTGTGGGTGCTTGATATGATCATCATCTGCTACCGGCGTATTGACGAGTCTTTAGAGTCCTACACAGAGATTTCCTAGCTCAAGCGAAACGAAATAGGAGTGCATATGAGATATGTGCGGGACCGAGAATAATGCGTGTATGTGATACCGTATTTGATTCTCGCGATTAATGTTTCGATTGGTTGTATATGATATAACCTAGTTATCGAATCGAAGATCGATTCGATAAGTCGATACATTGAATACTAGTCGGTCATGTGCGACATGACCGGATCATTGAATCAAGTGTTGATTTAATGATTTAATGTATAATTATATATTTGATATATTACTTTACATTAACTAGTATTGGTTCACTTTAAACGGATTTTTCTCACTTGGTGCACATTGTATATGTGATATGCTTTTGTGCACATGATTGTATCATGTTTGATGATGCATGTTGACTTGACTTTGTGTAAAAGAATTGAACCATGGTTATGAGAGTGGTTAGGGTTTATGATTTATTCACTTATTATTTAATCCATTCATTATTTATTAATTGGTTTTATGAAAATAAAATAGTTTCATTTATCATGAAGAATGGTGAAGCTTCATGAAGCTTTTACTAATGATGCCATTTTGTCTTCATACTTAAACCTAACCACTCCCACTAACCATGGTCAATTCTCTATACTTGACCATGGTTAGGATATGATAAATATCATTTTCTTTTCTATTTTGATTAAGTTTTTTTAACATATTCTATCATCTTCTTCATCTTCTTCTTCAAAAGAAAAGCTTGCTATTTTAATGGCAACTTGAGTTCTAGTGAGAGAAATCCAAATCTAATGTGAACCCACCTCCTATTTCTTCATCCTCTACCTCTTGCCAAGTGGTTTTGGGTGTTTTCTTCACAAGTTTCACTACTTGGTGAAGTCGGAGCTTGAACAAGTGCAACCTCGACGTAGATCGTCTTTGACACGAAGCCGACGACCTAGCTCGCCCGTTTCTCCGATGAAGCCGACGATTGGGTTCGGGATTCATAATGGACAACGAGAGGACACCCACGTGGAGCTAAGGAAGTGGAAATCCGGATCTACAAAGGTTGTAGCATCTAACTTCTAGTTAAATAGTTAACTAGTTTTGTATTTCGCCTAGAATTCTAGTCCAAGATCCGCGTTAGGGTTTCGCGGCACCCATATTTTTGAAATTGGCATGTTTGATGCCTTGTGAGACCTCTATAGGGTGCCTAGGAACCTTTCACTGGTATCAGAGCCTAGCTAGAGCCTTAGGCAAAGTCTAGACGGAGTTTGAAAGCCGGACGAACCGAAAACCTAACCCCAAAATAGCTCTCTGGACTTTTTCTAAAAAATGGGATTTTTGTCAATTAAAAATATGCAGAAAATCAAGCAGGGTGTTATTTGAATTACTGTGAAATACGAGGGCCTAAGTCAACTTTTCCACCGCGGAACCGCGGCACGTTCTTTGCATGATGCGGCGGTTCCGCGGCCGTACTATTCCTTTGGCTGATGATTTCTGCACAGTAACTCTTATAACAAAATGCTATATTATCTGGGATATTTTTATTGTGACTCTACAGAAGAGTATTCTGGGGTACTATTGGGAATCAGTGTTTCGACCGGATTATCAAATTTCGTCTTTGTGTACTTCCGGATAATTTATAGAATATGTTAAAAAGTTCGACCGGATATAAATACCCAACTTTTCCCCTGTCAGGAAATTTCCAAGTGTTGGATTTTTCCGTAGTTTAACGACATTCTAAGTAGTGCAAGTAACGCGATGGACCCTCTAGAAGACAACAAACCTTAACTCGATTATGTGACCGTCTTGAACTGCCCTTTGAACCTTCGGGTTTGGGGCAGTACGGCGTGCCACATGTGAGGCGTTGGCTTGACCCTTCTACGGCTGGACCGTTGGTACTAAGGCACGAACTGAATGTTGTTAGACTTATTTCATGTGTTGAGCTGTATCGGGAAAACTTGGGTATTCGACTGTTCGATCGGAAGGTTTAACATTTTCTGTTTATCTGGAATGTGATACAATAATTGGAATTCACAAACAGTTATGAGATAACTGAATGAATGTTATAAATTTAGCAGTTTAGTCCCATATGATATTGAAAAGAGTTTTCGATAATGAGACTAAAATGCGGGATTTATATCTGTTAGGCATGTGATGTCTAAGTATTTCATTTGATTAGGCATGTGATGTCTAAAGTAGTTGCGGATTCCAGTTGTTGTAGTTTTACACTTTCTTTTCTGTGACCGTAAGTGTAGTATGTTCATATCGCCGGTTTCGTTGCTATACGTCAACGACAATTGGGGTATGCATACTTACTTACGTTGATGACATGTGATGTTATGTGTTGCTGGATATATTATATTGGATCGTCGTGTTCGAATAGCCGGGGGTTTTTATGTGAGATGAGTGTTTTTCATTTTCATTCATGTAAAATCTTATATGTAATATTCTTTTATTTGAGGCACTTCCAGGTAGCGGAAGTTGTCACCCTTTGTATATTATTTACTTTTCCGTATTAGGATAGACCCAAGGAGGGGAGCACAAGTAACCGGGTTCTGGGGTCCAGTGGGAGACCAACTCGAGGAGTCGAGTCCGGGTCTCCTAACCCTAGAATTGGCAGGGTTGCTTGCCGCTCTCGTAGGGGTCTAGGGGTGTGGGATTGGCTATTCATCACGACCGTGGAATCCGTGTTTTATACTGGCTCGTATTGAAAACACGGACGTCCTGGTATATCCAATATTTCATATGTTTATTCTGCTGCGATATCTGTGTTGTGACTCTGTGATGGATATAGTATATAGTATATATGATATATCATATAGACGTTACTTATGTTTTACACCCGCGCTAGCCCTGCCCTGCTCTGTCGTTAGTTACCTAACCTAACGGTGCACGAGGGGACATCGAGGCGAATGCGGATGGCATAAGTGTACGTCATATCTATCTGTGATGTTTAGGTATTTAAATGATGGGACTTCATTAATGTGATTAATGAAAGATAAGAAACCTAAGATATTGTGGAATCGAATTTTAAAATAAAACAGGTAGCTACAGTTCTTGCTTTGCATAGCGGTATATATGATATACCCTGCACCTTATTCGATGAGGAAAGGACCGAGATCCCTTCACCGGGAGTGACTCCTTTAGCAATAACTGGCAGATGCTACACACTCGGTTTGCTTTTGATTGTTTTTGAGTTTTGCTTTGCACAGTGATATATATGATATATCCCGCACCTCATTCGACGAGGAAAGGGCCGACGATCCCTTCACCGGGAGTGACCCCTTTAGCAAAACTAGAAAAGCCTCAAAATCACTCCATTTCAAAACTTCATTTGATTCTACAACGATATCAAGTTCATTACGCAATAGGTTTTCAGAAAAACCTGTCGTAGCCCTCCGTCATTTCAGATAAGTCCTGTTTAGTATTCGTGCTGTGTTTGTTGACCTTGTCAAGGCGCAGTGTGCGGTAGCTAACCAGTATTTATCTGCTTATGCATATGATGCAGATTGAGTTAGGGTAGTCGTACGGCCTTGTTGACCTTGTCAAGGGTCGTGCGGGTGGGTTTAATTCAATCAAGAAATGACGGGTTGAACTTGACTTACGGTCTATGGTTTGTTGACCTTGTCAAGGTCATAGATCGTTTGGGGCAAAAGATTATCGGGAATTTCAAGTGTTGAAATTTGCAATGAGATTGCATACCTTCTATGAGATAGTTGGATCCCGATACCCACTGCGAGTAAGAGTTACTCCTGGGAGAGTTTTACACACTACAATTAGCCGATCAAGTAGGTGTCTAGAAAGGTGTCAACGGGGTTACGCCTCTGGGAAAACGAGGTTTACATTAATTAGGTTCGTGTGAAAGCACGGGGGACCTCCCTCAAAGTACCGACACTGGCCTGGCTGAAAGATCGACGAAGTTGTAGGGTGTAATTAATCCCGGCTAGTCTTTCCTTTTAGGGTTTGAAGGAAGATTTGATAAAAAACAGTGGGAGCCATCCTGATTAGATAAGATAATAACCAATCTGATCTTGCACGAGCTTACGCTAAAGTGTTTTCTTCTCTCTCTCTCCAGGTAGCGACCATTTCATGCCTTAATAAAGATAATAATATGGATGTATTGACCGAACCCGCATGTTATACTGTGCTGGGGAACGTTGGTTCCGTTCTTTCCTATAAGAGTTATAGGAATGAAAAGGATATAGGGGAATACCAGGATTCCCATGCCACCCGATTGAAGAAAGTACATGTTGATGCATTTTCTTCGGGTGTGTTCGTTACTGAGAACTGTTTCTCCATTTGCTCTACGTCCTGGGTATTGGATACCGGGTCAGGATCCCATATATGTAATCAGTTACATGGGCTTAGGAAAGGTAGAGAACTTGGAGAAGGTGATAAAGATATAAGAGTAGGAAATGGTGCAATTGTTGCAGCCAAGACTGTCGGGGAATATCACCTTGTATTACCAACTGGTAATACATTGGTTCTGAACGAATGCTATTACATGCCGAACCTGATATGCAACATTATATCGGTTTCTTTATTAAGTAAAGAGGAATATAATTTTGTATTACAGGACAATGTTATGAACATTTTCCATAACCAAAAGCTGGTTGGATCAGGCACGCTGTGCAATGGCATTTATGTTCTAAATCAATCAACAGTTCTGAGCATAACTAACACACACAAGAGGAAGAGTTCAGAACTGAATGAATCCTTCTTGTGGCATTGTAGACTGGGTCACATCAATACGACACGACTAGCTAAGTTGCATAAAGATGGATATTTAAATCCGTTTGAATTTTCATCTTATGACACTTGCCAGTCATGTCTCAAAGGCAAGATGACCAAAACTCCGTTTACGGGACACGGAGAAAGAGTTACCGAACTCTTGGGACTTATACATAGTGATGTATGCGGTCCCATGTCTACACATGCCAGGGATGGTTCTTCATACTTCATTACATTCACTGACGATCTCTCTAGATTCGGATATGTGTTCCTGATGAAACACAAATCAAAAGCTTTTGAGAAATTTAGAGAATATAAACAAGAAGTTGAGAACCAAACCGGAAAAAGTATTAAAATCCTACGATCTGATCGAGGAGGAGAATACTTAAGCGGAGAATTCCTGGACTTCCTAAAAGAGAATGGGATTCTCTCTCAGCTGACTCTTCCATATACACCACAGCACAACGGTGTATCAGAACGGAGGAACCGCACCCTATTAGATATGGTGCGCTCTATGATGAGCACAGCTGAGTTACCTATTTCCTTTTGGGGATATGCGCTGGAGACAGCAGCATACCTATTGAATCAAGTTCCATCTAAATCTGTACCTACCACACCATATGAGATATGGAGTGGGAAGAGACCATATTTTAAACGAGTTAAAATATGGGGTTGTCCAGCTTATGTCAAAAAACAAAATCCGGACAAGATAGAGACACGGTCAGTTCTTTGCAAGTTTGTGGGATATCCAAAGAACTCATATGGGTATTTTTTCTACCACAGTGAGGAACAAAAAGTGTTTGTTGCTCAACATGCCACCTTTTTAGAAAAGGAATTTCTTGAAAAAGAAATTAGTGGCAAAGTGGTAGAGCTGGAAGAGGTTCCAGATACACAAACTCAAACTGAAGATTTAGTGGAACAAGAGAATTCAGTAGCTCCCAATGAACCCCAGCCTCTCCGCCGATCTAGTAGGGTTCCTCGCCAACCTGAGAGATACTACGGTTTTCTCATGGATGGTGGGAGCGAGGATTGCATCATGGAGGATGATGACCCAACTAGCTTCGAGCAGGCCATCACGAGTATGGACTCAGTGAAATGGTTGGATGCTATGCGGTCCGAGATAGAATCCATGTACACCAACAAAGTATGGACTTTGGAAGTTGCTCCTGAAGGGGTAAAACCCATTGGGAGCAAGTGGATCTTCAAGAAGAAACTTGGTGTAGATGGGAAAGTGGAGACTTTCAAAGCTAGACTTGTAGCAAAGGGTTTTCGTCAAAGACCAGGTGTGGACTATGACGAAACCTTTTCTCCAGTGGCTATGCTTAAATCCATCCGAATCATGCTTGCCATCGCTGCATATCATGACTACGAAATCTGGCAAATGGATGTTAAGACCGCCTTTCTAAATGGTGATTTAGAAGAGTGCGTGTACATGACTCAGCCAGAGGGCTTCGTAGACAGTGGGAGCAGCGGGAAGGTGTGCAAGCTGCTTAAATCCATTTATGGATTAAAGCAAGCATCGCGGAGTTGGAACATCTGCTTTGACGTCGTTATCAAAGAGTTTGATTTCGTCAAAAATCCAGATGAACCTTGTATCTACAAGAAGGTGGCAGAGAGTAAGGTTGTCTTCCTCGTATTGTACGTAGACGACATACTCTTGATAGGAAATGATATTCCTATGCTGCAAGCGGTCAAGCTCTTCTTATCACAAAGATTCTCAATGAAAGATCTTGGTGATGCCTCCTGCATATTGGGAATTAGGATCTATAGAGATAGATCCAAACGGATTTTGGGATTGTCCCAATCCAGGTACATTGACACCATACTAAAGAGGTTTAGTATGGAAGAGTCCAAGCGTGGGAACTTGCCCACGATCTCTGGAGTCACTCTCTCCAAAGAGATGTCTCCCAAGACTGATTTGGAGAGAGCTCGCATGCAAGGGATACCCTATGCTTCGGCAGTAGGCTCTATCATGTATGCGATGCTATGTACCAGACCCGATGTAGCATACTCACTAAGTGTAGTGAGCAGGTATCAAGCTGATCCTGGAGAGAGTCACTGGACAGCTGTGAAGAGCATTCTCAAGTACTTACGAAGGACTAGAGATATGTTCTTGGTGTATGGTAACGGGGAACTCCAAGTGGAGTCCTTTACCGATTCGAGCTTCCAGAGTGATAAGGACGACTCTAAGTCGCAGTCGGGTTTTGTCTTTACCCTTTACGGAGGGGCGGTTAGCTGGAAGAGTTCCAAGCAGGAAACCGTGGCAGACTCGACAATGGAGGCTGAATACATCGCTGCCAACGATGCTGCTAAAGAAGCTGTCTGGATCAAGAAGTTCATTACTGAACTTGGAGTGGTTCCATCCATTGAGCATCCAATACCTTTGTATTGCGATAACAATGGAGCGGTGGCTTTGGCTAAGGAACCCAGGTCCCATCAGCGATCCAGGCATATTCTGAGACGGTATCACCTGATCCGGGAGATTGTTGATCGCCGGGAGATCGAGGTCAGGAGGGTTGACACGAAGAACAACACGGTGGATCCACTCACGAAGGCCATTCCCCAGATACAGTTTGAGAGACTCTTCGGGATGCTCGGTATGCGATACTACAGCAGCTGGCCCTAGTGCAAGTGGGAGATTGTTAGTTGTATGTATGCCCTAGAGGCCAGTATTGTACAGATGATGTATATTATATTGGATGCTTGGACATATATAGAGATGACTTTCTTGCTCGATATGATAGTATGCTATCTGGTTACTCTTTATCTTAACATGTACACTAGTCTCTTTATACTGTCTTATAGTTACATGTTGGTAAAGCCCTTAGGATATGTACTTGACTACCTGGACTGTGATGCAGATCATACTAGTGGGGACATGGTAGTCCATAAGTACATCCTTCAAGGTCCCTAGTCGTGGGTGTATCGAGACGGGGCATCGATATACCAGAGTAGACTAGCGTATACGCTTCTCGACCCATGAGATGGGCGATGGATGATCCCATATCCATTGGTGTTTGACATCAGAGATGGTGTACGGGTGCTCAGTGGAGACTGGGTACACTGGACGGACTCGCCGAGAACTCCCAGATGGTATTATACCTCACGTCAGATGGCAGTTCTCAGGTGACACTTGTACAGGTTAGTCTGTAGACCCGAGATCGTCATAGAGTCTTGTGTGATTCCCACTGTGCTTTGATCTCCACCTTACCACGTCCATGAGGGCGTGCAAAACGGTGGTCTTTGGGCACAGTCCCGAGTCACATGGAGGCAATGAGCGATAGGAGGGGTTTCGTCTCTCCCGGTATTGGGGGTTGATGTTGCGCAGTGCTCGATTGGCCGTAGCAGGGAAGTCCCTGGCCAGGGCTGATCAGAGATTTGCTGGTAAGTGTTACCAGTAGTTTCTAGACCCGTTATGAGCCTCAAATCGGCACGACTTATCGAGTATTGGGGTCTGACGTTTACCACCCTTAGACTTGATATGCGACGTATCAGACGAACAGACCGGACTGTACGGTAAGTGTTACTGGTCGGATTCGCAGGAGTGTGAGCGGACTAGCTCGTCGATCTTCTGATCGCTCAATACCCGGGTGGCCGTTACGTTTAGCAGACCGCTTGCGGCTTGTGGGTGCTTGATATGATCATCATCTGCTACCGGCGTATTGACGAGTCTTTAGAGTCCTACACAGAGGTTTCCTAGCTCAAGCGAAACGAAATAGGAGTGCATATGAGATATGTGCGGGACCGAGAATAATGCGTGTATGTGATACCGTATTTGATTCTCGCGATTAATGTTTCGATTGGTTGTATATGATATAACCTAGTTATCGAATCGAAGATCGATTCGATAAGTCGATACATTGAATACTAGTCGGTCATGTGCGATATGACCGGATCATTGAATCAAGTGTTGATTTAATGATTTAATGTATAATTATATATTTGATATATTACTTTGCATTAACTAGTATTGGTTCACTTTAAACGGATTTTTCTCACTTTGTGCACATTGTATATGTGATATGCTTTTGTGCACATGATTGTATCATGTTTGATGATGCATGTTGACTTGACTTTGTGTAAAAGAATTGAACCATGGTTATGAGAGTGGTTAGGGTTTATGATTTATTCACTTATTATTTAATCCATTCATTATTTATTAATTGGTTTTATGAAAATAAAATGGTTTCATTTATCATGAAGAATGGTGAAGCTTCATAAAGCTTTTACTAATGATGCCATTTTGTCTTCATACTTAAACCTAACCACTCCCACTAACCATGGTCAATTCTCTACACTTGACCATGGTTAGGATATGATAAATATCATTTTCTTTTCTATTTTGATTAAGTTTTTTATCATATTCTATCATCTTCTTCATCTTCTTCATCTTCTTCTTCAAAAGAAAAGCTTGCTACTTTAATGGCAACTTGAGTTCTAGTGAGAGAAATCCAAATCTAATGTGAACCCACCTCCTATTTCTTCATCCTCTACCTCTTGCCAAGTGGTTTTGGGTGTTTTCTTCACAAGTTTCACTACTTGGTGAAGTCGGAGCTTGAACTAGTGCAACCTCGACGTAGATCGTCTTTGACACGAAGCCGACAACCTAGCTCGCCCGTTTCTCCGATGAAGCCGACGATTGGGTTCGAGATTCATGATGGACAGCGAGAGGACACCCACGTGGAGCTAAGGAAGTGGAAATCCGGATCTACAAAGGTTGTAGCATCTAACTTCTAGTTAAATAGTTAACTAGTTTTGTATTTCGCCTAGAATTCTAGTCCAAGATCCGCGTTAGGGTTTCGCGGTACCCATATTTTTGAAATTGGCATGTTCGATGCCTTGTGAGACCTCTATAGGGTGCCTAGGAACCTTTCACTTTTATATCTTGACCCTTAATCTCTACATAAATAGCCTTTTATATTTTCCTTACATTCATGTGCACATGTTTTGCACTTTAAGCATTGGCTTTTTGCCTATTTGCTTTGCATTTCCCTATTTATTTACATATAGAATCTATTTATTGCATCTTTTTCTTCTTTTCTTTCTCTTTCCTTTTGATGGTCGGCCGGTTTCGTTTGGGCTCGAGATGATTTGGATTTGAGTCCGCTTGCTTGCTATTTGGGCCCGGATTGGTTAGGCTTGGACTCACTTGTTGGACATTGATTTAGGCTTTTTGACTTTGGGTTTGACTTTTGACTTTGAATTTTCTGATCGGCATTGGGATGTAATTTTCGAGCCAACAGTAGTACACTCACAATCGGTGGATAGAGGAACCTACAATGTTAGAGCACCCACAACAAAGAATATAAAGAACAAAAGAGAAAATTTGAGAAGAGATTGATTTTCCTCTAATTTTCTTTATATGATTAATGATTTAAACTGAGAAATGATATGAGAATATGAGATAGATATTTGAGCCAAAGAACCATTAGCAATTAATCAACCCAGTGACGGGTCAGTAAAACCAAGGTTGGATCGATCTGATGATTCTTCTAAACGGACGGGGCCAGATGCAGGTAATATTTTAATGGGTAGTAAAAATTTAACCCGTGACCAGTATTTTACGAGTTGACCCGAGGATCAAACGGATCTCGTATCATTATTGACACCTCTAAATAAAAACATGCAAGAAATAATTGACCATAATCTTCAATTCCCAAAACAATAAATCCCAAGTTCACAATGGTTGAAAAATTAATTTCAAAATAGACATGTAAAGATAAATTGTTCAAAAACTTGAAAGAAATATAACTATATCATAAACTAGCTAATGCCAAAGAGATCTAACTCGAGCGGTGAAAACGTTCTGGATTTGAATTCCCCCACTTATAATGAAAAAGAATCTTTAGCCAAATATACAGAGCAATTTCCTTCGGACCTAAGGATCGGCCATCTCCCCAAATGCTTACGGGTTGTTGCACTTAAAAAAGAATAAAAATCAGGGAAAATAGATATTTCCTTTAATCAAAGACAATGTGTATTAATGAGGTATATAAAATTTTCACCGAGTAGCGAGGCAGTCGCCCAACATGATGGAAAAGAAAACTCTTATGGTCGGTCAAAAATTTAAGCTCTGTTTGGGAATGGAGTTGAGTTCAGATAATCAGAGTTTCATAAAGTTATTTAAACTTAACTCCAAAATCCTAATTATGGCATATTTGAGATTACCCTAGTTTACTAAACTCCAATCCAATCAAAATTTTCTAAACTCGAAAATTTGCAAGAAAATACCAATTTTGGAGTTTAAATAACTTCAAAACAAGATTTTGGACTTTAGATAAATACAAAGCCAAACAAATCATCACGTTAAAGTTTTAAAATGAGTTTGTGACATGCAAACCATAATTTCATACACGCTACATTCACTTAAAAATAAATTCTGATTATCCAAACTCCATACCCAAACAGAACCTTTACCATTTTGATACTTCTTGCGAATGCATTGAATGATCACAAATTTAACAATCCACTCACTGATAATAGCACAAAATATACGGTCAAAAATCATCATAATCACATGAAAATTGGGATAAGTTGGAGGATAAAAAAGATGTGGAGAGTCGGATTTTTGACTAATCTCAGAAAAATGAAAAAACTCTTATAAATTTATATCGGATCCTTTAGTATGGATCCATCCGACCCGATTCAGACCCGTTATCCTCGTCATATGGATGGTTCGAGCCCAATTAAACACCGACTCAAAAAACCATAAGCCTCAGTATTCAAATCGAGGTCGGTGCCTAAAAATCGATTTTTCTATTTCTAGGGTTTTGGGGGTTTTTTTTGCTCGATCCTTCGCTCACTATCTCGATCGCGATTCCCGCTGTTACGAGATGATCGATTTCCAGGTGCCATGCTTCGACTTTCTGCCCTTTGATTTCTGTATCGATTTGTTATCAGCTAAAATTCGATTAAAATTTCATAAATTGATTTCATAACAATGCTTTGGTGATGCATTTTTTGTGGTTTATTTGTGATCATAGGTCTGAATTTCCCCAGAAGCAATTATTTTTCAGCTTTAGGATTCAATTTTGTCAGTTTTGAGAAATGGCAGCTGAATATTGAGCATTTATCTCTCTTTAGAAACTGTAATGTACTGGTGCTTATTTTTCCATTTAGTTTGCATCCAAAAGGGGGAAATTTTTTCGACTACATTAGGTAAGCAAATAGGAAATTTTTGTGAAAATAATGGGGAAAAGCAGTAAGAAATAATATTCCAATGTAACATTTTTGGATAAAGGATACTCATACTGATGTGTGAACTTATATTTTCTTATCTCTACTAATATAATGACAACTCCCAAATGGGATGAAAAATTGATTTGTAGCCAATTAAATATGTCTAGATTTTTCGGAAATAGAAGAGAAAGAAGGGGAGAATCACGGTTTTATAATGAACTAGAGCATTGCCATCTCAACCAAGACAAGAAAAGACAGCTTTTCCCCACTAGCTCCGAATTTAAAAATTCAAAAACTTCATTCCAGAATTTTCTACACCACGAGAAGACTTAACTTTATACGACTCAAAAACAATAGTGATAATAATAGAGACGGGAATAAATGCATGAGGGAAGAGCATAATCAAGAGGTTTGTTATCTTCATTTCACATCTTTGTGATTGTTAAATTTTTTCTTAAAACTCATACGTGCATCGCACGTGCACAGATACTAGTATAGGATAAGAGTAAGTAAACTTATACTATGAGAAAGTTTTCAATCTCTCATTATTTCTTAGAATGAAAATTTTAAATAAGAGGGAGCGTGGGGAAAGTTGGTAGCGAATGTGAATTTGAAAAGGCAAGATTGCATGTGCAAGGCATGCAACCAACTTAAGGGGAGGTCAATGATCATCATCTAAGCCTTTTCTATCCAAATGAGGTCGGCTATGAAGCAAAGCTCCAGTAAAGATCTGACAAAATTTTATGGCCGGCTGACGTCAAGAGGAGATCAATGTTGCTGTTTTTTTAACTATGGATTTTATTTGATTGTCTTGCTTTCTAGATTTGTGCGTATTGTAATTAAATCATCAAAGGGCCGAAGGCTAGTTTATCCATCTTTATATTGGATGGCACTTTATGAAGAAAGACAAAGAATGGTTGTATTGTCGTCCTATTTACCAGACATATCATTTAGCTTTTACATATTTCATTTATTTGTAAAGATGCAATGGGTTGTAGAGAACTTTAGCTGGTTTAGCTGATGCAATGGATTGTAGAGAACTTTAGCTGGTTTAGCTGATGCAATGGATTGTAGAGAACTTTAGCCTCTTCATGCCTAAGAGATGCTGACAACTGCTTAATTAAACCAATGTTCTGATATGCTGTTTCAGAACCTAACACCTTGTTGTCATTGACTATTTACTTCCAATAATGTCGATGATATCGCGATCTGGAAAGCCTTGCCAATTTTGGCAGAGGGCTATCTCAAGAAAGATGTCCAACTCATCATTGTGTGTTTCTTGACCACCAACTAAACTCCTTCCATTTCCTCAAATGATTGGTTTGCAGCAGTCAGATTCAACACCGGACTCGTCAAATTCCTCGCCATCATCATCTTTATTACCCATTTCTTTCTCTGCATTGTTTGGATTTGGAGTTGCCGGATTTCTAAAAACATCTCTTGCTGATGCAACCCCTAACCCACCTCATTCCGCATCAGAAACCGAAGCAAGCTCAGGCAGAGTGGAAAATTTGGTTATTCAAGAGAGACAGTGGTTAGAACAGCTGCTTACAAATAAAGGAATGCACCGGGGCTCATACCCGCAATATATTGTTGCAGGTAGGGGCCAAAAGGTCACTATCAAATTCAAGATTCCTCCTACATGTGAAGTGTCATGCCTTATCGTCAATCTCATATCGCATCTCGGATTGGAAGCCGAGAAGCAAAGCAGCAGCTCGGAAATGATAGTGCGTGCTTGGGACACTGCGGCTGCGTGGCAGGTAACTCTAACCTTTTTTCCCTTATTTTTTTCTTTTTTTAATTTTTTGTTGATGAATATGGTTAGGGCAATACTGGCCAGGTAAATATTTCATTTAAAATATGAAATAGAAAATTTACAAAGTACATCTTAGACGTATACAAAAAGATTATCAACGACTTCAACCCCTCCAAAATAAAAGTAGTGAAAAGAATAAAAGAGATCAAAGTAGATTACAGTTTGATACAGATTCCACAATGACTTTCTTCTCCAATTGGCAGGTAACTCTAACTCACCCGGAGAAAAGAAAGGAGATCGATGGAAGTGATATTTCAAACGATAACTTATGTATCTTGATATTCGAATCTCTTGTTGGTTCTGAGTACTGCGAGATTGAGTTCATAAAGCAAGGAAGCTTTAGCGACAACGAGCTTGATGCCTTGGCCAGCGCTTTAAAATTAGCCGGTGTAAAAAGACCCCTAGGAAAAAGCCCCAAAGCTAACACACCCAGAAGAGAAAGTAACAATAACACATTAGAAAAGTCAGTTTCTGCTTTAGAAGCCATGGGAGTTGGAGTCTACGGATTCAATGAAACTTGCGGCATTCCTATAAATGGAACTATTCATGGGAAAATCTGGATATGAAGAACAAAAGAGAGGGATCGAAGACACCATACTGTTATCATTGCAAAGCCCGAAGTATATGATGAAATTGCCCGTGGCACTCGTTGTAAATTCGAGACGAATCGACCCAAAGCTGTGCTTTTCGGGGGCCCATCTGGTACAGGGAAAACCTCCTTGTCTCGAGTAATTGCAAAACAAGCAGGTGTTCCATTATTATATGTGCCTCTTGAAGTAATAATGTCAAAATATTAAGTGAAAAGCTATTGGGCAATGTATTTTCTCTCGCTGATGATTTGCCTAATGGAGCGATAATTTTCTTAGATGAGGTCGATTCCTTTGTCATCGCTCAAGATAGTGAGATGCATGAAGCTACACGAAGAATATTATCTGTTCTATTACGACAAATTGATGGGTTTGAGCAGAAAAAGGAAGTGGTTGTAATAGCCGCAACAAATAGGAAGGAAGATCTTGATCCGGCTTTGATTAGTCGATTTGATTCAATAATTTTATTTGATCTTCCAGATCAAAAAACTCGAGACGAAATCATGTCTCAGTATTCCAAGTATTTAAACAATGACGAGATGGTTCAGTTTGCTACAGCTACTGAAGGAATGTCAGGTAGAGATATTAGGGATGTGTGCCAACAAGCTGAAAGGCATTGGGCATCAAAATTAATTCGAAGCCAATCGGTTGTCAAACTCAAAGGTGTAAATTTGCCGCCTATCGAAGAGTATATGAAATGCGCCGAGCAAAGGCAGCGAACCTTGTTTGTTGCGGCGAGGAAAAGGTACTGAAGCTGGTTCTAGTTGGAAGTGGAAACCTAGGGCGCTTGCATAGGATTGAAACTTTTCTCGATGTTTTAATTGTTGGCTTTTTTTGGTGTAGGAAAATCATTTGTATGTGCATTAGTTTTCACTTAGGACGAAACTTTTCTGCATGTTTAAATTGTTAGCTTTTTTGTGTAGGAAAATCATTTGTATGTACATTAGCTTTCACTTGGATGCAAACTTTGATATATATATTTTCTCTTTATTAAGCCATTTGCAGGTGGAGAGTAAATTTTTATGAATATATGATCTTTGCACCCTATGTAATTTCACATTTGTTTTCATAATTAATTGGTGCATGTTTTGCAGTTGCAATGTTTTCTCTCATGAAGAATCTTGAAAAAATAATTACATTCTGTACATGGTCGTTTTAGATTTGTGCTTGTTGAATGGGGCATCCTTGATTGCATTAATTCATGAATATTATTTGGAAGCAGGCACACAGCCATATATTGATTGCATCAACAGAGAGATTTGAGTTACAAACCCAAAACATAAGAATGAAAATTTCCACCAAAATATCCTGCCCCAAAGTTTTGCAACATCTACCCATAGTTAAAAAAAACATTATGTACATGTCTGATTTGAGTTGCACAATACAACTGCAGCTTTTGTTATATGGCTTCTGCTCATCACCTGCATAACATGAGACAGATATGTTAGAATTTTGATAATTTATTTTATCTTTTTTCTTTTTTGCCAGTTATGTTTTCTATTTCAAGACTCACCAAAATGATACAATACAACAAAATGAAAACAAGATTAATTACCTTCTGATTTCTCCTTGGCATTGGCATCAAAAAATTACGCAGGAACATCATCAACTGCTGTTATAGCTGCTTGCTCTAATTATGTAAACCTACAAATAAAAATGTGAAGAAAAAAATGTAGGTCACAAAAACCACATAATTAATCGCAAGAATTAAGTATAGTGAAGGGATTACTAGATATTGCATACTTATAACACAATCCTAAGAACTAAAACTGCTTTCATGAGCTTCAATTACAAAAATTGATTGATATAGACACATGCATAAGAAAATCATTCACTGGAAAAAAGAAGAAAAGAAAAAGAACCATCACCTTGAAAGTTGTAGGTTTGATCAATTGAAAAACCAGTGCATCTCCATCGACTAATTCATGGTTAATGGAGAAACCTCTCCATCCGCCACTTAGCCCTTTCTTTTGGGCAAGGTAAATCGTAGGAGTTTCCTCGCCGCCATCATCAATTAAGACGATCGTCGAATTGCTTTTCGGTAGGTGTTTGTTGCAGAAAAGATTGGGAAGACCCTGTTCAAGAAATACAAGTAAAACGATGTTAACTTTACATTTTGGTTACATTTCACCAAAATAACATAAGCTTTTTGCATTTCATACAAAACACAAATTTTCATTTAGCATTCAACTGAATGGAAAGAATTGCAAATTTGGTGTATGATATTAAGTTAAAATCCCTGAATGTTTATGGTATACAATGCAAATAAAACGGCACTTATTTCCAATTAGATATTGTTTTATGGTATTTATCTTAAAATGATAAAACCCATTGTATGCAAGTAAAATTTAGACTTTTTGTTATAGAAATAAAACAGAAATTCACTCACAAGCCAAAATCCTCCAGTTGTATGAGACTGAAGCATAGGCTTTACGAACGAAGGGTATAAAGATCCAGGTTCTTCTTCTACTTCTCCTGCTTTCTCAATAGCAAAGTTTCTAGCTTCATCCGATGCGTACACACGACCTGATAAATCTCTGCGCTTAATTACCCTGCATCCCCAAGAAAGATTACTTTCAGGTTCTTAGATGAGAATTCGGTTGAGGTTTTAGCACTTGAGCAAGTTTTCCTGTATACTTACTTTCTAGGCCATTGCACATCCACAGGAATCACCTGTAACAAAAGAAAAAATGTTTGCTAAAAAATTTGCTTTTGATATAACAATCTCTTAAAAAAAATCCTGCATTTCCTAGAATATTATGAAATACAGTTTCATTTTGTAAACATGTTTATATTGTGGACCATTTAGAGTTGATAAACGATAAAGATTTCGGCAAAAGTGGAGAGACGCAAGGAACTTGGATTAGCATTTCAAATTCATGTTAAGAATAATGGTTTCTGCTCGCGATAAAATTATGAAGTGGACAAAAGAATTTTTCTTCTACGGCGTTTCCAGTCAAGCTTTCTTTTCAGAAGGATGATTTGGAACTCTTTAACGTATACACACTAGTTTGACTTCTTTGTATGTGAGTTCCTATAATTACTGATTAGTGCTTGATGCATTCTGGGATTTTATAATGCTAGCTAATTCCTCGGTGTTCTGAATACATTGTTCATAACGTGTTCCAAGTCAAACATGCTGTTTACGGGGATGTACTATTGCTTGTCACAAATACCCTTGGAGTACTAATGTGGGAGTAAAACCAGGAAGACTATGGATCAGTAGACTAAATTATGATGCAGCCACTTGATATAATATTCAGTTGCTTGATATAACATGAACCGCTTGAGATTGATATGATTTGGATAATAGGAGCAAAGGCTGATTTCTAGTAACTCCCGAAAATGCATATTGTGTGTTCCTGTTAATATCGATTTAAAAGGCGTATATAAGGCCCGTTTAGGTTGCACTAAATGTCGCTAAGCTTAGGTATGTGGGTTAAATTATTAGGCCAAAACCTTAAAATTTTCATGGTAAAGATTTTATACACAAAATGATCCTTGAAGAAATCTCTCGTCCAGGTCAATTTAAAGTCTACACATTTTTCTTCGTCGGTCATACTCACTCAGTTACCAGAATCCTCATAACTCGGTATCTAGGAAACCGAATTAACAACAAGAAGAATGTTTTTTAGATTAAATAACACATCACTGTATTAATTTCGCCGTGCTCAAAGAAATCTCTCTCAAATGTGAGATTTTAAGTTTTTAACTTACAGATGTAACAAAAAACCTCAATCCCAAAAGCCAAATGAATCACAATTAAAATGTTTGCATATCAAGACAACAAGTCAAAGCAATAACCCGTCAGCTTCGATATATCGAATCGCCATAAAATAATTGTCAAGCTAGGTCTTTCTCCGATATACGGAGTAAAGTTGGCCCCTTTTTATTGTGATCAAATCACGCTTTCTCATTTAATGCAAAACCCATTTTGTGTGAGCAAAAATCCCAAAAACCAAGTAGGTCACAAGAAAAGGTCTTTTTTCTTTCATGAACAAACATGCTTACCAAAATTCCCAGAATCCTAAACGCCAAATAAATCACAAAAAAGACCCTTTTTTTGTTATCAATCACACCCATTTGACAAAAATCTCGACATCGATAATAAATCCAACGTAATGGGCATCTCAAAATCCAAACTAATCACAAGAAAAATGATTCCTTTACCTCTTTATAAGTTTGTTCCGAGAGATTGGCGATGCGATCGGAGCGCCGCTTGACGATGGAGTACTCTTCTTGAGGCACTTTTCTTTTCACCTGCTTCGCCTGTATCCATTTTCCAAATTAGACCCCAAAACTAGTAAGGAAAAGATATTAGATCAAAGAGAATGGGGATTATAAAAGAGATGAAACTAACTGGAGAGGATTTCGGGGCGGTGGCCTCTCGAAGAGAAACGGAGAGATGCCCGAGCCTGAGCTCTTCGAGCTTCTTCTTGTTATCTTCGAGCTTCCTTCTTCGGACTTCTTCATAGGATTGGACGACTTGGGTCTCCATTGAAATTGAGAGAGAGAGAGAGAGAGTCGTGAGCTTCGAAGTTGAAAAGCTCAAGTCTGAATCTCTTGAGATTTTTTGGGGGGTTTTGTTAGTATTTGGGCCCGTCCTAAAATGCGCGGCCAAACAAGGTGACGTGGCATGGTGGATTTGAAATTCAAAAATGCATGGAGATTGGAGTTTTGTTATTTAATTAGTTGTTTTTTTATTGAAGTGTCATAAAATGTATAGGTCCCCCGTCAGAAAAATTAGACAAAACCTCCTATGACCAAAGAGCAATGTTTTAGGTCCCTACCAGCTTTTTAGTATCACAAGCTGCCCTTTTAACTTTTGGCAGATTGCTGCTAAATTTATGAGATATTTATTATGTTTCGCATGTAAGCACTATATTTAGCAGATAAACATGTAAGGAGTGACGGTTTGAAAAAACATGGGATGGTAGTTATCACATAAATCTAGTAGTAACAGTCATATGATAGATGTAATAGCTATTTGCCAAAATTTCAAGGGTAGTATAACAATAATGAAAAATAAAAACCAGTTAGTGATTTAAAAATATCATTCTTTGGTCATTGAGGAGTTTCCCAGCCTTTGTTTTTGCGAGGTACCTAGACACATCGCTTTTTTGGGTTAGTGCCTGAATCAAATTTCCCCTTGCTTTTTTCTCAGTGAGTGGATGGGGTTTTATTTTTGAGGTTTTTACTTAAAGGTCATCCCAAACTTTGCTAATTACAGAAACCAAAACTTCATATTTACTTATTGCCTTCCAAAACTAATAAGTTGCTCACCAAACACCCTTATAAAGGTTTCCATCCATCAAAGTTATTTTCAATAATTTTCAATATAGCAAAAGAAATCTGATATAATTAGTATTTATGAAAACTTCAAGATTTTCATATGTTATAGCAACCAACAATTGATAAACCAAAAAAATTGATATTTTACGGTACTTAAATATCACA
Source organism: Agapanthus africanus (assembly GCA_030015575.1). Classification (NCBI taxonomy): domain Eukaryota; kingdom Viridiplantae; phylum Streptophyta; class Magnoliopsida; order Asparagales; family Amaryllidaceae; genus Agapanthus; species Agapanthus africanus. The sequence goes on from JASDDO010000029.1 coordinate 365,174,945, forward strand.
AATATTCCTGTGCTGTATACAGCAAGCAAAATATTGAAAAATCGAAAAAAGAATTTTTTGGGAGGATTTATGAACATTTCGCTATTTTGTGTGCTATGCAAGCAAAATATTGAAAAACTAGAAAAGAAACTAGAAAATTTTCAGATATTTGTGTGCTGTAATAACCAAAATATTGATAAATAAAAGATTTGAAATATTAAGGAATTTACAAATTTTCATATGCTATATAGCAAGTTAAATGTTGAAAAACAAAAGAAAACTGTAAAAAAATTTATTTTTGAACTTTAAGAATTTCGTGTGCTATATCAAATAAAATATTAAAAAATTGAAGAAGACAGTAAATTCTAGTATGTTAGAAAATTTCAATGTTTTTGTGTGAATATGAAGCAAAATATTGAAAAAAGAAATAAACAGAAAATTTTGCAATTAATGAAATTTCTCAGGTTTTGTATGATATAACAAGCAAAATATTGATAAAACCAACAAAACGTAAATTTTCGTGATTTTTTTATGCTATATAGAAAGCAAAATATTGAAACACCGAAGAAAACTTAAAATTTCATGATATTTGTATGCTATTGTAAACAAATTGTTGAAAAGAATATAAAACTAAAACTTTTACGATATCTGAAAAATTCGCAATAGTTTGTGTGAAAACAAAATATCGATAAAAAGAAGAAAAACATAAAATTTTGCAATTTCGCGGTTTGCGTGTGCAGCAAGTAATATACCGAAAAATTGAAAATTTAGCGATATTTGTGTACTATAAGCATAGTATTGTTAAACTAAAGTAAACTGAAAATATTTAGAATTAGTGAAAATTTCACGATTTTCGTGTATTATAACATAAAAATTATTGATAAACAAAAAAAATGAAAATTTTAGGATTTTTAAACGTTTTGTGATATTTGTGTGTAATCAAATTATTGAAAATGGAAGAATCATAAAAATTTTAGAATTTCCGATAATTTCGCGATATTCGTTCGCTAAGCAAGAAAATTATTGAAATTAAGAAAACAGAAAACATTAGGATATTTCAAATTTCATGATTTTTGTGTGCGATAACAAGCAAAATATTGATAACCCAAAAAATCTAAAAAATTTGATGTTTCCGTGTGCTACCAAGTAAAATATTGATAAACCGAAAAAACTGAAAATTTTAAGACTTGTAAATATTTCACGATAATCAGGAACTATAGCAAGCAAAATATTAAAACTCCAAAGAAAACATTGATATATTTTCAAATTTCATGATTTTCTTGTGTTAGGAGCAAAATTTTAAAAAGCAAAAGAAAAAATTGTGATTTTTGAAATTTTTGATATTTGTGTGCTATAATAACTAGAATATTGATAAATAAAAGATTTGAAAAATTAAGGAATTTACAAATTTTCATAATTTTCATATGCTATATAGCAAGTTAAATTTTGAAAAACAAAAGAAAAATGTAAATTTTTTTATTTCTGAACTTTAAGAATTTCGTGTGCTATATCAAGTAAAATATTAAAAAATTGAAGAAGACAGTAAATTTTGGTATATTTCAAAATTTCATCGTTTTTGTGTGAATATGAAACAACATATTGAAAAAAGAAATAAACAGAAATTTTTGCAATTAATGAAATTTCTCAGATTTTGTGTAACAAGCAAAATATTGATAAAACCAACAAAACATAAATTTTCATGATTTTTTATGCTATAACAAGTAAAATATTGAAACACCGAAGAAAACTTAAAATTTCATGATATTTGTATGCTTTGGTAAACAAATTATTGAAAAGAAAATAAAACTAAAACTTTTACGATATCTGAAAAATTCGCAATAGTTTGCGTGCAAACAAAATATCGATAAACCGAAGAAAAACATAAAATTTTGCAATTTCACGGTTTTCGTGTGCGACAAGCAATATACCGAAAAATTGAAAATTTAGTGATATTTGTGTACTATATACTAAGCATAGTATTGTTAAACTAAAGCAAACTGAAAATATTTAGAATTGATGAAAATTTCAGGATTTCTTGTGTTATACCATAAAAATTATTGATAAAGAAAAAAAATGAAAATTTTAGGATTTTTAAAAGTTTTGTGATATTTGTGTGTAATCAATTTATTGAAAACGGGAAGAAATATAAATATTTTAGAATTTCTGATAATTTTGCGATATTCGCTGGCTAAGCAAGAAAATTATTGAAAAGAAGAAAACAGAAAACATTAGGATATTTCAAACTTCACAATTTTTGTGTGCGATAACAAGCAAAATATTGATAACCCAAAAAAACCGAAAATTTTATAATTTTCAAAATTTTGATGTTTTCGTGTGCTACCAAGCAAAATATCGATAAACCGGAAAAAATTGAAAATTTTTAGATTTGTAAATATTTCACGATATTCAGGAGTTATAGCAAGCAAAATATTGAAATTCTGAAGAAAACATTGATATATTTTCAAATTTCATGATTTTCTTGTGTTAGGAGCAAAATTTTAAAAAAGAGAAGAAAAAATTGTGATTTTTGAAATTTTCATGGTTTGTGTGTGCTATTAGCAAGTAAAATATTGATAAACTGAAAAAATAATTCTTTATGAATTATAAAATTTTTAGGATATCTGTGGCCGGTAGAAAGCAAAATATTGAAAAACCGAATAAAACAGTAAATTTCGGGCTTTTTGAAAATTTTGTGATATTCGTGTGAAATCCCAAACAAAATATTGAAAAGTAAAAGAAAAACAAAAAAAATCGTAATTTCAAAAATTTTCATGATTTTGATGTGACATATAACAAGAAAAATATTAAAAATTTAGCGAAATCTTTTTTTATTGGCAAGCAAATTATTGAAACAATCGAAGAATACAGAAAATTTATGGACTTTTGTAAATTCGGCGATTTCTGTATGCTATAACAACAAAAATATTGAGAAATCGAAGAACACATGAAAATTCGGAATATTTTCAAATTTCATGTTTTTTGTATGTTATATATATAGCAAACAAACTTTTGATAAACTGAAGAAATCCAAAAATTTTGTGATTTTTCAAAATTTCACGTTCTCATTCTTAGCAAGCAAAATAGTAATAAACCGAAGAAAACTGAAAATTTTAGTATTTCAAAACATTCCGTGGTTTTCGTATTTTATATAGTAAGTATATATAAAAAAATACCGAAGAAAGCTAAATAATTTAGGATCTGTGAAAAATACGTAATATTTTGTGCCATAGCAAGAAAAATATTGAAATCCGAAGAAATTTGAAAATTTTAGAATTTCTATGTAAGCAAAATTCTGAAAACCAAAGAAAACTAAATTTTCAAATTTATGAAAATTTCTCTATATTTTTTTTGTATAGCAAAAAAAAATATTAATAAACCAAAGAAAATTTAAAATTTAAGAATTTTCAAAATTTTGAATACTGAAGGAAACAACAAAATTTAAGATTTCTTAAAATTTCTCAACGTTCATTTATACCAAGTAAAACATTAATAAGAAAACTAAAAATTTACAAATTTTTAAAACAATTAGGAAATTTTCAAAAACAGAAGATTTTGGAATTTTCAAAAATTATGTGGAATTTTCAGAAATTATGTGGTTTCCAGTGCAATGGCAAGCAAAATATTGGTAAATAAAAGAAAATGATAATTTTATGTTTCCAAAAGATTTCACGGTTATCGTGTGCTGTATCAAACAAATATTGAAAAAATGATGAAACCAGAAAATTTAATGATTTTTGAAAATTTCGTTATAGTCACACGCGATAGCAAGCAAAATATTGATAGACCCAAAAAGATTAAGAATTTTAGGATTCTTAAAATTTTTGTTTTTTTTTGTTTGCTAAAGATTGATAAACCATAGTAAACTGATAATTTTAAGATTTCTGAAAATTTCGCAAATTTTATGTAAAAAATATTAATAAACCGAAAAAAATAAAAAATATAAGATTTCTAAAAGTTTCGTTATATTCGTGAGGAAGTAAAATATTCATAAATCGAAAGAAACAGAAAATATGGGGAATTATAAATATTTCGCGATTTTTATATGAGCAAACATAATATTAAAAAAGCAAAGAAAACATAAATTCAGGATATCTAGAAATTTCACAATTTTTTTGTGCTATAGCAAACAAAATATTGAAAGAATAAAGAAAACAAAAAATTTCAAGAGTTTTGAAAATTTGGCTATTTTCGCATCCTAAGTAAGACATTGATAAATCTAAATAATAAAAAATTCTTGAATTTAAAAAAAAATCATGATCTTCATGTGTAAATAGTAAGCAAAATATTGGAAAAAACTGATAATTTCATGGCATTCGTATGATATAGCAAACAATACATTGAAAAAACATAGAAAACCAAAATTTTTAATATTTCTGAAAATTTCGCAATACTCATGTATCATAATGGTGAATAATGGAGAAAAGAGGCCTTAGGAGACTTTTCTTGTTATGTGGCGGCAAAATATACACCCTCCGCCATTTTATTCGACGGTCGGCACCATTCATCTTGATCTTTATCGTCTAATATGTCGATACACCAAATTTCATGTGACTCTAGCACCTTTTCACCATTGATTTAGTAGCGAGTGCAAAATTAACGGTTTACTAACAATATAACTTTTTACATTGCCCAGTCAATGGTTAAAGGGTGTTAGAATCACATGAAATTTGGTGTATCGATATCATAGACGATAAATATCAAAGATGATCAGTGCCGATCGTCCAATAAAATGATGGAGGGTGTATTTTTTGCCGCCATTTAACGAAAAAACGTCTTAGGGCCTTTTTCCTCTATTATTCTCATCGTAATAAGCAAAATATTGACAAACCGAATTTTTTTTAATTTTTTGAGTGTTATATGGCAAACAATATATTTAAAAACCGAAGAAATTGTAACTTTGTGATACTCGTATGCAATAATAAGCAAAAGTATCGATAAACTATAAGAAACTGAAATAATTAGGATTTTTAAAAATTTCCCCCTTCTCTCACTTACTATATAGCAAGCAAATATATTAAAAAAACAAAGAAACAAGAAAATTTTAGGATTTTAGAAATTTCGTTTTGTGCAAACAAAATATTGATAAAATGAAAAACGAAATTTTTGGCATTTTTGAAAATTCAAAATATTCATGTGCTGTATATAAAGCAAAATATTGATAAACCGAAGAAATCCTGAAAAAATTTAAGATTTTTTTAAATTCATGATTTTCATATGAGCAAACAAGATATTGAAAAACTGAAAGAAACAAAAAATTCACCGATATATGTGTTATACTATGCAAAATATTGATAAACAAAAAAACTGAAATGTTTATAATTTTGAAAATTTCATGATTTTTGTATGTTATAGCAATGATAAATCAAAGAAAACTGAAATTTTACGGTTTCTAGAAATTTCGCGATATTCATGTGCTATATATCAAGCAAAATATTAAAAAACCGGAAAAACATAAAATAATAAAATATCTGAAAATTCGTGATATTCGTTACCTATATCAAGAAAATATAAAAAAGAAAGAAAACATAAAATATTGGGATAATTTAAATTTCACAGTTTTGTTATGTTATATACGAAGCTAGATATTAATAAATCGAAGAGAACTGAAAGTTTTGTGGTTTCTATAGCGAGAAAATATTGAAAAATAGAAAGGAAAAAAACATTGGAATATTTTCAAATTTTGCGATTTTCGTGTGTTATAATAAGCAATTTTTTTTAAAACTGAAGAAAAAAGAAAAGTTTGTGACTTTTAAAAATTTAGAGGTTTTTGTGTGAGCAAAAAAATATAAATAAGCAGAAGAAAACTGAAAATTTTAGTATTTCTAAAAAATTTACGATACTCATATGCTATATATAGCAAACAAAGTATCGTAAAACCAAAAAACTGCAAATTTTGGGATTTCTAAAAATTTCTTGATTTATTTTTGGATTGAGAATTTTTTTTCATTTCTTTTTCAATTTCTTAAAATTTTAGGATTTTAATGTCTATACAGCAAGAAAAAAATATTAAAAAATCAAATAAAAAAGTAAAATTTGAGGTTTGTGAAAATTTTGCGATTTTAATATGCTATACAACAAGCAAAATATAGAAAATTTGCTACTTTTATCAATTTGGCGAATTTCATTTTCTATAGCAAGAACATTTTTGAAAAAACGAAGAAATCCCAAAATTTTATATTTTCTTTGCTTTTTCAATATTTTGCTTCACACGAATATCGCGGAATTTGTTGTTTTTTCGTTTTCTCAGTATTTTTTTGTTTTAGTTCACGAATATCGTGAAAATTTTAGAAAATGTTAAGTTTTCAGTTTTCTTTGGTTTGATTTTCGATGTTTTGCATTGCTATATAGCACACGAAAACCGCGAATTTTTAAAAAATAAACAAATTTTCTTTTTCCTTTGACTTTTTAAAATTTCTCTTACACTCAAAATTTTCGAAAATCATAAAATTTTTGGTTTTTCGATTTATAAATTTTTTGTTTGTTATAGAATACGAAAATCACAAAATTTGAAATATCCTAATGTTTTTCGTTTTCTTACTATAGAGCTTAGGAGTTTCTTGGAAGTTCAAGTTTTCTTCAGTTTTTTGATTTATTGCTTGTTATAATACACACTAAATTTTTGAAATTTTCTGTTTTCTTCAGTTTTCCTTATTGTGCGTTTGTGCTTTCTATAATACATGAAAATCATTGGTTCAGAAATTCTATATTTTTTAATTTTTTCCTTGCTTATCAATTTTTTCTTGTTATAACATACATAATTCACGAAATTTTAATCAATTCTAAGTATTTCAGTTTTCTTTAGCTTATCATTATTTTGCATTGTATGGTTGTTTGCACAAAAAAGTGATACTCCAATGAGATAAGATAATTTGGCCCAAATAGCTTTGGGCCGAATCATTACTTAAGGAATCAATCCAAGGCTGTTAAAAGAGATGTAAAAGATTTGAACAAGATCTTATAATAGATCGAAAATCAATAATTACGAAACTTAAGCACCAAGCAAGCTTAATCGGCTCAAACATGAGTAATAAAAGATACTCATATTTATTTTCCATTAAGGGCCGACAGAGAAAGATACGAACGATATCGATTATCAAAGGGAAAAGATTCGTCCAGAATCTTAACAAAACGAGAGGAATCAAGGAAGATGTAACTTGAAGGTTAAGCTAAAACTAGGGTTGAGAGACTATAAAAGCAAAGGGTTTGACTACGAAGAGGGTCTCTCTCAACCAATCAAGTAATTATCAATTTTCCTAATTCTAAGGCTTCTTATCCACCCTACCGTAGTTAATGTAAGTAAGATCTCCGGCGACTTAACACTTTCTCCATCAAGACCCTGTCGTGACTTGAGACGACCGGCCTTTCTCCTTTAGGTATGCCTTCACATTTTTTTAGATCTCCAGAAAGCAAAGCGTGAAGATAAAGAAACGCCCCTCAGGCCTTCTTTTGGCGTACCAGCACTCATATAGCGCCGATTGGGGTATGGCCGAGGCCGCCGATGGCCGAATCAAGGCTGTTATCATGGCTACGAGAGGTTCAGACGTCCATCCCTACTCTTATAACATGATAATAGAACTGATCTCGGCCTTCAACCATGTCAAGTGTGGCGGTCACAGCACAAGGGATTTGGACGTCCATTCCTGTCTTTGTGTTGTGATTCTAAAATTTGTCTCGATCTAGACGAAGCGATTGGCTCCAGCTCGGTCTGGTAACAAACGACCGAGCGATTTAGAGATCCATTTCCATCCTCAATATTGAGTGCAGGTCGAGCGGTGTAGCCGATGTAATTCAGCTTAAGGCTCAGTGTGTAGGAGATTTAGATGACTATCCCTGCTCTTGTACTCGGTCTTCAAAACGAGTTCATGACCCAAGGGTTTGAGAGTTTATTATTATCGTCCAATCACATGTAACTGTAAACCAATTTTTATTAATAATATGATGGATGGATGACTATTATCTTTGATGTGTCTATTACTAATTATATCGATGCAACCAAGGGGTCTATTGTTATTATTATAAGGAAGAATGTTTTCTCCTTCCTCTAATGACGGCCCATCTGTTGAGAGAGGAAGTTTTCGCACTGATTGGTTTGTCTTCAGCGCAAATCCAATTTTAGAACGAACAATGGCACACTAATATTGCTAAATTTTCAATTTTTAATATATTGCTCATGAAAATCATGAAACTTTCAATTTTCTTCTGTTGGCCAATATTTTGCTTACTCTAACACATTAATAGAGCTAAATTTTCAGAAATTCTAAAACTTTCAATTTTCTTTCGTTTATTGTTGTTTTGCTTGCTAAAGCACAAGAAAATCATGAAATTTGAAATATCCTAATGTTTCTGCTTTCTTCGGTTTTTAAATATTTTTCTTGCTAGCAGAAGAATATAGCGAAAATTTTCAAAATAACAAAATTATATTTTTCGATTTTTCAAAATTTTGCTTGTGATGGCATATGAATATTGCGAAATATTTAAAAATCCTAAAATTTCAGTTTTCTTCGCTTTCTTAATATTTTACTTACTATAACCCACACAACACGTGAAATTTTCTTAAATTCTAAATATTTCAGTTATCAATAGTTTATCAACACAAGCATGGCGAAATTTCTGTATGGTAAATTCTAAAAAATTATTTTTATAGCATACAAACATGGCGAAATTTTCAGATTTCTTCGGTTTTTCAATATATTTCTATAGCATACGGAAATCGTGAATTTTTATATTTTTCGGTTTATTAATATTTTGCTTGGTATCAAGCACAAATATTGTAAAAATTTCCAAAAATCCTAAAAGTTTAGTTTTCTTTGGTTTTTTAATGTTTTATTTGTTATAACACATGAAAATTCAGATATTTTCTAAAATTATGAAATTTTCTGTTTTATTCGTTTTGTCAATGTATTATTTGCTATAGCAAACGATACGTGCTCAATTTTCAGAAATCCATAATTTTTTTGTTTTTTTTTTGTTTTTCAATATTTTGTTTGCTAACACATGAATAACACATAAAAAAACGCAAAATTTCCAGATATCCCAACTTCTCTATTTTCTTCTGTATTTCAATATTTTGCTTGGTATATGCCATACAAAAAACATGAAATTTTAAGATATCCCAAAATTTTATGTTTTTCTTTGGTTTATTAATATTTTTGCTTGCTATATAATACAGAAATCGCAAAATTCTCACAAATCCAAAAGTTACTAGTTCACTTCTTTCTCCTCTCAATTTCTCTCATATCAAGAGCCTCACCCTTCTGCATTAGATACTTCAATTAATGGATTTTAATTGATTCCAATCATATTTGTTGTCATAGATGGTAATCTAAAACAGTTACTCTAAATTCAAGTCTATCATAGATCACAGTGCTCTGAAGCACTGAGAAAGGATTTACAAAAGTTTATCACCGATTGCCAACTTAATATAAAGCATAGCTGCTGTTTAGAATCGGTCAGTCGCCAATTTTTAGATAGATCACAAACTAGGTGTGGCCGTGAATTGCGCAAAAAGGTGTATGTTGAAGAACACAACTCTCTAAATTGATGTCAAATTCTTGGATAAGAAAATTGAATATTATGGATAAAAAGAGTAAAATGCAGTAAACCGCTAAACTCCTCTTTAATTTAAAAAATATGCATTTTATTTCATAAATTTAACACCGTTAATTTTTTTTTTTTTTTTTATATGCTTCTCAAAATGGCAATCAAGCAATTCTTCTCCAAATTCTTTCCACCTCTTTCTAAAAAAAAAAATCTTCCATACTTTTCCTCCTTCAAAATCACCAATTCAAAACATCAACTAGCATCACTAATCTTCAAAGGGTGAACATAGATTTCATGAGAGTATGGATTTGAGAAGACGAATAAGAAGAAAAGAGAATAAATAAATAGTTTAATCTATCAATCTATCTATATAACTATTACAAAGTTGGATCATGAAAATAAATTTTTTGCAACCCCAGACATCTTTGCAGTCAAAGCACTATTTTTCTCTTTTCCTCTTCTGCTTATTGACCTTCATTAAACTCAGTGAAGGAGGCACAAGAAAAAAGATGATGTGGGTTTTTTCATTCTGGCCCAAGGAAAAAACCAATTTGGTGTTCATTTTTAATTATTTGGTTTTCAATTTAAAAGTTCTTAGCTAATATTTTCTATTTCCTTAATCTATGCTTGGATCCTATGTCTAACTCTGATTGGTAGTGAATTAGAAATAAAATTGTAGTATTTTTAATTTTATACTAGGATCAATAATATTTTTTATCTTAATATTCAAAATCTTAAAAAATTTCGAGCATAATAAAATCAAAAAAGTTTGATGGATAATCTATGCTTTACATTTGTCTATAAAAACTATTCTTGCTTTAAAGTTGATGCTCAAGTTTCATGATTTTAATAGTTGTCATTTTTTAGAAATTTATCGGGCAAAGCAAAAACAGCTAAAATATTGACATGGCTTATTGTTTGCATTGGTTCATAACCATGATGTAAACTAGATATTTGTATGTATAAATTTTACTCAAAATAATTCCAAAACAGGTGTCGTTATGTTCTTAGTATTAACTTATAAATTATTGGTATTTTTTAAAAACTTACTAAAAGATTTTGATATTTTAGGAAATTTAACCTATATGCATTCTTAATGTTACATAACATCTAATTCTGAAATTTAATGATTATAAGAAATTAATAATATGTTATCTTGATATTCAAATTAATAAAAAAAAAGGCTATCTAAGAAATTAAAGATTATCAATGAGTAATGGCACGGTCGGTATGGGCACTTTTCCTCTTGGAGAGAGTGTAGGGTTCGAACCTCGGGAACCCCGGAGAGGAAGTGCCCATAAATTAATGCTTTCGGAAAAAATTCGTGGGTTTTCTGGGTGCGTGTGTGGGGTGCATTGTGTGCTTAGGGTATGGCTTACAAGCCAGTGTTAAAAAAAAATTTAGTGCATAAGAAAATCATGTTAATACGTTTTATCGCGTTCCTTACTTTACATATTGCTTCCCATACATATATGGATATGTTCTGTCATTTCATTTCATTTCTTTTTTATTGCATATGGTTACTAAAGATTTCATTTCAAATGCATTATTAAACAGTTATGTCTGAAGCAATAAGAAAATATTGACTTTAGTTTTTGAATAAACCATGACTTTATTCTGCAAACCTGCACATTAGCTATCATCTTTGGAGCTTTGGAGATAAAGTGTATGTTAGTCTCTTGCTTTTCAGTCAGAAGGGAGGGGTTTTCCCTGCACCTTTGGAGCATAGGGTAAGGCTTACAAGCCAGTGTTAAAAAAGAATTAGTGCATAAGAAAATCATGTTAATACGTTTTTATCGCGTTCCTTACTTTACATATTGCTTTCCATACATATATGGATATGTTTTGTCATTTCATTTCATTTCTTTTTAATTCCATATGGTTACTAAAGATTTCATTTCAAATGAACAGTTATGTCTGGAGCAATAAGAAAATATTGACTTTGGTTTTTGATGATGCTCACAAGTGGTGTCCCCTCAGATTACGACACGTGGCAGATGACGTGTCCCGGATTCCGGGGGGTGGAATAAGTGGGCCGCATCGGGGACATTCCCCGGGTCCCTTCTCGGGGGAGTTCCCACCTCCTGAAAGACATTCCACCTTCATCTAAGAGACTACCAACAGCTTGTCTCCGAGCTTCCTCAATCTCCTCACCTCCGAGCCTTCTCTCGTGCCGAGCTTCCTCGGCCTCCTGTTCGTCTCCGAGCTCCAAGCACGCCGAGCTTCTTCGGCCTCCCGCTCGTCTCCGAGCCCCTGATGTGCCAAGCTTCCTCAGCCTCCCCCGATCAACCGAGATCGCGGAGTCTTAACGCCTCCACAACGGCTTCGCGTATCTCGCCAAAGCGAGATAACCTCCGTCCCATGTCCCGCATCCCACACTGGCACATCCCCATATTAATGAGCGTATCCCGTCATTAATGAAGGGATCCCGTCGTTCACGCACGCGTAACGTCAGGAGCGTAACCGAAGGAGAAGATCCCGCGCCTGCTCGCTCCATGCAACCACTATAAAACCCCTCTCCCAGACGACTCAGGTAAGGCAACTTGCACCCAATAGGCCGCTACTCTGCTCAAATTTCTCGGCTAACTTGATCGTCGGAGGGTCCTACGGTTGTCACCCATCCCGGGACTTCTTTGCAGGTATCTCGGCTTCCACCTTAAACTCAACCCATTGAGATCCACACACTCAAGGAGGCAACCTCCGAATCCAATCTCAACCATCCAGCAACGCTCGCGATGGATCGACGGAGGACAGCATCCGAAGGAGATCAAGGCCTCCATCAGCTGGCGCCGTCTGTGGGAACGAAAGACTTATCTTGTTCCACCAAAAAAAGTTGATCTTCCGCCCTCGATCCAATGATGAGCGACAACCACAATGATCCGAATACGAGCCGCCACAGAGGAAGCGAGAGCGTCTCACCTCTCCCTCCTAATGTCATCCACGCCTTGTCCGCCCGGATAGACCGGCTTACGACACTGGTAGATGCCCTCGTCCGCGTTCAAGCAGCGGGCCCTAACCATCAAAGCATGGCTCCGCATCCCCGAAATAACGACGTCCGCCGAAGGATGGACGGGCATACTCAAGCCCTCAATCCGACTCACGCTCATCCTAGCGTCACAGGGTGCCGGCGTGTCGACTCCGGTCGCCGTCACCCGCATGCGGCGATTAATTCCATGACCCGCTGGGCGCTGGACAGCTCCACACCCCGTTCCAATGCCCACCGTGCGTTCTCGCCCCCGAGGAGGTATCGGTCAACTCGCCTGCTTCCAGGCATGACCGACACCTCCCTTCCCGTCGAGGTCACACGAACGACGAATGCCGGGGACACTCAAGAAGGACCTCGCCCGAGGATTTGCGAAATCTGATAGAGCGGAATCGAAGCCGCACACTGGCGCAGACCCGGGGGGGATAATCACCACTCCGACTGTGCAGAATTCTCGGGTTACCAGCACCGACTCGAGGCCTTCCTAAAGAAGATCGAGGGCATACGGCGAGACGACCATCCATCTGACGAAGGGGCTAGGTATTCCGCGGATTCTCTCACGAAGCCCTTCACCGAGAAATTGCTGGCCGAACGTGTCTCATCCAGGAACAAGCCGCCCAAAGTGGCGCTCTTTGACGGGAAGTCTGACCAAAATGATCACTTGGACGCGTATACAGCGGGCATGAGCTTCCAAGATAACTCGGATGCAACCCAATGCCGCGCTTTCCCCGCCACCCTCATCCGAGCTGCACGGGACTGGTTCCGAGGACTTACGTTATGCCCCATCTCGACCTTTGATGAGCTGGCCACCCAATTCCTTGGTCATTTCGTCGGGAATTGACGGCAAAAGAGGACGGTCGACTATCTGTTCACCATCAAGAGCGGATACAAAGAATCCTTCAAAGGATATGTCACCCGCTTCTACAACACGCTCCTCGAGGTCCCCGAACACCGCGACGAAACGGTCATCATCGCGCTGAGGTCGGGCCTTAGGCACAAAGAGCGGCTCCGCTCTTTTGCATTAACGCAACCTAAGACCATGGCCGAGGTAAAAGCCTGGACCGAGTGGGAAATCCAACTCGAGTCCGAGGTGAACTCGAATCTGCCTAGAGGCGACCAAGCCGACCAAAAGAAGAGGGGCAGAGAAAAGAAAAAGAGAGTCTACCGACCAAAACCTTACTTCCCAAAGTTCCAGAAGTACACTCCTCTTAACATCTCCCAGACAGAGCTGCTATAGGAGGCAAAGGGCAAGAGGTTCTTCAGGCTCCCGCCGGCTATCCGAAGCATGGGCAAGCGGCTCTGAGGCCCGTATTGTGCCTATCACCGGACGCAAGGACATCCGACCGAGGATTGTAAACAGCTGCGCGATTACATCGAGGAGCTGATCCGCTCCGGTCACTAGGCAAAGTACCTGCGAGATAAACGTCAAGCCGATCAAATTAAAGACGGAGAGCTGACGATCGGACAGATCATGGTCATCGCCGACTGACCCAAATCCGAGCAATAAGGACACCTACCAAAATTTATATTCAATACAGGAGAATTTAAATTGAATCGCATAATCTGTAATTTATTCAATAATAAAGATTCTCGCTTCCCTGCAATTTGAACCACTTCTCTTTGTTTTCGTGCTAAATCTCCCTGCAGGGCCGACGAATAACTTCCCTGCCCGGCCCATCCTACGTTGTGGATCAAAGCCCTCCTCGCGAAGCGACCGAGTATCTTTTTGCTTGGTCATCCCTAGCGGGTAGCTTCTTACCCAAAAACACTAAGGATCAAAAGTCCTCCTTTCGAGGCCACCGAGCAGCTTCCCAGCCCGGTTCATCCGCAGTGGGTAGCTTCCTGCCCAACTATGCTATGGATCGAAGCCCTCCTCGCTAGGCGACCGAGTAGCTTCCTGCTCGGTCATCCCTAGTAGGTAGATTCCTACCCATCTACGCTAAGGATCAAAGCCCTCCTCTCGAGGCCACCGAGCAGCTTCCCTGCCCGGTCCATCCCTAGCAGATAGATTCCTACCTATGTACTGTAACACCCTAGTTCATTTATACCAATTCCAGTTATCGTATTTTCCTGATTTATCGTGTTTTGGGTGCGAATAGTATTTTACTTTAGTATTAGCATTCGACCCGACTCGCTTGCTTGAAACTTGTTTGATTCATGTTTATGAATTATCCTGACTTGTTGCATAGACTGGTACAATATCATGAAAACTGCATACTGGCATTTTATCTGGCTTGCATCTTTTACCATATAACATTTTAAATCACATAAAATATTTTAAAAATACATTACATGGTCTGCATGATACCCTAATCTCGTGGTAGCATCCGCGCATCTTGTTCTAGTCCCGTTCAGTGAAACGGACTTGTTTGGATGGCTACGCGCACGTACGTGCATCCGTTCTTGGGGTATGCATTTTCGTTACCCGAGCATTCATTTTGAATTTTGGTCGTTGCATATATTTTTCGTATTTTAAAACTGAAATTTTAGATCTGATCCGAGCGTGTTTTGGACTATTTTTGTATTAGCCAAAATATCAAAATTTATTAATATTATATTATATATTTCTAACTGTTATAACTAAAAAATATTTTCTTAAAAATCAAATTTTTACACAGATCTCTCTCTCCACTATTTAATTATATTTTCCTAACCTATTATAAAACCCATATCCTACGTACTTCTCTCTCTCTCTCTCTCTCTCCCCCACCCACGTCTCTCTCTCTTTCTCTCTCACTTTCTCACTCCTCTCGCAAACACTGTTTGCTTCTCGGATCCCGTCACCACCTCTCCCACATCGTCACCTTCCTTCTCTTCTTATTCTTTATTTGTTTTTCGCCACCTCCACGAGAAAACCTAACACATCAACTCCCCTCTCCGTTGCCGCCTCAACGCCCTCATCTCCACTCCTCTTCCTCCTTCACCTCCACAATCACCTTCCTCTCCCCTCCTTTCGGACTCAACCCTGCACAACCTATGAACCCACGCCCGAGCCCTAGCCCCTCACTTCGCCGCCAAAGCCCCGACGACACCCTCATCTCGAAACCCCAACCGCAACCATCATCAAGCCTTACTCGATTGCTCCTCGCCTCCACCAACATCACCTGCATCCCCTCTCTCTTAAGCCGAGACCAGTACCCCATCTTCGTCTCCATTGCACCTCTTTCATCCTCACCGGTGATCAACCTTTGCCTTCGCCGTCAAACCCGAGGTCCTCCAGCCATCGTCTTTTTCGTGGTACCTCGACCGAGTCCCAGATCCATACCAGAAACTAACCCCGAGCAACCCAAAAATCCCAAAGAATTCCAAAACCCTACCCAAGATTCATCCCCTGCACACCTCGTCGCCGTTCCCTCACCTCCGGCGACCCCGACTTCATCATCACCCCCTCGTTTCATTATCCTTTCCCCTACACACAACCCTAACCCTGAATCCCGACTCTCTCCCCTGCAAACCCAATCACCCCAACAATTAAGAACCTAAGAAACTCGCCACCATTGCCGATCACCATCGCCGAAGCTCCGACCCCGTCGCCTCTGCGACTCGTCATCACCCTCTCTGTCTTTGCCTCTCTCCCAAACCCTAGAGTACCAAATCCCAGCCTCTTCTTCTCCTTCTCCTTC
The DNA here is from genome assembly GCA_030015575.1 of Agapanthus africanus. Classification (NCBI taxonomy): domain Eukaryota; kingdom Viridiplantae; phylum Streptophyta; class Magnoliopsida; order Asparagales; family Amaryllidaceae; genus Agapanthus; species Agapanthus africanus. Next base: position 365,191,070 of record JASDDO010000029.1, read on the forward strand.
TTCCTTCTCATCTTTTCTTTTTCTTGATTTCTTGATTCCGTTTCCCGGTGATCGCCAGAGCCGTGCCGCTGCCGACAATTCGAGCAACCCAGTAGACGTCCCCTACCTGCGTGGTCATATTCTTGGATTGCCTGGTTCTGTTTTGTACGTGTGTGCGTGCATCGAGACTTTACCGACTTCGGACGCTGCGTTTACATCCGTCATGATATCCGTTCAGGAAAGTTTATCTTGCTACATGCTACATTACTTTATATACATCTATTTTAATAATTATAACACTGGTATTTTAAATCATGCATCCCAAGTTCTCGTTTTACAGTTTTCCGACATCCGTATACATCCATACGTATTATTTTACATTTAGCGCATGCAGACCTATCTTGTTACATATTATACTACAGTATACTGCATCCAATTGAATATAATAGTTCATATTGTTTAAATTGTACATTCCGTATTTACCATTTTATCATTTTACGGTTATATGATATCCGTTTGCATCCATATCATATAGAATACATATAGCTGCATCTACAGATCACATTAATATATAATACTGTTAAATTAACATCCTATGTTTAATAAAGTGCAACCTAATTAGTATTAGAACTATAAATGTAACCCTAATTGATAATTGTGCATCTATATCATTGATCTTATATCTATTTGCATACCATGTCACATTATCTCATTTTATTGTTATATTAGTACTCCATACTTGATTTTGTGCACCCATGCTTACTACAATTTGATTATGAATACCCACTTGATACCTGTACACTACTTGGCACGATTTGATACACTATTTGACATGACTTGACACATAAACGCTACCTGACATAACTTGATATATTACTGCTTGACTTGATACTTGATCTTATTACTAATGCCGATAATCTTGATCTGTTTTCCCTACGGACATTTCCTGTTGTCTATTTAGACAAATCTGTACCTGCTTGATCCTATGTTGGTATTAGCTCCAGATTTATCAATATCTGACTTACACACATAATTTGGGGGTATGGGAAAATCAAGAATGTAGCCGAACGTAACTCAAAGGGCTATTATCCTTTTACCGTGGTCCCGTGGGGTTGAACGGGACATAGACTCACAGTCTATTATCCTTTTACCGTGGTCCCGTGGGGTTGAACGGGGCATAGACTGATGGGTTACGATGAGTATTACATTAATTGATTTCGAATAACTTTAGAGTAGATAACCCTATATCACAGTTTAGATTACTCACTGCACTTCACCTGTTTATATCATGTTCACTGATCTATATTAATGTTACAGTTTACTTGCTACTGATGACTTGTTACTGTTCATACTTCATGCCTGCATATTTCATCACATCCTGCTTGCTTAGAATTATTGATATTATGACGCACTGACGTCTGGGTTTTGCATGGTCCCGATCTCTTATCCTTATCGTAGGCAGTCCAGGAGTATTTTGATGAACAGGCCGAGCAGTGAGGACCTGTTATTAGTTTAGTTTAGTTTCCTTTCAGTATTTTCATTCCTGATGTGAGCCCGCATTATGGGACGTACATTCCAGTTTATTATTGTACTTGGAACTTTTGCTTCCGCATTATTTTATTTCATGACTCGTTTATTCTGGCTTATGGACATGTGTTAGATAGTTTATTATTGTTCTTGATATCTCTACAGCCGTAATATGACTGTGGAGGGATATTTCCTATCCACAGGTAGCATGGTTGGATCTGTCACGTGCCTATCATAGCGCACTCTGAAAAGCGGGGCGTGACAGGGTTTGTTTGGTATCAGAGACATAGGATTTAGGTTAATCGGGTTTGATTCTTTTGTAGTTGGGTATTGGATCCAATACATGAATCAGAATACTCGTGATTAGGAACATGTCCTGCCACTTTACCATCTTGCCATTCTTGAATCTTATCTTTCTCTTGATCCTTGCCTTGACGATATGCAAACCACCTTGCATCTCGACTTGAAACTTTTTGGTTCCCTATTGTTTATCTCTAGGATTTGGGCGACTTGAACTAAGTTATGTGATTATAACTATGAACTGCAGCATGGTTACAATGTGGTACTCTATTTAAGTAACTTAGAGTCGTAGTCTTGATTCATTTTCTTGATTCATGGTCGTGAAATTTCCTTGGTTCTCTCAGTTTCATTACTTACCAGTTCATGTTTTGCAGATTTCTTGGTGATCGATACCGGCAGTTATGATGTTGTCTTGGGAATGGATTTTCTTGGCACTTTCCACGCTCACATTGATTGTAGGGCAAATAAAGTGATTTTCCAGATTTCCGGACATCCGGAGTTTATTTTTGCTGGAGGTAGCAGATCTGTCGGGCCAGTCGAGTTTGGGGCTAGGCTGACACACAGTGTTCTTTCGACAATGGAAGTTGATAAGGAGGAAGCGCCAGCTGTAGTTTGAGAGTTTATGGACGTATTTAAGGACATCTCGGGTTTACCGCCAAAACGAGATGTGGAGTTCACGATCGATCTTATTCCTGGTGCACCGCCAATCTCTAAGGCGTACCATCCAATGGCACCAGTGGAGTTGGAAGAAGTCAAGAAGAAGGTTACTGAATTACTTGAGAAGGGTTGGATTCGCACCAGTTCACCTTGGGGAGCTCCAGTTCTTCTAGTAAAGAAGAAAGATGGCACAAGGAGGATGTGCATCGATTATCGAGAATTAAACCGGGTGACTATTAAGAACAAGTACCCGATCCCTCGCATTGGCGAATTGTTCGAGCAACTTAGTGGTGCGAGGGCATTCTCGAAGCTGGATTTGCGATCCGGATATCATCAGGTCCGAGTTAAAATAGAAGATATTTGCAAGACTGCATTCCGAACTCGATACGGACATTACGAGTATTTAGTGATGCCATTCGGAGTCACGAATGCACCGGCGATATTTATGGACTTGATGAACCGAATCTTTTCACCGTTCATGGACCAGTTTATTGTGGTGTTCATCAATGATATTCTGGTCTATTCGAGAAGCCTGGAAGAGCATGCAGAATATTTGAAGATCGCATTGCAGACATTGAGGCAAGAAAGATTATATACAAAGATGAGCAAGTGCGAGTTTTGGCTTGAAGAAGTGAAGTTCTTGGGGCATGTCGTATCTGGGAGTGGAATCGCCGTTGATCTCGAGAAGATTGCAGCAGTTCAAGATTGGCCAATTCCGAAGAACATAGCAGAGATCAGAAGCTTTCTTGGACTTGCCGAGTATTACAAAAGGTTCGTGGAAAATTTTACTCGTTTGGCTGAGCCTTGACCAAGCTTACGTGAAAGGAAGTACCATTCATATGGACGGATAGATGTGCGTTAGCTTTTGAGGCGTTGAAGCAGAGATTGATAACCGCTCCTAGTTTGACCGCACCAGACGGTTCCGGAAGATTGGTGTTTCACAGCGATGCATCTGGGGAAGGATTGGGATGTGTTTTGATGCAGCATGGGAAGGTTATACCTATGCATTGAGACAATTGAAGATCCATGAGAAGAATTACCCAACTCATGATTTGGAGCTAGCAGCCGTGATTTTTGCTTTGAAGATTTGGAGACACTACTTATTAGGCGAAAGGGTCGAAATATTCACCGATCACAAAAACCTAAAGTACGTGTTCACGCTGAAAGAGCTTAACATGAGGCCGCGTAGATGGTTAGAGCTGATGGCTGACTACGATCTTGATCTTAAGTACCATCCGGGGAAGGTTAATATTGTGCCGGATGCTTTTAGTCGGTTGCCAGCAATTCAGACGTTGACTGCACGGAAGGAGCTTATCGAAGACTTTCGAAGATTCGAGTTGGAGATCGTGCTACCACATTCTTCGGGATAATTGATACAGTTGCAAGTACAGTCGTCGTTGATCAAGAATATTAAAGTAGCGCAGTCACATGACCCTAGATTGCAGAAGTTTCGAGAACAAGTTGAAGCTGGACTTCGAACGGACTTGTTGATTCATGAAGATGGTTCGTTGCGGTATGGTAGCCGTTTGTGTGTGCCAAAAGGAGACATTCATGAAGAAGTTATGAAGGAGGCACACAGTTCCGCGTATTCCGTACATCCTGAAGGCACGAAGATGTACCGCGATCTAAGACAGCATTTCTGGTGGGAAGGCATGAAACGGGAGATCGCCCGTTTTGTAGTGAAGTGCTTGGTGTGTCAGCAAGTTAAGGCTGAACACCAAAGGGTTGCTGGTTTATTGCAACCACTTCCGATTCCTCAATGGAAGTGGGAACATATAACCATGGATTTCGTGACAGCTTTACCGCGGAGTCCAAAGGGCAATAATGCAGTTTGGATGATTGTTGATCGATTGACCAAGGCAGCTCATTTTATACCATTTCGAGTTGGTCAATCAACGGAAGCGTTGGCGGAACGGTACATACAGGAGATTGTGAGATTGTATGGAGTACCTGTGAGCATCGTTTCTGATCGTGATACCCGATTTTGTCGCACTTCTGAAGGAGCTTACAGGAAAGTTTGGGGATGCGATTGAAGTTTAGCACAGCTTATCATCCTCAGACAGATGGCCAGTCGGAGAGAACGATCCAAACTCTTGAAGACATGTTGAGGGCTTGCATGTTTGACTTCAAGGGTTCGTGGGAGGATCATCTACACTTGGTGGAGTTTTTGTACAACAACAGTTTTCAGGAGACTATTCAGATGGCTCCATTCGAAGTATTGTATGGTCGCAAGTGTCGTTCACCTGTTTGTTGGGACGATGTTGGAGAATGAAGATTGTTGGGACCGGATTTGATCGTACAAACAGTGGAGAAAGTTAATACTATTCGGAATCACATAAAGGCAACACAAGACCAGCAGAAGAGTTGGGCTGATACATCGAGAAGATCTCTAGAGTTCGCTGTTGGTGATCTGGTATTCTTGAGGATATCACCGACTAGGGGAATGATTCGTTTTAGGAGTCGAGGCAAGCTTAGTCCTCGATTCGTGGGGCCTTTAGAGATTTTGGAGCGTGTTGGAGAAGTGGCTTATCGATTGGCTTTACCACAATTTTTGGCGAATGTTCATGACGTGTTTCATGTATCTCAACTTCGTAAGTATGTTCGAGATGAAACACACGTGCTGGATCATTCGGAGCTGACTGTAAGAGAGGATTTAACTTTTGAGGAACGACCGATGTCGATTGTTGATCAAAGAGAAAAGGTCCTTAAGAACAAGGTTATCCCTCTCGTACTTGTTTTTTGGGGAAATCGCTCGCACGGAGAATCGACTTGGGAACGAGAAGATGAGATTCAACAGAAATTTCCGCACCTATTCTTGTAGTTTCTTGATTGTTTATCTTTCCTTGTTCTTGGAATTTCGAGGTCGAAATTCTTTTTGTAGTTGGGTATAATGTAACACCCTAGTTCATTTATACCAATTCCAGTTATCGTATTTTCCTGATTTATCGTGTTTTGGGTGCGAATAGTATTTTACTTTAGTATTAGCATTCGACCCGACCCGCTTGCTTGAAACTTGTTTGATTCATGTTTATGAATTATCCTGACTTGTTGCATAGACTGGTACAATTTCATGAAAACTGCATACTGGCATTTTATCTGGCTTGCATCTTTTACCATATAACATTTTAAGTCACATAAAATATTTTAAAAATACATTACATAGCTTGCATGATACCTTAACCCCGTGGTAGCATCCGCGCATCTTGTTCTCGTCCCGTTCAGTGAAACAGACTTGTTTGGATGGATACGCGCACGTACGTGCATCCGTTCTTGGGGGTATGCATTTTCGTTACCCGAGCATTCATTTTGAATTTTGGTCGTTGCATATATTTTTCGTATTTTAAAACTGAAATTTTAGACCCGACCCGGACGTGTTTTGGACTATTTTTGTATTAGCCAAAATATCAAAATTTATTAATATTATATTATATATTTCTAACTGTTATAACTAAAAAATATTTTCTTAAAAATCAAATTTTTACACAGATCTCTCTCTCCTCTATTTAATTATATTTTCCTAACCTATTATAAAACCCATATCCCACGTACTTCTCTCTCTCTCTCTTTCCTACCCACGTCTCTCTCTCGCTTTCTCACTCCTCTCGCAAACACTGTTTGCTTCTCGGATCCCGTCACCACCTCTCCCCTATCGTCACCTTCCTTCTCTTCTTCTTCTTTATTTGTTCTTCGCCACCTCCACGAGAAAACCTAACCCATCAACTCCCTTCTTCGTCGCCGCCTCAACGCCCTCATCTCCACTCCTCTTCCTCCTTCACCTCCACAATCACCTTCCTCTCCCCTCCTTCCCGACTCAACCCTGCACAACCCATGAACCCACGCCCTAGCCCTAGCCCCAGCCCCTCACCTCGCCGCCAAAGCCCCGACGACACCCTCATCTCGAAACCCCAACCGCAACCATCATCAATCCTTACTCGATTGCTCCTCGCCTCCACCAACATCACCTGCATCCCCTCTCTCTTAAGCCGAGCCCAGTACCCCATCTTCGTCTCCATTGCACCTCTTTCATCCTCACCGGCGATCAACCTTTTCCTTCGCCGTCAAACTCGAGGTCCTCCAGCCATCATCTTCTTCGTGGTACCTCGACTGAGTCCCAGATCCATACCAGAAACCAACCCCGAGCAACCCAAAACTCCTAAAGAATTCCAAAACCCTACCCAAGCTTCATCCCCTGCACACCTCGTCGCCATTCCCTCACCTCCGGCGACCCCGACTTCATCATCACCCCCTCGTTTCCTTATCATTTCCCCTGCACACAACCCTAACCCTGAATCCCGACTCTCTCCCCTGCAAATCCAATCACCCCAACAATCAAGAACCTAAGAAACCCGCTACCATTGCTGATCACCATTGCCGGAGCTCCGAACCCGTCGCCTCCGCGACTCGTCATCACCCTCTCTGTCTTCGCCTCTCTCCCAAACCCTAGAGTACCAAATCCCAGCCTCTTCTTCTCCTTCTTCTTCTTTCTTCTTCTCTTTTCTTTTTCTTGATTTCTTGATTCCGTTTCCCGGTGATCGCTGGAGCCGTGTCGCTGCCGACAATCCGAGCAACCCAGTAGACGTCCCCTACCTGCGTGGTCACATTCTTGGATTGCTTGGTTCTGTTCTGTATGTGTCATCGAGACTTTTACCGACTTCGGACGCTGCGTTTACATCCGTCATGATATCCGTTCAGGCAAGTTTATCTTGCTATATGCTACATTACTTTATATACATCTATTTTAATAATTATAACACTGGTATTTTAAACCATGCATCCCAAGTTCTCTTTTTACAGTTTTCCGACATCCGTATACATCCGTACGTATTATTTTACATCTAGCGCATGCAAACCTATCTTGTTACATATTATACTACAGTATACTGCATCCAATTGAATATAATAGTTCATATTGTTTAAATTGTACATTCCGTATTTACCAGTTTATCATTTATGGTTATATGGTATCCGTTTGCATCCATATCTTATTGAATACATATAGCTGCATCTATAGATCACATTAATACATAATACTGTTAAATTAACACCCATGTTTAATAAAGTGCATCCTAATTAGTATTAGAACTATAAATGTAACCCTAATTGATAATTGTGCATCCATATCATTGATCTTATATCTATTTGCATACCATGTCACATTATCTCATTTTATTGTTATATTAGTACTCCATACTTGATTTTGTGCACCCATACTTACTACAGTTTGATTATGAATACCCACTTGATACCTGTACACTACTTGGCACGACTTGATACACTATTTGACATGACTTGACACATAAACGCTACCTGACATAACCTGCTATATTACTGCTTGACTTGATACATGATCTTATTACTAATGCCGACAATCTTGACCTATTGTCCCTACGGACATTTCCTGTTGTCTATTTAGACAAACATGTACCTGCTTGATCCTATGCTGGCATTAGCTCCAGATTTATCAATACCTGACTTACATACATAACTTGGGGGTATGGGGAAATCAAGAATGTAGCCGAACGTAACTCAAAGGGCTATTATCCTTTTACCGTGGTCCCGTGGGGTTGAACATGACATAGACTCACGGTCTATTATCCTTTTACCGTGGTCCCGTGGGGTTGAACAGGGCATAGACCGATAGGTTACGATGAGAATTACATTAATTGATTTCGAATAACTTTAGAGTAGATAACCCTATAGCACAGTTTAGATTACTCACTACACTTCACCTGTTTATATCCTGTTCACTGATCTATATTCATGTTACGGTTTACTTGCTACTGATGACCTGTTACTGTTCATACTTCATGCCTGCATATTTCATCACATCCTGCTTGCTTAGAATTATTGATATTATGACGCACTGACGTCTGGGTTTTGCATGGCCCAGATCCCTTATCCTTATCGCAGGCAGTCCAGGAGTATTTTGATGAACAGGCCGAGCAGTGAGGACCTGTTATTAGTTTAGTTTAGTTTCCTTTCAGTATTTTCATTCTTGATGTGAGCCCGCATTATGGGACGTACATTCCAGTTTATTATTGTACTTGGATCTTTTGCTTCCGCATTATTTTATTTCATGACTCGTTTATTCTGGCTTATGGACATGTGTTAGATAGTTTATTACTATTCTTGATATCTCTACATTCGTAATGTGACTGTGGAGGGATATTTCCTATCCACGGGTAGCATGGTTGGCTCTGTTACGTGCCTATCTTATCGCTCTCTGGGAAGCGGGGCGTGACATCTACGCTAACGATCGAAGCCCTCCTCGCGAGGCGACTGAATAGCTTCTTGCTCGGCCATCCCTAGCTGGTAGCTTCCTACCTAACAATGCTACGGATCAAAAGCCCTCCTCTCGAAGGCACCGAGTAGCTTCCCTGCCCGGTCCATTCGCAACGGATAGCTTTCTGCCTAACTACGCTATGGATCGAAAGCCTCCTCGCGAGACGATCGTGTAGCAATCTGCTCGGTCATCCCTATTCGGGTAGCTTCCTACCCAACAACTCTAAGGATTAAAAGCTCTCCTCTCAAGGCTATCGAGCAACTTCCCTGCCCGGTCTATCCGCAGCGAGTAGCTTCCTACCCACTACGCTGTGGATCGAAGCCCTTCTCGCGAGGCGATCAAGTAGCTTCCTGCTCGGTCATCCTTAATGGGTAGCATCCTACCCAACAACACTAAGGATCAAAATCCTTCTTCTCGAGGCTACCGAGCAGCTTCTCTGCCCTATCCATCCACAGCGTGTAGCTTCCTGCCTAACTACGCTGTGGATCGAAGCCTTCCTCACGAGGCGACCGAGTAGCTTCCTGCTTGGCCATCCCTAGGGGGTAGATTTTTACCCATCTACGCTAAGGATCAAAGCACTCCTCTCGAGGTCACCGAGCAGCTTCCTTGCCTGGTTCATCCTTAGTGGGTAGATTCCTACCCATCTACGCTAAGGATCGAATCTCTCATCGTGAGGCGACCGAGTAGCTTCCTGCTCGGTCATTCCTACCGGGTAGCTTCCTACCCAACACGTTAAGGATCAAAAGCCCTCCTCTCGAGGCCACCGTTCAGGTTCCCTGCCCGGTCCATCCGCAGCGGGTAGCTTCCAGCTTAACTACGCTGTGGATCGAAACCCTCTTCACGAGGTGACCGAGTAGTTTCCTGCTTGGTCATTCCTAACGGGCAGCTTCCTACCCAATAATGCGAAGGATCAAAAGCCCTCATCTCGAGGCCACCGAGCAGCTTCTCTGTCCGGTCTATCCACAGCGGGTAGCTTCCTGCCCAACTACGCTGTGGATTGAAGCCCTCCTCTTGAGGCGATTGAGTAGCTTCCTGCTCGGTCCATCCCTAGCGGGTAGATTCCTACCCATCTACGCTAAGGATCAAAGCCATCCTCTTGAGTCCACCAAGCAGCTTCCATGTCCGGTTCATCCGTTGTTGGTAGATTCCTACCCATCTACGCTAAGGATCAAAGCCCTCCTCATGAGGACACCGAGCAGCTTTCCTGACCGGTCTATCCTGAGAGGGTAGCTTCCTACTGAAAGTCTAGCACCACCATGAGGTTTTAGAGGCATCAAGTGTGCCAAATTTTAATTTTTATTAGGTGCTAAACTAGACTAACAAGATCTTTACTAGATTATTAAGGTTTGCCTTTGTGATGTGATGAACTAAAGAGAAAAAAAAGAGCATACAACCTTTGTAGTTCGAGTCCTTCTCTTCAATAGCTCCGGGTTGAAGTCCACGCGACTCTACTAGGCTCCTTTTCGAGTTAAACGAAGCTCCTTCGTGATCTTCACGCCAAAGACGATCCCCCCGAAGTCCACAAGCTCAAGCTAATCCTTCACTAATCTCATTAGTGAAGGCAACACTCCACATCAAATTGCTAATCTAATGTGTGATGGTGAAGTAGGGGTTTAATTTGCTCGCTTGTTTGTGTTCAAGCTTCATAGTTCATATCACATGTGAGGGTTGAAGCTTGAACCATGGGATTGAGGAAGAAGAAGAAGCGTCCTTGGAGAGAGCATCTCGATTCGCGTCAACCCGCAAGGAAATCAGTGTCTTTGCAGGAATCTCTCGATTCGTCTCAACTCCGAAGAAATCAGTGTCCTTGGCAAAAAACCTCGATTCAGGAAAATCAACGTCCTTGGCGAGAGTATCTCGATTCGCGTCGACCCGCAAGGAATTCAGTGTCTTTGCAGGAATACCTTAATTCGTCTCAACTCCGAGGAAATCAGTGTCCTTGGCAAATACCTCGATTCATGGAAATCAGCGTCCTTGGCGAGAGCATCTCGATTCGCGTCGACCCGCAAGGAAATCGGTGTCTTTGCAGAAATCTCTCGATCCGTCTCAACTCCGAGGAAATCAGTGTTCTTGGAAAAAAATCTCGATTTAGGGAAATCAGCATCCTTGGCAAGAGTATCTCGATTCACGTCGACCCGCAAGGAAATCAGTGTCTTTGTAGGAATACCTCGATTCGTCTCAACTCCGAGAAAATCAATGTCCTTGGCAAAAAACCTCGATTCAGGGAAATCAGCATCCTTGGCAAGAGCATCTCAATTCGCGTCGACCCGCAAGGAAATCAGTGTCTTTGCAGGAATACCTCGATTCGTCTCAACTCCGAGGAAATCAGTGTCCTTGGCAAAAAACTTCGATTCAGGGAAATCAGCGTCCTTGGCTAGAGCATCTCGATTCGCGTCGACCTGCAAGAAAATTAGTGTCTTTGCAGGAATACCTCGATTCGTCTCAACCCCCAGGGAAATCAGCGTCTTTGGCAAATACCTTAATTCAGGGAAATCAGCGTCCTTGAGACGTCGACCCGCAAGGAAATCAGTGTCCCTGTAGGAATATACGACGTCAGCAAAACGGAGCCATGGAAAAGTCCCTAGTTCCAAGTCCCGATGGCTACATCTACAGTCTGGGACCCACGACAGCATTCCTCCTTATTCCAGCAGTATTCAGACGCAACAATCAACCTCGGAGCTACGGCATAGTCCCTGGTTCCTAATTTCGATGGTTCACAGACAACGTAGAGACCACCTCAACATTCGTTTCATTACAGCAGACGCAACCTCACCAAAGCGGAGCCATGGCAAAGTCCCCAGTTTCAAATCTCGACGGTTCACAGACAACCTAGAGACCACCTCGACATTCGTCTCGTTACAGCAGACGCAACGTCAGCAAAGCGGAGCCATGGCAAAGTCCTTAGTTCTAAATCTCGAAGGTTTACAGACAACCTAGAGACCACCTCGACATTCGTCTCATTACAACAGACGCAATGTCAGCAAAGTAGAGTCGTGGCTAAGTTCCCAGTTCCAGGACTCGGCGGTGCACAGACAACCGAGAGTTAACCCCTGACCCCGTCGCGGAAATACGTCAGCAAATGATCCCGTCGCGGAAATACGTCAGCCAATTGACTTCGTCTCGGAAATACGTCATCAAATGACCCCGTCGTGGAAACACGTCATCAAATGACCCCGTCGCGGAAATACGTCATCCACATGACCCCGTCGCGGAAATACGTCATCCAAATGACCCCATCGCGGAAACACGTCATCAAATGACCCCATCGCGGAAAGACGTCATCCAAATGACCCCGTCGCGGAAACATGTCATCAAAATGACCCCGTCACGGAAACACGTCATCCACATGACCCCGTCGCGGAAATACGTCATCCAAATGACCCCGTCGCGGAAATACGTCATCCAAATGACCCCATCGCGGAAACACGTCATCAAATGACCCCTTCGCGGAAAGACGTCATCCAAATGACTCCGTCGCGGAAACATGTCATCAAAATGACCCCGTCACGGAAACACGTCATCCACATGACCCCGTCGCGGAAATACGTCATCCAAATGACCCCGTCACGGAAATACGTCATCAAATGACCCCGTCGCGGAAATACGTCATCCAAATGACCCCGTCGCGGAAATACGTCATCCAAATAATCCCGTCCGGAAATACGTCATCAAATGACCCCGTCGCGGAAATACGTCATCAAATGACCCCGTTTCGGAAATACGTCAGCTAATGACCCCGTCGCGGAAATACGTTATCTAATGACCCTGTCGCGGAAATACGTCATCAACTGACCCCGAATGGCCAAAGTCAACCCTCGACCTCCCCGTCAAAGTAATGCTTTGATTTGGGAGCAGGTCAACTCATCAATCACTTACGAGTCCTCTCGACTTGTAAGGAAGAAAATTTTCTTGGGAGATTTTTACGACTTTCAAGAGAAAACACACTTAGGAATCCTCACAATTCCTAAGGAGAAAATACACCTACGAGATCCTCTCGACTCGTAGGGAGAAAAATCTTTATGAGACCCTCACGGCTCATAAAGTTGGAAAGTCTTATGTGGCAGATCTAAACCTGTTTTCTAAGCTGTTGCTGCTCTATAAGGAGGTCAAGATGGACCATCTGCGGGCCACATTAGCCAAAACCACATTCGCCAATGAAATAAAGAAGCTACTTACTGGTCCTCACGATTCGTAAGGAAAAATATCCGAGTGAGATCCTTATGACTCACGGAGGCGATGAACACTTAGAGATCCTTATGATTTCTAGCGAGAATTTACACTTACGAGATCCTCTCGATTTGTAGGGAGAAAAAAACCTTCTTGAGACCCTTACGGCTCATGAAGATGAAAAAAGTCTTAGCTTACAAGGACTCTAAACTTGTCCCCTAAGCCGTCAATTCTATTGCCATGCGTAACTCTGCACTACTTCACCCACGTACATGCTTACGTGGGCAAAGTAGTGGGGGGCATTTGTTCCCGCCAAAATTTTCGGCCAAGAGCTACTTGTTCCCTTACAAAAAAGGGGGAGAATCCTGAAAAAACAGGCATCACGTATAAAATACGTGGGCGCACGTATGCACAGCATATGAGCGCTGAACATAAATCACCAATGGCCAAACATACCTCACATGTAAAACACGTAAGCGCTCATATGCAAGGCATATAAGCGCTGAACATAAACAGGCTAAAACCCACAGCAGCAGGGGTCACGTGTTAAACACATGAGTTCTCTTACCTCTCACATGCAAAGTATGTGAGCATCCCAATTTAAAATGCTCCTATCAAATTTTAGAATTAAATTCTATTTTGAGAAATATTTTCTTAATCTTCCTTAAACTAGAAAATCTTCTTTGTTAAACAGAGGACCCTTGGATCAAAGATCCAGCGGTAATCATTTGATAGAATAAAAATCTATCATAGGAAAATATTTTCCTAATCTTATAACAAGAATAAAATTCTATGTTAACAAGATATCCATATTAAGAAAATATATTTATGATCTTATTAAACTAAAAAGATATGATAGAATAAAATTCTAATCTTATTAAAACCAACAAGATATTCATAATCGTGTTAAACAAACAAGAAATCTTCTCTGTTAAATAGAGGGCCTTTGGATTAAAAATCCAACGGTGAATAAAATCCACCGAGTGATCTAAAAGATCATGTTGGTTATAAAATCAATCAAAATCTCTCAATGAGAGATTTGCTGAATAAACTGATTCTTTTCTTTCTCCTATAAATAGGAGCCAAGAAGGAGAGACAGAGGGAGAGGGGAAGAAAAATAGAGAGAGAATTTAATTTTCTAAAGAAGGAGAACCACTCCCAAAAGCTCCCACAAAAAGAGAATTTAATTCTCAAATTAAGAGTTTTAACTCTTCTAAAAGATCTTAGTTCTTCCTCTGGTTAAGATCTGTAGAAACAGATCTCCCCACAAGTTGAGAATTTAATTCTCATCGGGGAGATTCTGTCATTCAGATTCAAAACCTAGGGGAAAGAACTGAATCCAAAGAGTTTAACTCTTACAAAACATATAGGAATTTAATTCCTCTGAATAGGGTTTAACCCTTTAAAAAGAATTTAATCCCTATAAAGAACAAAAGGAGAACTTGATCTCTCAGAACCATAGAAGAACAGCCTGGTGATTCATTAGTGTTCAACGCTACACAATAAAAGCTTACGTGTTCCCACGTGAGCACCTTTGAGGATCAAAGAGGGAAAGAATGAGATCTAGTCACGTGACCCCACGTGACCCTTGAGAAGTGCTCGGCACTTATAAAAGAGAAAAGGGAATAAACCCTATTTTTGGAGCGCCTTACGTGACCCCACGTGACCCCCAAGCAGTGCTTAACTTTTATAAAGCAGAAAGGGAATAAATCAAATGGCAGTTTTCATTCTTGGGGCGCCTCACATGATCCCACGCGACCCAATAGCGCTTAGAAAAGAAACAAGGGAATAAACCCAGAGGAGCAGCGCCAACTTCAAGTGCCTCACGTGACCCCACGTGAGCGCGTCAAATTCTTGGTGTTTAACACTATTTCAAGCACTTTACATGGGAGCACGCGAGCACTGATCATACACTAGTGTTTAACATTACTTTAAGGCCTCACGTGAGAGCACGTGAGTGCCAGTCATATATTAGTGTTTAACAATATGAGAGGCTAATATTATCCAAACTTAGATCAACTCTCCCGAGGGCAATCAATCGACCCCCCATGCTCAGGATCCTCTAAACCGATCTTAGTCCTAGAGATAGCTAATGAACTCCTGGCATCTAAGATGATGTTCATTCCATCCTGATCTCTCCCCTCGATCTGGAATTTGGTTCAAGGGTACATCTCTTCATACCTCTGATACATGTCGTTGTAATCCTTCAACATCTTCAGAGAGGTGGAGGGTCTCAATAACCAATAACTCTTGGCGCACCACTGAATAAGCTTTTCAAAAAGGGGAGTAAATCTAAAACACATCTCAATTTGGGGGCGCCTCACGCGACCTCATGTGATCCTTTGATAGTGCTTAGCACTCAAAAAAGAAAAGGAGAATAAAGCAAAGGTAATTTTCAATCTTTAGAGTGCCTCACGTGATCTCACGTGACCCAATAGTGCTTAGCACTCAGAAAAGGAAAAAGGGAATAAACCCAAGATAGCTCCCATTTTGGGGGCACCTCACGTGTTCCCACGTGACCCCCAAACAGGGAGAAAATTCCGAAGACAGCGCTCGCATTTTGAAGGCACCTCATGTGTCTGCACGTGATTGTTTGATGAACCAAGTGCTTAGCACTTATAAATGAAAAAGGAATAAAATCCCGAGAACAGTTCTTACCTCAGGCGCCTCACGTGCTCACACGTGAGCTAAGTGCTCAGCACTTTTATATATATATGAGGGAATAAACTCAAGGAACAATGCTCACTTCGGGGCCCCTCACGTGTTCACATGTGAGTTCCTCCAAAGTCCAGTGTTTAACACTGATTCAGTACTTAGCACTATGGGGTGACTAAGGGAAATCAACCTTAGCTCAAATTAGCCAAGTCTTCCGAAGCCAAGACCCTTTTTGGTCACCAATCAACCGAGCCCCCATGTTCAGGTCTCCCCAAACTAATCCTAGTCCCAAAGATGACTAGTATTCTCCTAACATATGACATCTAAACTGACGTGCATCCCATTCCCCAAATCGGGATATTGGTTCAAGGGTACATCTCTTCATACCTCTTATATATGTCGTTATAATTTTTCAACGTCTTCAGAGAGGTGGAGGGTCCCAATAACCAATAAATTTTGGTGCATCCCCAAACGGTTGAACCAAAACCACACAGACTAAGACGTTTTTAAATTGGATTATGATGTCCTTAAACTTTATGGACTATGGGGTCTTTAAACTCATGGACTATGATGTCTTTAAATTTTATGGACTGTGAGGCCCTTAAACTCATAGACTATGATGTCTTTAAACTTTACATGCTATAATGTCTTTAAACTGGACCGTAACGTCCTTCAACTAAAACGATAGAGCCCAAATGCTCTTTCGCTGGATCTAAATGTTCCTAAAAACCCTGTTAAGTAGATCTTAGTATAAAATTAGGCTAATGTATCCTTAACAACCATTTAAGCTGATATTAATCTTAAACGAGATTAACGATCCTTAAATAAATCCAACTACAGATCCCTCAACCAACATTAGTTCAAGGGTACATCTCTTCATACCTCTGATATATATCGTTGTAATTTTTCAACATCTTCAGAGAGATGGAGGGTCCCAATAACCAATTGTTAGTTGTATGTATGCCCTAGAGGCCAGTATTATACAGATGATGTATATTATATTGGATGCTTGGACATATATAGAGAGAAGTTTCTTGCTCGATATGATAGTATGCTATCTGGTTGCTCTTTATCTTAACATGTATACTTGTCTCTTTATAGTGTCTTATAGTTACATGTTGGTAAAGGCCTTAGGATATGTACTTGATTGCCTAGGCTATGATGCGGATCATACTAGTGGGGACATGGTAGTCCATAAGTACATCCTTCAAAGTCCCTAGTCGTGGGTGTATCGAGACAGGGCATCGGTATACCAGAGTAGACTAGCGTATACGCTTCTCGACCCATGAGATGGGCGATGGATGATCCCATATCCATTGGTGTTTGACATCAGAGATAGTATACGGGTGCTCAGTAGAGACTGGGTACACTGGACGGACTCGCCGAGAACTCCCAGATGGTATTATACCTTACGTCAGATGGCAGTTCTCTGGTGACACTTGTGCAGGTTAGTCTGTAGACTCGAGATCGTCATAGAGTCTTGTGTGATTCCCACTGTGCTTTGATTTTCACCTTACCACATCCATGAGGGTGTGCAAAATGGTGGTTTTTAGGTACAGTCCCGAGTCACATGGAGGCAATGAGCGATAGGAGGGGTTTCGTCTCTCCCGGTTTTGGGGGTTGATGTTGCGCTGTGCTCGATTGGCCGTAACAGGGAAGTCCCTGGCCAGGGCTGATTTAGAGATTTGCTGGTAAGTGTTACCAGTAGTTTCTTGACCCGTTATGAGCCTCACATCGGCACGGCTTATCGGTTATTGGGGTCTGACGTTTACCACCCCTAGACTTGATATGCGACATATCAGACGAGGAGACCGGACTGTACGGGAAGTGTTACCGGCAGGCTTTTACAGGAGTTGGAGCGGGCTTGCTTGCTGATCTTCTGATCGCTCAATACCCGGGTAGCCGTTACGTCCAGCTAGTACCGCTGACGGCTTGTGGGTGCGTGACGTGATCATCACCTACTGCCGGCGTATTGACGAGTCTTTAGAGTCCTACACAGAGGTTTTACTGGCTCAGGCAAAACGAAATAGGAGCACGTATGTGATATGTGCGAGACCGAGAATAAATGCGAGTATGTGATACCGTATTCTATTCTCGTGACTTTTTGTATTGGTCGGTTATATATGATATGACCGGGTTATCGAATCAAGTGTTGATTCGATAAGTCGATACGATGGATGTTAGCCGGTTATATGAGATATGACTGGATTATTAAGTCAAGTGTTGATTTAATAATTAAGTGTATAATTGTATATTAGATATACTAATTTACACTTGCTAACACTTGTTCACTTAGGGTTATTTCTCACTTGTACACTACTTTAACATATATATGATATATGTTAAAATGTGTTATCTTATTGTATCATGGTTGATGATACAACATTCATGTGTGTATGAGACACACACCATTCTATATGATATATGTTAAAATGTGTTATGATTATTTAGTAGAGTTTTGGAATGAGCATGAAGCTTGTAGAAGCTTACTTTGTTTTGACAAAGTCTACTAGCTTTGTCTTTACCTTAGATTCTTTTTAACCCAACCATAATCAATTAGCTATGGTTATGGCTTTACAAGGGTTAGTATATGATACTCATTCACCATAGTTAGAATCCTCACTTGATCATTATCCTCATCTCTTTTCTTTTGTTCATCATCTTCTTTCTTTAGTTCAAAAGAAAAGCTTGCTAGGGTTTGATCAAAAGTGAGAAACAAAATTCTAAAGAGAACCCAGTTCCTATTTCTCCATCCTCTACTAGACTAGCACTTTAGTTTAGGATGTTTACTTCACTAATTCTCTAGTTAGTGAAGTAGGATCTTGAGTCGGAATTCCTTCGACGTAGATCATCTTCGGCCTCCGAGACTTCAAGCAAGGTCGCACCTTTCGCCTCGTGAAGCCATGCAAGGGTCTGGGAGATCCACGATCGCAGCGAAGGGACTTCAACAAGGAGCTAAAGAAGTGAAGGACCGATCTACGAAGGTCGTATTTCGTATTCCCTTTAGAGTAAAGTTGTTTACTTGCTTTTAGATTCGCCTAAACTCTAGTACAAGATCTTGCTTAGGGTTTTTAAGCACATAAATTTTTTAAACAGACATGGTCGATGCCTTGTAGAGCCTTGTTAGTGTACCTAGTAACGCTATAGTAGTATCAGAGCCTAGCTAGAGTATTAGGGAATGTGTTAACGAAGTTAAAACTCCGAACGAACCCGAATACGTCGAAATCAACCCCTCTCTGGACATTTTTTCAAAAATGGGATTTTTCTGAATTAAAAATGCCTAAAAAATTCAGCAGGGAATTATAAGAAATATAGTGAAAAACAAGAGCATACACTGTTCATTGCGCCGCGGAACCGCGGCCGTACCGCGCTTGGGCCGCGGATCCGCGGCATAACAAAGGTGTTATGTTCTGGTTTTTACACTATAATTCCTATTTCTGTTATTTGTATTTTATGGGTATTTTTAAATTGACTCAAGTGTTGAGTATTCTGGGGTTTATTTTGTAATCGTCGATTCGATTGGGAATTTTAAATTCGTTATTGTTATTCCGGATAATTTAGAAAGTATTAAAATGTTCGAACGGATATCCTTAACTCAATTTTTCCCGGCACGAAAAACATTCAAGTGTTGAATTTTTCTCGGGTTTAAATCTTTCGGAAATACGTGCATGTGACGCGATGGACCCTCTAGAAGACAACAAAGCTTAACTCGATTATGTGACCGTCTTGAACTGCCCTTTGAACCTTAGGGTTTGGGGCAGTACGGCGTGCCACATGTGAGGCGTTGGCTTGACCCTTCTACGGCTGGACCGTTGCTACTGTGACGTATTCTGGAATTTTTGAACCCCGCTCAAGTGTTGAGCTATTATGGAAATCTTGGGTATTTGATTATTCGATCGGAAAGTTTAATACAGTCCATTTATCTGGAATGTGATACAATATGTGGAATTTATACAGTTAGGCATGAAATGCGAAATATATGATATTTCGGATTTACGATGTCTAAAGAGATTGTGGATTCCAAATGTTGTAGTTTTACACTTTCTTTTCTGCGACCGTAAGTGTAATATGTGATATCGCCGGTTTCGTTGCTATATGTCAACGACAATTGGGATGCGCATATTTACTTACGTTGATGACATGTGATGTTCTGTGTTGCTGGATATGCTATATTGGATCGTCGCGTTTAGAATAGCCGGGGGTTTTTATGTGAGATGAGAGTTTTTATTTTTACTCATGTAAAATTTAAATGTATGTAATATTCTTTTATTGGGGCACTTCCGGGTCGAGGTTGATATCACCATTTGTATATTATTTACTTTTCCGCACTAGGATAGACCCAAGGAGGGGAGCACAAGTAACCGGGTTCTAGGGTCCAGTGGGAGACCAACTCGAGGAATTGAGTCCGGGTCTCCTAACCCTAGAATTGGAAGGGTTGTTTGCCGCTCTCGTAGTGGTCTAGGGGTGTGGGTTTGGCTATTCATCGCGACAGTGGAATCCGTGTTTTATAGAGGCTCAAAATAAAACACGGACGTCCTAGTATATCCAATATTTCATATGTTTCTTCTACTGCGATATTTGTGATGTGATCATTTGATGTTCTGTGATAAATACTGTATATAGTATATATGATATATTATATAGACGTTACTTATGTTTTACACCCGCGCTAGCCCTGCCCTGCTCTGCCGTTAGTTACCTAACCTAACGGTGCACGAGGGACATCGAGGCGAATGCGGATGGCATAAGTGTACGTCGTATTTATCTGTGATGTTTAGGTGATTTAAATGATGGGACTTCATTAATGTGATTAATGAAAGAAAAGAAACCTAAAAGATGTTGTAGAATCAAATTTTTAAATAAAAGGGTAGCTACAGTTTTGCTTTGCATAGCGGTATATATGATATACCCTGCACCTTATTCGATGGGGAAAGAGCCGAGATCCCTTCACCGGGAGTGACCTCTTTAGCAAAACTGGCAGATGCTACAACATTCGGTTTGACTTTTGACTGCTTTTGGAGTTATGCTTTGCATAGTGATATATATGATATGTCCTGCACCTTATTCGATGAGGAAAGAGCCGAGATCCCTTCACCGGGAGTGACCTCTTTAGCAAAACTAATGAAAGCCTCAAAATCACTCCATTTCAAAATTCACTCGATTCTACGACGATATTAAGTTCTTTACGCTCATGGTTTTCTGAAAAACCTGCGTAGCTCTCCGTCAATTCAGATAAGTAATATTTAGTATTCGTGCTGCGGTAGTTTGGCATGCGTCAAGGCGTAGTATACGGTAGCTGATTATTACTTATCTGTAGTATGAGATGCGATTGGATTAGGGTGTTCGTACGGCGTTGTTTGGCATGCGTCAAGGGTCGTACGGGTGGCTTTAATTCAATCACGAATTGTACGGGTTGAACTTGACTAGCGGACTATGGGTTGTTTGGCATGCGTCAAGGTCATAGCACGCTAGGGGCAAAATATTATCGGGAATTTCAAGTGTTGAAATTTGCAATTAGATTGCATACCTTCTATGAGATAGTTGGATCCCGATACCCACTGCGAGTAATTGTTACTCTTGGGAGAGTTTTACACAGGACAATTAGCCGATCAAGTAGGTGTCTAGAAAGGAGTCAACGGGGTTACGCCTCTGGGAAAACGAGGTTTACTTAAATTAGGTCCGTGCGAAAGCACGGGGAACCTCCCTCAAAGTACCGACACTGGCCTGGCTGAAAGATTGGCGAAGTTGTAGGATGTAATTAATCCCGGCTAGTATTTCCTTTTAGGGTTTGAAGGAAGATTTGATAAAAACAGTGGGAGCCATCCTGATTAGATAAAATGATAAACCAATCTGATCTTGCAAGAGCATACGCTAAAGTGTTTTCTTCTCTCTCTCTCCAGGTAGCGGCCATTTCATGCCTTAATCAAGATAATAATATGGATATATTGACCGAACCCGCATGTTATACTGTGCTGGGGAACGTTGGTTCCGTTCTTTCTTATAAGAGTTATAGGACTGAACAAGATATAGGGGAATACCAGGATTCCCATGCCACCCGTGTGAAGAAAGTACATGTTGATGCATTTTCTTCGGGTGTGTTCGTTACGGAGAACTGTTTTTCCATTTGCTCTACATCCTGGGTATTAGATACCGGGTCAGGATCCCATATATGTAATCAGTTACATGGGCTTAGAAAAGGTAGAGAACTTGGAGAAGGTGATAAAGACATAAGGGTTGGAAATGGTGCAATTGTTGCAGCTAAAACCGTCGGGGAATATCACCTTGTATTGCCAACTGGTAATACATTGGTTCTGAACGAATGCTATTACATGCCGAACCTGATATGCAACATTATATCGGTTTCTTTACCAAGTAAAGAGGGATATAATTTTGTATTACAGGATAATGTTATGAACATTTTCCTTAACCAAAAGTTGGTTGGATCAGGCACGTTGTGCATTAGCATTTATGTTCTAAATCAATCAACAGTTCTGAGCATAACAAACACACACAAGAGGAAGAGTTCAGAACTGAACGAATCCTTCTTGTGGCATTGTAGACTCGGTCATATAAATGCGACACGGCTGGCTAAGTTGCATAAGGATGGATACTTGAAACCGTTCGAATTTTCATCTTATGACACTTGCCAGTCATGTCTCAAAGGCAAAATGACCAAACTCCGTTTACGGGACACGGAGAAAGAGTTACCGAACTCTTGGGACTGATACATAGTGATGTATGCGGTCCCATGTCTACACATGCCAGGGATGGTTCTTCGTACTTCATTACATTCACTGACGATCTCTCTAGATTCGGATATGTGTTCCTGATGAAACACAAATCAGAAGCTTTTGAGAAATTTAGAGAATATAAACAAGAAGTCGAGAACCAAACCGGGAAAAGTATTAAAATCCTTCGATCTGATCGAGGAGGTGAATACTTAAGTAATGAATTCCTGGACTTCCTAAAAGAGAATGGGATTCTCTCTCAGCTAACTCCTCCATATACACCACAGCACAACGGTGTATCGGAACGGAGGAACCGCACCCTATTAGATATGGTGCGCTCAATGATGAGTACAGCTGGGTTACCTATTTCCTTCTGGGGATATGCGCTTGAGACAGCCATAGACCTATTGAATAGAGTTCCTATCAAATCTGTGCCTACCACTCCATATGAGATATGGAAAGGGAAGAGACCACATCTTAATTACATTAAGATATGGGGTTGTCCGGCCTATGTCAAAAGACAAAATCCGGACAAACTCGAGGCAAGATCCGTCTTATGTAAGTTTATAGGATATCCCAAAAATTCACAAGGGTATATCTTCTACCACCCCGAGGAACAAAAGGTGTTTGTTTCTCGACATGCCACTTTCTTAGAAAAAAGTTTTCTTATAAAACAGATTAGTGGCATTGAGGTAGAACTGGAAGAGGTTCCGGCGACACAAACTATAACAGAAGACTTGGTAGAACCAGAGGATTCAGAAGTACCCGACGAACCCCAGCCTCTCCACCGATCTGGTAGGGTTTCTCGTCCACCTGAGAGATACTACGGTTTTTTCATTGATGGTGGAAGCGAGGATTGCATCATGGTTAATGATGACCCAACTAACTTCGAGCAGGCTATCGCGAGTGGAGACTCAGTGAAATGGCTGGATGCAATGCTGTTCGAGATGGAATCCATGTACACCAACAAAGTATGGACTTTGGAAGATGCTCCTGAAGGGGTAAAACCCATTGGGAACAAGTGGATCTTCAAGAAAAAACTTGGTGTAGATGGGAAAGTGGAGACTTTCAAAGCTAGACTTGTTGCAAAGGGTTTTCGTCAAAGACCAGGTGTGGACTATGACGAAACCTTTTCTCCAGTGGCTATGCTTAAATTCATCCGGATCATACTTGCCATCGCTGCATATCATGACTACGAAATCTGGCAAATGGATGTTAAGACCGCCTTTTTAAACGGTGATTTAGAAGAGTGCGTGTACATGACTCAGCCAGAGGGCTTCGTAGATAGTGGGAGCAGCGGGAAGGTGTGCAAGCTGCTTAAATCCATTTATGGATTAAAGCAAGCATCGCGGAGTTGGAACATCTGCTTTGACGTCGTTATCAAAGAATTTGATTTCATCAAAAAACGTAGATGAACCTTGTATCTACAAGAAGGTAGCAGGGAGTAAGGTTGTCTTCCTCGTATTGTACGTGGACGACATACTCCTGATAGGAAATGACATTCCTATGCTGTAATCGGTCAAGCTCTTCTTATCACAAAGATTCTCAATGAAAGATCTAGGTGCTGCCTCCTGCATATTGGGAATTATGATCTATAGAGATAGATCTAAAAGGATATTGGGATTGTCCCAATCCAGGTACATTGACACCATACTAAAGAGGTTTAGTATGGAAGAGTCCAAACGTGGGTTTTAGCCCACGATCTCAGGGCTCACTCTCTCCAAAGAGATGTCTCCTAAGATTGATTTAGAGAGAGCTCGCATGCAAGGGATACCCTATGCTTCGGCAGTAGGCTCTATCATGTATGCGATGCTATATACCAGATCCGATGTAGCATACTCACTAAGTGTAGTGAGTAGGTATCAAGCTGATCCTGGAGAGAGTCACTGGACAGCTGTGAAGAGCATTCTCAAGTACTTACGAAGAACTAAAGAGATGCTCTTGGTGTATGGTAACGGAGAACTCCAAGTGGAATCCTTTACCGATTCGAGCTTCCAGAGTGATAAGGACGACTCTAAGTCGCAGTCGGGATTTGACTTTACCCTTTACGGAGGGGCGGTTAGCTGGAAGAGTTCCAAGTAGGAAACCGTGGCAGACTCGATGATGGAGGCTGAATACATCGCTGCCAATGATGCTGCCAAAGAGGCTGTCTGGATCAAGAAGTTCATTACTGAACTTGGAGTGGTTCCATCCATTGAGCATCCAATATCTTTGTATTGCGATAACAATGGAGCGGTGGCTTTGGCCAAGGAACCCAGGTCCCATCAGCGATCCAGGCATATTCTGAGGCGGTATCACCTGATCCGGGAGATAGTTGATCGCCGGGAAATCGAGGTCAGGGGGGTTGACACGAAGAACAACACAGCGGATCCACTCACGAAGGTCATTCCCCAGATACAGTTTGAGAGACTCTTCGGGATGCTCGGTATGCGATACTACAGCAGCTGGCCCTAGTGCAAGTAGGAGATTGTTAGTTGTATGTATGCCCTAGATGCCAGTATTGTACAGATGATGTATATTATATTGGATGCTTGGACATATATAGAGAGGACTTTCTTGCTCGATATGATAGTATGCTATCTGGTTGCTCTTTATCTTAACATGTATACTTGTCTCTTTATACTGTCTTATAGTTACATGTTGGTAAAGCCCTTAGGATATGTACTTGACTGCCTGGACTATGATGCGGATCATATTAGTGGGGACATGGTAGTCCATAAGTACATTCTTTAAGGTCCCTAGTTGTGGGTGTATCGAGACAGGGCATCGGTATACCAGAGTAGACTAGCGTATACGCTTCTCGACCCATGAGATGGAGGATGGATGATCCCATATCCATTGGTGTTTGACATCAGAGATAGTATACGGGTGCTCAGTAGAGACTGGGTACACTGGACGGACTCGCCAAGAACTCCCAGATGGTATTATACCTTACGTCAGATGGCAGTTCTCTGGTGACACTTGTGCAGGTTAGTCTGTAGACCCGAGATCGTCATAGAGTCTTGTGTGATTCCCACTGTGCTTTGATTTCCACCTTACCACGTCCATGAGGGCGCGCAAAACAATGGGTTTTGGGTACAGTCCCGAGTCACATGGAGGCAATGAGCGATAGGAGGGGTTTCGTCTCTCCCGGTATTGGGGGTTGATGTTGCGCTGTGCTCGATTGGCCGTAACAGGGAAGTCCCTGGCCAGGGCTGATTTAGAGATTTGCTGGTAAGTGTTACCAGTAGTTTCTCGACCCGTTATGAGCCTCACATCGGCACGACTTATCGGTTATTGGGGTCTGACGTTTACCACCCCTAGACTTGATATGCGACATATCAGACGAGGAGACCGGACTGTACGGGAAGTGTTACCGGCAGGCTTTTACAGGAGTTGGAGCGGGCTTGCTTGCTGATCTTCTGATCTCTTAATACCCGGGTAGCCGTTACGTCCAGCTAGTACCGCTGACGGCTTGTGGGTGCGTGACGTGATCATCACCTACTGCCGGCGTATTGACGAGTCTTTAGAGTCCTACACAGAGGTTTTACTGGCTCAGGCAAAACGAAATAGGAGCACGTATGTGATATGTGCGAGACCGAGAATAAATGCGAGTATGTGATACCGTATTCTATTCTCGCGACTTTTTGTATCGGTCGGTTATATATGATATGACCGGGTTATCGAATCAAGTGTTGATTCGATAAGTCGATACGATGGATGTTAGCCGGTTATATGAGATATGACCGGATTATTAAGTCAAGTGTTGATTTAATAATTAAGTGTATAATTGTATATTAGATATATTAATTTACACTTGCTAACACTTGTTCACTTAGGGTTATTTCTCACTTGTACACTACTTTAACATATATATGATATATGTTAAAATGTGTTATCTTATTGTATCATAGTTGATGATACAACATTCATGTGTGTATGAGACATACACCATTCTATGTATTATGATGGGTTATGATTATTTAAGATAATTACAAAATTAGTAGAGTTTTGGAATGAGCATGAAGCTTGTAGAAGCTTACTTTGCTTTGACAAAGTCTACTAGCTTTGTCTTTACCTTAGATTCCTTTTAACCTAACCATAATCAATTAGCTATGGTTATGGCTCTACAAGGATTAGTATATGATACTCACTCACCATAGTTAGAATCCTCACTTGATCATTATCCTCATCTCTTTTCTTTTGTTCATCATCTTCTTTTTTTAGTTCAAAAGAAAAGCTTGCTAGGGTTTGATCAAAAGTGAGAAACAAAATTCTAAAGAGAACCCACTTCCTATTTCTCCATCCTCTACTAGACTAGCACTTTAGTTTAGGGTGTTTACTTCACTAATTCTTTAGTTAGTGAAGTAGGAGATTAAGTCGGAATTCCCTCGACGTAGATCATCTTCGGCCTCGGAGACTTCAAGCAAGGTCGCACCTTTCGCCTCGTGAAGCCATGCAAGGGTCCGGGAGATCCACGATCGCATCGAAGGGACTTCAACAAGGAGCTAAAGAAGTGAAGGACTGATCTACGAAGGTCGTATTTCGTATTCCCTTTAGAGTAAAGTTGTTTACTTGCTTTTAGATTCGCCTAAACTCTAGTACAAGATCTTGCTTAGGGTTTTTAGGCACATAAATTTTTTAAACGGACATGGTCGATGCCTTATAAAGCCTTGTTAGTGTGCCTAGTAACCCTATACCAATTACTTTTGGTGCATCTCCAAACGGTTGAACCAAAACCACACAGATTATGATGTCTTTAAACCGGACTAAGATGTCCTTAAACTTTATGGACTGTGAGGTCCTTAAACTCATAGACTATGATGTCTTTAAACTTTACAGACTATGATGTCTTTAAACTGGACCGTAAAGTCCCTAAACTAAAACAATAGAGCCTAAATGCTCTTTTGTTGGATCTAAATGATCCTGTTAAGTTGATCTTAGTCTAAAATTAGACTAACGTGTCCTTAACAAATGGTTAAGTTGATTTTAGTCTAAAATTAGACTAACGTATCCTTAACAAACGTTTAAGTTGATCTTAGTCTCAAATAAGATTAACGATCCTTAAACCCAAACCCAAATCTAAGAAAATACGGATTTGGACTAATCCACGCCCTACGCGCGACAACATAAATTAGTCTCCGTATACAATCCAATGGCAACCAAAAATAAAACAAACACACACGACACGAAGTGACCATCTGGAGAAGGAGAAAATGGTTACCGCGATGCGGTAGCGTAATTAACTGCAGGGGCTTGCACCTGTAGGGAAGAGCGTCCCCACAATCAAAAACCCCTCAAACGAGGGGGAATCTGACGAAGTCTGCTACATCTGCCGCATCCGTCTAAACATCCGATACACGGTGCCATAAATCAACTTGGCATTTTCGGAGAGGTGGACGGATAAAACCAAATAGCATCTGCCCCCAAAATTCAGGACAGACGTCCCAACGTCCCGGTCGTGTCTTTTTGGCGGAGAACAGCAGCGATGTATTCAGCCTCCATCGTCGAGTCTACTACGGTGTCTTGCTTGGAACTCTTCCAACACACCGCCCCTCCGTTGAGGGTAAAGACAAAACCCGAGACCGACTTATTATCATCCTTATCACTCTGGAAGCTCGAATCGGTAAAGGACTCCACCCGGAGTTCACCGTTACCATACACTAAGAACAATTCTTTAGTCCTTCTCAAGTACTTAAGAATGTTCTTCACAGCTATCCAGTGGGTTTCCCCAGGATCTGATTGATACCTGCTCGCTACACCTAGTGAGTAAGCTACATCCGGTCTGGTACATAACATCACATACATGATAAAGCCTACTGCCGAAGCATAGGGTATCCCTTGCATGCGAGCCCTCTCCAAATCGGTCTTGGGAGACATCTTTTTGGAGAGAGTGATTTCTGAACAAGCGGGTACATTACCTCGCTTGGAATCTTCCATACCAAATCTCTTTAGTATGGTGTCTATGTACCTGGATAGGGACAATCCCAAAATCCGTTTAGATCTATCTCTATAGATCTTTATCCCCAGAATATAGGAGGCATCACTAAGATCTTTCATGGAGAACTTGAGTGATAAGAAGAGCTTGACCGAGTGTAGCATAGGAACATCAGTTCCTATTAAGAGTATGCCATCCACGTACAGTACGAGGAAGACCACCTTACTCTCTACAGCCTTCTTATATATACAAGATTCATCTATATTTTTGATGAAGTCAAACTCTTTGATAACTTCATCAAAACAGATGTTCCAACTCCGCGACGCTTGCTTTAATTCATAGATGGATTTAAGCAGCTTGCACTCCTTTCCGCCGCTCCCACTGTCTACGAAGCCCTCTGGCTGTGTCATGCACACACTCTCTTCTAAATCACCATTTAGAAAAGCGTTCTTGACGTCCATCTGCCAGATTTCGTAGTCATGGTATGCAGTAATGGTAAGTAGGATCCTGATGAACTTAATCATAGTGACAGGAGAAAAGGTTTCATCATAGTCGACGCCAGATCGTTGACAAAGACCTTTTGCTACAAATTTAGCTTTGAAAGTCTCAACTTTTCCATCTACACTTATTTTCTTTTTGAAGATCCACTTGCTCCCAATGGGTTTTATCCCTTCAGGAGCAACTTCCAAAGTCCATACTTGGTTGGTGTACATGGATTCCATCTTGGATCTCATAGCATCCATCCATTTCACTGAGTCTGCACTTGTGATGGCCTGCTCGAAACTAGTCGGTTCATCATCTTCCATGATGCAATCCTCGCTTCCACCGTCTATGAGAAAACCATAGTATCTCTCAGGTGGATGAGGAATCCTACTAGATCTGCAGAGTGGCTGGGGTTCGTTGGGTACTATTGGATCCTCCGGTTCCACTAAATCGTCAGTTGTAGTTTGTGCTGCTGGAACTTCTTCCAGTTCTACCTCATCGCCACTAATTTCTTTAACAAGAAATTCCTTTTCTAAAAAGGTGGCATGTCGAGAAACAAACACCTTTTGTTCCTCTGAGTGGTAGAAGATATACCCTCGCGAATTCTTGGGATATCCTACAAATTTGCACAATACTGACCTTGCCTCGAGCTTGTACGGATTTTGTATTTTCACTAGGCCGGACAACCCCATACCTTAACATATTTAAGGTATGATCTCTTCCCTTTCCATATCTCATATGGAGTGGTAGACACAGATTTGGTGGGAACCATATTCAATAGGTCTGCAGCTGTTTCAAGCGCATATCCCCAAAAAGAAATAGGCAACTCAGCAGTACTCATCATAGAGCGCACCATATCAAATAGGGTGCGATTTCTCCGCTCCGATACACCGTTGTGATGTGGTGTATTCGAAGGAGTAAGCTGCGAGAGAATCCCATTCTCTTTTAAATAGCCTCGAAATTCCCCGCTCAAGTATTCTCCTCCCCGATCAGATCGTAGGACTTTAATACTTTTGCCCGTCTGGTTTTCAACTTCGCACTTATATTCTTTGAATTTCTCAAAAGTTTCAGACTTGTGTTTCAACAAGAATACATGTCCGAATCTTGAGAGATCATTAGTGAATATAATAAAGTACGAAAAACCATTTTTGGCATGTGTAGACATAGGACCGCATACATCACTATGTATCAGTCCCAAGTGTTCAGTAGCTCTTTCTCCGTGTCCAGTAAACGGAGTTTTGGTCATATTTCCTTTGAGACATGAATGACAAGTTTCATATGAATGGATTCAAATATCCATCTTTATGCAACTTAGCTAGTCTTGTCGTATTGATATGACCTAGTCTACAGTGCCACAAGAAGGCTTCATTCATTTTTGAACTTTTCCTCTTGTTTGTGTTCTGTACGTTAAAAACTGTACTTTGATTAAGAACGTATATACTGTTACATAACATACCGGATCTAATCAACACTTGATTCCGGAAAATGTTCATAACATTATCCTCTAATATGAGATTATATCCTTTTTTAGTTAGCAAAGAAACCGATATAATGTTGCACATCGTTTTTGGTACATGGTAACAGTCGTTCAGAATCAATGTATTACCCGTTGGTAATACAAGGTGATAATCGCCAACTGCCTTGGCTGCAACAATTGCATCATTCCCTACTGTTAGAGATTTATCACATTTTCCCAGTTCTCTATCTTTCTTTAGCCCATGTAACAAATTACATACGTGGGATTCTGATCCGGTATGCAATACCCAGGACGTAGAACAAACTGAGAAACAGTTCTCGGTAACGAACACACCCGAAAAAGATGCATCAACATGCTGTTTCTTCGCACGGGTGGCATGTGAATCCTGATACTCCCTTATCTCTTGCTCAGACGTATGACAGTCATAAGATAGAGCGGGACCAACATTCTCTAGCCCTGTATAAAAGGAGGGTTCGGTCAATACATCCATTTTATTATCTTGATTAAGGCGTGACATTGGTTGCTGCCTGGAGAGAGAGAGAGAAGGAAACACGTTAGCATGCGCTCTTTGCAAGATTAGATTGGTTATTACCTTATCTAATCAGGATGGCTCCCACTGTTTTTATCAAATCTTCCTTCAAACCCTAAAAGGTAAGATTAGCCGAGATTAATTACACCCTACAGGTTCTCCAATCGTTCGGCCAGGCAGGTATTGGTACTCCGAATGAGGTTCCCCGTGCCTTCATACGAACCTAATTAAAATAAATCTCGTTTCCCTAGAGGCTTAACCCTGTTGACACCTTTCTAGACACCTACTTGATCGGCTAATTGTAAAATGCAAAATTCTCCCACGAGTAACTCTTACTCGCAGTGGGTACGGGATCCATCTATCATATAGGAGGTATGCAATCTCATTGCAAATTTCAACACTTGAAATTCCCGATAATAGTTTTTACCCTAACGTCCTATGACCTTGACGCAGGCCAACAAACCATAAGGTGTTAGTCAAGTTCAACCCGTTCATTTCTTGATTATATTAAACCCACCCGCACGACCCTTGACGCAGGCCAACAAAGTCGCACGACTACCCTAATCTAATCGCATCACATGCTGCAGATGAGCACAAATTCAGCTACCACACACTACGCCTTAACACAATCCAACAAACGTAGCATGAATATTAAAATAGCACTTAACTGAAATGACGGAGGGCTACGCAAGTTTTTAAGAAAACCATGAGCGTAATGAACTTGATATCGTTGTAGAATCTGGTGATTTTGAAAAGGAGTGTTTTTTAGGCTTTTGCTAGTTTCGCTAAAGAGGTCACTCCCGGTGAAGGGATCTCGGCTCTTTCCTCATCGAATGAGATGATGGATATTCATAAATACCACTATGCAAAGCAAGAACTAGAGAAGCAGTCAAAAGACAAAACCGAGTGGGTTGTAGCATTTGCTAGTTTTACTAAAGAGGTCACTCCCGGTGAAGGGATCTCGGCTTTTTCCTCATCGAATGAGGTGCTGAATATTCATCAAGGAATACCACTATGCAAAGTAAGAACTAGAGCTACCCATTTTTAAAATTTGATTCTACAACATTTTTTAGTTTCTTTCTTTTCATTAATCTCATTAATGAAGTCCCATCAATTAATGTTTCCTAAACATTACAGAAAAATGAAACGAAAATAGAACGTACGCTTATGCCATCCGCATTCGCCACTGGGCCCCATCATGCACCGTTAGGTTACTTAACTATCGGCAGAGCGGGGGCTGGACTAGAGCGGGTGCAAAACATAAGCAATGTTTATTATATATCATATATATAATATTATATTCGTCTCACGCAGTTATATGATTAACATCACAGAATCAAGCAGCAGAAGCAACATATGAATTATTGGATATACTAGGATGTCCGTATTTTAAATTTATCCAATAATGTAAAACACAGATTCCACAGTCATGATGAATAGCCAAACCCACATCCTTAGACGCCTACGAGAGCGGCAAGTAATCCTGCCAATTCAAGAGTTAGGAGACCCGGTCTCAACTCCTTGAGATGGTTTCCCACTGGATTCTAGAACCCGGTTACTTGTGCTCCCCGCCTTAGGTCTATCCTAATACGGAAAAGTAAATAATATACAATAGTGGTGACATCTTCCTCAACCCGAAAGTGCCCCAATAAAAGAATATTACATACAGATTTTACATGAATGAAAATAAAAACTCTCATCTCACATAGAACCCCCGGCTATTCAATCATCGACGATCCAATAAATCATATCAACAACGACACATGATATCACATATCATCAACGTAAGCAAATATGCATATCCCTAAAACTTGTTGACATATAGCAACGAGATTGAGATACCCCACATATTACACTTACGATCACAGAAAAAAGAAGCAGAAAACTACAAAAATTAGAATCTGCAATATCCTTAGACATCATAAATCCGGAATATCTCATATTCCGGATTTCATGCCTAACTTACAAAACTTGCATTTTAGTCTCAAATTGAAAACTCTTTTTAATTGGTTGTCGGATAATTCAAAAAGATTCCCGACTTAGTGATCGCATACAATACGCAATTGTGACGGAGTTTTGATCCGAATCAAAACTTCGTGGCAATCGATCAATTGAGACTAAACGGCTAGCTTTACAACATACTGACTAGTTTTCATAAAACTAATTAATCCGGATTCTAATAATTGTATCACACACATCATAAAGCTTGTAAAGTAATCGCGACATTAGAATTCTGCACGCAATTAGCAAACTTAACCAATTTTTCCAATACTCGAAAAATCCAGTGAGCTAAAATTCCAAAACCGATCGTTTTAAACCAATCCGGGAGTCGAAACGAACTCGAAACCCGCCCGAATCTTCGCGGAGGTGAAGATACAAAAATTAATTGTCGAATGGGGGACCTCGAGGGGGTACCCACCCCCGGGGGCCACCACGAAGTGGCCCCGTAGGGTAAGCAGACCCGAGAGCACCCAGTTGGGGTGCTCTCGCGTCACCCATCCCCAAAGCCACCTTGTGGTGGTCTTGGGGTGTGGGTCCGGCCTCTGGTCCTCTCGGGATGTCCTTGGGGTGCGCACGCTCCACCCCGCAACTTCTTGGTTCAAACCGTGAGCCCGCGGGGTGTGCAAACAACTTAAAACATTATTTTTGAAACTATTTTTATCGGCAGTTTTTACGCGACAAAAACGGCGGATTTCTAACGTCGCTACAAGTTACCATAATGTTCTAGCTTGGCTTTGATACCATGAAAGTCGACCTTAGCACCACCATAAGGTTCTAGAGGCATCAATCATGCCAAATTTTAATTTTTATTAAGCGCTAAGCTAACAAGATCTTTACTAGATTATTAAGGTTTGTCTTTGTGATGTGATGAACTAAAGAGAAGAAAAGAGCATACAACCTTTGTAGTTCGAGTTCTTCTCTTCAATAGCTCCGGGTTGAAGTCCATGCGACTCTACAAGACTCCTTTTCGATTTGAACGAACCTCCTTCGTGATCTTCGCGCCAAAGACGATCCACCCGAAGTCCACAAGCTCAAATTAACCCTTCACTAATCTCATTAGTGAAGGCAACACTCCACATCAAATTGCTAATCTAATGTGTGATGGTAAAGTAGGGGTTTAATTTGCTCACTAGTTTGTGTTCAAGCTTCATGGTTCACATCACATGTGAGGGTTGAAGCTTGAACCACGGGATTGAGGAGGAAGAAGAAGCTAGAGAGCAACCATGGGAGCAAAACAAGCAAAATGGCTAAGTGTTGAGAATGAGTAAAGAATGAATGGCAACTCTTGAACCCCACTTATTCAAGCATGGAATTTTGTAATATAAAATTGCAACCATGTTTGAATAGTGAGTCAAGATGAACAAACAAATATAACTCCTATGCTTGCAACCATGCTCTCAATTTACACCTCATTTCTATTTTTCTCAAAAATAGAAAATCAAGCCATGCTTCATTATACACACACACACACACACACATTAATATATATATATATATAATGAAGAATAATTAGTGAGCTAATGATATTTGTTAAGATATAATTATATCACATATAATATATATCACATTATTAAATCAACACTTGATTTAATAATCCGGTTATATCACATATAACCGACTAATATCATTAATCTGAATATCAAATTATCAAACCAACACTTGATTCGATAATCGGTTATATCACATATAACCTGACCGACATCAGATAACTGCCAGATTATAATACGGTATCACATACTCATATTTAATCAGGCCCACACACATATCAACATATGCGCCCTACTTCGTTTCGCTCGAACCAGGAAATTTCTGTGTAGGACTCTAAATACTTTTTAATACGCCAGCAGTAGGTGATGATCATATCAATCACCTACAAGCCTCAGCGGTACTAGATGGACGTAACGGCTACCCAGGGATTGAGCGATATGAAGATCAAAAAGCAAGCCCGTCCATACTCTCCATGAAGCCTATCAGTAACACTACCGTACAGTCCGGTCTCTTCGCCTGATATGTCGCATATCATGTCTAGGGATGGTAAACGTCAGGCCCTAGTAACGTGATAAGTCATGCCGATGTCTGGCCTATAACGGTTTGAGAAACTACTGATAACTCTTATCAGTAAATCTCAGCAGCAGCCCTGGCCAGGGACTTCCAGTTATAGCCAATCGAGCATAGCGCAACATCAACCCCCAATACCGGGAGAGATGAAACCCCTCCTATCGCTCACTGACTCCATGTGACTCGGGACTTACCCAAAATCCACCTATTTGCACGACTCCTTTGAGCCGTGGTAGGGAGGAAATCAAAGCACAGTGGAAGCCACACAAGACTCTATGACGATCTAGGGTCTACAGACTAACCTGTACCAGTGTCGCCAGAGGATACCTATCTGACGATAGGTATACTACCACATAGGAGTTCTCGGCGAGTCCTGTTCGGTGTACCCATTCTCCAATGAGCACATGTGTACAATCTTTGATGTCACACACCAATGGTTGTGGGGTCAACCATCGCCCTCTAAGGGACAAGAAACGTACACACTAGTCTACACTGGAATATCGATGCCCTGGTCTCGATATTCCCACGACTAGAAACTGATTAAAGGATGTACTTATGGACCACTCTGGCCCCACTAGTATGATCTCATCATAATCCTGGTAGTCAAGTACATATCCTAAGGGCTTTATCAACATGTGAGAGCAAGACAGTAAAGAATACCAATCAACATGTTAAGATAAAGAGTAACCAGATAGCATACTATCATGTCGAGCAAGAAACTCCTCTCTCTCTCTCTCTATATATATATATATATATATATATATGTCCAAGTATCCACTATAATGTACATCACATGTACAATAATGGCCTCTAGTGCATACATATAACTAACACCTACTCATCAACGCTCAGGAGCTAAAGCCCTCCTAACGAGGTCACCATGCAAATTCCTGCTCGGCTAGTCTCCGAAGGGTAGGTTTCTACCCTACGAAGTCACAAGTCTAGGAACCACATCAGGGAGGAATCAGTCGATGCCGACCTATTCTACATTTTTTAACTCATGCTAAGAGACGTGGTTGTCAACCCAACTATGAGGAATGGACTGATACCGACCTACCTACACTTGGATATCTTTCGGTTCATCCTAAATGAGCGATCGCCATCTCGACTCCAGGGAGCGGGAGGGCACCGACCTTCCTATACTTGGCAATTAATCGACTTACACTCGACGTGCGATCGTCATCTAAAAAGCCGGGTATCGACCTACGGCCTACCACTCGAGTCAAAGAAAAGACTGACGAACTGAAGTACTCACGCAGAAAGCACACAGTCATGTGGAGGAAAATATGCTCAGCTTTATTTATATTCCAGAAATTTTTACAAGTTATTCTGGGCTCCTCAGCCTTACAAAACGCTCGGAGGCTTACAAAACTAAAAAAAAGGAAAGGCAGGAAAGCTGGGTCGTAGGCTCGGGGAGGATCTCGCCCTGCGAGATGCCAGCGTCGGGAACCAAAACGGCGACCTCCAGATCGGCGCTACCACCTGCAGCCTCACCCCCGGCGGCATCCTCGACAGCTTCCACCTGCGGCACACCCTTAGAGAGAAGGTACTGGACCCGGAGCTCGCTGTCAGCAAACACCGGCATCAATGCCTTGACGACATCGAGAGCCTGGTGCTAAACAATGGCTGAGGCGTCGGCAAGGTCGGCGTAGAACTGGTCCGACACCTTGTACCTCTCCACGGATTTCGAAGCTCGAAGATCGGCAAGCTTCATCGCATCGAGCTCCGCCTGGGTGTCTGTTCAGTTGAAAATATTGCACTTTGGTATAAGTATTTTCCTTACATTTCTTAAATAATAAAAGGTGTTTATTATAAATATTAAACATATTTGGATTTATCTGCAAAATACTATATTCCATATGTTTATATATTATAATTAATATTATGAAGGAAAATATAGGCATTTTATATTTATATAATATTTTGGTAATTGAAAATATGCATATCATATCAAATATTCTAATCACAATTCTTAAAAGATATAATATCATACAAATGGTTAGAATAATATTTCAAAATATATGCATAATATTTTAGTAATTAAAAGATGCACAGCATATCAAATATTCTTAATCATGTTTCCTAAAGATTTATTACCATATAAAGTGCATAGCATATTAAATATTCTTAATCAAGTTTCTTAAAGATTTATTACCATATATAGTGATTAAGATACTCTCTTTAATTTAATAAATAAACTAACATTATTCATAGAGATATTGTACAAGATTTAGCTCAGGTCAAGAGATCAAGATGTTCAAGATGTCAGGATCAAAAATCTGCCAAAATCATAAAATCAATACCGACAGGGACTCAGAATCCAGGCATGGAAAGTCACCATATTAGGAAGTCACCATATATGGTAACTAGTTTTTCTTCTTTGAGGGCTATATAAAGGACCAAGGGCTAAAGTTAGAAGACATCAAGCCGAAGAGATCACGAAGTCCAAGACGGCTCACGCATCCAGGCTGATCATCAACTGTTCATCTACCTCCTTCGGAAGAGTTCGAGAAGCAAACCAAGTTTTTGTAATCATTTTCTAAGGAATCAAAGTGTAGATTGTTCAAGTTGATTAATAAAGGTAGTTGTTTTATTTAATTCTTTTGCATTTTATATTATGTTTTCCCTCTCTGTCTTTTCATCTTCTTCTCCTAACATGCGCGAGTAATTCTCCGCTTGTTAGGGTTCGTAGGATTAAGATAGGCTAATGGATGATGAAAATAACTAAACCCTTTTTAAGTCCTATAAAGTTTAGGAACTTTATCAAAAGAATCATTAACATCCTAATCGGGCGCACTAGCAATTCTTTGCTAGTTCCGACCGCGATTAGAGATTAGATTAATGATTGTTTTGGTAAAGGCTAGATATGAACGGAGTTCCGTGTCGAGATAAGGGTTAAGAGTGGGATTCCTTTTCCCTCCAGAAACCCTAATCTACACGCATCACCGTCGTTCTGGTTTTAAATCTATTAAAGGATAAAAAGGGTAACTTTTAATTAATCGTCCATAACTACTAAATCCTAACGAACCCTACAAGCCCTCTTATTATATTATCTACATCTTTAAAATAATCTAGATCTATATTTTACATTCTTGTTTAACGTAGATCTAGAAACCATTCTATAAAAATTCTTTCTTCCTCCTCTCTTTCTCAACACATCTAAAGTAAAAGTAAAAGGTTCCACGTTTCCCAGAGGACGACCCGTACTCATTTCGGTCTAGCTACACGCGACACCGTTCTGATTGCGGTTAACTACAAACACACTTTTTCGTGTCAATCAGTGTCCCTCCTGCTGGCATCTCTCGACTTATTCATCGCGGCATAGAGCTTGCTGACCTCCTCCAACTTAGCCTGGATAGCCTTGTTGGATTCACTAAGAAGTCGGTGAGACTCCTTACACTTGGAGTTCGTCAACTCCTCGGCGACCACCCGGGTTTCGAGGATGGCTATCCTCTCCTTCGCCTGTTGCAGCTCCAGGCGCAGATCCTCTTCCTGCGAGGACGATTCGTCCGCCTTCGTCATGGCCGAGGCAATCTTCTCGGACTTCATGTTGACGATAAGGGCGCAGTGTTGGAGGACCTGAGGAAAGCAGCAAAAGGAGTTAAAAATGTTCAAACTGAGGAAAAATACTTAACGAAATCCTTAAGGGAAATTGGATACCGATCTAGACCGCCTCCTGAGCAATGGCGGCCACTTAGTCCTTCAGGGTCCCCCGAGGAATTTTGGTCCCGGTTGATCGCTCCATGTCCGAGAGCAGGCTATCGGAAATGGAAAGCCCCGAAAGCACCTCAAAACAGACGTCCCCCTCCTGCACGGGGATCCCGAAGGGTGGCGAGCGAGAGACCGTCCTTTTGTGCCTCTTGAAGGGGACACGGTGAGGTCGGCCTCATCCTCCGCCCCCTTCGCCCGGGTCTCTGGTCCCCGTGCATGCTTCTGGCTGTCATGACCCGAAATTCGACCCGTGACCGGCACTTAACCACGTAACGTCTACAGGCGTAATGCGACTAAGTAAGCCGAAACCCAGAAATCAAAACCATTAAAAGTAGTGAGTGTTGAAAACATTTGTTTTAAAACTTTTGGAAAACCTTAAGTAGTTTAGTAACTTTCTTAAAAGTTCAAGTTATTATCTTAAAAATTTTGGCAACATTTCCTTTGTAAAAACTAATCCCGAAATCGGGTACAAGACATGATATGAGTAAAATGATAAACAATATAATAAAGCATCCCAAACGGGAGCAATCACGCCAAACGGCGGAAACAATAACCACAAGAGTAATATACGACGCTGTAGCGAAGAAATGAGTAATAAGTGAAAAACATCACAACTAATAAAAACTGCATAAGTAGAGTCGGCTCACACGAGCTCGACACCAGAGTACAAATAATATACATCATCGTCCTCACACTGGTCTCTAAGTCAATACATGAAATAGTATATGGAGAGTACTAGATACAAAAGTGTGTACAAATGGAAAATAACCGGATACCACAAACCCACCTAGCAGCAAACAGCTCACGCACCAACTGCCGTGGTATCCGTAGCCAAAAAGATACAAGAAAGCAGGCTGCCGCGACTACTCTGAGGGGCAACCTACAAATACTGTGGCACAACGGGGGTG
The DNA here is from genome assembly GCA_030015575.1 of Agapanthus africanus. Classification (NCBI taxonomy): domain Eukaryota; kingdom Viridiplantae; phylum Streptophyta; class Magnoliopsida; order Asparagales; family Amaryllidaceae; genus Agapanthus; species Agapanthus africanus. The sequence goes on from JASDDO010000029.1 coordinate 365,230,450, forward strand.
AGTTGCCAACTCGTGAATAAAGATAACATATAAAGGTAATCACGAGTATGCACGTACTGTGATGCTCTAACATATGCCAGTAGATAACATCTATATGCGATGAGCAGGATGTGCAATAATCATACATAAGTACTCTATCAGGTGATATGACTACAGGATGAGATGCAAAATAATGAATGCTGAGCATGGGATGAAATAACATCTACACGGAATGTCAACGTGGAAAAAATAACCGGTGTCCATCAGTGCACCCAAATCCCAATAAAACTCAGCCGCCGTTACCCTCATCGGCCCTCAAATCCTGTAAATCCCTGAGAATCGTGAGTGCCCAACATCGGCACTCGAAAATATCATAAGATAATCGTGTCCAGTATCGACACGCAAATCCTCATATATCAGGCTCCGTCAGTCCGGATCGGCCCACGGGCTCCGTCTGCGGAATCGGCCCTCGGCCCCGGCAGTACGGGTCATCCCGTATCCATCTATCGACTCTGGTCAGTATCCTCCGGATAACCGCCAGGTCTAACCAATCACCGGTAGGTACTATCCACCCTGCCAGGCTCATCGTCTGCTCCACGAAAAACATTTCTCGCCCCGGGGAATCATACCGGGTCCACCACGAACCCGCAAACGGATCATCCAACTCCTCGAATCGGGTTTCAAGCACACGTCTCAGAACCGAGAAAACGCATGGTGGACGCACCAAAATATCATATCAAGAGGAACCGGGATTTTAAAACAATGCATGCTTTCTTGAAAAATACCACGGTTCTCAAATCCAGAAATCACATGAAATCCAAAGCCAATGCGTAAATCCATGCGATGTGATATATGCATCATAAGTCGTACTATGAGTAAAAGGGAGAAACCGCTCTTTAAGTAGATTCGTTTTTTTAAAAGGTATCATGCGGTCCCCGGTTTTTACCAAAAATCAACTTATCTAGGTAGGTACAATTTGTATATGCATAAGTATGGATATGCAAATGAGTATGTGTACAAGTAACATAATCATGTCAAATCATATATGAGGTGAGCTACAATATATTGTTCATGGCAATTCTATAGTGTGAGTGTCATGGCAATTACTAACGGTGTGTGTGTAACATGTAGATTAGTGCTCGTGCAACATGAACCGTTAGTAACAGCGTGGTGTGTTATTAATTCTAAGTTCATATATATATAGTATTAGTGTGGTTGCAGGAAATACAGTATGCAACCAATGTATATGAATGCAAATATGCAGTTACTATAGCCTATCAAGCCCTGACGCATAACGCCATACGGGCGATTTCCCCGTAGATGTTAAATCTACTCACAGTAGTCTCGTGCTAAGTGTAGCCGACGACTTGCTTTCCTTTCTTCGTGGCATCCGTCGTACTCGCCTGCAAACCTGGAATTACACAAGGAATAAGCATAAGCTAAAATCCTATAAAACGTGATACTAAAGCAGTAAGGAAAAAGTAGCGTCGCAAGCTAAACGCGTGAACTCGATACACTAAAACGAGCGTGTGCTAATCCCAGAACTACCCCGATGCGCTGCGATGCACAGAACCCACCAGACCATGACGAAGCGTACATGTCGCGCTAAACACATAACTCCAATTTAAGGGCAACGGGTCCCAGATTCTTATCTGGAAGAAAGCCCCAAAAGCAAACAAAACCAAACACTGTAAAACCAACACAGACACCACCCTGCAAAACACCAACACCCACAGAGCAGGGAGGCCGGCGTCGCCGAATTTTCAAGGGAAGTCGCCGGTTTATATGCGGTGGAACGGGCTTAAACATCAACCCAAAACCCTAGCTACCCTGCACACTATTTTGTAATTGTTTGCAACACCAGAAAATAATCGTAGACATAGCAGATCACCGTATCCTATAATCTTGTTTAAAAACGTTTTAAAAACACTAATTTGGTACTAAAAGGTATTTTAGTGCAAACTGAATTAAAAACCTGGTTCAAACAACACTAATAGCACTTAAATAAGTTAACCAAGCCATAAAATGCTAACTTAACATAAACTTTACTAATTTCCCTTCATTAGCACTAAAAAGCACACAAAAAATACGATTTTTAGCAAATTAAACTACAAGCTATGAATTAAGGTGCTAAGGGTGAGTTTAATACCTCCAAAAGACCCTAGGGAAACTTCACTTCCAACCCTTGCCCTCAAAGCCACTGACTTGCCACCAAAATCCCCAAAAGTGCCATTTTTTCCCAAAGTTTTTGTGAAGGAAAAAGGGATTTTGTGTAGGGTTTAAGTTGAAAGTGATGAGGAGCAAAAGAAGAAGAAGAAAATGGAGATGTTGCTGCTGCTACTGCTTTCTCTGCTGGAGATTTCCAGAAATGAGAGGGAGAGAGAAATGAGAGAGAGAGATGGTCAAGGTCAAGCCCCAATTTCACCTAACCACCATACCTCCCATTCCTTTGAATTTTATTTTTAAAAAAAGAGAGTTTAAATTGATTTATTTGGGCATATAAACCATGCAAGAAGAAATGAAAATGGTTACACTTAACCTATGATACAAAAATGATAAGTGTGCATGTTGTTACACTAAATCTTGCTTAAGAAAGTAATTAAGGAAAACTTTAATTAATGTGGACACAAGCTAAATTATAATTAATAAAACCCATATATATATAAAAACACTTCTCATCACAATTAGAGCTAGTTCTATTCGAGTTTTTAAAAAAAAGAAAATTAAAATTTACGGGTTTTTATGAAAAACGCGCATCATTACTAACTAACGTGAAATAAACCTAAACGAATTTTCAAAGCGTTACAATCTACCCCCCTTAAAGAAATTCGGTCCCCGAATTAAAAAATCTAGCCACGCGTACCTTCGAAGAGATGGGATATTTCTTCCTCATCTCGCCCTCGGTCTCCCAAGTGACCTCCTCGCTGCTCGGGCCACGCCAAAGGACCTTGACGGACGGTATAACCTTCGATCTCAATTTCTTCACCTGTCGATCCAAGATGACTACCGGCTGCTTTGCAAAAGAAAGGTCGCGCTCCAGCTGAATCGTCAGGTGCTGAATCGCATGCGAAGGATCATGAAGATACTTGCGGAACATCGAAACGTGAAATACTGGGTGAACATTTGGAAAGCTAGGCGGAAGGGCTAACCGATACGCAACTGCACCAACGCGCTCAAGGATCTCGAAGGGGCCCACGTATCTGGGACTAAGCTTCCCCTTCTTCCCAAATCTCATCACACCTTTCATTGGGGAGACCCTCAAGAAAACATGATCGCCAACAGAAAACTCATGTCTGCGCCGACGACGGTCCGTATAAGATCTCTGCCTGCTCTGGGCTGCTCTCATCCTATCGCGATGGATATTCGCGGTCGTCTCCTCAACAATCTACGGCCCTAAAATACTGCTCTCGCTGAGCTCTGTCCAACAGACGGGCGATCTGCATCTCCTCCCATAAAGATCCTCGAATGGTGCCATCTGAATGGTCTCCTGGAAACTGTTGTTGTAGGAGAACTCTACTAAGGGTAAATGATGATCCCAGCTACCTCCAAAGTCTAGGACGCACGCTCGGAGCATGTCCTCGAGAGTCTGAATAGTCCGCTCTGACTGGCCGTCGGTCTGCGGATGAAATGCTGTGCTGAAACTCAAGTGGGTGCCCAAAGCCTCCTGAAGCCTCTGCCATAGTCGGCTGGTAAACTGGGTGCCTCGGTCGGACACGATACATGTCGGGACTCCATGCAGTCGTATGATCTCGTCGATGAAAATCTGGGCATACTGAGCAAATCCGAAAGTCGTCTTCACCGGCAGGAAGTGAGCCGCTTTCATCAGTCGATCCACGATCACCCAAATGGAGTCATACCCTTGCCTAGTCCTGGGTAGACCCACGATGAAGTCCATAGAAATCTGTTCCCATTTCCACTCCAGAATGGGTAACGGCTGTAGCTCTCCCGCTGGCCTCTGGTGCTCGGCCTTGACTTGCTGACAATTCAGGCATCTCGGCACGAAGTCTGCGATGTCCCTCTTCATTCTGTCCCACCAGAAAACATCTCTCATATCATGGTACATCTTGGTGGAACCCGGATGAACACTGTACACCGATCGATGTGCCTCCTCAAGAATCTCACGCCGCAGTCCCTCAACATCTGGTACGCACAGTCTAGTCCCAAATCGCAGTATCCCCTGATCATCGATCACGAACTCGGAAAATTTGCCCTGTCCAATCTGTGCCATGATCTCTGAACAACGGTCATCACTGTACTGTGCCTCATGTATACGGTCAAGCAACTGTGGGCGTGCACGAACATGCGCGGCAAATCCTTCTCTATACAAGTTTGCTGTCCCCCGATCGGCGTGAACTCGAACTGCACTCGGCTGTCGCATAAAATCTGCCAATCTGTTGACGACTGCCTCTGCACTGCGTTCAAATAAGATAGACTACCCCCGGGCCTCCTACTCAAAACATCCGCCACTACATTCGCCTTGCCCGGGTGATACAAGATCTCACAATCGTAGTCCTTCACTAACTCCATGTAAGTCCACGGTAGAGCCCCGACCGTCTAACAGACGCCAAATGCGGAACAAAAACTTTTTATAAACTGGCGCTATCGCGTACTATAACCCGGATCTGCCATTAAAGCTAAACTAACAAACTACAAGGTGTGTAGAAATGTTATACCGAACGATCCGAGTCCTTCGGTCTTCAACCATCATCCCACGCTTTGTTGCGGCTGCTCCGATCTCCTGAATCTCCAGTCTTCTCGTCCAGATGGCACCACGTCGACGGATCTTTAAACGGGCTCCCGCCTCTGAACCGAGGCAACTCGATCATCAAGTTTGCTAAAAGAGATGACCAAGATTGATGTAGAGAATGAGTAAAACACTTTGTCTCGTTACGTCCAAAGCTATGGACGAACGGTTAATGAAGTTGCCTTTTGGATCGGGTGAAAAGAGAAACTGATCACATCTAATTTCTATGCACCAAAACTTATATCTTTTTTCAATCAACAACCATAATCCTATCAAGAGAGGGGGCCGTCCACTTATAGAGGAGGGGGTGAGTGTAGGAGCAAGGGGGTGACCTTAAACTAAGCTTATCATAACACAAAAGATCTCACTCAAATATCATAGCAAGAACAAAAGACATTAATGAAAATGTGACTCACTGATAATACCTCATCAACCATTAATGCAAATGAATGACTCACTAACCTAGTCATCATTCAAGAAGCTTCCACACTCATGACTCACCTCAAGAAAAAAAGATAAATTCGCATTTAACCGAATATTAAATACGGGTGATAGAAAACTGGAAACTGGCAACTTCCAAAAGTGATCCCGAAACGAATTTCAGGATAACCCCGTAATGGTATAAACATACCCGCATTTGTATTACGACCGAATACAAATGCAACTGAGACAAAGATATTATATCTACACAGTATAATACTCGGATCCGGCTTAAACCAAAGCCCACCAGTATTATCTGCCCGAAATATGACACGTACATAAACGCTCGTGCATTTTTGAACCCTGCCATAAAACCATACGGCCTCTACAACGTTTCGCCCGAACTTGGGAAAGTGTCTGTGGGGGACTCTAATGACTCATCAACACACTGGCACTGGGTATAACCTCTAACACGTCAGAGGTACAAGCTGTACGTAACGGTTGCCTATGTATTGATTGGAAGGAAAGCTAACGAGCGAACTCATCCAGAAACCCTATTGAGCCTAACAGTGACAATATACATACAGTCCGGTCCGTTCGTCTAAAGAGTATCGCATATCGAGTCTAGGGGGTGGATAAAGTCAGACCCCTAATAACGCGATGATTCGTGTCGGTATGAAGCCCATCACCTTCTGAGAAACTACTGATCCAAATCAGTAATTCTCCACTATCTCGGCCGAGGATTTCTAGTGATGGCCACCCGTGCACTGTGCGATATCAACCCCCAATACCGGGAGAGAAGAATCCCCGATGATCCGCTCACTGCTTCATGTGGCCCGGGACTGTACCCAAAAAATACCTGTTTGCACGTCTCCTTTGAGCATGGTAGGGTAGGAATCAAAGCACAGTGGGAACTCACACGAGACAAATGACGATCTCAGGTCGACAAACTAACCTGTACACATGTCACCAGGGAACTGCTATCTGACGATATGTATAATACCAACTAGCATGCTCCCGGCGAGTCCATCCGGTGTACTCATAACCCAATGAGCACATGTATACATCTTAGGTGAACCAACTGACACCAATGGCTTGTAAGACCGGCCATCGCCCCTCATCGGGGTCTCGACTGTATACACTAGTCTTCTCTTGAGTATCGATGTCCTGTCTCGAAACTCCCACGACTAGGGACACTTTAAGGATGTGCTTACAAACCCCAGCTCCCACGTATATGATCGCCATCATACTGCTGGTAGTCAAGCAAGAATCCTATGGGCTCTATCATCATGCAATAGTGATCTAAAGCATGTATACGATGATAAAGACAAACCAGATAGCATACTATCATCTCGAGCAAGACTGTCATATCGGTATAGGTCCTGTCTCAATCATTGCAATCACGTACTTGCGATCCAATAATTGACTTTGAGGGCACTATCTCCAACAATGTCCCACTTGCACTTAAGGCTAATTATTGCGATGTCGCTTACTCACAGCCTGTGTGATACCGATCATCCAACTCCTCTACTAATCAGTTTCACAAAGCTCGTTTGTAAAACTATTGTGTTCGAGAAATAGCCTTAGTGAGTGGATCCGCCCTGATGTTTCTTTCTATGTCTCTCTTAATCTCAAGTTCGCGGAGAACGCCAGTAATACCTGTCTTAGAATATGTCTGGATATCTGATGGGACCTAGTTTATAAATGAACTCCAAATCCAAACTTCTTAGACTGTAGTGATCACTGAACCTAATCAGTATCCAGCACCATGCCTCCCACAGTATCCTCTTGGACCACCTGTCCATAATACCGTCCCTCATCAGAGGGAAAGCTATAACTCTGACAATCACTCTGTCATCCATGTCACCTTTGAAGCCTGGAATGATAACCGTCTCCCGAAGGAGGCTGCCGTCATCAAATCCGTAGAACATACACTCATGTTCTAAAACTGCTTCCTTATGTTTCTTCAGAATTGGATAAATATAAACTTATCGCATCTAGTGCAAATACAACATCTGGTGTGGTACCTGACATCTCACGATTGACTCAATTGTCTAAGCAAGTGATCTGCCAATCATGCACATCCCTCTCTCCTTTAGTCTGTAAGACACCTTTAGAGAGGGTGACTCCATCACCTGCAGGTACACCACCATGCCAGGAGTCATCTTTCTAAATACCATTAGAATACTGTCAAAATACCCACATTGGGAAACTACCCAAATCTAGATCTAAAACCATAGATCTAGTAACCAAAAATGTCTGATATTATATCCATATCTTTTGTGGAGAAACAACAGTGTGACGACCAAAGTACAACCGATCGTAGTATAGGAATTTTACTTCCTACTCTGTGTATGTCATCCAAATACCAGGACATCACACCCTACCACCTTCTCAACAGATCAATTCCCTATTCTGATGAAGTCAAATCCATGACTGTCTCATCAAAATTAGATGATCTATCTTCGCTATAACTGCTGAAGTCTATAAATAGACATAAGCTCCTTGTCCACTATGCTTCCGCTGCTCCCACTAACTATGACAATCCTCTGGCAGAATAATATATACGTCAACTTCTAAATCTAGTTTAGAACGACGCTATACATATCCTCCTGCCGAGTCTCATAGTCTGGAACAACAGTAGTGTCAAGTCTGGGTAAACAAGAACCTCCCTGTCACCGTCCTTGAGGCTACCAGAGTACCTCTCGGGTGTCTGAGGTTACCCACCATGTTTGCGGAGTGTCTATTGGAATGTCAAACCTGATTGAATATATAGGTCCTATTAAATTTTCCGTAATCGTTTGTGGTTCTGGAATCACTTCCAGTTCTACCATACTCCCACTACTGTTTTCTGAAAAAGTCCATTTTAATAAAACTGTGGCGAGTCAAGAATAATATCACTATTGATCTTCCAGATGGTAGAAATGTCAACCCTCGTCAAAACCAGGGTCAACCCACAAACTGCCATTACAGAAACGTGCCTTGAGTTATCCAGTGTCTGGTTTTAAGCATAAGCTGGACAACTCCCCGTATCTTAACATCGTTAAGATATGAACCATTCTATATACAATATAGAAATAGAGGCACTAATTTAATTGGAACCAGATTCAAATCATGCAGCTGTTTCCAGTGCAAATCATCTTAATGGAGAGAGGCTTATCAGCATTACTCAACTTAGGAATCCATCCAATTATGAGTAACCTGAAAGAGAAACAAGTTTCTCAAAACCGTTACTATCAATTGAATACCAATCACAAGAATCTACATCTTTGATCTCTTTGAAGAATCCCGATACTTGTGATACCTGGTTCTCTACTTTATTCTTATACCCACAACTTCTCAAAACTTAGACATTGTATTTCTACGAAACACTTGTCTAAAACTAGAGAAGTCACAAGTAAATAGAACATAGTACGAGGACCAACCCCTTTATCCTGATGGACACTGGACAACATACAATACTCTGTATAAGTCCGCTGAGTTGAATAACTCATAACCTGTGCGTCGTAGGTTAAAAACTGTACCCAGGCGATTTCCTCAAATATCACCAATTACAACGAATTCCGATATAATGAGGATAATCACCTAATTCCCAATAACTTACTCCCACTCATCATCTGTAAAACCATACAGATATGAGAATGAAACCTGGTAAATACATACCCTGGAGTAAGTATCTAATCGGGAAATCAGTTTTCCTTTAACAGTGTACTGAAACATGAAAATGTTTCGTAGGGGTATCCTGGTATTCTTAGTAATGCCTCTTCCATAATCCAATTCATGATTTTAACCGTATATTTCCTTTGCCATCTCTCCAAATCCCTTTATTTGTCTTTATTCATTACCTTCTGTATACCATCGTTAGGCTAAGTGGTTTTCTTCTTTCCCTACCGTTCGGCACCAGCCTATGGTTTGGAAGAAGACTGTCCAGTAAGCATAACAGGTGTACCCTCCTAATCCTAGGAGTACTCGCAACTTGAGAGAAGGTGATGATAAAAGATAACTGAATAATACCTTATTCTATTTCTCCCGAACTGGGGAAAAAGCAAAGGTGAAATAGGAGTGGCGATGAAGTACGTGGTTTGGTCGTGAATGATAACAGTCGCAATTTACTTTGCCCTCTTTCTAATCTCTTTATTTTGTCTTTAGTTATTACCTTCTGTACACCTTACTTAGGCTAATTGGTTTTCTTCATTCCTTACCTTTCGGCATCTGCCTATGGTTTGGAAGAAGACTATCCAATAAGCGTAATAGGTGTACTCTCCTAAACTAAGGAGCCCTCGCAACCTGAGAGAAGGTGATAATAAAAGACAACTGAATAAACCAATTCTATTTCTCCTGAACCTGGATCCATCCTCGAAGAAGTCCCTTCGAGTTTGTATATAACCATATGATGGATCTATCCAATGGAAGTGGATATCTGTAGTAATACGGGGTGTTCTGAGAAATGCAAAGGGTAAAAGAAGGAGTGGCAATGACTTATGCAACTTTAGACAATCCAAAAAGCCGGTATTTTAAGAAGGTTCGGTCAACTTGGTCACTGAGTCATAGTCTAGGGTCGGTCAATGGTCGCAGCCAAAGAAAGAGAGAGAAAAGAAACACTCTGCGTGCACTCTAACCTAGATCAGAATGGTTATCACTTTATCTAATCAGGAAACCTCCCACTGTAATCTCAAATTCTCCTCCAAACCTAAAAGAAGAATTAGTCGGGATCACCCGAAGAGTAAACTAACTCATCAGTGGGAATCAGGATCCAACTATCATCGCATGATAACTTGATGGAAGGCACTCAAGTTATCATACTTCAGAAGGTATGCGCATACTTGGCAAGTTTCATTATGTTTGAAACTCCCGATATGATTTTTGCCCCATGCTCTTATGACCTTGGCTTTGGTCAAAATGTTATAAGTCACATGCCAAGTTCTATCCGTCACTATCCAGGTCAATTTGAACCCACCCGCAGATGCCCTTGATTTTGGCCAAAATGGCAGAACGACTGTCCCAAACCAACTCATCTATCTATGCAACAAATGAATACCCAGCAGCTACCAAACACTATGCCTTGACTTTGGCCAAAATACACAGCTTGAATACTACTGAATACCCAAAAGAAATGACGGAGGGCTACAGCTGGTTTTTGGCGAAAAAACCTTTAACGTAATGAACTTGATCTCGTTGAAGGAACCTGATAGTTTTTTATAAAAATACAGTGGCGAAAACCTTTGCTAAAGAGGTCACTCCCAGTGAAGGGATCTCGGCTCTTTCCTCGTGGAATGAGGTACAGGATATTCCAACTGAATATCATGATGCAAAGCAACTTGTAATCGACTATATTAAAGTTATTACCCCGACGCAAATTTCTGCCCAAGGGGTCTCTCCCGGTGAAGGGATATCAGCCATTGCCTCGTCGAATGAGGTGCAGGATATTCCAACCGAATATCACTATGCAAAACAAAAGGAAACGTCTTTGTAATAACAGTTTTAAAATTTGTTCCAACAACATCAAATATAGGTTTGTTTTATCCTTATATTGATAAGAATCAATGCAGTCCCATCAATCAATCACACCAGAAAAGAACGAAAATATAATGTACGTATATGCCATCCGCATTCGCCACTGGGTCCCGTCATCACCCGTTAGGTTACTTAACTAACGACAGAGCGGGGGCTGGACTAGCGCGGGTGTAAATATATACAACATCTAATAGTATATATACCAATATACAATAATCGCTCCAGGCGTGATAATATGCTACATTACAGAAAAGTAATAAGCATCACAGAACAATACAGATAATCTGGGATCCCCGGGTTTCACAGAGCCGCTACTGAAACCCGACGTTTCCCTGGTCGTATGGATAGCCTGTGCAATGAAACCTAGACCCCTACGGGTGCGGCAAGTTACCCGCCAAAACCTGAAGCGAGGTAGTCCCCCACAGCATAGTGAATGGAACACCCGGCACTTCACGGAATCCGGTAAATTGAGCACCCCTCCTTGGGTCAACCTGTACCCCCTACAAGTACGGCGAATAGTCTGCCAATTATAGAGTGAGGTCCCTTTGCCTCTCAAAACCATGAGATACGGACCCGTTGCCCTCCAGAACCCGGCTATCCGTGCACTCCGTCGCGGGGTAAACCTAGTACAGAAATAAAAATATGTACAACGGGTACATCGACCTCAACCCGGTCGTGCCCCAAAAGAATATTATACAAACAGGCAGTGACGGCAGTCCACATGTTGGACGCTCGCCCCACAATATCAAATGTACAAATAAATTCAAATTGCACTATCATTGCACCCTGCTATCCACCACGACATATCCGCAACATCACAGCACAACACAGAACATCAACGCGAATGTCACGTTCGCAAATCCGTCTAAAAGAGCTATAGCAATTAGACGCAATTTACCGCTCGAATGACATTCCCGGTCGGAGATATAAAGTAAGTACTGTAAACTAACATATTTAAAATTTCAATCGACAAAACTTCCCGAAGTGGGCCCCACATACATCTGCTGTACAGTAATAAAATATGGGTCCAAAAGAATAGTACCAAAAACCATAATTTCCAAAATAAAGCTCTCTGGAAAAAGTTGGAGCACTGTTCCCACAAACGCGCCGCGGTTCCGCGGTGGTATTGTGGGATCACGTGCCCAAATTTTTCCAGAATGCTTAGAAAACCCTGCACGCTTTTCTGTGATATGCAAAATTATTTTTAGGCCCTTTAAAAAATCGACAGAAACTTGTGTGCTGAAAATTGTGATTTCGGAAATTCCGTTCGATCGATCTTTTAAACGCGTTAGCACAAGTTAGTAAAGCTTAATGGTGAGGCTCTGATACCATTGTAAGTCCACGGTAGCGCCCCGGCCGTCTAACAGACGCCAAATGCGGAACAAAAACTTTTTACAAACTGGCGCTATCGCGTACTTGATTAGTTGATTTAGCGTGCTTGCGCTTTCTAAAAGATAGATCAAAAATATTTGTAACCGCAATCAAGAACGGCGTCGCTTTGCAGCTAGCCGGTGAGTACGGGTCGGTCCACAGGGATGTTGTGAATTTCCGATTCGTTCTTACGAGTTAATTCCGAAGGGTGTTCGGTTGTTTATTAAATCTAAAAATCTAATTATTCTAGGGCAATTAATTAAATCTATTCTTGCTAGGACTAGGTTTAGGGATGATTTGGAAATGGTAGTAAATCTCAACGCTTTCTTTACCCGAATGAAGATCTGTGAGGAGTTATGGTAATTATCAATAAAGTGGATTAGATCCGTTCGGGAAGGTGTTCCTTCCTCTAGGTTCTTGTCCTTCCTTTAGAGATCCTTACCCTAACCTTCATGGAAAACATCACACCCGGGCCTTTATACTACGGTATCACCGCTACCTCGAGGGATAGAGTGCCGTAGGGAGCGGTATGTGCATGTATGCATGGAGTCCTATTGTAAATATTTGATGGGTAAGAAAGGGATGAGAGATCGCATCTCTCAAAATCCTTCCCAAAAGCTAAACCCTAAACAAGTTCCTAAGGCATGAAATTAAATCTACCTAGGGCAAGGAATTAAAATACTTACTGATGGCTCTCTCAAAACATCAAAGCAGGGTTGTCAGATCTGAATTTCTGAATTAAAGAGAGGCACCGATGCTCTCCAAAAGATTTCTAAATTTTATTAATGAAGGGAGGCATCAAGTTTACAATGAATTAGAGTCCCTATTTATAGGAAATAGAAACCCTAGGTTACATCTTGAACCGCATGTCTACATTTACACAAATACCCCTAGGCAGACCCATACAGAGCCACAGAAGACTTGGTAAAATTTTATGCTATCAAATCCTCAGACCCACCGCGGAACCGCGGCCCAAGGCCCTGTTTGGCCGCGGTTCCGCGGCCAAAAGGAAGAATTGGGCTCTGGGCTTTATGGGCTGGTTTCTTGTCATCTTGGGCTACTTAGTTCTGTCTATCTTTTTCCATTTGGGCTTCTGTTTCTCTTCCAGATTTCCAGTGAACATTGTTGTGGATTTTAACCCGTTCGCTTTGAGTCGATGTCTTGAATCTTGCTTTGTGAATTGTTCCTTATGTAGGCTTGATCAAGAGTCTTCTGTTTGTTGGTCAAAGTCTACTTTTTCATCGTCTTTACATCGTTTTCACTGTTTTCTGTCCAAGAACCTGTAACCTGTAACATGTAGCAGACATGCGTCAAAAGCACCTGTTTTCATTGTAAAATGCATAAGAATGGGGAATAGAAAATGCAATATTATGGTATGAACAAATACCCCCAAACTTATCTTTTGCTCGTCCTCGAGCAGACTTATTGTTTTATTCTTTACAAAAAACCTAACCGCACTTTCGCAGGGAAACGCGATTGCACTGAGCTCGTGCAACAAGCCGTTAAACCTCTAGGTGTCCCTAGTAGGAGGAGTGTTGTCTCCTGAGGGTTTTCAGCGGATTACACCCACAAAATCCTATCAATTTGGCCCATTGACTTTTGTTCTCTAATTAGGTTTTCTAACAAGGAATTCTATTATCTTTTGACTCGCAAATTATCCACCCATATTCTTCACACTTCCTCATCATCTAACTTAAGATTATATATGTTATGTAGATTTACTTAGCTTTCGGCATTTCTTAAGTCTTCCTTCTAGGGTTCCATCTCCACTTAGGAATTTTTATCAACTCTACTAAAGATACAAGTTCTATTCTTCATTCCTTTCTCTTATCTAAACTCTAATCACATATCCCCACGTGTGTGTAAATATCACCCCTACACTTGGAAATTCAAATCAAGCAATCGTACTCCCGTCCATTGTCCAAAGCACTTGTGAATTTTCACTTTCGCATCCTTCATGCAACTGTTAATACTTCTTGAGGTACCAACAACCGATTACAAGATGCGTTAGCGTTTTAAAGCGTACTTCCTAGTTTTGCAACACCCAAGGCTTTAGCAGTGACTCCCAAACCAGTTGGTCTAAGGCACTAGGTGATGAAGCACCCTCGCTAAATATTTTTCTATTTTTACAGCTTTAAGTAATCACAAAAACCAGTGTCCATTTTTTTCCTTTATTCACTTTTTTTTTGTTTTTTTTTTTTTTTTATTTTCATTGTACTAAGGACTTTAGACAAGAGCATTTCAAGGTCTCCTCTACTATTCCAAGTTTCAAGGTGCGTGATTGTGCAAATTGTAGGGTATACGTTTTCAGAATCTAGACTTAAGCTAGGAACTATTTTTCAAACTTATACTCTAATAAGAACATCAATACTCTTCCCTCATTTTGACTTAGCCCAAGAAGTGAACCCAAAATTTGCCTATTTCTAAATAAACTACAAGGCATATACTTTCTACCGTTAAACTTTAAGGAAGGTTATTTTTAGGGTTTTTAATTTACTAAGTCTAAGATCTAGTTGTTCCTAGCTAGTTAACCTATTTGTCAAACTCTAGTCAATTAGCCAAAATTGAATACATTAATTTTTATAATTTTTGAAATTGTTCAAATTTTTATAGATTTTCAAATAAGTATGCAAATGCAAAAATATGTACAAATGAATGCGAAGGAAGAAGACGTACCGAGCATACCCCCAAACTTGAACTTGACAGTGTCCTCACTGTCATGCTAAACCAAGATGGTCAAAATACCGATACTCCCCTGTTTATTTATTTATAATTTTTTAATGTTTTGAATTTTTTTTTAATTTTTTATAGAAAAAGAAAACAAAAAATATTTACATATGTACAAGATTCCCCCCCAAACTTAAGCTTGGCCTTACACAGGCCAAATGTTAGCACCAACCATTCAAAAATCTTATCATGGTAATGGTAGAGTTGGTGCAAAAATGGGATGGAAAGAAAAGAGATGAAAAGCACGCGAGACCGTGTTGAAAGAAGAGTGGTAGAATATGGTCTCGGTGGGGGAGAAGAAAGGCGAAAAGAAGAAGGAAGTGGAGTACGATCTTGAGGGTGTAAATTGAGTGAATAAATTAGCGCAATTTGTGATGACCGATGTGTTAAAAGCGATTGCGCTAAGCTATCAACTCGTCGAGAAATGGGATCAAATCCCTCAAGATTCGTGAGAAAACATGGGTACGCCGAACTTGGGATAGGAGAAGAAAGCGTAACGGTCATTTGTTCGGTCGGAACAATAGGAAGGAGGGAGGGTGATATAACAGTCAAAGGTTCAGGAGGCTGAATTGGAAAATCCGACACATCAAATAAAAAAGGTTCAACCTCAATATTATCCTCAAGACTATCCTCATAATTATCCTCATAATTCTCCTCAATATTCAACTCATCCATGCCATTATCATCAAAATCAAGACGCATATGAGATTCGGGAGAAACATTTAATAACTCGGGATGATGATTTGAACATAAAACTTCAATTAAATCGACAGGTTCATCATCCGAAATATTCCCGGCGTCTATATCCTCAATCAAGTGAAAGTCAATTTCTTTAGACACCTCCTCAAAAGCATGGATGTTTATCAATGTAGGTTCTAGAGTGGAAGTGTAAAGGTCAAACAAATTAGGTGCTGTTTCACTCGAAGGGGGTTCTTCACAATCTGGCAAATCAAACACTACAAAATCACACAACTCATTTTTATTTTCAACAGGTGAACTATTTAGGGCAATTGATGGAAAACAGGAGTTGTGGGCTTCTATTGGGTAAGGGTAGGTTTGATTTGAAAATCCTCTCTCATTCTCACTCCGTCCAACTGCCGCCTCATACATTGAAAAATTTGGAGCTAGCGGGACACTAGCTACCGGTTCACTAGGTTGCATAAGGGTGGCCACGGACGCTTTCACATTCCTAACCATTTTATTTGTTGCTGCGATATACGCCTCCAACGCCTCTTCCAAACTAGACTTGGGTGGTAAGGGGGTTTCGGTAAAAGATTCGAAATTGTTTGGATATGTGAAACTCCCTAATGGCTGTGTAGGAACAGGGTCTAGTGACGGTGGGAAAGTCGGGTAGGACTGGTAGGAAGTGGGTGATTGGACTGGGGTAGGGTCAACATGTGGATAAAAAGGTGAATAGTCTTGTTGATCCCTAGAACTAGATGTGTGGAGAGGGGTGAAAGATCGGCTACGAGATTGAGCAATATGCTCAGCAATGGACATCGGCCTAGGAGTTACAGCAGGACTTGGAAGAGTGGTATCAACATGTGGATAAAAAGGTGAATAGTCGTGCGAATCCCTAGAACTAGATGAGTGGAGAGGGGTGAAAGATCGACTGCGAGATTGAGCAATATGCTCAGCAATGGACATCGGCCTAGGAGTTACAGCAGGACTTGGAAAAGTGGTGTCAACATATGTAGGTGGTAAAGGTTGACTAGGTTGACACAAAGTGGGTTGAAAAGTCAAACTATTTCTCCTAGACTCCTCTATGTGATCTTTCAAAGATTTTCTAGGCAAGGAAGGATCGTCTTTAGATTGACTGAACAAATTGCCGAACGACGCAAAATTAGGTTCAGGATACCAAAGTTCGGCTAATGATTTTTTATATGGGGTACCCATGTTAAAAGAAGAAAGGTGACAAGAAAGAAAGTTGGGGGATGGTGCAAGGATTTATTTGGGGCTCAAAAATTTTTGCAAGTTCTTTAAAACATTTGTCCTTTTTATTTTCATTTTTTTTTTCTCTCTTTATTTGGAAAAAATTTTTGTTGCACAAAGATTTTTGTTGCAAAAAGATTTTAGAGAAAAGATATGCAACAGCAAAATATTACTTGCAATTGGTTATTATTTGAAGCATATCACAAGAATCTTTATTTGGAAAGAATTAACAGCAAAATATTTCTTGCAATCAATTTAGTTCAAGCGGGGCCCACAAATCCTGCACAAGATCGTTATTTGGAAGGGAATATATTTTGATAGCGCACAAAATCCTGCAGGAATTTTCAGAAAATATATTTCAAAAATTACGGAGGATGAACCAGAGAAGCTTACAGACCAATTTTCCTGCGCTGAAGACAGTAGATAGCCGCGGAATCGCGGTCTCAGGCGGCTTGACGCGGCGGAAGCGCGGCGACTGAAGCGGCGCAGATCCCGAGATCTCTCCAGAGCGCGGCGGAAGGGCGGCAGAACCCGGTTTTTGCCGCGGATTAGCGGTTCACGTCTTGAAAATTTTTCTGTTGTTTCGTTTTGAAAATCCCCCTGTATTCTGATCTTCTGAATTCTGTTTTGCTTCCTGGAAATTTCCAGATCCGATTTTGTACCTGCAAAATTTCACACACAAAGTATCCCTTCCAAAAATAACAAATGATATATATTTTTATATTTTTTTATATTTTTCAGATTTTTATGAGTTTTTAAATTTTATGATTAACCCGAAATTGCGAAAAGAAAACTCTACGCCATCCCCGGCAACGGCGCCATTTGATTAGTTGATTTTTAGCGTGCTTGCGCTTTCTAAAAGATAGATCAAAAATATTTGTAACCGCAATCAAGAACGGCGTCGCTTTGCAGCTAGCCGGTGAGTACGGGTCGGTCCACAGGGATGTTGTGAATTTCCGATTCGTTCTTACGAGTTAATTCCGAAGGGTGTTCGGTTGTTTATTAAATCTAAAAATCTAATTATTCTAGGGCAATTAATTAAATCTATTCTTGCTAGGACTAGGTTTAGGGATGATTTGGAAATGGTAGTAAATCTCAACGCTTTCTTTACCCGAATGAAGATCTGTGAGGAGTTATGGTAATTATCAATAAAGTGGATTAGATCCGTTCGGGAAGGTGTTCCTTCCTCTAGGTTCTTGTCCTTCCTTTAGAGATCCTTACCCTAACCTCCATGGAAAACATCACACCCGGGCCTTTATACTACGGTATCACCGCTACCTCGAGGGATAGAGTGCCGTAGGGAGCGGTATGTGCATGTATGCATGGAGTCCTATTGTAAATATTTGATGGGTAAGAAAGGGATGAGAGATCGCATCTCTCAAAATCCTTCCCAAAAGCTAAACCCTAAACAAGTTCCTAAGGCATGAAATTAAATCTACCTAGGGCAAGGAATTAAAATACTTACTGATGGCTCTCTCAAAACATCAAAGCAGGGTTGTCAGATCTGAATTTCTGAATTAAAGAGAGGCACCGATGCTCTCCAAAAGATTTCTAAATTTTATTAATGAAGGGAGGCATCAAGTTTACAATGAATTAGAGTCCCTATTTATAGGAAATAGAAACCCTAGGTTACATCTTGAACCGCATGTCTACATTTACACAAATACCCCTAGGCAGACCCATACAGAGCCACAGAAGACTTGGTAAAATTTTATGCTATCAAATCCTCAGACCCACCGCGGAACCGCGGCCCAAGGCCCTGTTTGGCCGCGGTTCCGCGGCCAAAAGGAAGAATTGGGCTCTGGGCTTTATGGGCTGGTTTCTTGTCATCTTGGGCTACTTAGTTCTGTCTATCTTTTTCCATTTGGGCTTCTGTTTCTCTTCCAGATTTCCAGTGAACATTGTTGTGGACTTTAACCCGTTCGCTTTGAGTCGATGTCTTGAATCTTGCTTTGTGAATTGTTCCTTATGTAGGCTTGATCAAGAGTCTTCTGTTTGTTGGTCAAAGTCCACTTTTTCATCGTCTTTACATCGTTTTCACTGTTTTCTGTCCAAGAACCTGTAACCTGTAACATGTAGCAGACATGCGTCAAAAGCACCTGTTTTCATTGTAAAATGCATAAGAATGGGGAATAGAAAATGCAATATTATGGTATGAACAATACTATAACCCGGATCTGCCATTAAAGCTAAACTAACAAACTACAAAGTGGGTAGAAATGTTATACCGAACGATCCGAGTTCTTCGGTTTTCAACCATCATCCCACGCTTTGTTGCGGCTGCTCCGATCTCCTGAATCTCCAGTCTTCTTGTCCAGGTGGCACCACGTCGACGGATCTTTAAACGGGCTCCCGCCTCTGAACCGAGGCAACTCGATCATCAAGTTTGCTAAAAGAGATGACCAAGATTGATGTAGAGAATGAGTAGAACACTTTGTCTCGTTACGTCCAAAGCTATGGACGAACGGTTAATGAAGTTGCCTTTTGGATCGGGTGAAAAGAGAAACTGATCACATCTAATTTCTATGCACCAAAACTTATATCTTTTTTCAATCAACAACCATAATCCTATCAAGAGAGGGGACCGGCCACTTATAGAGGAGGGGGTGAGTGTAGGAGCAAGAGGGGTGACCTTAAGCTAAGCTTATCATAACACAAAAGATCTCACTCATAGCAAGAACAAAAGACATTAATGAAAATGTGACTCACTGATAACACCTCATCAACCATTAATGCAAATGAATGACTCACTAATCTAGTCATCATTCAAGAAGCTTCCACACTCATGACTCACCTCAAGAAGAAAAGATAAATCCGCATTTAACCGAATGTTAAATACGGGTGATAGAAAACTGGAAACTGGCAACTTCCAAAAGTGATCCCGAAACGAATTTCAGGATAACCCCGTAATGGTATAAACATACTCGCATTTGTATTACGACCGAATACAAATGCAACTGAGACAAAAATATTATATCTACACAGTATAATACTCGGATCCGGCTTAAACCAAAGCCCACCAGTATTATCTGCCCGAAATATGACACGTGCGTAAACGCACGTGCATTTTCCGAACCCTGCCATAAAACCATACGACCTCTACAACGTTTCGCCCGAACTTGGGAAAGTGTCTGTGGGGGACTCTAATGACTCATCAACACACTGGCACCGGGTATAACCTCTAGCACGTCAGAGGTACAAGCTGTACGTAACGGTTGCCTATTTATTGATTGGAAGGGAAGCTGACGAGCGAACTCATCCAGAAACCCTACTGAGCCTAACAGTGACAATATACATACAGTCCGGTCCGTTCGTCTAAAGAGTATCGCATATCGAGTCTAGGGGGGTGGATAAAGTCAGACCCCTAATAACGCGATAATTCGTGTCGGTATGAAGCCCATCACCTTCTGAGAAACTACTGATCCAAATCAGTAATTCTCCACTACCTCGGCTGAAGATTTCTAGTGATGGCCACCCGTGCACTGTGCGACATCAACCCCCAATACCGGAAGAGACGAATCCCCGACGATCCGCTCACTGCCTTCATGTGGCTCGGGACTGTACCCAAAAAATACCTGTTTGCACGTCTCCTTTGAGCGTGGTAGGGTAGGAATCAAAGCACAGTGGGAACTCACACGAGACAAATGACGATCTCAGGTCGACAAACTAACCTGTACACATGTCACCAGGGAACTGCTATCTGACGATATGTATAATACCAACTAGCATGCTCCCGGCGAGTCCTATCCGGTGTACTCATAACCCAATGAGTACCTGTATACATCTTAGGTGAACCAACTGACACCAATGGTTTGTGAGACCGGCCATCGCCCCTCGTCGAGGTCTCGACTGTATACACTAGTCTACTCTGGAGTATCGATGCCCTGTCTCGAAACTCCCACGACTAGGGACACTTTAAGGATGTGCTTACAGACCCCAGCTCCCACGTATATGATCGCCATCATACTGCTGGTAGTCAAGCAAGAATCCTATGGGCCCTATCATCATGCAATAGTTAACCAAGCCATAAAATGCTAACTTAACATAAACTTCACTAATTTCCCTTCATTAGCACTAAAAAGCACCAAAAAATACGATTTTTAGCTAATTAAACTACAAGTTATGAATTAAGATGCTACGGGTGAGTTTAATACCTCCAAAAGACCCTAGGGAAACTTCACTTCCTGCCCTTGCCCTCAAAGCCACTGACTTGCCACCAAAATCCCCAAAAAAGCCATTTTTTTCCAAAGTTTTTGTGAAGGAAAAAAGGATTTTGTGTAGGGTTTAAGTTGAAAGTGAAGAGGAGCAAAAAAAGAAAAAGAAAATGGAGATGTTGTTGCTGCTACTGCTTTCTCTGCTGGAGATTTTCAGAAATGAGAGGGAGAGAGAAATGAGAGAGAGAGAGATGGTCAAGGTCAAGCCCCAATTTCACCTAACCACCATACCTCCCATTCCTTTGAATTTTATTTAAAAAAAAGAGGGTTTAAATTGATTTATTTGGGCATATAAACCATGCAAGAAGAAATGAAAATGGTTACACTTAACCTATGATACAAAAATGATAAGTGTGCATGTTGTTATACTAAACCTTGCTTAAGAAAGTAATTAAGGAAAACTCTAACTAAGGTGGACACAAGCTAAATTATAATTAATAAAACCTATATATATATATATATATATATATATATATATATATATATATATATATATATATATATATATATATATATAAACGCTTCTCATCACAATTAGAGCTAGTTCTATTCGAGTTTTTAAAAAAAAGAAAATTAAAATTTACGAGTTTTTATGAAAAACGCGCATCATTACTAACTAACGCGAAATAAACCTAAACGAATTTTCAAAGCGTTACACTGGCTCTCCCCGCGGCTGACTTCCGAGGCTCGGGTTGCAGCGGAAGGCTTCTCCAATGCAGTTGGTTTCGGGGCCGAGCTCGAACCGGGACGGGACGAGCTAGCGCCCCCGGTCTTCTTTCCTGCCTTCGAGGCCATGGCAGCTAAGAATTTGGATCGGTCCATTTGCTCTGCAGAAAGGAGAATACACAAAGAGAGTTAGTGACGCTGAAAAGGGCAAAGAAAATTCATCAAAGTTTAAATAGATCGTCTACGACGGTCCTAACTTACCCAGAAAGCGCGGAGGGCTGAGCCCAGCCCAGCTCAGGGCCTACTCAGAAAGCAGAACGTCGGCCCGCTAAATCAGCTCTCACATGGATACCGCCCTCGCCTCAGGTGAGGACGACTGCCTCATCCTCAGGCAATCGGCCCTGTGCCACTGTATAGGCACAAGCCAATTCTCACCCTCGGGTGGCCCGACGAATATGAACTTCTCCTTCCATTCGTGAATGGAAGAAGGGACGACTACTACCCCCGACCCGCCACCCTACCCTTGCGTTTTTTGAAAGAAAAATATACCCGGCTCGGCTCATCCTTGCTGGTTCCGGGATGATTCTTATAACAAAGAAATGAGACTATGAGGGTCAAACTAAAAGTGATATTTTCAAGTTTCAACCGGATCAGAGACCCAAGGAGGATTCTCCACGAGTTTGGTGCTAGCTGGCCCGGGACAAGATGGAAGCAACGAAGCACCCCACATACCTCGGTTGGGAAGGGCAGACGTATTCCCTCCCGGAATTCTTCCAAATATAGGGCAATCTCCTTGTCCTGCACCTAGTCCGTCCGCTCACCCTCTTTGGCTAAACGGAGAGAATAGGTAGAGGGGATATGGAACCGAGCCCGGATCTCGGCAAGCTCATCCACATTCTTCAAGACGGAGGGCGCAACGCGGGCATTCTCGACATGCACGTTGGGAGCCCTTGTTGCCTTCCGACGGAGGGTGATGGGGGTGGCCCTGACTCTCGGATGCGATCCTGACACAGAGGATGAAGAAGAAGAAGACGAACCCTCTTGGTTATTTAAAGCCGAAGAGGAGGAAGACCCTCTGGACTCAGCTCCAACAACTGGAACCTCATCGCCCGACTCTACTCTAACTATCTCTACAGACTCCTCAGATGAAGACATCTAACCTGACTTAAAGGAAGGGGCTGGCCGAGGAAAAAGCACGGGCGATCCAATCTAAAAGGAAATAGCGCCAGGCAATTTCTGACAACGAGGATAAATTATGGTGGAAGCATCGGCCTTAGGGGGTCCCCTTCTATTTATATTCCCCTAAAGAAGAACATCCAACGGACCAGACTAATTCCCGCCAAAACGAAACGTCGCGCCCGATGACCAACAGGGCGCCATATGGCGATCAGCCATTGGGGACATCCCTTCGGTTGCAGGTGGCAGCGACAGCCTGTCGCTTCCGCTAACCCACGTCGAACACATGGCCTGCAGCCCAACAGACGTACGAGCGAAGCGGCGCGCCCCCTCTAAAAGCGCAATCATTTCACTGATCCGCTGATGTCTTCGGGGATACGCGCGAAGATTCAGGCGAACGACGAGGCTACACGTGGGCCCAAGGATCGAAATAACGTAACCACTAAATTCCAGACCGTTTCCGGTCGATCCGCATTACGATTCCATGGCGCCAAATTGAGCAGAAAAAAGACCGAACAGACCAATCTCGACCCGACCCTTGGATAGGTTGGATCGAGAGTGGGGGGCTAATGATGATGCTCATAAGTGGTGTCCCCTCAGATTACGACACGTGGCAGATGACGTGTCCCGGATTCCCAGGGGGGTGGAATAAGTGAGCCGCATCGGGGACATTCCCTGGGTCCCCTTCTCGGGGGAGTTCCCCGACCTTTCGGGAGACCTCCCTAAAAAACATTCCACCTTCGTCTAAGAGACTGCCAACAACTCGTCTCCGAGCTTCCTCAGTCTCCTCGCCTCCGAGCCTTCTCTCGTGCCGAGCTTCCTCGGCCTCCCGCTCGTCTCCGAGCCCCTGATGTGCCGAGCTTCCTTGGCCTCCCCCGATCAACCGAGATTGCGGAGCCCTAGAGCCTCCGCAACGGCTCCGCGTATCTCGCCAAAGCGAGATAACCGCCGCCCCGCGTTCCACGCTGGCACGTTCCCCCATTAATGAGCGTATCCCGTCATTAATGAAAGGATCCAGTCGTTCACGCACGCGTAATGTCAGGGGCGTAACCGAAGGCGAAGATCTCGTGCTTGCTCGTTCCATGAGACCACTATAAAACCCCTCTCCTAGACGACTCAGGTAAGGCAACTTGCACCCAATAGGCCGCTACTCTGCTCAAATTTCTCGGCTGATTTGATCGTCGGAGGGTCCTACGGTGGTCACCCATTCCGGGACTTCTTTGCAGGCAGCTCGGCTTCCACCTCAAACTCAACCCATTGAGATCCACACATTTAAGGAGGCGGTCTCCGAATCCAATCTCAACCATCCAGCAACGCTTGCAACGGATCGACAGAGAACAACATCTGAAGGAGATCAAGGCCTTCATCAGCTTTAGAATAAACAATTACTTTATTCTGCAAACCTGCACATTAGCTTAGCGTTAAAATATAGTTAAATATAATAGAGGGGTATATTTGGTTTATAAAATTCTTATGAATGGAAATATTATCACCTTTGGAGCTCTGGGGATAAAGTGTATGTTAGTCGCTTGCTTTTCAGTCAGAAAGGAGGGGTTTTCTCTGCACTTTAGCCCAAAAAAATACAAATTTGCAAGCGGAAAAACTAATCTTTGGCTTTTGATATGAACAATTTTGGATGAGCCTAGAATGAAAGAATTAGACGTGATCAATGATGCCACAACTTACAAACAGAAGAATTTATCCAATAAATTTTGAATCATAGTTTAAGTAATTACATAACAAAATTAAGATGACACTTCAAACATGTAAATTACCAATAATCATTGCATGAACACGACCCGTCTTTGAAATGATGAAACCTATTCCGATCCCTCACGACGATTTCCCTCCCATAAACTTTCGAAATCAGCTTCGTCGCGACATGACAATCTGTGCACACCCTGAGATTTTTCGACACTCTAATAGCCGCTCCACGCTCCGACTTGATAAGCGCGAACGCAATCGCCAGCTTCTCGCTATGATGTGAAACCGAAACCTCCTTCTCTTCTTCTTCAGCATCCAACCTCGCCTCCGCCTTGTTCGGAACATAACCGGCTTCCTTGATCCGGACGACGATCTCTTCGATCTTGTCGTAAATCTCCTTCGAATCGGGATGCGCGTTGTCTTCGGCGAAGAACTCATATATCACCCCATTCATTTCCATCAAACTGCACCCTGGGATTTTCTTGATCCCTTTCTCCTTCATTTTGTTCCTAATCTTGATTGCATCTTCAAATCTTCCAACTGATGCATATATGTTCGATAGAAGTACATAGTCCCCGCTGTGTCTGGGCTCCAACAGAACAACCTGCCTCAATGATTCTTCACCAATCTCTACATTTTTGTGAGTTTTGCATGCAGACAGCAAAGTTCTCCATATGATTGCATTCGGCTCTATTGGCATCTCCTTGATGAAGCGGTATGCGTTTTCGATGAGACCGGCTCGTCCTAGCATATCAACCATGCAACCATAGTGTTCAACCCTAGGTTCAATGCCGTGGTTTCGGCTCATGCTATCGAAATAACGCTGGCCCTCATCAATTAGACCCGCATGGCTGCATGCGGATAGAATCGCGACGAAAGTCACGTCGTTTGGCTCGAGATTAGCTTCTTCCAGCATAGAATCGAAGAGCTTGAGAGCTTCTTTTCCTTTACCATTACTAGCCAGCCCTTGGATCATTACGGTCCAACACCATGCATTCTTCTGAGGAATTTTGTTGAAAGCATCGAGCGCGTTCTCGATGCATCCGCACTTTGCATACATATCCACAAGGGCGGTGCCAAGACTGATCGTGAGCTTCATCCGCTTCCTTTTTACGTACGAATGCACCCATTTGCCCGTCTCAAGCGCTCCCAGAACCGCACAGGACGAGAGGACGCTAACCATCGTCACCTCGTTAGGATCGACGTCCGACACCTGCATCCTGTGAAAGAGCTCAAGCGCTTCTCTGCACCGGCTTGACTGACTGTACCCAGAGATCATCGCGCTCCAAGCGACGACGTCATGGCTCGGCATTTCATCAAACAGCTTCCTGGCCTTATCGACCTCCCCGCATTTCGCATACATATCGACGAGCGAGGTCATCAGGTTCATATTATCCTTGTCCTTCACATACCCGTGGATCCGCTCTCCCAGATCCAAGACCCCCAGCCGTCCGCAAGCGGTCAGGACGCTGATCATGGTGACCTCGTCAAACTCCACATCCGAATCCAGCATCTCGCGGAACAGCCCGACGACCTCGTCCCAATCCCCGGCCTTGAAATACCCGGCAACCATCGCATTCCAAGTCACGACGCTCTTCGTCAGGCCGCGCATTCCATCGAACAGCTTGCGTGCGGCCCCGACGTCCCCGCAGGCGGCGTACATATGGATCAAGCTGTTGGACACGAACTCCTCCTCGGGTCTCCGGGCCCCGGCTTTCTCGACATGGGCATGCAGCATCTTGCCCGATGGTAAGGAACGGAGCCTGGAGCAGGCCTTGAGGGTGCAGGAGAAGGTGTGGCTGTTGAAAGGGACGGAATCGCGGAGCATCTGGATGAAGAGGAGGAGGGAGTCTTGGAAGGAGCTGGAGAGGTTGAAGGCGCGGATGAGGATGTTGTAGGATTCGGATGTGGGGTTAGGGGCGAGGCGGAAGATCTTGAGGGCGTAGGGGAGGAGGTGGCCGTTTCGCAAGGCGGAGGATTCGAGGAGGTTTTCGAGGTGTCTTGGGTTGTGGAGGATGGAGGAGGACTTGATGAGCTGCGCGTGGACTTGGTGGATGTCTCGGGCGGTCTTGCATTGGTGGAGGAGGAGGCTTTGGGGGTTCGAGGAGGGGAAGCAGGCCTGGATTGGGGTTGCTTTGGCGGGAAGGGGAGAAGAGGGGAGCAGTGACATTCTCTCTCTCTCTCTCTCTCTCTTCGAGTTTTTGAATTTTTAACCAAATGAACCAGAGAAACAAATTAATCTATAACACAATCTGAAACCCAAAAAAAAAGCGCGAGAACCCTACAAACCATGTGGAAAATCTGCATCACACGGCATTTGAAGCATTTACAAACGAAATACACGGATCTTTATTTTGTGAACTATACAAACTTTTGAAACAATCACAAAACAAAACTTCGATGCTGTCTGTACATAACAACGTCTAGAGGAACCACATGCATACATCCATTCCCTGTATACACATTACCAAGCGGCGCACATACGTTGTCAAGATGATAATCAACAACCGAAGATCATCTCTCGGAAAGTACTCACTGCGCAAGCCGTCACCATCAGTTCCAAATCAAGGTTTACTCAAGCCATGCCTTCCCAGTATCCAATTATTATCAGACAACTTAATAGTTGCGGATATGACAAAGCTTCGCCCCATTACTTGATAAATCTTTGTGTGTCAAAATCAGCAACAGGACTTGGATGTTTTACTGTCAAAATTTGCTCATCGTCTTTGATAGGAACTTTCACGAGCTCGCCACTTGGCCCGGCTGAAGCTTTTCTCATAATTGCTGCTTCTATGATCATCCGATGAGGCTTTAGTTGTGCTCTTTACCGGACAGGTCCGCATCTCTTCTTCAGCATCATAATGCAGGCGCTGAAAAGAAACACTCTCAAAATAAAAGAAGGAACAAACAGATACAAACTATAGAAAATGTAGGATGATGACAAAGGACGCGTCGTATAGGTAAATTTAATGTTCAGATAAATATGACCCGGGACAAGTATAACATATGATTCGTGCCTTTAATGAAATCCAGGTAAATAACCAACTCAAGTTAGGGGAGTCGCAAAGGAGAATTTGTTAGTATTCTAATTACATTTTTAATATAAATTGTTTTTAAAGAGATATTTTACTAAGATTAAATGCCTTCGATTTAAAGAATGCGAACAAAATTAGAGCTTTGTCGTTGCTTCTCTTCAAGTGTAATTGCCTAAGTTCACATGCCTTCAAAGTTTGGTCCAAACCACTTAAATATTACCTTTGGAACTTGGGAAGAGATGTGATCCAAAGGTTGTAATTATTGACCAAGTTTAACTAGTCCCTCAAACCCTATTAAAATGTTTCCTTCTTAGTTTGTGACAGGAACTAACCACATAAGAGGGCAATGAAGCGAATAATTCAACAATCAAAATTATGACCGTTTGAACACTTTTAAATGGGAATATATTGAGAAACAATGAAATCTCTTTGCCACAACCTTTCAACAGTGAAGTCCAACAGTTACTTCTTGAAATCTATGAATAATCCCATTGCTCTATGTTTTAACACAAGAAAGCCCCCCCCCCCCCCCACCCCACCCCCACCCCCAAAAAAAGTTCTCAAACATGTTCATAATTTTACTCAAAAGTATCTTTCACATTATTAAATAAGAATTGCAAAGGTCTTGAAATACGAAGTTTGGTCAAGATTGCTATATGTCGGCTCCATATTGGCTTCATTGAATCCCGGAAGTTTGTTGCTCTGCAACCCATTAGTAAACTCGATCTTAGTAGAGATGCAATCAACATTTTAAAGATAGCAATACTCCTCATGAGTCTCAAACCTACAAAGATTTTAATTTTAATTTTTATATACCGCCATTTACGTTTCCATCTACCCACATTTTCTAATGATTTTGAAGTGCTTATTTGTCCAAAATGGAAATGGAAATGGAAACCAATGCTACCAAACTCATAAATCAAGAATTCGAAAAGCTGGACCGATTCGGTAGTCAAAACTTTACTCAATGGCAAGATAAGATGACGGTCTTAATAATAGCGTTGAAGATTTATTATGTTCATGATCTCTATCTCCCATCTGGCACCTACGGCTAACGATATCAACAAAGCGAAAGAAGAAAGAAAAAACGCAAGTGGAATGTTAATAACTTTGTGGAAGCCACGCCTTGAACATGCTCTCCGACTGTCTCTACGATCTCCACACAATAATAAAGTCACCAAAAGAGAGATGGAGTGCGCTTGAATTCAATAACAAATTGGAAGAGCAGGATGCAAATATATTTTTAATTACAGATTACTTTGATTTCAAGATGCTTCAAGACAAAACAATTCTTGAATAAGTGCATGAGTTATAAGTCATTAGTAAGATTCATTTAAATATAAATTCACCGAAAACATTCCAAGGGCTATTATCGCTAAAGTACCAACGTCTTGCAATTTCGTAAGAAACTAATTAACAATATAGACTTTAGTTTGGAGCAAATACAAAAGCATCTTCGCATTGAGGAATATCATCTCCAAAATAGAAAGGATAGCATATTATTGACCAAAGAACTCTCTTGAAAAGTTATGGAATAAAGAGAAAACCATATTTAAAACGTTTAATCATGAGTTGCAACCTAAGAATGATGACAAATATAAAAAAATAATTGCAATAAAACAAATACAAGTAATGGTTCTTGCTTTAATTATAGGAAACAAAAGTACTATATCCATGACTGTAAATTGCCCAACAAGAACCAAAAAAACCTTGCAAACATGATCGAGGAAAACTTAATTGCCACGGTCACCAAAGTTCACATAACAACTAATGATTTCAGTTGGTGATTTGATTCAGTTGCCACGATTCACCTTTGCAACGATAAAAATCATTTTAAAATTTACAAAGTGACCGATGACTAGATAGTACAAATAGAAAAATGGCAACGGTATTAAAGTTATCAGAAATGGAATTTGAACTTCGACTCACTTGCGGCAAGAAACTCACTTTAATTAGAATTGTCTATGTTCTTGATATTAGGAAGAATCTCGTATTCGCCGATCATGTTTGAAAAAAGAGGAATTCATGTTGCTTTGGATTCTATGCTTCTTGCAAGTTGAACTTGTCAAAATATGATGTATTTGCTGAAAAAGGGATATTTAATGGAAAATCATTAATCTTTTCTATAATGTAGGATCTCCAAGAAGTGTCCAATGTTAGCAAATTTTCCAAATTAATTCACCAATTACCCTTGCTTAAAATAAATTGTTGGTTGGTTGTCCAATTGATATTTCAAGTTGTTATAGGACTATAAAATCCCAATCTATGTTATCCTTCATTGTCAGGTTTGGGATAACATTCTATGCATAATTTTGTTCTATATCAGAATTGCATTTTCTCCTAAGTTGTCATTTAGCTGGTTCAGAGCCCAAATCTGGTTATATTGTTAATAAGAAAACAACCATGATAATGAATAACGGTAAGAACGATCAATTAAGAAGTCGACTATGATCTAAATCTGATTCGATTGATGAAAGATGTTGTAAAAAATGTGGGTATTGTTGGCTATAGTGCCCTTAAGTCAATTATTGGATCGCAGACACGTGATTGCAATGATTGAGAGAGGACCTATACCGGTGGAACAGTCTTACTCGAGATGATAGTATACTATCTGGTTTGTCTTTATCATCATGTAAATACTTCAGGTGACATTACAGATCACTATTACATGTTGATAGATCCCATAGGATTCTCGTTTGACTACCAGCAGTATGATGGCGATCATATACGTGAGAGTTGGGTGGTCTATAAGCACATCCTTAAAGTATCCTTAATCGTGGGAGTTTCGAGACTGGGCATCAATACTCCGAGAGTAGAGTAGTGTATACAGATCGAGACCCCGACGAGGGGCGATGGCCGGTCTCATAAGCCATTGGTGTCAGTTGGTTCACCTAAGATGTATACAGATGCTCATTGGGTTATGCGTACACCGGACGGACTCGCCGGGAATATGCTGGTTGGTATTATACCTATTGTCAGATAGCAGTTCCCTGCTGATATGTGTACAGGTTAGTCTATCGACCTGAGATCGTCATTTGTCTCGTGTGAGTTCCCACTATGTTTTGATTACTACCCTACCACGGCTTAAAGGAGTCGTGCAAACAGGTTTTAGTTGGGTACAGTCCCGAACCACATGGAGGCAGTGAACGGATCGTCAGGGGATTCGTCTCTCCCGGTATTGGGGGTTGATATCACGCTGTGTTTGGAAAACCATTACACAAAGTTCTTGGTCAAGGCAAGCGAGATTTACTGGTAGGTATTCCAGTAGTTTCTCAGGGTGTTCTGGGCTACACTCCGACACGACTTATACCGCTATTGGGGGTCTGACGTTTACCATCTCCTAGGCCTGATATGCGATACTCATAGACAAACGGACTAGACTGTACAGATATTGTCACTGTCAGGCTCAGTAGGGTTTAAGGATGAGTTCGCTCGTCGGCCTCCCTTTCGCTCAATATCTGGGCAGCCGTTACGTACAGCTAGTGCCACTGACGTGCTTATGGTTAAACCCATTGCCAGCGTATTGACAAATCTTTAGAGTCCCATACAGAGGATTTCCCTAGTTCGGGCGAAACGTTGTAGAGGCCGTATGGTTTTATGACAGGGTTCGATCATATACGTGCACTCATGCACGGATCATGATCGGACGGATCATACTACTGGGCTTTGGTTTAAACCGGATCTTAGTATTAGATTGTTGGATTATTTTCGTCTCGTTGTATTCGTATTCAGTCGGAATGCGGATGCAGGTATGTATATACAGATGAGGGGTATTCTTGTAATTCGTTACAAGATTACTTTTGAATTTCTTTTTATTGTATTAAACATTTAGGGTTTTTATAAATGTTTAATATTAATGAGGTGTAAAGTGTGAGCTTAAGTTTTGGCTTGTGGCATTTATTGTGGCATGGTGACTCATGGTGTGTTTACTTGTGGCATGCTTTATTGTTTATTGGTTTTTGTTTGTGAGATATTTTTGTGAGTGAGGATTTTTCTTTTGTTGCAAGAACTCACAAAATACCTCACAACAAAAAGAGAGCAGCCACCATCTCTTTTCTAAAGTTGCTTTTCTTTTGCTTAGTCTTGAGCTCACAACTTTCATCAATGGTTTCTTCTTCAAGCTCCACTCTTTCCTTCTCATGTGTTGAGAATCCTTGAGTGTTATGAGATAAAGTATTCACACACACTCTCTACTTCATCTTGTGGATCTAGGCTAGTAAACTAGATACCCGAGTTGCTTCGGATTTTGAAGCGGGAGCCCGTATTACTAATTCTCGACGTGGATCGTTTTCGACGAGGGAGACCGGAGAGCGAACTACATCGGGACAGCCGCGAGGAACTTGGGCAGAGGTTGAAGACCGAAGGACACGGATCGATCGGCATAACATCTCCAAATTCTTTACAGTATAACTAGTATAAGGTCAATAGCACGATCCGGGAATCGGGTTACGTTAGCGCCAAGTTTTAAAAGTTTTTGTTCTGCGTTTGGCCACGGATTGATGGCCGGGACGCTGGCGTAGCCTTACATGGTATCAGAGACAACTCATTAACCGTATACTAGTTGGTTTAGACAATGTTAAAGTATCGAAACCGAAACAACCTCAAACAATATCCTGCACATTCCAGTTTCTGTTGTTTTTTTAATGGTCTTCTAAAATTTTTTAGCAACTGCAGAAGACTACTGACCTAACCACAAGACCACAGACCAAATACGAGACAATTCCACTTAAAAAAAACCGGCCACATCATGCTAAAAACCGAGCCGGCCGGCCTAGAATGAGCTTCTGGGTTTCGTATTTGGGTTATGGTTTGGTCTCTGGAATGTTGGTTCAGTGATATTGTTTGTTTAGCCCAGTTTTGATATGGTTTTATCTAGTTGTTTCGGGCTATTCGGGGTTATTTCGAACTCGATATTTTCTAAAATTGTTTAAAGTTTACATTACTTACATTACTATCTGCGACCGTGAATATTATTCGAGCGGTACAACTTGTCTAATTGCTATAGTCCTTTTAGACGGGTTTGCGAACATGACATTCACGTTGATGTTCTGTGTTGTGCTGTGTTGTTGCGGATTCGTCGTGGTGGATAGCTTGCGTGCAATAATAGTACAGTTTAGTTTTATTTGTACATTTAATATCGCGGGGCGAGCGTCCGACATGTGAACTGCCGTCACTGCCTGTTTGTATATTATTTGTTTGGGACACGACCGGATTGAGGTCGATGTCACCGTTATACATATTTTCTTTTCTGTACTAAGATTACCCCGCGATGGAGTGCACGGATAGCCGGGTTCTGGAGGGCAACGGGTCCGCATCTCATGGCGTTGAGAAGTAGAGGGCCTCACTCCTGAATTGGCAGGCTATTCACCGCACTCGTAGGGGGTACAGATTGACCCAAGAAGGGGTGCCCAAGTTACCGGATTCCGTAAAGTGCTGGGTGGCCCATTCACTTTGCTGAAGGGGGCTGCCTCGCTTCTGGTTTTAGCGGGTAACTTGCCGCACTCGTAAGAGTCTAGATTTTCATTGTACAGGCTATCCACACGACCAGGGGAACGTCGGGTTTCACTTGTGGCTCAAAGGAAACCCGGGGCTCCCGGATTATCTGTATTGTTCTGTGATACTTATTACTTATCTGTGATGTTGCATTTATCACGCCTGAAGCGATCATTATATATTGTTATATATATACTAGTAAATGTTGTATATGTTTTACACCCGCGCTAGTTCAGTCCCCGCTCTGTCGTTAGTTAAGTAACCTAACGGGTGATGACGGGACCCAGTGGCGAATGCGGATGGCATATACGTACATCATATTTTCGTTCTTTTTGGTGTGATTAATTGATGTGACTGCATTGATTCTGATCAATGCAAGTAAAACAGACCTATATGATGTTGTTGGAACAAATTTTCAAAAGCTGTTATTACAAGGACGTTTTCTTTTGTTTTGCACAGAGATATTCGGTTATGAATATGCAGCACCTCATTCGACGAGGCAAGGGCCGAGATCCCTTCACGGGAGTGACCCCTTGGGCTGAGCTTTGCGTTAGGATAATAACTTCACTATAGTCGATTATTTTTTGCATTGCACAGCGGTATTCGGTTATGAATATCTAGCACCTCATTCTACGAGGAAAGAGCCGAGATCCGTTCACCGGGAGTGACCTCTTTAGCAAAGGTTTTCGCCACTATATATTTATAAAAAGCTATCAGGTTTCTTCAACGATATCAAGTTCATTACGTTAAAGGTTTTTCGCCAAAAACCATTCGTAGCCCTCCGTCATTTCAGACAGGTAGCACTTAGTATTCATGCTATATATGTTGGCCTTCGTCAAGGCATAGTGTATGGTAGGTATTTGTTACTTTTCTGTTGCATAGATAGATGCGTTGGTTTGGGACAGTCGTACTACTATTTTGGCCTTCGTCAAGAGTATATACGGGTGGGTTCAAATTAACCTGGATAATGACGGGTAAAACTTGATATGTGACTTATGATATGTTGGCCTTCGTCAAGGTCATAAGAGCATGGGTAAAAATCACATCGGGAGTTCCAAACATACAGGAAACTTGCCAGGCATGCGCATACCTTCTGGAGTGTGATAACGTGAGTGGATTCCATCAGGTTATCATGCGATGATAGTTAGATCCCGATACACACTGATGAATTGGTTTACTCTTCGGGTGATTTTAGATGATCCTGAATAATTCTTCTTTCAGGTTTGGAGAATTTGAGAATACAGTGAGAGACATCCTGATTAGATAAAATGATTAACCATTCTAATCTAGATTAGAGTGCACGCAGAGCGTTTCTTTTCTCTCTCTTTGGCAACGACTATGTCCCGACCCTAGACTATAACTCAGTGACCAAGTTAATCGAACTTTCTTAAAACACTATCTTTTGGATTGTCTGAGTTGCATGCATCATTGCCACTCCTACTTTTACCCTTTGCATTTTTCCGGAACATTCCGTATCACTACGAAAATCCACATATTTATTGGATATGGCTATCGTATAGTTACATACGAACTCGAAGAAACTTGTTTCAGATTCGAGAATGGTTTCCGGTTCTGGAGAAATTGAATAGGACTATTCGGTTGTCTTTTCCTTTTACCTTCTCTCGGGTTGTGAGGGCTTCTAGGACTAGGAGAGTACACATATTGCGCTTATTGGATAGTCTTCTTCCAAACCTTAGGCAGGTGCCGAAAGGTAGGAAATGAAGAAAACCGATTAGTCTAAGTGTGGTGTACAGAAGAGAATAAGTAAAGACAAATAAAGGAATTAGAAAAAGAGCAAAGTAAATTACGACTGCTATCATTCACGACCAAACCGCGTATCTCATCATCACTCCTACTTCACCTTTGAATTTCTCCAGAACACTCCGTATCACTACGAAGATCCATAGTTATTGGATAATCCATCGTATGGTTATATACAAACTCAAAGGAACTTGTTCCAGTTCGAGTATGGATTCTGGTTCAGGAGAAATAGAATAAGGTTTATTCTGCTGTCTTTTATTTTTACCTTCTCTCAGGTTGCGATGGCTCCTAAGATTAGGAGAGTACACCTATTACGTTTAGTGGATAGTCTTCTTCCAAACCATAGGCTGGTGCCGAATGGTAGGGAACGAAGAAAATCATTTAGCCTAAGGGTGGTGTACATAAGGTAATGAGTAAAGATAAATAAAGGGATTTGGAAAGATGAAAAGGAAATATACGGTTACAGTCATGAATCTGGATAGTGGAAGAGACATTACTAGGAATACCCGGATACCCCTTCGAAACATTTCCATGTTTCAGTTTCACTATGCGTTGTTAATAGAAAACTGATTTCCCAATTAGATCCTTACTCCATGGTATGTATTTACCAGGTTAGATTCTCACATCTGTATGGTTTTACAGATGATGAGTGGGAGTAAGTTATTGGGAATTAGGTGATCATCCTCATTATATCGGGATTCGTTGTAATTGGTGATATTTGAGGAAATCGCCTAGGTTTTTGCCGGACGGCAAATATTTGGTTTTGAATATCCGTTGTTATGCACCAATTTCAAACTGATATATCTGTACGTTTATTTTATAAAGTGAGATATAACCTTTTGAAATTATGTCCATGACATTTACCTATATCAATTGATGGTTATGTAAGAAGTATTAAACAGCGGTGTAATTCTTCTTAACCATAGTACAGTTTTCAACATACAACGCACAGGGTTTAAGTTATTCAACTCAGGAGACTTATACAAAATATTGTATGTTGTCCAGTGTCCATAACGACAGAGGGGTAAGTTCCCGTACTATATTCTGTTTACTTGTGAATTCTCAAGTTTTAGACAAGTGTTTCGTAGAAATACAATGTCCAAGTTTTGAGAAGTTATAGGTATAAGAGTAAAGTAGAAAAGCACGTGTTGCAAGTAACAGGATTCTTCAAGGTGATCGAAGATAGAGATACTTGTGTATGGTATTCAGTTGATAGTAATGGTTTTGAGAAACTTGTTTCTCTTTTAGGTTACTCATATTTGGATGCACTCCTAAGTTATGTAATGTTGATCGGCCTCTCTCCATTTAATTGACATGCACTGGAGAGAGCTGCATGATTTGAATTTGATTCCAATTAAATCAGTGCGTCTGTTTCTATATTGTATATAGAATGGTTCATATCTTAACGATATTAAGGTGTATGGAGTTGTCCGGCTTATGCTTAAAACCAGACTCATGGATAACTCAAGACACGTTTCTGTAATGGCAGTTTGTGGGTTAACCCGGGCTATGACGAGGGTTAACTTTCTACCATCTGGAAGATCAATAGTGATATTGTTCTTGACTCGCCACAGTTTTAGTAAAATGGACTTTTTCATAAAACGGTAGTGGCAGTATGGTAGAACTGGAAGTGATTCCAGAACCACAAACGATTACTGAAAATTTAATAGAACCTAAATATTCAATCAGGTTTAACATTCCATTAGCCACTCCGCAAATATGGTGGGTAACCTCAGGCACCCGAGAGGTACTCCGATATCCTCAAGAACGGTGACAGGGAGGTTCTTGTTTACCCAGACTTGCCATTAATGCCGTTCTAGACTATGAGACCCGGCAGGAGGATGAATATAGCGTCGTTCTAAACTAGCTTTAGAAGTGCACGTGTATATGACTCTGCCAGAGGGTTGTTGTAGTCAGTAGGAGTAGCGAAAACATAGTGGACAAGCAGCTTATGTCTATTTATAGACTAAAGCAGATATAGGGAGATAGATCATCTATTTTTGATGTGACAGCCATAGGTTTTGACTTTATCAGAATAGGAGATGGGTCTGTTAAGAAGCTTGTAGGGTGTGATGTCCTGGTATTTGGATGACATGCACTTTATAGAAAGTAAAATTTCTATCCTACAATCGGTTATACTGTGGTTGTCACACAGTGATTTCTCCACATAGAATATGGATATAATATTAGGCATTCTGGTCACTAGATCTATGGTGTTAGATCTAGATTTGGGAAGTGTCCCAATCTGGGTATTTAGACAGTATTCTAAAGATGTTTTAGAATAGACGAATCCTAGCACGGTGGTGTACCTGTAGGTGATGAAGACACCCTCTCTAAAGGTGTCTTACAGACTAAAGGGGAGAGGGATGTGCATGATTGGCATATCACTTGCTTAGGCAATTGAGTCGATCATGAGATGTCAAGTACCACACCAGATGTTTTTGTATTAGATACAATAAGTTGTTATATTGATCCAATCCTGGAGAAACGTTCGGAAGCAGTTTAATGAACATAAGTGCATGTTCTAGGGATTTGATAACGGCGGCCTCCTTCGGGAGACGGTTATCATTTCAGGCTTTCAAGGCGACCTGGATGACAGAGTGACTGTCAGAGTTATAGTTTTCCCTCTAACAAGGGGCAGTAGTTTGGACAGGTGGTCCAAACGGATACTGAGGGAGGCATGACGCAGGATACTGATTAAATTCAGTTGACGATACGGTCTAAGACGTTTGCTGGATTTGGAGTTCATTTGTGAACTGGATCCCATCAGATATCCAGACATATTCTAAGACAAGTATTTGCTCATTTCGGGAGATGGCTTTCTCGACGAACTTGAGATAAAGAGAGACATAGAACGAAACATTAGAGCGGATCTACTCACTGAGGCTATTTTTCGAACGCAAGAGTTTCACAAACAGGCTTTGTGAGACTGATCAGTAGAGAAGTTGGGTGTTCGGTATCACACAGGCTGTGAGTATACGGCATGGCAATAATTATCCTTAAGTGCAAGTAGGAAATTGTTGGCTATAATGCCCTCAAGTCAATTATTGGATCACAGGCATGTGATTGCAATGATTGATGAAAGACCTATACCGGTAGAACGGTCTTACTCAAGATGATAGTATACTATATAGTTTGTCTTTATCATGTACATGCTTCAGGTGACATTACTGATCACTATTACATGTTGATAGAGCCTATAGGATTCTTGACTACCAGCAGTATGATGGCGATCATATACATGAATGTTGGGTAGTCTATAAGCACATCCTTAAAGTGCCCTTAGTCGTGGGAGTTTCAAGACTGGGCATCGATACTCCGAGAGTAGAGTAGTGTATACAGATCGAGACCCCGACGAGGGATGATGGCCGGTCTCACAAGCCATTGGTGTCAGTTGGTTCACCTAAGATGTATACAGGTGCTCGTTGGGTTATGAGTACACCGGACGGACTCGCCGGGAACATGCTGATTGGTATTATACCTATTGTCAGATAGCAGTTCCATGGTGACATGTGTACAAGTTAGTCTATCGATCTGAGATCGTCATTTGTCTCGTGTGAGTTCCCACTGTGCTTTGATTACTACCCTACCACGGCTCAAAGGAGTCGTGCAAACAGATTTTAGTTGGGTACAGTCCCGACCCGCATGGAGGCAGTGAGCGGATCGTCAGTGGATTCGTCTCTCCCGGTATTGGGGGTTGATATCGCGCTGTGTTTGGAGAGCCATTACACAAAGTTCTTGGTCAAGACAAGTGAGATTTATTGGTAGGTATTCCAGTAGTTTCTCAGGGTGTTCTGGGCTACACTCCGACATGACTTACACCGTTATTGGGGGTCTGACGTTTACCATCCCCCTAGGCCCGATATGCGATACTCAAAGACGAACGGACCGGATTGTACGGATATTGTCACTGTCAGGCTCAATAGGGTTTCAGGATGAGTTCGCTCGTTGGCCTCCCTTTCGCTCAATACCTGGGCAGCCGTTACGTACAGTTAGTGCCACTGACGTGCTTATGGTTAAACCCACTGCCAGCATGTTGACGAGTCTTTAGAGTCCCATACAGAGGGTTTCCCTAGTTCGGGCGAAACGTTGTAGAGACCGTATGGTTTTATGGCAGGGTTCGATCATATACGTGCACTCGTGCACGGATCATGATCGGACGGATCATACTAGTGGGCTTTGGTTTAAGCCGGATCCTAATATTAAATTGTTGGATTATTTTCGTCTCGTATTCGTATTCAGTCGGAATGCGGATACAGGTATGTATATACAGATGAGAGTTATTCTTATAATCCATTACAAGATTACTTTTGAAGATGCCATTTCTTTTTATTGTATTAAACATTTAGGGTTTTTGTAAATGTTTAATATTAATGAGGTGTAAAGTGTGAGCTTAAGTTTTGGCTTGAGGCATTTATTGTGGCATGGTGACTCATGGTGTGTTTACTTGTGGCATACTTTATTGTTTATTGGTTTTTGTTTGTGAGATATTTTTGTGAGTGAGGATTTTTCTTTTGTTGCAAGCTCACAAAATACCTCACAATAAAAAGAGGGCAGCCACCATATCTTTTCTAAAGTTGCTTTTCTTTTGCTAAGTCTTGAGCTCACAACTTTCATCAATGACTTCTTATTCAATCTCCACTCTTTCCTTCTCATGTGTTGAGAATCCTAAAGTGTTATGAGACAAAGTATTCACACACATTCTCTACTTCATCTTGTGCATCTAGACTAGCAAACTGGATGCCCGAATTACTTCGGTTTTTGAAGCGGAAGCCCGTATTACTAATTCTTGACGTGGATCGTCTTCGACGAGGAAGACCGGAGAGCGAACTACATCGGAGCAGCCGCGAGGAGCTTGGGCAGAGGTTGAAGACCGAAAGACACGGATCGATCGATATAACATCTCCAAACTCTTTACAGTATAACTAGTATAGGGTTAATGGCACGATCCGGGAATCGGGTTATGTTAGCGCAAAGTTTTAAAAGTTTTCGTTCCACGTTTGGCCACGGATTGATGGCCGGGACGCTGGCGTAGCCATACAGGTATATGCACATGAAAAATAGTAGTAGCGAAGAATAATTAGAAAACTTTGCAGGCTTCGAGACGCGTGAAGTGTTATCGCTGAAGTGCTTATCATCTCCCATTCGGATCGAGTTTGCTAATAAGTTGCAGGGCAAAACACTTCAAGGATACAATGAAGCCTATACGAAGCCGGTAAATACCAATCACGACTAAACTTCTGATCTCAAGACCCTTGCAACTCTTGTTTAATAATATGAAAATAATTTGCGTAAAATTTTGGAAAAGTTTAAGAACAATTTGTTCGAGAGAAAGAAATTAAGAGTTTGTTGAGTTAAAACTTCAAGCAGAGAGGTCTATTTACATATTTCAAAAAATTATGTTGGAAACACTTTATTGTTGAAAGGTTATGACAGACTTTTCAATGTTTCTTTGTATCTTCCTATTTGAAGTGCTTCACCGGTCATGATTTTGATTGTTGCATTATTGGCTACATTAGCCTTTTATGTGGTTAGCTCCTACCACAAAAACTAAAAAGGCAACATCCAATAAGATTTAAAAGATCGTTCAAACTTGATCAATAAGTTCAATCTTTAAAATAGACCCTTTCTTGTGTTCCAAAGGTAAAATCCAAAAGATTTCGCGCAAACTTTGAAGGCCTATGAAATTAGCCAATTACACTTGAAGAGAAGCAACGGTGGAGCACTAACTTCGTTTGCATTCATTATTACAAAGAAACCAAAGGCATTTAATCTTAAAAAACATATCTTAAAAATATTTTCTATTAACAATATATTTCAAATACTACTGGGCCGGCAAATAATGTTAGTTGTAGACCTAATGGTGTTCTCAAGGATGTCTTGAGTACCGATAATGATGATTATTTGAGGAGTTGCTCAATAAACAACGAAGATGAAGTTGAAGTTTCGAACCACGGCTAGAAAGGGATTGATTGACCACAGCCAATCACTTTATTGTCTACAATAGATGATATTTCTCGACCGCAACCGAAAGAGTAGATAAATTCCACATAATCTCAATCCTAAAATATCAAAAAAATTCTTCATACATCATAACTGGTCTGGTTTTTCTCGCAAAAATTCAGCTTATAATAGATATAGGCTATTACATTATAGAATATTGGCTTTTGACATTCATAACCATTAACTGCAACAAGCCTTTTGAAAACATAACTAATAAAGCATCATATAAGACGATATTGACCATAGTTTTGTCATTTATAGCTAATAATAACTCATAAAATTCCAATGAATATTCATGGCCATGAGGAGAGGATTTACCTAAGGCCCAGCGGGTCAGTTACCCCTACTGAAATGTTGGAAAAAGGTTTCTATAATATATATCAAGAATAGTTTATATATGCAATTTCTAAATAAACAAGATCATTTAGTAACTTGGATTCTTAGTTGGAGCCTTTAGTTCTGAAGGATTAAATTGGGAGACCCAAGATCAAATCCCTCATTACATTATTTTTTAGTAAATTATATTTGTCATTCACTTTTACTTTCTATATGTTATTACACTTTTATTTTCCGTATGTTATATCACAAAGATGCCACATAGACTTCAACTAACGACAAAGAGAAGAATTTATATTACTACACTTTTTTCATATTTATATATTTCATGTATTTTTCATATTTATTTATATGCCTTGAAACCTCAAATTGTTTGAAATGTTTTTCCCTTAGTCTTAATTTATCCAAAGTTTGATTAGTAGGTAAATTCCTAAAATTATTGTGTTTTTAAATTAAGAAACAAAAAATTCATTCATTTTTTTGCATGTTCTTGTTTTTTACCATAAATTTTAGAACTTCTTTAAATTTTCTCTATTTTGGGCAGCTGATGCTAGAATAACTTTTTGAAAATAATTTATACAAAATTTTGAAAATAACTGAAATATAAGAAAATAAAATATAGAAATAGGAAGGATTCATAGTTACGAAAGAGTTTATGGGTTTATCTACAAAGGAGAACCCTTCGTTTTTGTTTGCATTCTATTCTATTCTTTTACAATGCTAGGATACTTAAAATAAAGATCTACTCTATATGCGTTTAAAATAAAAAGATTGTTTAATGATCGTGTGACTTTATTAAAAAATAAATAAATGGGCAGTGCAAGGTGCAGTAATATAAGTTTGGTGAACATGATTGATAATTGATTTCCTCATAGGTGCAAGTCTTTGTCTAAACATTTTTTAATTTTTGAGATGACCACTAGAAATACAGATTATTTTAATATTTAATAAAAACCTAATGGTATAAAATATTGCCAGCATTCAACAAAACTTCTAGATTCTCCCCTGATAACCATCATCAAATGATTATGATGGCCCTCCACCTTTCATCCAAAACACGAGATCTAGTTTGAGATTTGCACCATAATCTGGTGTGTGTGTGTGTGTGGCTGAGTGACACTAGAATACCCTTAACTATGCATTTTTTCCACTAAACTATCTTTAAGGCGTAAACTTAAACTTTGGTTTTAAGGGAATTTGTTCACTAAATACCCTTAGATGTAGCATTTCAAAGGAGATGGCTGTAATTAAAAAAATATTCAGGTAGTTTAGTGAAAAATAGTGATAGTTACGCGTAATTTAGTGTAAAAAAGAAAATATATAGCATTGATCCATTAATATATTACCTTTTTGGGGTCTGACAGTGTTGTGTATGCCTCTCCTATCATTTTAAATAGCCAATCGGCATCTGCGTTAACCTCAGAAGCCACTTCTCTCCAAAGTCCATCAACATTCTCATTCCTGACTAACAACTGACCAGCCTGTGAAGACAAATTTCATTTTATGGAAAAAAAACTCAAATATGGAACACAAGATATATAAAAGAAAAGGGAAAGGAAAAAAAGGTGGTACAGACCTTGTCTGGATGATGACGTAGAGCAGCTTTCCGATAAGCCTTCTTTATGTCTGCTGCAGAACTTGATGGCTCAATCCCCCTTCATAAGAGATAAGATATATAGACCAATTGCAAGGAAATTAATCAACAGCCAAATACATGTTCAAGTTTTTCCAGAAACGGTAAATGTCAAAAGCCCAAACAACATCCTAGTTTCTACATTTGGAAGCAACAAGAACACGATGTTTCTGGATATTTGGAATCATCTATAACAATCCTCTTTATCTATTGAATCTATTTGTGAAATTCACTTATTCACAACTATCATATATTTTCTTAGCTACTCAGTTCATGATCATCAAGGTTTAGAAATTCATATTGCCAACCTACCGATCATACAACATAGGCTACATAGCTAATTGTATAGACGTCTAATAAAAGTTTCCATTGAGGTTCATCTATTCCAGAATCCCATAGCACTCAATAAGCAGTTATCCCTTGATTCCCTTTAATCATCCTACTTTTAACTATTTGACTAGTATCCTCCGCAATCTCGCCAATGAATTATTAATCCTAAGGAGCAAAATCAGTACTAATAGGCACTTCTTGTTTATAAAAGCGAACTGCACCAACATCCCTTATTACAGCCTGCAAACTTAACATTTCGTATATTTCAACCTTTTACCCACAATTTCTAAGTTCTTTGGATTTTGAAGCAACACTCCTTTTTATTTAGAGCTTATCCATTATGTAGTCTCTTCAACTAACATAATATACTATGTCATAGTTAAGTTCATCCATAACTAATGCAACGTGGTAAGGACTTGGTTGATTCTTGGTCTAAGGTTATGTGATATAGAATGGATCTGTCTCACTCAAATACTTCTAACTCTAATTATTGCTCCATTTTACATATACTTATGCACATCTAAATAGCTGTCACACTTAATTCTGGATATCTTCCATTGTTGTTCTTATTTGTATCGATAAAAACCATATGCTGATTTTCTAAAGACCGTATGCAGATCTCATTTCTGCTCTCTAAATCTTCTCATTTATAGTCTTTTAAACAAGTAAACAAAATTCATTGCAGAAATCCCTGGCATAAAGGCCATTGTTTCTATCCTTTGTCATCAATTAATTTGATAACAAGCAATGACAAAATCCTAGGTTATGGTGCCCTTAAATGTATAAAAGGCAGGTGGTAGTATATACCAACAGGCAACAGCAGCTGTATAAAACTATAAAAGCATGCAATTTAGAGCAACAAAAACTCATAAATGTGCGTTATTGTTAAAAAAAAAACAGAGGAGCAAAAAAACTTACAGTATCATATACATGTTCAATGAGATCCCTTTTTGGGCCTCCTCCTCCACTGTAGCAAGCTGTGTGCGAGCCCGTTTTAGATCAGTGACATTCACAGTTGATTTTCCCACTCTAGACTGATTGTTTCTCTCTTCCAGTTGTTCTTCAAGAAGAGAGATTGACCTATTGAGATCTTTAGCCGCCTTCCCATAGTCCCGGATCATCTCATGCAAGGTGGCCCTTCTTGAAATTGCCTGCAAGGTATTTGCATTAGTAGAGGACATAGATCAGCCTACAGATGACAACTATGCCTACTCCTGCAAGCTGTGAAGCTATGGGCAAGCAAACGGTGCCTTCATTTTCCTCCCCCCCCCCCCCCCCAAAATGCTGGATTGATAAACAGCAATCAA
Source organism: Agapanthus africanus (assembly GCA_030015575.1). Lineage (NCBI taxonomy): Eukaryota > Viridiplantae > Streptophyta > Magnoliopsida > Asparagales > Amaryllidaceae > Agapanthus > Agapanthus africanus. The sequence goes on from JASDDO010000029.1 coordinate 365,274,795, forward strand.
TCACTTACGTTGGTCGTATTTGTTCTCTTACAATGTATGGCATTCAAATACGTAAATATATTACCATTCCAAATAAATTAAGACATGCTATTCCATTCAACCTACAAATAATACCTAACAAGTTAGAAATACCCAAGCAAACAATAATGCAAGGCAGCAAGGGCATGCCTATTCAACCAAAAGGGACAAAATCTAGTATCATATGAGCAGATCACATGGGGAAAAAAGCTTATTATATGAATGTCTACATGCAAAGGAATGAAAATGGACATTCTCCAATAGTCCAAGAAAACAAAAGGAAGAAAAAGCTACGAACAATGAACTATGAACTCAAAAGTCTAAATAGCATGGTGTCTCCAAAGGATAATACCACAAACAACCAAATAAGACTTAAATATTCATGTCTTCAAACATATAGTAACCTTTGAATAACTAGCATCAAGAGCTATTGCAAGACTGCAATCTGCAATGGCATCTGTAATTTGACCCAAAGCTTGATAGGCTGCAGCACGATTGCAAAACAATACTGCTGTATATGGCCGTGATTCTGCATTCAATGACAAGGCAGCACTATAGTGTTCAACAGCCTCCAAATGTTTAGCTGCTTTAAATGCTTCATTCCCTGCTGACTGTGATAGACAATGTAGACAGGTAGAGTAAAAAATAAGCACTTTCTTTTAAAAAGGTAATTAAAATCTTTTTTAGAAAAAAGAAAGAAAAAAGAAAAGTGAAGTGACTGATCTGATTTATTAGTCATAATATTATGTGTAGTCCTATTAGTAGGATATACAGGAACCTTAAGAGGGTTAATCGACATGATATTACATTATCATTTATAGCACAGATAAAGCCAAGAGCGGAACAAAGCACATTCACTCATATGACTTTAGAAGGCAAACTTTTTGCTAGTTTTCTGAATTTTGGACTATCGTCTAGAACTGCACTCTATTTTTATTTGAATAGTGCTCTAGAACATCAGCACAGAATTAACTTTTATCGATGCATGCCTAAATAATTGCTGAAGCGCTAAGTCACCCCCTTTTCCCAGAGAGAGAACCATCTTATTAACAAAGCTAGGGACTGTCGATCATTTTGTCCATGCGTCACTCACTCTACACTTTCCCCTCCTCATGGCATCTCTAATTCTCTAGTTTCTATCTTCTTGCATCAAACTTACAATACCTTAAAAAAGATCTGATATGTTACTTACGTGTATTCCCATTTCTGCTTCCTTATTGACCATTTGATGAGGGGCAAACATGTTAACATTTTTCAAGTGTTGAAAAACTGTCTTAATTTGGATTTATTTGCAAAAGTTTAATTTATTCTATACCATGTGGACATATTTGCAATTTTTGTAACTAGATTTCTCTTAATAAAGGAACTGGTTATGAGATGTATAATAATTATTGAATAAACATAGAATATGTTTTGCTTTAAATGAGTTGACATATCTCTGAGTGCGGATATACATTTAATTACATATTTTGTGTGAAAACGGTTATATTTTATGATATATTCTGCACTGTAGAAGCTGTCCTCATATTGATTGCTCCTGTCCAGTATATGCCCATGGCAGGAGGTTCCTTTGTTCTTTTGCTCAAACAACAGAAAAGTTCTAATCTTTATTGGTTTTTTAACTTTAAGGAAGAACGTCTGTGATCCTTGTTTTTTTCAATCCAGCATGCTATTGACTGTATACAGGCACTTCAGCTTTTTAATCCACATAATAAAGTGATAATCCTGAACAACTTTAACTTGCATGCTTTCAAAAGGCTAAACATATGATACGTATCTAATATAGCTGCACAACTCCGGAATTTGACATTAACATTTGTTAATTCAAGGTTGTGTATAAGCAATAAATCAAGTGATTAAAAGGGATACAGCATAGCAATATCATAAATTGAAAACTTTAAGTTGATCCCTACACGATAAAATGAATAAACACGGATGGGCAAGATAAATATTTAGCATCTTGTAATAAAAATGAGCAATTATTGTAAATGGATTAGCATGCATACTTTAAGCCGTAATAGTTCCCGTACTGTGGCAGAAAACGTAGTGGAAGACTCTGAGGACCTGTACAATACAAATTCAGTTTTCAGGCATTAAAAAAAAAAGAAAGTTGAGTGACAAACCTGGACAATAAGTCAAGATGTTAAACATCAATATAAAGATAAAGTATTACATATCTACCACAGGTTTCAGTTTTTCATGCTTCTGAAGTAGCTCAAGAGCCTCTTTAAGTTTTCCTAAATGAAAATAAGACTTGGCAATTAGACGCCAACGCCAAAGTCGGGCAGATGAGGTTTTCATATATTCAGAGGAATCCACATTCTTCGATTGCGAATCAGCTTGGCTTATACCAGAATTTTGCTCAGCCAAATCAAGCGTCTGTTCACATAACTTAATTACTTCTTCATACTTCCGCATCTGCCGAAACAAATAGTTAGTAACAGCAAAGTAATACAATCATGGTATGTTTATAACATAATTCATAAGTAGTACATGTGTGAAAACTTATGGCAAAAAATAGCAGCGGCACATACCCTTAATAGAGCCTCTGCTTTCATTTCCAGCAAGCTTTCTGAATGTGTACTTATTAAAAGAGCTTCAGAGATTATAGTTAATGCCCTTAATGCATCGTTGGATGTTCTTCTCAATAAAAGTTCAGCAGACTGGCCAGTTAAATCAGCCACTAGCTGTCAAATATGGATAATGTTTGTCAGTATAGAACTACATCAAGCTCCTTAATAGGCATCATTTCAAAAACATGACGTTAAGAAGCGCAAAGAAGATGAATAAGTGCTGGATGGGGTTTTAGTTGTAAAGAACAAATTATATTTCGAAGAAATACTACATCAAGTAATTGGATCACTACCTGAGCTTTTAGCAGACCATCAGAGGCCTCAATTAAGTATTTCTCGTCAGAGCTGATATCAGTATCTGATTGCAAGCACTTCTTAAAATTCTTCAATGCTTCACCTATCTCTCCTAGTACTAAATGGCATCTACATGAAGAACCGATTGCTTAGTTACCGTAAATCATTTCATGGCAACAAAAGAAACATAAAAAAAGTACAGAGAAAGCTAAGAATAAAATAAATTTCAATTGGTCTCATTGTTCATTCCCATAATATTCCTTGTTTGCAAAATAACCGAAGGCAATCAAAATTTGCAACAAGAATTTTATGATTCGGCTTTATATAGGTAATTCACAGCATAACATTGTACTAAAGTTGACGCATACATTTCTGAAATGATTAAAATCCATGCTTTTCCTTTCGGGCTGCTTATATTTGTTAACCATGGCTAACTTTCCGTGCTCACTATCACATCTTAAGCTACCAATTGTGGACAGACACTAGAAACATACTCCAACGTAGACACAGCCCACTTCAAAACCAAGATCTCCACACAATGCTCCATGTATTTTATGAATCCACAAAATATGAGCGACAGCTCATTTGGCAAAACATTTTGATAACAGTTTTAGTAATGCGATGAAGTTTCTCGACAATCATATGGCAGGTCGTTTGCTTCTTGAGCGTTCCACATGAATTGAGTAAGAAGTTCAAGACCAAGATCCTGTCAGCGATGGATGAGTACTGACTGCCTTCTTGGAAACATTCCATTGGGTTTCACTTCAACAAAATCCCTTGGCTATCATTTAAGTGTGTTATAAGAACTGCAAAGTTTACTTCATTCTACTATGCAGAACTTTATGCCAACTAAAAAATACACGCGTATTTAGCAGAATGCCACTTTTTTCTAGTTTTTTAGGCATCTAATGATATTCAAAGGTCCAAAACACCATTTAGCAAACTTGCAAATGGTTCGAACTCTTGATTCAAAACTCAATCTCTATAATATACCTGGAACAGTGGAACTGGAGGTTTAGGGCAATGAATCAGGCCTATAAATTGTTGCTTACAACCATAAAACCTCTGTAAGTTCTTTAAAGTGAACAGCTCTTCTAATGAAAAACTTTTAAATAGTTGGTTCTTTGACAAGCGGCATTTTTTGTCCTGTCTGACAATTCCCTTCTTTTTACATAGCATATAATCTTATAACTTCAGAATAATTTTCCAAACTGATTGCTTGGATTCCTAAATTTAATGAAGACCTATATAATATGTCGATCGAGCTTGAGTCCATTAAAAGTTGATAATGTTTCATGTTCTTCGCATCATTCGCAGGATTATAACATATGCAAACAAACATTATGGTCTAGTCTTTTCCATTTTCAGTATTTAAATGTCAAAATAGCCATTTTTAAGAAGCATTTACTTGAACTGGCCTTTAACGAGTTCTAGGGTTGATTCTAAGAATTTTTTATAGTATAGAAAGCAAGTAAATTTTGCATGTGTACAAACTAATCTATGAACTTAGCTTTATTTAAGCCAATGCTAACCTGAGAAGAAGTAGAGGTTCAAGAAATACTTACTTTGCAACCCTTACTCTGGCTTTAAGCAAGGTGGGGTCAACTGAAACAGCCATCAGACAGTCGTTTAGTGCTCCTCTAATTTTTCCAAGAGCCATCCGTGTAGCTGCACGATTGCTGTAGCACAGACTCAATGGCCGAATGCAGCTGGTAGGAATTTCCTTGAGAGATATAGAATTTACTCCATTGGTATAACAATCCTCTGCTTTTGTCAGTTGTCCATTTGCATAAGCTTGGTTGCCCCTAATGCATATCAAGTGATTTAAGTTTACATATATTTATTCATCAAAAATAAGGAAAAAGGAAAAGGAAAAAAATGATATGTCAAACAAAAATATGGATATTTTATCACACAAATAAGATGTGCACCAAAACAAGTATATATGGGGCGCACCTTAATCGCCACTTCTCACAAGCTTCATCTGCATCAACACTACCGTCTGCAGAACTTGAAGGCTCTTGCTTAGCCTCCGGGTCTATACTTTTCCCTGTTTTGATTTCATATCCACTTCTATGGACAACTGAAGTGCTTCGTTGTTCTGCTACTGAATCTACAGGACCAGAGTTGCTAATACGTGGAATAAAATCCAAAAAGGTAGAAGCCAACGGACTCTTAGCATTTGGATTAGAGACAGATGGATTTTGACCAGACTTCAACCTATTCTTTCTTCTGGAGTTATGCTTTGCTGCTGCTAACGGATCTCGTCCAAAGGGTGATGCAGCAAATGTTATGTTAGATTCCCCAACATGTTTCAAGCTGGAAGAAAAGGTGAACTCTGTTCCAGCTTCACTAGCAGGCCTCTCGATTTCAGTATCTATTGGAGAAGTGCTTGCATCATCACTGTACGAAAATTTACTAGTTTGTTCATTAACAAAAACAGGTTGAGCATTGGAACTTCTCTTGGCATTATATTCGGAACCATCATCACCTTCTTCGCGTTCATCACGAGAGACTAAATTCTCATCGTGATAAGGTGAACAATCCATGGGCGAGAAACCACCAGAAGAATCTACTTCTGCATTTGTGTGGGGGCCACTTTCTTGAGGAACAAATTGCATAGGGAAGCTTTGGTAAATCGGGGCCCATTGCGTAGATTTACCTGTCTTTTCATTCTTCGTCATTGTATCTTTTGCTGCGCCCTTTTTCTTAGTAAATGCCATGTTTTGATACGTCTCTGTGAACAAATTCTCATTGGGCTCTGAAATTTTTTTTTCATCTTTGCTGCTTCCAAACACAAAAACACCTTCAGTTTCCATGCTTTGTGTTGTTCTCTCTCTTCCAACATTTGACTTCTCAGTGTCTTCTGGTATCTTGTTTGCATCCTTGTTATCAAATTCGTTCGGCTTTTGAAAATCATTCACACCGCTCAAATTCATCTTACTCGTTTCATGGCTAAGCTTAGAAAACAAGCCCTCATCTGAATCAACGGGCGAATTTGGCCTCAAATTGACACTTTTCTTCACTCCAGTTCCAAATACGAAATTATCCGCATTGGTATTCCCCATGTTTGGTTTCTCCGTTTCAATATTTTGCGGTTTTGAACCTGAAACAGTCACAAACTCAGCACTTCTTTGATTACTACTTGAACTTGATCCTGACCCAATCTTGTCACCCCAAAAATTGAGCATGTTCTCAGCTTGCTTGTTCTTCTCAAAATCATCCGCATTACCAGAACTCTTCACATTCATAGAATACATCGAATTATCATCACCCAAATCACCATTTTTCTCTGCTCCACTCCCAAACACAAACGTGCTCCCAATATCTATCGGTTTTGACCTCGAGCTCGAACCTGCAATAAACTGGCCTGCCTCAGACTTGACGGAATCAAAACTAGCCGCACTCCGACTGCTCGAGTTCCGGCTCAAATTGGGCTCACCAGCCCCAAACACAAAAACCCCTTCATCAAAACTCGTGCCTCCAACACCAAATACATTCACATTCACATTCTCATTTGGGCTCTCTGATACCCTAACCGTATCGATTTTCCCCTTGATCTTTTCTGGCCTAAATGGATTGAAATCGGAATTAGAACCTAATTCTTGAGCCAAAGTTGACGGTTTTCCATGGGAGTTGCTGCTCTTTCTCTGCTTAACGAGCCGAGGCTTCGAGAGCGAGGGCTTTGCCGAAGATGAAACATAGGGGAATTGATCCATGATTCTGTTAGGGTTAGGGTGATCTTGTTGATTGATAAAGATTGATAATTGATCGAAAAGGGGCGTAAAGATCTGACCTTTTTTCCTAGGGTTTGCATTTGATGGAGGCTGGCATCAACTTCGTCTCAATCCTCAAATTCGTAAATTTAGGGCCTTTTTACCCAAAATAATTTTGAAATGAGGTGAAAAGAGATTTTTTTTTGTATGCAAAATTAATGGGGGGAAATATTTGTGGGGCCCCTAGGGGTGATAAGGGTGAGAAATTGGGTGCTTTGAAATGCATTGAGGACAAATTTTGGGACGTTATCATCGTTATGAGTTGGCATCATGCATGCTTCTGTATTTATGATCATTTTAAATGTTACTATTTTTCATCTTGAAAAGTTTGCGCTTATCATCATCATTTCAATTTTTGAGCCTTTTCCCAATAATCAAAACTTAGTGAAATATTTGTTAATGTCTTACAAAGTCCATATTAAATCAACGCCATATTAAATCATATTAAATCAACTACACACTTAACAACACAAAATTATCATAATCCTTAACTGACTAATCTCTTTAAAATGTCCAAATTGTTATATACAACAAATATGGTATAACCAATTTTTTTGTTATATTTTGAATGTCTTTTGTTTTTTCTATGCACATCGTACAATAAAAATGCATTGCATTAAGATATGAGATCGATGTTGCTGAGGTTAACCGCTACAAACTCGTTGCAGTCCACTGCCCAAAAAATTGGTCAAACATCGGATGGACCTCCTGGGACCTTAAATGGACAGGGCCCATCCCAATAGCCATGAGAGGCAACCACAAAGAACTGGCCGCCACCGCCCGCAGTGAGTCGGTCTTAAGATATTGCATATAACAAGGACAGTATGTATAAAATCTACTACTGCCAGACACTATTTATATTTAGTCGTAATAAAAGGCCTTAACAACAACAATAAAACAAAAGCATAAAAAGGATATAGAGAAACTTTTAAACCCATAGGTTGTCACTTTTAAAGTTGCTAACTTTGATCATAAACATTTGTAGTTGTAAAGAAACATACAAATAAAACTAAGGTCACCAAAATCTTGACCCTCAACTGGCAAAAATTATATAGAATCAACGATCAGGATAAAATAATCGGACACTTGAGAAAAAGACATTCAGCAAATAAAATAAAATAAGTCAAAACAACATCACAGCACATTACCAAAACAAAAAAGGGCATGCATAGCAACAAATAAATAAACCTACAAGACTACTGTGAGCTATCAGCAGCTCTAAAAATTCACATACAAATCCTAATTTATGACAGCCAACAAGCAAGAAATTATGTGGCCATCATTTTAAAAAGATAAGACTAGTTCATAGTACACTAATACTTAAATAACTAGTGTTAGCAAATCCTAACACATGCAACTCCTTACTCAACAACTTTAAGACCCTTCATCTTTGCCTCCACTTCATCCTCCTCCTCGGCTTCGTTCTCATCCTCGCCCTCTTCACCTTCTTCACCTTCGACGTCATTCTCATCCAACGGGCTGAGCACACCCTCCTTCAAAATCTCCTTCACCTCGTCGATCCCTTCCTCCGGAATGAAATTTCCATTGATATTCAACATAACAAAATCAGGCTTGTTCACAGCCACGGCTCGGGCCAAGCTCCTCGCTCCTACTCTCCTTATCATATTGGTACTAAAATCAACTTCCTTAAGCTCGCTATGTCCCTCTTCCAAAGCCTTGGCGATTTCAACCGCGCCCTCATCCTTAAGCTTGTTTTCTGATAAATTCAACTTTTTCAAAGATTGCTTCGACAAAATGCAAGAAACCAATGAAGATGCAGATTTCACTGTGATATCATTTCCCGCCATCTCAAAAACCTCAAGTCCAGGCAAATATTTTTCGATAGCATTAGAGATAGCAATTGCACCCTCATCTTCTAGATTTAAGTAGCTGAGGTAGAGCTCTGTAATGCCATTAAGCTTTTCTAGGGATTTACTTAGAGCTAAGCCTGCTTCAACACCAAAAATATTATCCCTTAAATCAAGCTTCACTAATTGAACACAATCGGCTAAAGCCTCAGCAACTGAAATTCCACCATCGGATCCTATTCTTGTTGAGGAACATCGAAAATTTTCCAACAGTGGAGATCGCTTCAAGATCTCGGCAATGAAGGGAGCCCCCTCATCACCAGTCATATTATTATGAAAATGGAGAATTTTTACCTTGTCGGTTGATGGAATAAGTTCAGTCAAAGCCTTCACTGCTTCCTCGGATATCCCATCATTCATTAAATATAGCTCCTCCAAGCAACTTTGAGATTTTAGAAGCGATCCAAATGCTCTCACCCCTTTCTCACCCAAAGCATTATCAGAAAGATTCAAATATCTCAACACCGAGCCTTCTAGCGCCGAAGAAAAAATCCTCATCACTTCTAGGGCTTCATCCTCAGGCCTACCAGCAACAAAATCAGAAACATCTACCTCTTTGAGTTGGCCCTTAATAGAAGCAAGAATTGGTTCTACAACTTTAGCCGCTTCGACTCCAAAACTTCGATTACTAAAAATAATTTTCGTGTAAGAGTTTCCTTTTTGGGTAAGTGGGTTCAAAAGCTCTTGAGCCTCCTCAACTTCAATAAAAGCCCTTCGACCGCCAGAAATATCAAAAACTGCTGCTTTTTGGGGTTCAACAGCTAAATCTCTCTCTCTATCTTCTTTAGGTTTTGGACCTCGTTTAAGGACTTCAAGCATGAGCTTGCTAGTTTCTTTGGCATAGAGTTGTACTGCAGAGCTTCCATCGCCGTCAGGCTCACTTTCAAAGCGATCGTTAGCTGTGTTAAAACATGTTTCTTCAATTTGTTTTGCGCTTTCATTAGCTTCTTCTGAGGTTAAAAGGCCGTATTTTCGTGAAAATATGGATTCGCTTGATAGGTTCTTGGTCATTCTATCAATGAGCATTAATCTAGTGCTTTGGCTTGGTGGCCAGAGTTTGATGGAGAACGTTCGTGGCAGGAAGTTTTGGGCTGAAATGGTCTCCATAACTGTTATCAAAGCATCAAGTCAAATAAACAAAGTAAATTAGTTCCTGGCGCATAAATTTTAAATGACAAAAAATGGAGAAGAGAAGAATTAAAATTTGGAGACACATGAGATGAACGGTAGTATGGAAAAAAATAATGACGGGTGTGAAATCAGCAAAAGTTAAAGCTAGTAGATCCGTGCGATTGTAGGCAGCAGTCAATGCATTTTGAATCATGCTATGATATCGGACACAGGAGGATGCTAATTCTCGGAATATTCAATTATTCAGATTTTATTTTTAGAAAAGAAACACCAAAAAACAAGACAATTCAATCATGATGTTATGTGATTCAAGAAAAATTGTAGGCTTGTAGCTATTCTAATAGAGTTCGTTATTTATTCACTGTCAGTTGAATTATGCTTTAATATAGAAAGACATGAATAGCATATTGCAGGATGCTGATTATTGGCATTGCCAAATTTTCAGATTTTATCTTTTAGCTTTCGGAAACCCTCTTATAAAAACACAATCGGTATATTCAATTATCCATGAAAAATTGTAGGCTTGTCATCTTAGAAGAGTACAGTGTTCACTGTCAGGTGAAAGTACAGGCATAAGAAAACTATATCATGAATATTACAGTTTAAATTATAAGATAATAAGTGAAAGATTCAGCATACTGGAAACATCATGTCAAGTGAACAGAGTGAGCTGATCTGATAAACAAATTTTAGATGTCAATAGATGGAGAAGAGAAGCCTTTGAAAAAAGAAGAAGAAAAAGAGGAATGGTTGGATGTGACAAGTGAAAACATCAAAAGTTGAAGCTTGTAAATTTGTGTGCTATAAAACAACAATTTGGCAGAGCAATGCGGTGAATTATGCTTTCATAAAAGTAACACACAAATAATAGCAACAACAGAATGATGACTGTCAGCATTCAAAATTAAAGGAGAGGGGAAGGGGAGGGGGAGGAGAAGAAGAAGAAGAAGAGGGAGGAGGAGGAAGGAAGGAAGGAAGGAAGGAGGGGGAGGGGGAGGGGGAGGAAGAGGAGAGGAAGGGGGAAGGTAAGGATGGGGAGGAGGAGGAGGAGGAGAAGAAAAGGTAATATTAATATAAGAAAAACACAAAAGGTGAATTTTCTATAGAAGAGGCTAACCACTATCAGCTCCAATCTAACAGAATGATGAAACTAATGTGATTCATTACGATTTTAGCTATTCTTCTACAAGAGTTTTCATGTTCATCGTCAATTCCAAGTAAGGGAAAAAGCAAAGCGTGCCATTAATATTACAGGTTTTGACAAAAGTTCATCAGGTCATGAAAAGTATTAAGCATTCTCCCAAGGGTCAAGGCTTAATGTAAAAATATTTCGTTATGTATACAACTCAGCTTCAATTTCTAACATTTGGAATGCAAACTATATAGTTTCAGCTGTTGGAAACAAAAAGAAGAAGAAGAAACCAGATAAAGAAGCACATTTGGAGCGACCTTTTCAAAGACACACATCGACGGGACTAAGTTGACAAACATGCACAAAGGAGTGGCAGGTGTGATTTTGTAGTATAATAAGTTCACTCGCTAATAATTTACATTCATTCTGGCAATGCATGACAAAAATTAAAAAATGAAGATCTATAACAAAGGAAAACAGTATCAAAGTCATTGTCCTCATCATCTTGAGCCTTTTTCTATCAACAGGCTTTGAGTACAACTTTACAATCGCATAATAAGGAGGCTCCACAGGAAAATTTTCAGGACCAACCTACGACCTTAAATCAAAATTTTGAATATCGGTGCCAACTTCCTAGCAGAATAGGTTTTTCATGGATATCAAACCATTAAGTAAACAAAGTGACCTAGTTCTGGTACATAAAATTATAAATAACAATAAATGGACAAGAGAAGCTTGAAAAACTTGATTTATAGGAATATAACTGATCAGAATTAATATCAGCATATCAAGTCATGTAAGCAAAGTAACCTATTTCTGGTAAATAAACTTATAATGACAATACAAGGAGAAGAGAAGCATAAGCAATAAATAACGCTCAAGATGAGAAAAGGCAAAACTTAAGCTTGTAGGTTTGTTATGAGCTCTACTCAATTTCTCATTTTTTAAAATTGGGTTTAGTTACCTATCCACAATAGAAGAAGAAAAGAAGAAAGATATTGAAGCAAGGGGATATTATCCACTGCTTGTGGGAGATGACCATGATCGAGTGTGCTGCTATGGGAGGTGACCATAATCGAGTGTGCTTTACAATGCGTGCTGTTGGAACTGCGTTGATTTAAGCGCAATCCGAACTGCAGCAAAGTCAACATTTCTGCTCTTACAACTGCATAGATGTGAACCAAAAACAAACAACCAAACACCCCTTTTTATAAATTTGTGTAATTGGAGACACATGTTGCTCCAACAAGGTAACAACACAACCAAACACACACACGCTCACAGTTTGGGAAAAAGCTCGCTATGTCATGAGAAGGAAACATTCTCCCAAGTCTCAAGGCTTCTTACATCATATAAGGTTGAACAAGTTGATTATGAATATTCAGCTTCGCTTTCTAATACATATGAAATGCAAACAAGAAAAATTCCACTCATCACATGCCTCAACTTAGAAACAAAGGACCATACAAAAAAGCACATTGTAGAAACCTTTTCAGGGGAACCTATTAGTAGAACTAAGCAGACTGACACATACAATAAGACTGACAAATGCAATTTAGTCATGTAATAGGTGCATTCGTTTGTGAATATTTTCCTTCTGGATTCGTATGACGACACTGTAAAGATAAGTATTAACGACGGTTTCTGAAAAAATACCATATAAACTTATCATAACCATTGTTGCTGTCATTTGAACGGCTGAGCCATTCCCTACCAACCCACTATGATAGCAATTCCGTCCTAAGAAGAATCCAAGGGAAAATTTCTACAACCAGCTCCTTTGAAGCTTTCTGAGAAATTCCTAGAAAATAACACTATATACCATAAAGGGGCTTGTTAGCACACATGGTTAGCCAAATGACACGATAACATTCATTTGGCTACACGATAGCATTCATTTGGCTACGCAATAGCTCATGTGGTAAAACTTTCCTCTTCATAGTGAGAGTTCACCGATTCGATCCCCAAAGTCGTCGCATCCCAGAAAAGAAAAATATGACTAGCATATTTTATGATACATACAGAATCGTTTACTATTTTTAGACTTGGAATTCTTCTCTTTTAAAGGTCAACTATGTGTTGTTGCTACAAATACTTGTAACCCTCGGTTTAGAGAATGTTTTGTTCAACTCTTTTTAATGAAACCACGAGGTCCAAAACGCAAAAAGACAATAATAGCATCTAAATTCTAACGATTTTAAACCTAGAAATTAAGTTCAGCGATCCAAAACAAAAGGTTGCAGGCAATCATTTCACGAGCTCTGGACCTATAACAGGACAAAAGCTAAACTTTTTCTCCCCTGAGAAAACGAGAATTCAAGATCTATTAAATCCTAAGCCCAACACGACAGATCGCCAAAAAAAAAACCTAAACTTATAAAAATCCAAACTTTTTAAGTTTGGACGCGAATTGATGAGGGAAAATCCTAAGAAGGCCATGAGATCGAAATCGAATCAACGAGCAGATCTACTAAAGGGGATGGAAAATTAGAAGCAAGTACCCTAAAAAAAATCGTACCTTGGATGAAACTTTTCGCTCTCGATCGAATTCGAAATGTGAGAAGAAGTGGGAGTGAGAAGAGAGGCAGGTTCTGGAGGCGACGTCTAGGGCACCGTTATTCCCACAGTTCAAAATTTTGCCACTTCTTTATTTATTTATTTATTTATTTGGATATGGTATTTTATTCACTAAAAATCCCCAAAAGCTTCGCTAATTGCTAAAACAAAACCTCCATAGTTCATATTTACTTAAAAATCTATGTCCCGATAGTCTAAAAGGAGAATTTTTTGCATCATCCATTACCCTGTTAGGAGGTTAACGGTGAATATCGGTTAGGATTTAAAATTTTTCTCTACCCCTCTTCTTTTCCCAAATTTCCTAAATTTTCCCCGCATTAGCTTTAGCATTATGGTATCGATCAAAGATCTCTCAAATTGATCATGGAAACTGATTCGTTTTTCTCAACCTTCTCCATCGACAAGCTTGTCGAGCGCTGTTGTCCTTTCAAATGCAGGCTTTTGGTTTGTAGCCAATCCCATTTGAAAGGAGGGTGATTCTTTAGTTATACTAAATCTCAATAATCAGCTAAACGAGAATGTGAATTATTTTTATGGAACAAACGCCTGCCTAAATACCTAGAAGGTAATGGAACAGTTCAAACACAAGCTCCAGTTCCATTTTCCTAAAAGTACGCTAACTTTGAATGGAAAACCAGTAGGCGTTTTTTTAGTGCAGCTTGAAAATACGAGGGGTCTCTTAAGTAAATATGAAATATGGAGGAACTTTTAATAAAAAGCCCTTTATTTATTAGAATAAATTACACTGAAATACCCTCAACTATTGTGGTTTTCACTAAAATACCTTTAAATTATTATTGAAGTAATATACCTTAAACTATGGTCTTTGATCGGAGCATTTTCACCGAAATACCCTTAAAAGGAGCTGTTAAGGTTGAGTGTGATAAGAAAACTTCAAGGTATTTTAGTGACAAAAACATGATGATGATCGAGAGTATTTTAGTGTGTTTTGACGTGCATTGTATTTTCTTGATCATATATCTGTGTTGAAGGGACGGGTAGATACAAGTAAAAATGTCTGAACTCAAACCTATACTAAAATTTGGGCCATCATCCAACGGATGAGTGTGGGGTGTTGGAAATAACAATTCAATTCTTAGAGTCAGTTAAATTTAAAACTTCTTTAAATATAAATAAAGAAGAATTTTCTTTTCTCTCCTTCCATAAAACCTGCTTTTATTTCTTGAGATCTCTTTTTCTCATGCACAGGCACTTAATTTCTTTTCTTATCTTCTACGCAAATCTTTAGCTTTTCATGGACCTTTTCATATCCAAAATTAACTTTGTTTCTTGTACGAATGCTTTAACATTTTGGATTTTCTTTTCATGCTTCGCAAAATCTTTTGATTTGTGGCTTTCCTTCTTTTAGCCTCTTCAAATTCTTTTATATCTTTAATTTCTATCATTTCAATAAATCTTTTGGTAATGGTAATAAAAAATAACGCTTATATTATTTAGACCCCAAAGGTTGCTAAAGGACGGACAAATTTAATTAAATCATAATTTCCACGAAAATAAAATCATGTGTATGGACAAACAATTTTGAAAATAAAGGCAGATGAAGTTTCATAACAAAAAGAAATTTCCAAGTGAAACGATTCACACAAAATCAACGCTGGATATGTTCATTAGAATAGACAACAGTGTTATGTATAAGCTTCATTTTAAGTTATTCATCCTTGACTTCATTTTCAACACGATCAAGTAAAACTCATAAATCCATGGGACGTGATACTTTAAACAGATGTGTCTGTACATAAAAAGCTAAACATTGTTTTTTCTGTAGGGAGGGTAACAACCCTAAAATCCCTATACTTTCGTATTATCGTTCTTAAAAATAAAATATTGTATTTGGTATTTTCTGCTAAATTTATTATTATTTTATCCATCCATCCATTTTACCTATTATTTTTCTAGGTTCAATTTATTTTCCTTATATTTAAGCCTTTAACTTATCATTCTTTTATAAATCTTAATCCCAAACCCAAACCTCCTTACCCATAACCCAATTCAAATAAAATCCAAACCCAAACCCAAACGTAAGCCGAATCCATTATTCTCTTTCCCTACAGCTCAAACACACTAACCCAAGTCCCTTAGTCCATTTTCTCTATTTTTCCTTGAGCCCAAAACACACCAATCCTTTCTTTTCTATTTCTTTTCTCCTTACTTTGGTTTCCTTTTTATGCAAACCGTAGCATCCTGTTCATTTATGCTAAAACCTCTACTATTCACCCCCTCTAACAATTAAAACCCCATATCTATATTAAAAATCCCATCTCCTAATTACACCCCACTTCAATTCCCTTCACCTCCCTCTCAATGAACCGACCTCTCCTTCTTCCTCTCCCATGAAGAAACCGACCCTCTATCCCTCCATTCTAATCAATTCTCTTCCTCCCACATATGCAGCGTCTTCCTTCCTTTTTCTTCTCTCTTTCTTATATATATATATATATAGAGACTGGAATTCTATCGGAAGGATTTGGAAACAAATCATTTTTACCTTTTCAGCATCAGATTAATTTTGGAATTTGTGCATGTAATTAAGATTAGGATCCTATCGGAAGGATTTGGAAACAAATCCTTCTCACTTTTCACCATCAGATTGACTTTGGAATTTGTGCATTCAATTGTATTTTGTTTGATAATAAATGAAAGATTTTATTTATAATTGTCAGCACACATTCCAAAACTAATCTAATGGTGAAAAATTGTGAAGGATTTGTTTTTAAATACTTCTGATAGGATACTAATCGAACTCTCTCTATATGAATAAAATATTTTATTTATTACCAAATATAACATAATTGAATACACAGATTTTAAAGTTAATCTGATGGTGAAAATGTAAGACATATTTGTTTTCAAATCCTTCCGATAGAATCCTAATTCCCTCCCCCCTCTCTCTCTATATATAGAGAGAATAATGGAGAAAAGAGGCCATAAGAGGAAATTTCCTCCTATGGCGTGGAAAAAATACAATCTCCACCAATTTTTTCAACGATCGGCCCCCATCATCTTCATCGTTATCATCTAAGATATGGGTACACAAAATTTCATGTGATTCTATAACTTTTTCACCGTTGATTTAGCAATGTAAAAAGTTCTATTGTCGGTAAACCGTTAATTTTGAACCCACTAAATGAACGGTGAAAAGATTGTGGAATCGTATGAAATTTGGTGTACGCACATCTTAGATGATAACGATGATGATGATGGGTGCCGATCGTCGGAAAAAATGAGAGAGGATGTATTTTTCGACGCCGTAGGAGGAAATTCCCTCCTATGGCCTCTTTCCTCCATTATTCTCATATATATATATATATATATGAGAATAATGGAGGAAAGAGGCCATAGGAGGGAATTTCCTCCTACGGCGTCGAAAAATACATCCTCTCTCATTTTTTCCGACGATCGGCACCCATCATCATCATCGTTATCATCTAAGATGTGCGTACACCAAATTTCATACGATTCCACAATCTTTTCACCGTTGATTTAGCAATGTAAAAAGTTCTATCGTCGGTAAATCGTTAATTTTGAACCCACTAAATCAACGGTGAAAAGGTTGTAGAATCACATGCAATTTGGTATAACCATATCTTAGAAAATAACGATAAAGATGGTGGGTGCCGATCGTCGGAAAAAATAAAGAAGGATGTATTTTGTCGACGCAACAGGAGGAAATTTCCTCCTATGGCCCCTTTCCTCCATAAACCCCTCTCTTTCTCTCTCTCTCTCTCTCTCTCTATATATATATATATATATATATATAGAGAGAGAGAGAGAGAGAGAGAGGGAGAGGGAGAGGGAGAGAGAGAGAATAATGGAAAAAAGAGGTCCCAGGAGGCTTTTTCGTTAGGTAGCGTCAAAAATCAATATCCTCCACGATTTTTTTCGACGATCGGCACTCATCATCATCATCTTTATCATGTAAGATATGGATACACCAAATTTCTTGTGATTCCACCGCTTTTTCACCGTATAATTAACAATGTAAAAGTTCTATTGTCGGTAAACCGTTAATTTTGCACTCACTAAATCAACGGTGAAAAGGTAATGGAATCGTATGAAATTTGGTGTATCCACATCTTAAATAATAAAGATGATGATTATGGGGGCCGATCGTCGAAAAAAATTATGGAGGTGTATATTTTTTGACGCCATAGAAGGAAATTCCCTCCTATGGCACATTTTCTCCATTATTCTCATATATATATATATAGAGAGAATAATGGAGAAAAGATGCCATAGGAGGGAATTGGCGTCGAAAAAATACCCCCTCCACCAATTTTTCCGACGATCGGCCCCCATCATCTTCATCGTCATCATTTAAGATGTGGGTACATCAAATTTCATGTGATTCTATAACTTTTTCACCGTTGATATAGCAATGTAAAAAGTTCTATTGTCGGTAAACCGTTAATTTTGAACCCACTAAATCAACGGTGAAAAAGTTGTGGAATCACATGAAATTTGGTGTACCCACATCTTAGATGATGACGATGAAGATGATGGGGGCCGATCGTCGGAAAAATTGGTGGATGGGGTATTTTTTCGACGCCATAGGAAGGAATTCCCTCCTATGGCATCTTTTCTCCATTATTCTCATATATATATATATATATATATATATATATATATATATATATATATATATATATATATTTCATTTTAAGAACTTCACCTCCTCTCCATCTCCGTCCTGTCTCCATGGCCACCACCACCATCTTGGCTGAGCTCCACCCTCGCCCCTTTCATCCCCTTCTCAACTCAGCTACCCACTCGATCGCATCCTTCTTTCTCCTTTTTGTTTCTCTTCAACTACGAACCCAACCAAGCCGAAACCTCCATCTCTCCAAAAAACCCAGCAACAACAACAAAACCCACACCCCTTCCTCCATTAACCCGTGACCCCATCTTGGCCCTACTGCAACAACCCGTTGCCATCATCCATCGCCGTCAACGACAACAGCCGCCGCAGTAACAAACCGAGCAACACACCCTCAGCCTTCGACGGTTTATTGGACGCATTCCGGGCCGAGAAACGAGGTTCTAAGACCAGACCTGAGTCCGCATGAGCGTAACGGTCATTTCCATGCCTCCGAATCTCCGTTCCGTCGACGTTTCGATTTTGCGCGCGACCGTACTCAATGAAATGCCCCAACGAGATTCCGTCGTTTCTCACTTTTTAATCGCGTGTAAGTCCCGGTCTTTCCACACTCCCTCCCTCCCTCCCTATATTCTTTCCCTATCAACCTTAACATCACTGCTTCTGTGTTTTTCATTTTAAAGGTATAGGATATTTTCATTGCTTGATTTCAAATTAAACTTTGCGTGATTAAAGCAGTGATGCAGCTAAAGCTGTTGAGCAACAGTGGTATGTTTTTTCTGATCATCAATTAGAAACTTAGTTGCATTTCCTTTCGGGTTCATAGAAATTGTCAATATGATGAATGATTAAATCTGTGGACAAACATGGCGAATATTTAAGATTATATGGGCATCAACACGAGTTCTTATTGTAATATACACAACTTAGGGACTGATGGAAGTCTAATCTCCTTCAGACGCTGTCCTCCGTTGATCTGTAGCGAGTGCTGTTGAATGACAAAGATTTGATTAGAAAATTGTCTTTTTGGACGTGTGAATCTTAATGGGTTGATTTTAAGGTGAAGCCGAGCTACCTGCAAAGAAGTCCCGGGGTGGGTGACCACCGTATGACCCTCCGACGATCAAGTAAGCCGAGAAAAATGAGCAGAGAAGCAGCTTGCTGGATTAAAATTGCCTTGCTTGAGTCGTCTGAGAGAGGGGTTTTAGAGGGGTCGCATGGAGCGAGCGGGTGCGAGATCTTCGCCTTTGATTACGTCCCTGACGTTACGCCTGCGTGAGTGACGGGATCCACCATTAATAGTGGGATATGCTCGTTGATGGGGGATGCGCCAGCGTGGACGCGGGACGTGGGGTGGCAGATATCTCGCTCTGGTGAGATACGCGGAGCCATTACGGAAACGCTAAGGCCTCGTGTTCTCGTTTGTCCAAGAGAGCTAGGGAGGCTTAGCTCGACGTGAGCTCGGAGACGAGCTAAGAGGCCGAGAAAACTCAGCTTTGTAATAGCTCGGAGACGAGCATAGATGGGTGGCGCCAGTTCGGCGGCTGGGTCGCTCTTCGGTAAGAGGCGGAGTGTAAGCTAGGAGACGAGCCGGGAAAGGTCATCAGTGCTCCAGACTAATTTTGCCTTGGCAGCCCCCCGGGAGTCTGGTGAGCTGTCACGGGTAACACGTCATTCGCCACATGTCGTGATCTGAGGAATTCCCACTTATGAGCATCATCATTAGCCCACCATTCTCGTTCCGACCTATTTATGGGTAGGGTCGAGAGTGGCATGCTTGGTTTGTTTCGCTCAGTCGTTGGCTATAGTACCCTCAAGGCAATTATCGTAGTCGCAGGCAGGTGATTATGATGATTGAGGGAGGACCTATACCGGTAGAACAGTCTTACTCGAGATGATAGTATGCTATCTGGTTTGTCTTTATAATCACTATTACTGTTGGATATAGTGCCCTCAAAGTCAATTATTGGATCACAGGTACGTGATTGCAATGATTGCGGAGGACCTATACCGGTAGGACAGTCTTACTCGAGATAATAGTATGCTATCTGGTTTGCCTTTATCAGTCGTGTACAGGTTCAGGTGACTGATCACTGTTACACGTTGATAGAGCCCTTAGGATCTTGCTTGACTACCAACAGTATGAGGGCGATCATATACGTGAGAGTTGGGTAGTCTATAAGCTCATCCTTAATAGTGGTCCCTAGTCGTGGGAGTTTCGAGACAGGGCATCGATACTCCGGAGTAGACTAGTGTATACAGTCGAGACCCCGACGAGGGGCGGTGGCCGGTCTCACAAGCCACTGGTGTCAGTTGGATCACCTAAGATGTATACAGGTGCTCATTGGGTTATAAGTACACCGGACAGTACTCGCCGGGAACCTACTAGTTGGTATTATACATATCGTCAGATAGCAGTTCCCTGGTGACATGTGTACAGGTTAGTTCATCGACCTGAGGTCGTCATTTGTCTCGTGTGAGTTCCCACTGTGCTTTGATTTCTACCCTACCACGGCTCAAAGGAGTCGTGCAAACAGGTAGTTTTTGGATACAGTCCCGAGCCACATGGAGGCACGTGAGCGGATCGGCAGGGGATTCATCTCTCCCGGTATTGGGGGTGGAGATCGCACTGTGTTTAGGAAAGCCATTACACCAAGCCCTTGGTCAAGGCAGGTGAGAATTACTGGTAGGTACTCCGGTAGTTTCTCAGGGTGTTCAGGGCTTGTCTCCGACACGACTTATACCGCTATTGGGGGTCTGACGTTACTAGCCCCCTAGGCCGGATATGCGATACTCATAGACGAATGGACCGGACTGTATATACATTGTCACTGTTAGGCTCTGTAGGGTTTCCGGATGAGTTCGCTCATCGGCCTCCCTTGAGGTCAGTACATGGGCAGCCGTTACGCACAGCTAGTACCGCTGACGGCTTGTTGTTAAACCCATTGCCAGGGTACCGACGAGTCATTAGAGTCCCCCACAGATAGTTTCCTAAGTTCGGGCGAAACGTTGTAGATGCCGTATGGTTTTATGGCAGGGTTCGGAAAATGCACGTGCGTTTACGCACGTGTCATATTTCGGGCAGATAATACCGGTGGGCTTTGGTTTAAGCCGGATCCGAGTATTATACTGTGTAGATATAATATCTTTGTCTCAGTTGCATTTGTATTCGGTCGTAATACAAATGCGGGTATGTTTATCCTGTTACGGGGTTGTCCTGAAATTCGTTTCAGAATCGCTTTTGGAAGTTGCCAGTTTCCAGTTTTCTATCACCCGTATTTAACATTCGGTTAAATACGGATTTATCTTTTCTTGAGGATGAGTCATGAGAGGAAGTTTCTTGGATGATGACTAGGATTAGTGACTCATTGGTTTTGCATTAATGGTTGATGAGGTGTATTTATGAGTCACCATTTTCCATTAATGTGTTTTGTTCTTGCTTAGATATTTCTTCTTGATATTTTTGTGAGAATCTTTTCTAATGGTCACCACTTGCTCCTACCCTTACCTCCCTCCTCCTATATATGGCCGGCCCCTCCCCTCCTCCTCATTCACTCACTTGATTGATTCATTTGGAAAAAAAATGATAGTTTTAGGTGTATGGAAATTTCATAGCTCATTTCATTCCATCACCCGACTCAAATGGCAACTTCATTAACCGTTCGTCCATGGTTTTGGACGAAGCGAGACAAAGTGTTCTACTCATTCTCTACATCAATCTTGGTCATCTCTTTTAGCAAACTTGATGACCGAGTTGCCTCGGGTCAGAGGCGGGAGCCCGTTTAAAGATCCGATGACGTGGTGCCACCTGGACGAGGAGATCGGAGATCGACGAGATCGGATCAGCCGCAATGGAGCGTGGGATGATGGTTAAAGAACGAAGGACTCGGATCGTTCGGTATAACCTTTCTACCCTCTTTACAGTTTGTTAGTTTAGCGTTAATGGCAGATCCGGGTTATAGTATGCGATAGCGCCAGTTATAAAAGTTTTTGTTCCGCATTTGGCGTCAGCTTGACGGCCGGGGCGCTACCGTAGACTTACATGGTATCAGAGCCTTGCCATTAAGCTTTACTAACTTGTGCTAACGCGTTTAAAATATCGATCGAACGGATTTTCGAAAATCGCAATTTTCAAGTCTAAAATTTCTGTTAATTTTCAAACTGGTCTAAAAATCATTTTGACCATACCAGAAAATCAAGCAGGGTTTTTCAGGAATACTGGAGAAATTCGACCAAGTGATGTCACTGTTCCGCCGCGGATCCGTGGCCCAAGCTAGGGTTTGGCCGCGGATCCGCCGCAGGAAAGTGAGATCAACTTGTCAAATTTCTACAGTTGGTTCTGCTTGGGAAATTGTGGTTTCTGGAACCGTTCTTTTGGGCCCAGATTTTGTTACTGTACAGCAGATGTACGTGGGGCCCACTTCGGGAAATTTTGTCGATCGAAATTTAAACGCGCTAGTTTACAGTACTTACATTATATCTCCGACCGTGAGTGTCATTTGATCGGTAAATTGCGTCTAATTGCTATAGTTCTTTTAGACGAGTTTGCGAACGCGACATTCGCGTTGATGTTCTGTGTTGTGCTGTGATGTTGCGGATTTGTCGTGGTGGATGGCAGTGTGCAATGGTAGTGCAGTTTGAGTTTATTTGTACATTTGATATTGCGGGGCGAGCGTCCAACATGTGGACTGCCGTCACTGCCTCTTTGTATAATATTCTTTTGGGGCACGACCGGGCTGAGGTCGATGTACCCGTTGTACATATTTTTCTTTTCTGTACTAGGTTTTACCCCGCGACGGAGTGCACGGATAGCCGGGTTCTGGAGGGCAACGGGTCCGCATCTCATGGCTTTGAGAGGCAGAGGGGCCTCACTCTAGAATTGGCAGACTATTCGCCGCACTCGTAGGGGGTACAGGTTGACCCAAGGAGGGATGCTCAAGTTACCGGATTCCGTGAAGTGCAGGGTGGTCCATTCACTTTGCTGCAGGGGGATGCCCCGCTTCAGGTTTTGGCGGGTAACTTGCCGCACCCGTAGGGGTCTAGGTTTCATTGCACAGGCTATCCACACGACCAGGGGAACGTCGGGTTTCAGCAGCGGCTCTGTAAAACCAGGGGATCCCAGATTATCTGTAGTGTTCTGTGATACTTATTACTTTTCTGTAATGTTGCATATTATCACGCCTGGAGCGATTATTGTATATTGGTATATATACTAGTAGATGTTGTATATGTTTTGCACCCGCGCTAGTTCAGTCCCCGCTCTGTCGTTAGTTAAGTAACCTAACGGGTGATGACGGGACCCAGTGACGAATGCGGATGGCATATACGTACATTTTATTTTCGTTCTTTTCTGGTGTGATTGATTGATGGGACTGCGTTGATTTTGATCAATGCAAAGGAAAACAAACCTGTTTGGATGTTGTTGGAACAAATTTAAAAAGTGTTATTATAAAGACGTTTCCTTTTGTTTTGCACAGTAGCATTCGGTTGGAATATCCTGCACCTCATTCGATGAGGTAAGGGCCGATATCCCTTCACCGGGAGTGACCCCTTGGGCAGAAGTTTGCGTCAGGGTAATAACTTCACTATAGTCGATTACATGTTGCTTTGCATCGCGGTATTCAGTTGGAATATCCTGCACCTCATTCCACGAGGAAAGAGCCGAGATCCCTTCACCGGGAGTGACCTCTTTAGCAAAAGGTTTTCGCCACTATATTTTTATAAAAATCTATCATGTTCCTTCAACGAGATCAAGTTCATTACGTTAAAGGTTTTTCGCCAAAAACCAGCCGTAGTCCTCCGTCATGTCTTATGGATGGTCAGTAGCATTCAAGCTATGTTTGTTGGCTTTCGTCAAGGCATAGTGTTTGGTAGCTGCTGGGGTATTCATTTGTTGCATAGATAGATGTGTTGGTTTGGGACAGTCGTATTACCTTGTTGGCTTTCGTCAAGGGTATGTACGGGTGGGTTCAAATTGACAACAATATGACGGGAAGAACTTGACATGTGACTTATGATTTGTTGGCTTTCGTCAAGGTCATAAGAACATGGGGTAAAAATCATATCGGGAGTTTCTAAAGAAACTGAAATTTGCCAGGCATGCGCATACCTTCTGGAGTGTGATAACGCGAGTGGATTCCGTCACGTTATCATGCGATGAGAGTTGGATCCCGATTTCCACTGATGAGTTGGTTTACTCTTCGGGTGATCCCGATTGATTCTTCTTTCAGATTTGGAGGAGAATTTGACAGTACAGTGGGAGGTTTCCGGATTAGATAAAGTGATAACCATTCTGATCTAGGTTAGAGTGCACGCAGAGTGTTTCTTTTCTCTCTCTCTTTGGCCGCGACCTTTGACCGACCCTAGACTATGACTCAGTGACCAAGTTGACCGAACCTTCTTAAAATACTGGCTTTTGGATTGTCTGAGTTGCATAGTTCATTGCCACTCCTTCTTTTACCCTTTGCATTTCTCAGAACACCCGTATTACTACGGACATCCACTTCCATTGGATAGATCCATCGTATGGTTATATACGAACTCGAAGGGACTTCTTCGAGGATGGATCAAGGTTCAGGAGAAATAGAATTGGTTTATTCAGTTGTCTTTTATTATCACCTTCTTTCAGGTTGCGAGGGCTCCTTGGTTTAGGAGAGTACACCTATTACGCTTATTGGATAGTCTTATTCCAAACCATAGGCAGGCGCCGAAAGGTAGGGAATGAAGAAAACCAATTAGCCTAAGTAGGGTGTGCAGAAGGTAATAACTAAAGACAAAATAAAGGGATTAGAAAGAGGGCAAAGTAAATTGCGACTGCTATCATTCACGACCAAACCGCGTACTTCATCGCCACTCCTATTTCACCTTTGCTTTTTTCCCCAGTTCAGGAGAAATAGAATAAGGTATTATTCAGTTGTCTTTTATCATCACCTTCTCTCAAGTTGCGAGTACTCCTTGGTTTAGGAAAGTACACCTATCATGCTTACTGGATAGTCTTCTTCCAAACCATAGGCTGGTGCCGAATGGTAGGGAAGGAAGAAAACCATTTAGCATAACGATAGTGTACAGAAGGTAACGACTAAAGACAAATAAAGGGATTTGGAGAGATGGCAATGAAATATACGGTTAAAGTCATGAATTGGATTGTGGAAGAGGCATTACTAGGAATACCAGGATACCCCTACGAAACATTTTCATGTTTCAGTGCATTGTTAAAGGAAAACTGTTTTCCCGATTAGATACTTACTCCAAGGGTATGTATTTACCAGGTTTTATTCTCATATCTGTATGGTTTTACAGATGATGAGTGGGAGTAAGTTATTGGGAATTAGGTGATCATCCTCATTATATCGGAATTCGTTGTAATTGGTGATATTTGAGGAAGTCGTCTGGGTTATTGCCGGCAGGCATGTATTTGGTTTTGAGTATCCGTTGTTGTGCACCAATTTCAAAATGATATATCTTTACGTTTATTTTTATAAAGTGAGATACAACTTTTTGATATTATGTCGATGACATTTACCTACATCAGTTGACGATTGGGTAAGGAGCATTGAACAACGGAGTAGTTCTTAACCATAAGTACAGTTTTTAACCTACGATGCACAGGTTTTGACTTATTCAACTCAGCGGACTTATACAGAGTATTGTATGTTGTCCAGTGTCCATCAGGACAAAGGGGTTGGTCCTCGTACTATGTTCTATTTACTTATGACTTCTCTAGTTTTTAGACAAGTGTTTCGTAGAAATACAAGGTCTAAGTTTTGAGAAGTTGTGGATATAAGAATAAAGTAGAGAACCGGGTGTCGCAAGTATCGGGATTCTTCAAAGAGATCGAAGATGTAGATTCTTGTGATTGGTATTCAGTTGATAGTAATGGTTTTGAGAAACTTGTTTCTCTTTCGGGTTACTCATAATTGGATGGATTCCTAAGTTGAGTAATGCCGATTAGCCTCTTTCCATTAAGTTGATATGCACTGGAGACAGCTGCATGATTTGAATCTGGTTCCAATTAAATAAGTGCTAAAGTTTCTATATTGGATATAGAATGGTTCATATCTTAACGATGTTAAGGTACGGGGAGTTGTCCAGGTTATGCTTAAAACCAAACTCTGGATAACTCAGGGCACGTTTCTGTAATGGCAGTTTGTGGGTTGGCCCGGGCTATGTCGAGGGTTGACTTTCTACCATCTGGAAGATCAATAGTGATATTGTTCTTGAATCGCCACAGTTTTAGTAAAATGGATTTTTTCAGAAAACAGTTGTGGGAGTATGGTAGAACTGGAAGTGATTCCAAAACCGCAAACGATTACGGAAAATTTAATAGGACCTAAAAATTCAATCAGGTTTGACATTCCATTAGCCACTCCGCAGATATGGTGGGTAACCTCAGACACCCGAGAGGTACTCCGGTAGCCTCAAGGACGGTGACAGGGAGGTTATTGCTTACCCAGACTTGACACTACTGTTGTTCCAGACTATGAGACCCGGCAGGAGGATAAGTATAGCGTCGTTCTAAACTAGCTTTAGAAGTGCACGTATATATTATTCTGCCAGAGGGTTGTTGTGGTCAGTGGGAGCAGCGGAAGCATAGTGGGCAAGTAGCTTATGTCTATTTATAGACTTGAGCAGTTATAACGGAGATAGATCATCTAATTTTGATATGACAGTCATGGGTTTGACTTCATCAGAATAGGGGATGGATCTGTTAAGAAGGTAGTAGGGTGTGATGTCTTGGTATTTGGATGACATACACAGAGTAGGAAGTAAAATTCCTATACTACGATCGGTTTTACTTTGGTCGTCACACAGTTGTTTCTCCAGACAGGATATGGATATAATATCAGACATTCTGGTTTCTAGATCTATGGTTTTAGATCTGGATTTGGGTAGTTTCCCAATGTGGGTACTTTGACTGTATTCTAATGGTTTTTAGAATAGATGACTCCTGGCATGGTGGTGTACCTGCAGGTGATGGAGTCACCCTCTCTAAAAGTGTCTTACAGACTAAAGGGGAGAGGGATGTGCATGATTGGCAGATCACTTGCTTAGGCAATTGAGTCAATCGTGAGATGTCAAGTACCACACCAGATGTTATTTTTGCACTAGATGCAATAAGTTTGTATTAATCCAATCCTGGAGAAACATAAGGAAGCGGTTTTAGAACGTAAGTGGATGTTCTACGGATTTGATGACGACAGCCTCCTTCGAGAGATGGTTATCATTCCAGGCTTCAAAGGTGACATGGTTGACAGAGTGATTGTCAGAGTTATAGTTTTCCCTCTGACGAGAGACAGTATTATGGACAGGTGGTCCAAGAGGATACTGTGGGAGGCATGGTGCAGGATACTGATTAGGTTCAGTTGACGTTACAGTCTAAGAAGTTTGGATTTGGAGTTCATTTATGAACTAGATCCCATCAGATATCCAGACATATTCTAAGACAGGTATTACTCAATTCGGGAGATGGCTTTCTCCGTGAACTTGAGATTAAGAGAGACATAGAAAGAAACATTAGGGCGGATCCACTCACTGAGGCTATTTCTCGAACACAATAGTTTTACAAACGGGCTTTGTGAAACTGATTAGTAGAGGAGTTGGATGGTCGGTATCACACGGGCTGTGAGTATGCGACATCACAATAATTCGCCTTAAGTGCAAGTGGGAAATTGTTGGATATAGTGCCCTCAAAGTCAATTATTGGATCGCAGGCACATGATTGCAATGATTGCGGAGGACCTATACCGGTAGGACAGTCTTACTCGAGATGATAGTATGCTATCTGGTTTGCCTTTATCAGTCGTGTACAGGTTCAGGTGACTGATCACTGTTACACGTTGATAGAGCCCTTAGGATCTTGCTTGACTACCAACAGTATGAGGGCGATCATATACGTGAGAGTTGGGTAGTCTATAAGCTCATCCTTAATAGTGGTCCCTAGTCGTGGGAGTTTCGAGACAGGGCATCGATACTCCGGAGTAGACTAGTGTATACAGTCGATACCCCGACGAGGGGCGGTGGCCGGTCTCACAAGCCACTGGAGTCAGTTGGATCACCTAAGATGTATACAGGTGTTCATTGGGTTATGAGTACACCGGACAGGACTCGCCGGGAACCTGCTAGTTGGTATTATACATATCGTCAGATAGCAGTTCCCAGGTGACATGTGTACATGTTAGTTCATCGACCTGAGGTCGTCATTTGTCTCGTGTGAGTTCCCACTGTGCTTTGATTTCTACCCTACCACGGCTCAAAGGAGTCGTGCAAACAGGTAGTTTTTGGGTACAGTCCCGAGCCATATGGAGGCACGTGAGCGGATCGGCAGGGGATTCGTCTCTCCCGGTATTGGGGGTGGAGATCGCGCTGTGTCTAGGAAAGCCATTACGCCAAGTCCTTGGCCAAGGCAGGTGAGAATTACTGGTAGGTACTCCGGTAGTTTCTCAGGGTGTTCAGGGCTTGTCTCCGACACGACTTATACCGCTATTGGGGGTCTGACGTTACTAGCTCCCTAGGCCGGATATGCGATACTCATAGACGAACGGACCGGACTGTATATACATTGTCACTGTTAGGCTCTGTAGAGTTTCCGGATGAGTTCGCTCATCGGCCTCCCTTGAGGTCAGTACATGGGCAGCCGTTACGCACAGCTAGTGCCGCTGACGGCTTATGGTTAAACCCACTGCCAGGGTACCGACGAGTCATTAGAGTCCCCCACAGATAGTTTTCTAAGTTCGGGCGAAACGTTGTAGAGGCCGTATGGTTTTATGGCAGGGTTCGGAAAATGCACGTGCGTTTACGCACGTGTCATATTTCGGGCAGATAATACTGGCGGGCTTTGGTTTAACCCGTATCCGAGTATTATACTGTGTAGATATAATATCTTTGTCTCAGTTGCATTTGTATTCGGTCGTAATACAAATGCGGGTATGTTTATACTGTTACGGGGTTGTTCTGAAATTCGTTTCAGAATCGCTTTTGGAAGTTGCCAGTTTCCAGTTTTCTATCACCCGTATTTAACATTCGGTTAAATACAGATTTATCTTTTCTTGAGGATGAGTTATGAGAGGAAGCTTCTTGGATGATGACTAGGATTAGTGACTCATTGGTTTTGCATTAATGGTTGATGAGGTGTATTTATGAGTCACCATTTTCCATTAATGTGTTTTGTTCTTGCTTAGATATTTCTTCTTGATATTTTTGTGAGAAGCTTTTCTAATGGTCACCACTTGCTCCTACCCTCACCTCCCTCCTCCTATATATGGCCGGCCCCTCCCCTCCTCCTCATTCACTCACTTGATTGATTCATTTGGAAAAAAGATGATAGTTTTAGGTGTATGGAAATTTCATAGCTCATTTCATTCCATCACCCGACTCAAATGGCAACTTCATTAACCGTTCGTCCATGGCTTTGGACGAAGCGAGACAAAGTGTTCTACTCATTCTCTATATCAATCTTGGTCATCTATTTTAGCAAACTTGATGACCGAGTTGCCTCGGGTCAGAGGCGGGAGCCCGTTTAAAGATCCGATGACGTGGTGCCACCTGGACGAGGAGATCGACGAGATCGGAGCAGCCGCAACGGAGCGTGGGATGATGGTTAAAGAACGAAGGACTCGGATCGTTCGGTATAACCTTTCTACCCTCTTTACAGTTTGTTAGTTTAGCGTTAATGGTAGATCCGGGTTATAGTATGCGATAGCGCCAGTTATAAAAGTTTTTGTTCCGCATTTGGCGTCAGCTTGACGGCCGGGGCGCTACCGTAGACTTACAATTACATGTTGATAGAGCCCATAGGATTCATGCTTGACTACCAGCATTATGATGGCGATCACATATGTGGGAGCTGGGTGGTCCTTAAGCAAATCCTTAAATGTCCCTTGTCGTGGGTGTTTCGAGACCGGGCATCGATACTCCAGAGTAGACTAGTGTATACTGATCGAGACCCTGACGAGGGGCGGTGGCAAGGTCTCACAAGCCATTGGTGTTAGTTTGTTCACCTAAGATAGTACACATGTGCTCATTGAGTTATGAGTACACTGGACGGACTCGCCCGGAACCTGCTAAAGGGTATTATACCTATTGTCAGATGACAGTTCCCTGGTGACATGTGTACAAATTAGTCTGTCGACCTGAGATCGTCATTTGTCTCGTGTGAGTTTCCACTGTGCTTTGATTACTACCCTACCACGGCTCAAAGGAGTCGTGCAAACAGATTTCAGTTAGGTACAGTCCCGGGCCACATGGAGGAAGTGAGCGGATCGTCGGGGATTCGTCTCTCCCGGTATTGGGGGTTGATGTCGCGTTGTGTACGGCTGGCCATCACCAGAAATCCTCGGCCGGGGTAGTTGAGAATTACCGATCCAGGATCGGTATTTTCTCAGGTGGTGATGGGTTTCATACTGACACTAAATATTGCGTTGTTAGGGGTCTGAATTTATCCACCCCCTACACTCGATATGTGATACTCTTAGACGAACAGACCAGACTGTACGGATATTGTCACTGTCAGGCTCAGTAGGGGTTTGGATGAGTTTGCTCGCCGGCCTTCCTTTCTCTCAATACATGAGTAGCCGTTACGTATAGCTAGTGCCGCTGACATGCTTGTGGTTAAACCTACTGCTAGCGTATTGACGAGTGTTTAGAGTCCCACACAGAGGGTTTTCACGGTTCAGGCGATATGGTGTAGATGACGTATGTTGGTACATACAGGTGTCCGATTAAATATGTGTACAGGCTGCACAGACTTTAATCGGACGGTTGATAATACTAGCGGCTTAGGATTAAGCCGGATTATTAAATCAGATTTTGATTTAAAAATTTATATATGTATATATATATATGTATTCTAGTATTATTGTTCATTATTCATTTTCTCTCTAGGCTATTCGTATTTTGGTACGAATACGCGTATATGTATTTCGATATGTATACCAGGTTGAATTCCTTATTTATACGGAATGGTTTCTAGAAGATGTCCATCTCATTAATTGATTTTCTTTTTAGAAAATCAATTTGGAAATGAGGTGGAAGGTGAGTTGGCATGAGCATGGAGAGGCATGTAGAGAGGTATGGGCATTGTTTTGTTTAATGAAATTAAAATGAGATATTTTGTAGGTGTGTGCATGATTAAAAGAGAGGGGGGCTGACATCATTTTCTTTATGGCTTGCTCATTTTCATTTTCTTTACTTGCTTTATGACTTGCATACTCTCATTTTTTTTTCTCACTTGGAAAAAGTTTAGCACTTTCTTTAGTTGCTCACGCTACTTGGTTTCCTCACATCCTCTTCATCTTCTTGAGTTGCTGTTGGAGCATTTGTGATGAGAGAAAAATTATAGTGACACATTTCCACACCTCCACTCTCCACTGCTAGCAACCTTGGAGCGTCGGTTGTCTCGCTTGGCGAGGCTGGAGCTTGCGCCGTTTCCCTCAGATGGATCATCATAGATGGAGGAAGACCGGCAACCAAATTCGATTAAGGAGCCTCTAGGAGCTTGGGATGAAGGTTGAAGACCAAAGAATACGGATCAACTCGGTATAACCATTCACAACTCTTTATGTTACTTGCTAGTATAGGGTTTATGGTAGATACGGGCATCGGGTAATGGTAGCGCCAGTTTAGAAAATTTTTGTTCCGCATTTGGCCACGGTTTGATGGCCGGGGCACTGCCGTAACCCAACAAGTCTGTGGGCGGGAATCCTCTGTGCAGATTTTCCGGGGCGACGTGGTGTTAGGCAGTTACGTCGTTCAGATTTCCGGACCCACGTGGCGTATCCCCCAGCGCTTGGATCTTCGCGCGTATCTCCGATGACATCAGCGGATCAGCAAAATGATCGCGCATTAAAGAGAGGGAGCCGATTCGCTTGTTCGTCTGTTGGGTCACAGGCCACGCATTTGAAGCGGGTTGGCGGATGCGACAGGCTGTCGCTGTCGCCTACGATCGAAGGGACGTCCCCAATGGCCGTTCGACACGTGGAGACTTGACAGTTGGCAGGCGCGAAGCTTCGTTTTGGCTGGAATTGATCCGGGCTGTTGGATGCCTTCTCTGGAGGGTATAAATAGGAGGGTACCCCCATAGGGCCAACACTTCCTTCATAGTTTCCCTTCATTGCTAAAGATTGCTCGGTGCTCCATCCTTTAGATCGGATCCTTTGCGCTCCTTCCTCGGAGAACTCATTCTTTTGAATTAGGTTAGATGTCTTCTTCCGAGGAGTCTGTAGAAATAGTTAGAGTCGTGTCTAGGGAATTTTTCCGCCTCTTTGGCTGCTGACAGCTAAGAGGGTTCTCTTGTTGCTTCCTCTGTGTCGGGCTCTCCCCATAGAGTCAGGGATACCCGCATTGCTAGCCGCCCGGTGGCGATAAGGGCCCCTAAGGTGCGCATCGGGAACGCCCGCGATACGCCCTCCGTCTTGAGGGATCTGGACGAGCTTGCCGAGATTCGGGCTCGTTTCCATATCCCCTCTAACTATTCGCTCCGTTTGGCAAAAGGGGGCGAACGGGCCGACCAGGTGCAGGGGAAGGAGATTGCCCTATATTTGGAAGCGTTCCGAGCGGGAATGCGCCTGCCCTTTCCAACCGAGATATGTGGGGTACTTCATTGCTTCCATCTCTCCCTGGGCCAACTAGCGCCAAACTCGTGGGGAATCCTCCTCGGGTTTCTGGTCCGGTTGAAACTTGAGGACATCCCCTTCGGCTTGACCCTTATTACTTCTTTTCTCTGCTATAAAAATCACCCTGGCACTAGCAAGAATGAGCCGAGCTGGGTGTATTTTTCCTTTAAAAAACGCAAGGGCGGGGTGGCCGGGTCGGGCGTGGTAGTCGTTCCTTCTTCCATCCACGACTGAAGGAGAAGTTTGTATTCGTCGGGCCACCCGAGGGCAAGGATTAGCCCATGCATACACAAGAGCACATGGCCGACTGCCCGAGGTCAAAGCAGTCATCCTAGCCCGAGGCGGGGGCGTTATCCATGTGGGAGCCAATCCAGCGGGCCGACGTCCTGCTTTCTGAGCAGGTTCTTAGCTGGGCTGGGCTCATCCCCGCACGCTTCATGGATGAGTTGGGTCTTTGGACGATTTATTTAGACTTAAATTATTTCTTTTGCCCTTCTAGCACCACTAACTCTTTCATGTATTCTCATTTCGCAGGACAAATGGACCGATCCAAGATCTTACCTGCCATAGCCGCTACAGCCCAGAAGGAGGCCGGGGGCGTGAGCTTGTCCCGAGCTGGCCCGAGCTCGGCCCTGAGACCATCTCCACCGGCGAGGCCTTCCGCAGCGCCCCGAGCCCCCGATGACCGCCGCGGGGGCAGCCAGAAGCATGCGCGAGACCCGGAGCCCCTGGCGAGGGGGGAGGAAGAGGGTGTCGAGGTTCCTCTCAAGAGGAGAAAGACGATCTCCCGCCTGTCGTCCACTGAGATTCCTGAGAGGATTCCCATGCAGGAGGGGGATGTCTGCTTTGTGGTCCCTTCGGGGATCTCCGCTGCCGACAGTTTGCTATCCGACATGGAGCAATCGGCCTGGGGCTAGATTCCCCGGGGGACCCTGAAGGCCGAAGTGGCCGCCATCGCTCAGGAGGCGATGCAGGTCGGTATCCGTATCCTTTAAGGATTTCCTAAAGTACTCTTTCCTCAGTTTTAACTTGTCTAACTCCTCTGGCCGTTTTCCTCAGGTCCTCCTACATTGCGCCCTCATCGTAAACATAGAATCCGAGGAGATTGTCCCGGCCATGAGGAAGGCCGGAGAATCATCTTCGCGGGAGGAGGATCTGCGCCTTGAGCTGCAGCAGGAGAAGGAGAAGACAACCGCCCTCGAAACCCGGTTGGCCGCCGAGGTGTTAACGGTCTCCAAGTGCCAGTAGTCCCAACGATTTCTGAGTGCGTCCAACCTAGCCGTTCAGGCTAAGTTGGAGGAGATGGGCAAGCGCTATGCCACAATGAAGAAGTCAAGGGATGCCAGCAAGCGGGAGGCCGAGGTGGCGTTTGAGGCGGCGAAGATTATCGAGCTTTGAGCCTCGAAGTCGGTGGAGAAGTATAAGGCGTCAGACCAGTTCTACGCCCACATCGCCGAAGCCTCGGCTATCATTTGGCACGAGACTCTTGATGCCGTCAAGGCTTTGATGCCGGAGTTTGCCGACGGTGAGCTCTGCGCCAGAGTCCCGCTCTCTGTGGATACGCCGCAAGCGGCTGGCGTCTGGGCGGCCATCGGGGGAGAAGAGGTTATGGAGGTAGAAGCCCCGGCCCATGAGAACGGTGCCGAGCAAGGCGAGACCCGGGCAGAGCCCACAACATGAGCCTCTTTGCCTCATGTGTTTTTGTTTTTCCTTTCTATTTTTCAATTTTTGTAAGCCTCCGGGCACCTTTTGTAAGGCTGAGGAGCCCAGAGTACCTTGTAAAAATTTCTGGAGCCTGAATAAAGTTGTTTATTTTCCTCTGCATGACTGTGTTTTCTGTGTGAGTACTTTAGCTTGTCAGTCTTTTTCTCGAATCGGGTGTTAGGTCGTAGGCCGATGACCGGCTTTCCGGATGATGATTGCGCATCGAATGTAACTCGATTAATTGGCAAGTGTAGAAAGGTCGGTGCCCTCCCACTCCCCATAGTCGAGATGGCAATCGTTCATTTAGGATGAGTCAAGTCTATTCCTCAGAGTCTGGTTGACGGCCACGTCTCTTAGCGTGAGTTGAAAAACAGCCAAGTGAGAATTGGTCGGCCTCGATTGATTCCTATACTTATGTCTTCGTAGGATAGGAAACTACTCCTCGGAGATTTAGCCGAGTAAGGTAGCTGCCCGGTGGCCTCGTTAGGAGGGCTTTAAATCCTTAGCTTCGATGGGTAGGAAGCTACCCGCTAGAGATGGAACGAGCAGGGAAACTGCTCAGTGGCCTCATAACGAGGGCTTCGATCCTTAGTGTAGGTGAGTAGGGAACTACCCGCTAAGAATAGACTGGGCAGGGAAGCTGCTCGGTGGCCTCGTGATGAGGGCTTCGATCCTTGGCGTAGATAGGTAGGAATCTACCCGCTCAGGATGGACCGAGCAGGGAAACTGGTCGGTGGCCTCGTGACGAGGGCTTCGATCCTTAGCGTATATGGGTAGGGAACTACCCATCA
The DNA here is from genome assembly GCA_030015575.1 of Agapanthus africanus. Taxonomy (NCBI): domain Eukaryota; kingdom Viridiplantae; phylum Streptophyta; class Magnoliopsida; order Asparagales; family Amaryllidaceae; genus Agapanthus; species Agapanthus africanus. Next base: position 365,309,883 of record JASDDO010000029.1, read on the forward strand.
GGGATGGACCGGGCAAGGAAGCTGCACGGCGGCCTCTGAGGGCTTCGATCCTTGGCATAGGTAGGTAGGAATCTACCCGCCAGGGATGGACCGGGCAGGGAAGCTGCACGGCGGCCTCATGATGAGGGCTTCGATCCTTAGCGTTGATAGGTAGGAAACTACCCGCTAGGGATGGACCAGGCAGGGAAACGGCTCGGCGACCTTGTAAGGAGAGCTTTGATCCTTGGCGTAGATGGGTAGGAATCTACCCGCCTGGGATAGACCGGGCAAGGAAGATGCTCGGTGGCCTCGTGATGAGGGCTTCGATCCTTAGCGTAGATGGGTAGGAAACTACCCGCTAAGGATGGACCGGGCAGGAAAGCTGCTCGGTGGCCTCATAATGGCGGCTTCGATCCTTAGCGTAGATGTGTAGGAATCTACCCGTTAGGGATGGACCGAGCACCGCCAGGGATGGACCGGGCAGGAAAGTTGCTCGGCGGCCTCGTGATGAGGGATTTGATCCTTAGTGTAGATGGATAGGAAACTACCCGCTAGGGATGGACCAGGCAGGGAAGCTGCTCGGCGGCCCCGTGAAGAAGGCTTTGATTCTTGGCGTAGATAGGTAGGAATCTACCCGCCAGGGATAGACCGGGCAGGGAAGCTGCTCGGTGGCCTCGTGATGAGGGCTTCGATCCTTAGCGTCGATGGGTAGGAAACTACCCGCTAAGGATGGACCGGAAAGGGAAGCTGCTCGGTGGCCTTACGATGAGGGCTTCGATCCTTAGCGTAGATGGATAGGAAACTACTCGCTAAGGATAGGCCGGGCAGGGAAGCTGCTCAGTGGCCTCACGAAGAGGGCTTTGTTGACTCCTATGCGCCTTTGTGGGGTGTCGTTCAATCTTCTATGATCTGTAAAATCTAGAAGAGTGACCGTCGCAGATGACGCGTGGCAGGAACGCACCGGTAAGGCACGATTTCCGAGACTCGCTTTGTTCTATCTTCCATTGAAGTTGAATATTTCCCGTGATCTGCTTCGCTGCACGCCTAAATTTTGGCCCTTGGAGATTTTTGTTGAGGCTATAAATAGCGAAGGCATGGTTTCTTTTAGCCTCGTGTTTCTGAATATGACCGAGCGTCAGTGTGTGCTCAGCAGAGAGACCATTTCTCGTGACGATGTGTACCACTATTGCGTCGATCACTCTGAACAGACGTATGAAGCGGTGGTAGACCGCGTGGAGGGCCACTTTGGGCGCCTTCTTCCCCGGCGATCTCCACTCTTCTAAGTGCTCATTTATGCGATCTGGAGGAGGTCATCAGGTCTGCACAATGCCCTGTCCCCGCAGCTGAGGGATGAGGCGATCGAGAAGTTGCATTCGCTCTACCACCTCGGCCTGATCTCAAAGAGCAGGCGGGACCGATCGGAAGGCCTTCTTCTGGAGTGCTTCCAGAAGAGACTGATCTTCACTTCTTGCCCATCGGTAGGGGTTGCCGGCGCTTCTATGGCAGCTAGGGTCAGCGGGCAACGCCAGAGGGAGTAGACCGAGGAAGCTCAGGCCCGGCTGTGGGAGATCTCCTCGGAGTACCACGAACAATGCTTCCTTGATCCCCGGCCCCCTTTGCTGTAATTTTTGTAAGGCTGAGGAGCATACAATACCTCTTAATGAATAAAATTCTTCTTTTCTGACGTGTTTTGTCTTCTTTTATCCCTTAGAACTTTTTACATATTTTCTCAAAATGAATCTAGGGATCTCGGAACCGAGGAAGAAGAAAATATATCGAAGAAGTCTCTTCTAATTCAGGAGACTTAATAATAATAGGAAAAAATTACATCGCTTCGAAAAGAAGCAAAATACATTCATTTGTACAATTTGAGCTTCTTGGCGTTGAAAGGCCGAAGAAACTTATGACCCCTGGCGTCTTGTAATCGATATGCTCCACCAGGCAATGCTTCTGCTACGAGGAATGAACCGTCCCACTTCGGCGAGAATTTGTGCAGCCTTGCCTGATCTACGAACCCGTTCCTTCGTAAGACGAGATCTCCTGCCGTGAAGGCCCGATGAGGTTGATTTGACGAGCATGTCGTCGACGTAGACCTCCATGTTCCTCCCGACCTGCGGTTTGAACAGTTTGTTTACTAGGCGCTGATAGGTAGCCCCAGCATTCTTGAGACCGAAGGGCATCACTTTGTAGCAGTATACCCTCCGATCCGTGGTGAACGCGGTGAGTTCTTCATCTGCCGGGTTCATCTGGATCTGATTGTAGCCGGAAAAAGCATCCATGAAGCTCAGCAACTCGTGGTCGGCCGAGCTATTCACTAGCTGGTCTATCCGAGAGAGGGGATAGTTATCTTTTGGGCAGGCCTTGTTCAAATCTGTGAAGTCGACGCACACACGCCATTTCTCGTTCGCCTTTTTAATCATAACCACATTCGCTAGCTAATCCGAATTTTCAATATTTCTAATGAAATTGGCCGCGAGCAATAAATCGACCTCGTCCTCAATCGCCTTTTGCTTGATTGGCGTGAAACTTCGCTTCTTTTGTCGGCCGGGCCGGGCCTTTGGGTCGACTCCGAGCTTATTCGATATTACTTTAGGGTTGATCCCGGGCATGTCTGTTGGTGTCCAGGCGAAACGCCCGCGTTTCCTCGGAGAAAGCGGATCAAGTCTTCACGATGGTCTCCTATCAAAAGAGACCCGATTTGAACTATACACCTATCGTCCCCTTTGACGAGGGGGACATCAGCCAGCGCTTCTACCGGGGCTCCCTAGATTTCTTTCTGGTCGTCGTGCGTATCCAGAGACCCCTGGAAATCGCTTGTGTCTTCAAATTCATCGGTCTGCCCTTCGGTGGGGGTTGTCGAGGTGAAGTAAATCTTGGCAATCCGTTGGTTCCCGTAGGCTCGGCCTATCCCCACTTGGTCTAACGGAAATTTGAACGTAAGGTGGTAGGTCGAGATTTGAGCCCGGAGGGCGTTTAATGTCGGGCGTCCCAAGAGGATGTTGTAGGAAGAAGGGATTTTGGCGACGATGAATTCCACTGGCACAGTCCTCGTACGACTCATTTCCCCAATGTTGAGGAGGAAGGTGACCACTCCCTCGGCCAGGATGGAGTGGTTGGTAAACCCCGAGAGGATGTAGGACGTGGGCCGTAGATTGGACGGTCCCAGGCCCATACGCTGGAAGCAGTCATAAAAGAGGATGTCTGTCGAGCTTCCGGAATCGAACAGTATCCTTTGTACCTCATAACGGTGGACCCGTGACGTTATTATGAGTGGGTCGTTGTGAGGCAAGGATATGCCGTGGAGGTCTTCATCAATGAAGATGATTGGCTCGGCGGTTCTGCTCTTCTTCTGGGGCGGATTGCTTGTACCCTCGACGGGTAGGAGGCAGTGGTTCTCGGATGATCCCCTAGCTTCCGAGGTAATGACCATGATTTGACCGATCGTTAATTCCCCGGAAGGGGGTTGGTTCCTCTGCTTCCGGTCTGCCTGCCGCTTGTCCCGCAGGTACTTCGCCAGTTGGACAGAGCGGATTAACTCCTCGATGTAGTCTCAGAGTTGTTAGCAGTTTTCGGTAGGATGGCCTGCGACCTATGGAAGGCGCAATACGGTCCCCGGATACGATTAGCCGCTCTATGGGAGACCGGTGGGAGCTTGAAGAATCTCTCGCCCTTGGCGTGCTCCAACAACTCGGTCTGGGAGATATTGAGAGGAGTGTAATCCTGAAACTTTGGAGAGTACGGTTTTGGTCGATCGACCCTCTTCTTCTCTTCTCTGCCCCTCTTCTTTTGGTCGGCTTAGTCGCCCCGGGGCAGGTTGGCGTTCACCTCCTACTCGAGTTAGACCTCTCGTTCGGTCCAAGCTATTACCTCGGGCATGGTCTTAGGTTGTGCTAATGCAAAAGAGCAGAGCCACTCTTTGTGCCTAAGACCCAACCTTAGGGTGGTGATGACAGTTTCATCCCGGTGCTCGGGAACCTCGAGAAGAGCGTTGTAGAAGCGAGCGACGTATCCCTTAAAGGATTCCTTGTCCCTGCTTTTTATGGTGAAGAGGTAATCGACAGTCCGCTTCTGTCGTCTTTTTCCGACGAAGTGACCGAGGAACTGGACGGCCAGCTCATCAAAGGTAGAGATGGAGTATGGCGTGAGTCCTCAGAACCAGTCCCATCCAACCCGGATGAGGGTGGCGGGAAATGCTTGGCATTGGGCAGCATCGGAGTTATCCTGGAAGCTCATGCCCGCCGTAAATGCATCCAGATGGTCCTTTGGGTTGGATTTTCCGTCGAAGAGGGTCACCTTGGGCGGTTTTTTCTTGGACGAGACATGCTCGGCCAGCAGTTCCTCCGTAAAGGGTTTTGTCGGCGAATCGGCGGAGTATCGGGCCCCTCCGCCGGACGCCTGGCTATCCCCTTGTATGCCCTCGATTTTCTTCTCGAGGGCTTCGAGGCAGTTGTCGTACCCTGAGGATTCGGCGCAGTTAGAGTGGTGGCCATTTCTGCTGCTGGTCTACGCGGTAGTGCTGCTTCGATTCTGCTCTATCAAATTTCTTAGATCCTCGGACGACGTCCTTTTGGAGCAGCCTTGACACGAGTTGTTTGCGTGGTCCCGGCGAGGGAGAGGGCGTCAGTCGTGCCTGGAAGCGGGCGAGTGGACCGACACTTCCTCGGGTGGTGTGGGTGTGATTAGTAGAGATTTTCTGTGTTTAAATTTACCGCAATCAGGACGGTGTCGCTTGGTAGTTAGCCGGTTGAGTACGGGTCGATCCACAGGGAGAAGGAATCCTTTTCTTTATGTTCTAACGAGTTAAGTCCAAACTTTGGTAGGGTTTTGTTTTAAGATCTATGAATGAGAATAAGTTGATAAAAAGGCTTGCTAGGGTTAGGATTAGGTCAGTTCGAAATAGAGATCTTCTCGCTTCTTTCAATGCCTTAGTTATGAATAAGGGTGTTAGGGTAATCGGCAACAACGGGGATTAGCACGACTAGGAAGAAACTTAGTTTCTTCCTTTTAGTCCTTGTCCGTCTGTTCTTGGCTCTTAGCCCTAACCTCCGGTTAATTCAACCACAATCGGTCTAACTAGGGAATCACCGCTATCATGTAGGATAGGGTGCCGTAGTGAGCGGATTATGGTTGAATTAAGGGGAGTCCGTATTAAAATTATTTGGGTAAAGAAAGAAGTGAGAGAGATTTCCTTCTCTCAAACCTTTCCTATCCTACCCCTAACAAGTGAGAATTTACTCACTCATTAGGAAGATAACAATAAAATTCATTTTTTTAAAATTTTAATTGATAACCTAAATTGCAGATAAATAAAGAACAAATAAAAGTGCAGATAATAAATTGCAGATAAGAAGAATGCGAGATAAAGTAAAATAAAAGACTTACTTTATTGATGACCTCTCAAGAATGCATTACAATTGAATTTAAAATTTAGATCTAGAATATAAAAAAGAGGAATAAAAAATGAAGAGAGGCACCTAATTTGTCTTTGAACCCTCCTATTTATAGACAGAAAAAACCCTAGGTTACATTCTGATCCATACATGAATTTACCAAACTACCTTAAGAAAGCCGGGTCAAAGCACTGACACCCCACCGACACGTGCAGAGCACGGCCGCGGAACCGCGGTAGAAGAGCCTGTTTGGCCGCGGTTCCACGACCATTTGGTAGGTTCATGGGCTCAATTCTTCATGGTGTCTTCAAGTTGCTTTTATCTTCTGTTTTCTTCACCTGGTCTCTCAGAATCTCTTCAATTCTCTTCCAGATATTCAACAGTGGACTTTTGCCTTGAGCTCCATGTTTGAAGTCTTGGATTGAAATGCTCCAAGATTTTCCATTTGTTCCTTGAACTGGTGATACAGATAGTGTGCAGAAACCCGTATTTCTCTGTTTGTTGGTCGTAGTCCCACATTTGTTGTGATTTTTCATGAATTTCACTGTAAAGAGCTGAGAACCTGTAACCTGCAACTATTTAGCAGACATGGATCAAAAGTACCTATTTATATGCAATGCGATTAAGAATGAGTGATATAATAATGCAAAAATCTGATATGAACAAATACCCCCAAACTTATCTTTTGCTCGTCCCGAGCAAAACCAATTTTATTCTCAAAAATTCCTAATCTCACTTTCGCAGGGAACGCGATTGCCGTTAAACCTCTAGGTGTCCATAGTAGGCGGAGTGTTGTCTCCTGAGGGTTTTCAGCGGATACTACCCACAAAATCCGATCAATTTGGCCATTTACTCTAATTCTTCAATTCAGTATGCTAGCAAGAAATTCTATTATTTTCAACTTAGAAATCATCAACCCGTATTTTTCACACTCACTTTTCATTTAACTTAAGATCGTATATGTTTTGCAAATTTATTAACCTTTCAGCATCTTTTTGAATTTTCCTTCTAAGGTGCAATCTCAACTCAGGAATTTTTTATCATCTTTACTGAAGATATAAGGCCTATCTTTCATTCCTATCTCTCATCCAAACCCCAATCATATACCCCTACGTGTGTGTAATTTTTATCCCTACACTTGGAAATTCAATTCAAGCTATCTTACTCTTGTCCATGTCCAAAGTACTTTTAGTTGATGAATTTTAGATGAAATTGCTCACACATTCTTCATGCGACTGTTAATACTTCTTGAGGTACTAAACGATCGATTACAAAATATGCTTACGCATTTAGGCGTAATTTCTCGTCTTGTAATACCTAAGGCTTAACAGTGACTCCCAAACCAATTGGTCTAAGGCACTAGGTGATAAAGCATCCTCGCTATATTTTTTTTATTTATGCTACCTTAAGCAATTACAAAACCAGTGTTCATTTTTTTATGTCTCTTTATTCACCATTTATACTTTTATTTTATTTTCCTTCACACTAAGGTTTTTAGACAAGAGCATTTCAAGATATCCTATACTATTCCAAGTTTCAAGATGTGTGTAAGTGCATGTAGTAGGGTATATATTTTCAGGATTTAGACTAAAGGTTCAGAATTTATTTTTCAGACTTACACTTCAAATAAAAATTTCAATACTCTTCCCTTATTTTGACTTAGCCCAAGAACTGAACTCAAAATTTGCCTATTTCTAAATAAACTGTAAGAACATATATTTTATATAATTAAATTTTAAGAAAGGTTATATTTAGGGTTTTTAATTTACCAAGTTTATGATCTAGTTTTTCCTAACCAGGCAACCGTCATGTTGAACTTAAGTCAAATAATTTTATTTTTAGGGTTTTTTTTCATTTTCATTTTTTTCGTTTTTATATTTTTTATAAAGATGCAATGCGGAATTAAATATGCAAAGAAAGAAAAAACAAATATGTACAAAAATAAAAATATGCAGATGCAATGCAAAGATAACTATTTATAATCAACCTCCACCCCTAAACTTATCAAAAGCAGTGTCCTCCCTGCTCCCTGCGGCGTCTAGGGTTTTTAGAGAGTGGAAATTAGGGTTCTGTAAAATTCAGAAGAGGGGTCGGGTTGTATTTATAGGGGGTGTTTTGGTTATTTGCAGAAAGGACCCCTTAAAAAGAGGAATTTATTTGTAAAAATATTTTTATTTATTTATTATTTATTAAAACTGAAAATTTACAAAAACACCCCCAAAAATTTGAATTTTTTTTATTTTTATGTTTTTATTTATATATATATATATATTTTATATATTAGTTTTATATAATTACAAGTGTGACATACCCCCAAACTTATTTAAAACAGTGTTTCCACTGTTTATGGCTGGATAACCGAAATTTGGGGGTAGATGGAGGAAGATCAGTCAATGTAAACCGGCTCCTGCAACATCGGGAGCTCCTCCGAAGGGTCCGCGGTGAGGAACGGTTTAAGCCTGTGTCCGTTCACTTTAAATAGTTAACCGTTCTCCGGATTCTCTAAGTCGACCGCACCGTGCGGATATACGGTACGTACAAAAAATGGCCCTTTTCATCGAGATCTGAGCTTGCCGGGATAGAAATGTAGCCGAATGTCGTAAAGTAATACCTGTTGACCAGGTATAAATGTTTTGCGCATAAGGTGTTTATCGTGAAACACCTTCGTTCGGTTTTTGACGACAACCGCGTTCTCGTAAGCTTCATCCCGAAGCTCGATTAATTCATTTAACTGCAGCTTTCTATGGCTGCCCGCATCTTCGAGAGATAGATTCAGCTCTTTTATCGCCCAAAATGCGCGATACTCTATTTCTACTGGAAGGTGACAAGCCTTTCCCTAAATAAGCCGATAAGGAGACATGCCAAGATCGGTCTTATAGGCAGTTCGAAATGCCCAAAGGGCATCAATAAGTTTTAAAGACCAATCCTTGCGGTTCTTGGAAATCGTCTTCTCCAATATCTGCTTGATTTGCCGATTTGAAATCTCGGCTTGCCCACATGTTTGGGGATGATAAGACGTTGATAGCTTATGATTAATGGAATATTTCCGCATCAAGGACTCGAAAGTCCTATTATAGAAATGAGTTCCATTGTCGCTAATGATTGCTCGGGGGTGCCCATACCGGGAGAAAATGTTTTCTTTGAGGAATCTAACGACAACCTTGTCGTCATTAGTTCGGCTGGGCACAAACTCGACCCACTTAGAAACTTAATCAACAGCGAGGAGAATATACAAGTTCCCAAAATAATTGGGAAACGGTCCCATAAAATCAATCCCCCAAATATCAAAAATTTCCAGAACCAATATTGGTTGGAGCGGCATTTCGTTTCTCCTGGATATCCGGCCCAAGTGTTTGCACCGGGAGCACGTCTTGCAGTAATCATGTGCGTCTTTAAAGAGTTGTGGCCAGTATAAACCACACTGCAAGATCTTTTCGGCTGTCTTTCTAGGGCCAAAATGCCCGCCACATACTTGATCGTGGCAAAATGACAGCACGCTCTTGAATTCATTGTCGGGGACACACCGACGAATAATCTGGTCCGGACAGTACTTGAACAGATAAGGTTCGTCCCAGTAAAAGTGTTTTACCTGGGATAGGAATCGGAGTCTGTCCTGTTTTGACCATTCATTCGGCAGTAGTCCAGTGGCTAGATAGTTTACAATATTTGCGAACCAAGGCTCGCATGATACTGTCAAGAGCTGTTCATCTGGAAAAACGTCGTTTATCGGAAATTGAAGCGTCGGCGAAGAAGTGATGCGTGAAAGATGGTCGGCGACTACATCTTCGCATCCTCTTTTGTCTTTGATGACAAGGTCAAACTCTTGGAGTAAGAGGATCCAACGGATCAGCCGAGATTTTGCATCCTTCTTCGCAAAAAGATGGTGAAGAGCTGAATGGTCAGTGTATACGATGACTGGAGAGCCGATCAAGTAGGGCCTGAACTTTTCTAAGGCAAACACAACAGCCAAGAATTCCTTCTCGGTTGTTGTGTAATTTAACTGGGTATTGTTCAAGGTTCGGCTAGCATAATAGAATGCATGCGGCATCTTATCGATGTGCTGTCCAAGGACAGCACCAATGGCAAAATCAGATGCATCGCACATAATCTCAAATGGATGCATCCAGTCAGGAGAAGAAAGAACGGGAGCAGAAGTGAGTGAGTTTTTTAATGACTCGAACGCGTTCATACAGCTCGAGTCGAAATCGAATGTGGTGTCCTTGGCCAACAAAAGAGTCAAGGGCCTAGCAATCTTGCTAAAGTCCTTGATGAACCGTCTATAGAAACCGGCATGGCCAAGGAAGGCTCGAATATCTCGGACGCATTTGGGAGGAGGGAGATTGGAAATGACTTCAATCTTCGCTTTATCTACCTCAATGCCATTTTGCGAGATGATATGTCCCAAGACAATACCTTCACGCACCATGAAGTGGCACTTCTCCCAATTTAAACTAAGGTTCTTATCCTTACACCAGGTAAGGACAATGTCTAGATGTAGCAAACACTCATCAAAGGAGTCGCCGAAAATGGAGAAATCATCCCTGAAGATCTCCAAGAATTTTTCCACCATGTCTGAAAAAATTCCCATCATACACCACTGGAAAGTAGCGGGCGCATTGCATAACCCAAAGGGCATGCGACGATATGCAAATATGCCGAAAGGACAAGTGAATGTGGTCTTGTCATGATCTTTTTCGGCGATGGGAATTTGATTATAGTTGGAGTAGCCATCCAAAAAGCAGTAATATTCATGCCCAGCCAATCGTTCAAGTATTTGGTCAATGAAAGGTGATGGAAAGTGGTCTTTCCGTGTCGCGGCGTTGAGTTTCCTATAATCGATGCATACTCGCCACCCAGTTTGGGTGCGAGTAGGAATTAACTCGTTCGCCTTATTTGTTATGACCGTTATGCCTGATTTCTTGGGGACAACGTGAATGGGGCTAACCCACTGGCTATCAGAGATATGGTAAATGATACCACTATCAAGACACTTTACGGTCTCCTTTTTAACAGCCTCCTTCATGACTGGGTTGAGTCGTCTCTGTGGATCCCTGGCTGGTTTGGCATCATCCATCATATGAATATGATATTCAACTACCATGGGACTAATACCCTTGATGTCTGCCATAGTCCAGCCAAAAGCTTGCCGATTGCTCTGCAAGACCGTCAGAAGGGCTTTCTCTTGCTTTGGGGCTAGAGAAGCCGAGATGATAACAGGTGGGGTCTCATTCTCACCTAAGTAAGCGTACTTAAGGTGAGACGGCAACAGCTTGAGTTCGAGTGTCGGAGGTGAAACGATTGAAGTTAAAATCGGCGAAAATGTCTCAAACTCAAAGGATTCCAGCAGAGGTTTAAAATGAGTGTAAGCAACCGAGTTGGATGGTTCAGCTAACTCATCCGAAAATTCAAAGGATTCAAGCTCGGGTGGCGAAAAGTCAAAATCGTTCAAGAAAGTGAAACTCTCGTAGTCATTATCTGGAGTAAAAGCAGTATCAGGTTCAAGGAGGAACGCACTAGTGGCATTAAGATTGCTGTGATCGAACAATTTTTTTTCTAATTCACAGTCCTCCGGGGTGATCTCTTGGATCGAGAAAACGTCTAGTATATTAGCATTAGGTTCAGAGGGCTGATTCCCCAACTTAAAAATGTTGAGTTCAATTGTCATGTTTCCAAAAGATAGGTTCATTGAACCATTTCGGATATTGACACAGCATTCGAAATCGCAAGGAATGGTCGATCGAGTATCACCGGAATTTGATTCCGGGGGTTAGCCACAGGCTGTGTGTCCAAAACAATGAAATCAACAGGGAAAATGAAGTCCCCTACTTTGATCAACACATCCTCTAGCTCACCCCTAGGATGGGTGATGAATCGGTCGGCCATTTGGAGAGTACAATGTGTGGGTTTCAGCTCTCCTACACCTAATTGCTCATATACCGAATAAGGAAGTTGGTTAACACCGGCACTAAGATCCAAAAGTGCGCGGTTGATGTTCTTATCCCCAATAGTTATTGAAATCGTAGAACAGCCAGGGTCCTTTCATTTTTGGGATAAGGGTTGGGTAAGAGCATCGCTCACGGCACTAGCTAAGAAAACTTTCTTAGGTACCTGAGATTTTCTATTCTTAGTGCACAAGTCCTTCAAGATTTTTGCATAGGAAGGGACCTATTGGATTGCATCCAAGAGGGGAATGTTAATGTTAACCTGTTTAAACAACTCCACAATCTTCTCCATTTGTGGATTTTGTTTATTGGATCTCAACCGGTTTGGAAATGGAACATTTTGAAAATTGGTTGAGTCCAATACTTGTGGAGGAGATTGCGGAGTTGGAACAGATCCCAGTGCTGGTGTTTTCGTGGAGTGATGTGTGGGTCCGTTCGGAGCGGCAGAAGAAGTAGAGCCTTGTGAAGAATGGAGAACAGTCTCAGAAGATGAAGAAGAAGAAGAAGAAGAAGAAGAAGCGAAAGAAGAAGAAGCGGCGGCCGGGGTGTCATCATCAGTGCCAACATTGTTGTGCAACATCTTTCCAGATCTCAACGTAGTCACGACACTCACATTATGGTTTTGTTGTTCAAGAGCAACATGTGTATTTTGTGGGTGACCAAGATTTGGGAGTGGTTGAGATGGAAGCTTCCCTTTTTCTTGCTCGCTTAAAACTGCATTCAGTTGTGCAATCTGGGCTTCAATGGTTTTGATGCTTTGCCCATGTGACGCAGTGTGTTGCACCAAAGACTGAATGGAAGACTGGATGTTGGCGGAGGATTGAGTTGATTGTTTTAAAAACGCCTCCAGACTTCGTTCTAACGAGGAAACCTTATCATTATTTGCCAGAACAAAATTGTTTTGAGGAAAAGAATTGTTGGGTGCAAAATTGTTTGTTTGATTTTGGTAAGGTTGGGGTTGGAAAGGTTGCTGATATTGAGTTTGTTGAGGAGCTTTTTGTTGAGGAGGAGGCCTCTGGAAGTTGTTGCTGCCTTGGAATTGTTGTTGATTTTGATTTCAGGCGAAATTAGGGCGGTTCCTCCAACCAGGATTGTAAGTGGAAGAGTATGGATCATTTCTTTGTCTCTGCTGAAAGGCAGCATTGACTTGATCCTGTCCTTGAGCAGGTGGGTTGTAAGGACACTCTTCGGTCAAATGGGATGGATCCGAACAACAAGCGCATATAGTGCGAGGGGGAAGAGCAGGGGCAGGAGACGGCGATGTGAATTTGCTCTCAATTGCTTTTAGTTTTCGTGTAATTGCTGCCATTTCGGCTTTCATTGCAATTGACATATCAAGTTGATGAACGCCCGACCTAGATAGACCGGAAGAAGTAGATGAAGTGGACGAAGTGTTCGGTCTAGTGCTTTCCTACTGAAGTGTTTGTTCAGTAAGATCGTCGAGAAATTACCAAGCTTCCTCGTCAGATTTGGATAAGAAGTGGCCTTGACAAATGGTCTTCAGCAACTGCTTAGTTGCTGGGTTCAGTCCTTCGTATAAGGTTTGGGAAAGTTACCATCTCTCAATACCGTGATGAGGGCACTGAACAAGAAGGTCTTTGTATCGTTCGAAACACTTCCAAAAAGGTTCGGAAGGAAGCTAGGAAAATTGGTTAATTTCTTTTCGTATTCTCGCGGTCTTGTAATTTGGGTAAAACTTTTTAAGAAACGCATTAACAAACTCTACCCAACTGTTTATGGAATGCGATGCAGTACTATATAGCCATTTTTCAGCTAGGTCACATAGAGTGAAAGGAATGACTCGTAGCCTTATAGCATCATCGGACAGTTGGGTTATCTTCATCATTGCACAGACGTTCTGGAATTTGTTGATAAAGATATAGGCATCTTCGGATTCTAGTCCGTGAAATTTAGACAACATGTTGATAAAGTGGAGTTTAATTTCGAAATTATCCCCATTTGCCGGCGGTAGTGAAAGACAAGTAGGAAGTGCAGAGCGGGTAGGATAGAAACGATCCTAGAGCGCGATTCGCTGTGGCGCTTCAACAGGAGGTTGTTGCGGGTTATTCGCACCCAGTTGAGGTAGAATCAGTCCCGAGGTAGATAAAGGGTTGTTAGGATTTAATCCTGATATCTCTTTAGAAGATGATGAATGTGAAGATGAAGGTGAATGGACAGAATTTCTGTCAACGTTGGAGTTGGCCGGTAAAGGTAAAGATGAAAGAAGTGTGGAGGGAGTTTCGACGTCGGAGTCGATCGCGTAGTCGGTAGCGACTAACGAAACACGGACTAAACGTGCACTAGTGTCCCGAGTCCAACCGGACATACACTAAACGAGTTTAGTATAGTCAAAACGTAGAATGTGAGGGTAAGAAAACGTCAATGGAGAAATGTGATGAAAGGTGGGTGAAATGAGATTCTAGCGACAAAGAGCTAGTTTTTATAAAAAAAAATTTGTTTTGTTGTTTTTTATATATATTTTAAAATTTTTTTATAAAGATTTTTGCAAAAATTTGTATGGAATTACGGCACAATTTCAAACAACCACAGTTTAAACATGCACAATCAAACCTAGAGCTAGGGTCTTCTAAGTCAACTAGACTGCTCTTAATTGTTCCAAAGTGACAAGTTGTGAGATATTCCTCAAATCGCCTCTTCACCGCCAATTGTGGTCAGGCAAGCACAAATGAAGAAAGGAGGGTTCCGCTCACGAATCACCATGAGACGGGCCTTTTAAAGTTACCTTTCTCACTTGTCTAGCCTAGGCACCATAAAGTCAGGTTTAGATAAACGACTGAATGCCCACAACCTTCCTCTGTCCTAATAAGCGCGACAGTCCTTAATTGGCCGAGTCTAGATATTTTTTAATCAACTCAAGGATGATGCATATGCTTTTAGTGATTTCTGGGGTCTTAGGAAGGGTAATGAAATCCCCACCCAATCTTAATTGGTGTTATAGCCCTTTAGATTCCGTATTAAATATGCAAAGCAATAACACACCAAAATCTAAAACACTTGCCAAAATAGATATATATTTTTTATTTTATTTGCGGCGTAAAGAATCCTGCACAAAAACAATTTATTGGAGAGGGAGAAGAGGTTGCTGTGCAAAGAAGCCTGCAGGAAAATTATTTTAGTGGAGTTCAGGGGGTGGGAGAGAAGAAAAAAGATACTCACAGTAAAAATTAGGTGCTGACGTCACAGGTTGACCGCGGATCCGCGGTCAAAGGCCTTATTCTGCCGTGGTTCTGCGGCAGAGAAGTAGGTTTAGATCTCCAAAATTCTTCTCTGTGCTGAGTTGGTTCTCCTTTGTCTGTTCAAATCCCCTGTTTCTGGATTTGTTCACTGAGCTTGCTCCAGATCTGAATCAGAATTTGCTCCAAGCCTGCACACTCGCATAAAAACCAATCAAAAATAACAAGATGATTTTTTTTAATATATTTTTAATATTTTCAATTTTTTAAATATTTTTATATTTTTTTAATTAACCCGAAATTACACAAATAATTAAAGTACCGTCTCCCCGGCAACGACGCCATTTGATTGGTAGAGATTTTCTGTATTTAAATTTACCGCAATCAAGACGGTGTCACTTGGTAGCTAGCCGGTTGAGTACAGGTCGATCCACAGGGAGAAGGAATCCTTTTCTTTATGTTCTAACGAGTTAAGTCCAAACTTTGGTAGGGTTTTGTTTTAAGATCTATGAATGAGAATAAGTTGATAAAAAGGCTTGCTAGGGTTAGGATTAGGTCAGTTTGAAATAGAGATCTTCTCGCTTCTTTCAATACCTTAGTTGTGTATAAAGGTGTTAGGGTAATCAGCAACAACGGGGATTAGCACGACTAGGAAGAAACTTAGTTTCTTCCTTTTGGTCCTTGTCCGTCCGTTCTTGGCTCTTAGCCCTAACCTGCGGTTAATTCAACCACAACCGGTCTAATTAGGGAATCACCGCTATCATGTAGGATAGGGTGCCGTAGTGAGTGGATTATGGTTGAATTAAGGGGAGTCCGTATTAAAATTATTTGGGTAAAGATAGGAGTGAGAGGGATTTCCTTCTCTCAAACCTTCCCTATCCTACCCCTAACAAGTGAGGATTTACTCACTCATTAGGAAGATAACAATAAAATTCATTTTTTTATATTTTAATAGATGACCTAAATTGCAGATAAATAAAGAACAAATAAAAGTACAGATAATAAATTGCAGATAAGAAGAATGCGAGATAAAGTAAAATAAAAGACTTACTTTATTGATGACCTCTCAAGAACGCATTACAATTGAATTTAAAATTTAGATCTAGAATATAAAAAAGAGGAATAAAAAATGAAGAGAGGCATGCCTAATTTGGCTTTGAACCCTCCTATTTATAGATAGAAAAAACCCTAAGTTACATTCTGATCCATACATGAATATACCAAACTACCCTAAGAAAGCCGGGTCAAAGTACCGACACCCCACCGACACGTGCAGAGCACGGCCACGGAACCGCGGCAGAAGAGCCTGTTTGGCCGTGGTTCCGCGGCTATTTGGTGGGTTCATGGGCTCAATTCTTCAGGGTGTCTTCAAGTTGCTTTTATCTTCTGTTTTCTTCACCTGGTCTCTCAGAATCTCTTCAATTCTCTTTCAGATATTCAACAGTGGAATTTTGCCTTGAGCTCCGCGTTTGAAGTCTTGGATTGAAATGCTCCAAGATTTTCCATTTGTTCCTTGAACCATAGTCACATAATTCGCGAATTATTCGCGAATTATGTGACTGACGATTAAATCTGCGAATTATTCGCCATCACCGAACGCGCCGAATTATTGCCGAATTATTCGTGAATAATTCCCGAATTATTCGCAAATTATTCAAAAAAGGCGAATTATTCAAAAAACAGCAAATAATTCACGAAATCAAAATCTAGCGTCTCACATATTAATTTTATATTAATTTTTTGCTCGAAATCCTTCCCGAACATTTTCCGAACACTTACCGAATCTTTCCTGAATGCCTGCTGATTTTTTCCGAATAGTTCTCCGAATCCGAATTTTCGACCTCGCTGAATTATTGGCGAATCACGAATTTGTGACTATGCCTTGAACTGGTAGGCGGTATTATACGGATAGTGTGCGGAAACCCGTATTTCTCTGTTTGTTGGTCGTAGTCCCACATTTGTTGTGACTTTTTATGAATTTCACTGTAAAAAGCTGAGAACCTGTAACCTGCAATTATTTAGCAGACATGGATCAAAAGTACCTACTTATATGCAATGTGATTAAGAATGGGTGATATAATAATGCAAAAATCTGAAATGAACAAGGTGCGATAGGCGTCACGGCGATGGTCTCTTTCCCGGGATAGAGGCGTAGAGCCGTGCGGCACCCAGCAGGTCATTGAATTGATAGCTGCGTGGGAGCCACGGTTGTCGGAGTCGGCACGCCCGTGTTCGGCGGATTCGAGTGTAGTAATGTTACCCGCTCTTCTGCCGACGCCGTTGTTCACCGCCGAAAGATGCGACCGGGACGTTAGGACGTCTGGCCTGAATTTTGGGGGAAGTTGCTATTTGGTTTTATCTGTCCACTTCTCCGAAGATACCAAGTTGATTTATGTTGGGTTTCCTCTGCACCTACTAAGGAGTATGGAAGTATCACACATGCCACTTTAAATTTTTAGAGGTGCAAAGCAAACAAAGCAAGGATTTTTAACTAGAAAAATCTAGGGTAACAACGTTATAAACATTATTTACACTAAGTGTAAGGAATACAACCTTTGTAGTCCTCTTTGTAGTGACTCCTAGGATCTTTGAGAGTTGTGAAAGCTTGCTAGTAATCTCCTATGTCCACGATGATCCACCCGAAATTCACTAGTTCCAAGCTCCACTTGGTGCAAGAAAAAGATAAAACTAAACACTCTAAACTAATTGGCTAGATTAGAGTAGAATGGTAAAGTGGTGTGTTTTCTTTTATCAAAACTCTTTCTTTTTATCTCTCACTCATTGTGGAAAAACCTAGAGAGCAAGGAGGAAGAAGAAGATGAAGGCAAAAGATTTTTGTGAAGTGATAAAACTTATGATGAAAAATAGAAAATATAGCATATATATTTTCTTTCTCTCATCCAACCATGGTTTCTATAATATCTGGATATTTAGTGAGTGGGTTAAAAGCCAAAAGAAAAGCTTAATCCATGGTTAAAAAGTGGGTGAAGTGAGGTTAACTCAAAGAAGAGTGTAAAAAGATAACCATGAATTAACCTTTGTCTTTTTCATTTGTTTTAAAACAAATACTAATAAATACCCATATATTATAGTTCCATGTAAGTCTTATATTGCCTTCAAGTGTGTATCATCAACCATGATACTTTTGTATGCATGTATCCATGCACATCAACATGTGCATACTTGCACATCATCATATGCATACATGCATGCATTCTTCCTCTTTAATAAAAAGAGTTTTGAATAAAGAATAAAATAAAACTAAAAAGTCAAAATGTTAAATCAACAATTAACAATCCGGTCATATCACAAGCGACCCGACCAATAGTAAAACGCCCGATTAACATACGGTATCACATAGTCGTATTCAATCGGGTCCCCGCGCATATCTCATATGCACACCACATCTTTTCGTCTGGGGTAGGAAACTTCTGTGTGGGACTCTGAGACTCATCAATACGCCGGCAGTGGGTGATGATCATATCAAACACCCACAAGCCGCAAGCGGTCAGCTAAACGTAACGGCCACCTGGGTATTGAACGATCAGAAGAAAACCAACAAAGCTGTCAAAACTCCCGTCAAGCCATCTGGCAACACTTACCGTACAGTCCGGTCTCTTCGTCAGATATGTTGCGTATCAAGTCTAGGTATGGTGTTGTCGACCCCAATAACTCAATAAGTCATGCCGGTGTATGGCTCATAACAGATCGAGAAACTACTGATAACACTTATCAGTTAATCTCAGCAGCCCTGGCCAGGGACTTCCTGCTATATCCAATCAAGCATAGAACAACATCAACCCCTAATACCGGAAGAGACGAAACCCCTCCTATCGCTCATTGCCTCCATGTGCCTCGGGACTGTGCCCAAAGACCACCTGTTTGCACGACTCAGTAGAGCCGTGGTAGGGTGAAGATCAAAGTACAGTGGGAGGACACACAAGACTCTATGATGATCTCGGGTCTACAGACTAACCTGTACCAGTGTCACCTGAGAACTGCTATCCCACGATAGATATAATACCACATAGGAGTTCTCTGTGAGTCCGTTCAGTATACCCAGTCTCCACTGAGCACCCGCATACAATCTTTGGTGTCAGCACACCAGATGGATATGGGATCATCCATCGCCCATCACATGGGACAAGAATGGTATACGCTAGTCTACTCTGGAATATCGATGCCCCGTCTCGATACACCCACGACTAGGAACAGTTCAAGGATATGCTTATAAACTACACGTTCCCCACTAGTATGATCCGCATCATAGTCACAGTAGTCAAGCAAATATCCCGAGGGCTTTATCAACATGTGTAAATGAATAAAAGTATGATCAAATCAACATGTCAGATAAAGTAAATCAGATAGCATACTATCATGTCGAGCAAGAAAGTAATCTATATATATATACATGTCCAAGCATCCACTATACATATAATGGCCTCTAGGGCATACATATATCCAACACTCTCCCACTTGCACTAAGGCCAGTTATTGGCGTATCTCATACCCAATATCTCAAAAAGTCGCTCATGCTGCGACTGTGGAAGGGCCTTGGTGAGTGGATCCACTGTGTTATTCTTTGTATCTACTCTCCGAATCTCGATCTCGTGGCGATCTACTATCTCCCGGATCAAATGATATCGCCTTAGGATGTGTCGGACTTCTGATGGGATCTGGGTTCTTTGGCTAATGCCATAGCCCCATTATTATCACAATACAATGGTATTGGATCAACAATGGTTGGAACTACTCCTAGTTCCGTGACGAACTTCTTCATCCAGACGGCTTCCTTGGCAGCATCATTTGCAGCAATATACTCAGCTTCCTTCGTGGAGTCTGCAACGGTATCCTGTTTGGAACTCTTCCAACTCACCGTCCCTCCATTGAGGGTAAATACAAACCCTGAGATAGATTTTCTGTCATCCTTATCACTTTGGATGCTGGAATCGGTAAAGGCCTCCATTTGGAGATCCCCATTACCATATACCAAGAACAATTCTTTAGTCCTTCGCAAGTACTTAAGAATGTTCTTCACCGCTATCCAATGTTTCTCCCCTGGGTTGGATTGATACCTGCTTACAACAGCTAGTGTATAAGCTACATCAGGGCGAGTACATAACATCGCATAAATTATAGATCCTACGGCTGAAGCGTAAGGTATAATGCTCATGCGAGCTCTCTCCTCATCAGTCTTCGGACAGAAGTCCTTGGAGAGAGTGATTCTATGACAAGCGGGCAAGGCACCATGCTTGGAATCTTCCATACTAAACCTTTTTAGGATGGTGTCAATGTACTTTGATTGGGACAATCCCAATAACCTCTTGGATCTATCTCTATAGATCCTTATGCCCAAAATGCATGAGGCATCACCCAGGTCCTTCATGGAGAACCTTTGTGATAAGAATAGTTTGACCGATTGTAGCATAGGAATGCCATTTCCTATCAATTAGCATAGGAATGCCATTTCCTATCAAGAGAATGTCATCCACGTATAATACGAGGAATGTGACAGTACTCCCTACAATCTTCTTATAAAAGCATGGCTCATCTATATTTTTGATACAATCAAACTCTTTGATTGTATCATCAATGCAGATGTTCCAGCTCCGTGAGGCCTGCTTTAATCCATAAATGGATTTAAGCAACCTACATGCTTTCCCGCTACTCCCACTGTCAATGAAGCCCTCTGGCTGATCCATAAAAACGCACTCTTCTAAATCACCATTTAGAAATGCAGTTTTAACGTCCATCTGCCAGATTTTATAATCATGGTGAGCAGCTATAGCAAGTAGGATCCGAATGGATTTAAGCATTGCTATCGGAGAGAAAGTTTCATCATAGTCCAGTCCTGGTGTTTGACGAAAACCTTTCGCTACAAACCTTGCTTTAAAGGTCTCTACCTGTCCATCTACACCAATCTTTCTCTTAAAGATCCATTTGCACCCAACGGGTTTTATCTCAGGAGGTTCAACGTCCAAAGTCCATACTTTGTTGGTGTACATGGACTCCATTTCGGATCTTATGGCTTCCAGCTACTTCACTGAGTCACCACTCGTGATAGCTTGCTGAAAACTAGTAGGGTCATCATCATCCATGATGCAATCTTCTCTATCACCATCAATGAGAAACCGTATCTCTCCGGTGGGCGAGAAGTTCTACTAGATCTCCGGAGCGGCTGAGATTCTTGAAGTTCTACTGCAACATCAGTTTCAACCAATTCGTCCTGAGTAATTTGTGTCTCTAGAAGCTCTTCTAGTTCTACCACATTGCCATCAGTACTGTCCGTAAAGATTTCATTTTCCAAAAATGTGGCATGCTGAGCAACAAACACCTTTTGTTCCTCCTTGTGGTAGAATAGATATCCATACGAATGTTTTGGATATCCCACAAATTTACACATGACCGATCGTGTCTCGAGTTTGTCTGGATTCTGCTTTTAACCAAAAGTCGGACAACCCTAAATCCTAACTCTTTTAAGAGATGGTCTCTTTCCACTCCATATCTCATATGGAGTGGTAAACCCGGTCTTGGTTAGAACCCTGTTTAACAGATACATTGATGTCTCCAATGCATGCCCCCAAAAGGAAAGCGGTAACTCAGCATCATACATCATGGATCATACCATATCTAATAGGGTACGATTCCTTCGTTCTGACACACTGTTGTGCTGTGGTGTGTAAGGAGGAGTGAGCTGAGAGAGAATCCCATTCTCTTTTAAGAAGTCTGAAAACTCTGTACTTAAGTACTCTCCACCTCGATCTGATCGAAGTTTCTTGATGCTCAAGCCTGTTTGTTTTTCTACTTCAAGTTTGTACTCCTTGAATTTCTCAAAAGCTTCGGATTTGTGCTTTATAAAAAACACGTGTCCGAATCTTGAGAAATCATCAGTAAAAGTAATGAAGTATGAAAAACCGCCTCTAGCATGTGTAGACATTGGTCCGCATACATCACTATGTATGAGGCTTAAGAGTTCTACAGCTCTTTCTCCGTGTCCAGTAAACGGAGTTTTGGTCATTTTACCTTTGATACAGGACTGGCAAGTCGCATAAGATTTATATTCAAAAGGATTTAAATATCCATCTTTATATAGCTTGCTTAGTCTTGTTTCATTAATATGACCAAGTCTACAATGCCAAAGAAAAGCTTCATTTATATCTGAAAATTTTCTTTTATTAGTATGTTGTATATTGAAAACCGTGTGTTGGTTCAGGACATAAATACCGTTATTTAATGTACCATACCCAATCAACTCTTGATTCAAGTTAATGTTCATAACATTATTTTGCAACACAAAATGATATCCTTCATTGTCCAACAAAGAAACGGATATTATATTACATAGCATACTTGGTACAAAATAACACGGGTTCAAAACTAATATACAACCCGAAGGCAAACCCAGATGATACTCTCCTACGGATACAGCATGTATATTGGAACCATTTCCAACCCGCAGAGTATGGTCTCCAGTCTTCAAAACTCTACTGTTTCTCAATCCCTGCATACAATTGCAGATGTGAGACTAGAACCGGTATCTAATACCCAAGATGCAGAGTTAATTGAAAAACAGTTCTCAGTTACAAACATACCTAAAGCGGAAGCATCACCATGCTTCTTTTTCTTGAGATGAGCAAGATACACAGCACAGTTGCGTTTCCAATGTCCCGACTTGTGGCAGTAAAAACATTCTCCTTTTCCACTTCCCGTGGCCCCAGATATGTCTTTCCCCTTCGCCTTTTTAACTCCACCTTTCTGTTTGATGGGTTTCTTCTTCTTCTTTCCTTTGGCCTTGGCTTTTGGGACGGAAGAGGAAGATGGCCCAGCAATCAGAGCGGGAGTCTTCGCTGTTTTCAGCGTGCTCTTTGCACTTCTCAACATATTGAGAAGTTCAGGCAATGATTTCTCCAAGTCATTCATATTGAAATTCACTATGAATGGAGCAAAGGCGGGAGAGAGAGACTTTAGAACAACATCTGTATATTGCTCATTATCCATAGTCCATCCCAGTTCCTCAAGTTCTTCTATAAGACCAATCATCTTCAGGACATGGTCTCCTACTGATGCACCGGGGGCCATTCGCATCTGAAACAACTTTCGAGATGCTTCGTATCGCAAAGTACGAGATTGCTCTTCATACAACTCCTTTGTATGAAGAAGGATGGATTGCATATCCATCTTCTCGTGCTGTTTCTGATGGATGCTGTCCATAGAAGCAAGCGCGAGACATCTGGCCGTGTTGCAATCAATATCCCATGTTTTTTGGATCTCCCTATCCGAAACAGATGATTCAGGTCTTGGGACGGGTGGGGCTTTGGTAGTGAGGACATATGATACTTTATCATATGCGAGTGCAATGTTCAAGTTCCTCAACCATTCTTTATAATTCGGCCCAGTCAGATTGTTTTTCTCTAGTAGAAGCTTAAGTCCCGTCATCGGTATCTGCCATTAGGAGAGAGAAAAGAATATACTCAACGAAATACTCTTGCAAACAATTAGATTGGTTATTATCTTATCTAATCGATGTCTTCCACTGCTTTTATCAAATTTTCTTTCAAAACTTGAAAAGAAAACTAGCCAAGATTAATTACATTCTATAGTTTCGCTAACCGGTCAGCCAGACCAGTGTCGGTACTTTGAGGGAGGTTCCCCGTGCTTTCGCACGGACCTAATTAAAATAAACCTCGTTTCCCCAGAGATCAAACCCCGTTGACACCTTTCTAGACACTTACTGGATTAGCTAATTGTAAAGTGCAAAACTCTCCTAGGAGTAACTCTTACTCACAGTGGGATCGGGATCCAACTATCATATAGATGGTATGCAATCTGATTGCAAATTTCAACTCTTGAAACTCCCGATATGGTTTTTACCCCTAGATGCTTATGACCTTGGCTATGGTCAAAATATCACAAGCACTAGTCAAGTTCTACCCATCATTTCGAGATTAACTAGACCCACCCATGTGACCCTTGACTATGATCAACATAATCACATGAATGTCCTAACTGATCGCATCATATGCTTTGTAGGAAGACATCACTTAGCTACCGTACACTACGCCTTGACTATGATCAAAATACGTAGCACGAATACTAAGTACTCTGCTTCCTAAAATGACGGAGGGTTGCGGATGGTTTTTATGAAAACCTTTAACGCTTTGAACTTAATCTCATTATAGAATCAAAACAGTTTAGAAAAGGAGTGGCTTAAGCTCCACATCTTTTGAAACTTGCATTTTTCATGAGTAGATTTCAAATCCGATTGTACAACATCTTTTAGGTTTCTTTTACTTTACATTAATCTCATTAAAGTGGTCCCATCATTTAAGTTCCTAAGCCATCACAGAAAAGAAACGAAAATAGAACGTATACTTATACCACCCGCATTCACCACAGTGTCCCGTTATGTACCGTTAGGTTACTTAACTAATGGCATAGCGGGGCGGGACTAGCGCGGGTGTAAAATATAAGCAATGTTTATTATATATCATATATATAATAATAATCCATTCGTCTCAGATACTAAGTAATCACATTACAGAATATCAACAGCAGCAGAAGCACATATGAAAATAAAAAGGATATCCATGAGGTCCGTATTTTGTATTCAGCCAGTAATAGAAAATACGGATTCCACGGTCGCGATGAATAGCCAAGCCTACACCCCTAGACCCCTACGAGAGCGGCAAGTGACCCTACCAATTCTAGAGTTTAGGAAACCCGGTTTCGACTCCTCGAGATGGTCTCTCACTGAACCCTAGAACCTGATCACTTGTGCTCCCCTCCTTGGGTCTATCCTAATGTGGAAAAGTAAATAATATACAATAATGGTGACATCATCCTCAACCCGGAAGTGCCCCAAATAAAAGAATATTACATACATTTAACTTTTACATGAATGAAAATAAACACTCTCATCTCACAAAAAAACCCCGGCTATTCGATCGCGACAATCCTGCATCATATCTCAGCAACACATAATATCTCATATCATCAACGTAAGCAAGTATGCGTATCCTGATTTTCGTTGATGTATAGCAACGAAACCGGCGATACACCACATACTACGCTTACGGTCGCAGAAAAGAAAGTGAAAAACAACAATTGCAATCACAGAAATCAAGACGATGTTTAACGTTTCGATCGAATCAACATACACCCACATTTTACCCCAAGAGCTCAACACTTGAGCGAAATTACAAATACTCAAAAATCGCGCCACAGTGTCTTATGATCCAGCCGTAGAAGGAGTTAACCAACGCCTCACCTATGACACCACGGCACTACGGCAAACCCGAAGGTTCGTTCGCGGTTCCGTGGGCATAGAATCGAGTTAAGATTATTATGATCTTCTAGAGGGTCCATAGGATACTTGCGCTACTATTGAATATAAAGTTAACTTAGGAAAATTACAACACTTGGAAATTTCAGCGGGGTAGAAAGTGGGGTGTCCGATGTTCGTTCGAAATGCTAAAAATAGTCTAAGTTACCAATTTAGTGTCAAATAATACGATTACAAATCACTACAAAATAGCCCCAGGTCAATATAATCATCACATGAAAATTGGGCTAAATAAACAATACTAGGAACCCTAACTTGCAACCAAGAGTGCACAGGAGAAACAGGGGGGCAAATGGGGCAGGGGGGCCGGCCTGGCCGGAATCTGGAAGGGAGTGCTCGGCTAAAATCTGAGCACTTGCCCCCGTATTTCAACTGTGTGCTTATGTTTGCCTGTAGGACATTCTGTACCTGTTTGAAAAATTTTCAGAGGACCTTTTTAAAAATTTCCAGAGAGCAATCCTAGGGTTCCGTAATACCGTATTTTTCGTAGTCATTTTCGTATTCGTATTTGTTATAACACTGTGTCTAGAATTCTAGTTTGGCTTTGATACCATTGTTGGGTTTCCTCTGCACCTACTAAGGAGTATGGAAGCATCACACATACCACTTTAAAATTTTAGAGGTGCAAAGCAAACAAAGCAAACAAAGCAAGGATCTTTAACTAGAAAAAGCTAGGGTAACAACACTATAAACATTATTTACACTAAGTGTAGGGAATACAACCTTTGTAGTTCTCTTTGTAGTGACTCCTAGGATCTTTGAGAGTTGTGAAAGCTTGCTAGTAAGCTCCTACGTCCACGATGATCCACCCGAAGTTCACTAGCTCCAAGCTTGTAGCTCCACTTGATGCAAGAAAAAGTTAAAGCTAAACACTCTAAACTAATTGGCTAGACTAGAGTAGAATGATGAAGTGGTGTGTTTTCTTTTATCAAAACTCTTTCTTTTTATCTCTCAATCACTTTGGAAAAACCTAGAGAGCAAGGAGGAAGAAGAAGATGAAGGCAAAAGCTTTTTGTGAAGTGATAAAACTTATGATGAAAAATAGAAAATATAGTATATATATTTTCTTTCTCTCATCTAACCATGGTTGCTATAATATCTAGATATTTAGTGAGTGGGTTAAAAGCCAAAAGAAAAGCTTAATCCATGGTTAAAAAGTGGGTGAAGTGAGGTTAACTCAAAGAAGAGTGTAGAAAGATAACCATGAATTAACCTTTGTGTTTTTCATTTGTTTTAAAACAAATACTAATAAATATCCATATATTATAGTTCTATGTAAGTCTTATATTGTCTTCAAGTGTATATCATCAACCATGATACTTTTGTATGCATGTATCCATGCACATCAACATGTGCATACTTGCACATCATCATATGCATACATGCATGCATTCTTCCTCTTTAATAAAAAGAGTTTTGAATAAAGAATAAAATAAAACTAAAATGTCAAAATGTTAAATCAACAATTAACAATCCGGTCATATCACATACGACCCGACCAATAGTAAAACGCCCGATTAACATACGGTATCATATAGTCGTATTTAATCGGGTCCCCGCGCATATCTCATATACACACCACATCTTTTCGCCTGGGCTAAGAAACTTCTGTGTGGGACTCTAAGACTCGTCAATACGCCGGCAGTGGGTGATGATCATATCAAACACCCACAAGCCGCAAGCGGTCAGCTAAACGTAACGGCCATCCGGGTATTGAACGATCAGAAGAAAACCAGCAAAGCTGTCAAAACTCCCGTCGAGCCATCTGGCAACACTTACCGTACAATCCGGTCTCTTCATCAGATATGTTGCATATCAAGTCTGGGGATGGTGTCGTCGACCCCAATAACTCAATAAGTCATGCCGGTGTATGGATCATAACAGATCGAGAAACTACTGATAACACTTATCAGTTAATCTCAGCAGCCTGGCCAGGGACTTCCTGTTATAGCCAATCAAGCATAGCACAACATCAACCCCTAATACCGGAAGAGACGAAACCACTCCTATCGCTTATTG
Organism: Agapanthus africanus; assembly: GCA_030015575.1. Lineage (NCBI taxonomy): Eukaryota > Viridiplantae > Streptophyta > Magnoliopsida > Asparagales > Amaryllidaceae > Agapanthus > Agapanthus africanus. The sequence continues at coordinate 365,336,749 of JASDDO010000029.1, forward strand.
CCTCCATGTGCCTCGGGACTGTACCCAAAGACCACCTGTTTGCACGACTCAGTAGAGCCGTGGTAGGGTGGAGATCAAAGTACAGTGGGAGGACACACAAGACTCTATGACGATCTCGGGTCTACAGACTAATCTGTACCAGTGTCACCTGAGAACTGCTATCCGATGATAGATATAATACCGCATATGAGTTTTCTGTGAGTCCGTTCAGTGTACCCAGTCTCCACTGAGCACCCGTATACAATCTTTGGTGTCAGCACACCAGATGGATATGGGATCATCCATCGCCCATCACATGGGACAAGAATGGTATACGCTAGTCTACTCTGGAATATCGATGCCCCGTCTCGATACACCCACGACTAGAAACAGTTCAAGGATATGCTTATAAACTACACGTGCCCCACTAGTATGATCCGCATCATAGTCACAGTAGTCAAGCAAATATCCCGAGGGCTTTATCAACATGTGTAAATGAAGAAAAGCATGATCAAATCAACATGTCAGATAAAGTAAACCAGATAGCATACTATCATGTCGAGCAAGAAAGTAATCTATAAATATATATATATATATACATGTCCAAGCATCCACTATACATATAATGGCCTCTAGGGCATACATATATCCAACAATTTATGGCACCATGTATCGGAGGTTTAGATAGATGCGGCCGCTGTTGCAGACTTCGTCAGATTCCCCCTCATTTGCGAGGGGTTTTTGATTGTGGGGACACTCTTCCCTGCAGGCGCAAGCCCCTGCAGTTAATTACGTTACCGCGTAGCGATAAATACTTTCTCCTTCTCCAGATATTCACTTCGTGTCGTATGTGTTTATTTTGTTTTTGGTTGTCCATGGATTGTATACGGAGACTAATTTATGTTGTCGCCCGTAGGGCGAGCATTGGTCCAAATCCGTATTTTCTTAGATTTGGATTTGGTGGATTTAAGACTCGTTAACCTCGTTTGAGGTTAAGATCAACTTAAATGTATGTTAAGGATACGTTAGTCTAATTTTAGACTATGATCTACTTAACAAGGTTTTAGGATCATTTAGATCCAATGAAAGGGCATTTGGGCCCTATCAATTTAGTTTAAGAACGTTACGGTCCATTGAGTTTAGGGACATCATAGTCTGTGGAGTTTAGGGACATTATAGTCCGTAGAGTTTAGTTTAGGGATGTTACGGTCTATTAGGTTTAAGGACATCATAGTCCGTAGAGTTTAAGGACATCATAGTCCATAGAGTTTAAAGACATCATAGTCTATAGAGTTTAGTTTAGGGACGTTACGGTCCATAAAGGTTAGTTTAAGGACATTACGGTCCATAAAGATTAGTTTAAAGACATTACGGTCCACAGTTAGTTTAAGGACATTGCGGTCCATGGTTTAAATACATCATAGTCCATAGATTTTCTGGTTGTCAGGACCCGCCACCTCTCTGAAGACGTTGAAGAATTACAACGACACATATCAGAGGTGTGAAGAGACGTACCCTTGAACCAATGTGGGTTTGGAGATCTGTAGTCAGATTTGGGACTAAGACCAATTAAAGAGATTGTGAGCACATGTGCTTGGTTAATCTGAATTGGGGACTTATAGCCAACTTGGGCTCAGTCCAATTAGTTTTGAATAAAATGTTTAACATTTGTTTGGGCTCGGTTCCATTTTGTTCAACAATGCTGGGCATTGATTTGGGGTTTTGACACCCCTCATTTTTATTTTTTATTGAGTGTTGAACACTTTTTATGGCGCTGAGCTCTATTTACAGAGCGCTCTTTATAAAATAGCGCTCACTTGAGGGGCACGTGGAGCGCTCAGCGCTGAGCGCCAGACTTGGAGTGCTAAGGCGCTCTTTATAAAATAGCGCCCACGTGAGGAGCACGTGGAGCGCTTGGTGCTGAGCGCCAGACCTGGAGTGCTGAAGCGCTCTTTATAATAGCGCTCACGTGAGGAGCACATGGAGCGCTCTACGCTGAGCGCCAGGCACTGTTTTTGGCAGTTCTGATCAGTTCGGTGCTCTAAGAATTAAATTCTCGTTTATGAGAGACTTTATTTCATGGATTTAAAAACTAAGTTCTTCTTTTATGAAGAGATGCTATGATCTCTTTTGTTATTCTTTATGAGAGACTTTTCTCCTGGATTTAAGAACCAAGTTCTTCTTTTATGAGGAGATTCTATGATCTCTTTGTTTTTCTTTATGAGAGACTTTGTCTCCTGGATCCAAGAACTAAGTTCTTCTTTTCTTAGGAGATACCATGATCTCTTTTTTTTCCTACCTTGAAGAGAGGTAGTTCTCGCCTTGAACTCTGAAGTTTATCGGGAAGTTCTTCTATTCTTCTTCTTTCGATTTGAAACTTATATGGAGGTTTTTTCTTTACAATACTTGAATTCTTGGGTCCTTTATATAAGGGAGGCTGATCTGTTGAATCAGTTTAAGGAAATCTCTCATTGAGAGATCTCTAATTGATTTGGGGATTTTATCCACCGTTGGATCTTTGATCCAAAGACTTCTGTTTAACAGATGACATTTTTCTTGTTATTAACAAGATTGGGAAAATATTTTTCCATACAGAACTTATTTTGTATCTTGGTGATTTTTAATCACCATTGGATCTTTGATCCAATGGTCCTCTGATTTACAGAGCGCAATCTTTCTTGTTTGGAAAGATTTGAGAAGTATTTCCTCAACAGAATTTAATTCTGTAATTTTGATGATTTATCTTCTTTGTTGGATCTTTGATCCAATGGTGGAGAACATTTAGTTCTAGCGCTGGTGCTCTCGTGCTTTGCACGTGAGGCACTGCCTCAGAGTCTTTGACTCTTAGCGCTGGCGCTTTTGGCGCCAGCACTCTCGTGCTTTGCACGTGAGGCGCTGCCTCAGAGTCTTTAACTCTTGGTGCTGGCGCTTTTGGCGCTGGCGCTTTCGTGCTTTTCACGTGAGACCCTGCCTCAGAGTTTTTGACTCATGGCGCTGGTGCTGTTGGCACTGGCGCTCTTGGCGCTAGCGCTCTCATGCTTTGCACGTGAGGCGCTGCCTCTTTACTAAAGGTATCTTTTCGCCTTCTTTCTCTGTTTTTCCTGAGTCAAATTTCTCTTTCCCAATGCATTCTCTTAACAGAGCTTGGAAATAGTTCCATCATGCACAAAATTTTCTGTGCCTAGACTTAAATGTCTCTCTTTATAATTTGAAGCAATGCTTCTCTTCTCTCTCACTTTCAGAGAATTATTTTAACAGAGAAGAGTTATGGCTTGTAATCGTCCACATGCTCGCCGGCAACCATGGGAGGTGCCTATTGAGGAAATTGTTCCTCGTTTGCTGCACGCTTGGTGAACCCTGCTCTTACGGATGACCAATACGATACGGTGCTGTACGAGCTCTTGACTCGTAGAGGATCCCCTCTCCCTATCGGCTCCATTTGGCTTCGGATGATCTTCTTGTCCGTGCTCAATGATATCCTTCCTCATCCAGCGGAGATGACTCCGACAATGCTCGACGCCGCAGAGGACAAGATTGAGTGCTTTCACGAGGCACTTTTGATTACCACAGCTCTGAGGGATCGCTCTGTTCAACTGCTAAGCCAGATATGGGCTCAGCGGGTCGTCATGTCTGCCTTCACTGATGGGAACGGTGTTGACCGATGGGAAGCGACTGTTCGTGAAGATCTCCGCTTTGACATGGTGGAGAAGGCGGAGAGGGAGTTAGATAATTTTATCCATAGTTTTGTGAATCCCAATACTTTCGATCCCATGTTTGGTGATATATTTCCTGTAGAATAGAATGTTCAATTAAATGCTTTCTTTTTGTCATTGACCACCAAGTGCTCTCTTTCTAACACCTGCTCTTTCTCTGATGTGTGCATGTGCGTATATGAATGAGCCTGATTTCACACATATCTATAAATGAAACTTAAACCGGTGTAAACAGGAACCAATAGCTCTTGGCCGGAGATTTTGGCGGGAACAAACGCCCCCCACTACTTTGCCCACGTAAGTATGTATGTGGGTGAAGTAGTGCAGAGTCATGCATGGCCATAAAATTGAGGGCTTAGGAGACAAGTTTAGGGTCCTTGTAGTCTAAGACTTTTCTCATCTTCATGAGCCGTAAAGGTTCAAGAAGGTTATTTCTCCCTACGAGTCGAGAGGATCTCGTAGGTGCAAATTCTCCCTAGAATTCGTGAGGATTTCTAAGTGTTCATCTCCTCTGTGAGTCGTAAGAATCTCACTCGGGTATTTTTCCTTACGAATCGTGAGGACTCGTAAGTAGCTTCTTTGTTTCATTGGCGAATGTGGCTTTGGCAAATGCGGCCCGTAGATAGTCCGTCTTGACTTCCTTGTAGGGCAGCGATGGCTTAGGAAACAGGATTAGGATCTGCCGCCTGAGACTTTTCAACTTTATGAGCCGTGGGGGTCTCATAAAGACTTTTCTCCCTACGAGTCGAGAGGGTCCCGCAGGTGTAATTTCTCCTTAGGGGTCGTGAAGAATCCTAAGAGCGTTTTCTTTTGAGAGTCGTAAGGATCTCACAAGAGAATTTTCCCCCTTACAAGTCGAGAGGATTCGTAAGTGGTTTTTTCCCTCCTTGTCGATATTCGACTTTGGAGAGTGTGGCCCATGAATAGTATACAAGAGTTAATTTGGACCTGCTTGTAGGGCCCCAGTGCTTAGGAAACAGGTCCTTATCCCCATTGCCTAAGGCTTTCCCCTACGAGTCGAGACGAATCGAGAGATTATTGGTTGACTTGCTCCGCTTTCTGCGGTGTCGGGGTTGACTTTCACCGCTTTCTGCGGTGTCGGGGTTGACTTTCTCCGTTTTCTACGGTGTTGTGGTTGACTTGCTCCACTTTCTGCGGTGTCATGGTTGACTTGTTCCGCTTTCTGCGGTGTCGGAGTTGACTTACTCCGCTTTCCGCGGTATCGGGGTTGACTTGCTCCGCTTTCGGCGGTGTCGGGGTTGACTTGCTCCGCTTTCCGCGGTGTCGGGGTTGACTTGCTCCATTTTCTGCGGTGTCGGGGTTGACTTGCTCCGCTTTCTGCGGTGTCGGGGTTGACTTGCTTCGCTTTCTGCGGCGTCGGGGTTGACTTGCTCCGTTTTCTGCGGTGTCAGGGTTGATTTGCTCCGCTTTCTACGGTGTCGGGGTTGACTTGCTCCGCTTTCTACGGTGTCAGGGTTGACTTGCTCCGCTTTCTACGGTGTCAGGATTGACTTGCTCCGTTTTCTATGGTGTTAGGGTTGACTTGATCCGCTTTCTACGGTATCAGGGTCGACTTGCTCCGTTTTCTACGGTGTCAGGGTCGATTTGCTCCGTTTTCTATGGTGTCAGGGTTGACTTGCTCCGTTTTTTGCGGTGCCGTGGTTGACTTTCTCCACTTTCTGCGGTGTCAGGATTGACTCTAGGTTGTTTGTGAACCGTGGAGTCTTAGAACTAGGGAGTTTGCCGTGGCTCCGATTGGTGGTGCCGCGTCCGTATCCTGCTGGAATGAGGAGGAAAGCCGTTGCTGATCTCTAGGCTGTAGATGTTGCCGTCGAGATCTGACTCTCCCTTTGACAGAGTCTGGTGGGGAAATGTGGTTCCCTTTTCATTTATGCCCATGGATTGTATACGGGGGTCAGTATGGACTCACATGTAGGGCAAAAGTTTCATTCTTTCATTTTTTCTTTATTTCTTTCCGCGACGCTCTATCATTTTAGCTTTTTATATCGCGAAAGTCGCGATTGCCTAATCATTTCGGCTATTTTTCGCGGTGTCCAATCATTTCGGCTATTTTTCTTTTTCTTTACTCGCTGCTTTTTATTGCGAGTTGCCCAATCATTTCGCCTATTTTTGTATGCATGTATTTTACTCGCTGATTTTTATTGCGAGTTGCCCCATCATTTCGGCTATTTCATATGTATTTTTGGCTCTCCGATTTTGTTGCGAGTATGGCGCTCAAGACCTGATACCAAACTTAGCATCAGCATCGCTGGGACTGGAATATTGCCAGGAGCGAATCATCATTTGCCGTGAAAGAACTTAGAATTTGTTACCGATTTAAGCATCAACATCACTACAACTGGGGTATTTCCAGGAGCGAATCATCATTTGCCTTTGTCGATTCAAACAAAGGTGGCTTAGCAAACAGGGTTAGGATCCTGTCGACTAAGGCTTTTGACTTCATGAGCCGTAAGGGTCTCATAAAGATGTTTCTCCCTACGAGTCATGAGGATCTCGTAGGTGTGTTTTCTCCTTAGGAGTCGTGAGGATTCCTAAGTGTTTGTTTTCTTATAAGTCATAAAGATCTTACAAGAGTGTTTTCTTCTTATAAGTCGAGAGGACTTACAAGTGTTGTTCACCACATGAGGACATTCCTCGTCGTTGGTGGGACTTCGTGAGGGAAGGTTTATTTATGCCCGTGGATTGTATACAAGGGTCAATATTGACCATTTGTAGGGCAAACTGGGGAATGTGATGGCTTAAGAACAGGTTCAGATCCCTGTAGCTTAAGGCTTTTGTATCCTATGAGCCGTGAGGGTCTCATAAGGGAATTCTCTTTACGAGTCATGAGGATCTCGTAAGTGTAATTTCTCCCTAGGAATCATGGGGATCCCTAAGTGTGTTGCTCCCTTGTGAGTTGTAAGGATCTCACGCAGGTATTTTCTCCTTACAAGGTCGAGAGGACCTTGCAAGTGTGCATGAATTTTTTACGAGTCTGTGCCCTTTCGGGTTTTCACAAACTTGCCGGTAGCCCTATTGTTTTTACTCACGGAGCCCTTTCGGGTTTTCTCCGTGCCCATTTTGCTTATGGACGTATCATTTTTTGCCGCGTTAGCCTGAGGATGCTGCGGTTCATGATAGTGTAAAGACATTTCGGTCCGTTGTTAGTTTAGGGACGTTTCGGTCCGTAACTAGTTTAAGGACATTACGGTCCGTTGTTAGTTTAGGGACGTTTTGGTCCATTGTTAGTTTAGGGACGTTTCGGTCCGTGGTTCTTCCGAGTTCTGGGACAGGGTATCGTTGGATACTATTTTTAGAGTCTTGACTCAAGAAGATAGCGAGCGGACATAGGCGTCGTCATCTATCATTAACCTGAGCTTTGACTCGTCAGGCACAGTATTTCTTAAGGAATCGGCCGTTTATTGGCTGGAAGGGTCTTTCGCCATGCATATCCATGAGTAGGTAGGCCCCACCTTGGTAGACCTTGTCTATGATGTACGGGCCTTCATAGTTCGGCTCAAATTTGCCCCGTTTGGCACGATTGGGGATCATAGGTCTTTTGACAACTAGTACGAGTTCGCCTTGGCGGAATGTTCTCGGCCTAGTTAGTCTTTCGTATGAACGCGCCATTCTTACTTTATAAGCTTCTAGGTTTTGCTGCGCCATGAGACGAGTTTCATCGAGGGCGTCGAGCTTCTCAAGCCGAAGATGAGCATTCTCTTCATTCGTTAGCTCGTAATGAACCGCCACTCGTAGAGAGGGTAGCTCTATCTCGAGGGAGAGTACCGCTTCCGCGCCGAATACCAATGCATAGGGCGTTGTATTCATAGCCATTTTGAACGTAGTTCGATACGCCTAGAGAGCTTCATGCAGTCTCTCGTGCCAGTCCTTTTTCTTTTTGGACACTGTCTTCTTTATGATCTTTGTCAAGGTTTTGTTGAAAGCCTCAGCTAGACCGTTAGCTCGGGTATTATAGATCGAAGAGTATCTCCAGTCTATATTATGTTGTTGTGCGAAGCGGCTGATTCTGTGACTTCTGTAGGCCGGCCCGTTGTCGGAGATAATCCATCGCGGAGAGCCGAACCGATAGATGACGTGTGACTTGAAGAAATGGAGAATATTCTCCGTCTTCACTCCTCTTAGCAGTAGTGCTTCTTCCCACTTAGAGAAGTAATCGGTTGTCGCCAATATGAATCAATGTCCTTTGGATGACGCTGGTTCGATGGGCCTAATTATGTCCGTTCCCCACATTTCGAACGGCCAGCTAGCCACTGTTGGGTGAAGCGGGTTTGGATGCTGGTGGATGAAGTCACCATGAATTTGGCACGAGTGGCATTGCTTCGCGTATTCAAGGCAGTCCTGAATCATCGTGGGCCAATAGTAGCCCATTCTTTTGATCTTTAGCTTCATCTTTGGCCCGGCTTGATGAGAACCGCAGAATCCGTCGTGAGTTTCTTGAACGACTCTCCTTTCTTCTTCTGGTCCCAGGTATCTCAGCCATATAGAGTCGAACGATCTCTTATACAGAGTATCATTGACGAAGGCAAAAGGCAAAGCTCTTTTCATGAGCTGATGTCTTGAGGACGCATCTTCAGGTGTTCGACGGGATTTGAAGTAATCTATAAAGACCTCTCTCCAATCCTTAGCTTTTTCTTAATCTTCAATTTGCAAGGCTGTTTCCTCGGCCACTTCCTTTTCTTCAGACGACTTCGGAGATATTTCCGCTGGTGCAAGAACCTGACGGCTTTGTACAATGATCCTTTCGTCATCGAGATTTTCGTCAGCCAGTCCTTTAGCGAGTTTAGCTAGCGCATCCGCCTTGCTATTTTCCGCACGCGGTATGCTTTCTAGGACGTAGGAAGGGATTTGAGTAAGCAATTGTTGCACTCTCTCGCCGTACTTTACCAACTCTGGTTTGGACGTTTGATAGTCGCCGTTTACTTGACTAACGACCAGCTGGGAGTCTCTGTATATGAGGAGGTTTTTGATTCCCATGTCGATGGCGATCTCAAGACCTGCTATCAAAGCCTCATATTCCGCTTCGTTGTTTATCCTCGGCTCTGTTAGGGAAAAGGCAAAGCGCATTATCCCTCTTTGCGGAGTCACGAAGATAAGGCCTACCCCCGATTTGATTATAGGGGTGTTGTGTTGTCGCTTCTTTATGGAAGATGCTCCGTCGAAATAGAGTTCCCATTGGGTATCACTCCCTCCTTTCTCCCTGTTGATCGTGTCAAACGCGTGCTCGTCTGGCAGTTTGCAATTTAAAGGTGAGTCGCCAGGTATCGGGTGCTCAGCAAGGAAGTCGGCAATGGCCTGACGTTTTATCGCCTTGAGGGGTCGATATACTATTGAGAACTCCATCAAGAGGAGGTCCCATTTAGCAAGCCTTCCTGTTAGAATGGCTTTTGACATCAGATATTTGAGAGGATCCGCCTTTGATATGAGATGGATCTCATGCGCCAAAGCATAATGCCGAAGCTTCGTTGTAGCAAAGATTAACGCCAAGCAGTGTTTTTCGATAGGGGAGTAGTTGTTTTCTGCCCCAGTAGAACTCGACTCAAATAGTAGAGGGCTCTCTCCTTTCCTTGGTCGCTCTCCTGTTTCCATAGCGCGCCTAATGAACCTTCGAGGGCGGTTGTGTACAGGATGAGGGGTTTTCCCTTGATCGGAGCGGTCAGTACCGGCGGATTCTGCAGGTATTGCTTGATTTTGTCCAGTGCACTCTGGCATTTATGATCCCAAACGAACGGGGTTCCCTTCTTCATCAAGTGACTGTAGGGGCGACATTTGCCGGAGAGGTTAGCTATGAACCGCCGGATATACGCGAGCTTTCCTTGGAGAGACCCATTTGCTTGAGAGTTCTTGGCGGAGGCATTTCCATAATCGTCTTGATTTTTGACGGGTCTATTTCGATGCCTCTATGTCGTACGATGAATCCTAGGAATTTGCCTGAGGAAACTCCGAACGCGCATTTTAGAGGCTTCATCTTCAGGTCGTATTTCCGAAGGCGCTGGAACACTATCTTCAGATGCTCCCGGTGCTCCTCATACGATTTGCTTTTCACCACTAGGTCGTCAATATAACATTCGACAATCTCGTGTATGAGGTCATCAAAGATCTTTGTCATGGCCCTCTGGTAGGTAGCGCCGGCGTTCTTTAGACCGAAAGGCATCACTTTGTAGCAGAATATGCCCAGAGGAGTCCGGAAAGCGGTATACTTCTGGTCTTCGGGATGCATCTTTATTTGATTGTACCCCGATGATCTGTCTATGAAGGAGAAGACTTCATGAGTGGACGTGTTATCTATCATCAGCTCGGTAACCGGTACGGGAAAGTCATCCTTCGGACAGGCTTTGTTGAGGTCCCGAAAGTCCACGCAGATGCGTACCGTCCCATTTTTGTTCATCACTGGGACAATGTTGGCGATCCAGTCAGGATATTGAACTTCTTGGATGAAGCCGAAGTCGATTAGCTTCTTGACCTCGGTGTTGATACTCATTTCAAGTTCGAGCCGCATCCTTCTTCGCGCTTGTTTGACTGGCTTGACGTCCGGAGATATCGCCAATTTATGCACCGCTATTTCTGGATCTAGCCCCGACATCTCAGAGTAGTTCTATGCGAAGCAGTCTTTATACTGCATGAGCACATCTTTTAGTGTAACCACCTGCTCTTTAGACAGCAACTCACTGACAAATGTTGGTCGTGGGTCGTTTGCCGTCCCCAAGTCGATTTTCCTTAGGTTATCCGCAGTAGTATGTATTCCACCTTCCAATTCTTTTGGCGCCGGTGAAATATCTGAGATCAACTCATCTTCATCCTCATTTTCGAAGCACCATAAGAGGTCATCCATATTCTCGTGCACTCCTTCTTCCGGCAGTGTTATCACGTGACAGGTACAAGATTGTTTCCAAGACCGATGTTGATCTGGTTCTACCTTTGCTATATACTCTGCTTTTGGTACATGCTTTTGTGGTGGGGCTACCCTCCAACTGTTGGATAGAGCGAACCTGCCGAGTTGATATTGGTTTTCGATCCAGTTTTTGAAGGTAAATCAGTCTTCAAGAGGATGTCCTACTGCTCGATGATAGGAGCAATAATCCGGGTGACGAATCTCATTTGCTTGATCGGGGTGCTGAGACTCCGGAAGTGTCATCATTTGATGTTTCATGACAAGGTCGAATATCTTCTTCGTCTTGTCTCGAGGAAAGGAATATTCCCGATCCATCTTCCTCATCAGTGATGGATTTCGGCTGACCTTCTCTTGATTGCGTGGCCTTTTGGATCCATTTTGCCGTCTTGGAATGCCGTCCCCGTTCTTGACCTTATCATTGCTTCTGCGTCGGGCTTTCATTTTGCCGTGGGCGTGCACAGCGGGTTGGGGGTGAAAGGGATCGTCATCTTCTGTAGCCTGCTGAATGATACGCTGCGTCTTGGCTTTCTCGTAAATGGCCATTTTGCGGCTGTGGTCATTCCGAACCTTTTGACTCGCTTCTCTTATTAGCTTGTCCATCTGTTCTTCAAATGATGGACTCGGCATTTTTATGGCAGGACCGTGTTCTGGTTCAGCGTCAGCGTCTTTTAAGAGAGCATCCTTTTCTTCATCAAGGTCCTTTATGACACGGCAGCCATAGAACTGCTCCCGTTTCTTGGACTGAGCATATCCAAGCCCGATCGTTTCCATTTTTCCGTTGGGAAATTTTCGCTGAGTTCCAGGGACGTTCCAGATCCTGTTGTAGAATTGGGCCTGTGCACGGTTTGCTTAAAGGGTACGCCTTGGTATCTCAAGAACATTTTCAATCCCTTTGCGTAGTATCTGGGCAAACGGATTGGTTGGAGCCTGTCGAGCGCAAAATCGGCACCATGCCAAACTTCTCTTTCGACGTTAGTCTCCGTGGATCGGTAGAATAGGATCGCCTTTTCACCTCTTCACTTGGGAGGGACGTAGAACGTCTGTAGCTCTTGCACACTATATGTCTCGAGCGCATCAAGCTCTTTGTAGTGTAGTCGCGGAACCATGGCTATTTGCAAACTCTGATCATATTCAGTGAGGGCCTGCATTGAAGGACAGACCGAGAACACTGCGTTGACTTCGTCTTCAGAGTCACTGCCAAAGACCAGAACATGGTAGATGGTCCCGGCCTGTTGCATTGGGGCTGCCCCGAATAGACTATCTCTTCTTCCCCCTCGGTATCACTCCCTATGACCGGAATAGTGGTGATAGCCTTTTGCTTATTCTCCGGTTTATGGCATCTTTCCGTGTCTTCAAAGTTTGGTAGGAAATACTTTGAATCCTCATACTTTCGGACTTCATTTACGGAGAATGGGTTTAGTTCCCTCGTCACGGTATACTCGAGACCATCTTTGAAATACTCCATACACTGATGTTGTGTAGAAAGGATGATGTTATACTCGTGTAACCAAGGCCTGCTGAGCAATGCGTTGTAGCAGGTCTTGGCGTCAATGACATGAAATTTGATATCAATGACGAGCAGCCCAAAGCGTAACGTCAGTATTACAGACCCGAGCGTCCGTGATGACTGGGAGTCGAATCCGGAGATGGTGATTTATCCCGAGCGAAGTGCTGAATGCTCATGCAGATTTTTTTTAACACCCTCACATTTAGGAAGTTGACAGAGAACCCGTTGTCAACTAAGATCTTCCCTATCTTGATGTCATGGCGGTACCCAGTGACATATAGGGGACGGTTGTGCTCATACGTTCCGAGGAGGAGATCTTCATCGCCGAAAGTGATGTCAGCTTTGTGCACTTCTTCCAGCTCGTCCTTTATCTTTTCTTCGGCAAGGAAAGCTTGAAACTGCTCGGGCTCTTGTAATGCCATGATTAGAGAATCTCGTGCCTCCTTAAACAACAGAAGGGCATCCAAAACGCTTAGCTGTGAGGGTATTTTCCTCAGGTGCGCTAGGACATTGTAATCCACTTTGTTTTTCTTAGGTGAGTCCTTGGCTGTCAGCTCTTCGACGACTCGATCATCGAGGACGATATCCTCAAGGACTTTTTCCTTCCCCTTATCTTTTTTGTTCGATCCCTTGTTTGTAGGTCCAAGATTCTTTTCGGGTAACGTACGATTGCGCAGCTGAATATTCTCACAATTCTTCATCTCTTCCTCTTTTCCTGAGGTGGATTCTTTGAAGAGAGGGCCGAGGGCTATTTCTACATCAGAATCGATTCCGAAGGTGAGAACTCGCGATCCCCCGGAATAAACCATGTGACAGTTGCTGGCAGTTCTTTTGCGCTCATCTGTTGTGTTTCTCTGCTCCCGACGAGTTTTGCACTTCATCCGCTTAAAATGTTATCGGTGAGCAACGTATCCCTGCCACCATTTTTAAAGGCCATGCATTCTTTGGTAGGGTGCGCAACCCTTCGATGGTACAAGCAGTAGTTATGATGTACATCCTATTCGTCAAGGTATATGCCGCCGGGAGTATTCCTTTTGGGAGATGGCAGCTTCATTCCCATCGACAGGGCTTTAGCGAACCGTTTCCTTGCCTTAAGCTTGCTTTTGTCTGCCATGGGCGTGCTTCGATCTGGTTGGAGCACTTTGCGATTCATCCCTACCATGACTTCTTCAGCTTGATACCGACGCTTGGCTCTTTCGAATATGGCCATTTCATGCTCTTGATCAGCTTTTCTCTTCTGAGAGGCTTCGTTCAGTAGCATGTCGATCATCTCGTCTGACGGTCCTAAGGATTTTGGCACCGATCTTGCCCCCAGCTCCTCTACATTATCTTCTGATGCCGAGTGAGCATCTTCGTTATTTAGCGACGAATGAGAGATCATGTGGCAACTTGCCGTATAATCTTCGGGTTCTTCTGAGGAGTCTTCTCCTTTATCATTGTCATTATCTCCGCTTTCAAGGATATGGCTGAGAAACTCTTGGAGTGTGACCGGGGTTCGCGCCTTCTGGTTATATTCTTCCAGCGCGTCAATATGCTTTTGCAGATCCGTACGTTTGTTACCAGACTGTGTAGGCTTTTTGGTCTTCTTTTTGTTCTTCGAAGACTTCGACAGCTGGACCTGGGTATTTTGCCCATCGTTACCAACTCCCGGTGTTGGGCGTTGTTTCGGCATCCCCTCAATGATCTCCGGCTCTAGCGGGGTTTTCCACCTGATTGCCGTGCATGCTTGGAGATCCTTCAGCATTCTTTTGGTCTTAGCCGAAAGAACAACTTCCCATGGAGCTTTCTATATAAATGAGCATGATGCCCCCGGCGTGTCCATCTTTTTAGGAGCATGCGGTTGTGGCGGGTTTACTTTCCAGTTTTCTGACAACGCGAATTTGCTTTGTTGGTACTGGTCCTCAATCCAATTTTTGAAGACGAAGCAATCTTCGATTGGATGGCCCAATATTCGATGGTAGGGGCAGTAATTGGGATTATTGATGTCACTGGGTTGCAGTGGGCGTTTCGAATCCGGCAAGGTGATGAGCCTGTTGCGCACCGCTAGTTCTAACAGTCTCCTCGTTTTATCCCGGAGAAACGAGTAAGGACGTCTCAACTTCTCATCAAAGAATCGTGATTTGTTGCCTTGGCGAGCAACCGGTTTCGGATCACTCGGCTATTGCTGAGCGTTGGCGACGAAGGTTGCTTTACCTTTCCCCTTTTCATTTCGAAGTTCCATTTTTGAGGAGGATGGTCTATGGCCTATTTGGTCCATTTGGGCTAGCTTGTCGATCAAGGCTTGGAAAGTGGTCGGCTTGAAGAACATCATGAATTGGGATATAGTTGCCTACGGATCTAGGGTCCCCACGAACATACCCACGACAGGAGCTTTTTCTATGCGTTGTTCGCATCTCGACCATAGGTTCCACCAGCGAATTGCATACTGAACCCACGTCTCTCCTGGCTTCACCCTGGCATTGATCAATGCCGTGATCCGGGTGCGTTCGCTGGCGCTTGCGAAACGCTTGGTGAACAACAACTCCATTTCTGTGAATGTTTTGATGGAGTCATTCGGAAGCTCTGAGTACCATTCAAAAGCTGTCTCCGCTAAACTACCGATGAACTGGTGAAGTAGCAATTTGTCGTCACCTCCAGTATTGCCGCAGAGACCCCTGAACTGAGCGACGTGCTGATGGGGATTGTCTGTCCCCTTATACACGTGAAATTTGGGGATCGTATATCCCGGCGGGTACTTAATCTCAGCCTGGATATGGTTGCCCAGTTCTGACGACTTGGCCAGTAGCTTCATTTTCCTGATGAGCTCGTATCTGTTGAGCTATATAGTCATCAAGCGCAGCTTTCGAGATCGTCTCCTCCCTGGCTGCTGATAAAGCCGGAAGAGGGTTTGATGTCTCCCCTCTATCGTCTTCAATGATCACTGGAGGATCTTTGGCTGGAGGGTCCGGTTGGATCATCATCCCCACCATATCTTGGAACAACAACGCCATCTGTTTTATATTAGCCGCTTGTTCCGCGACCTCTTTATCTTTCTTTTCGAGCATTCTTCGAAGGAACTCGGCGTCGGTTTCCTGCTCCTGGCGTTGATCCGACGACGCCTCCGGGCTTTCTTTCTGTCCAGTGAGTGCAGCCATCTTTGTCAGCATCTCCTGGAGTTTCTGTTGTTGCTCCTGAGCCTTTGTTACTGATCGTGTAAGTGGTCAATGACCTCCGGAAGCGCGGCTTTCCTCTTTTCCGGAAGCCATGTAGATTGTGTGCACTATCATGCCCCCAGACTTGGGGCGTTTGGGTTCAGTACCCTTGAGATTTGTCGTAAGCACGGGGATTTTCTCCGTCCTTCTTCTTTTATGGGCGGTCGAAGTTGAGGGGGCTGTTGCAGGTGATACTTTCCACGGTACGACGACGGGATGGTCCTCCTCTTGCCGAACTTTCATTTTCTTCTGTCGGCTGGAGTAGTCCTTGTCGATCACAGAGTCTTGGACTCTTCGCCAGACCCTGTGGATTTTGGAGGACAGCCGCTGAGAGGGTTGTTCTAGCTTCGCTTTAGTAACATTTTTAGCAGGTGGAGGAGACCTCTTCAATACGGTAGTTGGAGAGTTCTTGCACACCCTCCTGAGCGGATCAAAGCTGTTCCCAGTTGGAACAACAACATCAATTTCCACCATTGGAGCTGGTGGAGTCAGTCCAGAGGGAGAGTTGTTCCCAGTTTTCCTCACTCGGCTCCAGTGACGACGTCGAGCATGTCTTGCAGATGGGACTAGCTCTGTTATGGGGGTAGCTTCATCATGCCCCCTGTTCTGGTGAAGGGCTACTGGGGTTAACCTGTCGAAGACCGGCGTCCGCTGAGAGGGAATGGTCAATCTTGCAAAGACCGATTTTTTGGCAGGGGAAGCATTTGTAACGACCTCACCCGAAGCAGGAATTGTGATGGCCAGTCTTGCAAAGACCGACCCCTTAGCTGGAGAAGAAGCCCCTCTGATGACTTCGTTTACCGGAGCTGGAATGGCTATCCTCTTTGGGATAACTCCTTCGGGTATTGCAGGCTTCTTCACGGGCCTGCTTGAGCTTTGGCCTAGTCTGTTAAAGTCTGAGGCATTGGACTTGGATGACCCATTGAGAGGGGCCGTGGTAGTGGTAAGCCGATCAAAGACCGACTTTTTCGGAGCTTCCTATGATGGCACTGGGGCGTTGAAGCTCATTGGTGGAAGCATGGCCCCGAAGAACAATCCTGTGGTGTCCTGTGTCACCCGTTCCACCGACATTGCATAAATGGAGGCCGCTTGGGTCCCATAAGTTACTCCTCCAGATAGGACGGAGCGGGAGTTGTTGTTACAGTTGGTGTAGTTGGAAGCCATTGACGCCATCTTCTCTTCTGCACGGAGCAAGACACCAAATCATAGTATCTCGAATCCACAGGCAACCATAGCAGTCCACGATTGTTCACGAAATACGACATATGAAATATGGAGTGGAAAGAGAAAAACGTCCCACCGGGCGTGCCAGAATCTGTTCACCGCCGAAATACGTGACCGGGACGTTGGGATGTCTGGCCTGAATTTTGGGGGCAGATGCTATTTGGTTTTATCTGTCCACCTCTCCGAAGATGCCAAGTTGATTTATGGCACTATGTATCGGAGTTTTAGATAGATGCGGCCGCTGTAGCAAAGTTCGTCAGATTCCCCCTCATTTGCGAGGGGTTTTTGATTGTGGGGACGCTCTTCCCTGCAGGCGCAATTCCCTGCAGTTAATTACGTTACCGCATAGCGATAACCACTTTTTCCTTCTCCAGATGTTCACTTCGTTTCGTGTGTGTTTATTTTGTTTTTGGTTGCCCGTGGATTGTATACGGAGACTAATTTGTGTTGTCGCCCGTAGGGAGGGGATTCGTCCAAATCCGTATTTTCTTAGATTTGGGTTTGGTGGATTTAAGGCTCGTTAACCTTGTTTGAGATTAAGATCAACTTAAATGTTTGTTAAGGATACTTTAGTCTAATTTTAGACTAAGATCTACTTAACAAGGTTTTAGGATCATTTAGATCCAATGAAAGAGCATTTGGGCCATATCAATTTAGTTTAAGGACGTTACGGTCCATTAGGTTTAGGAACATCATAGTCCGTAGAGTTTAAGGACATCATAGTCCGTAGAGTTTAGTTTAGGGACGTTACGGTCCATTGGGCTTAAGGACATCATAGTCTATGGAGTTTAAGGACATCATAGTCCGTGGAGTTTAAGGACATCATAGTCTATAGAGTTTAGTTTAGGGACGTTACGGTCCATAAAGGTTAGTTTAAGGACATTACGGTCCATAAAGATTAGTTTAAGGACATTACGGTCCACAGTTAGTTTAAGGACATTACGGTCCATGGTTTAAAGACATCATAGTCCATAGAGTTTCTGGTTGTCAGGACCCGCCACCTCTATGAAGACGTTGAAGAATTACAATGACACATATCAGAGGTGTGAAGAGATGTACCATTGAACCAATGTGGGTTGGGAGATCTGTAGTCAGGTTTGGGACTAAGACAATTAAAGAGATTGTGAGCACATATGCTTGGTTGATCTGAATTGGGGACTTATGGCCAACTTGGGCTCAGTCCACTCAGTTTTGAATAAAATGTTGAACATTTGTTTGGGCTCAGTCCCTTTTTGTTCAACAATGCTGAGCATTGATTTGGGGTTCTAACACCCTCCTTTTTGTTTTTTATTGAGTGTTGAACACTTTTTATGGCGCTAAGCTCTATTTACAGAGCGCTCTTTATAAAATAGCGCCCACATGAGGGGCACGTGGAGCGCTCGGCGCTGAGCGCCAGACTTGGAGTGCTAAGACGCTCTTTATAAAATAGTGCCCACGTGAGGAGCACGTGGAGCGCTTGGCGTTGAGTGCCAGACCAGGAGTGCTGTAGCGCTCTTTATAATAGCGCGCACGTGATGAGCATGTGGAGCGCTCTGCGCTGAGCGCCAGGCACTGTTTATGGCAGTTCTGATCAGTTCGGTGCTTTGAGAATTAAATTCTCGTTTATGAGAGACTTTGTCTCATGGATCTAAGAACTAAGTTCTTCTTTTATGAAGAGATGCTATGATCTCTTTTTTTTTTCTTTATGAGAGACTTTTTCTCCTGGATTTAAGAACTAAGTTTTTCTTTTATGAGGAGATGCTATGATCTCTTTGTTTTTCTTTATGAGAGACTTTGTCTCCTGGATCCAAGAACTAAGTTCTTTTTTGAGGAGATACGATGATCTCTTTTTTTTCCTACCTTGAAGAAAGGTAGTTCTCGCCTTGAACTCTAAAATTTATTGGGAAGTTCTTCTGTTCTTCTTCTTTCGATTTGAAACTTATATGGAGGTTTTTTCTTTACAAGACTTGAAATCTTAGGTCCTTTATATAGGGGAGGCTGATCTGTTGAATCAGTTAAGGAAATCTCTCATTGAGAGATCTCTAATTGATTTGGGGATTTTATCCACCGTTGGATATTTGATCCAAGGACTTCTGTTTAACAGAAGACATTTTTCTTGTTATTAACAAGATTGGAAAAATATTTTCCCATACAGAACTTATTTTGTATCTTGGTGATTTTTAATCACCATTGGATCTTTGATCCAACGGTGCTCTGATTTACTGAGAGCAATCTTTCTTGTTTGGAAAGATTTGAGGAGTATTTTCTCAGCAGAATTTAATTCTGTAATTTTGATGATTTATCATCTTTATTGGATCTTTGATCCAATGGTGGAGAACATTAAGTTCTAGCGCTGGCGCTCTCGTGCTTTCCACGTGAGGCACTACCTCAGAATCTTTGACTCTTGGCGCTGGCGCCTTTGGCGCCAGCGCTCTCGTGCTTTGCACGTGAGGCGCTGCCTCAGAATCTTTAACTCTTGGCGCTGGCGCTCTCGTGCTTTGCACGTGAGGCGCCGCCTCAGAGTCTTTAACTCATGGCGCTGGTGCTGTTGGCGCTGACGCTCTTGGCGCTAACGCTCTCATGCTTTGGACGTGAGGCGCGGCCTCTTTACTGAAAGTGTCTTTTCGCCTTCTTTCTCTTTTTTTCCTGAGTCAAATTTCTCTTTCCCAATGCATTCTCTTAACAGAGCTTAGAAATAGTTCCATTATGCACAAAATTTTCTGTGCCTAGACTTAAATGTCTCTCTTTATAATTTGAGGCAATACTTCTCTTCTCTCTCACTTTCAGAGAATTATTTTAACAGAGAAGAGCTATGGCTTGTAATCGTCCACATGCTCGCCGAAAACCATGGGAGGTGCCTATTGAAGAAATCGTTCCTCGTTTTGCTGCTCACTTGGTGAACCCTGCTCTTACGGATGACCAATGCGATACAGTGCTGTACGAGCTCTTGACTCATAGAGGATCCCCTTCCCCATCGGCTCCATTTGGCTTCGGATGGTCTTCTTATCCGTGCTCGATGACATGCCTCCTCATCCAGCGGAGATGACTCCGACAATGCTCGACGCCTCAGAGGACAAGATTGAGTGCTTTCACGAGGCACTTTTGATTACCACAGCTCTGAGGGATCGCTCTGTTCAGCTGCTAAGCCAGATACGGGCTCAGCGGGTCGTCATGTCTGCCTTCGCTGATGGACACGGTGCTGACCGATGGGAAGCGACTGTTCGTGAAGATCACCGTTTTGACATGGTGGAGAAGGCAGAGAGGGGGTTAGATAATTTTATCCATAGTTTTGTGAATCCCTGTACTTTCGATCCCATGTTTGGTGATCTATTTCCTGTAGAATAGAATATTCAATTAAATACTTTCTTTTTGTCATTAACCACCAAGTGCTCTCTTTCTAACACTTGCTCTTTTTTTGATGTGTGCATGTGTGTATATGAATGAGCCCGATTTCACACATATCTGTAAACGAAACTTAAACCGGTGTAAACAGGAACCAATAGCTCTTGGCCGGAGATTTTGGCGGGAACAGCTGTGATCCCTAGGAGGGGGAGCGGCAATTTGGGGGGCTGGGTCCGCCGCTTGAACATGAATGAGCGCGTCCACCATTGACGTGGGTTTGTTGATCCGGAAGGATAAGGCAACAATGGTATTGGGAGGAGGAGACGAGCCGCTCCCGCCTCCGTTGTGGGGGAGGCGACGACTCGTACTGGGATCGCCACGGTTCTCACTCGCCATTAGATCGAAGACAGATGTTCAACTTTGATGGGGGGAAAAACGTGTTCGCTTCCCAAAGACGGCGCCAACTGATGGAGGTCTGATCTCCTTCAGATGCTGTCCTCCGTTGATTTGTAGCGAGTGTTGTTGAATGTCATAAATTTGATTTGAAGGTTGGATGATGCTCATAAGTGGGAATTCCTCAGATCACGACACGTGGCGAATGACGTGTTACTCGCGACAGCTCACTAGACTCCTGGGGGGCTGCCGAGGCAAAATCAATCTGGAGCACTGATGACCTTCCCCGGCTCATTTCCTAGCTTACACTCCGCCTCTTACCGAAGAGTTATCCAGCCGCCGAACTGGCGCCACCCACCTATGCTCGTATCCGAATTATTACAAAGCTGATCTTCTTCGGCCTCCCGGCTCGTCTCCGAGCTCACGCCGAGCTAAGCTTCCCTAGCTCTCCCGGACAAACGAGAACGCGAGGCCTTAGCGCTTCCGCAATGGCTCCGCGTATCTCGCCAGAGCGAGATATCCGCCGCCCCATGTCCCGCATCCCACATTGGCGCATCCTCTATCAATGAGCGTATCCCGCCATAATGGTGGATCCCGTCACTCACGCATGCGTAACGTCAGGGGCGTAACTGAAGGCGAAAATCTCGCACCTGCTTGCTCCATGCGACCCCTATAAAACCCTTCTCTCAGACGATTCAAGTAAGGCAATTTTAATCCAACAAGCCGCTACTCTACCCATTTTCCTCGGCTAACTTGATCGTTGGAGGGTCCTACGGTGGTCACCTACCCCGGGACTTCTTTGCAGGTAGCTCGACATCACCTCAAAATCAACCCATTGAGATCCACACGTCCAAGGAGGCAACCTTCAAATCAAATCTTTGCCATTCAACAACACTCGCTACAGATCGACGGAGGACAACATCTGAAGGAGATCAGAGATCCATCAGGGACTGTTACTTTATTTCATCCCCTTCCATGAAACTTGTCTGACATCGAAAATTCTAAAGTTACTTTTGACCTGTTTGATTTACGTGGAGTGGTAAATATGAATCATGTAATGGTTTATATGATAATACCTGTTGATAATATCATGTTGTTATACTCTTTTGAAAGTCTAAAACTTATAGAAATTTCTGTATGTCCATAAGTTGATATAATTATTACACATAATTATTACACGCTTTTGTCATTAGAAATATTCATAGCACCTTGTTGCTAGATTATTTTTGTTATGTAACCTACATGATAAACACTGCAACTTTGATATAGTGTCTGTTATATTTTGCTAGCTTGCTAGTAATGTTTGTTGTTGTCAACACATATGTCATCAACCAAATACGATCTTGCATCTTACTGTCTATAGTTTAGGTTATTCTTTGTTAAACATTAATCGTATATAACACATGGGGTAACGACATTCCCCACACTCACTTTTGAACCATGATCCAATAAAGTTTTTATAACAAATTTCTAAAGAGTATATTTGCACAAAATACCCTTTGAGTTTTAAAAATAGAATTAAATATTATCTTTCCCGTGCATAAATTGCCTCTACAACACTCTTTAGGGGAACCCTCTTACGGATGGTACTGGTTATAGTACGTTTTGGGTCTAGTAGAGTAAGGCGCAGTGCTCTTCATCGAGCGCAGTCTTGAAAGGAAAGAAAAGAAAACTTTATAATAATTTTTATAAAATTAAAATAAAATAAAAGACGATAAATTAAGTTAATTAGTTTAGCACCTATTACTTATAATTTGTAAATGGTTTAAAAGAAAACAAAGTTTCAAATTAAAGTTTTCATGAAAATACCCTTAACTCTAAAAGGGGTAGTTTTACTAAAATACCCTAAAATCAGGTTTTTCACAAAAATAACCCAACTTTCCAAAAGAAAACTTTTTATCAAACACCTTGACATTCTAAATAATATTCTTATCAAACATTCTCGAGATTTTAAATTATAATATTTTACATAAAACCCATCGAGAATTTAATGGATTGTGTTAAATAGATACCATAAAGTTTCAAAATGTCATCCTTTTGTATTGTATATTACATTTTGGAAGCTTGGGATATTCACAGTTATAATAACAGTCTCGTCCAAAATGGTAGTTGTTTCCCCAATAAAGGAGCAAAACACTGTTTAAAAATTAATGAGGCAGCGCCTCACGTGCTTCCCACGAGGGCGCCAGCGCCAAGACTAAGCTGATAGGAATTAATCCTATTGCGGCGCCTCACGTGCTCCTCACACGGACGCCAGCGCCAAGACCAATCTGATAGGAATTAATTTATGGTGGAGCCTCACGTGCTCCTCACGTGGCCGCCAATGTGCAGAGCACATGAATACCCATTATAAGAATTAAAACCTTGAGTAGCACCCATATGTACAACACGTGAGCGTCAGCACCCAGGTATAATTAAATTCTACTCTCTGTTAAACAGAGCCGTTGGATCAAAGGTCCAACGGAGATGATAAATCATAAAAAATACAGAATTAAATTCTGTCGGGAGAAAATATCCCCCAAATTGGATTATAGAATAAAATTCTAGTTTGGGATATATTCTCTCAATCTTTTTAAAACAAGAAATATTGCCCTCTGTAAAACAGAGAACCGGTGGAATAAAAATCCAACGGTGATTAAAAATTCAACGGTGATTAAAAAATCACCATTTTACAGAATAAATTCTGTATAAGGGAAACTATTTCCCCAATTTTGTTAGAAACAAGAAAATGTGATCTGTAAAACAGAAACCCTTGGATCAAAGATCCAATGGTGGGTAAAATTCCCCAAATCAATTAGGATCTCTTAATGAGAGATTTCTTCAGAGTTAATTAACAAACTTGTATCTACTATGTAAAGGACCCAAGACTTCAAGCCTAAAAAAGGAGAAACCCCCATAAGCTTCTAAAAACCGAAGCAGAAAGCTTCAAAAGGGAAGAGAGAAGAAAATCTCCCTCCTCAAAAACTCTAGGTAAATATAAAGAATAGAGATCAAAATATCTCGTTTATAGATCTAAGGGACCCTTTTAAAAAAAGAACTTAGTTCTTATTCTGGATCTGAGATCCACAAGACAAGTGTCCCATAAGTTGATAATTTAATTCTCATCGGGAAGAATTTGTTTTTGAGAATCGAAAATTCAGAAAAGGACTAGGAATTGAAGTCCTTGAAATGAAGCATACAAGAGAAACCTGGTTCTCATAAAAGATCTTGGTTCTTAAAAAACGAAAGCTTGATCATTAATGGGCGCCACAGAAGAAAAGAGTGCTTAGCACTCACTGGGCAGCGCCCAGCGCCTTACGTGTCCCTCACGTGGGCACTACAGAAGAAAAGAGTGCTTAGCACTCACTGGGCAGTGCCCAGCACCTCACGTGTCCCTCACGTGGGCGCTACAGAAGAAAAGAGTTCTTAGCATTCACTGGACAGCGTCCAGCGCCTAGCGCCTCACGTGCTTCGCACGTGAACGCCATAAAGGGTATCTGGCACTCCATATAAAGACAAAAAGAGTAAAAGTGTTTTACACTTATTGGGTAATCCCCCATGACTGAAAGCTCCACATGATCATATGTGGGCGTCAGAACTTATATAAGTGCTTGACACTTTTTGCATAAAAGGGGGACTGATTAAACAGAGCCCAAGCAAGTGCTTAGCACTCCTGTTTTTCAATAAAAAAAAGAGGGACCACCGAGCAGATCAAGCCCAAATTGGCTAGAGGATAGAACCACCTTGATTCAAATCAACCGAGCCCATATACTCATGATTGCCCAAACTGATCTCAGTCTCACATATGACTATTGATTTTTCAATTGATGATATCTAAATGATATTCATCCCATATCTTCTTAGGTAATCTTAGTCTCAAAATATGACTAACGATTCCTCGGGCCTCCACAGCAGCCCCCCTTTTTTCCTCAAATACGGGATTTGGTTTAAGGGTATATCTCTCCACACTTCGTTGTAATTCTTCAACGTCTTCAGGGAGGTGGCGGGACCCGACAAACAACAATTCTTCAGTGCATTCCCAAGCCGTCCAAACCGACGTACACACCTCAAATTAGACCGCACCCCATACTGGGTGCATTCTATATCACCCTTGTTCATTCTGTCACGTAACAAATACACGTGCGCGCAATATGAACATAATGGACCACTACGTCCTTAAACTGGCAATGGACCACTACGTCCTTAAACTGGCAAAGGATGGAGAAGTCCCTGAACTAATATTCGCCTCCAAAAAGACGATAATGGACCGAAATGTCCCTAAACTAATATTCGCCTCCAAAATGGCGATAATGGACCGAAACGTCTTTAAACTAAAAGGCCAAAATGCTCTTTTGTTGGATCTGAAATAAAAATGATCCTAAAAGCTCGTTAAGTTGATCTTAGTCTCAAATTGGATTAAGGTATCCTTAACAAAAACAAATCGAGCCCCCAAATGCTCACATACATTTAAGTCGATCTTAATCTCAAAATAGATTAACGATCCTTAAATAAAAAAACCCCCAAATCTAAGAAATATGGATTTGGACCAATCCACGCCCTACGGGCGACAACATAAATTAGTCTCCGTATACAATCCACGGGCAACCAAAACAAACAAAAACACACACGACATGAAGCGATCTTCTGGAGCAGGAGAAAGTGGTTATCACGATGCGGTAACGTAATTAACTACAGGGCCTTGCGCCTGCAGTGAAGAGCGTCCCCACAATCAAAAACCCCTCATAAACGAGGGGGAATCTGACGAAGTCTGCTACAACGGCCGTATCCATCCAAACCTCCGATATACGGTGCCATAAATCAACTTGGTATCTTCGGAGAGATGGACGGATAAATCCAAATAGCATATGCCCCCAGAATTCAGGTAGGACGATCCATCCCGGTTTCGTCCCCGTTTTCGGCGGTGAACAGATTCTGGCACGCCCGGTGGGAGCTCTTCCTCTTTCCACTCCACACTTCGTGTTTTGCGTTCGTGAAAAAAATCGCGGTTTGGTATGGTTGCTTTTGGATTCGAGGTACTAAGATTTGGAGTCTTGTTCCTGTGCAGAAAGAAGAAGTGAATATCAATGGCTTCCAGCTATACAAACTGCAACAGCAACTCCCGCTCCGCCCCATCTGGAGGAGTGACATATGGGCCCAATGCGGCCTCCATCTTTTCAATGCCGGTGGGGCAGGTGACTCAATCCATCACTGGATTGTTCTTCGGGGCCATGCTCCCGCCAGCGAGTTTCAGCGTCCCAGTGCCACCACATGAAGCTCCCAAGAAGTCGGTCTTCGATCGACTTCCAACCACCACGGCCCCTCTCAACGGGTCGTACAAGTCCGCCACTTCAGTCTTCAATAGGCCGAGCCGAAGCTCAAGTGGGCCCGCAAAGAGGCTCGCGATATCTGAAGGGGCTATCTCAAAACGGTAGTCCTCCCAACTCCTCCGGCGGGTGAAGTCGTCAAAGGTACTTCGCCTACCAAAAGATAGGTCTTTGACAGATTGGCCGTTTAAACTCTTGCTGCGGGTGATGTCGTCAAAAGTGCTTTCCCTACCAGAAAATCGACCTTCGAAAGATTGGCCGTTCCCTCTCAACGGACGTCAGCCTTCGATAGGCTGGCACCAGCAGCAGCCCCTCAACAAAACCAGGAGAACGACGAAGCCGCTTCCACAAATGAAGTAGTCCCATCTGCAAGGCATGCTTGATGTCGCCACTGGCGTCGAGTGAGAAGAGCTGGGGGTAACTCCCCCTCCGGACTCACCCCACCAGCTCCAATGGTGGAAATTGACGCTGTTGTTTCAACCGGGAATAGCTTTGATCTGCTTTGGAGGGTGCGAAAGAATTCTCCAACTGCAGTGCTGAAGAAATCTCCCCCACCTGCTGAAAACACGACGCAGGCAAAGATGGAGCATCCCCCTCAGTGGCTCTCTTCCCAAATCCACGGGGTTTGGCAGAAAGTCCAATATTCTGTGATCAACAAAGACTGCTCTCACCGACTGAAGAAAATGAAGGCTCGGCAAGAGGAGGACCATCCTTCCGTCATACAGAGAGGGACGTCTTCAACATGGGTGCCTATTACAATGGCTCCTTCAACTTTAACCTCCCATAAAAGGGTGAGGCTGGAGAATCTCCCATCGCCGGCGGCAAATTCCAAAGGCGATGGACCCAAACCCCCAAGTTTAGGGGTATGACCATACACACAGTTTACATGGCTTCCAGAAAAGAGAAAAGTCATGCTTCCGTAGGTCAACGGCGGCAAACTCGGTCGTTGACAAAAGCTCAGGAGCAACAACAGAAGCTCCAGGAGATGCTGACAAAAATGACAGCACTCACCGGATAGAAATAAAGTCCGGAATCAGCAAGTGAACAGCGCCAAGAGCAGGAAACCGATTCAGAGTTCCTGCGAAGGGTGCTAGAAAGAAAAGACAAGGAGGCCGCAGAACAAGCTGCTAATATAAAGCAGACGGCGCTTCTGTTCCAGGACATGGTTGGAATGATGATTCAGCCAGAATCTCTAGCCGAAAATCCACCGATAATCATCGAGGACGACAGAGGGAAAACATCGAACCCTCTTCCGGCTCTATCAGTGGCCAGGGAGGAAACGGTCTCCAAAGCTGCCCTTGACGATTATATAGCTCAACAAATACGAGCTCATCAAGCCAACGAAACGGCTGGCCAAGTTGTCAGAACCGGACGACCGTACCCAGGCTGGTACGATCAAATCAAGTACCCGCCGGGATATACGATCCCCAAGTTCCATGTGTATAAAGGGACAGGAAATTCTCATCAGCACGTTGCTTAGTTCAGAGTTTTATGCGGCAATACGGAAGACGATGTTAAATTGCTGCTTCGCCAGTTCGTTGGCACCCTGTCAGAAATAGCATTCGAATGGTACTCGAAGCTCCTAAATGACTCCGTCAAAAAATTCACAGAAATGGAATTGTTGTTCACACAGCGGTTCGCAAGTGCAAGCGAACGCACCTATATCACAGCATTAATCAATTCCAAGATGAAGTCAGGAGAGACCTGGGTCTAATACGCGATCCGATGGCGGAACCTATGGTCAAAATATAAACAGCGCATCGAAGAATCTCCTGCTGTGGGCATGTTCATCGGGACCGTTGATCCTCAAGTGACCGTGTCCCAGTTCATAACGTTCTTCAAGCCGACCAGCTTTTAAGCGCTGATCGACAAGCTGGCCCAAATGGACCAGATGGGCCACGGGCCTTCCTCCTCAACAATGGACCTTCGAAATGCCAAGGGTAAAAGGAAAGCAGCCTTCGTTGCTAACACTCAACAACAGCCGAGTGACCCGAATCCAGTTACTCGCCAAAACAACATGCATCCGCGTATATCCCTGGAAGAAAGGCTAGGACGTGCTTACTCGTTTTCCCATGATAAGACGAGGAGACTGTTCGAGTTGGCAGTGCGCAACAAACTCATTACGTTGCCGGACCCATGACGTCCATCGCAACCTGGCGACATCAACAACCCCAATTATTGCTCCTATCACAGGATGGTGAGCCACTCAATTGAGGATTGCTACGTCTTCAAAAACTAGGTCGAGGATTAGTACCAACAAGGGAAGTTTGCGCTATCGGAGAACTGGAGGATCAACCCACCACAGAAGCACGCTCCTAAGAAGGTAGACATGCCGGGGGCATCATGTTCACTCATGGAAGAAGTTCCATGGGAAGTTGTCCTTTCAACTAAAACCAAAAGAATGCTGAAAGATCTTCAGGCATGTCCGGCGATTAGATGGAAAAGCCCGTTGGAGCCCGAGATCATTGAAGGAAAGTTGAAACCGCATTCCGCACCGAAAACAGTTGACAAGGGGCAAAACCCCCAGGTCAAGCCTTCAAAGTCTTCGAAGAAAAAGAAGAAGACCAAGAAGCCTGTGCAGCTATCCGAGTATGACGACAAGAGTACGGACCCGCAAAAATATATCGACGCGCTGGAGGAGTACAACCAGAAGGCGCAGACCCCAATTATCCTCGAAGAGTTTCTCAAGCATATCCTTGAGAACGGAGATAGTGATGATGATGAGGGAAATGACTCATCAGAAGAAACCTAAGATTATGTAGCAAGTTGCCACATGGTCTTCCATTCGTCGTTAAATGGCGAAGAAGCTCCCTCAGTGTTAGAAAACAACGCAGAGGAACTGGGGGCAGGACCGGCGCCAAAATTCCTGGAACTTTCAGAAGACCCAATCGATAGGCTATTAAACGAGGCCTTTCGAAAAAGCAAAGATGGTCGAGAACGCGAAACGGCCATATACGAAAAGGTTAAGCGTCAGCGTCAGGATGAAGAAGCTGCGGCAAGGAGGAGTCGTAAAGAACTCCGATCAAACCAAAGCACACCTGCGGCAGACAAGAGCAGGATCAAGACAGAGAAACGGTTCGCCAAAGCCCTATCAGTGGGAATGAAGCTGCTGCCTCTCAAAGGAAATACGCCCGGGGTCTAAGTCTCAATGGTGAGGATTCACATCCGAACTACTGCTTATTCCATCATAGGGTCACTCACCCCACCGAAGAATGCAGTGCCTTCAAGAAGTGGTGGCAAGGATACGTTTCACATCAACAACACTTCAAGAGAATTAAACATGAAGCTCGTCGACAATAAAGAAGTTCGACAAGTGCGCGTTAGAAAACGACTGGCAACTGTCATATGGTTGATACCAGTCGGGAAAGCGAAAAACTCCAAATTCTTACCTTCGGGAGCGATTCCGAGGAAGAAATGACCCTCGGCCCTCTCTTCAAGAACTCCACCTCCGAAAAATAAAAGGGGAAGAAGAACTGCGAGAACATTTAGCTGCGTAACAGCGCGCTGCCTGAAAAGAACCTCGGACCTGCAAATAAAGGTTTGAGTAAAAGAGACAAGGGGAAATAAAAAGTCCCTGGGGAGATCACCCTTGATGATGGAGTCGTTAAAGAGCTCGCCGCAAAAGACCCACCTAGGAAAAACAATGTGGATTACAATGTCCTAGCGCATCTAAGGAAGATACCTTCACAACTAAACATACTGGATGCTCTCCTCCTGTCCAAAAAAACACGAGATTCTTTGATTAAGGCATTACAAGAGCCTGATCAGTTTTAAGCTTTCCCTGCGGAAGAAAGGATGAAGGACGAGTTAGCAAAGGTTCACACGACTGACATCACATTCAGCGATGAAGATCTCCTCCTTAGAACGTGCGACCATAACCGCTCGTTATACGTCACTGGGTACTTCCACGACATCAAGATAGGCAAAATCTTTGTCGACAATGGGTCTCCTGTTAACCTCCTCAACGTAAAGGTGTTGAAAGAGATTTGCATGAACGTTCAGCACCTAGCCCAAGATAAAATTACCATCTCCGGTTTCGATTCACAGTCATCACGGATGCTCGGGTCCGTAATACTGACGTTACGCTTCGGGCTGCTTGTCACTGACATCAAATTTCATATCATTGATGCCAAGACTTGCTACAACGCTCTGCTCAGCAGGCCTTAGTTACACGAGTACAACGTCATCCCTTCTACACAACACCAGTGTATGAAGTATTTTAAAGACGGCCTCGAGTACACCGTTACGGGGGAGCTAAATCCATTCTCCGTAAACGAAGTCCGAAAATATGAAGACGCAAAGTACTTCCTACCAGACTTTAAAGATACGGAAAGATGTCATAAGACGGAGGGTAAACGGAAGTCCGTTGTCACTATCCCGATCTTTGGGAGTGACACCGAGGAAGATGAGGAAATAATCTACTCAGGGCAACCCTAATGCAATAGGCCCAGACTATCTACTCCTAGTTTGGTCTTTGCCAGTGACTCTGACGACGATGCCAACGCGCAAACCATTACAGGAGCTGATTAGAGTTTACAAATCACCATGGTTCCGCCACGGTATTACAAAGAACTTTATGCGCTTAATACATACAGCGTACAAGAGCTACATACTTTCAACGTCCCTCTCAGGTGAAAAGGTGAAAAGGCGATCCTTTTATATCAATCTACGGAGACCAAAGTGTAGAAAGAAGTTTGGCATGGTGCCGAGCTTGCGCTTGACAGGTTTCAACCAATCCGTCTGCTCAGATATTACGCAGAGGGATTAAAAAGGCTATTAAAATGCCAAGGCGTATTCTTCAAACAAACCGTTCGACAAGCCCGGTTCTACAAAAAGATTTAGGACGTTCCCGGGACACAGCGAAAGATGCCCAACGGAAGGATGGAGACGACTGGGCTTGGATATGTTTGTTCAAATAAACGGGAGCGATTCCACAACTGCCGCGTCATAAATAACTCCGGTGGAGAAAAGAATGCTTTTCCAGATAACTGTGACGTTGAAACGAAGCAAAATCCTGCTATAAGAACGTCAAGTCCGTCATTCGAAGAGCAAGTTGACAAGCTAATAAGAGAAGCCGGTCAAAAGGTTCGGGAGGATCACAACCGCGAAATGGCTATCTACGAAAAATGTCAGGACGCAACGTCTCAATCAGCAGTTTGCGGAAAGAAAAGATTACGATGCCTTTCATCCTCTGCCCGCTGTACATTCTCGTGAGAAGAGAAAAGCCCGAAACAGGGGCAAAAACAAAGTGAAGAATAAGAATGACGTTCGGAAACAGCAAAGCGGATCCAAGAAGCCACGCAATTAAAAAAGTCAGCTGGAATCCATCTTTTATGAAGAAGATGGGACGGGAATACTCTTTCCCTCAAGACAAGACAAGGAAAATATTCAACCTTGTCATGAAGTATCAAATGATGACGCTCCCGGAGCCTCGGTACCCCGAACAGATAAATGAGGTCCATCACCCGGATTATTGCTCCTATCATCGAGCAATATGACATCCTCTTGAAGACTGCTTCACCTTTAAAGACAGTGTTGAAGACTAATATACACAGGGCAGGTTCGCTTTATCCGACAGCAGGAGGGTGACCCCACCGCAAAAGCATGAGCCAAAATGAACCTATATCGGGAAGGTGAGACCAGCTCAACACCAAGAATGGAACCGAACTTGTACTTGCCACATGATAACACTCTCAAAGGAGGGAGAGCACGAGAATATGGGTGACTGTTCAAGTGCTTCGCAAATGAGGACGAGGAGGAGGTGATCTCAGAGTTTCCACCAGCACCAAAAGAGTTAGAAGATGGGATACATACCACGGCGGACAACCTAAGAAAAATTGACGTAGGGACGGAATACGAGCCGAGGCCCACGTTCGTCAGTGAGCTACTGTCTAAAAAACAAGTATCCACACTAAAGGACATGATTATGCAATATAAAGACTGCTTCGCATGGAACTATTCTGAGATGCTGAGACTAGATCCAAAAATAGCGGTGCATAAACTGGCTATATCGCCAGACGTCAAGCCAGTCAAACAGGAGCCAAGAAGAATGCGGCTCGAACTCAAGATGAGTATCAACGCCGAAGTCAAGAAACTAATTGACTCTAGCTTCATCCAAGAAGTTCAATATCCCGACTGGATTGCCAACATTGTTCCAGTAATGAAGAAAAATGGGACGGTGCGCATCTGCGTAGACTTTCGGGACCTCAACAAAGCTTGCCCAAAGGACGACTTCCCAGTACCAGTTACCGAGCTGATGATAGATAACACGTCTATCCATGGGGTCTTCTCCTTCATGGATGGATCTTCAGGGTACAATCAAATAAAAATTCATCTTGAAGACCAAAAGCATACCGCTTTCCGGACTTCGCTGGGTATATTCTGCTACAAGGTAATGTCTTTCGGTCTGAAGAACGCTGGCGCTACCTACCAAAGGGCCATGAAGAAAATCTTCGATGACCTCATTCATGAGGTTGTTGAATGCTATATTGACGACCTTGTGGTGAAGAGCAAATCTTATGAGGAACACTGGGAGCATCTAGACATAGTGTTCCAACGTCTTCAGAAATATAATCTGAAGATGAATCCTCTCAAATGTGCGTTTGGAGTCTCCTCAGGTAAATTCCTGTGATTCCTCATACGGCACCGGGGTATCGAAATTGACCCTTTGAAGATTAAGGCGATTATGGAGTTGCCCATGCCGAGAACTCTCAAACAACTGCGGTTTCTCCATGGAAAGCTCGCGTATATCCGGCGGTTCATAGCCAACCTTTCCGAAAAATGCCATCCCTACAGTCATCTAATTAAGAAAGGGACCCCGTTCATCTAGGATCATAAGTGCCAGAATGCACTAGACAAGATTAAACAGTACCTGCAAAATCCACCAGTACTGACCGCATCAGTTAGAGGAAGGCCTCTCATCCTATACACAACGGCTCTTGAAGGTTCTCTGGGGGCGCTATGGGCACAGGAGAATGACCGGAGAAAGGAGAGAGCTCTGTACTATTTGAGCGAGTTCTCCTTGGGGCAGAAAACAACTACCCCCACATCGAAAAGCGTCTGGTGCTGATCTTCGCGATAACGAAGCTCAGACACTAAGCCTTGGCACATGAGGTCCATCTTATATCAAAGGTGGATCCTCTCAAATATCTAAGGCCATACTAACGGGAAGGCTTGCCAAATTTGCCATCCTCCTGATGGAATTCTCGATAATGTATCAACCTCTCAAAGCAGTGAAGGGCCAGGCCATCGCCGACTTTCTCGCCGAGCATCCGATACCCACCGACTCCCCCTTAAATTGTGAGTTACTGGATGGTCATGCGTTCGACGCAAAGGAAGAAGAGAATGGTGCCCGATGGGAACTCTATTTCGATAGAGCATCTTCCATGAAGACGCGGAAGCATAATACCCCCATAATCAAAGCTGGGGTGGGTCTCATCTTCATGACCCTGCAAGGACGGATACTGCGTTACGCTTTCACCCTGATGGAGCCAAGGACTAACAACGAAGGTTAATATGAAGCTTTGGTAACAGGTCTCGAGATCGCTATTGACATGGCAATCAAAGACATCCTCATATATGGAGACTCCCAGCTCAATTTCAGCCAAGTAAATGGCGACTATCAGACATGCAAGCCAGAATTGATCAGGTATGGTGAAAGAGTGCAGCAACTGCTGACACAAATCCTTTCCTACATCTTGGAGAGTATACCGCGTGTGGAAAACAGCAAAGAAGATGCATTGGCTAGATTAGCTAAAGAATTGGCCGACGAAGACCTCAATGACGTAAAGATCATCGTGCAAAGCCGCTGGGTTCTTGCGCCAGCATGGATACCTTTGGAGGATTTAACATTCGTTTGAAGAAAAGGAAACGACCAAACAAGTAGTCCTCCAAATAGAAGACGAAGAAAAGGTCAAGGATTGGAGGGAAGTCTTCATAGACTACTTCAAATCCCATCGAATGCCCGAAAACGCGTAGTCAAGACATCAGCTCATGAAACGGGCTCTGTCTTTCGCTTTCGTCAATGATACTCTATACAGGAGATCGCTTAACAGTTTGAGGTTAAGGTGTTTGGGGATAGAAGAAGTAAAGAGAGTCGTCCAAGAAACTCATGACGGACTCTGCGGTTCTCATCAAGCTGGGCCAAAGATGAAGCTGAAGATCAAAAGGATGGGATATTTTTGGCCCACGATGATTCAGGACCGCCTCAAATAAGCGAAGCAGTGTTACTCATGCTAAATTCATGGGGACTTTATGCACCAACATCCAAATCCGCTACATCCAACGGTAGCTAGCTGGCTGTTCGAATTGTGGGGAACCGATATAATCGACCCCATTGAGCCAGCATCATCCAAAAGACACCGGTTCATACCGGTAACGACCGACTACTTTTCTAAATGGGAAGAAGTAGTACCACTAAGGGAGGTGAAGACTGTAACAACCCTAATTTTCCTATACACTTTTCTATACAATTTTTTTCAAAATCCATAAAGGAGTATTTTAACCTGACCATAATATATAAGTAATTATTTTGTTTTTAAATAACTCCATTTTTAGTGTACATAAAATTGTTTTAAAATTAAAGTATACTTGGGGTATTTAATGTTGCTGTTACCAGTTTAAGTAATTATTTCACACCATAATTACAAGAAGGAGCTTGTAGCTCATTGGTAACACCTTGCACTGCTGAACCAAACCACCAGAGTTCAAATCCCCTGCCCCACATTAATTTTAGATTATTTTTGTTTTAAATTTCTTGGAAGCCCAACAGACCACAGGCCATAACTCCCAAACTTTGAACTGAAACATGAAAACTAAAAATACCAGAGCTTACACCATGAGACTCCCCACCCCCTCGACCCCCGACTCGGCCGAGTCGGCCGGCGGACTGGCCGACTCGGGCCGGCGCCGCCTGCCGGACACGGCCGGACGGCCGAGTCGTCAACACAAAATTTTTGGCTTTTCGTATTCTTTAACCCCCTGCATACACCATTTATTTGGATTGGTACCCGAATCTTAAATACACCCCATTTACTACAATTTTTAATGATTTTTCTATAATTTTTATAATTTTTTTAATTAAAAACCTTTCACCTACCCTACCCTAGCTTATCTTATAAATACACCCCTTACCCCCTACCCTCTCATCCCAAAACCCTAAGCTTACTCTCTCAAAATTTTCCAAGAGTGTGTAATTTGAAAACGAGTGCACGACGAAGCTCCAGCGAAATTCCGGCGACGTTTTTAGGAACAACCGGCGACGAAGCAACGCCTCGGCAACCCCTTTAGTCCCCCTCACTCCTTAGTATAGATCGAAACCCGTAAGTCCCATTCTATCCCCCTTTCTATTTCTCTAAAATACGAAATTACGAAACCCGACGGAATAGGAACAAATCCGATTTCCGACTCGGTTTTCTATAAATCTCACCTCTAACCAATACATTCATGCCTAAACATCTTTACCTTGACTATTAAACTTTTAAAAATCAATTTGAAAAAGTTTCATCACATGAAATGAGAACCTTTCCAATTTATCGTATTTTTCACTTTAATACCATCATGTTTCAATTTCACATTTAACCCCTTAACTTTGCTATACATTTAAAGTAGAGCACGAGGTAATGACCTACCTCCACACACATGCAAATACAACCCTAAAACGATATCATCAAAACTTAGAATACGATAAAACAAAACTTTCATTTAAATACCATATTCTTAATAAAACTAATTCTAAAAGTTTAGCTTTGATACACTTTTAAACAAATACCTCTTATTAGGAAAACACGATAAGTTGTGGACATCGATCGTTTATCTAAACCTGACTTTATGGTGTCTAGGCTAGGCAAGTGAGCAAAGGTAACTTTAAAAGGCCCGTCTCACGATTCGTGAGCGGATCCCTCCTTCCTCACTTGTACTTACCTGGCCACAATTGGCGGTGAAGAGGCGATTTGAGGCTTCTAACTACTTGTCGTTTAGACCATTTAGAAATAGGCTAGTTGGCTTAGGAAACCCTAGAATCTAAAATACGGAAAATGACACTTTGCAAATAAATACCATTTACTTTATAAAACCGTTTTCTAAAGGATTGGTATTTTACAATCTTTGCAAAGCGCCGCTACAACCCATGTTTGGGGAACCCGTTCAGGATTGTGCGGTTTATCGCGCACCCCCGGGCTAGTAGTGCGAGATTCAGACCTCCGCAAGGAGTATTCGGTCTCGAAAGGTTTAAAATACGACATATTAAGAAAATGAGATTTTTGGAATATAAAATATTTATTAAAAATTATTTTTGTATAAACATATGTATATTTATCATTTAAATATCTATTTTATTATAATTTAAATTTTCCGCCTTTTTTTAAAAATTACAAGAATATATTTTACACTAAAATTCCATGAACTTCAAATAATCAATATTACAGATAAATACCCTTATTTATAAAACTGTGATATTTTCATTAGAAATGCCACCACATAAAATCCACCCTCATTACAACTCTAAAGACGAAAAATAAATACTTGAGGTGTATTTTGAAAAGTATATAAAAGTATTTTT
This sequence comes from Agapanthus africanus, assembly GCA_030015575.1. Lineage (NCBI taxonomy): Eukaryota > Viridiplantae > Streptophyta > Magnoliopsida > Asparagales > Amaryllidaceae > Agapanthus > Agapanthus africanus. Next base: position 365,372,848 of record JASDDO010000029.1, read on the forward strand.
ACATAAAACCCCCTCAAGTTTTATAAATTACTCTAAGGACCCTAGCAATTATAAGACTTCGATCTGATTGTCTGACTCGGGTTTGAGTCTGATTAATCTGACTTGAATATGATTCAAGTCAATCTATAATTTACAATATTCCAATTCAATATGAACATATGAATCCATGAATACAATTATCAATTTATACAACTTGACTGAACTGAACCATGGATATATATTCCTTTTACATGATTCTCAGTATTCCATTTACATGACTCTACGGTTACAACCGTTTCCTGATATCATGGTTTCGGTCAGTCAGTCAATCAAACTTACAATTAATACAATTTACAAGATAACAATACAAACAAGATATCGCGGGGTTTAAGGGGTAGATTGGTACGGAAGATGTTAAAAGTGGCACGAGACGGTCAGATTTAAGACACCTAACATGAATCCAATTGTCGTTGTTCCGGGCCTTCTAACGGAGCCTTGTACTCTATATTCCGTTTTCCCTGGTCTCTAGCATATAGAGACCCCTCTCGTATACACTGGCATTCTTCTGTACCAAGCTACAAACAACAACGTTAATACAACATTACAACAATACAATACAACATTAAAAGCTACTCTCTCTCTCCTACTCTTTGTCTATTTCTCCCCTATCTTTAGGACTTACCGAGCGACCTGTTCGCTGACGACATTCTATTTCTTTTTTCTTTGAATGTCGTCAGGTGGTTTGGACCCGGCGGAGATCGAGCCATCTCAAGAAGACTTGGAACAGTTTGCCGAAGACCCTGCACTTTAGTTCATTGTACACTTTTCCTTTCTGTATTTTTCATTTCCTGTTATGCCACTGTTTAGGCATCTTTTTATTCCAGTTGTATTTCCTTTTCATGCATTGTACAAAAGAATGTTAATAAATAAAAGTTGCTGTTCTTTTTATATCTTGTCTCTTGTGTATTTATTTTATATTGCTTAGATACGCTTAGCGTATGTACTTCTGAGTATATACGTAGCGAACCTCGTCGCGTCCCCTTCGCCGTACACTGGGAAGCGGGGCGTGACAGATTTTGTTGGTGGCTTATGCAGGTCAGAGCTGTATGAAACCCTATCACGCAGTTCTGTTCTGCGTGAACAACCTAGGCAATATAACACAAGAACCAGCAACTAAAACATTCTTTACAATTCATGTTCCTTGAATCTTGCAATTTCATATTCCTTGAATCTTATCATTTCATGTACTTGAATTTGTCCTAACCCAAATTTTTCTTTAGGGTTATGGATTCCCCGAACAACACCAGCACCAACGTCAACAACACACCTCCAGCACTACCCCTCACACCTGCTGTTCCTGTGCCACCTACCGAGCAAACAGTGCTACTTGAGGCAATCCACAGCCTTCTCGAGAGACAACAACAACTCCTGAACCGTATCGAGACTGACGCACCGGGGGTAAAGCAATTCAGGGCTTTACATCCGAAGCAGTTCTCCGGAAAAGGAAGCCCTCTTGAAGCTGAAGAATGGGCACAAAGCATAGAAGATGATCTGGCAGCAGCACAAGTGCCGGACATAGCTTGGGTCCGTGTGGCGAAACTACAGCTCACGGACAATGCTCGCAACTGGTGGAAGGCGGAAGAAAGCCGTCTTACACAGCCTATCGAATGGAAGACTTTTCGCGAGAAGTTCGACGCGAAATACTTCCCTGTGACTGCCAGGTTTGCCATGGAGCAGCAGTTCATTCATCTACAACAAGGTTCGATGTGGGACAAGTCAGTAGATGAGTATGACGCTGAATTCACCATGCTCAGTCGATTTGCGGCACACCTGATACCGACGGATGAGATCAGAGCCCGTCGATTTCAACAAAGTTTGGACACAGAAATTCAGGCTGCACTAGCCACAGGGAAATTTCTGACACATGAAGATACTTTGGAAATTGCCCGCAGTTATGAGGCAGTGATAAAGGCGAGGGGCAGACATCAATCTGCCAGTTTGAAACGCCCTGCCACTCAAATGGCAGGAGGAGCCTCTCCAAGGCCATCGTTTGAACCCAGGAGATCAGAAGAAACCAATAACCAGTCAAGTCCAGATTTCTGCTACTACTGCAGAAGAAAGGGACACTTGTGGAAGGACTGTAGGTGCGCAAAAGGCTTGTGCCTAATTTATGGCGCATCCAACCACGAAACTGGGAACTGTCTTTACAATAGCAACTCAACTCACACACCCACCAACTACCCGCAGCGGCCAGCTATCCAGGCTCCTGCACCTCGTTATGCACTACCTGCTCCACCACCTGCACAGCTTACTCGCCAATTCCAACAGGCAATGAGGGACATGCCTAGAGGGCAGAGAAACAGGCCCCAAAGGCAGAATGTGCCTCCAGCTAAAAGGAATGTACCACGGAGACAGACATTCACATTAGAAGCCGTAGAAGCCGAGACTGTAGGTCAAGGTAACACCGGTAAGCCTTTTTCACCCTTGTACCACTTTGTTATTTTTATACTCCAGACACCAAACTATCCTTGAAACTGTTACACTTTCCTTTTACAAATTTCGTGGACGAAATTTTTATAAGGAGGGTAGAATGTAACAACCCTAATTTTCCTATACACTTTTCTATACAATTTTTTTTCAAAATCCATAAAGGAGTATTTTAACCTGACCATAATATATAAGTAATTATTTTGTTTTTAAATAACTCCATTTTTAGTGTACATAAAATTGTTTTAAAATTAAAGTATACTTGGGGTATTTAATGTTGCTGTTACCAGTTTAAGTAATTATTTCACACCATAATTACAAGAAGGAGTTTGTAGCTCATTGGTAACACCTTGCACTGCTGAACCAAGCCACCAGAGTTCAAATCCCCTGCCCCACATTAATTTTAGATTATTTTTGTTTTAAATTTCTTGGAAGCCCAACAATCCACAGGCCATAACTCCCAAACTTTGAACTGAACCCTGAAAACTAAAAATACCAGAGCTTACACCATGAGACTCCCCACCCCCTCGACCCCCGACTCGGCCGGGATCGGCCGAGTCGGTCGGCGGACCGGCCGACTCGGGCTGGCGCCGCCGGCCGGACTCGGCCGGACGACCGAGTCGTCAACACAAAATTTTTGGCTTTTCGTATTCTTTAACCCCCTGCAGACACCATTTATTTGGATCGGTACCCGAATCTTAAATACACCCCATTTACTACAATTTTTAATGATTTTTCTATAATTTTTATAATTTTTTTAAATTAAAAACCTTTCACCTACCCTACCCTAGCCTATAAATACACCCCCTACCCTCTACCCTCTCATCCTAAAACCCTAAGCTTACTCTCTCAAAATTTTCCAAGAGTGTGTAATTTGAAAATGAGTGCACGACGAAGCTCCGGCGAAATTCCGGCGAGAGTTCCGGCGACGTTTTTAGGAACAACCGGCGACGAAGCAACGCCTCGGCAACCCCTTTAGTCCCCCTCACTCCTTAGTATAGATCGAAACCCGTAAGTCCCATTCTATCCCCCTTTCTATTTCTCTAAAATACGAAATTACGAAACCCGACGGAATCGGAACAAATCCGATTTCTGACTCGGTTTTCTATAAATCTCACTTCTAACCAATACATTCATGCCTAAAAATTTTTACCTTGACTATTAAACTTTTAAAAATCAATTTGAATAAGTTTCATCACATGAAATGATAACCTTTCCAATTTATCATATTTTTCACTTTAATACCATCATGTTTCGATTTCACATTTAACCCCTTAACTTTGCTATACATTTAAAGTAAAGCACGAGGTAATAACCTACCTCCACACACACGCAAATACAACCCTAAAACGATATCATCAAAACTTAGAATACGATAAAACAAAACTTTCATTTAAATACCATATTCTTAATAAAACTAATTCTAAAAGTTTAGCTTTGATACACTTTTAAACAAATACCTCTTATTAGGAAAACACGATAAGTTGTGGACATCGATCATTTATCTAAACCTGACTTTGTGGTGTCTAGGCTAGGCAAGTGAGCAAAGATAACTTTAAAAGGCCCGTCTCACGATTCGTGAGCGGATCCCTCCTTCCTCACTTGTACTTACCTGGCCACAATTGGCGGTGAAGAGGCGATTTGAGGCTTTTAACGACTTATCGTTTAGACCATTTAGAAATAGGCTAGTTGGCTTAGGAAACCCTAGAATCTAAAATACGAAAAATGACACTTTGCAAATAAATACCATTTACTTTATAAAACCGTTTTCTAAAGGATTCGTATTTTACAATCTTTGCAAAGCGCCGCTACAACCCATGTTTGGGGAACCCGTTCGGGATTGTGCGGTTTATCGCGCACCCTCGGGCTAGTAGTACGAGATTCAGACCTCCGCAAAGAGCATTCGGTCTCGAAAGGTTTAAAATACGACATCTTAAGAAAATGAGATTTTTGGAATATAAAATATTTATTAAAAATTATTTTTGTATAAACATATCTATATTTATCATTTAAATATCTATTTTATTATAATTTAAATTTTCCACCTTTTTCTAAAAATTACAAGAATATATTTTACACTAAAATTCCATGAACTTCAAATAATCAATATTACAGATAAATACCCCTATTTATAAAACTAGGATATTTTCACTAGAAATGTCACCACATAAAATCCACCCTCATTACAACTCTAAAGACAAATAATAAATACTTGAGGTGTATTTTGAAAAGTATATAAAAGTATTTTTACATAAAACCCCTCAAGTTTTATAAATTACTTTAAGGACCCTAACAATTATAAGACTTCGATCTGATTGTCTGACTCGGGTTTGAGTTTGATTAATCTGACTTGAATATGATTCAAGTCAATCTATAATCTACAATATTCCAATTCAATATGAACACATGAATCCATGAATACAATTATCAATTTATACAACTTGACCGAACCGAACCATGGATATATATTCCTTTTACATGATTCTCAGTATTCTATTTACATGACTTTACGGTTACAACCGTTTCCTGATATCATGGTTTCGGTCAGTCGGTCAATCAAACTTACAATTAATACAATTTACAAGATAACAATACAAACAAGACATCGCGGGGTTTAAGGGGTAGATTGGTACGGAAGATGTTAAAAGTGGCACGAGATGGTTAGATTTAAGACACCTAACATGAATCCAATTGCCGTTGTTCCGGGCCTTCTAACGGAGCCTTGTACTCTATATTCCGTTTGCCCTGGTCTCTAGCATATAGAGACCCCTCTCGTATACACTGGCATTCTTCTGTACCAAGGTACAAACAACAACGTTAATACAATTTTACAACAATACAATACAACATTAAAAGCTGCTCTCTCTCTCCTACTCTTTGTCTATTTCTCCCCTATCTTTGGGACTTACCGAGCGACCTGTTCGCTGACGACATTCTATTTCTTTTTTCTTTGAATGTCGTCAGGTGGTTTGGACCCGGCGGAGATCGAGCCATCTCAAGAAAACTTGGAGCAGTTTGCCGAAGACCCTGCACTTTAGTTCATTGTACACTTTTCCTTTCTATATTTTTCATTTCCTGTTATGCCACTGTTTAAGCATCTTTTTATTCCAGTTGTATTTCCTTTTCATGTATTGTACAAAAGAATGTTAATAAATAAAAGTTGCTGTTCTTTTTATATCTTGTCTCTTGTGTATTTATTTTATATTGCTTAGATACGCTTAGCGTATGTACTTCTGAGTATATACGTAGCGGACCTCGTCGCGTCCCCTTCGCCGTACATTGGGAAGCGGGGCGTGACAAAGACAGAGAATATTCTCCATTTCTTCAAGACACATGTCATCTACCGGTTCGGCACTCCGCGACGGATAATCTCAGATAATGGACCAGCCTACAGGAGCCATAAAATCAGCCGCTTCACAGAACGGCATAAAATAGACCAGAGATACTCTTTTGTCTATAATCCCCGAGCTAAAGGTCTAGCTGAAGCTTTCAACAAGACCTTGACAAAGATTATAAAGAAAATGGTGTCGGGAAGCAAAAAAGACTGGCACAAAAGGTTACCCGAAGCTCTCTGGGCATACCGAACAACATTCAAAATATCCATGAATACAACCCCATACGCGTTAGTATTCAGCACGGAAGCAGTGCTTCCTCTAGAAATATAACTCCTTTCTCTTCGAGTAGCGGTTCGATACGAGCTGACAGATGAAGAAAACGCTCATCTCTGGCTTGAGGAGCTCGACGCCCTCGACAAAACTCGTCTTATTGCACAGCAGAACCTGGAGGCTTATAAGGCAAAGATGACGCGGTCATATAAAAAGCTGACCAGGCCGAGAACATTCCGCCAAGGTGAACTCGTGCTAGTCGTCAAAAGACTGATGATCCCCAATCATGCGAAACGGGGGAAATTCGAGCCGAACTATGAGGGCCCGTACATCATAGACAAGGTCTACCAGGGTGGGGCCTACCTGCTTATGGATATGCATGGCGAAAGACTCTTCCGACCAATAAATGGCCGTTCCTCAAAAGATACTACACCTAACAGGTTACGATTCAGATCAATGATAGATGACGACGCCTGTGTCCGCTCGATATCTTCCTGAGTCAGAACCCTGAAAGTAGTATCCAGAAGATCGGTGGCCTCGAAAATGGTGCCATAGACCACTACGTCCTTAAACTAGCCTTGGACCGAGATGTCCCTAAACTAACAATGGACCGTAATGTCCTTAAACTAGTGCACCACCTCAAACATGGCGCATCGCTCCCAAATACGGCGATATCCACCCTTGAGATCTGTGTTGCAATCGAAGTCTCAACAACAGAAGTTCCAAATCAATTCCCACTGGCTACACAGCTACTCCAGCGGTGAAGTCACCCCTAAGTCCCATCGGCAAACAGATGGGTTAAGAAAAATAGTATGTCCACAAGCAAAATGGGCACGGATGAAAACCTGAAAGGGCGCCGTGAGTAAAATCAGCAGGGCTACCGGCGAGTTTGTGAAAACCCAGAAGGGCGCAATCTCGTTAAAAAAAGGTATGTCCACAAGCAAAATGGGCACAAATGAAAACCCGAAAGGGTGCCGTGAGTAAAAACAGCAGGGCTATCGACGAGTTTGTGAAAACCCGGAAGGGCGCAATCTCGTAAAATTTTCACTTACGAGATCCTCTCGACTCATAAGGAAAACTCCCCCTATGAGACCCTCACGGCTCATAAGATTCAAAAGCCTTAAGCTACAGGTACTTAAACCTGTTCTTAAGCCATCATATCCCCAAAGTTGCTGTAACACCCGAGCCTAATGCTACTATTTTCAGTTACTGTTTGAGCATAATGTGGTACTCATTTCATTTAATTTGCTTGTTTGTTGCTTACTGTAAAATTTACCCGGCAAAGTCATTTCTACATATAACAAATTTTAGCATCTAAAATAAAATTGAAAATATTCATCTTGGCCTACTTGACACCCCTAGCCTCGTGGTAGCGTCCGTGCATTGTGTTCTCGTCCCGTTCAGTGAAACGGGCGAGTTTGGATGGCTACGTGCACGTGCGTGTGTCCGTTTTGAGAGTATGCTTTTTAATCATAAAACATTTCATTTTAAAATTTGGAACCCGCTTAAAATCCTATTATTTGAATTTCGAAATTTTGGACCCAACCCGGGCGCAATTTGGAAATGTTTCATTTGGCGCCAAAATCCCAAATTTTAATATTATTAAAACCATCACATATATTTTTCTAACTAACCGATATCTTACTGTTCATTACCTATCTTTTAAATCTTTAAGTTAACCATATAATATTTTACAATCTTTTATATCCTTCTCAATTTATTCTCTCAGCCAATCACAACCTCCCCTTTAACCCCGTGGGCCCTACTTTCTCTCTCTCTCCCCACTTTTTCCTCTCTCTCCCTCTCCCTCATATATTCTCTCGTACTTCTCTTTATCATTCTTTCTCTTCTTCCTTCATGTCTCGTTTCTCATTTTTTTGAACTGTTCTCTTGTTGCCGGAATTCCGTCGTGCCGGTGACGCTTCTCGACGTTTCAGCGAGGTACCCCGACCCGTGTGGTTCCTTTGTTTGTCGTTTGGGTTCATTCCGTGAACCGTGCACCCGTCGTGAGTTTTCCCCGCCGATGGTTAACGTTCCGTTTTCCCGATTCGCGACCCATCGAGGCAAGTTAATCTTGCTACATGCTATATACTTTTATAATCTTCATTTTATAATGTTATACATTTGAAAATCTTATAGTTTACATATGAAATGTCATTGAAAAATCGGATATGACAAATCTGAAATTTACTGTACACCTTATCTTATAAAATTCATTATAAATCATAGAAAAATCATTAGTATACATTCTTTAGTTCGTTACGAATCTAATTCAGAATACTATAACTCTATGAAATATTTACTTGCAAAATAAATTGTTTAATTAACGTAAAATGCAAATGAACACATCTCTAAACTGCTGTCCAGGGAAATTCCAGCAGCAAACTTTCAACTTTGAATATTCATAACTTTTTGTAGGGATAACCTGAGATGCTTATACTTATAAAACTGAAAACCTTATTGAATTATCTTTGTTTTGGTATAAGATACGTCTCTTTTGGAGAACATTTGTTATTTTTAAACTATTTTACAAATTAGGGCGACGCTGAATTTCTGAACGGAACCTTCTTGTGCATGGTTAATCAATACATCTTTTATAGTTACTAATCGCTTTGAATATGCTATCCATATTAATATTATTATATCAATATTTATATCACATATTGTTTAGTTGTACATCCCACATTACCATTTTATAGTTTCATAACTTTTCGGATACCCGTTTGCATCCATCGCATTTAAGATACATATAATTGCATCCATAGATCACATCACTACATAATAATGTGATATTAACACTCCATGTTTAATAAATTGTATCCTAATTAATATTGGAACTATAAATGTAACCCTAATCGATAACTGTGCATCCATATCCTTGAAATTATATCTATTGGCATATCATATTACATGTTCCAGTTATTGTTCTGATAGTACTCATGCTTGTTTATTTATACACATGTTTATGTTAGTTTGATTATGAGCACCCACATGACATCTTGTGCTTCCTGACATGACCTGTTACACTTCCTACTTGACATGACATGGTACCGTGCACTCTTGACATGACATGACACCTTTATACATTACCTGGCTTGACCTGGTGTACCATGGCTTTACCTGTTACCTGATCTTGTGTTTAATGCCAACCAACATAACATGCAGTCCCCATGGACCGTTCCTGTTGTCTATCCAGACAGACCTACTTTTATTGACCATATGTTGGCATTGATCCTTGACTACTGAATACCTGACCTGACATACATAACTTGGGGGTATGGGGAAATCAAAGATGAGCCTGACTTGTAACTCGACAGTTCACTACCGTTCGAGTGTACACATTCCTATTCTGTGCCTAACGGCATGTCTCGGTCTCAGCCGAGAATATTGTGGCCGTGATCCCGGGTATGTACGGGGTAATACCGAGTGTACACTTTCCTATTCTGTGCCTAACGGCATGTCTCGGTTTCAGCCGAGAATATTGTGGCCGTGATCCCGGGTATGTACGGGGTAATACCGAGTGTACACTTTCCTATTCTGTGCCTAACGGCATGTCTCGGCTGCAGCCGAGAATATTGTGGCCGTGGTCCCGGGTATGTACGGGATACTATTGGGTTACATCGACGATTCATCAATTGATTTCAAAGACTATAGAGTAGAAACCTGATAGGACAGTTTAGTCACACGTGCACTTTACCCTGCTCTGTTATTGTACTGCTTATTCATGTTCATACCTGCACTGCTTATTACCATGTTTATACTATATACTTGATGTCTTGACGCGCTGACGTCTGGGTTTTGCATGGCCCAGATTCCGTACCACTGTCGACGACCGAGCAGGAGTACTTCAGCCAGCAGGCTGATTTGTGAGTTCTGTAGTGGTCAGTTCATTTATTGCATTTTATTTCCAGGTGTGATCCCGCATTTCGGGACGTACCTTTCTATTATTGCATTGGATCATTTGCTTCCGCACTTATTTATCATTGATTCTCGTTATTATGGATTTGGACATGTATTAGATTAGCTCATTATCTTGTTCTTGATATCCTTACAACCGTAATGTGACTGTGGATGGATACTTCCTACCCACAGGTAGCATGGTTGGCTATGTCACGTGCCCAATCTTGCGTACTCTGGGAAGCGGGGCGTGACATGGTTCTTTTGGTATCAGAGCGATAGGTTAATTGGGTTGATTCTTTGTAGTTGGGTATTGTACCTACTACACGAATCAGAATACCCGTGTTTAGGAAACATGTCCAGCCACATTGACCGTTTTACCATTCTTGAATCACATTCTTCCTGATTATATCTTTTACGACATGCAAACTTACTTTGCATGTCGACTCGGAAACCTAATTTCTTGTTATCCCTAGGACTTGGGCGACTTGGGTGGAGTTAAGTAATTGCGGCTATGATACCGCGGCATAGCTACAATGCGGTACTCTATTTAAGTATCTTGGAGTTCTAGCCTTGATCCATATTCAGAATCTATCATCATGCTAATATTGGGTGTTTTGAGTTCAGGATTATGACAGGTAAGAAGTTGAAGACGTACCAGAGGCGTGTGAACGAAGCCGCCATGCTTGGAGTGATAAGAGGAATGCTGGAAATCAAAGAAACAGCCCGAGCTGATCCAGCAGCAAGCGGACTCGTTTCAGGAAGGTTTGCAGATCGTTCAGCAGTCTGTGAACAAGATTGGAACTAGACCAGTTGACCGAGTAGGGACCGTGGCAGAGTTCAGACGTGTGGGTCCTACTACTTTCACTGGTTTGGAGGAGCCGTGCCAGCCGAGCAGTGGCTAGTCAGCACGGAGACTTTGCTGATTGCGGCACATATTCCAGAGGACAAAGGAGTTGATGTGGTGCGCATTCAACTAGTGGAGTACGCCGAGAGTGGTGGCTTGTGGAGGAGAACCGTTTGCCCAAGCCAAGCAGTTGGGCGGATTTCTCTAAGAGTTTCCTGGAGAAGTTCTTTCCGCGGACTGCACGGGAGGAAATGGAAGAGAAATTTATTGGGCTGAGGCAGAATGGAGCACCCGTGGACGTGCATGCAGCAGAGTGGACGAGACTCAGCAGTTTCGCTGGACCTTTAGTCGCCAACGATGCAGACAGGGCACGAAGGTCCATGCGCAGCTTGGATGTGGACATCCAAAGGCAAACCGTCTCCCTGGGTTTGACCACTTTCTCACAGGTTCTTACGGCAGCTCGAGAACAGCAGAGCATATCAGGAAAATTGGGAGTTCACAGCAGACAGCAGTTGCGGTAAGGAAGCAGTTCTGTCGGGCTGGTCGAGTTTAGGGCTAGGCCGACAAACAATGTTCTTGCATCAATGGAAGTGATGAAAGTAAAGAGCCGGCTGTTGTTCGTGATTCTATGGACGTGTTTGAAGATATATCGGACTTACCGCCGAAGCGGGACGTGGAGTTCACGATTGACCTTAGTCCTGGTGCAGTGCCAGTGTCTAAAGCTTACTATCCAATGGCACCAGTGGAATTGGAAGGAGTTAAGAAGCAAGTTGGTGAATTACTTGAGAAGGGTTGGATTCGAAGCAGCAACTCGCCTTGGGAGCTCCAGTTCTTTTAGTAAAGAAGAAGGATGGCACGAGAAGGATGTGCATTGATTATCGAGAATTGAACCGGGCGACTATTAAAAACAAGTACCCGATCCCTCGCATTGGAGGACTTTTGAGCAGCTTAGTGGCGCGAGAGTATTCTCGAAACTGGATTTGCGATCCGGATATCATTAGGTCCTGCAGATGTTGAGACAGGAGAAGCTTTATGCGAAGATGAGTAGTGCGAATTCTGGCTGGAAGAAGTGAAATTTCTGGGACATGTCGTGTCGGGTGATGGAATCGCCGTCCATCCCGAAAAGATTGCAGCAGTTCGAGATTGGCCTACTCCAAGGAATGTACCTGAGATAAGAAGTTTCCTTGGATTAGCCGGATACTACAGGAGATTTGTGGAGAACTTTGCTCGTTTGGCAGAACCGCTGACCAAGCTTATGCGTAAGGAGGTACCTTTTGTATGGACGGATAAGTGTGCGTTAGCTTTCGAGACGTTGAAGCAGAAGTTGATAACCGCCCCTATTCTGACCGTGCCAGACAATTCCGGAGGATTGGTGATTCACAGCGACGCATCTGGGAAAGGATTGGGATGTGTTTTGATGCAGCATGGGAAGGTCATAGCATACGCATCAAGACAACTGAAGACCCATGAGAAGAATTATCCAACTCATGACTTGGGGCTTGCGGCTGTGATCTTCGCTTTGAAGATTTGGAGACACTACCTTTTGGGTGAGAGAGTTGAAGTTTTTACAGATCACAAGAGTCTGAAGTATGTGTTCACTCAGAAGGAGTTGAATATGAGGCAGAGTAGATGGTTGGAGCTGATGGCCGACTACGACCTTGATCTTAAATACCATCCGGGAAAGGTTAACGTCGTGCCGGATACGCTTAGTCGGTTACCAGCAATTCAGGTGTTAACTACGCAGAGGGAGATCATTGCAGATTTTCGAAGATTTGACTTGGAAGTTGTGCTACCGCGTTCTACGGGACAGTTGATGCAATTGCAAGTACAGTCGTCTTTAATTGAGAAAATTAAAGCAGCACAATCGCAAGATCCTAGACTGCAAAAGTTTCAAGAGCAGGTTGAAGCCGGACTACGAACAGATTTACTGGTCCACGAAGATGGTTCGTTGAGGTATGGTAGCCGTTTGTGTGTGCCAAAGGGGGATGTTCGTGAAGAGCTTATGAAGGTGGCACACAGTTCAGCTTATTCTATACATCCAGGAGGTACAAAGATGTACCAAGATATTCGACAACATTTCTGGTGGGAAGGCATGAAATGGGAGATTGCTCGCTTCGTGGCTAAGTGCTTGGTATGTCAGCAAGTCAAGGCTGAACACCAAAGGGTTGCTGGTTTATTGCAACCATTTCCGATTCCTCAGTGGAAGTGGGAACATATAACCATGGATTTCATGACGACTTTACCGCGGAGTCCAAAAGGCAACAATGCAGTATGGGTGATTGTTGATCGGTTGACCAAGGCAGCTCACTTTATTCCTTTTCGGGTTGGTCAATCAACGGAGACTTTGGCAGAGCGGTACATGCAGGAGATTGTAAGATTGCATGGAGTACCGGTGAGCATCGTGTCCGATCGGGACACTCGGTTCTTATCACACTTCTGGAGGAGTTTACAGGAAAGTTTGGGGACTCGATTGAAGTTTAGCACAGCTTATCATCCTCAAACTGATGGTCAGTCGGAGAGAACGATCCAAACTCTTGAGGATACGTTGAGAACATGCAGGTTGGACTTCAAGGGGTCTTGGGAGGATCATCTACTTTTGGTGGAGTTGTCTTACAACAACAGTTTTCAGGCAACTATTCAGATGGCTCCATTTGAAGCTTTGTATGGTCGTAAATGCCGTTCACCTGTTTGTTGGGACGATGTCGGTGAACGAAGATTATTGGGACCAGATTTGGTTGTGCAGACAGTTGAGAAGGTTAACCCTATCAGAAATCATATGAAGGCAGCACAGGACCGACAGAAGAGTTGGGCAGATACGTCAAGAAGACCTCTGGAGTTCACCGTGGGTGATTTGGTATTCTTGAAGATATCACCGACTAGAGGGGTGATTCGCTTTGGGAGTCGGGGAAAGCTTGGTTCTCGATTCGTTGGACCCTTCGAGATATTGGAGCGTGTTGGAGAGGTATCGCACCGGTTGGCGTTACCACAGTCATTGGCAGGAGTGCACGATGTGTTTCATGTGTCTCAACTACGGAGGTATGTTCGTGATGAGACTCATGTCTTGGATCATTCGGAGTTGACTGTGCGAGAGGACCTAACTTTTGAGGAGCGACCAGTTGAAATCAAGGATCGAAGAGAAAAGGTTCTTAAGAACAAGGTTATCCCTCTTGTGCTAGTTTCTTGGGGTAATCAATCGCAAGGAGAATCCACTTGGGAGCGAGAAGACGAGATCCGACAGAAATTCCCTCACCTTTTCCAGTAGTTAACTATCTTGTATTCTTGGAATTTCGAGGACGAAATTCTTTTGTAGTTGGGTATGATGTAACACCCGAGCCTAATGCTACTATTTTCAGTTACTGTTTGAGCATAATGTGGTACTCATTTCATTTAATTTGCTTGTTTGTTGCTTACTGTAAAATTTACCCGGCAAAGTCATTTCTACATATAACAAATTTTAGCATCTAAAATAAAATTGAAAATATTCATCTTGGCCTACTTGACACCCCTAGCCTCGTGGTAGCGTCCGTGCATTGTGTTCTCGTCCCGTTCAGTGAAACGGGCGAGTTTGGATGGCTACGTGCACGTGCGTGTGTCCGTTTTGAGAGTATGCTTTTTAATCATAAAACATTTCATTTTAAAATTTGGAACCCGCTTAAAATCCTATTATTTGAATTTCGAAATTTTGGACCCAACCCGGGCGCAATTTGGAAATGTTTCATTTGGCGCCAAAATCCCAAATTTTAATATTATTAAAACCATCACATATATTTTTCTAACTAACCGATATCTTACTGTTCATTACCTATCTTTTAAATCTTTAAGTTAACCATATAATATTTTACAATCTTTTATATCCTTCTCAATTTATTCTCTCAGCCAATCACAACCTCCCCTTTAACCCCGTGGGCCCTACTTTCTCTCTCTCTCCCCACTTTTTCCTCTCTCTCCCTCTCCCTCATATATTCTCTCGTACTTCTCTTTATCATTCTTTCTCTTCTTCCTTCATGTCTCGTTTCTCATTTTTTTGAACTGTTCTCTTGTTGCCGGAATTCCGTCGTGCCGGTGACGCTTCTCGACGTTTCAGCGAGGTACCCCGACCCGTGTGGTTCCTTTGTTTGTCGTTTGGGTTCATTCCGTGAACCGTGCACCCGTCGTGAGTTTTCCCCGCCAATGGTTAACGTTCCGTTTTCCCGATTCGCGACCCATCGAGGCAAGTTAATCTTGCTACATGCTATATACTTTTATAATCTTCATTTTATAATGTTATACATTTGAAAATCTTATAGTTTACATATGAAATGTCATTGAAAAATCGGATATGACAAATCTGAAATTTACTGTACACCTTATCTTATAAAATTCATTATAAATCATAGAAAAATCATTAGTATACATTCTTTAGTTCGTTACGAATCTAATTCAGAATACTATAACTCTATGAAATATTTACTTGCAAAATAAATTGTTTAATTAACGTAAAATGCAAATGAACACATCTCTAAACTGCTGTCCAGGGAAATTCCAGCAGCAAACTTTCAACTTTGAATATTCATAACTTTTTGTAGGGATAACCTGAGATGCTTATACTTATAAAACTGAAAACCTTATTGAATTATCTTTGTTTTGGTATAAGATACGTCTCTTTTGGAGAACATTTGTTATTTTTAAACTATTTTACAAATTAGGACGACGCTGAATTTCTGAACGGAACCTTCTTGTGCATGGTTAATCAATACATCTTTTATAGTTACTAATCGCTTTGAATATGCTATCCATATTAATATTATTATATCAATATTTATATCACATATTGTTTAGTTGTACATCCCACATTACCATTTTATAGTTTCATAACTTTTCGGATACCCGTTTGCATCCATCGCATTTAAGATACATATAATTGCATCCATAGATCACATCACTACATAATAATGTGATATTAACACTCCATGTTTAATAAATTGTATCCTAATTAATATTGGAACTATAAATGTAACCCTAATCGATAACTGTGCATCCATATCCTTGAAATTATATCTATTGGCATATCATATTACATGTTCCAGTTATTGTTCTGATAGTACTCATGCTTGTTTATTTATACACATGTTTATGTTAGTTTGATTATGAGCACCCACATGACATCTTGTGCTTCCTGACATGACCTGTTACACTTCCTACTTGACATGACATGGTACCGTGCACTCTTGACATGACATGACACCTTTATACATTACCTGGCTTGACCTGGTGTACCATGGCTTTACCTGTTACCTGATCTTGTGTTTAATGCCAACCAACATAACATGCAGTCCCCATGGACCGTTCCTGTTGTCTATCCAGACAGACCTACTTTTATTGACCATATGTTGGCATTGATCCTTGACTACTGAATACCTGACCTGACATACATAACTTGGGGGTATGGGGAAATCAAAGATGAGCCTGACTTGTAACTCGACAGTTCACTACCGTTCGAGTGTACACATTCCTATTCTGTGCCTAACGGCATGTCTCGGTCTCAGCCGAGAATATTTTGGCCGTGATCCCGGGTATGTACGGGGTAATACCGAGTGTACACTTTCCTATTCTGTGCCTAACGGCATGTCTCGGTTTCAGCCGAGAATATTGTGGCCGTGATCCCGGGTATGTACGGGGTAATACCGAGTGTACACTTTCCTATTCTGTGCCTAACGGCATGTCTCGGCTGCAGCCGAGAATATTGTGGCCGTGGTCCCGGGTATGTACGGGATACTATTGGGTTACATCGACGATTCATCAATTGATTTCAAAGACTATAGAGTAGAAACCTGATAGGACAGTTTAGTCACACGTGCACTTTACCCTGCTCTGTTATTGTACTGCTTATTCATGTTCATACCTGCACTGCTTATTACCATGTTTATACTATATACTTGATGTCTTGACGCGCTGACGTCTGGGTTTTGCATGGCCCAGATTCCGTACCACTGTCGACGACCGAGCAGGAGTACTTCAGCCAGCAGGCTGATTTGTGAGTTCTGTAGTGGTCAGTTCATTTATTGCATTTTATTTCCAGGTGTGATCCCGCATTTCGGGACGTACCTTTCTATTATTGCATTGGATCATTTGCTTCCGCACTTATTTATCATTGATTCTCGTTATTATGGATTTGGACATGTATTAGATTAGCTCATTATCTTGTTCTTGATATCCTTACAACCGTAATGTGACTGTGGATGGATACTTCCTACCCACAGGTAGCATGGTTGGCTATGTCACGTGCCCAATCTTGCGTACTCTGGGAAGCGGGGCGTGACAGTTGCCCTACAGGCGGTCCAATATTGGCCCTTGTATACAATCCACGGGCACAAATAAACGATCTCCCAGCCAAGTCCCACCAATGACGAGAAATGTCCTCATATGGTAAATGACACTTGTAAGTCCTCTCGACTTATAAGGAGAAAACACTCTTGTAAGATCCTTACGACTTGCAAGGGAGACCACACAGTTAGGAATACCCACGATTCCTAAGGAGAAAATACATCTATGAGATTCTCACGACTCGTAGGGGACTCGTAGGGAGAAATAACTTTATGAGACCCTTACGGCTCATAAAGTTGAAAAGTCTTAGTCGACAGGATCCTAACCCTATTTACTAACCCATCTTTGTTCAAATCAACAAAGGCAAATGATGATTCGCTCCTGGCAATATTCCAGTCGCAGCGATACTGATGCCTGAACAGGTGTCAAACTTCAAGTCCTTTCAAGGAAAATGATGATTCATTCATGGCAATATTCCAGTCGTAGCGATGCTGATGCCCCAGGTTGGTATCAGGTTCCAAACTCGCAATGAAAATTAGCGAGCAAAAAATATATGCGTATGAAACAGCCGAAATGTTTGGGCAACTCGCAATAAAAATCAGCGAGCAAAAAAATATGCATATGAAACAGCTGAAATGTTTAGGCAACTGGCAACAAAAAAAAATCAGCGAGCAAAAAAATATGCATATAAAAATAGTAGAAATGATGGGGTAACTCGCAATAAAAAGCAGCGAGTAAAAAAATATACAAAAAACAGCCGAAATGATTGGGCACCGCGATAAATAGCCGAAATGATTGGGCAATCGTAACTTTCGCGATATGAAAAGCTGAAAAGATAGAGTATCGCGGAAATAAATAAAATAAAATAAAATAGAATTTCCTCTTCCCTGCAGGTGAGTCTACACCGACACCTGTATACAATCCATGTGCACAAATGAAAAAGGGAACCATATTTTCCCACCAGGCTCCATCAAAGGGAGAGCAGATCTCGACGGCAATAACCACAGTCTAGATATCAGTTCAGCGTTCTTCTCACTCCAGCAGGATGTAGACGCAACGTCAACAAAGACCCTAGGGTCAAAACAAAATGGAGCCATGGCAAATTCCTAGCTCCAAGTCTTGGTGGTTCACATATGACATAAAAACTACCCCGACGTTCCTTCTCACTCCAGCAGGATGCAGACGCAACGTCAACAAAAGACCTCAGGGTCGAAACAAAACGGAGCCATGGCAAATTCCTAGCTCCAAGTCTTGACGGTTCACATACGACCAAAAGACTATCCCGTCGTACCTTCTCCTCATTCCATCAGGGTGTAGACACGATGTCAACAAAGGCTCAAAATAACCGAACCAAAAAGGAGTGACGGCAAAATCCCAGCTCCAGCTTGACATTCTTCTCATTACAGCAGATGCAATGTCAACAAAGGTCTAAATAGCCAAACCAAAAAGGAGTGACGGCAAAATCCCAGCTCCAGCTCGACATTCTTCTTATTACAATATACACAATGTCAACAATGGCTCCAAATAGCCAAACCAAAAAGGAGTGACGGCAAAATCCCAGCTCCAGCTCGACATTCTTCTCGTTATAGCAGATGCAATGTCAACAAAGGCTCCAAATAGCCAAACCAAAAAGGAGTGACGGCAAAATCCCAGCTCCAGCTCGACATTCTTCTCGTTACAACAGACGCAATGTCAACAAAGGCTCCAAATAGCCAAACCAAAAAGGAGTAACGACAAAATCCCAGCTCCGACTCGACATTCTTCTCGTTACAGTAGACGCAATGTCAACAAAGGCTCTAAATAGCCAAATCAAATTGAAGCAACGGCATATTCCCAGCTTCAGGGTCTCGACGGCAAGTCATATAAAGCCTAAAAGACTATCGGAGATCATCCCACACCAGCGCGGAGTGGTTATGACTCATCGGGGCTCCAAACTGAGCCTAACCTCAAGTAAAAACAGCGTGGCAAATTTCTAACGCTTGCTCTTCCGATGGTCATATAGCCTAAGGAGATTACTTGAATATGTCTTGTCCAGCCCCCGAAGGGATCAGAGACACGACAGTCGCGGGGATACTCGAACAACAGCGTAAAGACTGCATATCGGGGAATGCATCAGCCAACGCGATGGTACCATGGACTAAAACCCTAGTACCGCAAAACCTAACGGACCTCTATCGTAAAGAGCAGGGGTTATCTATAACGTTAAGACAAGTTTTCCTATAAGCCCAAAGGAGGTAAACTAAACAAACTCCGAAATGAGTCCATAAACTAGGGACTCCGGAATGAGTGAATAAACTATAAACTCCGAAATGAGTTCATAAACTAGAGACTTCGGAATGAGTGAATAAACTACAAACTCCGAAATGAGTCCATAAACTAGAGACCCCGGAATGAGTGAATAAACTACAGGTTCTGAAGCAAGCGCATAAACTACAAATTCCGAAACGAGTAAGTAAACTAATTAGCACCACATTAAGGCATCAGAACACGGATAAGTGCATAAAAATGTATATTCTTATTCATGAATCAAAATGTTTAAGAGATACAATTAATGCAAAAGGGGAATACGGTTACAATTAGGAAGGAGGGGCTTTCAACAAATTGGCGACTCGCTCACGTGCTCCCCACAACTCCTCCTTTCATTCAGCTACCGCGGCCAGCCCCGCTTCGATTTGAGCCCGTTGTTGCAAGCAGGATGAAAGCTTCTCAACGATTTCCTGCTTCGCAGCTTTGCAATCTTGCGTGACCCGCTCAGTAAAGTCGAGCTTCTGCCTCAGCGCCAGCCCATCAGATATACATTGTTGGAGTTTTTCAAAAATAGCATTCAGCTGCGTAGCATTTGCTTCGATTTGGGGGCAGATTTAAAGGATTCGCTAGAAGCTGTCGCATGCTCCTTTCGCTTCACGGTCAGGTTTTGTTCGAAATGTTGAATGAAGTCGGCGCTTTGCTTGATCCACGCGACCCGCTGAGCCTTCAAGGTCAATACTTCAGGAGCAAGACGCTTGAGCTCGATCTCATGCAAACAAGTCTCGATCTTCTTACAATGATCGACCCAAAAGCGAACGAAATCTTCATTGTGGAAATTCGCAAGCGTCGTCAGCATAGGGTTGACTTTGTCAGCGAAATCCACAGCAGAGGTGAGAGCCTCGGCATCAAGATCTTTGATAAATTCGCTTAACATCCGCTTGGTAGTCACCGCGCCCCTGGAAGATTGACGTTTAGCAAAAGGCCTCATAGGCATGGGAATGCGAGACTCAAAATGAAGCGAAGTCGGTATAATTGCTGCAAAATAAACCACGCACGAATAAGGGTCAAATTTCAACTTGAAAGTTAAAGAAGGAAGCCGATGGACAAGAGCTACCGTACCGGCTGTTGAAAGTGGCAAGACAGGGAGCACCGGAGGCTTGGCTATTCCTTCGCTCCCTCCTTCGAGCCGTGATACTGTGGTTAATATGAGGAAAGCTTAGCAACAGATGGTCTACTCATGAAAATGAGAAACACCAAGCGAAGAATATACTGACCAATGCCGGAAGGGGGAACGACTTCCGATTGGAAGGAAAAATGTGGGTTTCACATTTCGTATAAGTGGTTAAAGAGCACTCCTGTAAGGCTGCAACAATATATGGTTCATGCAAAAAATGGTATCTACAGTGATGCAAATAAACGACAAGTCTTTACTTTCCGAAATTCGGGGAGACTCAGAAGAGGGAGAAGGACCGTGATAGTCTAAGCAACGGCCGACGGTAATTCTTCAGCCAGTACAGGTTCAGGGTTTACTGCGCCTATGCTCAGGACAAAGGAAATATTATCCAAGATGCTTAGCAGAACTAAAAGCTCAAAGATAATAACCCAAGGAGTACCTGACAGGTCGGAAACCGAAACCGTGCTTGAAGCGTCACCAGTTGTGACGGCTTCCTCGGTTTCCATTGGGAGAATAGATTCAGCACCTACGGCTTTATCCCCTGAATCGACAAGGGCCGTTGTAACACTTACATCACCCACCGATATTAAGGATCCACAGGGAGAAAGAGCGCCAGTTGGAACGTTCCCAGATTGGCCACTTCAGGCTCTTTAATTGTTGGCACTTCACCTATCACGCCGTCACCCAAATCTGGCTCTGTAAATAAAAAATGTGTATGTTATGATATAAAAAAAAGGGAGGGGCTGTTACTGTAGTGTTCCTATGAACGACAGCAAGGTTTCGGGAGGCATCGTCCATGCCATTTTCAAATTTTTGCCGTTTTAAAGAACCCTAAACTAGAATCTTTAACTAGAGAATCATACGAAACATAAAGTAAACTACTTTACTTCTAAGTGATAACAGAATACAACCTTTGTAGACCGGTCCTTCACTTCAATAGCTCCTTGTAGTAGTCCCTTTGCTCCAAGTAGTGATCTACCGGACTCTAGCATGGCTTCTCAAGGTGAAAGGAACGAACTTGCTTGAAGTCTTCGAGGCCGAAAATGGTCTACGTCGAGGAGAAACTAACTCAAGATACTACTTCACTAATGAGAGATTGGTGAAGCTAACACCTTATACTAAAGTGCTAATCTAGTAGAGGATGATAAAGTAGGATTTTTGCTCACTTTAGAATTAATTTTCTCACTTTTATTTCTCACTTGAACAAAACCTAAAGAGCTCTTGAGCTTTGAAGAAGGAGATGAAGAGAGATAATGTTGTGAGAGTGAATGGCAATCATGTGTGAGAAAACATATAATATTACTCATGTAGAGAATTAACCATGAGTTTAGATAATGGTTTGGTTAACAAATATCTAGTGTAAGACAAAACTAGTGGACTAAGTCAATGGATCTCAAAGCTTCATGAAGCTTCATGCCATGTGACTAATTTCCAACTAATAATTGAATTACTATAAATAAAAAAACCCTAAATTATCTTTATCATGGTGTAAGTGTTATACACCCATGTTGCATGTATCATCAACCATGACACAAAATAAAACACAATTAATATATATCACATATATATTAAGTGTGCACATGTGAGAAAAATAAATGCTTAAGTGAGCTAATATTAGTTAATGTAAACTAGTATATCAAATATACAATTATACACTAAATTATCAAATCAACACTTGATTTAATAATCCGGCTATATCACATATAACCGACTAATATTATATGTATCAATTTATCGAATCAACACTTGATTCGATAACCCGACTATATCACATATAACCGACCGATACAAATATCGTGAGAATAGAATACGGTATCACATACTCGTATTAATCTCGATCCCGCACATATCACATATGTGCTCCTACTTCGTTTTGCCTGAGCCAGTAAAACCTCTGTGCAGGACTCTAAAGACTCGTCAATACGCCGGCAGTAGGTGATAATCATATCAAGCACCCACAAGCTGTCAGCGGTACTAGCTGGACGTAACGTCTATCCGGGTATTGAGTGATCAGAAGATCAACAAGCAAGCCTGCTCTATCTCCTGTAAAGCCTGTCAGTAACACTACCGTACAGTCTGGTCTCTTCGTCTGAGATATCGCATATCAAGTCTAGGGGTGGTAAACGTCAGATCCCAATAACTCGATAAGTCATGCCGATACGAGGCTCATAACTGGTCGAGAAACTACTAATAACACTTACCAGTAAATCTCTAAATCAGCCCTGGCCAAGGACTTCCAGTTATAGCCAACCGAGCATAGCACGACATCTACCCCCAATACCGGGAGAGACGAAATCCCCTCCTATCGCTCATTGCCTCCATGTGACTCGGGACTGTACCCAAAAAACACTGTTTTGCACGTCCTCTTGAACATGGTAAGGTGGAAATCAAAGCACAGTGGGAATCACACAAGACTCTATGACGATCTCGGGTCTACAGACTAACCTGTACCAGTGTCACCAGAGAAATGCTATCTGACGTCAGGTATAATACCATCTAGGAGTTCTCGGCGAGTCCGTCCAGTGTACCCAGTCTCCACTGAGCACCCATATACCATCTCTGATGTCAAACACTAATAGATATGGGATCATCCATCTCTCATCTCATGGGTCGAGAAGCGTATACGCTAGTCTACTATGGTATATTGATGCCCTATCTCGATACACCCATGACTAGGAATATTAAAGGATAAACTTATGGACTACCATGGGCTCACTAGTATGATCTGCATCATAATCCTGGTAGTCAAGTACACATCCTAAGGGCTTTACCAACATGTAACCATGAGACAGTATCAAGAGACAAGTATACATGTTAAGACAAAGAGCAACCAAATAGCATACTGTCATGTCGAGCAAGAAAGTCCTCTCTATATATGTCCAAACATCCACTATAATATACATCATATGTACAATAATGGCCTCTAGGGAATACATACAACTAACAATCTCCCACTTGCACTAGGGCCAGCTGTTGTAGTATCGCATACCCAACATCTCGAAGAGTCTCTCGAACTGTATCTGGGGATGGCCTTCGTGAGTGGATCCGCTGTGTTGTTCTTCATGTCAACTCTCCTGATCTCGATCTCCCGGCGATCAACTATCTTCGGGATCAGGTGATACCGCCTCAAAATATGCCTAGATCGCTGATGGGACCTGGGTTCCTTGGCCAAAACCACCGCTCCATTGTTATCACAATACAAAGGTATTAGATACTTAATAGATGGAACCACTCCAAGTTCAGTTATAAACTTTTTCATCCAGACAGTCTCTTTGGCAGTATCGTTGGCAGCGATGTATTCAGCCTCCATCGTCGAGTTTGCCACCGTTTCCTGCTTGGAACTCTTTTAGCATACCGCCCCTCCGTTAAGGGTAAAGACAAATCCCGAGTGCGACTTAGAGTCGTCCTTATCACTCTGGAAGCTCGAATCGGTAAATGACTCCACTTGGAGTTCTCCGTTACCACACACCAAGAGCATCTCTTTAGTCCTTCTCAAGTACTTGAGAATGC
Organism: Agapanthus africanus; assembly: GCA_030015575.1. Lineage (NCBI taxonomy): Eukaryota > Viridiplantae > Streptophyta > Magnoliopsida > Asparagales > Amaryllidaceae > Agapanthus > Agapanthus africanus. The sequence goes on from JASDDO010000029.1 coordinate 365,396,897, forward strand.
TCTTCACAGCTGTCCAGTGACTCTTTCCTGGATCTGCTTGATACCTACTCACTACACTTAGTGAGTATGCTACATCGGGTCTGGTACATAGTATCGCGTACATGATAGAGCCTATAGCGCGAAGCATAGGGTATGCCTTGCATGCGAGCTCTCTCCAAATCAGTCTTGGAAGACATCTTTTTGGAAAGAGTGAGTCCTGAGATCGTGGGTAAAAACCCATGCTTGGATTCTTCCATACTAAACCTCTTTAGTATGGTGTCAATGTACCTGGATTGGGACAATCCCAGTATCTGTTTAGATCTATCTCTATAGATCTTAATCCCCAAGATGTAGGAGGCATCACCTAGATCTTTCATTGAGAATCTTTGTGATAAGAAGAGCTTGACCGATTGTAGCATAGGAATATCATTTCCTATCAAGAGTATGTCATCCACGTATAATACGAGGAAGACAACCTTACTCTCTGCCACCTTCTTGTATATACAAGGTTCATCTATGTTTTTGACGAAGTCAAACTCTTTAACAACAACATCAAAACAGATGTTCCAACTCCGCGATGCTTGCTTTAACCCGTAGATGGATTTAAGAAGCTTGCATACCTTTCCGCTGCTCCCACTGTCTACGAAGCCCTCTGGCTGAGTCATGTACACGCACTCTTCCAAATCACCATTTAGAAAGGCGGTCTTAACATCCATTTGCTAGATTTCGTAATCATGGTATGCAGCAATGGCAAGTAGGATCCGGATGGACTTAAGCATAGCCACTGGAGAAAAGGTTTCGTCATAATCCAGACCTGGTCGTTGACGAAAACCCTTTACAACAAGTCTGGCTTTGAAAGTCTCAACTTTTCCATCTACACCAAGTTTCTTTTTAAAGATCCATTTGCTCCCAATGGGTTTTACCCCTTCAGGAGCAACTTCCAAAGTCCATACTTTGTTGGTGTATATGGATTCCATCTCAGATCGCATTGCATCCAGCCACTTCACTGAGTCCCCACTCGTGATGGCCTGCTCGAAACTAGTTGGGTCATCATCCTCCATGATGCAATCCTCGCTTCCACTATCAATGAGAAAACCTTAGTATCTTTCAGGTGGATGAGGAACCCTACTAGATCGGCGGAGAGGCCGAGGTTCGTTAGGAACTACCGAATCCTCTGGTTCCACTAAATCTTCAGTTTCAGTTTATGTAGCCGGAATTTCTTCCAGTTCTACCTCATTGCCACTAATTTCCTTTGCAAGAAATTCCTTTTCTAAAAAGGTGGCCTGTCGAGAAAAAATACCTTTTGTTCCTCGCCATGGTAGAAAAGATATCCATGTGAATATTTGGGATATCCCATAAACTTGCATAGAACTGATCGTGCCTCGGGTTTGTCCAGATTTTTCCTTTTGACATAGGCCGGACAACCCCATATCTTAACTCGTTTAAGACATGGTCTCTTCCCACTCCATATCTCATATGTTGTGGTAGGTACAGATTCAAATGGAACTTGATTCAATAGGTATGCTGTTGTCTCAAGCGCATAACCCCAAAAGGAAATAGGTAACTCAGCAGAGCTCGTCATAGAGCATACCATATCTAATAGGGTGCGATTCCTCCGTTCCGATACACCGTTGTGCTGTGGAGTATACGGAGGAGTAAGCTGAGAGAGAATCCCATTCTCTTTTAGAAAGCCCAGGAACTCCGTGCTCAAGTATTCACCTCCTCAATCAAATCATAGGATTTTAATACTTTTACCTATTTGGTTCTCGACTTCGGATTTATATTCCCTGAATTTCTCAAAAACTTCAGACTTATGTTTCATCAGGAACACATGTCCGTATTTTGAGAGATCGTCAGTGAATGTAATGAAGTACGAAGAACCATTCCTGGCATGTGTAGACACAGGACCACATACATCACTATGTATTAGTCCTAAGAGCTCACTAGCTCTTTCTTCGTGTCCTGTAAACGGAGTTTTGGTCATTTTGCCTTTGAGACATGACTGGCAAGTGTCATAAGATGAAAATTCGAACGGATTCAAATATCCTTCCTTATGTAACTTAGCTAGTCGTTTCGTATTGATATGACCTAGTCTACAATACCACAAGAAGGATTCGTTCATTTCTGAACTCTTCCTCTTGTGTGTGTTTTGTATGTTAAGAACTGTGGTTTGATTTAGAACGTATATGCCATTAATTAACGAGCCTGATCCAATCAACTCTTGATTCAGGAAGATGTTCATAATATTATCCTGTACTACAAAATTATATCCTTCTTTACTTAATAAAGAAACTGATATAAGATTGCATATTAGGGTCAGTATGTAATAGCATTCGTTCAGAATCAATGTATTACCATTTGGTAATACAAGGTGATATTTGCCAACTACTTTGGCTGCAACATTTGCACCATTCTCTACTCTTACAGAATGATCACCCATTCCCAGTTCTCTACCTTTCCTTAGCCCATGTAACATATTACATATGTGGGATCCCGATCCGGTATCTAATACCCAGGACGTAGAGTGAACTGAGAAACAGTTCTCAATGACTAACACACCCGAAGAAGATGCATCAACATGCTTATTCTTCGTTTGGGCGGCGTAGGAATCCAGATATTCCCTTATTTCCTGTTTAGTCTTATAACAATTGTAAGAAAGAACGGAACCAACGTTCCCCAGCTCAGTATAACAAGCAGGTTCGGTCAATACATCCATATTATTATCTTGATTAAGGCCTAACATGGTCGTTACCTGGAGAGAGAGAGAGAGAAAACACTTTAGCGTATGCTCTTGCAAGATTAGAATGGTTATTATCTTATCTAATCAGGATGGCTCCCACTGTTTTTATTAAATCTTCCTTCAAACCCTAAAAGGAAAGACTTGCCGGGATTAATTACACCCTACAATTTCGCCAATCTTTCAGCCAGGCCAGTGCCGGTACTTTGAGGGAGGTTCCTCATGCTTTCACACGGACCTAAATAAAGTAAACCTTGTTTTCCCAGAGGTATAGCCCCGTTGACACCTTTCTAGACACCTACTTGATCGGCTAATTGTCTTGTGTAAAACTCTTTCAGGAGTAACTCTTACTCGCAGTGGGTATCGGGATCCAACTATCTCATAGAAGGTATGCAATCTCATTGCAAATTTCAACACTTGAAATTCCCAATAATATTTTGCCCCTAACCCCCTATGACCTTGACAAAGGCCAACAAACCATAGGACGCTAGTCAAGTTCAACCCGTCATTTCCTGATTGAATTAAACCCACCCGTACAACCCTTGACAAAGGCCAACAAGGTCGTACGACTACCCTAATCCAATCGCATCACATGCTTAAGCAGATAAGCACCATTCAGCTACCGCATACCATGTCTTGACAAAGGCCAACAAACGCCGCACGAATACTAAATAGTCCTTATCTGAAATAATGGAGGGCTACGAAAGGTTTTTAAGAAAACCTTTTGCGTAATGAACTTGATATCGTTATAGAATCGAGTGATTTTTGAAAAGGAGTGTTTTTGAGGCTTTTACTAGTTTTGCTAAAGAGGTCATTCCCGGTGAAGGGATCTCGGCTCTTTCCTTATCGAATAAGGTGCAGGATATTTTACAAATACCACTGTGCAAAGTAAAAACCATAGAAGCAATCAAAAACAAAACTGAGTGAGTTGCAGCATCTGCTAATTTTGCTAAAGAGGTCACTCCCGGTGAAGAGATCTCGGCTCTTTCCTTATCGAATAAGGTGCTGGATATTCTACAAGGAATACCGCTATCCAAAGCAAAAACTAGAGCTACCCTTTTTGAAAATTTGATTCTACAATATCTTTTAGGTTTCTTTTCTTTCATTAATCTTATTAATGAAGTCCCATCATTTATGCTTCCTAAGCATCACATAAAATGAATCGAAAATACAACGTACGCTTATGCCATCCGCATTCGCCACAGTGCCCCGTTATGCACCGTTAGGTTACTTAACTAACGACATACCAGGACGGGACTAGCGCGGGTGCAAAACATAAGCAACGTCTATTATATATCTCATATATAATATATAGCCATTCGTCGCAGAATCCACAGTGATCACATCACAGAGCAACAGAAGAAACATATGAAATATTGGATATACTAGGAGGCCCGTGTTTTTATTTTGAGCCTGTATAAAACACGGATTCCACGGTCGCGATGAATAGCCAAACCCACATCCCTAGACCCCTACGAGAGCGACAAGCAACCCTACCAATTCTAGAGTTAGGAGACCCGGACTCGACTCCTCGAGTTGGTCTCCCACTGGACTCTAGAACCCGGTTACTTGTGCTCCGCTCCTTGGGTCTGTCCTAATGCAGAAAAGTAAATAATATACAACAATGGTGACATCATCCTCAACCCGGAAGTGCCCCAATAAAATAATATTACATACAATGAATTTTACATGAATGAAAATAAAATCTCTCATCTCACATAAAACCCCACGGCTATTCAAAACACGACGATCCAATATAACATATCACAACAACACATAACATCACATGTCATCAACGTAAGCAAATATGCGTATCCCAATTGTCGTTGACATATAGCAACGAAACCGGCGATACACCACATATTACACTTACGGTCGCAGGAAAGAAAATGTCAAACTATAACATTTGGAATCCATAATAACCTTAGACATCATAAATCCAAAATATCACATACTTTGGATTTCATGCCTAACTATATGAATTCCACATATTGTATCACATGCCAGAAAAAGCTAGACGACGTTAAACATTCCGATTGAATCAACAAAAACCAAAAATTTCCCAAAAAGCTCAACACTTGAGCGTGGTTTAAAAATACTCAGTACATACCACAGCTCCTATGAACCAGCCGTAGAAGGGCCAACCAATGTCTCACATGTGGCACCGCTGAACTACCACAAACTCTAAGGTTTAGTGGTGGTTCTGACGGTCACATAATCGAGTTAAGGTTTAGTTCTTCTAGAGGGTCCACGGTATCGCTTGCATGATTTTCTGAAAGTTTTAAACTAAGGAAAAATCCAACACTTGGAAAATTTCCGGCAATAGTTAAAGTGGGTATTTGATATCCGTTCGAACTTTTTAACACCGTCTAAAATAACCCGAAAAACTGTTAGAATTACGACTACGGAACACTCCGAGTTGCCTTTGCAGAAAGTTAACATCTCATGAAAATTTAACAAAAACAAACAACACCTGAAATCCCAAAACCCAGAGACCAAAACACTGTAAAAATTTCAACCAAAATTTCCCATAATTGGCCGAGGTCGCCGGATTTGGTAGGCATGTCGCCGGCCAATTTCCGAGGGTTGGGGTTGAAATTTACACAGAGTTCATGTTGCATCTCATACAACATTCTGCAATTGTTTAAAAAAATTTTAGAGCCTGTTTAAAAATCGACAGAAACTGGGTCTTGGATTCGGGTGTTTCAGAGTTGTTTCGGTTTCGTAATCTAACATAATCCGTCTAATTCTCTAGCCAGTCTCTGATACCATTATAGGTTTCCTATGAACGACAACAAGGTTTCGGAAGGTATCAGCCATGCCATTTTCAAATTTTTGCCGTTTTAAGAAACCCTAAACTAGAATCTTTAACTAGAGAATCATACGAAACATAAAGTAAACTACTTTACTTCTAAGTGATAACGGAATACAACCTTTGTAGACCGGTCCTTCACTTCAATAGCTCCTTGTAGTAGTCCCTTTGCTCCAAGTAGTGATCTACCGGACTCTAGCATGGCTTCTCAAGATGAAAGGAACGAACTTGCTTGAAGTCTTCGAGGCCGAAGATGATCTACGTCGAGGAGAAACTAACTCAAGATACTAATTCACTAATGAGATATTAGTGAAGCTAACATCCTATACTAAAGTGCTAATCTAGTAGAGGATGATGAAGTAGAATTTTTGCTCACTTTAGAATTAATTTTCTCACTTTTATTTCACACTTGAACAAAACCTAGAGAGCTCTTGAGCTTTGAAGAAGAAGATGAAGAGAGATAATGTTGTGAGAGTGAATGGCAACCATGTGTGAGAAAATATCTAATATTACTCATGTAGAGAATTAACCATGAGTTTAGATAATGGTTGGGTTAAAAAATATCTAGTGTAAGACAAAACTAGTGGACTAAGTCAATGGATCTCAAAGTTTCATGAAGTTTAATGCCATGTGACTAATTTCCAACTAATAATTGAATTACTATAAATAAATAAACCCTACATTATCTTTATCATGGTGTAAATCTCATACACCCATGTTGCATGTATCATCAACCATGACACAAAATAAAACACAATTAATATATATCACATATATATTAAGTGTGCACATGTGAGAAAAATAAATGCTTAAGTGAGCTAATATTAGTTAATGTAAACTAGTATATCAAATATACAATTATACACTAAATTATCAAATCGACACTTGATTTAATAATCCGGCTATATCATATATAACCGACTAATATTATATGTATCAATTTATCGAATCAACACTTGATTCGCTAACCCGGCTATATCATATATAACCGACCGATACAAATATCGCGAGAATAGAATACGGTATCACATACTCATATTAATCTCGGTCCCACACATATCATATATGTGCTCCTACTTCGTTTTGCTTGAGCCAGTAAAACCTCTGTGTAGGACTCTAAAGACTCGTCAATACGCCGGTAGTAGTTGATGATCATATCAAGCATCCACAAGCCGTCAGCGGTACTAGCTGGACATAAGGGCTACCCGGGTATTGAGCGATCAGAAGATCAACAAGCAAGCCTGATCTAACTCCTGTAAAGCCTGTCAGTAACATTACCGTACCGTCCGGTCTCTTCGTCTGAGATGTCGCATATCAATTCTAGGGGTGGTAAACGTCAGACCCCAATAACTCGATAAGTCATGCCAATACGAGGCTCATAACAGGTCGAGAAACTACAGATAACACTTACCAGTAAATCTCTAAATCAGCCCTAGCCAGGGACTTCCAGTTATAGCCAATCGAGCACAGCACGACATTTACCCCCAATACCGGGAGAGACGAAATCCCGTCCTATCGCTCATTGCCTCTATGTGACTCGGGACTGTACCCAAAAACCACCGTTTTGCACATCCTATTGAACGTGGTAAGGTGGAAATCAAAGCACAGTGGGAATCACACAAGACTCTATGACGATCTCGGGACTACAGACTAACCTGTACCAGTGTCACCAGAGAAATGCTATCTGACGTCAGGTATAATACCATCTAGGAGTTCTCGGCGAGTCAGTCCAGTGTACCCAGTCTCCACTGAGCACCCGTATACCATCTCTGATGTCAAACACCAATGGATATGGGATCATCCATCGCCCATCTCATGGGCCGAGAAGCGTATACGCTAGTCTACTCTGGTATATCGATGCCCTGTCTCGATACACCTGTTCCTCACCGAAACACGGAGACGCGACCGCGCAGGTCCGTCTTGCCTGAATTTCGGGGCAGATGCTAATTGGTGCTATCCGTCCACCTCTCCGAAGATGCCAAGTTGATTTATGGCACCATGTATCGAAGGTTTAAACGGATGCGGCCGATGTAGCAGACTTCGTCAGATTCCCCCTCATTTGAGGGTTTTTTTTTATTGTGGGGACACTCTTCCCTGCAGGCGCAAGCCCCTGCAGTTAATTACGCTACCGCATCGCGGTAACCACTTTCTCCTTCTCCAGATGGTCACTTCGTGTCGTGGGTGTTTGTTTTGTGTTTGGTTGCCCGTGGATTGTATACAGAGACTAATTTATGTTGTCGCCCGTAGAGCATGGATTAGTCCAAATCCGCATCTTCTTAAATTTGGGTTTGGGGGTTGGGTTTAAGGATACGTTAGTCTCATTTGGGACTAAGATCAACTCAAACGTTAGTTAAGGATACGTTAGTCTAATTTTAGACTAAGATCAACTTAATAGGATCGTTTAGATCTAATAAAAGAGCATTTGGACTCTATTGTTTAGTTTAGGGATGTTGCGGTCGATTAGTTTAAGGACATTACGGTCCAATGTTAGTTTAAGGACATCTCGGTCTAAGGTTAAGGACATCGTAGTCCGTAAGTTTAAAGACCTCACAGTCAAGGTTAAGGACATCATAGTCCGTGAGTTTAAAGACCCCACAGTCAAGGTTAAGGACATCGTAGTCCGTGAGTTTAAAGACCTCACAGTCAAGGTTAAGGACATCGTAGTCCGTGAGTTTAAAGACCTCACAGTTAAGGTTAAGGACATCATAGTCCGTGAGTTTAAAGACCTCACAGTCAAGGTTAATGACATCGTAGTCCGTGAGTTTAAAGACCTCACAGTCAAGGTTAAGGACATCATAGTCCGTAAGTTTAAAGACCTCACAGTCAAGGTTAAGGACATCATAGTCCATGCGTTTTAAAGGACCCCACAGTCCGTGGAATGTTTGATTGTCGGGACCCGTCACCTCTCTGAAGACGTTGAAGGATTACAACGACAAATATCAGAGGAGTAAAGAGATGTACTCTCGAACCGATGTGAGTTGGTTGAAAGATCTGTAGTCCAATTTGGGGCTAAGATCTGTTAACATATTTATGAGCAGATGAGCTCAATTAATATGAGTTGAGGACTTATGGCTAATTTTGGGCTAAGTCCAATCAGGTTAAAATGTTTAACATTTTATTTTGGGCTGTTGAGCCTTTATTTGGGCTTGACCCTTTTAACAATACTGAGCATTGATTTATATCTTGACAATGTTTTTGTCTTTTATTGAATGCTGAGCATTCATCAGAGCTCTAGGCTTATTAAAGAACAATTTATGTTCCGTCAGCGCAACATGTGGTGCGCCAGGCGCCGGTCAAAAAGCGCAGTGCGCTTCTGCCACGTGGCACACATGTAAGGGACACGTGTCGCACTTGGCGCTAGGCGCCAGATGATGAGCGTATGATGCCAGTTTATGAGCGTTGAGCGCTAATCCATGAGCGCATTGCGCTTTCAGTTTAGTGGCGCACACGTGAGTGACACGTGGTGCGCTTGGCGCTGAGCGCCAGCACATGAGTGCAGTGCGCTATTTTAGAAGCGCAAAGCGCAAGTTGTTAATTGGCGCATACGTGATTGACACGTGACGCATTTGGCGCTGTTCAGTCGATAAAACTGCACATTTGTAGTACATTTTTCCTACCATTTTTATATTAAAAAAGGACTTTATTATAATATATTATACATATGAGGGTTTATGTGTAAAAACATTATTTTCCATGTGTTAATATATTTTAATTATCATTTGGTAGGAAAATGTATGCAAATATATTATTGATCTAATCCTAGTAGAACAAAGTCTACTAAAATCTTATTTGAGTTGTTGTGCAGAATATTTCCAAGTTGTTATGAAGGATTTAACAAAGAAATCAATTTGTTGAAGAAAACTTGTCAAATTAAGAAGCAAACTTGGAGACCAAGTCTGGAAGTAACAGAGAAAAGATTTTCAGATTCTGAAGATGCCTAGGATTGCCACATGTCACCAGATGAAAGCCCAAGAAAAATAAGCAATTGATCACATCCATTGAGCGCGGATCCACGGCCAAACACACCATTGGGCCGCGGATCCGCCGCAATAATGATGAGTTGGAAGGCAATATTTTGGGAGATTGACAACTGCTGAATTTTACCAACTTCTCAACAATAAGATTCTGGGTTTGCACTATATAAAGGCACCGAGAGCCTCTTGGAAAAGCCATCAAGCCGACGAGATCACGAAGTCCAAGACGGCTCACGCATCCAGGCTGATCATCAACTGTTCATCTACCTCCTTAGAAGAGATCGAGAAGCAAACTAGGTTTTTGTAATCATTTTCTAAGGAATCAAAGTGTACTTGATCTTGTTGATTAATAAAGGTAGTTCTTTTTCTTATTCTATTTCTTCGTAGTTTAATTATGCAATTTCTCTCCATCTCTTCTTCTCCCAACATGCGCGAGTAATTCTCCGCTTGTTAGGGTTCGTAGGATTAGGGTAGGCTAATGGACGATGAAAATAACTAAACCCTTTTTAAGTCCTATAAAGTTTAGGAACTTTATCAAAAGAATCATTAACATCCTAATCGGGCGCGCTAGCAATTCTTTGCTAGTTCCGACCGCGATTAGAGATTAGATTAATGATTGTTTTGGTAAAGGCTAGATAATGAACGGAGTTCCGTGTCGAGGTAAGGGTTAAGAGTGGGATTCCTTTTCCCTCCAGAAACCCTAATCTACACGCATCACCGTCGTTCTAGTTCTAAATCTATTAATGGATAAAAAGGGTAACTTTTAATTAATCTTCCATAACTACTAAATCCTAACGAACCCTACAAGCCCTATTATTATATTATTTAAATCTCTAAAATAATCTAGATTTATATTTTACATTCTTGTTTAACGTAGATCTAGAAACCAATCTATAAAATTCTTATTTCCTCCTCTCTTTCAACACATCTAAAGTAAAAGTAAAAGGTTCCACGTTTCCCAGAGGACGACCCGTACTCATCTCGGTCTAGCTACGTGCGACACCGTTATTGATTGCGGTTAAACTACAAACACACTCTTTCGTATCAATCAAATGGCGCCGTTGCCGGGGATCCGTGCGTAATTTTTTATTTTTACTATTTGTGTTGAATTCTTAGACGAGTCATATCATTATTAAAACAAAACTGCAAATTGTATATTTAACGATTATTGTGTGAATTTTTGCGAGGAAATCTGGAGTCACGGACTTGAGGAAACGGGAGATCTAGGGTTCACACTTCTCTGGTAAGATTCTAACTCCCTTCTCTCTCCTCTAAAATCCAATAAAATCTATTTTCTGCAGGATTCTTTGCAAAATATCGCCGCTCAAAAATCTTTTTGCAAAGTTTTGTTTTTCGGTTTGTTTTGCATATTTTAATACGGACTTTAAGGGGCAAAGACCAAATCAAGATTAGGTGGGGATTTCATCACCCTTCCTAAGCCCCACAAATCACAAACCAAGCATATAGATCAACCCTTCATTAATTTAAAAAATATCTAGACCAGACTCTAAGGACTGTCGCGCTCAATAAGGACAGAGGAAGGTCGTGGGTAATCTATCGTTTATCCGCATTACTTTTGTAGTGACTAGGCAAGTGTGACAAAGGCTAGTGGTTTTTAATTAGGCCCACGACGTGGTTCCTTCCCACTTACCTGGCACTTACCTGGCTACAAGGGTAGTACGGAGGCGGTAGAGGATTTATCCTGCGGCTTGTCCTTTGGAAGTCTAGGAGCGGTCTAGAGACTGGACCTAGGTAACCATAGTTCTAGGGTTGTGCATTTTTGTGTGATTTGTCTAAATCCGTCATTTTTCAAAACAAACCAATTACTTTCTCTCCTTTTTACCCCTTCCCCCTTCTTCTCTTCTTATAATGGGTGACCTAAATAGAAGAACACTTGTCGAGCTTTGCTGTCCACAACCAGATATCTCTTGTTTTCGAAATCCCTTCGGTATACCGTCCGGCTCTTCCATGTCCTTAAGAGATCATATAGAACAAGCAGGAAGAAACAGTTGGCCACCTCAGTCTAGGTCTTATCAACCATATCCTAATCATACACCTGTTTCAGTTCATACCCAGAGTGAGGAAGCCCCTAGACGAATGTCCATTGCTGAGCACATAGCTAGGTCTAGAAGGCAAAGTTTCAACCCGGACCAATATCAACCATCACCACCACTGTCCGGAGAAGAGTTTGATATGCGGTTTGTGGCATATAAGATGTCTGTTGAAAATAGCCAACCAACCAATCCATATCAATATTCTTCTTATCATAATATTGATCCTACTCCTACCCAAGTTCCGCAACCATTCTATTCCTATCAATCCAATCCGACTTTTCCACCTACTCTAGACAGTTCTTCTAATCAGTCATTTGGGAGTTTTAATTATCCACAGGAATTTCAATCTTATACTGAAACCCCTTATCAGCCCAAGACTAGTCTGGAGCAGACATTAGAAAAATTTATGGAAATGTCGAACCAAATTATGAAGGATTTGGGTAGTAAGACAGAACTGTACCTCCAAACTGAAATCCACAACTCCAGTTTCATAGATTCATCAAGTACACCAAATAGAATGACTGATAAGTTGTGTGACTTTGTAGTGTTTGATTTACCCAACTGTGAAGGGTCCCTTTCAAGTGAAACCATACCCAACCCTTGTGATCTCTACACCTCCACTCTTAAACCAAAACTGATTGAAAACCATACTTTTGATGAGGAGTTTGAGAATTTTAACCTTCACTTGAATGAGGTGATTAACGTTGGGGATATTTTGATTGATGAACCCGAAATTTTGGATGATTTTGGCACACCAATTCATCAAATCCTTTCACTTCCTTATGGTCATCATCTTGAGCCTTTAATTCTTCCCGAATCCCAAATATGTCTTGAAGTTGATGATAATGGTATACCCGAAGATCAGACCGAAATACAACCTCCATCTTCCACATCTGGTTCAGCAACACTCGACATACCAATTTGTTTACCCATTTCACCTTCTACTTTCTCCGGTTCTTCTTCTGTTCCTATAGTTTCAGTGAGTTTTGATAAATCACAATCTGTTAATTCAAGTTCAATAATACCAGAAATTCAACTTGATTTGGATATTTTTGAAAAAGAGGTAGATGAGTTTTTTGTGTCCTCTACCTCAGTGATTTTTTATGAATCAAGTAGAATAAATTCTGGCATAAAACTCTTTGACAGCAAAATGTTCAATCACACTATTGATAAAAGTTTTGAAGAACTTTTTGCTGACGAACTTGAATTTTTAAACAATACGGATTTTGTGATTGATCAATCTCAACCTCTAGAGGTTGAACCGTCACCATTCCTTCTTTCTAATCATTCACATTCATCCTCATTCTTTCTTTTCTCTAATTTCAAACCCTTTCCAGACCACCTCTTATGCCTTCCCCATTTTTTCTTGAGTCGATACAACACATTCTTCCACCAACCTATACGATATACTGATAAAATCTTTGAATGGTTGGTGTTAACTTTTGGTCTTTGTAAAGCCTTACTTTGACCAAATGACTCACCCCCTCTTAAAATGCTTCATATTGTCTAACTCATGTTTGAGGGGGGGTATATTTTTGGCTCTTGATCATAACTTTTGTCCTCAAATTTGTGAGCCAAAAATAAGTTTGGGGGAGCATTTTCACTTTCATATATTCTTGCCCCCATTAATAATTTCCTCCCAAGTCTACAGGTTTTTGAGCTTAACGGATGACATCAGTGAGGACACTGCTGTAAACAGGTTTGGGGGAGCTTTGTGCTTATTTACACATCAATTTGCATCATATTTTGCATAAGCACAACATTTTCAAAAAAAAAAAAAATTCCTTTATAACAAAAGAGTAGAAAGTGAAAAATTACATCCAAAAGATAGGAATAGTTTAAGAAAACCAAGAAAATTAGAAGTTTTCTTAAACGAACTAGTAATAAGTAGTTATGAGCTGTTGTCCCAAGGGTTAGTAAGATGAAGGAAGTCACTAATCTGAGGATAAAAATAAGTCTGAAAAATAGTTTCTATTCTGGAAGCCGAACATTTGAATGTTGATACCCTACTATATGCACTTACACACGTCTTGAAACTCGGGATAGTAGAGGATACCTTGAAATGCTCTTGTCTAAAAGCCAAAGTATGAAGGAAGTGAAAAAAAATGAAGAAAATATAAAAATGGTGAAAAGAAAAAATGAACACTGGTTTTGTTATCGCCAAGGCAGCAATAAAAAAATATAGCGAGGGTGCCTCTTCACCTAGTGCCCTAAGGCCAACTGGTCTGGGAGTCACTGCTAAGCCTTAGGTGGTGCAAGACGAGGAAAATATTATCACCTAATCTGCAAGCACAGGAGTAATCGGTTGGTTAGTACCTCAAGAAGTATTAACGGTCGCATGAAAATGTGTGAGCGAATCTTAGTATTCATAAAATTAAAAAGTACTGAGGTAGATGGACAAGAGTGTGATAGCTTGAATTGAATTCTCCGAGTGTAGGGATGTTCTTTACACACACGTGGGGTTATATGATCAATGTTTGGATGAAAGGTAGGAATGAAGAATAAAGACGATGTTTTATTGAGGGATGATGTGATTTCTAACATTTTTTCATGACAATTAAGATAGGGCTCATGACAACTGAAAAGCTAGTATAGTTGGAAACTCTTCTTTTCAAAGTATTTCTTTTATGGTTCTTGTCTTTATATGTAAATTTCACCATCTTTCTTTTGTTATAGGATTTTGTGGGTGTAATCCGCTGAAAACCCTCAGGAGACAACACTCCTCCTACTAGGGACATCTAGAGGTTTAACGGCTTGTTGCACGCGCTCAGTGCAATCGTGTCTGCCTACGAAAGTGTGCTTAGTTTTCTCCTTTCTTTTTCTCCTCTTAAATAAACTAGTTTGCTCGGGACGATCAAAGATAAGTTTGGGGGTATTTGTTCAGTCGATAAAACTGCACATTTGTAGTACATTTTTCCTACCATTTTTATATTAAAAAAGGACTTTATTATAATATATTATACATATGAGGGTTTATGTGTAAAAACATTATTTTCCATGTGTTAATATATTTTAATTATCATTTGGTAGGAAAATGTATGCAAATATATTATTGATCTAATCCTAGTAGAACAAAGTCTACTAAAATCTTATTTGAGTTGTTGTGCAGAATATTTCCAAGTTGTTATGAAGGATTTAACAAAGAAATCAATTTGTTGAAGAAAACTTGTCAAATTAAGAAGCAAACTTGGAGACCAAGTCTGGAAGTAACAGAGAAAAGATTTTCAGATTCTGAAGATGCCTAGGATTGCCACATGTCACCAGATGAAAGCCCAAGAAAAATAAGCAATTGATCACATCCATTGAGCGCGGATCCGCGGCCAAACACACCATTGGGCCGCGGATCCGCCGCAATAATGATGAGTTGGAAGGCAATATTTTGGGAGATTGACAACTGCTGAATTTTACCAACTTCTCAACAATAAGATTCTGGGTTTGCACTATATAAAGGCACCGAGAGCCTCTTGGAAAAGCCATCAAGCCGACGAGATCACGAAGTCCAAGACGGCTCACGCATCCAGGCTGATCATCAACTGTTCATCTACCTCCTTAGAAGAGATCGAGAAGCAAACTAGGTTTTTGTAATCATTTTCTAAGGAATCAAAGTGTACTTGATCTTGTTGATTAATAAAGGTAGTTCTTTTTCTTATTCTATTTCTTCGTAGTTTAATTATGCAATTTCTCTCCATCTCTTCTTCTCCCAACATGCGCGAGTAATTCTCCGCTTGTTAGGGTTCGTAGGATTAGGGTAGGCTAATGGACGATGAAAATAACTAAACCCTTTTTAAGTCCTATAAAGTTTAGGAACTTTATCAAAAGAATCATTAACATCCTAATCGGGCGCGCTAGCAATTCTTTGCTAGTTCCGACCGCGATTAGAGATTAGATTAATGATTGTTTTGGTAAAGGCTAGATAATGAACGGAGTTCCGTGTCGAGGTAAGGGTTAAGAGTGGGATTCCTTTTCCCTCCAGAAACCCTAATCTACACGCATCACCGTCGTTCTAGTTCTAAATCTATTAATGGATAAAAAGGGTAACTTTTAATTAATCTTCCATAACTACTAAATCCTAACGAACCCTACAAGCCCTATTATTATATTATTTAAATCTCTAAAATAATCTAGATCTATATTTTACATTCTTTTTTAACGTAGATCTAGAAACCAATCTATAAAATTCTTATTTCCTCCTCTCTTTCAACACATCTAAAGTAAAAGTAAAAGGTTCCACGTTTCCTAGAGGACGACCCGTACTCATCTCGGTCTAGCTACGTGCGACACCGTTATTGATTGCGGTTAAACTACAAACACACTCTTTCGTATCAATCAGGCGCTGAGCGCCAGTCCAGAGAGCGCAGAAGTGCAGTTCAAGAGCGCAATGCGCATTTGATCAATTTTATGATATGAGCTTTTTAAAAGAGACTTTGTCTCAAGATCTAAGAACAACCGTTCTTATTTTGTTTCAATCTCTTATATTGATGAAAGGCTTTGCCTTTATGGATCTATAATCCTTAAGAGAATTGAATTATTCTACTTTTTATAATGAGATGTTCATGATCTCTATGAGAAAGACTTTAGTCTTATAGATATATGATCTGTGAGAAGTAAGTTCTTCTTTTATTTCATGATGAGATCTTTTGATCTCTTTGTGAAAGACTTTTTGTCTTTGTAAATCTATGATCTTTTTAAAGAAATGAATTCTTCTTTTTATGAGATGATTTCATCTCTATGTTCATCATCATCATTTTTACCTTGAAGAAAGATCTTCTTGCAAGAGCTTGCTCTTTGAATTTTCTCAAAGTTTATAGGGAGGTTTCTCTCTCTCTTTTTTTTCCTCAGACTTGAAGTCTAGGGGCCTTTTTATAGGGTAGGCTGATTTGTTGAATCGGTTAAAGAGATCTTTCTCTGATTGATTTGGGGATATTTCCCCACCATCGGATCTTTGATCCTAGCACTTCTGTTTTACAGAAGGCAATCTTTTTGTTTTTAACAAGATTGGAAAATCTTTCCATAAAGAATTTATTTTGTCTTTTGGTAATTTTTATTTACCATTGGATCATTGATCCAACGGTGCTCTGATTTACAGAGCACAATCTTGTTATTTGGAAATATTTTTTGAGAAATCTTTCCTTAACAGAATTTAACTCTGATTAATTAATGATTTATCATTATTATTAGATCTTTGATCTAATGGTGGGGAGCTTTTAGTTCCAGCGTTAGCACACCCGTGCTCTGCATGTGGTGCACTGCTTGAAGGGCATCGCACATTGCGCTAGCGCACCTGTATTTGATACGTAGTGCGCTGCTTGGAGCGTAGCACCTAGCGCTAGCGTGCACGTGGCGTGCTGCTTAGAGCGCAGCGCACCCAGCGCTAGCGCCCACGTGCTTTGCACTTGGTGCGCTGCTTACGGCGCATCGCACTTGGCGCTGCATCTGAAGCGTTGCTTCATTTCAAAAATTTGAATTTTAAACAGAGATTTGCTCTGATTGGGGGAAACAAATTCCCCCCACCGTTGCGCTTACGTGGCCCACATGTGAGTGCAGCGGTGGCAGCATCTGCGCCCTTGGATCTACTGAGAAGTTGAAACGGCACTCAGTGTCTATAAATAGGACTTTTGGTCCTTAGGATGATTTCTGTTCATCTTCTTCCTTATTTTTTAAGAATTTTTATTCTCTCATAGAGCATAGCTCTCCATCTTAAGAATTTTCTTAAGGACAAAAACCCTGTCAAAATTTAGGTAAAGATTAAATCTTTTAATAATCTAGGGTTTTACCCATTAACAGAGCCTTGCTCTTCATAGATCTTTGATCTAAAGAAAACCCTTTTAGGGTTTCATTAATAGAGCTTTTGCTCTCTTCAAATCATGAAGAACTCTTAAGAGTTCGTTCATGGATCTTGAAGATCTCAGAATTTTTTAATTCGTATATAAAAAAATTGTTTTTAATTTTCTTGATGGATTATTCCATCATTTTCTTTCGGAGCAAAGCTCTTGAGGAATTTTTATTCCTTCATGATCAGAGTTTGACAAGTGTTACTCTGTCACAGAGCACTGCTCTCAAATGGAGATTTACTCCTCTGCCCGAGAGATCTCTCATTTAATGAGAATTTCATGAGGATTTCCTTATTTAATCAATAGTCTCATCAAATGATTAGGCTGTTTTATTAATGATGAACTGTCATCTAGATTTTGTGGGCCCCCTTTGGTCCCTCTCTACTGCATTGCAGCGTGGTACAAATTTTAAAGTACCAAGTGCCAGAATTTAAATTAAATTATCGCATTGACAGTTGACTTTTGTCCCTTTTCGCGCAGGCGACATGTCTTTCGATCCCTTTTTCCCGTTTGTTCGTTCAGAGGGAAGATTCCCTGGAGCGCCTGTGGACCGGGAAGTCTTAGCATTGATCAAAGATCATGACCCGGAACATAAGAATCTTCACCTCTGGGGGGCATGGTACAATCAGATTATTAGGGGTCAGCAGAGCTTTTTGTGCGCAGTACCCTCAGAGCCCATCATGGCGATCCATTACGCCGACCCACCCCCGGTGAACTATACCGTGGAAGAAGTCAAATGGACTTCGGGAGGTCTTCTTCAGCCTGCTATGGCTTTGATACCTGTTCAGCCTCCAAAGGCTTTGGATACCCTGGGGCGACGTATTTGTCAAGGCGAGGTGCGACCGTGGGGACAACCATATATGATTGGGCTAATTCCTCGTCATCCAGCTGGCTATCTGCAATGGGCCCGCTACATTCTGTCAGCGAAGAAGTCACAGTTGTTGAGGCTTGGGTTGTATCCCGCCATTTATGCTTCTCTCTTCCAGTATTCTACGCTTCCCGCCTGGTGGGTTAAGGCCTTTTTGGAGCAGTGGAACATTCCTACTCACACCTTCCTTTCGCTGGACCGAGAAGTATCAATTTCCTTCGAGGAATTTGCAGAAGTTTCTGGCTTACCGGTTATGGGGGAGTATTATGAAGAACTGCTTCCTACAGATGAATACGTTTTTGGTGCCAAGCCAGTGATGATGGGCCTTACCCAGGAGAACGCCATTCAACACCAGTTCCCTAGCTTAATCAAAGTGTTGAATATTTATGAAGGCCTTTTTCTCGAATCTGGGAGCCACGGGGTTAATTTCGAGGATTTCATTGCTCGTTTTCTCCATCCGGAAGTCCTCTCGAAGGATGCTGCTAAATTCGCCAAACTTGACGACCCTTTCGGTTTAGGGTTAAACAACTTCCCAATGGCGGAGGCGGATCAAAAGTGTTTCTTCCTTCCCAACACTCCAGTTGTTTCTTTCGCGGAGGTCGCAGTCCCTGGGATTGATGAGGAAACATTCTTTTTGGGGTTTCTTGGGCTATGGCTGAGCTGGTTTGTGCTCCTGATGCACCCTCGCCGTATGAGGCCGTCTATCTTCTATCCGGCTCACCGAATGATTATTGGGGTGAATGTGGCTGTCGGGGTTGCCGGGTTAACTCATCTGTATTACGGCCTCAGCCAAGCGGCGGATACTACTGAACCCGGAGTGCAGCATGTGAACTTCTCGATGCATTACTTCATGTCGTGGCTCGACCTACATGCCTTTGGCGTTTTCGGTATCCATAAGAGGCCGTCCTTCTACGACAGGTGCGGCTTCCCACGGATTATGCGATTAGTCAACGCATCTATTGTAAATCCGTCACCGCGGGAAGCTAGTGGTTTGCTCCTTCATCCTCGCACGGTTGGAGATGGCATGACTTTCACCGACAAGATCCTGACTATCGGCAAAGAGTCCGCGACGACGGTGCAGCTATTGCGGGACATTTTTAAGGATGGAGCCTCTGTTTTGAAAGCTCGGGAAATCCTTCATTTATATTCCATCAGACCAGGCTTTCTAGTGTTTAGGCAAAATGATGCGGTGTTATTCATGAGATACAACCCACACCGTTTCGCCCAGCAGCTGAGCTACAATCAGGGAGTCCCGCTTGAGGCTTTTTTGTTAGAACCTGCTGTCACTAAAGAGGGAATGCAAAACGCGCTGCATCATTTCATGCGCATGAACATGGGGTCCAACTTCTTTATCAGCGAACCGAGCTGTGTCCCGAAGGCCCTTAGTGTGTACGTGGCGTGGTACCAGCATTCAATGGGCGCCGTCATCAGGGAGGAGAAGCGACTGTTGCTCGATCGCAAAGGTGCACCCCCTGCTGGTGATCGAAACGACCCTCTGAAGCGACAGACCATTGTCTCGCCTCCTTTAAGTGAAGCTGCCGTGATCGAAGCCCCGCATGACAGGCCCGAGCTACCGATACCCCGGGCTCCTGTAGAAAGGGTGACTGTAGCTTCCCCCAATTCTGGCTTGGGTTCAGATATCGGGACTCGTCGTCCTAAAGTGCCTAGCAAGCGTAAGCTTGTGCTAGCTGCGACCGTAGCTCGCTCGCAAAAGAGGAAGAAAAAGTCGATCCTTTCTGTCGACGTTGTACTCGGCCAGGAGCCTTA
The DNA here is from genome assembly GCA_030015575.1 of Agapanthus africanus. Classification (NCBI taxonomy): domain Eukaryota; kingdom Viridiplantae; phylum Streptophyta; class Magnoliopsida; order Asparagales; family Amaryllidaceae; genus Agapanthus; species Agapanthus africanus. The sequence goes on from JASDDO010000029.1 coordinate 365,416,919, forward strand.
AGCTCTTTATGGCAAGGGCCTGAGCGAGTATGGGACAAACGAGGGTCTATTCATGCCGCCAGATGATACTGATCCGGCGGCTGCCTGATTGGTTTGATTTAGCGTGCTTGCGCTTTCTAAAAGATAGATCAAAAATATTTATAACCGCAATCAAGAACGGCGTCGCTTTGCAGCTAGCCGGTGAGTACGGGTCGGTCCACAGGGATGTTGTGAATTTCCTAATCGCGCTAACGAGTTAATTCCGAAGGGTGTTCGGATTGATTATTAAATCTAAAAACTGAATTAATCTATATCTAAATCTTGCTAGGGTTATGTCTAGGTTAAATTTGGAAAGTCTATAAATCTCACCGCTTTCTATACCCATATGAAGATCTAATTAGGTGTTATGGTAAATATTAATAAAAGGGATTAGGATGATTGGGAAGATTGTTCTTCCTCTAGATTCTTGTCCTTCTTTTCTTAATCTTTACCCTAACCTCCATGGAAAACCTTAAAATCCGGGCCTTTATACTACGGTATCACCGCTACCTCGAGGGATAGGATGCCGTAGGGAGCGGAATAAGAAGGTATGCATGGAGTCCTATGAAAATATATGATGGGCAAGAAAGGGGATGAGAGATCTTCGTCTCTCAAACCTTCCCCAGATCTAACCCTAACAAGCGAGGAGACTACTCACTCATTAGGGAATTGAAGAACATTTATCTAGGGCAGGAATTGAAATCTAAACTAGAGCAAGGAATTAAATCTACTTACAGATGCATCTCTCCAATCATCAACGCAGGGTTGTCAGATCTGAATTCATGAATTGAAAAGAAACACCGATGCTCTCCATAAAGAATTCTAAAATTTATTATTAAAAGGAGGCATAGGGAGGCATAAGAAAATACAAGGCTTTGGGTTCTATTTATAGGACATAGAAACCCTAGGTTTACAATTGCACCGCATGTCTACAATTACAAATATACCCCTAGAAAATCTTTCCACAGCCGCCAAAGAGTTATGGAAAAATTCCTTGCACATTAGGGCTTCAAGTAGCCGCGGAACCGCGGCATGGGCGCACTTGGGCCGCGGTTCCGCGGCCCAATGATGGGTTCATCACTTGGATTTTCTTGGGCTTGGTTTGGTTTTTCTGGGCTTCTTGTTTCATTATTTCTTTTTCCATTTGAGCTTCTGCAGTGATTCCAGAACTTCAGTGAACACTTGTACCGATCCTTTAACCGTCTTTCTTGTAAATTTGGATCTTGAGTTGCCTTGTTGATGGTGAACCGTTCTTCGTTTTTAGGCTTGATTAAGATCCTCCTATTTGTTGGTCAAAATTCTCTTTTTGTGTCGTCTTTTGTCTTTTTCACTATTTCCGTTCCAAGAACCTGCAACCTGTAACATGTAGCAGACATGGGTCAAAAGCACCTGTTTTCATTGTAAAATGCATAAGAATGGGGAATATAAAATACAATATTATGGTGTGAACAAATACCCCCAAACTTATCTTTTGCTCGTCCTCGAGCAAACCTATTTTTTTATTTTATTCTCGATAAAAATCTAACCTAGCCGCACTTTCACAGGGAAACGCGATTGCACTGAGCACGTGCAACAAGCCGTTAAACCTCTAGGTGTCCCTAGTAGGAGGAGTGTTGTCTCCTGAGGGTTTTCAACGGATACTACCCACAAAATCCTATCAATTCGGCTTTTTCGACTTTTGTTTTCCAATTAGGTTTTCTAACAAGGAATTCTATTATCTTCGACCCGCAATTTATCCACCCATATTCTTCACACTTCCTCATTATTTAACTTAAGATTATATATGTTATGTAGACCTACTTAGCTTTCGGCATTTCTTAAGTTTTCCTTCTAGAGTTCCATCTCCACTTAGGAATTTCTATCAACTCTATTAAAGACACAAGTTCTATTCTTCATTCCTTTTTCTTATCTAAACTCCAATCACATATTCCTACGTGTGTGTAAATATCACCCCTACACTTGGAAATTCAAATCAAGCAATCGTACTCCCGTCCATTGTCCAAAGCACTTATTAGTGAATTTGTAAATGAAATTTGCTTACACATCCTTCATGCGACCGTTAATACTTCTTGAGGTACCAACAACCGATTACAAGATGCGTTAGCACTTTAAAGCGTACTTCCTAGTCTTGCAACACCCAAGGCTTTAGCAGTGACTCCCAAACCAGTTGGTCTAAGGCACTAGGTGATGAAGCACCCTCGCTAAATATTTTTCTATTTTTACAGCCTTAAGTAATCACAAAAACCAGTGTCCATTTTTTTTCTTTATCCACTTTTTTTTTTCTTTTTCATTGTGCGAAAGACTTTAGACAAGAGTATTTCAAGGTTTCTTCTACTAATCCAAGTTTCAAGGTGCGTGTTTGTGCATTTTGTAGGGTATACATTTTCAGAATCTAGACTTAAGCTAGGAACTATTTTTCAAACTCATACTCTAATAAAAGTTTTAATACTTTTCCTTCGTTTCGACTTAGCCCAAGAAGTGAACCCAAAATTTGCCTATTTCTAAATAAACTACAAGGCATATACTTTCTACCGTTAAACTTTAAGGAAGGTTATTTTTAGGGTTTTTAATTTACTAAGTCAAAGATCTAGTTGTTCCTAGGCAGTTAACCTATTTGTCAAACTCAAGTCAATTATAGCCAAAATTGAATACAATAATTTTTATAATTTTTGAAAATTTTCAATTTTTTATGGTTTTCAAATAAGTATGCAAATGCAAAAATATGTACAAATGAATGCGAAAGAAGAAGACGTACCGAGCATACCCCCAAACTTGAACTTGACAGTGTCCTCACTGTCATGCTAAACCAAGAGGGTCAAAATACCGATACTCCCCTGTTTATTTATTTATAATTTTTTTTTATTTTTAATGTTTTGAATTTTTTTTTTGTTTTTTTATAGAAAAAGAAAACAAAAGATATATACATATATACAAAGGTCCCCCAAACTTAAGCTTGGCCTTACACAAGCCAAAGGTTAACACCAACCATTCAAAAATCTTATCGTGGAAATGGTATAGTTGGTGCAAGAAAATGAGAAGCACGCGAGACCGTGTGGAAAGAGGAATGGTAGAATATGGTCTCGGTGGGGGAGAAGAATGGCGAAAAGAAGAAGGAAGTGGAGTACGATCTTGAGGGTGTAAATTGAGTGAATAAATTAGCGCAATATGTGATGACCGATATGTTATAAGCGATTGCGCTAACCTATCTACTCGTCGAGAAATGGGATCAAATCCCTCAAGATTCGCAAGAAAACATGGGTATGCCGAACTTGGTATAGGAGATGAAAGCGTAACGGTCATTTGTTCGGTCGGAACAATAGGAAGGAGGGAGGGTGATATAACAGTCAAAGGTTCAGGAGGCTGAATTGGAAAATCCGACACATCAAATAAAAATGGTTCAACCTCGATATTATCCTCAAGACTCTCCTCAGTATTATCCTCAATATGTAATTCATCCATGCCATTATCATCAAAATCAAGACGCATATGAGATTCGGGAGAAACATTTAATAACTCGGGATGATGATTTGAACATAAAATTTCTATTAAATCGACAGGTTCATCATCCGAAATATTCCCGGCGTCTATATCCTCAATCAAGTGAAAATCAATTTCTTTAGCCACCTCATCAAAAGCATGGATATCTATAGATTTAGGTTCTAGAGTGGAGGTGTAAAGATCGAAAGGATTAGGTGCGGTTTCACTCGAAAGGGGTTCCTCACAATTAGGCAAATCAAACACTACAAAATCGCACAACTCATTTTTATTTTTAACTGGTGAATCATTTGGAACAATCAATGGAAAACAGGAGTTGTGGGCTTCAATTGGGTAAGGGTAGGTTTGATTTGAAAATCCTCTCTCATTCTCACTCTGTCCAACCGCCGCCTCATACATTGAAAAATTTGGAGCTAGCGAAAAACTAGCTACCGGTTCAGCAGGTTGCATAAGGGTGGCCACGGACGCTTCCACATTCCTAACCATTTTGTTTGTTGCTGCGATATACGCCTCCAACGCCTCTTCCAAACTAGACTTGGGTGGTAAGGGGGTTTCGGTAAAAGATTCGAAATTGTTTGAATATGTGAAACTCCCAAAAGGCTGTATAGAAGCAGTGTCTAGTGAAGGTGGGAAGGTCGGGTAGGACGGGTAGGAAGTGGGTGATTGGACCGGGGTAGGGTCAACATATGGATAAAAAGGTGAATAGTCGTGTTGATCCCTAAAACTAGATGAGTGGAGAGGGGTGAAAGATCGACTGCGAGATTGAGCAATATGCTCAGCAATGGACATCGGCTTAGGAGTGACAGAAGGACTTGAAAAAGAGGTATCAACATATGGAGGTGGTAAAGGTTGACTTGGTTGACACAAAGTGGGTTGAAAAGTCGAATTGTTTCTCCTAGACGCCTCTATTTGATCTTTCAAAGATATTTTAGGCATGGAAGGATCGTCTTTAAATTGATTGAACAAATTGCCGAACGACGCAAAATTAGGTTCGGGATACCAAAGTTCGGCAAGTGATTTGTTATGTGGGGTACCCATGTTAGAAGAAAGGGAGAAAGAAAGAAAGTTGGGTGGTGGTGCAAGGATTTGTGTACGGCAAAAGTTTGCAAGTTCTCTAATAAAAATTTTCCTTTTTCTTTTTCTTTATTTGAAAATTGTTGCAAAAAGATTTTTAATAAAAGATATGCAACAAAAAGATTACTTGCAATCAGTTATTATTTCAAGCGGGGCCCAAAAATCCTGCACAAGATTGTTATTTGGAAGGGAATATATTTTTAAAGTGCACAAAATTTTTGCAGGAATTTTTCAGAAAAGATATATCTAGATCTCCAGAGAAAGAACAGAGGATCTTACAGAGGAAATTCAACGAGATGATGTCACTGTCCCGCCGAGTTTCCGCGGTCTAAGAGCCCTAATGCCGCGTTTTCACGGTCAACAAGCAGGCACGATTCCCAAGATTTTTTCTGACGGTCTGAAACTCCAAGACCGCGGCGGATCCGCGGTCTAAAGTGGGTTAGCGCGGCGGAAGAGCGGTGCAATGGAGGGCTCGGGTCTCGGGAAAAATTCTGCTGCTCTGATTTTGAATTCCCCTTCTGTTTTGATATTTGGTTTTCTGTTTCTCTTTCTGTAGATTTCCAGATCCGAGTTTGTTCCTGCAAGATTTCACACAACAAAGTACCCTTTCCAAAAAATAACAATGAAATATATATATTTTTTTGATTTCTTTTTTTTTTATTTTTATGATTTTTTTAAATTTTAAGATTAACCCGAAATTGCAAAAAGGAAATTTCTACGCCATCCCCGGCAACGGCGCCATTTGATTGGTTTGATTTAGCGTGCTTGCGCTTTCTAAAAGATAGATCAAAAATATTTGTAACCGCAATCAAGAACGGCGTCGCTTTGCAGCTAGCCGGTGAGTACGGGTCGGTCCACAGGGATGTTGTGAATTTCCTAATCGCGCTAACGAGTTAATTCCGAAGGGTGTTCGGATTGATTATTAAATCTAAAAACTGAATTAATCTATATCTAAATCTTGCTAGGGTTAGGTCTAGGTTAAATTTGGAAAGTCTATAAATCTCACCGCTTTCTATACCCATATGAAGATCTAATTAGGTGTTATGGTAAATATTAATAAAAGGGATTAGGATGATTGGGAAGATTGTTCTTCCTCTAGATCCTTGTCCTTCTTTTCTTAATCTTTATCCTAACCTCCATGGAAAACCTTAAAATCCGGGCCTTTATACTACGGTATCACCGCTACCTCGAGGGATAGGATGCCGTAGGGAGCGGAATAAGAAGGTATGCATGGAGTCCTATGAAAATATATGATGGGCAAGAAAGGGGATGAGAGATCTTCGTCTCTCAAACCTTCCCCAGATCTAACCCTAACAAGCGAGGAGACTACTCACTCATTAGGGAATTGAAGAACATTTATCTAGGGCAGGAATTGAAATCTAAACTAGAGCAAGGAATTAAATCTACTTACAGATGCATCTCTCCAATCATCAACGCAGGGTTGTCAGATCTGAATTCATGAATTGAAAAGAAACACCGATGCTCTCCATAAAGAATTCTAAAATTTATTATTAAAAGGAGGCATAGGGAGGCATAAGAAAATACAAGGCTTTGGGTTCTATTTATAGGACATAGAAACCCTAGGTTTACAATTGCACCGCATGTCTACAATTACAAATATACCCCTAGAAAATCTTTCCACAGCCGCCAAAGAGTTATGGAAAAATTCCTTGCACATTAGGGCTTCAAGTAGCCGCGGAACCGCGGCATGGGCGCACTTGGGCCGCGGTTCCGCGGCCCAATGATGGGTTCATCACTTGGATTTTCTTGGGCTTGGTTTGGTTCTTCTGGGCTTCTTGTTTCTTTATTTCTTTTTCCATTTGAGCTTCTGCAGTGATTCCAGAACTTCAGTGAACACTTGTACCGATCCTTTAACCGTCTTTCTTGCGAATTTGGATCTTGAGTTGCCTTGTTGATGGTGAACCGTTCTTCGTTTTTAGGCTTGATTAAGATCCTCCTATTTGTTGGTCAAAAGTCTCTTTTTGTGTCGTCTTTTGTCTTTTTCACTGTTTCCGTTCCAAGAACCTGTAACCTGTAACATGTAGCAGACATGGGTCAAAAGCACCTGTTTTCATTGTAAAATGCATAAGAATGGGGAATATAAAATACAATATTATGGTGTGAACACTGCCATTGCAGCTTCTGAGCAATTGGCAAGCCACGAAGCGAGACTGGCCATCCTGGCCCAATCAGGTAACCATTAGCTGTATCTTTCGTCATCGCATCGTATTTTTGTCATCATGTTTTGACTGACACTTTTCCTTCTTTAACAGGCATTTCCACCGAAGAAGCTCTCGCAGCTTCTCTCAAGACTTTTGAGGAAGAGGAAAGACTTCGAGTATCCTTAGGCATCGGTACATTTCGGTTCACCGTGTCTCCTCTCCCGTTTCTTATGGGTAATCTGACCCCTTCTTTTCATCTTATTACAGGCACTACCTCTACTCAAGTTATTCCAGACGTGGCACCGACTTCACAGGGCGGTGCAGAGACGCTTCCCGGGTCGGCTATCGAAGTCTCAGTTCCGCCGGTATTGCCGAAAGAAACTTCACTTAAGCAACCGATGACGGATGCCATAACGGCTCCGGAGGTAACTATTGGCGCGGACGATGACGTCCCGTTGACGGAGGTCTTTAGGAGATCTGCCCTCACGGCCCGGGGGAAGGAAGCGTAAAATGCGTGCGGCAAGGGAGCATACTACCGCCTTGGATGCAGGTGCAGGTCCAAGCGCTGTTACCCCTGCCCCTACTCCTTCATAGGATACTTCGGCTGCCTTGTCTACCGCCCACAGACAGGCAGCACGTGCGGCTCGGGAAGTAATCGAAAAACCGACCCAAGGTAACGTGACATTGGGTTCTTTTGTCAAAGTTTTAATTTTCAGGTTCTCATATATCTTATCTTGTAGGGCCGATTCTTGCCGAGGAAGTGGTGGGTGACGTGGCGGCAACCACTGAGCCTGAGATAGCGGTAGGTGAGACGACTACAATCGTCGAGCCCGAGGTAGCGGTAGGTGAGATGGCTACAACCGCTGAGCTTGAGGTAGTCACTCTTTCTCAAGAGTCGGGCACTGCTCCAATCATCACTCTTTCCTCTTGCGGGTCCTTGCCGTTGCCGGGCGCTGCGAGTGTCACGACGATTCTCGTGGAGTCGGGGGATGAGGCTACGGGTGGCGAGACCGTTCCGATGGAGGAGGGTGAAGCATTCGCTGCATCCAATGACGCTCTTGTCGCGGTCTCGACCGGCGACTCACAAGGTAGATTTTGGGTCATTACTCTCCCCTTTATTCTGCAATCCCTTTCAATTTCCTTTTGACAGTGTTTCTCTTATTTCTAATACAGGTGTGATGAGCGTTGGGGTTGTGCAACCCGAGGAAGCATCTCCAGTTGCTGCTTTGACGGTGACCGCTCCTTTACCTTCTTTCGTACCCTCTCAAATGCTGGAAGGTGTGGATTTGTGACCCATCAGCTTCATTGTAGGCAGTATACTTCATGTACTGACATTGCATTATTATATGCTTGCAGGAGTCCTTTTTGATCACCTGTATTAGGTGCTACACCCACACTTCTCCTTTTAGTCAGAGATTGCCTCTTCTAGCGGAGCTGGTGAGTACAGCCTTTAGCTAACGTCTTTTATTTTCTTTGACGGGTAGTCAAATCGTTTCTAATTCTTCTTTGTTTTAATTGCAGCCCTATAGCTCGAAGGAGGAGACGAAAGAACAGTTGCACCACCGGTACTCCCGGTTTTGCCACCTGCTGCAGCCGGTATAGTAAACTCCGTTGTTTATGAACTTCTTTTATTTATTGAACCGTTACTTGACTGTGATTTGCTTTGTAGCCGTGACACCGACTTCAGCTCCGTTTGAGTCTCAAGTCATAATACCAGCAGGCCCCTTCTCTCGACGCCCCTCCTCCAAAGGTGCTATGAATAGCCTGCGCACGTTGACCGATCATCTCGAGGAGCTTGATACGGAGACTCCTGCCCTTGCTGTAGATTTCGCTGCTGAGGTTAATCCCATGCTGGCGACGCTCATGCACTTTCATAATGAAGGCGTCGTGGAGTCCTGGGTTAATCATTGCAGAAAAATCGAGGCCTGCCTGCATGAGCTTGAGTTTAGACGTCCTGCCCCTGAGGTCTTGGCTGTGAACTCCCAGCGGGCTGCATGGGTCGAGGAGAGCACCCCTTATTTCCGCCATCTTGAACAAAAGGCAGCTTTGAGGCGTAAAGAGCGCGAGGAGACTTCAAGCGAATCTGCTCGATTGCATGCTCAAGTTGATGCAAACGCTGCACAGTTGAAAGTTATCTTCGAAAGTCTTCTACGATGTATTTCTGACGGGCTCACGCTGAGGCAAAAGCTTGACCTCATCGAGCGAGATGCATAGAATCGTGGGGCAGCTCAGCGGGTCGTCGAAAAGCAACTTTCATCCTACTTGCAGCAACGAGCTCAGGTCAAAGCAGAGTTGGCCGCGGCAGCTGCCCAAGAAAAGGGGCTGAGGGAAGTGCGCGAGTGGCTGATCGGTCTATTGAAAACGCTTCCCTCTCAAAAATTATTTTTGTACCATTTGTAATTTTGAATAAAATGTATCCACTTTTTTTTTATTCTTTCATAAGATGTATTTTGTATCCAATTGAATTTATGAATAAAAGATACATTTCTTTCGCAATGTCTTGTGTCATCTCTTGACTTTCTTCTTTTCTTTGTTATTAGCATGTCACTCTAGTAAGCATAGCCTGCAGATAGTAGAGAGAGCATTCCGTTTTGAATCCTTCGAGAGGTAGTGATGGCTTAGAAAGCAGGTTCAGATCTGCTGCCTAAGACTTTTCAACTTCATGAGCCGTGAGGGTCTCATAAAGACTTTTCTCCCTACGAGTCGAGAGTATCTCGTAGGTGTATTTTCTCCTTAGGAATCGTGAGGATTCCTAAGTGCGTTTTCTCTTATAAGTCGTAAGGATCTTACAAGAGAGTTTTCTTCCTTACGGGTCGAGAGGACCTGTAAGTGATTGATGGTGTTGCCATTATCCGCACTTCGCGGAGTCAGGAGTTACTCTGGGCGTTTCCCACGGGGTCAAAATTGACTTTAACCGTGTTCTACGGGACCGTGATTTGCTCTAGACGCTTCCTACGGGGTCAGGATTGACATAGCCATGTTCTGCAAGGACCAGGATCCACTCTGGACGTTTTCCACGAGGTCAGGATTGATATAGGCCGTGTTCCACATGACCAGGAATTTGCTCTGGATGCTTCCCACGGGGTCTGATTAACATAGCCGTGTTCTGCGAGGACCAGGATCCGCTCTGGACGTTTCCTACGGGGTCAGGATTGACATAAGCCGTGTTCCACGTGACCAGGAATTTGCTCTGGATGCTTCCCACGGGGTCATAGCCGTGTTCTGCGAGGACCAGGATCCGCTCTGGAGGTTTCCCACGGGGTCAGGATTGATATAGGCCGTGTTCCACGTGACCAGGAATTTGCATTGGATGCTTCCCACGGGGTCATAGCCGTGTTCTGCGAGGACCAGGCTCCGCTCTGTACGTTTCCCACGGGGTCAGGATTGACATAGGCCGTGTTCCACGTGACCAGGAATTTACTCTGGATGCTTCCCACGGGGCCAAAGCTGTGTTCTGCGAGGACCGGGCTTTGCTCTGGACGTTTCCCATGGGGTCAGGATTGACATAGGCCGTGTTCCACGTGACCAGGAATTTTCTCTGGATACTTCCCATGGGGTCATAGCCGTGTTCTGCGAGGACCAGGATCCGCTCTGGACGTTTCCCACGGGGTCAGGATTGACATAGGCCGTGTTCCACGTGACCAGGATTTTGCTCTGGATGCTTCCTACGGGGTCATAGCCATGTTCTGCGAGGACCAGGCTCCGCTCTGGACGTTTTCTACGGGGTCAGGATTGACATAAGCCGCGTTCCACGTGACCAGGAATTTGCTCTGGATGCTTCCCACGGGGTCATAGCCGTGTTCTGCGAGGACCAGGCTCCGCTCTGGACGTTTCCCACGGGGTCAGGATTGACATAAGCCGCGTTCCACATGATCAGGAATTTTCTCTGGATGCTTCCCACGGGGTCATAGCCGTGTTCTGCGAGGACCAGGCTCCGCTCTAGACGTTTCCTACGGGGTCAAAATTGAATTAATCTGCGTTCCACATGACTAGGAATTTGCTCTGGATGCTTCCCACGGGGTCATAGCCGTGTTCTGCGAGGACCAGGCTCCGCTCTGGACGTTTCCCATGGGGTCAGGATTGACATAGGCCGTGTTCCACGTGACCAGGAATTTGCTCTGGATGCTTCCCACGGGGTCATAGCCGTGTTCTGCGAGGACCAGGTTCCGCTCTGGACGTTTCCCACGGGGTCAGGATTGACATAGGCCGTGTTCCACATGACCAGGAATTTTCTCTGGATACTTCCCACGGGGTCATAGCCATGTTCTGCGAGGACCAGGATCCGCTCTGGACGTTTCCCACAGGGTCAGGATTGACATAGGCCACGTTCTACGTAACCAGGAATTTGATCTGGATGCTTCCCACGGGGTCTGATTGACATAGCCGTGTTCTGTGAGGACCAGGCTCCGCTCTGGACGTTTCCCACGGGGTCAGGATTGACATAGGCCATGCTCCACGTGACCAGGAAGGTTGACTTTATCCGCATTTCACGGAGTCGGGGTTTGACTCTCGGTCATCTGTGCTCCGCAGAGTCATGGAACTGAGCATTGCCGCGGTTTCGCTTTGCTTGATGTTACGCCTGTTGTAATGAGACACATGTTGAGATGATCTCTAGGCTGTCTGTGAACCGTTGAGATTTGGCTTCTTCTTCCGATGGAGCCTGGGGAGGGAAGGTGTGATTCCTTCTTTGTTTGTGCCCTGGATTGTATACATGGATTGATGTGATATCACCTGTAGGGCATAAATTTCATTTTTTTTATTTCTTTCCGCGATGCTCTATCATTTCAGCTTTTATATCGCAAAGGTCGCGATTGCCTAATCATTTCGGCTATTTTTCGCGGTGCCCAATCATTTCAGCTATTTGTTTTATTTTTACTCGCTGCTTTTTATTGCGAGTTGCCCAATCATTTCGGCTATTTTTGTATGCATACATTTTTACTTGCTGATTTTGTTGCAAGTCGCCCCATCTTTTCGGCTATTTCGTATGCTTGTGTGGCTCGTTGGCTTTTCGCTGCAAGCTTGGAATTAGACACCGATTTCGGCATCAGCATCGCTACAACTGGGATATTGCCAGGAGCGAATCATCATTTGCCTCTTTCGATGTCGAACAAAGGTGGCTTAGCAAACAGGGTTAAGATCCTGTCGACTAAGGCTTTTGACTTCATGAGCCGTAAGGGTCACATAAAGGTATTTCTCCCTACAAGTCGTGAGGATCTCGTAGGTGCGTTTTCTCCTTAGGAATCGTGAGGATTCCTAAGTGTGTGTTCTTTTATAAGTTGTAAGGATCTTACAAGAGTGTTTTCTCCTTATAAGTCGAGAGGATTTACAAGGGTTGTTCACCATGTAGACATATCCCTAGTCGCGGGTAGGACTTTGTTAGGGAAATGATTATTCGCGCCCGTGGATTGTATACAAGGGTCAATACTGAACCGCTTGTAGGGAAGCATTGGAGGTTGCGATGGCTGCTTAAGAACAGGTTCATATCCCTATAGCTTAAGGCTTTTGAATCCTATGAGTCGTGAGGGTCTCAAAGGGGGAATTCTACTTACGAGTCGTGAGGATCTCGTAAGTGTAATTTCTTCTTAGGAATCGTGGGGATCCCTAAGTGTGTTGCTCCCTTGTGAGTCGTAAGGATCTCACGCAGGTGGTTTCTCCTCACAAGGTCGAGAGGACCTTGCAAGTGTCTTTTAACGAGATTGCGCCCTTTCGGGTTTTCACAAAAACTCGCCGGTAGCCCTGCTGTTTTTACTCACGGAGCCCTTTCGGGTTTTCATCCGTGCCCATTTTGCTTATGGACATACCGTTTTCTTTTTCTTTCTTTTTTTCCCTTCTTTTTTTTGTGTGAGCCTTGGGATGCTGCAGTCCGTAGTAGTTTATCGACGTCTCGGTCAACAACTAGTTTTAGGATATAGTGGTCCATTGTTAGTTTAAGGATGTTTCGGTCCGGACCATCTACTACTTATAGAGTTTGGGCTTAGGAAGATAGCGAGCGGACATAGTCGTCGTCATCTATCGTTGACCTAAGCCGTGACTCGTCAGGCGTAGTATTTCTTTAGGAAGCGACCTTTTATTGGCCTGAAAGGTCTTTCACCATGTATGTCCATGAGTAGATAGGCTCCACCCTGGTAGACTTTGTCTATGATATACGGGCCTTCATAGTTCGGCTCGAATTTCCCTCACTTGGCACGATTGGGGATCATAGGTCTTTTAACCACTAGCACGAGTTCACCTTGACGGAATGTTCTCGGTCCAGTCAACCTTTCATATGAGCGCGCCATCTTTGCTTTATAAGCCTCCAGACTCTGTTGCGCCACGAGCCGGTTTTCATCAAGGGCATCAAGCTCCTCAAGCCGAAGGTGAGCATTTTCTTCGTCTGTTAGCTCGTAGCGAACCGCCACTCGTAGAGAGGGTAACTCTATCTCAAGGGGGAGTACCGCTTCCGTACCGAATACCAACGCGTACGGCGCTGTGTTCGTGGCCGTTTTGAACGTAGTTCGATACGCCCAGAGAGCTTCATGTAGTATCTCGTGCCAGTCCTTCTTATTTCGAGACACCGTATTTTTCACCATCTTTGTCAATGTCTTGTTGAAAGCCTCAGCTAGACCGTTAGCTCGAGGATTATAGACTGAAGAGTATCTCCAGTCTATGTTATGTTGTTGTGCGAAGCGGCTGATCTTGTGGCTTCTGTAGGATGGCCCGTTATCGGAGATGATCCGTCGCGGAGTGCCGAACCGATAAATGACGTGTGTCTTGAAGAAATAGAGTATATTTTCCGTCTTCACTTCTCTCAGTAGTACTGCTTCTGCCCATTTGGAGAAGTAATCAGTTGTCTCCAAAATGAACCGATGTCCTTTAGACGATGCTGGCTTGATGGGGCCGATTATGTCAGTTCCCCACATTTCAAACGGCCAGCTAGCCACTGTTGGATGCAGTGGATTTGGATGCTGATGGATAAAGTCTCTGTGAATCTGGCATGAGTGGAACTGTTTTCGTATTCTAAGCAGTCTTGGATCATCGTGGGCTAATAATAACCCATCATTTTAATCTTCAGCTTCATCTTTCGGCCGGCTTGGTGGGAACCGTAGAGTCCATCGTGAGTTTCTTGGACGATTCTCTTTTCCTCTTCAGGTCCCAGGCATCTTAGCCATAGAGAATCAAATGACCTCTTATACAAAGTATCATTGATGAAGGCGAAAGACAGATCTCGTTTCATAAGCTGATGTCTTGAGGATGCATCTTTAGGTGTTCGACGGGACAATGACTCAAAAAGGAAATAAGAGACACATGGACGGGCCCTCTGTTGACACATCCCCGTGCCCCAGTCCTATTACTTTTGACTGACTGGGCCTACCTTGTTTGAAGTGGTCTATAAAGACTTCTCTCCAATCCTCAGCCTTTTCCTGGTCTTTTATTTGCATAGCCATTTGCTCGGTTTCTCCCTTTTCCTCGGACGACTCCGGAGATATTTCTGCCGGTGCAAGAACCTGACGGCTTTGCACAATGATCCTCACGTCATCGAGGCTCTCGTCAGCCAGTTCTTTAGCGAGCTTGGCTAACGCATCCGCCTTGCTATTTTCCGCACGCGGTATGCTTTCCAGGGCATAGGAAAGAATTTGAGTCAGCAGTTGCTGCACTCTCTCTCCGTATTTCACTAACTCTGGTTTGCACGTTTAATAGTCGCCATTTACTTGACTAACGACCAGCTGGGAGTCTCCGTATATGAGGAGGTTTTCAATTTCCATGTCGACGACGATCTCAAGACCTGCTATCAAAGCTTCATATTCGGCTTCGTTGTTCGTCCTCGGATCTGTTAAGGAGAAGGCAAAGTGCATTATCCCTCCTTGTAGAGTCACAAAGATGAGGCCTACCCCAGATTTGATTATAGGGGTGTGTTCATACCATAATATTGCATTATTATATTCCCCATTCTTATTCGTTTTATAAATAAACAGGTGCTTTTGACGCATGTCTGCTACATATTACAGGCTACAGGTTCTTGGAGCGAAAACAGTGAAAAAGACAAAAGATGATACAAAAGAGAGAATTTTGACCAACAAATAGAAGGATCCTAGTCAAGCCTAGACGAAGAACAGTTCACAATGTACAAGGCAGTGCAAGGTCTAAAATTTCAAAGCAAACGGTTAAAAGACCACTATAAGTTTTCACCGAAAGATCTGAAGAAAACCCAGAAGGCAAATGGAGAAAAGAATCACAGAAATAAAAAGCCCAAAGAATCAGGAAAAAGCCCAGAAAGTTTCATCATGTAACCCTACCAATGGGCCGCGGAATCGCGGCTCTAGCCCTACCCATGCCGCGGTTCCGCGGCCATCTTGTGCCCGGGGTTCATGAAATTTTCACCGCAAACTTGAGGCGGTGCTGACTAGTCAACCTAAGGGCAAATTTGTAAATGCAGACGTGCGAATCAATTGTAAACCTAGGGATCCTATCTCCTATAAATAGAACCTAAATCATTGTATTCTTTTTATGCCTCCCTATGCCTCTTTCTATGAATAAAATTCAGATTTCTTTTGGAGAGCATCGATGCCTCTTTTCATATCATGAATTCAGATCTAACAACCCTGCGTTGATGTTTGGAGAGAGCCATCTGTAAAGTAAGTAGGTAATTTCAATTCTTGCCCTATGTAATTTCTATTTCTCTGCCCTAGATAAATGTTTTTAAATTCCCTAATGAGCGAGTAGTCTTCTCGCTTGTTAGGGTTAGCTTTGGGGAAGGCTTTTGAGAGATGAGATCTCTCATCCCTTTCTTGCCCATCATACTTTTTTATAGGACTCCATGCATACACGCACACACCGCGCCCTACGCCACCCTATCCCTCGAGGTAGCAGTGATACCGTAGTATAAAGGTCCGGTTGCGCGTGTTTTCCATGGAGGTTAGGGTAAGGATCGATAAAGGAAGGACAAGAACCTAGAGGAAGGAACACCTTCCCGAATGGATCTAATCCCCTTTATTGATAATTACCATAACTCCTCATAGATCTTCATTTGGGTATAGAAAGCGTTGAGATTTATTTACATTTCCAAACCATTCCTAAACCTAACCCTAGCAAGATTTAGATCTAGATAATCTTAGTATAGATAGATTTAGTTTTTTAGATTTAATAAATCAATCCGACTCCCATCGGAATTAACTCGTTTGAGCGATTAGGAGATTCACAACATCCCTGTGGACCGACCCGTACTCACCGGCTAGCTACATGCGACGCCGTTCTTGATTGCGGTTATAGATAGTTTTTGAGATCAATCAAATGGCGCCGTTGCCGGGGATGGCGTGTTATTTCCTTTTTGCAATTTCGGGTTAATATAAATTAAAAAATCATAAAAATCTGAAAAATCGAAAAAAAATATAAAAATATATCATCTGTTATTTTTTGGAAAGGGTATTTTTTGTGAATCTTTGCAGGATCGACAGATCTGGACAACTCCAGAGTGCGAAACAGAAAAAGGTAGATCAGAACAGAAAGGGATTGGAACAACAGAGCAGCACAATTTTTTCAGAGACCTGAAGCTTCAAATCCGCCGCCCTTCCGCCGCGCAAGCGCGCTCCCGCCGAGTTTCCGCGGCCTTCCCGTCAAATCAGAACCTCAAAATTTTTCTCTGGACCCGCGCCGACTACCTGGTCGCGGAACCGTGGTGGGACCCTCCCTTTGGCCGCGGAATGGCTGCAGTTTGGTGGCGACACCTGTCCAAGTTTGCACTGTAAGCTTCTCTGTTCTTCCTCTGCAAAAATCTCCATATATTTTCTGAAAAATTCCTGCAGGATTCCGTGCACTTTAAAAATATTCTCCCTTCCAAATAACAAGTCTTGTGCAGGATTTGTGCGCCTCGCTTAAAATAGAAATTGATTGCAAGTAATCTTTCCTGTTTGCATATCTTTTATCAAAAATCTTTTTGCAACAATTTCCAAATAAAGAAAAAGGAAAAAGGAAAAATCTTTCTTAACAAACTTTTAAATTTTTGCCGCTAAGAAATCCTTGCACCACCCAACCTTCTTTCTTTTCCCCTTTCTTCTAACATGGGTACCCCACATCATAAATCACTTTCCGAACTTTGGTATCCCGAACCTAACTTTGCGTCGTACGTCAATTGTTTCGGTCGATTTAAAGAAAATCCCTCCATGCCAAAAATATCCTTGAAAGATCAAATAGAAGCGTCTAGGAGAAACAGTTCGACTTTGCAACCCACTTTGTGTCAACCAAGTCAACCTTTACCACCATCATATGTTGATACGACTTTTTCAAGTCCTGCTGTAACTCCTAAACCGATGTCCATTGCTGAGCATATTGCTCAATCTCGTAGCCAATCTTTCACCCCTCTCCACACATCTAGTTCTAGGGATCCACAAGACTATTCACCTTTTTATCCTCATGTTGACCCTACCTCTGTCCAACCACCCACTTCCTACCAGTCCTACCCGACTTTTCCACCGTCACTAGACACTGTTTCTACACAGCCTTTTGGGAGTTTCACATATCCAAACAATTTTGAATCTTTTACCGAAACCCCTTCACAACCCATGTCTAGTCTAGGACAGTCGTTGGAGGCGTACATTGCAGCAACAAACAAAATGGTTAGGAATGTAGATGCGTCCATCGCCGCCCTCATGCAACCTAGTGAACCGGCAGCTGGTTTCCAACTAGCTCCAAATTTTTCAATGTATAAGGAGGCGGTTGGATAGAGTGAGAATGTGAGAGGATTTCCAAATCAAACCTACCCATACCCAATTGAATCCAACAACTCCAATTTTCAAACATGTGTCCAAAATGATGAGTTGTGCGACTTTGTAGTGCTTGATTTGCCAGATTATGAGGAACCCCTTTCGAGTGAAACCGCACCTAATCCGTTTGACCTTTACACCTCCACTCTAGAACCTAAATTGATAAATATCCATGCTTTTGATGAGGTGTCTAAAGAAATTGATTTTCACTTGATTGAGGATATAGACGCCGGGAATATTTCGGATGATGAACCTGTCGATTTGCTTGAAATTTTATGTCCAATTCATCATCCCGAGTCATTAGATGTTTCTCCCGAACTTCATATGCGTCTTGATTTTGATGATAATAGCATGGATGAGTTAAATATTGAGAAGAATTATGAGGATAGTATTGAGGAGAGAATTGAGGATAATATTGAGGTTGAACCATTTTTGTTTGATGTGTCTGATTTTCCAATCCTTCCTCTTGAACCTTTAACTAAATCACCCTCTCTCCTTTCCATCGTTCCGACCACGCAAAAGATCGCGCTAGAAGACTGTGAGCTTGAAAATTTTTCCTTTGAATCTGACACAGTTCTCACAGACGATAACAATTACGAGTGTTTCACTTTTTCGGACGATGTTGATGACTCACCGCCCGAGTTTGAGTCCTTTGAATTTTCAGATGAGTTAGTTGAACCATTAGACTCGGTTGCTTACAGTAGTTTCGAACCATTGATGGAATCTTTTAAGTTCGAGACAGTTTACTACGGTGAGAATGAGACTATCCCTAATTCACTCCCTTTCGTCCTTCCTATCGTTCCGACCGTACAAGAGACCGTTACGCTTTCATCTCCATTACCAAGTTCGGCGTACCCATGCTTTCTTGCGAATCTTGAGGGATTTGACCCCATTTCTCGACGGGTTGATAGGTTAGCACAATCGCTTTTAACACATCGGTCATCACAAATTGCGCTAATTTATTTACTCGATTTACACCTTCAAGATCGTACTACACTTCTTTCTCTTTTCCGCCATTCTTCTCCCCCACCGAGACCGTATCCCGTTTCTACCTCCACACGGTCTCGTGTGCTTCTCATCTCTTTTCTTTCCACTCCATTTTTTCACCAGCTCGACCATTACCACGATAAGATTTTTGAATGGTTGGTGCTAACATTTGGCTTGTGTAAGGCCAAGCTTAAGTTTGGGGGGAACCTTGTTGTATATATGTATATATATATATTTTTTGTTTTCTTTTTCTATAAAAACTAAAAAAAAATTTAAAAAAATTAAAAAATATAATTTTTTTTTAAATAAATAAACAGGGGAGTGCCGACATTTTGACCCTCTTGGTGTAACATGACAGTGAGGACACTGTCAAGTTTAAGTTTGGGGGTATACTCGGTACGTCTTCTACCTTCGCATTCATGTGTACATTATTTGCATTTGCATACTTATTTGAAAACCCATAAAAATTTGAAAATTTCAAAAATTATAAAAATTAAAGTATTCAATTTTGGCCTTATTTTGACTTAAGTTTGACAGATAGGTTAACTGGCTAGGAACAACTAGATCTTAGACTTAGTAAATTAAAAACCCTAAAAATAACCTTCCTTATAGTTTAACAGTAGAAAGTATATGTCTTTGTAGTTTATTTAGAAATAGGAAAATTTTGAGTTCAGTTCTTGGGCTAAGTTGAAATAAAGGAAAAGTATTGATGTTCTTATTAGAGTATGAGTTTGAAAAATAGTTCCTAGCTTAAATCTAGATTCTGAAAATGTATACCCTACAATTTGCACAATCACGCACCTTGAAACTTGGAATAGTAGAGGAGACCTTGAAATGCTCTTGTCTAAAGTCCTTGGTACAATGAAAATAAAAGAGAAAAAGTGTGAATAAAGAAAAAAAATGAACACTGGTTTTTGTGATTACTTAAGGCTGCAAAAATAGAAAAATATTTAGCGAGGGTGCTTCATCACCTAGTGCCTTAGACCAACTGGTTTGGGAGTCACTGCTAAAGCCTTGGGTGTTACATGACTAGGAAGTACGCTTTAAAGTGCAAACGCATCTTGTAATCGGTTGTTGGTACCTCAAGAAGTATTAACGGTCGCATGAAGGATGTGTAAGCAAAATTCATTTAAAAATTCACCAATTAATAAGTTCTTTAGACAACGGACAAGAGTACGATTGCTTGATTTGAATTTCCAAGTGTAGGGGTGATTTATACACATACGTAGGGGTATGTGATTGGGATTTAGATGAAAGAAAGGAGTGAAGAATAGAACTTGTATCTTTAATATAGTTGATAAAAATTCCTAAGTGGAGATGGAACCCTAGAAGGAAGACTTAAGAGATGCCGAAAGCTAAGTAGGTCTGCAGAACATATATGATCTTAAGTTAAATGATGAGGAAGTGTGAAGAATATGGGTGGATAATTTATGAGTTGAAGATAATAGAATTCCTTGTTAGAAAACCTAATTGGAGAACAAAAGTCGATGGGCCTAATTGATAGGATTTTGTGGGTAGTATCCGCTGAAAACCCTCCGGAGACAACACTCCTCCTACTAGGGACACCTAGAGGTTTAACGGATTGTTGCACGAGTTCAGTGCAATCGCGTTTCCCTGCAAAAGTGCGGTTAGGTTTTTTGTCGAGAATAAAAAATAAGTTTGCTCGAGGACGAGCAAAAGATAAGTTTGGGGGTATTTGTTCATACCATAATATTGCATTATTATATTCCCCATTCTTATTCGTTTTATAAATAAACAGGTGCTTTTGAAGCATGTCTGCTACATATTACAGGTTACAGGTTCTTGGAGCGAAAACAGTGAAAAAGACAAAAGATGATACAAAAGAGAGACTTTTGACCAACAAATAAAAGGATCCTAGTCAAGCCTAGACGAAGAATAGTTCATAATGTACAAGGCAACGCAAGGTCCAAAATGTCAAAGCAAACGGTTAAAAGACCACTATAAGTTTTCACTGAAAGATCTGGAGAAAACCCAGAAGCCAAATGGAGAAAAGAATCACAGAAATAAAAAGCCCAAAGAATCAGGAAAAAGCCCAGAAAGTTTCATCATGTAACCCTACCAATGGGCTGCGGAACCGCGTCCCTAGCCCTACCCATGCCGCGGTTCCGCGGCCATCTTGTGCCCGGGGTTCGTGAAATTTTCACCGCAAACTTGAGGCGGTGCTGACTAGTCAACCTAAGGGCAAATTTGTAAATGCAGACGTGCGAATCAATTGTAAACCTAGGGTTTCTATCTCCTATAAATAGAATCTAAATCATTGTATTCTTTTTATGCCTCCCTATGCCTCTTTCTATGAATAAAATTCAGATTTCTTTTGGAGAGCATCGATGCCTCTTTTCATATCATGAATTCAGATCTGACAACCCTGCGTTGATGTTTGGAGAGAGCTATCTGTAAAGTAAGTAGATAATTTCAATTCTTGCCCTAGGTAATTTCTATTTCTCTGCCCTAGATAAATGTTTTTAAATTCCCTAATGAGCGAGTAGTCTCCTCGCTTGTTAGGGTTAGCTTTGGGGAAGGCTTTTGAGAGATGAGATCTCTCATCCCTTTCTTGCCCATCATACTTTTTTATAGGACTCCATGCATACACGCACACACCGTGCCCTACGGCACCCTATCCCTTGAGATAGCGGTGATACCGTAGTATAAAGTCCCGGTTGCGCGTGTTTTCCATGGAGGTTAGGGTAAGGATCGATAAAGGAAGGACAAGAACCCAGAGGAAGGAACACCTTCCCGAATGGATCTAATCCCCTTTATTGATAATTACCATAACTCCTCATAGATCTTCATTTGGGTATAGAAAGCGTTGAGATTTATTTACATTTCCAAACCATTCCTAAACCTAACCCTAGCAAGATTTAGATCTAGATAATCTTAGTATAGATAGATTTAGTTTTTTAGATTTAATAAATCAATCCGACTCACATCGGAATTAACTCGTTTGAGCGATTAGGAGATTCACAACATCCCTGTGGACCGACCCGTACTCACCGGCTAGCTACATGCGACGCCGTTCTTGATTGCGGTTATAGATAGTTTTTGAGATCAATCAGGGTGCTTTGTTTGCGCTTCTTCAGAGAAGACGCTCCATCAAAATAGAGTTCCCACTGGGTATCATCCCCGTCGATCGTGTCAAACGCATGTTCGTCTGGCAATTCGCAGTTCAAAGGAGAATCGGCGGGTATCGGGTGCTCAGTGAGGAAGTCGGAGATGGCCTGGCCTTTCACTGCCTTAAGAGGCCGATAAGTTATCGAGAATTCCGTCAAGAATAAGGCCCATTTAGCGTGACGCCCCGTTAATATGGCTTTTGACATCAAATACTTGAGAGGATCCACTTTTGATATGAGATGGACCTTATGCGCCAACGCGTAGTGTCTGAGCTTCGTTATTGCGAAGATCAATGCCAGACAGTGTTTTTCAATAGGAGAGTAATTGCTTTCTGCCCCCAGGAGAACTCGACTCAGATAATAAAGGGCTTTCTCTTTCCCTTGGTCGTTCTTTTGTGCCCACAGCGCGCCTAAAGAACCTTCGAGAGCTGTTGTGTACAAGATGAGAGGCTTTCCCTTGACTGGAGCGGTTAGTACCGGTGGGTTCTGCAGGTATTGCTTGATTTCGTCCAGTGCACTTTGGCATTTGTGATCCCAGACGAAAGGAGTCCCTTTCTTCATCAGGTGACTGTAAGGGCGGCACTTTCCAGAGAGGTTAGCTATGAACCGCCGGATGTACGCGAGCTTTCCTTGGAGTGATCGCAGCTGCTTGAAAGTCTTTGGCGGGGGCATTTCCATGATCGCCTTGATCTTCGACGGGTCTATTTTGATGCCTCGGTGTCGTACAATGAATCCTAGGAATTTTCCCGAGGAAACTCCGAACGCGCATTTGAGAGGGTTCATCTTCAAGTTGTATTTCCGAAGGTGTTGAAACACGATCTTCAGATGTTCTAAATGTTTCTCGTATGATTTGCTTTTTACTACGAGGTCGTCGATATAGCATTCGACGATTTCATGTATGAGGTCATCGAAATTTTTTGTCATGGTCCTCTGATAGGTGGCACCGGCGTTCTTTAGACCGAAAGGCATCACCTTGTAGCAGAATAGGCCCAAAAGAGTCCGGAAAGCGGTATGCTTCTGGTCTTCGGGATGCATCTTTATCTGATTGTATCCTGACGAGCCGTCCATGAAGGAGAAGACTTCGTGAGTGGATGTGTTATCTATCTTCAGCTCGGTGACCGGTACTGGAAAGTCGTCCTTTGGGCAAGCTTTGTTGAGTCCCAAAAGTCCACGCAGATGCGCACCGTTCCGTTTTTATTTATCACTGGGACGATATTGGCGATCCAGTCAGGGTACTGAACCTCTTGGATGAAGCCGGAGTCGATTAGCTTCTTGATCTCGGCGTTGATGCTCATCTCAAGCTCGAGCCGCATTCTTCTCGGTGCTTGTTTGATCGGCTTGACGTCCGGGGATATTGCCAATTTGAGTACAGCAATCTCTGGATCTAGTCCTGGCATCTCGGAATAGTTCCATGCGAAGCAATCTTTATGCTGCATGAGTACGTCCTTAAGCGTAGCCACCCTTTCTTTAGACAACAGCTCACTGACGAATGTCGGCCGCGGGTCACTTGCCGTCCCCAAATCAATCTTTCTGAGGTTGCCTGCAGTAGTATGTATCCCATCTTCCAGCTCTTTTGCCGCCGGTGGAAACTCTGATATCATTTCGTCATCATTGTTTTTAATGCACCAGGGGAGGTTATCCGTATTCTTGGGTTCTTCTTCTGACAACATTATCATATGACAGGTGCGAGATCGCTCCCAAGACCGATGCTGATCTGATTCTACTCTCGCAGCATGCACGGCTTTTGGTTCTGTCACGACCCAAAAGAGCACGTGACTGGCCCTTGAACCATATGAAGTCTATAGGACCCCATCTGATCCAAGTAGGCCAAAAGCCCAGAAATCTAAAACAATTTTAAGGAGTAAAATAAAGAAAACGGGTTTTTAATAAGTGAAGAAACATGTTTTGAAATCAAAGTTTTAAAATAACTAAGCCAAATATGCATTTTTAAAATGTGTAGTCTTTTCTGAAAATTTCGGCAGAGTTCCCTTTGTAAAAACTGACCCCGAATGGGGTACAACAAGAATAATATATATATGCAGTGATAAAAGGTATCCCCAAGCGGGAGCTAGCTCTTCGTAAATCGACGGTCACAACCACGCAAGCAATATAATATACAACGCTGAATGGCAAGGATCAAAACTCAAAAGAAACTCACAATAACATGAAAACCGTAATACTGCTACACGCGACTCTAAGGTCGAAATAATACATCACTAGTGTCAAAGTCTAAAACAATATACAAGTTTTGGCTGATGGAATTCTAGATACAATGAATAATACATATACAAGGGTGGTTCTGATGCAAGAACCCACCTACCAAGCAAATCACCCGCAAAGGAAGCAGTGTGCCAGAAATGCCGCTATGGAACCTGTACGGCAAACCTGCAAGAACTGTGGCACAACGGGGGTGAGTTGCCAACTCGTGAATAGAAAATATCTACGAGCAGAAAATTGAATGCATGGCATAATCCTAGGTCAATACGATCAGATATAACATAAACCTCAAAGAGTAAGTCTGAAGCATGATAAGGTGGCAATGTAACATCTAAACATGTAGGTAGTGCCAAGTGCTCGTGCCAGTGCCTCAGATAATAACATGTCATAAATATAGGGTATGTCTGCATGAAGTAAATATGATGAAGTATCAAAATGGATATCAATACACATATATTAGCGTCCCATTCTATTAATATTGGTGTAAGGGTATATATAACAGCGCCCTCATACCCTGTTATATATACAAATGAAGTGTGATCAATGTAATAAAAGTCTGTATGTGATCAATGTCTGTATATATGTAGATCCCGTCCACCTGTCACCCAATGACAATAAGCATCATGCATGTAAATATGAGGATATAATCAAAATCATAGAAAATATCATGAAACCCGTGCCTAGCATCGGCACGTAAATCCTCATCTATCAGTCATTGTCACCAAGACTAGCCCTGATAGGTACGTATCATACGCTCCCTCGAAACCCGAGTGCCCAGCTTCGACCCTCAAATTTCGACGTATCATACGCACAAACTCTGGTCGGTATCCCCACGATAACCGCCGAGTCCAAATACTATCACCGGTAGGTACTCGCCCACCTCCAGGCTCAATCGGCAAGGTCCATCGATCATCTTGCCGAGGGGAACCATACCGGGCCCCACCATGTACCCTCATATGGCACCCACTCCTCGTGTGAGGTATATAATCAGAACCGACAAATCTCATGGTGGCTGCGCAAATATCATATCAAGGAAACCGGGTTTTTCAAATCAGTACATACTCTCCCCTGAAATTATCCACGGTTCCCAAATCCAGAAATATCATGAAAACGAATATCCCAATGCGTATAATCAGAAAGCATGATGTATGTGACACATAAATGAAATGCAAGTATAACAGTATATCATGCAACATGGAATAATGGTATGCACTTACAAGGTCATATCCTGATGCAATAATACTACTGTGTAGTGACATGGCAATTATCGATGATGAAGTGTGTGAGCCGGCAAGCAAGTGTACGTGGAACATACGCATCATCGATAATGGTGCTGGTGTCCTAACAACATGATAGTAATATAGCAATAAACACATGCAAAGCGATGTGAAAAGCATGAATATGCGGAAATCGAATAATCAACGCAACAGTAAAGAATCAACATCCATATATATATGTCATGCAGTTATGCCATTTGAAATAAGACGGATCAGGATTTTTAGTAAAATAAGGGCTACGGTGTTTTTAAGAAAGATACGTCTTTTGAAATTACCCGTAGAATCCCTTTACTTGTCTTTAAGATATTCCTGATTCGTAGTTTTTGAAATAGGTATGACTCGGGTCTAGTCTAACATCTATTATGCAAACTACAGATCTAAGCATCAAGTCAATCGGGAGGGGTATGGAAACCACCTAAATCTGAGTCGATATGTATATATAATAGTCGGTGATCCCGCCTCAGTAGTATCGCGTACGATACAGTATATCATATGACATGCTCAAGTCATGAGTGCGGATCAATCATCAATATATAGCTCGTATGGTAAATCGTCGTACGGCATCCCAATAGCTGGGTACAGGTCAATATCATATTATCTCATCAATTATCTGGTATCCTCATCATCATATCACATAATCTGGGGTACTGATCTAAGTCTAGTACAAATCGATACCATCTATATAAGTATGAATGCGGGGGTAAAACACATGCCCAAAGGCCCGCTAAAAATCACCTGTCGTATCCCAAATACGAATCACATCAAATCACCGATCTCCCGGCACTATGCCCAATATCATCGACTCATCTCCAATGTCATCCAATATCATCAAACACAGTGCAAATATAATGAATATGCAAGGGTGTGCGTATGGGAGTAAATCTATTCTAGGGTTCGCGACTATGAACTACACTAGTTTACTTCTAACCCTAACTATCCATAATACACATAACATAATATCCACGACACACTATAATTATCATATATATAAAATATATATAGTATATCAACTACGGACTACGGGGGTGCTATACGCCATCCACCCGACTTCCCCCCGTAGATATAATCTACTCACCTTGCGTCTTCATTTGTCGACGTCGCCACGCGCTTGCTTGTCGTCCCGAAGTCTTCATGGGGTACCTACACATCAACGTATCATGAACGCGTATTAAAACCAAACTAAAGCTAAAGCAACACACGGAAACCAAAACGATACGCTAAGGGGCCTATAGGTTAGAACCTATGGGCACGCCTTCAAAACCATCAATCAATCCTCGATATCGTCGTATAAACGCCAGATAGTCGAGGTAAAACACAATACATAATTTCAGAATTAAAAATACGGAATACGGAAACACGAATCCAAAACAGCAACTAAGGAAATAGGCTCCAGATTTCACCCTAGGTCAAACTAGACAAATCTATACATGCCAGGGGCCTAATCTATACACGTAGGAGCTACAGAACCAAAACGACAAAAATTGGTGCAGGTCTGGACGCAATTTGCGGCCAGAGGGAATTAATTTGCGGCCAGGAAAGGAAAGTAAGGCTAGGGTTCTGTGGTTAGCTTCCTGGGTTCCTGAACATACCACTGTCCAACCAAAATAATTTTCGGAGTCTCGGGGTGATAGCAGATTCAATATAACCTTCACAGATTTCACAAATTTTCCGATATCGGTTTATAAATCCGTATTCCGGGTCTTAAGTCTCAGGTTTGGGTCTCAATACTAGCACTAAGGTGTTGGTGTAGCCTCTACTGAGCTCAATTTCGCATTACAACACAAAATTCCCTCAAACCCTAACTAGGTTTTCCTCAAATCCACAAAACACACAATATCGGTTCTATCACAACATGGGGGTATAAGTAATGCTAAAACTAAGCTAAGGGTTCAGTAAATACCTCATTTGGCAACTCAAGAATTTTCTTGAGTTGCCCCTAGTGGCCAAAATTCTTGCTTTCTTGGTCCAATGTGTAGATCTTGAGCTTGTGCACACTTTTAATGAAATGGGGGTAGGGTTTTGATGATGTTTGTGAGATGATTTGGGGCTTGAAGAGGGGAGGGAGATGAAGGAGCAGCAGCAGGAGGAGAAGAGGAAGAGGGAGAGGAAATGGTGAAGGAAATGGCTAAGTCAACACTAACCCCTCTCTTTTCTCTCTCACCCATACCTACTACCATATTCCCTTTTCTTTTTCTTTTTCTTTCCTACAAAATTCCTTTCTCACTCAAATAGTAAACCCAAATGAAAAACCATGGTAGAAAATGCACAAGTGTAAAGAAAAAAAGGATATGCGCATGTTTTGCACAAAATTGCTAAAAAACCGATTAGCGATTTCTAATCGCGATTAGCACTAAATTAGCATATAAATGATCATAAAAACTTTAAAATGGCATAATTCCATAAAATAACCTATTTTAGAATTTTCCATAATTTTCCAAAATTTCCCCCCATTTATTTGTATTTAATTATACCGAAATATTAAAATATTCATTAAAATAATATTAAATTATAAAAATTCCCAAAAATAATATTTTATTATTTTGAAATGTTACAATCTTCCCCTCTTAAATAAATTCGGTCCCCGAATTTAAATTTAAACCCCCAAATACTAAAACATTTCAGTAAAAATCCAAATTGTCGAGGCTCCGAAATCATCAATACATAAAACACATCATAGCGCAATACATGCGCATAAGTAATGAGTAGATAACTCAAAATCGAAACTCCGTCAAGCATCCTACAATCCTCGGAGTCATGGTAAAGACACAAATGTCAAATCCAAAACAAAACCGGTATGATGTACATCAAAATTATACATGTATATATGAAAGCTATATATGTAAATAACTAAGTAAATGCATGCAAAAGTATGCGTGTACTGTTCTCTGACTAGTCCCGCTCAGTATGAAAACACATGGCAAATATCATAAAAAAAGTACTGCTCCATAAAAATCAATCCTAAGACCTATATAAGAATACCCCGTGCGTCTGGTGTGCACGGAGAACAAAATCCATATATGTGCCATACATGTGCACAAAACAACATCTAGGTGCAACTGGTGTGCACGAAACATCTGTCATAGGCAACGTGTGTGCCTGACAGCAAAATCAGGTGCATCTGACATGCACAAGGAATCCCGATTTAGCGCATCTGGTGTGCACTAAAATCGTATCAAAACACTAAAGGTGCATGAAAACTATGCTGGGAGCATAAATCAAATTACTGGCATAAAATAGGCATAAAATCACAATCAATACCTCCAATGTAATAACTATGCGCAAATTATAAATACTCAGTGGGTGCAACCATGGTGCATAAAAACAAATATCATGAAACTCAGCCATCAAGACTAAATCATGCAAACAGAACGCCCAAAATACCGAAATCCAAGATGACGGATACGTGATAATCGAATCACAAAATCACAAATCATAAATACCGTCGTCGGTAGTCCCTTCTTCAAAGTCGAGAAGGTGTCGGTGCATCCAATGCTAGCAGCGCAAGATATCTACTTGCCTCTTGCTCACGGTCTGGCGTCCTCTGTCTCTGGGTCCTTATCTTCTCTGCGGATTACCTAACTCGCAATCAATGGGCTCATTGGCCCTGTCAGGTGTGGTAACAGGGACGATTCCGTTCTGGCACTTCTCTGGTCATCTCTCGGTCAATCATCACGACTACTCGTAAAGCAGCATGTCACCGGCGTAGGCCTCTGGCTCTTTGAATGCACATCACATCTGATCCTGGGTGCAAATATCATTGCAGCAGTGTCCTGGAAGGAATCCTGCTCAGGGTCTCTTCCGATCTTGCCTATGCCGGTCTGTACGGAGGTTGGTACTCTTGCATAATCTCTTCTCGCTCGATGGACATCTGCGTCCTCGGCACAGCATTTCCTCGGAAATTGGTCGCATCCCAACGCCTCTGTAAGTATATCAGGTGTCCGGTCTCGACGGAAAGTAATGACAGCTCATCAGCGTCTCGCACGAACCCCTTGTCCGCTTGTCTGTATTATCGTCCACTTCGACGTCACGTCTCTATCTGCGCACTGCAATGTTCTCGGCTATGGTCGATCCGAAGTATCTCTCAAATCTCTTTTCTGCCGAATTGCCCGGAAGTCATCGTCCATTGCTGAAGCTAATTCTTGTTCCGGAACGTCTGCATACTCATCGCGCCTCTTTCTGGAAGATATATCCATATACAATGCCTCTGCGTGCATATCGCATCTCTGATGTCAGCGGAGGGGAACGTCATCTCGTTGAAATCTCTTGCGAACTCTTTACTTCACTCTGCTTCAATGTCGACTGATTCGGACTCGTCTCATCGTGGCTGCACGGACTGCGCTCCAACGGCTATGCTCGTATCTGGAGTCTCCCAAGCAGTGTGTCCCATCACATGCTATCCGAATGATGTCGAACCATCCGATCGACTCGTTAGAACCTCATAATCCCCCAAGAGATCAACATCTTGAGTACAGTTTAATAGTATCGAGTACATGCCACAACGTCGGTGGTCCAGCCGAGAAGGGCAAACCCAAGCCTCACTAATGACGCCGCGGAACTGCCGCAAACCCTAAGGTTCAAAGGCTTTCACACGGTCATTATGTCGAGTTAGGGTTTCATTCTTCTAGAGGGTCCATAGAATCTCCTTCATGTCTTTCCGTATACTTTAAACTTGGAAAATGGGCTCCTGACATTCGATCGTCTCTATCGACTCTCAACGAAACTACGTGAAGTCGTCTCTAGCTGGAAATCAATCTATCTGATGACCTCATATCGGGGTAAGCGAACGAACCATACGTCCCAGTCATTCATCCTCAGGTGACTAGCGACTCACTATCATCACTCTAAGTATATACTCATGCTGCAGTAGCTCCAATCATCTGGGCGATATCTCGTCATTTGCAGCAACAACTGGCTCATTCGTCTGTACGCTGAACAGCGCCTCAATCATCCTGAATAAGCGATATATCAATGGTCATCACATCCTGGCTGGCCTCTAGCAGTAGCCTGATCCTCTGGTACCAATCGGCACGTCCGAGAAATCTCGTAAAGGTGATCCACCAAACGCTCATGGCGCGAAAACACCATAAGACGACGCCTCTTAATGCAATCGTAAGTCTCTGGAATCATGCCCTGGTCAGTCCTCGTCCACGATGAGCTCATGCTGACACAACTCGAGCCGTAGCTCACTCTGCCCGTGCAATCATGGCAGCAAAACACAACCAGTATCGATGAGGATAGATCAGGAATGAATATAATACTGTGCAAGCAAATGTACATCCTAAGGCTCCTTAAGCGGAGTGACGTATCGTAAGTATGCCGCAGAACATACACACGGTACGTCACTCTACTGAAGTCACCTACTCCATCAACCAAGGGTCATCCTACGCGACGAAAGTTCGGGTCTAATACCCCCTCGACTAAGTCTAAGTTCCGTAAGGTCAAGCCTAAGTTCCGTATATATATAGACGCCCTAGGCTGCACATAGTCAAACTTAGACTCGAACCAAGGTTAACCTAGCGCTCTGATACCAACTTTGTCACGACTCGAAAGAGCACGTGACTGGCCCTTGAACCATATGAAGTCTATAGGACCCCATATGATCCAAGTAAGCCAAAAGCCCAGAAATCTAAAACCATTTTAAGGAGTAAAATAAAGAAAACTGGTTTTTAATAAGTGAATAAACATGTTTTGAAATCAAAGTTTTTAAATAACTAAGCCGAATATGCATTTTTAAAATGTGTAGTCTTTTCTGAAAATTTCGGCAGAGTTCCCTTTGTAAAAACTGACCCCGAATGGGGTACAACAAGAATAATATATATATGCAGTGATACAAGGCATCCCCAAGCGGGAGCTAGCTCTTCGTCAATCGACGGTCACAACCACGCAAGCAATATAATATACAACGCCGAATGGCGAGGATCAAAACTCAAAAGAAACTCACAATAACATGAAAACCGTAATACTGCTACACGCGACTTTAAGGTCGAAATAATACATCACTAGTGTCTAAGTCTAAAACCATATACAAGTTTTGGTTGATGGAATTCTAGAAACAATGAATAATACATATACAAGGGTGGTTCTGATGCAAGAACCCACCTACCAAGCAAATCACCCGCAAAGGAAGCAGTGTGCCAGAAATCCCGCTATGGAACTTGTACGGCAAACCTGCAAGAACTGTGGCACAACGGGGGTGAGTTGCCAACTCGTGAATAGAAAATATCTACGAGCAGAAAATCGAATGCATGACATAATCCTAGATCAATATGATCAGATATAACATAAACCTCAAAGAGTAAGTCTGAAGCATGATAAGGTGGCAATGTAACATCTAAACATGTAGGTAGTGCCAAGTGCTCGTGCCAGTGCCTCAGATAATAACATGTCATAAATATAGGGTATGTCTGCATGAAGTAAATATGATGAAGTATCAAAATGGATATCAATACACATATATTAGCGTGCCATTCCACTAATATTGGTGTAAGGGTATATATAACAGCGCCCTCATACCCTGTTATATATACAAATGAAGTGTGATCAATGTAATAAAAGTCTGTATGTGATCAATGTCTGTATATATGTGGATCCTGTCCACCTGTCACCCAATGACAATAAGCATCATGCATGTAAATATGAGGATATAATCAAAATCATGGAAAATATCATGAAACCCGTGCCTAGCATCGGCACGTAAATCCTCATCTATCAGGCGCTGTCACCAAGACTAGCCCTGATAGGTACGTATCATACGCTCCCTCGAAACCCGAGTGCCTAGTTTCGACCCTCGAATTTCGACGTATCATACACACAAACTCCGGTCGGTATCCCCACGATAACCGCCGAGTCCAAATACTATCACCGGTAGGTACTCGCCCACCTCCAGGCTCAATCGGTAAAGTCCATCGATCATTTTGCCGAGGGGAACCATACCGGGCCCCACTATGTACCCTCATACGGCACCCACTCCTCGTATGGGGTATATAATCAGAACCGATAAATCTCATGGTGGCTGCGCAAATATCATATCAAGGAAACCGGGTTTTTCAAATCAGTACATACTCTCCCTTGAAATTATCCACGATTCCCAAATCCAGAAATATCATGAAAACGAATATCCCAATGCATATAATCAGAAAGCATGATGTATGTGACACATAAATGAAATGCAAGTATAACAGTATATCATGCAACATGGAATAATGGTATGCACATACAAGGTCATATCCTGATGCAATATACTACTGTGTAGTGACATGGCAATTATCGATGATGAAGTGTGTGAGCCGGCAAGCAAGTGTACGTGGAACATACGCATCATCGATAATTGTGCTGGTGTCTTAACAACATGATAGTAATATAGCAATAAACACATGCAAAGCGATGTGAAAAGCATGAATATGCGGAAATCGAATAATCAACGCAACAGTAAAGAATCTACATCCATATATATACGTCATGCAGTTATGCCATTTGAAATAAGACGAATCAGGATTTTTAGTAAAATAAGGGCTACGGTGTTTTTAAGAAAGATACGTCTTTTGAAATTACCCGTAGAATCCCTTTACTTGTCTTTAAGATATTCCTGATTCGTAGTTTTTGAAATAGGTATGACTCGGGTCTAGTCTAACATCTATTATGCAAACTACAGATCTAAGTATCAAGTCAATCGGGAGGGGTATGGAAACCACCTAAATCTGAGTCGATATGTATATATAATAGTCGGTGATCCCGCCTCAGTAGTATCGCGTACGATACAGTATATCATATGACATCCTCAAGTCATGAGTGCGGATCAATCATCAATATATAGCTCGTATGGTAAATCGTCGTACGGCATCCCAATAGCTGGGTATGGGTCAATATCACATTATCTCATCAATTATCTGGTATCCTCATCATCATGTCACATAATCTGGGGTACTGATCTAAGTCTAGTACAAATTGATACCATCTATATAAGTATGAATGCGGGGGTAAAACACATGCCCAAAGGCCCGCTAAAAATCACCTGTCGTATCCCAAATACGAATCATATCAAATCACCGATCTCCCGGCACTATGCCCAATATCATCGACTCATCTCCAATGTCATCCAATATCATCAAACACAATGCAAGTATAATGAATATGCAAGGGTGTGCGTGTGGGAGTAAATCTATTCTAGGGTTCGCGACTATGAACTACACTAGTTTACTTCTAACCCTAACTATCCATAATACACCTAACATAATATCCACGACACACTATAATTATCATATATATAAAATATATATAGTATATCAACTACGGACTGCAGGGGTGCTATACGCCATCCTCCCGACTTCCCCCCGTAGATATAATCTACTCACCTTGCGTCTTCATTTGTCGATGTCGCCATGCGCTTTTGTCGTCCCGAAGTTTTCATGGGGTACCTACACATCAACGTATCGTTAACGCGTATTAAAACCAAACTAAAGCTAAAACGACACACGAAAACCAAAATGATACGCTAAGTGGCCTATAGGTTAGAACCTATGGGCACGACTTCAAAACCATCAATCAATCCTCGATATCGTCGTATAAACACCAGATAGTCGAGGTAAAACACAATACACAATTTCAGAATTAAAAATACGGAATACGGAAACACGAATCCAAAACAGCAACTAAGGAAATAGGCTCCAGATTTCACCCTAGGTCAAACTAGACAAATCTATACATGCCAGGGGCCTAATCTATACACGTAAAAGCTACAGAACCAAAACGACACAAATTGGTGCAGGTCTGGACGCAATTTCCGGCCAGAGGGAATTAATTTGCGGCCGGGAAAGGGAAGTAGGGGCTAGGGTTCCGGGGTTAGCTTCCTGGGTTCCTGAACATACCACTGTCCAATCAAAATAATTTTCAGAGTCTCGGGGTGATAGCAGATTCAATATAACCTTTACAGATTTCAAAAATTTTCCGATATCGGTTTCTAAATCCGTATTCCGGGTCTTAAGTCTCAGGTTTGGGTCTCAATACTAGCACTAAGGTGTTGGTGTAGCCTCTACTGAGCTCAATTTCACATTACAACACAAAATTCCTTCAAACCCTAACTAGGTTTTCCTCAAATCCACAAAACACACAATATCGGTTCTATCACAACATGGGGGTATAAGTAATGCTAAAACTAAGCTAAGGGTTCAGTAAATACCTCATTTGGCAACTCAAGAATTTTCTTGAGTTGCCCTTAGTGGCCAAAATCCTTGCTTTCTTGGTCCAATGTGTAGATCTTGAGCTTGTGCACACTTTTAATGAAATGGGGGTAGGGTTTTGGTGATGTTTGTGAGATGATTTGGGGCTTGAAGCGGGGAGGGAGATGAAGGAGCAGCAGCAGGAGGAGAAGAGGAATAGGGAGAGGAAATGGTGAAGGTAATGGCTAAGTCAACACTAACCCCTTTCTTTTCTCTCTCACCCATACCTACTACTATATTCCCTTTTCTTTTTCTTTTTCTTTCCTCCAAAATTCCTTTCTCTCTCAAATAGTAAACCCAAATGAAAAACCATGGTAGAAAATGCACAAGTATAAAGAAAAAAAATGATATGTGCATGTTTTGCACAAAATTGCTAAAAAACCCATTAGCGATTTCTAATCGCGATTAGCACTAAATTAGCATATAAATGATCATAAAAACTTTAAAATGGCATAATTCCAAAAATAACCTATTTTAGAATTTTCCATAATTTTCCAAAAAATTTCCCCATTTATTTGTATTTAATTATACCGAAATATTAAAATATTCATTAAAATAATATTAAATTATAAAAATTCCCAAAAATAATATTTTATTATTTTGAAATGTTACAGGTTCATGCTTCTGCGGCGGAGTTACCCTCCAGCTGCTGGATAGAGCGAACCTGCCTTTCTGATACTGGTCTTCTACCTAGTCTTTGAATGTGAAGCAGTCTTTGAATGTGAAGCAGTCTTCGAGAGCATGTCCTATTGCTCGGTGATAGGAGCAATAATCTGGGTGATTAACTTCACCTGCTTGCTCGGGGTTCTTGGACTCCGGGAGGGTAATCATTTGATATTTTATGGCAAGATCAAGTATCTTCTGTGTTTTGTCCTGGGGAAAAGAGTATGCTCGACCCATCTTCTTTATAAGAGATGAATCCGGATTGCTCGATTCCTGATCGCGTGGCTTATTGGTCCCTCTTTGTCGCTGTCGAACGCCTTTCCCGCTTTTTGATTTATTTTTGCCTCTGCGTCGGGCCTTTTGTATGACGGGTCAACAAGGAAGAGCATTTTCATTTTTTGCAATCTGCTGAAGGAAGCGCTGCGTTCTGGCTTTCTCATAGATGGCCATTTCGCGATTATGATCGTCTCGAACCTTTTGACCCGCTTCCCTTATAAGCTTGTCCATCTGTTCTTCGAACGACGGACTTGGCATTTTCATGGCGGGAGCTTGTTCTGGTTCAGGGTTAGCATCTTCCCACAGAGAATCTCCTTCTTCATCAAAGTCATGTATGATGTAGCAGTCGCAGAATAGCTCCCGTTTCTTGGATCGAACATATCCAAGCCCGATTGTTTCCATTCTCCCGTTGGGCAACTTTCGTTGAGTTCCGGGAACATTCCAGATCCTGTTATAGAACCGTGCTTGTCGCGCAGTTTGCTTAAGGGGTACACCTTGGTGTCTCAAGAGCCTCTTTAGTCCGTCTGTGTAATATCTGGGCAAACGGATGGGCTGGAACCTGTCAAGTGTAGAATCCACACCATGCCAAATTTCTTTCTCCACTTTGGTTTCCCCGGATCGGTAGAATAGGATCTCCTTTTCACTTTTTCGCATGGGAGGGACGTAGAAT
Organism: Agapanthus africanus; assembly: GCA_030015575.1. Classification (NCBI taxonomy): domain Eukaryota; kingdom Viridiplantae; phylum Streptophyta; class Magnoliopsida; order Asparagales; family Amaryllidaceae; genus Agapanthus; species Agapanthus africanus. The sequence goes on from JASDDO010000029.1 coordinate 365,452,837, forward strand.
GTCTGCAATTCTTCCACACTGTAGGTATCAAGCGCGTCTAGCTCTTTATGATGCTTTGGCAGAACCATGGCAACTTGCAAACTTTGATCTTCATCAGCGAAGGCTTGCATTGATGGCCGAGCGGAGAATATGGCATTGACTTCGTCTTCTGAGTCGCTGCCGAAGATCAACATAGGGGTGGACGGTCCTGGCTTGTTGCATTGGGGTGGTCCTGAATAAACTATCTCTTCTTCTTCATCGGTATCACTCTCGAAGACCGTAATAGCGGTGATAGCTTTGTTCTTTAGTTTGTGACATCTTTCCGTGTCCTCAAAATCTGGTAAGAAGTATTTTGCATATTCATACTTTCGGACTTCGTTCACGGAGAACGGGTTCAACTCCCCTGTTACGGTATACTCGAGACCATCCTTGAAATACTTCATACACTGATGTTGTGTAGAAGGGATAATGTTGTACTCGTGTAACCAAAGCCTGCCGAGCAAAGCATTGTAGCATGTTTTGGCGTCAATGACATGAAATTTAATGTCAGTGACTAGCAGCCCAAAGCGCGGCGTCAATATTACAGACCCAAGCGTCCGTGATGACTAGGAGTCAAATCCGGAGATGGTGATTTTATCGCGAGCGAGGTGCTGAATGCTCATACAGATTTCCTTCAACACTCTCACGTTGAAGAGATTGACGGAAAACCCATTGTCAACCAGGATTTTGCCTATCTTGATATCATGACAGTATCCGGAGACATAAAGGGGACGGTTATGTTCGCATGTCCTAAGGAGGAGATCTTCATCGCCAAAGGTGACATCGGCTGTGTGCACTTCTTCTAGCTCGTCCTTCATCTTTTCTTCGGCGAGAAAATCTTGGAATTGCTCGGGCTCTTGCAGTGCCTTGATCAGAGAATCTCTTGCTTCTTTTGATAGCAGAAGGGCGTCGAGAATGCTGAGCTGCGAGGGTAGCTTCCTCAAGTGTGCCAGAACGTTATAGTCCACCTTATTTTTCTTTGGCGGGTTCTTGTGTAAGTCCACGTTGCTCACCCCGGTTCTTACGGGGAGGCGGAAATGGCGAAAAAACAATGAATTTTGGCGCAAGGCAACATGGACTCAAAAGCACGGATCTGGGCTAAACTAGAAACTAGTAAACTACTAGAGGTTTTAACTACTATGCTGTAGAAAGTATACCTCACGGAATTGGTCCTTCGGGTTTTCATTCCGCTGTCCCGCTCGTCCATCCAAGCTCCAAGCGTCAATCCGGACCTTGGGCACCTCCGCGGCCTTCTTGAGTCGAAGACGATCCACCCGAGAGATGTACACCGAGCTCCACCTCGAGCCGAGGCAACTAGGGCAAAGAGATTGCTAATCAAGAAGCCCTAGGTTGTGTAGAAGAGAAAGATGGAAGTGTTTGTCTATGTGGATTCTTTTTCTCTCAACACATGAGATCAAAAGATGAGATCAAGAGGAGGAAGATGAAGGAGAAAACCTAGCAACCATGGAGCTTTTCTTTTCTTCTCACTTCAAGAGAGAGAATGAGAAGAGAATAATGAAAAGATTGACCCAAATGAAATGAACCATGGTTGCAATAATACACTAAATTCATCATTACTAATCCTATCATGATAAAGTTGATGGCACATTGAATTGACCATTATCATAACTCAAGAATTAAAAAGAAAATAAAAGAAGAGTGTAGATCTCTCTTGAAGGTCAATGGTCAACACGGTCAACGGGTCAACAAAGTCAAGAGAGGTCTAAGTGGTCAAATGGTCAATGCAATTAGCCATCACTAAACTATCACTAAAAGGATTAGTAAACAATGTCTCCGGCTCATAATGGTTCTGACCAAACGAATTGTCAAAACCCTAATGAGTGTGCCACATTACGGTTTTGGCCGAACCAACTGCCAAAACCCTAATGAGGCACCTCCTCCTTCATCGCTCCTCAAAACTGTGCATACACACCCGCATCCGCTTTCCGTAGAATGCGGATGCACAGAAGACAAATCAAATCCATCCGTGCAATACTAGGATCTGGCTTAAACCAAATCCCACTAGTATTGCCTGCCCGAACAGCATACGCACACAAGTGCGCGTAAGTGATCGTAGCCCTGCCGTAAAACCATACGGCATCTACACATTTCGTTCAATGCAGGGAAACTCTCTGTGTGGGACTCTAAAGACTCGACACTACGCTGGCAGTGGGTTTAACCACAGACCGCAAGCGGCACTAGCTGTACGTAACGGTCCCCAGGTAGATGTCGATAAGAAGGCCAATGAGGTAAACCCATCCGAACTCCTACTGAGCCTGTATGTGACAATCTCCGTACAGTCCAGTCTATTCGTCTGATACATCGCATGGCGGGCCTAGGGGGCGGTGAACGTCAGTCCCCTAATAGCGGTACAACTCGTGTCGGAGTGTAGCCCAGAACACCCTGAGATAACACTGGAAACCTACCAGTATATCTCGCTTGCCCTGGCCAAGGACTACTTGTGTAATGGCTCTCCTAGACACAGCGCGATGTCAACCCCCAATACCGGAAGAGACGAATCCTGTCTAACCGTCACTGCCTCCAAGTGCTTCGGGACTGCACTCAACTACTACCTGTTTGCATGACTCCTTTGAGCCGTGGTAGGGTAGTAATCTAAGTACAGTGGGAACACACTCGAGGAGAAGTGATAGTGTCAAGTCAGCGGACTAAGCTGTACTCATGTCACCTGGGAACTGATAACTGACGATAGGTATAATACCAACCAACAGTTCCCGACGAGTCCTGTCCAGTGTACTCGTAACCTAACGAGCACCCGCATACTATCTCAAGTACGACGTACTGACGGCTGTGGGACAGACCGTCTCCCCCGCTGGAATGAGAAGCGCATACGCTAGTCTACTCCGGAGTATCGATGCCCTGTCTCGATAGTCCTACGACTAGGGACCTGTATAAGGATGTGCTTATAGATTACCCAGCCCCCACGAGTGTGACTGCCATCACAACGCTGGTAATCAAGCAAAGATCCTAAGGGCTCTACTAACATGTATAAGCGATATGCTAAAAGAAACACATGCACATATTAAAGTAGAGACAAACCAAGTAGCATACTACTATTTTGAGCAAGACTGTCAATACAACTGTGAATATCCCAAGCTTCCATTAAGTAATATACAAGCTAGTATGATACAGTAATGGCCTCTAGGGCATATACACTAACAATCTCCCACTTGCACTAAGGCCATGTACTGGCGTATCGAAGACCTATCATCTCGATCAGCCGCTCGAACTGAGTCTGGGGTAGAGCCTTCGTGAGTGGATCTGCAGTGTTATTCTCCGAATTTACTCTCTTCACCTCGATCTCCCGGCGATCTACGATCTCCCTGATCAGGTGGTACCGCCTCAAAATGTGCCTGGACTTCTGATGGGACCTGGGTTCCTTCGCTAAAGCTATAGCTCCGTTGTTGTCACAATACGGCGGTATTGGATCAACAATGGTAGGAACCACCTAAAGCTCCGTGAGGAACTTCTTCATCCATACAGCTTCCTTTGCAGCATCGCAAGCAGCTATGTACTCCGCTTCCATAGTTGAGTCAGCAACGGTTTCCTGCTTGGAACTCTTCCAGCAAACCGCCCCTCCATTGAGGGTAAAGACATAACCCGACATGGACTTGGAGTCATCCTTGTCACTCTGGAAGCTGGAGTCAGCAAAGGCCTCGATCTGGAGGTCTTTTCCGCCATACACCAAGAACATCTCCTTAGTCCTTCTCAGGTACTTGAGAATGTTCTTTACTGCTATCCAGTGTTTCTCCCCTGGGTCCGACTGATACCGGCTTACAACGCTCAATGCGTATGCTGCATCTGGTCTGGTACATAACATCGCATACATTATAGAGCCACCGCAGAAGCGTAGGGTATAATAGACATGCGATCCCTTTCCAAATCAGTCTTGGGAGACATCTCTTTGGAGAGGGTGATTCCGTGACAAGCCGGTAGATTACCGCGCTTTGAATCTTCCATACTGAATCTTTTCAGTATGGTGTCAATGTACCTGGACTGTGAAAGTCCCAACATCCTCTTAGATCTATCACGATAGATCTGGATCCCCAGAATGTAGTTGGCATCGCCCAGGTCCTTCATGGAGAACCTCTGCGACAAGAATCCTTTGACTGACTGTAGCATAGGAATATCATTTCCTATTAGGAGAATGTCATCCACGTACAAGACGAGGAATACCACAGTTCTCCCTACAATCTTACTGTAAATGCATGGTTCATCTGGGTTTTTGATAAAATCGAATTCTTTGACAGTATCATCAAAGCAGATGTTCCAACTCCGCGATGCCTGCTTAAGTCCATAGATGGACTTTAGCAACTTGCACACTCTACTGCTGCTCCCACTCTGAATGAATCCCTCCGGCTGATCCATATAGACGCACTCTTCTAAATTTCCATTTAGGAAAGCCGTCTTTACGTCCATCTGCCAGATTTCATAATCGTGGAAGGCGGCAATGGCAAGAAGGATCCGAATGGATTTCATCATAGCCACTGGAGAAAAGGTCTCGTCATAGTCCAAACCAGGTCTTTGACGAAAACCCTTTGCAACAAGTCTAGCTTTATAGGTCTCAACCTGCCCATCTACACCAATCTTCTTTCTGAAGATCCATTTGCAGCCTACGGGTTTTACCCCTTTTGGAGCAAAGTCCAAAGTCCAAACTTTGTTGGTGTACATGGACTCCATCTCGGTCCGCATTGCATTCAGCCATTTTACCGAGTCACCGCTCTGAATGGCTTGCTGGAAGCTAGTAGGCTCACCATAATCCATAGTGCAATCTTCTCTATCCCCGTCTATGAGAAAACCGTAGTATCTCTCGGGCGGATGAGACTGCCTACTACTCCTGCGGAGTGGTGCTGGGATGTCCGGTTCTCTTGAAACTTCTGGTTCCTTCAAGCTTTCAGTAATAGTTTGTGGTTCTGGAATTTCTTCCAGTTCTATTGCGCTCCCACTTATCTGATTTTCTAAAAATTCAGTTTCCAAGAAGTGGGCATGCTGAGAAACAAAAACCTTTTGTTCCTCTGCGGAATAGAAAAGATACCCCCTGGAGTTTTTTGGGTATCCCATAAACTTACACAATACTGAGCGTGCCTCGAGCTTGTCCGCATGCTGCTTTTTTACAAAAGCTGGACATCCCCATATCTTAAGGTACTTGAGACAGGGTTTCTTCCCACTCCACATCTGATATGGGGTGGTAGGCACAGTCTTGGTTGGAGCCTTATTTAAGAGATATGCAGCTGTTTCTAGCGCATAACCCCAGAAAGATCGCGGCAACTCAGCCTTACTCATCATGGAACGAACCATATCCAATAAGGTTCGATTCCGCCTTTCCGACACACCGTTGTGTTGTGGTGTGTATGGAGGAGTAAGCTGAGAGAGAATTCCGTTCTCTTTTAAGTAGCCCAGAAACTCGGCACTCAAGTATTCACCACCTCGATCAGATCTCAGTGTCTTGATACTTTTGCCTGTTTGTTTTTCAACTTCATTCTTGTATTCTTGAAATTTCTCAAAGGCCTCGGATTTGTGCTTCATCAAGAATACATGCCCATACCTAGAGAAATCATCTGTGAAAGTAATGAAGTATGAATAACCACTTCGCGCATGTGTAGACAGTGGACCACACACATCACTGTGTATGAGTCCCAAGAGCTCGCTTGCTCTTTCTCCGTGTCCAGTGAACGGAGTCTTTGTCATCTTTCCCATGAGACAAGATTCACAAGTGGCATAAGACTGATACTCGAACGGATTCAAGTATCCCTCTTTATGTAACTTTGTTAACCGTGTCTCATTAATGTGACCCAGTCTACAATGCCATAAGAAAGCCTGATTTATTTCCGGAGACTTTCTTTTAAGTGTGTTCTGGACACTGAAGATCTGAGCTTGATTCAATACATATATTCCGTTTTGTAATGTACCTGACCCAATCAGAACTTGATTTAGGTGGATGTTGACTACATCGCTTACAAAAGTAAAATCATATCCTTCCTTAGAAATTAAGGATACAGATATGATATTACAAGTCGCACCTGGTACATAAAAATAGTTACGCAGAATCAATATCTGCCTAGTTGTCAGTCCTAGATGATATTCCCCTACGGATTCAGCATACATGCTCATTCCGTTAGCAACCCTGAGAGTCATATCACATTTCCTGATAACCCTACAGTTTCTCAGAGCCTGTAACGAATTACAGATATGAGATCCTGATCCGGTATCCAATACCCAGGAAGTAGGATTAACTGACATACAGTTCTCAATTACAAATACACCCGAAGCCGAAACCACAACATGCTTCGAATTCTGGCTACTGGCTTTGCAAGCCCTGCAATCCTTCTGCCCATGTTCATTCCCGTAAGAATAGGAACGTCCTGTTTTTACTACATCCAGTCCCGAAACTTCTGACCTTCCCTTTCTTTCTACTTCCCTAGTTTCCTTCAGGGTAGTAAGTAGAGACTGTTGAACTAAGTCAGCATCTGACCCGTTCTTCAACGTGGTCTTCAGGTCCGTGAGCTCAAAAGAGCAGGTCTCTGTAAGGACGTTGCCCCCTATAGATGACCTGATAGCCAACCTCGCTGGAAGCAATTCGTTCGAGGTCTCATATCTTGCGATACGAGATTGCTCTCCATATAAATATTTGTTATGGAGGAAGATAGAAACTGAGTCCATCTTCTCGTGCTGTCTCTGGTATGCATCATCATCTGAGGCTAACACGAGGCACTTGGTTTTCGCACAGTCTTTTTCCGATGTCCTATGGATATGAATATCCGTGACAGGGGAAGCTGGACCTGAGACAGCAGGGGTTGGATTAGTTAAGGGCTGTCCCAGCTTGTTATGGGCAATGGACATCTGGACAGACCTTTGCCAGTCATAACAGTCAGATTCAGTCATTTTATTATCTAGATGTAACCTAGGTGCGGTCACTGGGTCGCTGCAATTAAGAGAGAGAGAAGAAAACACTTAGCATGATGCTCTTGCAAGTTTAGATTGGTTTTTAATTTATCTAAACAGGATGGCTCCCACTGTCTCTCGAATCCCTCCTCAAACCATAAAGGAAGAATTAGCCGGGATCAATCTCACCGTACAATACTTGCTTAACCGTTCAGTCAGGCCAGTGTAGGTACTTCAAGGGAGGTTTTCTAACGCTTTCGCGAAGTTCCTTAATTAAGTAACCTCTTTTCCCTGTGGGCGTAGCCCCGCTAACACCTTTCTAGACACCTACTTGGTTTATAGCATTGATCGTTAAGTGAAATAGTTCTCCAGGAGTAGCATATACTCACAGTAGGATCGGGATTCAAATACCATCGCATGACAAAACTGAAGGAATCCTACCAGAATCATCACACTCCAAATGGTATGCAGCGCTAGCAAGTTTCAGTACTTTTGAAACTCCCGATGTGGATTTTTGCCCCATGCTCTTATGACCTTGACGAAGGTCAACAAATCATAAGTCACATGTCAAGTTCTACCCGTCATTGTCCAGGTTAATTTGAACCCACCTGTACATACCCTTGACGAAGGTCAACAAGATAATACGACTGTCCCAAACCAACGCATTTATCTATGCTACATATGAACACCCAACAGCTACCAATCACTATGCCTTGACGAAGGTCAACAAACATAGCTTGAATACTATTGAATATCCATACGAAATGACGGAGGGCTACGAATTTTTTTGTTGAAACCGTGAACGTAGCGAACTTGATATAATCGATGGAACTAAATAGCTTTTAAAAGGAGTGGTTCAAGCTCCGTGTTTAAAAAGCTGGTTTTTGAAAAAGAACCGAGTGGTTTTTGAAAGTGTTCCAACGACTTTTACTTGGTTTATTTTCTTGCATTAGTTCTTTTAATGCGTCCTATCATTTAATCCTACCATTGCAGAAAACAACCAAAATATGACGTACTCTTATGCCATTCGCATTCGCCACGGGGCCCCGTCATCACCCGTTAGGTTACTTAACTAATGACAGAGCGGGGGTTGGGCTAGCACGGCTGAAAAACATAAGCAACGCCTAAATAGATATTATATATAGATATATAGCAATGATAGCCATTCCAGATCACAGATGAACACTTTGGATATACTAGGAACCCGCGATTCGTTCGAGCCTGCAACGAAAAGCGGATTACACGGTCGCGATGAATAGCCAAACCCCACCCTAGACCCCTACGGGTGAGGCAAACTACCCGCCAAGTACCCGAAGCGAAGCAACCTTCCTCAACCCGTGAGTAGGCCACTCGGCACTTCGAGATACCCGGTAGTTTGTGCACCCCACCTTGGGCCTATCCTAGGAGCAAAAACAGTAAAAAGAAATTATACAATGACGGCTACAACCCCGACCCGGTTGTGCGGCCAAACAAATAATATTACATCAATTTACAAATTTTACAATGAATGAAAGAAAAAGCAACTCTCATCTCACACCCATTCCCGGCTATTCATCCGCGACAATCCAACGAGTTCATATACACAAACCATCAACATTACAGATCACAGATATGTATAACCCCCACTAATCGACGTATAGCGATTAGCGGACGTTCAATACATATATCACATCACAGATAATATCCATTAGCCAAAGTCTACGGAATATCGATCAAAATACGGATTTCTAACCACCCCAAAAGTCAATTTTCTCTCTGGAAAATCTGGGTAGAAAAACATGTCTTAAAAATCCCAAAACAGCTAAATAAAAACACTGCAAGAAACCCGGTCCACGACTGAGTCAAATCGGCCGCGGAACCTCGGCAATAAGCCTGTTATTGCCGCAGAACCGCGGCGGTTTGGTCGGTTCAGTGGACCGGTTTTCTTCTGTGGTTTTAAAAAACCCTGAGTCGAATTTTCACGTATGTTAAAAAAAAATTTGAACAGTATAAAAATTCGACAGAAAGTTGGTTTTTGTCGGATGTGTTTTGCGACTTTTTTCCGATCGATATTCTTAACACTTTGCTAACTTACTAGTTTATGTTTAGCTAGGCTCTGATACCACTGTAAGTCCATGTTGCTTACCCCGGTTCTTACGGGGAGGCGGAAACGGCGAGAAAACAATGAATTTTGGCGCAAGGCAACATGGACTCAAAAGCATGGATCTTGGCTAAACTAGAAACTAGTAAACTACTAGAGGTTTTAACTACTATGCTGTAGAAAGTATACCTCACGGAATCGGTCCTTCGGGTCTTCATTCCGCTGTCCCGCTCGTCCATCCAAGCTCCAAGCGTCGATCCGGACCTTGGGCACCTCCGCGGCCTTCTTGAGTCGAAGACGATCCACCCGAGAGATGTACACCGAGAGCCGAGGCAACTAGGGCAAAGAGATTGCTAATCAAGAAGCCCTAGGTTGTGTAGAAGAGAAATATGGAAGTGTTTGTCTATGTGGATTCTTTTTCTCTCAACACATGAGATCAAAAGATGAGATCAAGAGGAGGAAGATGAAGGAGAAAACCTAGCAACCATGGAGCTTTTCTTTTCTTCTCACTTCAAGAGAGAGAATGAGAAGAGAATAATGAAAAGATTGACCCAAATGAAATGAACCATGGTTGCAATAATACAATAAAATCATCATTACTAATCCTATCATGATAAAGTTGATGGCACATTGAATTGACCATTATCATAACTCAAGAATTAAAAAGAAAATGAAAGAAGAGTGTAGATCTCTCTTGAAGGTCAATGGTCAACACGGTCAACGGGTCAACAAAGTCAATAGAGGTCTAAGTGGTCAAATGGTCAATGCAATTAGCCATCACTAAACTATCACTAAAAGGATTAGTAAACAATGTCTCCGGCTCATAATGGTTCTGACCAAACGAATTGTCAAAACCCTAATGAGTGTGCCACATTACGGTTTTGGCCGAACCAACTGCCAAAACCCTAATGAGGCACCTCCTCCTTCATCGCTCCTCAAAACTGTGCATACACACCCGCATCCGCTTTCCGTAGAATGCAGATGCACAGAAGACAAATCAAATCCATCCGTGCAATACTAGGATCTGGCTTAAACCAAAGCCCACTAGTATCGCCTGCCCGAATAGCATACGCACACAAGTGCGTGTAAGTGATCGTAGCCCTGCCGTAAAACCATACGGCCTCTCCACGTTTCGCTCAATGCAGGGAAACTCTCTGTGTGGGACTCTAAAGACTTGACACTACGCTGGCAGTGGGTTTAACCACAGACCGCAAGCGGCACTAGCTGTACGTAATGGTTCCCAGGTAGATGTCGATAAGAAGGCCGATGAGGTAAACCCATCCGAACTCCTACTGAGCCTGTATGTGACAATCTCCGTACAGTCCGGTCTGTTCGTCTGATACATCGCATGGCGGGCCTAGGGGGCGGTGAACGTCAGTCCCCTAATAGCGGTACAAGTCGTGTCGGAGTGTAGCCCAGAACACCCTGAGATAACACTGGAAACCTACCAGTATATCTCGCTTGCCCTGGCCAAGGACTACTTGTGTAATGGCTCTCCTAGACACAGCGCGATGTCAACCCCCAAATACCGGGAGAGACGAATCCTGTCTAACCGTCACTGCCTCCAAGTGCTTCGGGACTGCATCCAACTACTACCTGTTTGCATGACTCCTTTGAGCCGTGGTAGGGTAGTAATCTAAGTACAGTGGGAACACACTCGAGGCGAAGTGACAGTGTCAAGTCAGCGGACTAAGCTGTACTCATGTCACCTGGGAACTGATAACTGACGATAGGTATAATACCAACCAACAGTTCCCGACGAGTCCTGTCCAGTGTACTCGTAACCTAACGAGCACCCGCATACTATCTCAAGTACGACGTACTGACGGCTGTGGGACAGACCGTCTCCCCCGCTGGGATGAGAAGCGCATACGCTAGTCTACATCCGGAGTATCGATGCCCTGTCTCGATAGTCCTACGACTAGGGACCTGTATAAGGATGTGCTTATAGATTACCCAGCCCCCACGAGTGTGACTGCCATCACAACGCTGGTAATCAAGCAAAGATCCTAAGGGCTCTACTAACATGTGTAAGCGATATGCTAAAAGAAACACATGCACATATTAAAGTAGAGACAAACCAAGTAGCATACTACCATTTTGAGCAAGACTGTCAATACAACTGTGAATATCTCAAGCTTCCATTAAGTAATATACAAGCTAGTATGATACAGTAATGGCCTCTAGGGCATATACACTAACATCTTGGCTGTCAGCTCTTCGACGACTCGATCATCGAGGGCAATATCCTCAGGGGCTTTTTCTTTCCCCTTATCCTTTTTGTTCGAGCCCTTATTTGCAGGTCCGAGATTCTTTTCAGGTAATATGCGATTGCGCAGCTGAATGTTCTCGCAGCTCTTCGGTTCTTCCTCTTTTCCCGAGGTGGATTCTTTGAATAGAGGGCCAAGAGCTATTTCTTCATCAGAATCGCTCCTAAAGGTGAGAACTTGCGATCCCCCATAGTCAACCATATGGCAGTTGCCGGCGGTTCTTTTGTGCTCCTCGGTCGTATTTCTTTGCTCCCGACGAGCTTTGCATTTCATCCGCTTGAAATGTTGTCGGTGGGCGACATATCCCTGCCACCATCTTTTAAAAGCGTTGCACTCTTCAGTGGGGTGCGCAATCTTTCGATGATATAAGCAGTAACTAGGATGTGTTTCCGCTTCACCAAGAGCGTTCGCTTCGGAAGATAGCAGCTTCATTCCCATCGATATGGCTTTGGCGAACCTCTTCCTCGTCTTGAACCTGCTTTTATATGCGGCGGACGTACTTCGATCTGGCGGGAGTGTTTCAATCCTTTCGTCCAGTCGCCGGCGTTTGGCTTTTTCAAATATGGCCATCTCACGCTCTCGAGCAGCTTTGCTTTTAAGAAGAGCTTCGTCCAGTAATGCATCAATCATTTCGTCAGATGGCCCTAGAAGTTCCGGCTCAGGATCTGCCCCCAGTTTCTCTGTGTAAGGAGCTTCTTCATTGTCTATCGACGAGTGAGAGATCACATGGCAGCTTGCTACATAACTTTCAGATTCATCCGACGAGTCTTCTCCATTGTCATTATCTCTGTCCTCAAGGACGTGACTGAGAAATTCTTGGAGTGTGACTGGAGTCCACGCTTTTTGATTATATTCTTCCAATGCGTCAATCTGTTTTTGCAGGTCCGTGCGCTTGTCACCAGGCTTCATGGGCTTTTTGGTCTTCTTCTTCGCAGACTTTGACGGCTGGGTGTGAGTGCTTTGGCTATCACCACCAATCTTTGGAGTTGGGCGCGGTTTCAGCATTCCCTTGATGATCTCGGGTTCCAGTGGATTTTTCCATCTGATCGCCGGGCATGTTTGGAGATCTTTCAGCATTCTTTTCGTCTTGGCTGAAAGAGCGACCTCCCATGGAGCTTTTTCAATGAAGGAGCATGATGTCCCCGGTGTATCTGTCTTCTTGGGAGCGTGTGGCTGTGGTGGGTTCACTTTCCAGTTCTCGGACAGGGAAAATTTACCCAGTTGATACTGGTCTTCAATCCAGCCCTTGAAGACGAAGCAATCTTCAATTGGATGGCTTATCGTTTGATGGCAGGGGCAATAATTAGGACTATTAGCCTCACCGGGTTGCAATGGGCGTTTTGGATTTGGCAGATTGATGAGCCTGTCGCGCACCGCTAGCTCGAACAATCTCTTCGTTTTGTCTCGGGGAAATGAATAAGGGCGCTTCATTTTCTCATTATAGAATTGCCGCCTCTCGTCTAGGCGATCAGTTAGTTTTGGGCCACTGGGCTGCTATTAAGTATTCGCAACGAATGTCGCCTTCCCTTTACCCTTTTCGTTTCGCGGCTCCGGCTTTGGAGGAGACGGTCTATGAACCATCTGATCCATCTGGGCCAGTTTGACAATCAAGGCCTGGAATGTGGTCGGCTTGAAGAACATCATGAATTGGGAAATAGTTGCCTGAGGGTCCAGAGTGCCCACGAACATGCCCACTGCCGGCGTTTCCTCGATGCGCTGCTCACATTTTGAACAAAAATTTCGCCACCGTATTGCGTATTGCACCCACGTTTCACCTGGCTTCACCCTGGCATTGATCAATGCCGTTATTGGTGTAGCATTTTGAAAATTTAGAAATAAATAAAGTGAATTAAATTAATAATAATATGATAAATCACAAAGTTAGTAAAAACAAATAAGTCAATTCCATGAGTTGTATGTAAGATAAATTAAATTATAATTTTAATATGCAACCTAAATAAATTACAAGGGTTTTAATGACAAATTTAGCTTCATTTTTATAAAATAATGTTTATATAATAAACTAAGTTGTGAGGGGTTTTTAGGTAAAGTGTAGGATTATTGTGCAAATAGAAAATTGTTAAGGGTGTAGATGGAAAAGGGTGGAAAATCATTTAGCTCGGAATTTTTAGTGTAAATAAAACAAAGATTAAAGGATAAGGCATGAACACTTCATGCTTGCATGCATACACACATCCACCACCTCCTACTTGCATAAAACCAACACATCTAGCTTGATTCCACCTCCTCCTTCACCTTATCTCTTTCAATTGCCATATTTAAACCTTGTTTAGATCAGTGGTAAATGAAAATTCTGAAAAAAATCTAAAAGAAGAGAAAAGAAAAACAAAACAAAACATTGAAAGAACAAGTGGATGAAGAATGAGAAGGAAGCTAGGTTTTCATCACCATCAAGCTAGGACAAGAGACTTAGCATCTTGGAGGGATTATTCCAACAAAATATTGTGGGTAAACTCTTAATCACAGTAGGAAATTTAGGTACTGTACTTAGTTTAAATTGAATTGAACAAGTTCTCTAATGTCGTATTTTAGTTAATCATAGACTCTGTTAAAATCTGCTATCATTCAGAGTAGAATATACTTAACAAAACAGTGCTAAAATGATGTATATAACACCTAGAGCAAACCGTAGGATCACGAACCAGAGGGCTCGGAAATGGGCCGGCGACCAAGAAGGGAAATCCGGCGTCGCCGGTTTTGTAGGTGGCTAGGTAGTTTTGGTTGGTTGGGTGTAATTCAGTGTATCATTTTGGCCATTTTGGTATTGTTTAAATAAATTAGTTTCACTGCAGATAAAATCTGGAAGTTAATATCGGAAAAGTTATCTAAGAAACCATAATACGACACGGTTAAAACGTATCGCGAATTATTTTCTGTCGCGATGCAGAATGGGATTAAAATTCAGTAAGATTAAGGGTTTGATAGCTTGAAATAGTCGTATACAATATAACTAATACGTAGGAACGTGTATTTGAATATTCACCGTGTCGGAATAACCATTTCCTTATACAAGTTATTGAAATGTTAGATTCAAACACGGGGATTTCGGAGGCCGCAAGGAGAGGAAAAAGGATTGGCGATTCTTAAGAAAATACGACGTATTTCTGGTGAGTAGATTTATATCTACTGGGGGAAGTCGGGTGGATGGCGTATAGCACCCCCGCAACCTTATAAATATTATTATGATTGCTAGTTAGTATATAATTATTCAAGACATTGATATAGTATCGTTTCTTATATGTCTTTCATTGCATAAAGTTCATATCTAGTCTTTAAATGAGACATGTGCATAATGATTAGATCCGTACAACATGGATATGATTTGATGAGTTGTATGAAGAATCATGTCATACTTAAGAAAATACAAGGATTTACGCAAATTGGAAATGATGAACTTTATGTGCCAAATATGGCTAATTTATCTTTTGACTCGTAGAGTTAGGTTATATTCTGTTTTAGGATGTAATATTTATGTGAGCTATATTCTTTTAAAAACTATGATTCGTTGCCAATTAAATAAAATACCCGGATGCTTGCCAGTTTCTAAAACGAATATCTATTTTAAATCTAGGTCAGCTTCCTTATTTTAAACTTAACACTTTGATCATTTCTAAAGATAATGGTATAGCTCATAGCAAGTAATTACAATAGTTAGGTATAGATTAAATTACATGTTTGCATTGTATTACTCATATTATACGTTTCTGCGATTACGCATACTCTGATAGAACACTGCACAAATACCAGTGAGTACTATGCTGCACAAGCACGTGAATATATGTTACAGTACACCTCATTGGTATTGCCATGTCACTATAGAACCGTGCTGATATGTTACACCGTAAAACACTTGCACAAATACTAATGATTTCCATGTTGCACGAGCACAGACGCATATGCTACACTACACATCATTAGTAGGACCATGACACAGTAGAATTGAAATCTGTAATTATGTAATCTTCTGTATTCCTGTCGTAAGTTACGAATATTAATACTATAAATGCTGTATTTGATTCTTATGGATTTTCTGGATATTTTACTCTTGATGATATATATCGGTGGTATGGGACACTGTTATATATGTATATATATAATATATCATCAATATAATTTATGCAAGCATTCTTATTTCTTACTTGATATTTGATATGATGAGTAAAACGTCCACCATGAGTTTTATATTTTCTGATTTGATTCCGGACCGAGTGGGGTAGATATACGGTTGCGGAATTTCTTACGTATATCCGAGCTGGGTGGGGTAGCTATACAGCCGGATCATGGTGGACCCGGTCGGGGCCGAGGGGTAGGGGCCGCACTTTAGGCGGTGAGCCTAACGAGGATACTCGATTCCGGAGATAAAAACGAGCACGGTAGATATCCAGGGGATACTGACCGGAGTTCGATTTGGTGCGACAGATATTCCGGGAATACTGATCGTAGCCAAGATATCGGGTGGCGATCATCTATTGAGGTGGTGTCGACGATATCTGTATTTATGTGTCGATGATGGACACGGGAGATTTCGTATTTCGATGTCGATGCTGGACATCTATATATATATTGGTATATATTGATATGATCATTATCATAAGGTACACATTCAAAGATTATTAGTGGATCCGACCAAGACTGATCCGGAGGACAGTACCTGTATATATTGGTATAGACATTCATATACAAATAAAAGGATTCAAGTACGAACTGTAAATTCATGATATTGAATCATATGACATTGAGACATTATACATGTGAATTGCATGATAGCTAGTATTGGACTTTTTATATCATATAGTATAGCTATACAGATTATAATATTACTATACTTATGACCTAGGTAACGTCATACATTTCGATTTCTACCTGTAGATGTACTTTTATTCACTGAGTTGGCAACTCATCCCCGTTGTGCCACAGTTTCTTGCAGGTTTTACCGCTTGGATTGTCAGCGGTTTGGGCACATATTCTTTCGGGGATTGATGGGTAAGTGAGTTTTATTGTATCATACTCACTCTTGATTGTTCATTTATTCTTGTATCTAGTGGAAACTCCATCAACTTAGAAATGATATACTATGGACTTAGAAGCGAGACTTAGAGTTTATTGGGTGTTGATGTCACACTCTTTAGAGTTGACATCTGTTATAAATTTGTTTGGTTGTTCCGTCTTTTAGACGTGAAAGCTAGCTTCTGTTGGGAGGCTATTTGATGTTGTTGTATAAGATTTTTATAAAAATATAAAGAAGGTGATGACTGTTTTCAAACGCCACAAAGACTTTTCAATATACTCAGTAAAGTTTAGATGTTAATTTAAATCAAGATTATCGGCTGGTTAATTAAACCTCACCTCAAATCTTTTCAAAAAGGGTTTTTAGATTCTGGGTTTTGGCTTACTTTAACCGCGTCGATGTCTTTAGATGTCACGTGATTTAAGTGCCGGTCACTTGCCACATTTGCGTCGTGACAAAGTTGGTATCAGAGCGTTTGGTTTAACCTTTGTTCGAGTCTAGGTTGACTATGTGGAGTCTGGGGATACATTTTGTTACCTGGGCTTGACTTTATAGGACTTAGACTTGACTTTGGGGGTCTTATACCCGAACTTTCGTTATATAGGATGATCTTGTTGATGGAGTAGGCACTAAGTAGAGTGACGTACCGTACGTATGTTCTGCGGCATATTTACGATATGATACTCCACCTAAGATACCTTAGGATTTATATCTTAAGATTCTCTTTTTGTTCCTTCCGTTGATCTACCTTCGTCAGTGCATGATTGGTTGTTCGATCACCATGTTATGAGGGCCGAGAGGGCTACAGTTAGAAATACGGTCAGCGCAAACTTGTCTGGGACAAGGACTTACCGGAGTAACTTTTTGATGATATAGAGATGCGTCGTTCATTCATATATATGATTGAGTTCAAATGGTGGAGCAAGTTCTTCGGGATCCGCACCAGGTGGTAGAATCATTGTTAGAGTTTAGGCAGACAGAAGACGTGATGTTTCCCCTCTCAGACGAACATGGTGTTGGGTACTGTTCAGACATCAGTATCAATCTTTGCTAAGATTATCGAGATGTTAATTCCGGAGTTCATGAAGTTAAAGATTTACGAGTTTACAAGTGTAGATGGACCAACAAGGTTCATAGACGTTCAGAAGTGAGATGGTTGGGATCTTAAATCCGTTATGACACTTCGATACGAGATCGGCGTAATTGATGTATTCCTTCCGATGGAGTTTGTTCAGACCAGGGGAAAGTAGTTTAAGAGGGAGATCGTGTAGTACGCTTTTCTCCGATAAATTGGGACGGGTCTTCGAAGGTGAAATTAGCTAGACTTCTCTATAGGGTAGCAGAAGTAATGATTCTGCTAAATTCTCCAAGTGTGCTTTATGGCTGGACATTGTAGAATTCTAGGGTCACGTTGTTGCAACAGATGAGATACGTGGGGACCCCAAAGAAGATGGGAGCGGTACAGCACTGGTCCAGACCTGTTTTGGTTTTGAGGTTCGAAGTTTCTTGGGTCTTGCCGGTTATTACAGACGTTTGTGCAGGATTTTATTGGATCGCTGCATCGTTGATCGGACTGACTAGGAAGGAAGTTCCATTTTTGGGACAGATGCATAGAGTTTCCAGCAGTTAGAGACTCGATTGACGAATGCACCGATCTTATCGTTATCATATGGGTCAGATGGTTGTTGTGTAGAGTGATGCATCTCGAGTGAGTTAGGCGGTGTATTGATGCAGCACGACTGGGTTGTAGCTTATGATCCTCGACAGTTGAAGAGGCACGAGAAGAACCACCTCATTCATGATTTGGAGATGGCTGTTGTTGTATTCGTGCTGAAAATTTAGAGGCGTTATTTGTACGGTGAGTCGTGTCAAATCTTCACAGGTCATAAGAGCTTAAAGCATATTTTCAGCAGAGGGATATGAATCTAAGGTGTTCCCGCCAAAAATTTCTGCGCAAAAGAGTCCAAGGTATCAAATGGCAGCGATACGCTTAAGAAAATTCGAACCAGTATCTTCCGGCCTGTATTCTGATAAACTTCTCAATGAGGAACTGTTAAATTATGAAGGTGTTGAAAGCATCTCGAAAAAACCTTCGATTTGATATATTATGGGCCTCATAATTCATCCGGGTTCAAAAGTTATGAACAAATGTCTATGCACATGTGATCTAAGGAAGAAGATGCGAACCAGTATTTTCCGAGCTGTATTTTGACAAACTCCGGAAGGAGAAACAGCTAAATTCTGATGGTATTAAAAGCATCTTGAAGAGACTTTCGATTTGATATATTATTGGCCTCATAATTCATCCGGGATCAAAAGTTATGAGCAAATGTCTATGCACATGTGATCTAAGGAAGAAGATGCGAACCAGTATTTTCCGAGCTGTATTTTGACAAACTCCGGAACGAGAAATGGCTAAATTCTGATGATATTGAAAGCATCTCAAAAAGACCTTCGATTTGATATATTATGGGCCTCATAATTCATCCGAGATCAAAAGTTATGAGCAAATGTGTTATGCACGTGTAATCTAAAGTAATGCTCTACTACATGGGGAATGCATTTTTTAGTCGCACATCGGTAAAAGGAGAGATGGCTTCTCTACCACTCCCATATAAATAAGAGGGGATACCTCTTAGAAAGGGTAGGGTTAAATCCTCAAAGGATTCAATACTCAAAGGAGCTTAGTTCTCCAAGATAGGAGCATGCTCCTCCATAATGCGCATATGCGCAAGCGCCATGTGCACTACGTGCAACGCACGTATGCTCGCCATGCGGCACCACGTGCAACGCACGTGCGCACCATATGAGAATATTTAATAATATTAAAAGGAGCTTGTTCTCCATATATAGAAGCTCTGCTTCTCTTCATAATGCGCATGTGCGCTACGTGCAACGCACGTGTGCCCGCCATGCGGCACCACGTGCAACGCACGTGCGCACCAAATGAGAACATTTAATAATATTAAAAGGAGCTTGTTCTCCATATATAGAAGCTCTGCTTCTCCTCATAATGCGCATGTGCGCTACGTGCAACTCACGTGTGCCAGCCAAGCGGCACCACGTGCAACGCACGTGCGCACCAAATGAGAACATTTAATAATATTAAAAGGAGCTTGTTCTCCATATGTAGAAGCTCTGCTTCTCCTCATAATGCGCATGTGCGCCACATGCAACGCACGTGTGCCTGCCACACGCGTACCACGTGCAACGCACGTGCGCACCACATGAGAATATTCAATTAAAAGGAGACTCGTTCTCCATAGGAGCTTGCTCCCACCCCCTCATAATGCGCATATGCGCAAGATCCATGCGCGCTACGTGCAAATATGAGCGCCCAACACGTGCGACGCACGTGCGCCCAACACGTGCGACGCACGTGCGCGAACGCAAAGAAGCCTTTTTCAGCAGCGAGAAGCTTAAGCTCCAGCCTGTTCTTCCCCCCTAATGATTGAGACATGGTTCAAAGGGTACATCCTTCCACACCTTCGATATATGGCGATGTGATCCCTCAGTGTCGTCGGAGAGGTGGTGGGTCCCAACGACCAATGATCCTTCTTTCTAAAATAAAAAAAAGAGAGAAGAAGAGAGAACATTGACAGAGAAATAGAGAAACAATTCAGAGAACTCCTAAAAAGAAAGTTTTCTGAAAAGATCAATGATCTAAGAACAAGATCAAGATCCTAAATATTGAATTAAAACAAAATGCAATGCAGAGCCCAAACAAAACAAAATGCAATGCATTAAAAGGGCAGAGCCCAAACAAGATAGATGCTCTGCATCATTTATGAAAGGGCAGAGCCCAAACAAAACAAAAATAATGCAGTGCATTATTAAAAAGGGGCAAAGCCCTAGTAAAGGCCTAACAGGCCAAATGCAAATAAAAACGTTGAATATTCTCAACTGGACTTAGCCCAATCATGGCCGTAAGTCCTCAAATTAAATTGACTGTGCAAGATTGCTCTCCTAAATCAATTTACAACCGGTTCGAGGGTACATCTCCAAACTCCTTTGACACATATCGTTGTAATCCTTCAACGACGTCAGAGAGGTGACGGGTCCCGACGACCACACACCCATTCGGACTGCGGGGTCCTTAAACTCGTGGACCGAAACGTCCTTAAACTAATGTTGGACCGAAACGTCCTTAAACTAATAATGGACCACCACGTCCCTAAAACTGGCAACAGACCACCACGTCCCTAAACTGGAACATGGACCACTACGTCCCTAAACTGGAACAATAGAGCCTCCAAACGCTCTTCTGTCGGATCTAAACGATCCCGTTTAAGTTGATCTAAGCCCCAAACACGGCTAACGTATCCTTAAACATTCAAATGGACTATAAAACTCCAAATCAACTTTGGTTCAAGGGTACATCTCTGAACTCCTCTGACACATATCGTTGTAATCCTTCAACGACGTCAGAGAGGTGATGAGTCCCGACGGCCATATATTAAATGGATCACCACGTTAAGTTGATCTTAGTCTCAAACAGGACTAACGTATCCTTAACGAACGTTTAAGTTGATCTTAGCCTCAACACGGCTAACGTATCCTTAAATAAAACACCAAACCCAAATCTAAGTAAATACGGATTTGGACTAATCTACGTCCTACGGGCGACGGCATTACTCAGTCTCCGTATACAATCCACGGGCAACCACAAACAAAACAAACACCCACGACACGAAGTGAAATTCTGGAGAAGGAGAAAGTTGTTACCGCGATGCGGTAGCGTAATTAACTGCAGGGGCTTGCGCCTGCAGGGAAGAGCGTCCCCACAATCAAAAACCCCTCAAGCGAGGGGGAATCTGACGAAGTCTGCTACATCGGCCGCATCCGTCTAAATCTCCGATACACGGTGCCATAAATCAACTTGGCACCTTCGGAGAGGTGGACGGATAGCACCAAATAGCATTTGCCCCGAATCTCAGGCAAGACGTCCTCAGGTCTACGAGCCGCCATTCGGAGGGGAACAGATTCTGGCACGCCTGGTGGGACCTTTTCCTCTTTCCACTCCACACTTCGTGTGTCGTGTTTTTCCCGCGATCAAATAATCGCGGTGTGTATGTTTTTGGTTGCCTTTAGGGGAGTGGATATTGAAGCCGGCATTTCGTCTCTATGAAGAATGGCATTTGCTCCCACCCTAGCAACTCAGGCTTTGTCATACCCGGCGGAGTCAAGTATGGGTCACTTGCAGTCTCAAATCTCTGCAATCCGGCTTTTCAAGAAATTAACGGGCTTCTTTTTGGGTCGATGCTCCCACCTCCCACCCTCGGTGCCTCAACGCCGATGGTGGAAGCCCAGAGGATGTCTGTTGCCCAGGCAGGCTCCCCAAGCAGCAGCCTTGCCGACAGAATCGGTCCTCAAACAGCTGGCACATGCCAAAGACTAAGGTCGACGCAGGGGGCAGAATATTCAAGCTATTCAAGAAATTAATGGCTTCAAATTGCACTAACTGCAACAGCAACTCTCGCTCCGTCCCATCTGGAGGAGTAACCTACGGGCCCCAAGCGGCCTCCCTTGTCACTATGCCAGTGGAGCAGGTAACTCAAGCCACCACTGGGCTCTTCTTCGGGACCATGCTCCCGCCAACGAGCTTCAGCGCTCCTGTACCATCGCAAGAAGCTCCCAAGAAATCGTTTTTCAGCGCTCCTGTGCTTATTTACGCCCTACTTTGCATTATACTATATATAAGCATACACAAAAAATTGTGATAATAAAGGAGTAGAGAGTGAAAAGTTATATTTAAAAGATAGGAATAGTTTAAGAAAAACAAGAAAGTTAGATATTTTCTTAAATGAAACTAGTAATAAGTGGTTATAAGCTGTTATCCCAAAGGTTAGTAAGATGAAGAAAATTACTAATCTGAGGATAAAAATAAGCCTGAAAAATAGTTCCTATTCTGGAAGCCAAACATTTGAACGTTGAAACCCTACTATACGCACATACACACATCTTGAAACTCGGGATAGTGGAGGATACCTTGAAATGCTCTTGTCTAGAAGCCAAAGTATGAAGAAAATAAAAGTGGAGAATAAAAGATAAAATGGTGAAAAGAAAAATGAACACCGGTTTTGTTATCACCGAGGCAGCAATAAAAAATATAGCGAGGGTGCTTTATCACCTAGTGCCTTAGACCAACTGGTTTGGGAGCCACTGCTAAGCCTTAGGTGTTGCAAGACGAGGAAAAACACCTAATTAGCAAGCACATGAGTAATCGATCGGTTAGTACCTCAAGAAGTATTAACGGTCGCATGAAGAATGTGTGAGCAAATTCCATCTAAATATCTATTAAAAAGTACTGAGGTAGATGGACAAGAGTATGATTGCTTGAATTGAATTCTCTGAGTGTAGGGATGTCCAGTTCACACATGTAGGAGTATATGATCAATGTTTGGAAGAAAGGTAGGAATGAAAACTAAAGGCGATGTTTTATTGAGGGATGATGTGATTTCTAACATCTTTTCATGACTATTAAGATAGGGCTCATAGCAACTGAAAAGCTGGTAGAGTTGAAAACTCTTATTTTCAAGTTCTTTCTTTTATAGTTCTTATCTTTATATAACTTTCACCATCTCTCTTTTATTATACGATTTTGTGGGTGTAATCCGCTGAAAACCCTCAGGAGACAACACCCCTCCTACTAGGGATATACCACTGGTGCCTTGTAAGGAAGACTGGGGGCAACTCTCCTTCTGGACTGACTCCGCCGACTCCAACGGCGGAAATTGATGCTGCTGTTCCAACTGGAAACAGCTTTGAACCACTTAGGAAGGTCCACAAGAACTCTCCGACCACTGTGCTAAAAAGATCTCCTCCACCTATAGAGAGCGCTACAAAGGTGAAGCCGAAAAATCCCCCTCAACGGCTGTCCTCTAAAATCTACAAGGTCTGGCGTCAAGTTCAAGACTCGGTAATTGATCAAGATTATCCCCGCCGACAGAAAAAGGTGAAAGTTCAGCGGGAAGAGGACCATAGTATCAAGCCACAAAAGGCGATAGCTACTTGGGTGCCCGCTGCAACAGCTCCCGCAACCTCGACCGCCCACGAAAGAGGAGAAGGCCGGAGAAAATCCCTGGGTCTGCGACGAACTGCAAGACCACTGAACCCAAACACCCTAAGTCTGGGGGCATGATGGTACATACTGATTGGTAGATATTCTGCGTGTTCTAGTTTAATTACCGCAATCAGGACGGTTTCGCTTTGCAGCTAGCCGGATGAGTACGGGTCGATCCACAGAGAGATGGGAGTCTTTTTCTTAATGTCTTGACGAGTTAAGTCCAAATATGTTGGGTTTGTTTGAGTTTAGCTAATTAAAAATGAATGATAAGAGAACTTGTTAAGGGTAGGATTTGGTTGGTTTAAGTTAGGAGGATCGCTCACTTGATTCTTTTGCCACTTCTTAATATTGATGTTACGGTAATCGGCAACAACGGGGATTATGACGACTAAGAGAAAACTTGCGAGTATAAGCTAGGCTTTCCAACACTTCGTTTTCTCTTTTTGGTCCTTGTCCGTCCGTTCTTGGCTCTTAGCCACAACCTCAGGTTGATTCAACCACAACCGGTCTCACTAGGGTATCACCGCTATTATGAAGAATAGGATGCCGTAGGGAGCGGATTGTGGATCAATTAACGAGAGTTCAAATCAAGATATATGTAAAAGAGAAAAGTGAGGGAGTTTTCCGTCTTTCAAACTTTCCAATTCCTACCCTAACAAGTGAAAAATTACTCA
The DNA here is from genome assembly GCA_030015575.1 of Agapanthus africanus. NCBI lineage: Eukaryota > Viridiplantae > Streptophyta > Magnoliopsida > Asparagales > Amaryllidaceae > Agapanthus > Agapanthus africanus. Next base: position 365,476,874 of record JASDDO010000029.1, read on the forward strand.
CTCATTAGAAATGTTAAATGAAAATAAAACAAAGAAAGAGGGTAATAAGAATTGAGGTAGAAAATCACAACTAGCTATTCGGGACCTCACTTAGGCAAGGATCACACTAAGCATCATGGTTGTAAGGATAACCGAAAAATGGAAGAAAATTAAAACGACAATTTTAAGAAATAACAACAACTACGTTTAACAATAAAAATTACAAGCAACATAAGAAACGGAATTACAAATTACACAAATAGATAAAGAACACTTCTTGCATGCTTCACACTCAACAAAACCTCTCACAAGCTTTAATGGAGGAAGATGGAGGAAAATGGACTTTTATTAGAAACTAAATAATTCTAATACAAAAATTACACATGAAAACTAAGTCCCCTCTCATGGTTCTGCTCTGGGCTATTTATAGGCCTGAGTTTGAGATTTTAGCAAAATAGTACAAACCTACACACAATTTCAGAAAACACCCCAAAATTTCTCAGCTTGAGGACACGTGGCCGCCGCGTTTCCGCGGCCAAAGCTGAGGTGGCGCGGCGGAAGGGCGGCGGTTTGGTGGCCAAACCTTGGTCGGTTTTTTCTCTGGTCTTCTGCTCATTTTTCCTGATCTTTAACCACTTTACATTGCAATAATTCAACCAGAAAATCTCCAGATTTCTGATCCAAGACTTCTTCATTTATTTCACTTTTGACTTTCACCATTTTTGACTTTAATTTTTCCTTTAGTCCCAAATGACGACTCTTTTCGTCCCCTCTTCTGAACTGGTACGGGACAGATGCTGGAACCCGGCTTTTATCTGTTTGTGACAGATGTTCTGGATTTTGCCGTAAATGTGGTGATTTTGTCGGATTTGCTCACTCTTGGACTGGAAACCTGTAATCTGTAACATGCAGCAAATACAGATAAAAAGCACCTACATGTATGCAATGTGATTAAGAATGGGCGGTTCAAATATACAAAAATATGCGATGAACAAATACCCCCAAACTTATCTTTTGCTCGTCCCGAGCAAAACCATTTTATTCACAAAAATTTCCTAACCTCACTTTCGCAGGGAACGCGATTGCACTGAGCATGTGCAACAAGCCGTTAAACCTCTAGGTGTCCCTAGTAGGAGGAGTGTTGTCTCCTGAGGGTTTTCAGCGGATACTACCCACAAAATCCGGTCAAGTTGGTTTTGTAAAATAACTAATCTTCACACCCTAAAGTTTTGTTTTTGAAAATAACAATTCTATAATCCTAAATCTAGACCATCGAACCTTGTATTTTTCACACCTCACTTCTTATTCAACTACAGATTTTATATGTCTTTACGTGCGGTGCAAATAGTGTCGTTAAGTTCCCGAAAGGTCGAATAAAGTCATCATGTCGCACAATAAAGCCCAGATAACAATTTTAAAAGGATCACATAAGTTTTATAAGGAGTTAAGCATTTCTCAAGTTTCATTTTCCAGTAAGGTTTCAATTTCAGAATTTCTATCTTCCTTAACAGGAAACTAAGTCGTATTTTTCACTCCACCTTTAACTTGTTTTCATTTCATACACACCTCTGTGATCGTGCAATAGTCTTTATCAAAGAGTAAAACCTTCATATCTCCGTTAAGAAATTTTTATAAAAGCCTGTCTTTTATCAAGATTATTCTCACACAAAGAACCGTTAGGAATTTTAACTCGGAGAGAACACTTGCTTGACTTTGTTTTAGACTGGACTTTCTAGGCTTCTTAGCGAGCTTTGGGCCAATACTCCCAAACCAGTTGGTTTTAGGGCATTAGGTGTAGAAACACCCCAGCGGACTTAATTACTCAAGTTACCTAGGTCCAAAAACAAAAGACAGTTTGGCGTGAAAATCAAATGATTTAATACAAACGGAGATATAACCGGCATTTCCATTATTTTTTTTTTTGGATAGAAGACGTGTCTAGTGGTTTGGTGTGTAATCATTCCAATCATGTTTCGGATGGGTTATTTTTCAGACTTAGCTCCAATTACGGCATCAATAACATTCCTTCATATTCGCTTTACTTCATAAACTATTCTTGACATTACTTATTTCAGAACAAACCTATTTGATCCTTAGAAAATCATTTATCTGTTTAAAAGTTTAAATATGAAAGACTTGTCATCTAATTCCCAAAAATCTTACGACACGTGTAGTGCGATGTAAAGACGTATATCAGCTATAGTTAACTTCAAAGGAGAGTTATTTTTCAGGTTCTCAAAATCCAAACATAAGATCTAGTTATTCCTATTTTTTCAAACAAAAACTATCGAATATTGAATCAGAGTTCTTCCACAAGTTAACTTGACAAAAAAGTTTTTATATTTTTTCGAAAATTTTCAAATTTTTATGGATTTTTTTAATATGCAGATGCAAAATATACATATGAATGCGAAGGTAAGAAATGCGTACCGAGCGTACCCCCAAACTTAAACTGGACAGTGTCCTCACTGTCGTATCATGAAGAGAGCAGTTGGAAGGTTCAAAATTGTCGGTTAGCAATATACAATTTTTATTTGTTTTAGTTTTTAAAGAAAAGAAAAAGAATATACACAAATATAAACAAAACGGTTTGTACATTCCCCCAAACTGGGCAGTGTCCTCACTGCCCCCTGCGTCGTCTCCTGGACGCTGAGTCACTCGTTCCTATTTACAATCTAATTTTTTTTATTTTTAGTTTTTTTGTTTTTATTTTTATTATTTGAAATTTTTCCAGGCAAAAAAAAAACAAAATTGTATTTACATACCCCCAAACTTATTTGAAACAGTGTTTCCACCGTTTTTGGCTGGATTGTCGAAGTTTGGGTGTAGGGGAAGAGGAAGATTATTCAGGGTAAACCGGCTCCTGTAAAAACAGGAGCTCCTCTGTTTGATCGGCGCTAAGGTACGGTTTGCATCGGTGTCCGTTCACTTTGAAGAGTGAACCGTCCTTTGGATTTTCCAAATCCAGAGCGCCCTGCGGATACACATTCCGCACAAAATACGGTCCTATCCAGCGAGATCGGAGCTTTCCAGGATGGAAATGAAGTCGGGTATCGTAAAGCAGTACCTGTTGACCAGGTACGAAGGTTTTGCGCAAAAGGTGTTTATCGTGAAACACCTTCGTTCGATTCTTAACGACAACCGAGTTGTCGTAAGCTTCATCCCTAAGCTCGCTCAGCTCGTTCAGTTGCAGCTTCCGATTGCTGCCCGCATCTTCTATCGACAGATTCAGCTCTCTTATCGCCCAAAATGCGCGATGCTCTATTTCGACAGGAAGGTGGCAAGCTTTTCCGTATACAAGCCGATAAGGAGACATGCCAAGGTTGGTCTTATAAGCGGTTCGGAAGGCCCAAAGGGCATCAGTCAGTTTTAAAGACCAATCCTTACGGTTCTTGGAAACCGTCTTCTCCAATATCTGCTTGATCTGCCGATTTGAAACTTCGGCTTGTCCACTGGTTTGGGAATGGTAGGGCGTAGATAGCTTATGATTAATCGAATACTTCCGCATCAAGGCTTCGAAAGTCTTATTGCAGAAGTGAGTTCCATTGTCGCTAATGATTGCTCGGGGGTGCCCAAAACGAGAGAAAATGTTTTCTTTAAGGAACCTAACGACAACCTTGTTGTCGTTAGTCCGGCTGGGCACAGCCTCGACCCATTTAGAGACGTAATCAACAGCTAGAAGGATGTACAAGTTCCCGAAAGAGCTGGGAAACGGCCCCATGAAATCTATTCCCCAAACATCGAAAATCTCCACAACCAAGATTGGTTGGAGCGGCATCTCATTCCTCCGGGATATCCGGCCCACGTGTTGGCACCGGGAGCAAGTCTTGCAATAATCATAAGCGTCTTTGAAGAGTTGTGGCCAGTAGAAACCACATTGCAAGATCTTTTCAGCTGTCTTTCTAGGGCCAAAATGCCCGCCACATGCTTGGTCGTGGCAAAACGACAGCACACTCTTGAATTCATTGTCCGGAACACACCGACGAATAATCTGGTCAGGACAGTACTTGAACAGATAGGGTTCGTCCCAGTAAAAGTGTTTTACTTGGGATAAGAAGCGAAGTTTGTCCTGACTTGTCCATTCATTCGGTAGTAATCCCGTGGCTAAATAGTTCACAATATCCGCGAACCAGGGTTCGCAAGATACCGTCAAGAGCTGTTCATCCGGGAAATCATCATTGATCGGGATTTGAAGCGACGGCGAAGAAGGAAGTCGTGAGAGATGGTCGGCAACCACGTTTTCACATCCTCGTTTGTCCTTAATGACAAGGTCAAACTCTTGAAGTAAGAGGATCCAACGGATTAACCGAGACTTGGCATCTTTCTTCGCAAAAAGATGGCGTAGAGCAGAATGGTCCGTGTAAATAATGACTGGAGAGCCGATGAGGTATGGCCTGAACTTTTCTAGAGCAAATACAACAGCCAAGAATTCCTTCTCAGTTGTTGTATAATTGAGTTGTGCGTCGTTCAGGGTTCGGCTAGCGTAATAGATCACGTGCGGCATCTTGTTGATGTGTTGTCCAAGGACAGCACCGATGGCAAAGTCAGATGCATCGCACATAATCTCGAATGGGTGCGTCCAGTCAGGAGAAGAGAGAACGGGAGCAGAAGTGAGTGAGCGTTTCAGTGACTCGAATGCAGTCACACAGCTCAAGTTGAAGTCGAAAGGTGTATCCTTGGCCAGCAAAAGAGTCAAGGGCCTAGCAATCTTGCTAAAGTCCTTGATGAACCGTCTATAAAAACCGGCATGGCCAAGAAAGGCTCGGATATCTCTGACGCATCGGGGAGGAGGCAGATTGGAAATGACCTCAATCTTTGCTTTGTCAACCTCTATGCCATTTTGCGAGATGATATGTCCTAAGACAATACCTTCGCGCACCATGAAGTGGCATTTCTCCCAGTTTAAAGTGAGATTCTTGTCCTTACATCGGGTAAGGACAGCGTCAAGATGCAGCAAACACTCGTCAAAGGAGTCGCCGAAGATGGAGAAGTCATCCATGAAAATCTCCAGAAATTTTTCCACCATGTCAGAGAAAATTCCCATCATACATCGCTGGAAGGTAGCGGGCGCATTGCATAACCCAAAGGGCATGCGTCGATATGCAAACGTGCCGAAAGGTCAAGTGAAAGTGGTCTTGTCCTGGTCTTTTTCGGCAATGGGAATTTGATTATAGCCAGAGTAGCCATCAAGAAAACAATAGTACTCATGTCCGGCCAATCGTTCAAGCATCTGGTCAATGAAAGGTAGCGGAAAGTGGTCTTTCCGCGTTGCGGCGTTGAGTTTTCTGTAATCAATGCAAACTCGCCACCCAGTTTGGGTGCGAGTAGGGATTAATTCATTCGCCTCGTTGGTTATGACCGTGATGCCCGACTTCTTGGGGACAACATGAATGGGGCTAACCCACTGGCTATCAGAGATAGGATAAATGATACCACTATCTAGACATTTGACGATCTCCTTCTTCACAGCCTCCTTCATGACTGGATTAAGACGTCTTTGTGGATCCCGGGCTGGTTTGGCATCATCCATCAGATGAATGTGATGCTCAACGATGAGGGGACTAATCCTCTTGATGTCCGCCATGGACCAGCCAAAAGCTTGCCTGTTGCTGTGCAAGACCGTGAGAAGGGCTTTCTCTTGCTCGGGAGCTAGAGAAGCTGAGATGATGATAGGGAGGGTCTCGTCGTCTCCCAAGTAAGCGTACTTGAGGTGAGAAGGCAAAGGCTTGAGTTCGAGTGCTGGCGGTGAAACGATTGAAGGCAAGATTGGTGCAAAGGTTTCGAACTCAAAGGACTCCAACAAAGGTTCAAAGCGAGTGTAGGCAACCGAGTTGGATGGTTCAGGTAACTCATCCGAAAAGTCGAAGGATTCAAACTCGGGTTGTGCGCAGCTAAGATCGTTCGAGAACGTGAAACACTCGTATTCGTTGTCAGGCGCAGAAACAGCAGCAGGTTCGAAGAGAAACGCACTAGTGGCGTCAAGATTATCATTATCAAACAGAAACTCCTCGAATTCACACTCTTCTGAGGTGATCTCCTGGATCGAGCAGACGTCCAGTATATGAGCATTAGGTTCAGAGGGCTGATTCCCCAACCTAAAAATGTTGAGTTCAATCGTCATATTTCCAAAAGATAGGCTCATAGAACCATTGCGACAATTGATCACAGCATTTGAGGTTGCGAGGAATGGGCGGCCGAGTATCACAGGAATTTGATTCCGGGGGTTAGCTACAGGTTGTGTGTCTAATACAATGAAATCAACAGGGAAGATGAAGTCCCCGACTCTTATTAACACATCCTCTAGCTCACCCCTAGGATGGGTGATCGATCGGTCGGCCATTTGGAGAGTACAATGCGTAGGTTTCAGCTCTCCTATGCCTAATTGCTCATATACTGAATATGGAAGCAGGTTAACACTGGCACCAAGATCTAATAGTGCGCGGTTGATGTTCTTATCCCCAATGGTAATAGAAATAGTAGGACAGCCAGGGTCCTTCCGTTTCAGTGGTAAAGATTGGGTAAGGGCATCACTCACAGCACTGGCCAAGAAAACTTTCTTTGGTACCTGAAACTTCCTCTTTTTCGTGCACAAGTCCTTTAAGATTTTAGCGTAGGACGGGACTTGTTGGACAGCATCTAAAAGAGGAATGTTAATGTTAACTTGCTTGAATAACTCCAAAATCTTCTCCATTTGTGGATTTTGTTTGTTAGACCTCAACCGGTTTGGAAATGGAACATTTTGAAAATTGGTTGAGTCTAATGCTGGAGGAGGAGATTGTGGAGTTGGAACGGATCCCAGAATAGGTGTTTTCGTGGAGTGAGAAGTGGGTCCATTCAAAGCAGAAGAAGAGGAAGAAGAGCCTTGTGAAGAACGGAGAATAGGCTCAGAAGATGACGAAGTAGACGGAGAAGAAGAAGAAGAAGCAGCGGCCGGGGTGTTATCGTTGATCCGTATGCCAATGTTGTTTTGCAGCACTCTCCCCGATCTCAGTGTAGTCACGGCACTCACATTATGGTTTTGTTGTTCAAGAGCAACATGTGCATTATGTGGGTGACCGGGATTTGGAAGTGGCTGGGACGGGAGCTTCCCCTTCTCTCGCTCGCTTAAGGCCGCGTTCAGCTGTGCAATCTGGGCCTCGATGGTCTTGATGCTTTGCCCGTGTGCGGCAGTGTGTTGCACTAAAGATTGAATGGAAGACTGGATGTTGGCAGTGGACTGAGTAGACTGTTTAACAAATGCCTCCAGACTTCGCTCGAGCGAGGAAACCTTATCGTTATTCGACGGAACAAAGTTGTTCGGTGGAAAAGAGTTGTTCGTCTGGTTTTGGAAAGGTTGGGGTTGGAAGGGCTGCTGATACTGAGTTTGTTGCTGCGCTTGTTGTTGCGGCGGAGGGGGTCTCTGGAAATTGTTGCCCTGGAATTGATTCTGATTCTGATTCCAGGCGAAATTGGGGTGGTTCCTCCAGCCGGGATTGTACGTGGAAGAGTATGGATCATTCCTCGGTCTTTGCTGGAATGCATTAACCTGATCCTGTCCTTGCGATGGTGGATTGTAAGGACACTCTTCGGTCAAGTGAGAAGGATCGGAACAACAAGCACAGATGGTACGAAGGGGGAGAACAGGGGTAGGAGCAGGAGCAGAAAATTTGCTCTCAATTGCCTCAAGCTTTCTCGTTATTGCAGCCATTTCAGCTTTCATCGCAATAGAGACATCAAGTTGATGGATTCCTACCCTAGACTGACCGGTAGAAGTGGATGTAGCGGAAGATGAAGAAGAAGAAGTCGGTCTGGTGCTCTCCCACTGTAGCGTTTGCTCCGCAAGGTCGTCGAAAAACTGCCACGCTTCCTCGTCAGATTTCGATAGGAAGTGGCCCTGACAAATGGTTTCCAACAACTGTTTGGTTGCTGGGTTCAGGCCCTCGTATAAGGTTTGACAGAGCTGCCATTTCTCTATACCGTGGTGAGGACACTGAACAAGAAGGTCTTTGTATCGGTCAAAGCACTTCCAAAAGGGTTCAGAAGGAAGCTGGGAGAATTGATTGATTTCATTTCGGATCCTTGCGGTTTTATGATTTGGATAAAACTTTTTGAGAAACGCCTTAACAAACTCGTCCCAACTGGTTATGGAGTGGGAAGCGGTGCTATACAGCCATTTTTCCGCAAGATCGCATAGAGTGAATGGAATGACTCGTAGACGTATAGCATCGTCCGACAGTTGGGTGGTTTTCATCATGGCGCACACGTTCTGAAATTTATTAATGAAGATATAGGCATCTTCAGATTCAAGCCCGTGGAAACGTGGAAGCATGTTGATGAAGTGGGGCTTAATTTCAAAATTATCCCCATTGGCCGGTGGAAGAGAAAGGCAGGTGGGGAGTGCAGAACGGGTTGGATAGAAACGATCCTGGAGCGCAATTCGCTGTGGCGCTACAACAGGCGGAGGTGGTGGGAGATTGGTCTCCGTAGGAGGTGGAGCCAATCCAGCGGTGGTCAAAGAGATGTTCGGATTAAATCCTGACATCGCGGAAGAAGAGGTTGGTGAAGGTGAAGGTGAAGGTGAAGGTGAAGATGTGTGAACAGAATTCCGGTCAACGTCGGAGTTGGCCGGTAAAGGAATGGGTGAAAGAGGAGTGGACGGAGTATCGACTTCGGAGTCGATCGCGTAGTCGGTCGCAACTAACGAAACGCGGACTAAGCGGGCGCTAGTGTCCCGAGTCCAAGCGGACATATACTAAACGAGTTTAGTATAGTCAAAGCGAAGAAGGTGAGGGTAAGAAAACGTAAATGAGAAAGGTAATGGGTGGTGGAGTGAAAAATGGAACGTGGCGACAAAGGGCAAGTTTTTATAAAAGTTTTTGGTTTTTTTTTTTTCTTTTTATATTTTTTTTTTAGAAAGAGTTTACAGAGATATGTTCAGATTTACGGCTTTACGCAATCACAAACAAGATATGCACACTCACACCTAGATCTATGGTCACCTAGGTCTGCTAGACCTGCTCCAAGACCTGATTGTCGAAGCAAAACTGTGTCGAGAAACAAACTTAAGATACACTGATCAAGAGGCCAGGTAAGTGCAGAGATAAGGGGAGGTTTTCCAACGCCTTCGCGAAGTTCCTTAATTATGTAACCCTTTCTCTTTTGGCGGTTGCGCCGTTAACACTTTCCTAGGCACCCCTTAAACAATATACCGTTAAGCGAGGTTCGAAACACGGTTTAACTTCTCCTAATGAGCGCGAAGTCCTTAGGGCTGAGTCTAGTATTTTTTATTAACAATGGTCAATGCATATGCTTTTGTGATTTCTGGGGTCCTGGGAAGGGTGATGAAATCCCCACCCAATCTGAATTGGTTTCAAGCCCCTTAAAGTCCGTATTAATCAATGCAAAGCAGTAACAAATCAACTGCAAACAATTTTTTTATTTTTAGCGCGGCGCAAAGAATGCTGCAGAAAACACAGTTCAGTGGAGTTGAGAGGAGTTGAGAAGATGGTTGGGATACTCACAGAGGATTTTTGGTTTTCTCCTTGATCCGCCGCGGTGTAGCCGCGAGATATGGGTCTAACTTCCCACAACTTTGGCACTGAACTTGAAATTCTCCTTTTCCTGCACTCTTGCACAAAGAATAACAAAATGATTTTGTACAGTATATTTTTTTTTTTTTTGTGATCTGTTTTTGGTTATATTTATATTCACAAATTAACCCGAAATTACAAAAAGAAATAAACTACCGTCTCCCCGGCAACGGCGCCATTTGATTGGTAGATATTCTGCGTGTTCTAGTTTAATTACCGCAATCAGGACGGTTTCGCTTTGCAGCTAGCCGGATGAGTACGGGTCGATCCACAGAGAGATGGGAGTCTTTTTCTTAATGTCTTGACGAGTTAAGTCCAAATATGTTGGGTTTGTTTGAGTTTAGCTAATTAAAAATGAATGATAAGAGAACTTGTTAAGGGTAGGATTTGGTTGGTTTAAGTTAGGAGGATCGCTCACTTGATTCTTTTGCCACTTCTTAATATTGATGTTACGGTAATCGGCAACAACGGGGATTATGACGACTAAGAGAAAACTTGCGAGTATAAGCTAGGCTTTCCAACACTTCGTTTTCTCTTTTTGGTCCTTGTCCGTCCGTTCTTGGCTCTTAGCCACAACCTCAGGTTGATTCAACCACAACCGGTCTCACTAGGGTATCACCGCTATTATGAAGAATAGGATGCCGTAGGGAGCGGATTGTGGATCAATTAACGAGAGTTCAAATCAAGATATATGTAAAAGAGAAAAGTGAGGGAGTTTTCCGTCTTTCAAACTTTCCAATTCCTACCCTAACAAGTGAAAAATTACTCACTCATTAGAAATGTTAAATGAAAATAAAACAAAGAAAGAGGGTAATAAGAATTGAGGTAGAAAATCACAACTAGCTATTCGGGACCTCACTTAGGCAAGGATCACACTAAGCATCATGGTTGTAAGGATAACCGAAAAATGGAAGAAAATTAAAACGACAATTTTAAGAAATAACAACAACTACGTTTAACAATAAAAATTACAAGCAACATAAGAAACGGAATTACAAATTACACAAATAGATAAAGAACACTTCTTGCATGCTTCACACTCAACAAAACCTCTCACAAGCTTTAATGGAGGAAGATGGAGGAAAATGGACTTTTATTAGAAACTAAATAATTCTAATACAAAAATTACACATGAAAACTAAGTCCCCTCTCATGGTTCTGCTCTGGGCTATTTATAGGCCTGAGTTTGAGATTTTAGCAAAATAGTACAAACCTACACACAATTTCAGAAAACACCCCAAAATTTCTCAGCTTGAGGACACGTGGCCGCCGCGCTTCCGCGGCCAAAGCTGAGGTGGCGCGGCGGAAGGGCGGCGGTTTGGTGGCCAAACCTTGGTCGGTTTTTTCTCTGGTCTTCTGCTCATTTTTCCTGATCTTTAACCACTTTACATTGCAATAATTCAACCAGAAAATCTCCAGATTTCTGATCCAAGACTTCTTCATTTATTTCACTTTTGACTTTCACCATTTTTGACTTTAATTTTTCCTTTAGTCCCAAATGACGACTCTTTTCGTCCCCTCTTCTGAACTGGTACGGGACAGATGCTGGAACCCGGCTTTTATCTGTTTGTGACAGATGTTCTGGATTTTGCCGTAAATGTGGTGATTTTGTCGGATTTGCTCACTCTTGGACTGGAAACCTGTAATCTGTAACATGCAGCAAATACAGATAAAAAGCACCTACATGTATGCAATGTGATTAAGAATGGGCGGTTCAAATATACAAAAATATGCGATGAACACATACCGTCTATATGGCATCCGGAAAAGAGGATAGCCATGTCTTCACAGGTGATAGACTGCTTACGCGATCAATGACTAAGGCTCAGGGGAAACAACAACAAAAGCTCCAAGAAATGCTGACAGCCATGGCCGCACTTACGGGACCGAAAGTATGCCTGGAGACATCCTCGGAGCAGCGCCGTGAGCAAGAAATTGATGCCGAGTTTTTTTCAGAGAATCCTCGAAAAGAAGGACAAAGAGGTAGCGGAACAAGCTGCCAACATAAAACAAATTCAAGACGAGGAAAAGGTTTGCTAAAGCCATATCAATGGGAATGAAGCTACCACCCTCTGAAGAAAACACTCTCGGTGGAGTAGAGATGCATCCTAATTACTGCCTATATCATCAGAAGATCGCACATCCCACTAAAGACTGCGACTCCTTTAAGTGTTGGTGGCAAGGGTATGTCGCTCACAGGCAACACTTCAACAGGACAAAGCGTGAAGCTCGTAGACAGCGAAAAATACGACAGATGAGCATAAAAGAGTTGTCGGCAATTATCATAGGGATGACCCCGGGGGATCACGAGTTCTCACCTTCGGGAGCGATTCCGACGAAAAAGTAGCCCTCGGCCCTCTCTTCAAGGAGTCCATCTCTGAAGGATTGAGGAGTTGCGAGAATATCCGGCTGCGTAATCGCATGTTGCCCGAAAAGAATCTCGGACCCCCAAACAAAAAAGTTAAAGGGAAAGAAAAGGTCGCTGAGGACATCGCCCTAGATGACCAAGTCATGGAAGAGCTAACTGCTAAAGACCTGCCGAAGAAAAATAAGGTGGATTACAACGTCTTAGCGCATCTGAGGAAGCTACCCTCGCAGCTCAGCATTCTTGATGCCCTTTTACTATCAAAGGAGGTGAGAGATTCATTAATTAGGGCACTACAGGACCCGGAGCAGTTCCAAGCTTTCCTGGCCGAAGAAAAGATGAAGAATGAATTGGAGGAAGTGCACACGGCCGATATTACTTTTGGCGATGAAGACCTTCTCCTTGGGACGTGCGAACACAATCGTTCCCTCTATGTCTTGGGATACTGCCACGATATAAAGATAGGCAAAATCTTGATCGACAATGGATCCTCCGTTAATCTCCTCAATGTGCGGGTGTTGAAAGAAATATGCATGAGCGTCCAGCACCTCGCTCGAGACAAGATCACCATCTCCGGGTTCGACTCCCAATCGTCAAAGACTCTTGGATCTGTGATACTGATGCTACGCTTCGGGCTGCTCATCACGGACATTAAATTCCACGTCATAGATGCCAAGACATGCTACAACGCTCTGCTCGGCCGACCATGGTTACACGAGTACAATATCATCCCTTCTACACAGCATCAGTGTATGAAATATTTTAAGGATGGTTTCGAGTATACCGTGATGGGAGAACTGAATCCATTTTCTGTGAACGAAGTTCGCAAATATGAAGATGCTAAATACTTCTTGCCAAATTTCGAAGACACGGAAAGGTGTCACAGGCCGGAGAATAAGACTAACGCTACCATCCCTGTCTTCAGCAGTGATACCGAGGAAGAAGAGGAGATAGTTTATTCGGGTCCTCCCCAATACACCAAGCCGAGACCATCCGCTCCTACGTTGATCTTTGGTAGTGATTCGGAGGATGAGGTCCATGCTGTATTCTCTGCTCGACCTTCAATACGAGCTTCCGCTGACGAAGAGCAAAGTATACAAGTCGCTATGGTGCCGCTTAAACAATATAAAGAACTGGATGCGCTTGATACCGACCGTGTAGAGGAGCTACAGACGTTCTATGTCCTGCCCAGGCGAGAAGGTGAGAAGGCAATTCTATTCTACCGCTCTGAAGAAAACAAAGTGGAGAAAGGAATCTGGCACGGGGCGGACCCTACGTTGGACAGGCTTCAACCCATCCGTCTACCCAGATATTATACAGAAGGCTTGAAGAGGCTGTTGAAGCGCCAACGGATACCCTTCAAACAGACCGTTAGAAAGGCCAAATTCTATGACAGGGTCTGGAACGTCCCCGGAACTCAACGCAAGTTGCCTAGTTGGAGGATGGAGACAATCGGGCTCGGATACGTTCGCTCCAAGAAACGAGAGCTGCTCCGCGACTGTTACGTCGTGCATGACTTTAATGAAGAAGCAGATGCTCAACGGGAGGACGCTAATCCTGAACCAGTAAAAGTTCCTGATGTAAAAGTGCCCAGTCCGTCGTTCGAAGAACAAATGGACAGGCTTATAAGGGAAGCTGGTCAAAAAGTCCGAGATGATCACAATCGTGAAATGGCAATCTACGAGAAAGCCAAAACGCAACGCCTCCTTCAACAGGCCACGAAAGATGAAAGTGCCGCCCCCTATCAACCTGCTCTAAAAAAGGCTCGACGCAGAGGCAGAAACAAGTCGAAAGGCCAAAAAGGCGCTCAGCAGCAACAAAGCGGGGCTAAGAAGCTACGCAAACGGGAGTCGAGCGTTATTGATCTATCCCTCATGAAGAAAATGGGTCGAGCGTACTCGTTTCCTCAGGACAAGACGAAGAAGATACTTGATCTTGCTCTAAAACATCAGATGCTTACACTGCCGGAGTCCAAACACCCCAAGCAAGCAGGCGAAGTCTCTAACCCAAATTATTGCTCTTACCATCAAGTAATTTGGCATCCTCTTGAAGATTGCTTCACCTTCAAGAATTGGGTTGAAGATCAGTATCAGCTTGGCAAGTTCGCTCTGTCTGACAACTGGAGGGTAGCGCCGCTACAGAAGCACGAACCTAAAGCCACAAGAACATAACCAACTCCACATTGGGATTGGAAGCGGATTCGCACTTGTCACATGATAACAATATTAAAAGAAGAGCCCGAAAACATGGACAGCCTTCCCTGGTGCTTCGAAAACAGCAATGATGAGGTGATCTCAGAATTTCCACCAGCTCCGAAAGAACTGGAGGATGGAATACATACCACTACAGATAACCTCAAGAAAATTGAGTTGGGGACGGCAAGTGACCCACGGCCGATGTTCGTCAGTAAGATGCTATCTGAAGAAAGGGTGGCTACGTTAAAAGACGTCCTTGTACAGCATAGAGATTGCTTCGCATGGAACTATTCCGAAATGCCGGGACTAGATCCAGAAATTGCTGTGCACAAATTGGCGATATCGCCGGACATCAAGCCGGTCAAATAGGCGCCGAGGAGAATGCGGCTCGATCTTGAGATGAGTATCAATGCCGAGGTCAAAAAGCTAATCGACTCTGGCTTTATCCAGGAAGTTCAATATCCAGAATGGATCGGAAACATCGTCCCGGTGATGAAGAAGAATGGGACAGTGCGCATATGCGTGGACTTCCGGGATCTCAATAAAGCCTGCCCAAAGGATGATTTCCCAGTGCCAGTCACCGAACTGATGATAGACAATACGTCCACTCATGAGGTTTTCTCCTTCATGGACGTCTCATCAGGGTATAATCAGATAAAGATGCATCCTGAAGACCAGAAGCACACCGCTTTCCGGACTCCTTTGGGAATATTCTGTTACAAGGTGATGCCCTTCGGTTTAAAAAACGCCGGTGCCACCTGTCAGAGGGCCATGACTAAGATCTTCGATGACCTTATACATGAAATCGTTGAGTGCTATATCGACGACCTCGTGGTCAAGAGAAAATCATATGAGGAGCATCTCGAGCATCTAAAGACCGTATTTCGACGTCTTCGACAATACAACTTGAAGATGAACCCTCTCAAGTGTGCATTCAGAGTTTCTTCGGGCAAATTCCTGGGATTCATCGTCCGACACCGAGGCATCGAGATAGATCCATCAAAGATCAAGGCGATCATGGAAATGCCTCCGCCGAGAACTCTCAAACAGTTGCGGTCTCTCCAAGGAAAGCTCGCATATATTCGGCGATTTATAGCCAACCTCTCTGGCAAGTGCCGCCCTTACAGTCACCTGATGAAGAAGGGGATTCCATTCGTCTGGGATCAAAAATGCCAGGGCGCGCTGGACGAGATTAAACAGTACCTGCAGAACCCGCCAGTGTTGGCTGCTCCAGTTAAGGGAAAGCCTCTCATTCTTTACACGACCGCCCTCGAAGGTTCTTTAGGCGCATTGTGGGCGTAAGAGAATGACCAGGGGAAAGAAAGAGCACTCTACTACTTAAGTCGAGTTCTACTGGGGGCAGAAAGCAACTATTCACCTATTGAAAAACACTGCCTGGCATTGATCTTCGCGATAACAAAACTCAGGCACTATGCGTTGGCGCATGAAGTCCGTCTCATTTCAAAGGTGGACCCTCTTAAATATTTAATGTCAAAGGCCATATTGACGGGGCGACTCGCTAAATGGGCTCTGCTCTTGATGGAGTTCTTGATAACCTATCAACCTCTCAAGGCAGTGAAAGGCCAGGCCATCGCCGACTTCCTCGCTGAGCATCCGATACCCGCCGATTCTCCTTTGAATTGCGATCTTCCAGACGAACATGCGTTTGATGCGATCGACCGTGGTGATACCCGATGGGAGCTTTATTTCGACGGAGAATCCTCCATGAAGAAGCGCAAACAAAATACCCCTGTAATCAAATCAGGGGTAGGAATCATCTTTGTAACTCCACAAGGAGGGATAATGCGCTTTGCTTTCTCCCTAACAGAGCCGAGGACGAATAACGAAGCCGAATACGAACCTTTGATAGCAGGACTCGAGATCACCATTGACATGGGAGTTGAAAACCTCCTCATATACGGAGATTCTCAACTCGTCGTTAGTCAAGTAAACGGCGACTACCAAACGTGCAAACCGGAGTTGGTGAAGTACGGTGAAAAGGTGCAACAACTGTTGACCCAAATTCCCTCCTATACTTTGGAAAGCATACCACGCGCGGAAAATAGCAAAGCGGACGCGTTAGCTAAGCTCGCTAAAGAACTGGCTGACGAGAACCTCGATGACGTCAGAATCATGGTACAAAGCCGTCGAGTGCTCGCCCCAGCAGAAATATCTCCGGAATCATCCGAAGAAAAGGGAGCGACTGAGCAGACGACCTTACAAATAAAAGAACGAGAAAAGGCTGAGGACTGGAGGGAAATCTTCATAGACTACTTTAAGTCCCGTCGAATGCCCGAAGATGCGTCCACAAGACATCAGCTCATGAAACGAGCTCTGTCTTTCGCCTTCGTCAATGATACTTTGTACAAGAGGTCGTCTGATTCTCTATGGCTGAGATGCCTAGGAACTGACGAAGCGGAAAGAGTCGTTCAGGAAGTCCATGACGGAATCTGTGGTTCTTACCAAGCAGGCCCAAAGATGAAGTTGAAGATTAAACGAATGGGCTACTACTGGCCCACAATGATTCAGACCTGCCTCGAATATGCGAAGCAATGCCACTCATGCCAAATCCATGGGGACTTTATCCACCAACATCCAAATCCATTACATCCAACAGTGGCTAGCTGGCCATTCGAAATGTGGGGGACTGACATAGTCGGCCTCATCGACCAGCATCGTCCAGAGGACATCGTTTCATCCTGGCGACGACCGATTACTTCTCCAAATGGGCAGAGGCAGTACCGCTGAGGGAAGTGAAGATGGAGAATATCCTCCATTTCTTCAAAACGCACGTCATATATCGGTTTGGAACTCCGCGACGGATCATCTCCGATAACGGGCCAGCCTACAGAAGCCACAAGATCAGTCGCTTCGCACAGCAGCATAATATAGACTGGAGATATTCTTCGGTTTATAATCCGCGAGCTAATGGTTTAGCCGAGGCCTTCAACAAGACCCTGACGAAGATCATGAAGAAAACGGTGTCCCGAAATAAGAAAGACTGGCACGAGAGACTGCAAGAGGCTCTTTGGGCGTATCGAACTACGTTCAAGACGGCCACGAACACAACGCCATACGTGTTGGTATTCGGTACGGAAGCAGTACTCCCCCTCAAGATAGAGCTACCCTCTCTACGAGTGGCAGTCCACTACGAGTTGACAAATGAAGAGAATGCTCACCTTCGCCTTGAGGAGCTCGATGCCCTTGATGAAACACGACTCATAGCGCAACAAAATCCGGAAGCTTATAAAGCAAAGATGACACACTCATATGAAAGATTGACCCGACCGAGGACATTCCGCCAAGGCGAACTTGTGCTAGTAGTCAAAAGGCCTATGATCCCCAATCGCGCCAAGCGGGGAAAATTCGAGCCAAACTATGAAGGCCCGTACATCATAGATAAGGTCTACCAGGGTGGGGCCTATCTACTCATGGACATGCACGGTGAAAGGCCTTTCAGGCCAATAAACGGTCGCTTCCTAAAGAAATACTACGCTTAATGAGCCACAGCTTAGGTCAATGATAGATGACGACGACTATGTCCGCTCGCTATCTTCCTAAGCTCAAGCTTTATAAGCAGTATCCAGCCTTCTCAATGACGGACCGAAACGTCCTTAAACTAATAGCGGACCGAAACGTCCTTAAACTAATACCGCAGCATCCGTAGGCTGACGAGATAAAAAAAAAGAAATAAATATAATAAATAAAAACGGTATGTCCCTAAGCAAAAAGGGTACGGATGAAAACCCGAAAGGGCTCCGTGAGTAAAAACAGCAGGGCTACCGGCGAGTGTTCGTGAAAACCCGAAAGGGCGCGACCTCGTAAAAAGAAAAAGAAGGAGAAAATAAAAAGAATAAAAAAAAATGGTATGTCCATAAGCAAAATGGGCACGGATGAAAACCCGAAAGGGCTCCGTGAGTACAAACAGCAGGACCACCGGCGAGTGTTTGTGAAAACCCGAAAGGGCGCAACCTCGTTAAAAGACACTTATGGGGTCCTCTCGACCTTGTAAGGAGAAACCACCCGCGTGAGATCCTTACGACTCATAAGGGAGCAGCACACTTAGGGATCCACACGATTCCTAAGGAGGAAATACACTTGCGAGATCCTCACGACTCGTAAGGAGAGCTCTCTTATGAGACCCTCACGGCTCATAAGATTTGAAAGTCTTAAGTTACAGAGACCTAAACCTGTGCTTAAGCAACCCCCACAACTTTCGATATTGCCCTACAAGTGGTCCAATACTGGCTCTTGTATACAATCCACGGGCGCGAATAAACATTTCCCTAGCTAAGTCCCATCCGAGACTGGGGATATGTTCGCATGGTGAACAACCCTTATAAATCCTCTCGATTTACAAGAAGAAAACCCTCCTGTAGGATCCTTACGACTTGCAGAGGAACAAACACTTAGGAATCCTCACGATTCCTAAGGAGAAAATACACCTTCAAGATCCTCACGACTTGTAGGGAGAAATACCTTTGTGCGACCCTTACGGCTCATGAAGTCAAAAGCCTTAGTCGACGGGACCTTAACCCTGTTCGCTAAGCCACCCTTGTTCGACGTCGACAGAAGCAGATGATGATTCGCTCCTGGCAATATCCCAGTTGTAGCGGTGCTGATGCCGAAATCGGTGTCTAATTTCAGGTTTACGGCGAAAAGCCAGTAGGCCACACATGCATATGAAATAGCCGAAATGATGGGGCAACCTGCAATAAAAAGCAGCAAGTAAAAATGTATGCATGCAAAATAGCCGAAATGATGGGGCAACTCGCAATAAAAAGCGACGAGTAAAAATAAAATAAATAACTGAAATGATTGGGCAACTCGCAATAAAAAGCAACGAGTAAAAATAAAATAAACAGCTGAAATGATCGGGCACCGCGAAAAATAGCCGAAAAGATTGGGCAATCGTGACCTTCGCGATATAAAAGCTGAAATGATAGAGCATCGCGGAAATAAAACAAAAAAAAATGATGATAAAACTTTGGCCCTACAGTTGAGATCATATCGATCCCTGTATACAATCCAAGGGCGTAAACGAAGAGGGAACCATATTTTCCCAACAGGCTCCGCCAGAAAACGCAGCCAAGTCTCGACGGTTCATCCCAACTCCGAAGAAACCAGTGTCTTCGGCAGATCCTTCGACTTGAGGAAACAAGTGTCCTTGACGAAGAAAACCCAGATTCGCGTCGACTCGCAGAGCAACCAGTGTCTCCGCGGGAAATTCTCGATTCGTTTCAACACCAGGGAAATAAATAATCCTTGGCAAATACCTCAACTCAGGGAAACCAGCATCCTTGACAAGAGCCTCCTGATTCGCGTCGACTCACAGAGCAACCAGTGTCTCCATGGGAAATTCTCGATTCGTTTCAACACCAGGGAAACAAATAATCCTTGGCAAATACCTCAACTCAGGGAAACCAGCATCCTTGACGAGAGCCTCCTGATTCGCGTCGACTCGCAGAGCAACCAGTGTCTCCATGGGAAATTCTCATTTCGTTTCAACACCAGGGAAACAAATAATCCTTGGCAAATACCTCAACTCAGGGAAACCAGTATCCTTGACGAGAGCCTCCTGATTCGCGTCGACTCGCAGAGCAACCAGTGTCTCCGTGGGAAATTCTCGATTCGTTTCAACACCAGGGAAATAAATAATCCTTGGCAAATACCTCAACTCAGGGAAACCAGCATCCTTGACGAGAGCCTCCTGATTCGCGTCGACTCGCAGAGCAACCAGTGTCTCCGTGGGAAATTCTCGATTCGTTTCAACACCAGGGAAACAAATAATCCTTGGCAAATACCTCAACTCAGGGAAACCAGCATCCTTGACGAGAGCCTCCTGATTCGCGTCGACTCGTAGAGCAACCAGTGTCTCCGTGGGAAATTCTCGATTCGTTTCAACACCAGGGAAACAAATAATCCTTGGCAAATAGCTCAACTCAGGGAAACCAGCATCCTTGACGAGAGCCTCCTGATTCGCGTCGACTCACAGAGAAACCAGTGTCTCCGTGGGAAATTCTCGATTCGTTTCAACACCAGGGAAACAAATAATCCTTAGCAAATACCTCAACTCAGGGAAACCAGCATCCTTGATGAGAGCCTCCTGATTTGCGTCGACTCGCAGAGGAACCAGTGTCTCCGTGGGAAATTCTCGATTCGTTTCAACACCAGGGAAACAAATAATCCTTGGCAAATACCTCAACTCAGGGAAACCAGCATCCTTGACGAGAGCCTCCTGATTCGCGTCGACTCGTAGAGCAACCAGTGTCTCCGTGGGAAATTCTCGATTCGTTTCAACACCAGGGAAACAAATAATCCTTGGCAAATACCTCAACTCAGGGAAACCAGCATCCTTGACGAGAGCCTCCTGATTTGCGTCGACTTGCAGAGAAACCAGTGTCTCCGCGGGAAATTCTCGATTCGTTTCAACACCAGGGAAACAAATAATCCTTGGCACCAGGGAAACAAATAATCCTTGGCAAATACCTCAATTCAAGGAAACTAGCGTCCTTGATGAGAGCCTCCTGATTCGCGTCGACTCGCAGAGAAACCAGTGTCTCCGTGGGAAATTCTCGACTCGTTTCAACACCAGGGAAACAAATAATCCTTGGCAAACACCTCAACACAGGGAAACAAGCGTCCTTGATGAGAGCCTCCTGATTCGCATCGACTCGCAGAGAAACCAGTATCTCCGTGGGAAATTCTCGATTCGTTTCAACACCAGGGAAACAAATAATCCTTGGCAAATACCTCAACTCAGGGAAACAAGCGTCCCTGATGAAAGCCCCCTGATTTGCATCGGCTCGCAGAGAAACCAGTGTCTCCGCGGGAAATTCCCGATTCGTCTCAACTTGCAAGATGAAGCCTTAGGCAGCAGGGATTTAAAAAAAACTTGCTTCCTAAACAATGGGACCCTGCAAGTCGGTCTAAAACGGTCTCTTGCATACTATTCACGGGTCTCACTCTCCAAAGTCGAGTTTCGACAAGGAGGGAAACAACCGCTTACGGGTCCTCTCGACTCATAAGAGGGAAAAATTCTCTTATAGGATCCTTGCGACTTATAAGAGAAAACACACTTAGGAATCCTCACGATTCCTAAGGAGAAAATCCACCTACGAGATCCTTTCGATCCGTAGGGAGAAAAGTCTTTATGAGACCCTCACGGCTCATAAAGTTGAAAAGTCTTAGGTGGTAGATCCTACCCCTGTCTTCTAAGCCATTACTGCCCTATAAAGAGGTTAAGATAGACTATCTATGAGCCACACTTGCTAATGATATATGCCACTGAAATGGAGAAGTTACTCATGAGCATATAAACTACTTCACACCAGAGTAAAACATAAAGAAATAGAAGGGTGCGGCTTATGGAATTGAGAGTTTTGAACTATATCTTTTAAGAGTCGAGATTTGAGTCAATGATAAATGACGACGCTTGTGTCCGCTCGTTATCTTCTCAGATCAAGATTCTGAAAGTTATATACCAACCCGAAACTGGTCATACGCTATGCATTACTCTGCACTACTTCACCCACATATATACTTATGTGGGCAAAGTAGTGGGGGGCATTTATTCCCGCCAAAAATTTCTGCGCAAAAGAGTCCAAGGTATCAAATGGCAGCGATACGCTTAAGAAAATGCGAACCAGTATCTTCCGGCCTGTATTTTGATAAACTCCTCAATGAGGAACTGTTAAATTATGATGGTATTGAAAGCATCTCGAAATAACCTTCGATTTTATATATTATGGGCCTCATAATTCATCCGGGTTCAAAAGTCATGAACAAATGTCTATGCACATGTGATCTAAGGAAGAAGATGCGAACCAGTATTTTCCGAGCTTTATTTTGACAAACTCCGGAAGAAGAAACAGCTAAATTCTAATGGTATTGAAAGCATCTTGAAGAGACCTTCGATTTGATATATTATGGGCCTCATAATTCATCCTGGATCAAAAGTTATGAGCAAATGTCTATGCACATGTGATCTAAGGAAGAAGATGCGAACCAGTATTTTCCGAGCTGTATTTTGACAAACTCCGGAACAAGAAATGGCTAAATTCTGATGACATTGAAAGTATCTCGAAAAGACCTTCGATTTGATATATTATGGGCCTCATAATTCATCCGAGATCAAAAGTTATGAGCAAATGTGTTATGCACGTGTAATCTAAAGTAATACTCTACTACATGGGGGATGCATTTTTTAGTCCCACATCGGGAAAAGGAGAGATGGCTTCTCTACCACTCCCATATAAATAAGAGGGGATACCTCTTAGAAAGGGTAGTGTTAAATTCTCAAAGAATTCAATACTCAAAGGAGCTTAGTTCTCCAAGATAGGAGCATGCTCCTCCATAATGCGCATATGCGCAAGCGCCATGTGCGCTACGTGCAACGCACGAATGCTCGCCATACGGCACCACGTGCAACGCACGTGCGCACCATATGAGAACATTTAATAATATTAAAAGAAGCTTGTTCTCCATATATAGAATCTCTGCTTCTCCTCATAATGCGCATGTGCGCTACGTGCAACGCACGTGTGCCCGCCATGCGGCACCACGTGCAACACACGTGCGCACCAAATGAGAACATTTAATAATATTAAAAGGAGCTTGTTCTCCATATATAGAAGCTCTGATTCTCCTCATAATACGCATGTGCGCTACGTGCAACTCACGTGTGCCCGCCATGCGACACCACGTGCAACGCACGTGCGCACCAAATGAGAACATTTAATACTATTAAAAGGAGCTTGTTCTCCATATGTAGAAGCTCTGCTTCTCCTCATAATGCGCATGTCCGCCACATGCAACGCACGTGTGCTTGCCACACGCGTACCACGTGCAACGCACGTGCGCACCACATGAGAATATTCAATTAAAAGGAGACTCGCTCTCCATAGGAGCTTGCTCCCCATCCCCCATAATGCGCATATGCGCAAGATCCATGTGCGCTACGTGCAAATATGAGCGCCCAACACGTGCGACGCACGTGCGCCCAACACGTGCGACGCACGTGCGCGAACGCAAAGAAGCCTTTTTCAGCAGCGAGAAGCTTAAGCTCCAGCTTGTTCTTCCCCCCTAATGATTGAGACATGGTTCAAAGGGTACATCCCTCCACACCTTCGATATATGGCGATGTGATCTCTCTGTGTCGTCGGAGAGGTGGTGGGTCCCAACGACCAATGATCCTTCTTTCTAAAATAAAAAAAAAGAGAAGAAGAGAGAACATTGACAGAGAAACAGAGAAAGAATTCAGAGAACTCCTAAAAAGAAAGTTTTCTGAAAAGATCAATGATCTAAGAACAAGATCAAGATCTTAAATGTTGAATTAAAACAAAATGCAATGCAGAGCCCAAACAAAACAAAATGCAATGCATTAAAAGGGCAGAGCCCAAACAAGATAGATGCTCTGCATCATTTATAAAAGGGCAGAGCCCAAACAAAACAAAAATAATGCAGTGCATTATTAAAAAGAGGCAAAGCCCTAGTAAAGGCCTAACAGGCCAAATGCAAATAAAAACGTTGAATATTCTCAACTGGACTTAGCCCAATCATGGCCGTAAGTCCTCAAATTAAATTGACTGAGCAAGACTGCTCTCCTAAATCAATTTACAACCGGTTCGAGGGTACATCTCCAAACTCCTTTGACACCTATCGTTGTAATCCTTCATCGACGTCAGAGAGGTGATGGGTCCCGACGACCACACACCCATACGGACTGCGGGGTCCTTAAACTCGTGGACCGAAACGTCCTTAAACTAATGTTGGACGGAAACGTCCTTAAAATAATGTTGGACTGAAACGTACTTAAACTAATAATGGACCACCACGTCCCTAAAACTGGCAACAGACCACCACGTCCCTAAACTGGAACATGGACCACTACGTCCCTAAATTGGAATAATAGAGCCTCCAAACGCTCTTCTGTCGGATCTAAACGATTCCGTTTAAGTTGATCTTTGCCCCAAACACGGCTAACGTATCCTTAAACATTCAAATGGACTATAAAACTCCAAATCAACTTTGGTTCAAGGGTACATCTCTGAACTCCTCTGACACCTATCGTTGTAATCCTTCAACGACGTCAGAGAGGTGATGAGTCCCGACGGCCATATATTAAATGGATCACCACGTTAAGTTGATCTTAGTCTCAAACAGGACTAACGTATCCTTAACGAACGTTTAAGTTAATCTTAGCCTCAACACGGCTAACGTATTCTTAAACTAAAACACCAAACCCAAATCTAAGTAAATACAGATTTGGACTAATCCACGTCTTACGGGCGACGGCATTACTCAATCTCCGTATACAATCCACGGGCAACCACAAACAAAACAAACACCCACGACACGAAGTGAAATTCTGGAGAAGGAGAAAGTTGTTACCGCGATGCGATAGCGTAATTAACTGCAGGGGCTTGCGCCTGCAGGGAAGAGCGTCCCTACAATCAAAAACCCTTCAAGCGAGGGGGAATCTGACGAAGTCTGCTACATCGGCCGCATTCGTCTAAACCTCCGATACACGGTGCCATAAATCAACTTGGCACCTTCGGAGAGGTGGACGGATAGCACCAAATAGCATCTGCCCCGAATCTCAGGCAAGACGTCCTCAGGTCTATGAGCCGCCATTCGGAGGGGAACATAAGGCAGTGTAGATGGAGGGACTCGTGAAGGATTACGATTGTAAGATCTTGTATCATCCAGGCAAAGTAAGTGTTGTGGCAGATGCCTTGAGTCGAAAGCCTGGAGGTAGCTTATCTTATTGCATACCTTACAGTGGCAGTCTTCTACAGACTGGCAGATTTTAGGTGATAGTCGTATATACAGTTGAGTTCACCTCGGTAAGAGGACAGTTAGCACAGGTTCACAACCGACCTCAGTTATTGAATAATATTCGAGAGGCACTGCCGAAGATACTCGTATAATGGAGATTATGGATCAGGTTAGGCAGGGTAAGGAAACGAAGTTTGTGGTTGATGATCATGGAGTATTACGTTTTAGGACTCGTCTCTGTGTACCAGATTCAGACGGATTGAGGCGTGAAATTTTAGAGGAGGCCCATAAATCAGCATACAGTATTCATCCTGGTTCCACCAAGATGTATCATAGTTTGAGGGATGTTACTGGTGGATAGGTATGAAGAGGGACATTGTGGAGTTTGTTTCAAGATGCTTGACTTGTCAGCAAGTCAATGCAGAGCATCAGAGGCAGGCTGGAGAATTGCAGCCCTTACCCATTCCGGAGTGGAAATAGGAAAAGATTTCCATGGATTCCTTGTGGGTCTACCCAGGACTAGCAGATGGTATGATTCCATCTGAGTGATTGAAGATAGACTGATAAGGGCAGCTCACTGTCTACCAGTGAAGATGACGTATGGGTTACGCAGTGCGTTTAGATTTATATCGACGAGGTTGTTCGATTGCATGGAGTTCCAACGAGCATAGTGCCAGATAGGGGTAACCAGTTTACTAACAGGCCATGGCAGAAACTTCAAGAAGTTCTTAGTACATGATAGAGTT
This sequence comes from Agapanthus africanus, assembly GCA_030015575.1. NCBI lineage: Eukaryota > Viridiplantae > Streptophyta > Magnoliopsida > Asparagales > Amaryllidaceae > Agapanthus > Agapanthus africanus. The sequence continues at coordinate 365,502,507 of JASDDO010000029.1, forward strand.
TTAGTACAGCTTTTCAACCACATGCGGATGGTCAGTCAGAACGGATCTTTCAGACGTTAGAGGATATGCTTCGAACTTGCAGCCTTGGTTTCGGTGGTAGTTGGGATCGTCACATACCTTTAGTAGAATTTTCATATAACAATAGTTTTCAGAAGACAATCCAGATAACTTCCTTTGAAGCTTGTTACGGAAGGAAAGGTCGATCGCTTGGTTGCTGGATGGAACTTAGCGAGAGTAGCAATTTGGAACCGCAAGTAGTATAGGAGACTACGGAAAAGATTCGACTGGTACAAGACATAATGAGAGCGGCCCAATGCAGATGGAAATCATACTCAGACCAACGACGTCGTGAACTCAAGTTGATGAGGGAGACCATGTGTTCCTTTGTGTATCTCCGGAAAATGGTGTGATGCTTTTCGGGAACAAGGGGAAGCTCAGCCCCAAATATGTTGGACCCTACGAGGTCCTAAGGTGAGTAGGGTGCTCTAGCTTATCGCTTAGCACTTCCACCAAGTTTTCCCGATGTGCATCCGGTGTTTCACGTTTCGATGCTTCGCAAGTATCTTCACGATCTTTCTCACGCGATCTAGTATCAGACCTTACAGCTTGAGCCGGATTTATCCTACGCAGAGCAGCCAGTCGCTATTCTTGACAGGCGGGCAAAGAAACTATGATCAAGGGTACTTCTGTCCGTAAAGGTTCTTTGGCAAGGAAAGAATCGCGAGAAGATTACTTGGGAAACCGAGAATGCAATGCGAAATGAGATTTCCCCATTTTTTTGAAGGTACGTCTAGATAGATTTTAAATTCGGGGACCGAATTTTCTTAAGGGGGGAATATTGTAGCATTTTGAAAATTTAGAAATAAATGAAGTGAATTAAATTAATAATAATATGATAAATCACAAAATTAGTAAAAACAAATAAGTCAATTCCATGAGTTGTATGTAAGATAAATTAAATTATAATTTTAATATGCAACCTAAATAAATTACAAGGGTTTTAATGACAAATTTAGCTTCATTTTTATAAAATAATGTTTATATAATAAACTAAGTTGTGAGGGGTTTTTAGGTAAAGTGTAGGATTATTGTGCAAATAAAAAATTGTTAAGGGTGTAGATGGAAAATGGTGGAAAATCATTTAGCTCAGAATTTTTAGTGTAAATAAAACAAAGATTAAAGGATAAGGCATGAACACTTCATGCTTGCATGCATACACACATCCACCACCTCCTACTTGCATAAAACCAACACATCTAGCTTGATTCCACCTCCTCCTTCACCTTATCTCTTTCAATTGCCATATTTAAACCTTGTTCAGATCAGTGGTAAATGAAAATTCTGAAAAAATCTAAAAGGAAAGAAAAGAAAAACAAAACAAAACATTGAAAGAACAAGTGGATGAAGAATGAGAAGGAAGCTAGGTTTTCATCACCATCAAGCTAGGACAAGGGACTTAGCATCTTGGAGGGATTATTCCAACAAAATATTGTGGGTAAACTCTTAATCACAGTAGAAAATTTAGGTTCTGTACTTAGTTTAAATTGAATTGAACAAGTTCCCTAATGTCGTATTTTAGTTAATCATAGACTCTGTTAAAATCTGCTATCATTCAGAGTAGAATATACTTAACAAAACAGTGCTAAAATGATGTATATAACACCTAGAGCAAACCGTAGGATCACGAACCAGAGGGCTCGGAAATAGGCCGGCGACCAAGAAGGGAAATCCGGCGTCGCCGGTTTTGTAGGTGGCTAGATAGTTTTGGTTGGTTGGGTGTAATTGAGTGTATCATTTTGGCCATTTTGGTATTGTTTAAATAAATTAGTTTCACTGCAGATAGAATCTGGAAGTTAATATCGGAAAAGTTATCTAAGAAACCATAATACGACACGGTTAAAACGTATCGCGAATTATTTTCTGTCGCGATGCAGAATGGTATTAAAATTCAGTAAGATTAAGGGTATGATAGCTTGAAATAGTCGTATACAATATAACTAATACGTAGGAACGTGTATTTGAATATTCGTCGTGTCGGAATAACCGTTTCCTTATACAAGTTATTGATGTGTTAGATTCAAACACGGGGATTTCGGATACCGCAAGGAGAGGAAAAAGGATTGGCGATTCTTGAGAAAATACGACGTATTTATGGTGAGTAGATTTATATCTACTGGGGGAAGTCGGGTGGATGGCGTATAGCACCCCCGCAACCTTATAAATATTATTATGATTGCTAGTTAGTATATAATTATTCAAGATATTGATATAGTATCGTTTCTTATATGTCTTTCATTGCATAAAGTTCATATCTAGTCTTTAAATGAGACATGTGCATAATGATTAGATCCGTACGACATGGATATGATTTGATGAGTTGTATGAAGAATCATGTCATACTTAAGAAAATACAAGGATTTACGTAAATTGGAAATGATGAACTTTATGTGCCAAATATGGCTAATTTATCTTTTGACTCGTAGAGTTAGGTTATATTCTGTTTTAGGATGTAATACTTATGTGAGCTATATTCTTTTAAAAACTATAATTCGTTGCCAATTAAATAAAATACCTGGATGATTGCCAGTTTCTAAAACGAATATCTATTTTAAATCTAGGACAGCTTCCTTATTTTAAACTTAACACTTCGATCATTTCTAAAGATAATGGTATAGCTCATAGCAAGTAATTACAATAGTTAGGTATAGATTAAATTACATGTTTGCATTGTATTACTCATATTATACGTTTCTGCGATTATGCATACTCTGATAGAACACTGCTTAAATACCAGTGAGTACTATGCTGCACAAGCACGTGAATATATGTTACACTACACCTCATTGGTACTGCCATGTCACTATAGAACCGTGCTGATATGTTACACCGTAAAATACTTGCACAAATACTAATGATTGCCATATTGCACGAGCACAAACGCATATGCTACACTACACATCATTAGTAGTACCATGACACAGTAGAATTGAAATCTGTAATTATGTAATCTTCTGTATTCCTGTCGTAAGTTACGAATATTAATACTATAAATGCTGTATTTGATTCTTATGGATTTTCTGGATATTTTACTCTTGATGATATATATCGGTGGTATGGGACACTGTTATATATGTATATATATAATATATTATCAATATAATTTATGCAAGCATTCTTATTTCTTACTTGATATTTGATATGATGAGTAAAACGTCCACCATGAGTTTTATGTTTTCTGATTTGATTCCGGACCGGGTGGGGTAGATATACGGTTGCGGAATTTCTTACGTATATCCGAGCTGGGTGGGGTAGCTATACAGCCGGATCATGGTGGACCCGGTCGGGGCCGAGGGGCAGGGGCCGCACTTTAGGCGGTGAGCCTAACGAGGATACTCGATTCCGGAGATAAAAACGAGCACGGTAGATATCCAGGGGATACTGACCGGGGTTCGATTTGGTGCGACAGATATTCCGGGAATACTGATCGTAGCCAAGATATCGGGTGGCGATCATCTATTGAGGTGGTGTCGACGATATCTTTATTTATGTGTCGATGATGGACACGGGAGATTTCGTATTTCGATATCGATGCTGGACATCTATATATATATTGGTATATATTGATATGATCATTATCATAAGGTACACATTCAGAGATTATTAGTGGATCCGACCAGGACTGATCCGGAGGACAGTACCTGTATATATTGGTATAGACATTCATATACAAATAAAAGGATTCAAGTACGAACTGTAAATTCATGATATCGAATCATATGACATTGAGACATTATACATGTGAATTGCATGATAGCTAGTATTGGACTTTGCATATCATATAGTATAGCTATACAGATTATGATATTACTATACTTATGACCTAGGTAACGTCATACATTTCGATTTCTACCTGTAGATGTACTTTTATTCACTGAATTGGCAACTCATCCCCGTTGTGCCACAGTTTCTTGCAGGTTTTACTGCTTGGATTGTCAGCGGTTTAGGCACATATTCTTTCGGGGATTGATGGGTAAGTGAGTTTTATTGTATCATACTCACTCTTGATTGTTCATTTATTCTTGTATCTAGTGGAAACTCCATCAACTTAGATATGATATACTATGGACTTAGAAGCGAGACTTAGAGTTTATTGGGTGTTGATGTCACACTCTTTAGAGTTGACATCTGTTATAAATTTGTTTGGCTGTTCCGTCTTTTAGACGTGAAAGCTAGCTTCTGTTGGGAGGCTATTTGATGTTGTTGTATAAGATTTTTATAAAAATATAAAGGAGGCGATGACTGTTTTCAAACGTCACAAAGACTTTTCAATATACTTAGTAAAGTTTAGATGTTAATTTAAATTAAGATTATCGGCTGGTTAATTGAACCTCACCTCAAATCTTTTCAAAAAGGGTTTTTAGATTCCGGGTTTTGGCTTACTTTAACCGCGTCGATGTCTTTAGATGTCACATGATTTAAGTGCCGGTCACTTGCCACATTTGGGTCGTGACAATTGGGGTACGTTCACTAGCACTCGCGAAACGCTGGGTGAATAATAGCTCCATCTCTGCAAAAGTCTTGACGGAGTCGTTTGGAAGTTCAGAATACCACTCGAGTGCCTTCTCCAACAAGCTACCAATAAACTGACGAAGTATCAGTTTATCGTCGCCTTCGGTGTTGCAACATAGAGCCCTGAACTGGGTAACATGCTGATGCGGATTTCCCATCCCTTTATATACATGGAATTATGGGATCGTGTATCCTGGCGGATACTTGATCTGATCGTACCATCATGGATATGGTCGCCCAGTTTTAACAGTTTGGCCGGCCGCTTCATTCGCCTGGTGAGCTCGTATTTGCTGAGCGATGTAGTCGTCCAAGGCGGAATTGGAGATTGTCTCTTCTTTGGCTGCTGAAAGAACCGGGGGGGGCTTCGATGTCTCCCCTCTGTCGTCTTCAATGATAATTGGTGGGTCATCAGCTGGAGGTTCCGGCTGTAACATCATCCCAGCCATGTCTTGGAATAAAAGAGCCATTCGTTTTATATTGGCTGCCTGCTCCGCAGCCTCTTTTTCTTTCCTTTCGAGCATTCTTCAGAGGAATTCAGTATCAGTTTCTTGTTCCCGACGCTGCTTTAAGGTTTCTGGATTTTCTTTCGGTCCAGTGAGTGCGGCCATTGCAGTCAGCATCTTCTGAAGTTTCTGCTGCTGTTGTTCCTGCGCCTTCGTTATCGATCGGGTAAGCGGCCGATGACCCGTAGAAGCACGGCTTTCCTCTTTTCCGAAAGCCATATAAACAGTATGCACCATCATGCCCCCAGACTTGGGGCGTTTAGGTTCGGTGTCTCTGCGGTTCGTCGCAGACACATGGGCTTTCTCTGGCCTTCTTCTTTTGTTAGTAGTTGAAGTCGAGGGGGCCATTGCAGCGGGCACCCAGACGGATGGCGTCTTTTGTGGCTTGACAGGATGGTTTTCTCCTTGTCGAGCTTTAATCTTCTTTGGCCCACGAGAGTAGTCCTGATCAATCACCGATTCCTGGGCCTGTCGCCAGACTTTATAAATTTTGGAGGACAGCCGCTGAGGGGGCTGCTCCGGCTTCTTTTCTGTAGTAATCTCCATAGGTGGAGGAGATCTCTTTAGCACGGCGGTCGGAGAGTTCTTGCGAACCCTCCTAAGCGGTTCAAAGTTGTTCCCAGTTGGAACAGCAGCATTGATTTCCACTATGGGAGCTGGCGGAGTTAACTCAGAGGGGGAGTTGCCCCCGGCCTTCCTTACTCGACGCCAGTGGCGACGTCGAGCATGTCATGCGGATGGCATTGTCTCAGGTGTAGGGGTGACTTCCTCATGCCCCCTGTGTTGGTCAGAAGTTGTTGTTGTCGTCAGCCTATTGAAAACCGACGTCCGTTGAGAGGGAATAGTCATTCTGTCGAAGGAAGACTTCCGAGCAGATGAAGCAGCCTTGACGATTTCGCCTGAAACGGGAGCCGGAACGGCTAGCCTTATGAAGACTAACTTCTTGGCGGAAGAAGCCTCTCTAGTAATTTCGTCTGCTTGAGCCGGGATGGCTATCCGCTTTGGGATGGCTGCTTCGGGTATCACGGGCTTGTTGGCGTTCTGGCCCAGTCTGTTGAAAACTGAGGCAGTGGAGTTGGGCGACCCTTTGAGAGGGGCCGCGGCAGTGGTAAGTCGATCAAAGACCGACTTCTTTGGGGTTTCTTGCGGCAGCAGCGGGGCATTGAAGTTCATCGGTGGGATTATGGTCCTAAAGAACAGTCCAGTAGTAGCTTGAGTTATTTTCTCCACCGGCATCTTGAACAGTGAGGCCGCTTGGGGCCCGTAGGTTACACCTCCAGATGAGGTGGAACGGGAGCTGCAGTTGCAGTTGGAGCAGTTGAAGGCCATTTCTTTTTTTGCACGAGAGCAAAACCAAATCTTAGTACCTCGAATCCAGGGCAACCATGTCAAACCATGATTTGTTCACGAAACACGACACACGAAGTGTGGAGTCGAAAGAGGAAAAGGTCCCACCGGGCGTGCCAGAATCTGTTCCTCGCCGAAACACGGAGACGCGACCGCGTAGGTCCGTCTTGCCTGAATTTCGGGGCAGATGCAAATTGGTGCTATCCGTCCACCTCTCCGAAGATGCCAAGTTGATTTATGGCACCATGTATCGAAGGTTTAAATAGATGTGGCCGATGTAGTAGACTTTGTCAGATTCCCCCTCATTTGAGGGTTTTTTTTTATTGTGGGGACGCTCTTCCCTGCAGGCGCAAGCCCCTACAGTTAATTACGCTACCGCATCACGGTAACCACTTTCTCCCTCTCCAGATAGTCACTTCGTGTCGTGGGTGTTAGTCTTATGTTTGGTTGCCTGTGGATTGTATACGAAGACTAATTTATGTTGTCGCCCGTAGGGCGTGGATTAGTCCAAATCCGTATCTTCTTAGATTTGGGTTTGGGGGTTGGGTTTAAGGATACGTTAGTCTCATTTGGGACTAAGATCAACTCAAACGTTAGTTAAGGATACGTTAGTCTAATTTTAGACTAAGATCAACTTAACAGGATCGTTTAGATCCAACAAAAGAGCATTTGGACTCTATTGTTTAGTTTAGGGACGTTGTGGTCGATTAGTTTAAGGACATTATGGTCCAATGTTAGTTTAAGGACATCTCGATCCAAGGTTAAGGACATCGTAGTCCGTGAGTTTAAAGACCTCACAGTCAAGGTTAAGGACATTGTAGTCCGTGAGTTTAAAGACCTCACAGTTAAGGTTAAGGACATCATAGTCCGTGAGTTTAAAGACCTCACAGTCAAGGTTAAGGACATCATAGTCCATGGGTTTTAAAGGACCCCACAGTCCGTGGAATGTTTGGTTGTCGGGACACGTCACCTTTCTGAAGACGTTAAAGGATTACAACGACAAATATCAGAGGAGTAAAGAGATGTACCCTCGAACCGATGTGAGTTGGTTGAAAGATCTGTAGTCCAATTTAGGGCTAAGATCTGTTAACATATTTATGAGCAGATGAGCTCAATTAATATGAGTTGAGGACTTATGGCCAATCTTGGGCTAAGTCCAATCAGGTTAAAATGTTTAAGATTTTATTTTGGGCTGTTGAGCCTTTATTTGGGCTTGGCCCTTTTAACAATGTTGAGCATTGATTTATATCTTGACAATGTTTTTGTATTTTATTGAATGCTGAGCATTCATCAGAGCTTTGGGCTTATTAAAAAACAATTTATGTTCTGTCAGCGCAATAAGTGGCGTGCTAGACGCTTTGCGCCAGTCAAAAAGCGCAGTACGCTTCTGCCACGTGGCGCACATGTAAGGGACACATGTCGCACTTGGCGCTAGGCGCCAGATGATGAGCGTATGATGCCAGTTTATGAGCGCTGAGCGCTAATCCATGAGCGCATTGCGCTTTCAGTTTAGTGGCGCACACGTGAGTGACACGTGGTGCACTTGGCGCTGAGCGCCAGCACATGAGCGCAGTGCGCTATTTCAGAAGCGCAAAGCGCAAGTTGTTAATTGGCGCATACATGATTGACACGTGGCGCATTTAGCGCTGAGCGCCAGTCCATAGAGCGCAGAAGCGCAGTTCAAGAGCGCAAAGCGCATTTGATCAATTTTTTGATCTGAGCTTTTTAAAAGAGACTTTGTCTCAAGATCTAAGAACAACCGTTCTTATTTTGTTTCAATCTCTTATATTGATGAAAGGCTTTGCCTTTATGGATCTATGATCCTTAAGAGAATTGAATTATTCTACTTTTTATAATGAGATGTTCATGATCTCTTTGAGAAAGACTTTAGTTTTATAGATCTATGATCTGTGAGAAGTAAGTTCTTCTTTTATTTCATGATGAGATCTTTTGATCTCTTTGTGAAAGACTTTTTGTCTTTGTAGATCTATGATCTTTTTAAAGAAATGAATTCTTCTTTTTATGAGATGATTTCATCTCTATATTCATCATCATCATTTTTACCTTGAAGAAAGATCTTCTTGCAAGAGCTTGCTCTTTGAATTTTCTCAAAGTTTTTGGGGAGGTTTCTCTCTCTTTTTTTTCTCAGACTTGAAGTCTAGGGGTCTTTTTATAGGGTAGGCTGATTTGTTGAATCAGTTAAAAAGATATTTCTCTGATTGATTTGGGGATGTTTCCCCACCGTTGGATCTTTAATCCTAGGGCTTCTGTTTTACAGAAGGCAATCTTCTTATTTTTAACAAGATTGGAAAATCTTTCCATACAGAATTTATTCTGTCTTTTGGTAATTTTTATTTACCATTGAATCATTGATTCAACGGTGCTCTGATTTACAGAGAACAATCTTGTTATTTGGAAAGATTTTTTGAGGAATCTTTCCTTAACAGAATTTAACTCTGATTAGTTAATGATTTATCATTATTATTAGATCTTTGATCCAATCATGGGGAGCTTTTAGTTCCAGCGTTAGCGCACCCGTGCTCTACACGTTGTGCGCTGCTTGAAGGGCAGCACACATTGCGCTAGCGCACCTGTGTTTGACACTTAGTGCGCTGCTTGGAGCGCAGCGCGCCTAGCGCTAGCGCACACGTGGCGTGCTGCTTAGAGTGCAGCGCACCCAGCGCTAGCGCCCACGTGCTTTGTACGTGGTGCGCTGCTTAGGGCGCAGCGCACTTGGCGCTGCATCTGAAGCGTTGCTTCACTTCAAAAATTTGAATTTTAAATAGAGCTTTGCTCTGATTGGGGGAAACAACACCCACGACTAGGAACATTAAAGGATGAACTTATGGACTACCATAGCCCCACCAGTATGATATGCATCATAATCCTGGTAGTCAAGTATACATTCTAAGGGCTTTACCAACATGTAACCATGAGACAGTATCAAGAGACAAGTATACATGTTAAGATAAAGAGCAACCAAATAGCATACTATCATGTCGAGCAAGAAAGTCCTCTCTATATATGTCCAAGCATCCACTATAATATACATCATATGTACAATAATGGTCTCTAGGGCATACATACAACTAACAGTTACTAAGAGCCGTGCGTTGTTCTACCTTGAAGTAGCCGTTCGCCCTTTTCCTGAGCTGCACGCGCAACCTATCTATGGGTAGTAAATAGGGCAGAAGGAACGTCCACCGGAGGAATGTCAGCAGGTGGAACATTACTCGAACCTGCACCCGCGGCCAAGACAGCTTCGCGTTCCCTTGTAGCGTGCTTTCTACGCTTCCTCTCAGTTTGGACCGTGTGAACCGACCTCCTTAAAACTTCTGACAGGGGAACGTCGTCGTCCGAACCGAGATCGGCCTCCGGAGTCGCTATGGAATCCATCATCGGCTGCTTCAGCAACGTCTCTTGTGGTGGACTTGAGAGGGCCTCGGCTATAGTCGGTGGCTCTGGAAGCTTTCCTGCATCACCATCTGGGATCGGCACTACACTCGGAACAACCTGGGTTTTGGTGGTCCTTGTAATAGGATAAAGAAAAAGAGTCAGACCATGAATAAAAGGAATTAAAAGAATAAAGGTGTAATGAAATGAATTAAACCAAGGCCCAAAGAGGCGCGAAGCCTTTCTTCCTCCTCAAACGTCTTGAAGGAAGCCGCGAGAGCCTCTTCAGCAGATATACCTGTTAAGGAAGAGAGCGTTAATAAAGCATAATAAGGAGGGAGGGGATATATGCGGAAAACTGTAAATGAAGTATACCGGACTCCACCATAATGACCAACACTGCTTCTTCATGGGGCCAGTCGTTTGGAAGTGTCAATGGTAACCTGAAGGTCAGTATCGCTCATAGGCGCATCAAATAAACCCTCATTGGTGCCATATTCGCACAAGCCCTCGCTATAAGGGACGTGAGGCTCCTGGCCGAATACGATGTCAGCAGAAAATAGGGACTTCTTCCTTTTCTGCGAAACGACGCCCGCCGCCGATGATAAAAGCTTTCGTTTAACAGGCTTTTTCGGACGATGGGTCCCGATCTCTGAACCGATGCCTGAGTCCGGAGACGCCACTGTTAACGCGGTGGTGGGAACATCCGGTCGAGGCCTACTTGGAAAAGCGCGTGGGACTATAACCGGGGCGGTCTCTTTCAAAGAAAGGAGCACGGCTGCTCGTCGCTACATACGGACCGCTAGATTACCGGCTGGGACGGCATCCTTATGGTCGAGTAGCAGCCGCCTCTTCTCCCTAATAATAGCACCCGTCGCATGCTGATACCACGCGACGTAAGCATTCAAGGCTTTTGGCACATGGCTCGGCTCGCTCACAAGGAAATGGGACCCCGTATTTTATCGCATAAAATGATGCGTTGCGCTGCGAATACCCTCCTCCGTAGAAACCGGCTCAACTGAGAATGCCTCAAGAGGAAGACCTTGGTTATATCCCAATTGTTAGGCAAAACGATGCGAGTTGTACCTTAAAAACAGCACCGAGGCGTTCTGTCTAAATACTAGGAAGCCCATCCTGATAGAATACAGGTGCATAACCTCCCGAGCCCTTAACGCAGAAACCCCGTCCTTGAAAGTATCATGCAACGATTGGACCACCTTGGAAGATTCTTTGCCGATAGTCCGGACTCTATCGACAAAGGTCATACTGTCCTTAACCATGCGTGGGCGAAGGAGCAATCGCCGAGCCTCTCGCTGTGATGGGTTTAGAGCGGAAGCGTCAACTAGATACATGACCCGGGGGAAGTTGTGGCCTTCGTAGAATCAGGGTCATTTATGAACACCAAAGGTGCCCAGCATGTGCATTTCGATCCATGATGTGAAGTAGTGCAATGTCAGATACACGGGTTTTACCCCCGGTTGAGTGGTGTCAGCTGCTAAACTCAGGCCATGATATAAATGAGCCAACCCCGCGATCCCAATGGCCACGCGCGTCCCCGCGACGATGCGATGGGCCAGATAAAAAATAGATGGCCTCATGTAGCGGGGGTGCGTCGGAAGCACAAACCAACTCAGCCACAAGCCAATAAACTCCAGAAAGAACGTCTCTTCATCAACATCCGGGGCAGCAATCTCTGCAAAAGGGATGACTGGAGTATCCGGAATAAAGAATTTCTTTCAGTCGGCAAGTTATCCGAACCAAACCCGAACGGGTCATCAAGTTTGGCGAATTTCGCAGCCTGTTTAGACAGAACTTCCAGACAAAGAAAGCGGGCGATGAAATCTGCGAAGCCAACTCCGTGCCCGCCAGACTCTAAGAATAAACTATCGTGCATGTTCAACACCTTAATCAAGCTTGGGAACTGATGTTGAATGGCGTTTTCCAGAGTAAGGCCCATTACCACCGATTTGGTGGCGAAGACATACTCATCGGGGGAAAGTATCTCCTCATAGTGCTCCCCTCTGACGGGTAAGCTGGATATTTCCGCAAACTCCTCCAATGAAATTGAAACCTCCCGATCTGATAAGAGAAAGGTATGAGTCGGGATGTTCTATTATTCCAAGAAAGATTTGACCTACACACATGAGGCGTGGAGTAGTGAAAGAGGGACACGTAGATTGCGGGATACGGCCCGATCTTTATCAGCAATGACTTCTTGGCCGACAGGATATATCGGGCCCACTGTAGATAGCCGGATGAATGACGGAGAGTCAATCCTAGCATGTAAACTTTCCACTAAGGACGCGGCTCTTCTTGGCATATGCGTCGCCCTAAAATGTCTAAGTCCATCGGTGGCTGCACGGGTATCGACGCCAAGGAAGGCTGAAGACGACCTTCCGAGATCCAGTTGACCACTTCTACGACATAAGTCACTTGAGGCGGGTCAGCATAATGGACTGCCGGGATCAGCTCCGAAGGCGCTGCTCAAGAAAAACTGCGCCGACCCTGGATAATCTGACTATACCATGACCCCCACAGATAAATAGATTTTCGCTCTGGGTCATGATCCTTAATAAGTGCGAAGAATTCCCGATCTACGGGCGCATCGGCAAAAGCGCTCTCCGAACGTATGAAGGGAAAGGAGGAATCAAAAGCCATAGTACCTGCACAAAAGGGGAAGGGTTAGCTATCGACATAATGTTCAAGGCTTTAACATTCTAAAATTGTACTGCACCGCAGTTCAAAAAGAAAGGGACAGGAGGCCCCATAAAATCAAGGTAACGCCCCATCAATGATGGGGCAGCGACTCATTAAAAATAAAATCCAAAAGGATTCTCACTTAATGAGAAAACATCATTAAACTCTAGAGTTAAACTCCCTCGAGAACTATGTTCTGCAAACAGATTTCAAATCTGTCAAGAAAATTAAGAAAGGAATAAAATTCCCAAAAGAATTTCTTTAAAAGAAACTTTTCAGAGCCAAGCTCTGTAGAACAATAGGATAACATCCCAGAACTTCGCTCGAGAAAGGGAATTAAATACCAAATAACCTTCAAAAAGCAAAGTTTCTAACATGGTAAAACTCTAAAAGATCTTTAAGATCTACGATCTACTCAAGTAATTTTTTTTAGATCTCTAAGAGATCATTGCAAAAGAAGAGCAAAGCTCTATTAATGGGTTAAAACCCATAAAACATGAAGAGATTCCTTCGAAAGTTTCCTCAGACATTAAGACATGATCATGATTCTTACTAAATTTTGACAGAGTTTTGACTCTAAAAGAGTTTTTTGAACAAAGATCTGAGCTCTGAAAGGAGAATTAAATTCTCAAGAATAGAAGAAGGCTAAAAAGAAGATGAACAGTAGCCATCTTAAGGGTCAAAGGCCCTATTTATAAAACTTTAAGAGATGGTTCAACTTCCCAGGAGATTGAACGGTGGAAAAGTTGCCACCGCTGCACTCACGTGCGAGCCACGTGAGCGCAATGGTAGGGGCATTTGTTTCCCCAATAAAAAAGCAAAACTCTGTTCAAAAATTAATGAGGCAGCGCCTCACATGCTTCCCACGAGGGCGCCAGCGCCAAAACCAATCTGATAGGAATTAATCTTATGGTGGCGCCTCACGTGCTCCTCACGTGGGCGCCAGCGCCAAGACCAATCTGATAGGAATTAATCCTATTGTGGCGCCTCACGTGCTCCTCACGCGGGCGCCAATGTGCAAAGCACATGAATACCCATTATAAGAATTAAACCTTGAGTAGCACCCACGTGCATAATACGTGAGCGCCAGCGCCTAAGTAAAATTAAATTCTACTCTCTGTTAAACAGAGCCGTTGGATCAAAGGTCCAACGGAGATGATAAATCAGAAAAAATACAGAATTACATTCTGTCGGGAGAAAACATCCCCCAAATTAGATTATAGAATACAATTCTAGTTTAGGATATATTCCCTCAATCTTTTTAAAATAAGAAAGATTGCCCTCTGTAAAACAGAGAACCGGTGGATTAAAATTCCAACGGTGATTAAAAAATCACCGTTTTACAGAATAAATTCTGTGTAAAGGAAAATATTTCCCTAATCTTGTTAGAAACAAGAAAATGTGTTCTGTAAAACAGAAACCCTTGGATCAAAAATACAATGGTGGGTAAAAATTCCAAATCAATTGGGATATCTTAATGAGAGATTTCTTCAAAGTTAATTAACAAACTTGCCTCTATTATATAAAGGACCCAAGACTTCAAGTCTAAAAAGGAGAAACCCCCCATAAGCTTCTAAAAACCGAAGCAGAAAGCTTCAAAAGAAAACAGAAAAGAAGATCTCCCTCCTAAAAAAACTCTAGGTAAATAAAAAGAATAGAGATCAAACCATCTCGTTTACAGATATAAAGCTTTAACCCTTTTAAAAAAAGAACTTAGTTCTTACTCTGGATCTGGGATCCACAAGACAAGTCTCCCATAAGTTGAGAATTCTCATCGGGAAAAATTTGTTCTTGAGAATCGAAGATTCAGAAAAGGACTAGGAATTGAAGTCCTTGAAACGAAGCATATAAGAGAAACCTGGTTCTCATAAAAGAACTTGGTTCTTAAAAAACGAAAGCTTGATCATTAATGGGCGCCACAGAAGAAAAGAGTGCTTAGCACTCACTGGGCAGCACCCGGCGCCTCACGTGTCCCTCACGTGGGCTCCACAGAAGAAAAGCGTACTTAACACTCACTGAGCAGCGCCCAGCGCCTCACGTGCTTCGCACGTGGACGCCATAAAGGGTGCCTAGCATTCCATATAAAGACAAAATGAGTAAAAGTGTTTTACACTTATTGGGTAACCCCCCATGACTGAAAACTCCACATGATCATATGTGGGCGTCAGAATTTATATAAGTGCTCAGCACTTTTTTCATAAAAGGGGGACTGATTAAACAGAGCCCAAGCAAGTGCTTAGCACTCCTGTTTTCAATAAAAAAAAAGAGGGACCACTGAGCAGATCAAGCCCAAATTGGCTAGAGGATAGAACCACCTTGATTCAAATAAACCGAGCCCATATACTCATGATTGCCCAAATTGATCTCAGTCTCATGACTATTGATCTTTCAATTGATGATATCCAAATGATATTCATCTCATATCTCCTAAGATAATCTTCGTCTCAAAATATGACTAACGATTCCTAGGGCCTCTACAGCAACCCCCCCCTTTCCCTCAAATACGGGATTTGGTTTAAGGGTACATCTCTCCACATCTCTGATATACGTCGTTGTAATTCTTCAACGTCTTCAGAGAGGTGGCGTGTCCTGACAACCAACAATTCTTCAGTGCATTCCCAAACCGTCCAAATCGACGTGCACACCTAAAATTAGACCGCACCCCATACTAGATGCACTCCATATCACCCTTGTTCATTCCGTCACGTAGTAAATACACGTGCGCGCAAGATGAACATAATGGACCACTACGTCCTTAAATTGGCAATGGACCACTACGTTCTTAAACTGGCAAAGGACGGAGAAGTCTCTAAACTAATATTCGCCTCCAAGAAGGAGATAATGGACCGAAATGTCTCTAAACTAATATTCGCCTCCAAAATGGTGATAATGGACCGAAACGTCCATAAACTAAAATAATAGAGCCCAAATGCTCTTTTGTTGGATCTAAAATAAAAATGATCATGAAACCTCGTTAAGTTGATCTTAGTCTCAAGTTGGACTAATGTATCCTTAACAAAAACAAATCGAGCCCCTAAATGCTCACATACATTTAAGTCGATCTTAATCTCAAAATAGATTAACGACCCTTAAATAAAAAAAAACCTAAATATAAGAAATATGGATTTGGACTAATCCACGCCCTACGGGTGACAACATAAATTAGTCTCCATATACAATCCATGGGCAACAAAACAAACAAAAATACACACGACCTGAAGTGAATTTCTGGAGCAGAAGAAAGTGGTTATCGCGATGCGGTAACGCAATTAACTACAGGGGCTTGCGCCTGCAGGGAAGAGCGTCCCCACAATCAAAAATCTGTCATAAACGAGGGGGGATCTGACGAAGTCTGCTACAACTGCCTCATCCGTCCAAACCTCCGATATACGGTGCCGTAAATCAACTTGGCATCTTCAGAGAGGTGGATGGATGAATCCAAATAGCATCTGCCCCCGGAATTCAGGCAGTATGATCCATCCCGGTTTTGTCCCCGTTTTCGGCTGTGAACAGTAGTATGCTACTTGGTTTGATTCTACCTCAATATATGCATATGTTTCTTTTAGCACATCGCTTATACATATTGGTAGAGCCCTTAGGATCTTTGCTTGACTACCAGCTTTATGATGGCAGTTACATTAGTGGGGGCTGGGTAGTCTATAAGAACATCCTTATACAGGTCCCTAGTTGTAGGATTATCGAGACGGGGCATCGATACTCTATAATAGATTGGTGTATACGCTTCTCATCTCAGCAGGGGAGATGGTCTGTCCCACAACCATTGGTACGTCGTACTGGAGATAGTATATAGGTGCTCATTGGGTTATGAGTTACACTGGATGGACTCGTTGGGAACTGCTGGTTGGTATTATACCTATCGTCAGGTAGCAGTTCCCGGGTGGCATGAGTACAGGTTAGTCCGTTGACTTGACATCACTATTCGTCTCGAGTGTGTTCCCATTGTACTTAGATTACTATCCTACCACGGCTGAAAGGAGTCGTGCAAACAGGTAGTAGTTGGGTGCAGTCCCGAAGCACTTGGAGGCAGTAGTGGTTAGATAGGATTCATCTCTCCCGGTATTGGGGTTGATATCGCACTGTGTTCGGAAAGCCATTACACAAAGTCCCTGGCAAGGGCAAGCGAGATTTACTGGTAGGTACTCCAGTAGTTTCTCAAGGTGTATTGGACTCTACTCCGGCACGACTTATTGCACTGTTAGGGGTCTGACATTTACCATCTCCCTAGGCCCGATATGCGAGTATCTTAGACGAACAGACCAGACTGTACGGAGATTGTCACAGATAGGCTCAGTAGGAGTTCAGATGAATTTGCTCATCGGCCTTCTTATCGACAGATACCTGGGTAGCCGTTACGTGCAGATAGTACCGCTGACGGACTTGTGGTTAAATCCACTGCCAACATACTGTCGAGTCTTTAGATTCCCATACAGAGGGTTTCCCTGCTTCGGGAAAAACGATGTAGAGGCCGTATGGTTTTACAGCAGGGTTCCGATCACATACGTGTACTAGATACACGGATGTTGTTCGGACAGATAATACTAGTGGGCTTTGGTTTAAGCCGGATCCTAGTATTATATTATTGGATTGTTATCATCTCATTGTATTCGTATTTTTCGGAATACGAATATGGGTATGTATATACGGTGAGGGCATTCTTGTAATTTCACAAGAGATGCTTATAGAAGGGGACACCTTATTATTTGGATTATCTATTTATGGAAATAGATTAAGGAGGTGAAAATTGGAGATATTTAAGGCATGGATGAAAGCATGGCTAAGTCTTTTGTTTATTCATTTGGCTTCACTATTCAAGCATGGTTGATTATTTTCTATGGAAAATAATCCATGCTTGATCATTGCAAACTCTTAGCCATTCTCTCATCCTTCACAAGACCTAGCTCATTTGTTCATTTCATTTCTTTCTCCATTTTCTCCTCCTTCTTCCTCAAAGACCCTAACCCTTACATGAGTTTTGAACCCTAGGGTCTCATGAGATAAAACACTCCATTAGATACTCTATATCTTCTAGGCTATATAGTTTAGCGAACTAGGTACCCTAGTTACCTTGGTTTAGAGGTTGGAGCTTGAGGTATAGACTCTCGGGTAGATCATCTTCGACACGAAGAGGCCGACGATCAAGCGCAATCCGGATCTTTGAGGAGCTCAAGTTGATGAGGAGAAGAAGACCCGAAGGACAAGGTTTAAGGAGGTATAAAACTCTTACCGAGTAGTTAAACCTCCAAGTAGTTTTAGGTAGTTAAGGTTTCTGTTAAGATCCTGGAGTTTAGAAGCTTTGAAAAATCGTTTTTTGTAAATTCGGCCTCCCTGCGAACCCGTGGGGTGCGCGACATCGACTTACACATTCTAACCTAGATTAGATTGGTTAATCATTTTATCTAATCAGGATGGCTCCCACTATTTCCTCGAATTCTCTTTCAAACCCTAAAAGGAGAATTAGTCAGGGTTATCTGAAAATCACCCGAGAAGTAACACCTACTCATCAGTGGGAATCGGGACCTGACTATCATCGCATAATAACTTGATGGAAGCCACTCAAGTCACCACACTCCAGAAAGTATGCGCGTGTCTGGCAAGTTTCCTTTATGTTTGAAACTCCCGATGTGGTTTTGCCTCAAGCACTTATGATCTTGACTTTAGCTAACAAACCATAATACACAAGTCAAGTTCTACTCGTCATTATCCATATTAATTTATACCCACCCGTACATACCCTTGATTTTGGCCAACAAAGTGATACGGCTGTCCTAAACCAATACATTTATCTATGCTACAGATAAGCAACACACAGCTACCATTCACGATGCCTTGACTTTGGCCAACAAACACCGCATGAATACTATGTGCTACTTATTCGAAACGACGGATGGCTACGGCTGGTTTTTGGCGAAAAACCTTTAAAGTAATGAACTTGATATCGTTGAAGGAACTCGAGTGGTTTTACAAATATATAGGGATGTAAAATTTTGCTAAAGAGGTCACTCCCTGTGTAAGGATCTCGGCTCTTTCCTCATCGAATGAGGTGCAGGATATTCCTAACCGAATACCGCGATGTAAAGCAAAAGAATCGATTATGGTGAAGTTATTACAATGATGCAAACTTTTCCCAAGAGGTCACTCCCCATAAAGGGATCTCGGCTCTTGCCTCGTTGAATGAGGTGCTGGATATTCATAACCGAATATCGCTGTGCAAAGCAAAAAGAAACGCCTGTAATAACAGTTTTCAAAATTTGGTTCCAACAACATCATTTAGGTTTATTTTTTCCTTGCATTAATCAAAATTAACGCAGTCCCATCAATTAATCCATATTATACCAGAAAAGAATGAAAATACAATGTACGTATATGCCATTCGCATTCGCCACGGGGCCCCGTCATGCACCGTTAGGTTACTTAACTATTGGCAGAGCATGGGCTGGACTAGCGCGGATGCAAAACATATACAACATCTACTAGTATATATAAATATAAACATTCGTCCCAGGCATGATATAAGCAACATCATAGAAAAGCGATAAGCAATACAGAATAATAGAGAATCTAGGAGCCCCGGGTTTCCTTTGAGCCGCAAATGAAACCCGACATTCCCCGGTCGTGTGGATAGCCTGTGCAATGTATAACCAAGACCCCTACGAGTGCGAAAAGTTACCCGCCAATCCCATAAGTAAGGCAACCCCAATCAACAAAGTGAATGGGCCACCCAGCACTTCACGGAATCCGGTAACTTGAGCACCCCACCGTGGGTCATCCTATACCCTCTACAAGTGTGATGAATAGCCCGCCAATTCTAGAGTAAGGCCCCCTCCGTCTCAACGCCATGAGATGCGGGCTCGTTGCCCTCTAGAACCCGGCTACTCGAGCACTCCACCGAGGGGTAATCCTAGTACAGAAAAGAAAAGTATATATACAATGGCGACATCGACCTCAACCCTGTCGTGCCCCAATAAAAGAATATACAATTTGGCAGAGATGACTATCCACATGTCGGACGCTCGTCCCGCAATAATGAATATACAAATGTATCTAAACTGCACTACTATCATTTCACTATAAGCTATCTACCACGACAATACAACCACAATATCAGCACAACACAGAACATCAACGTGAATATCATGTTCGCAAACCCATCTAGTTGAACATATAGCAACTAGTCGAGTTGTACCGCTCAATGATATTCATGGTCGCAGATATTAACATATGCACTGATAAACACGTATCCAAAATTTCGATCGACTAAAACTTTTCCTTATTAGCCCTAAATGTAAACCAGCACTCAAATAAATCTGGGCCAAAAACATACATCCCAAAAATCATATTTCCATATAATAGAGTGTCAGAAGAAATTTGGCGCATAATGGCCACACATCGACCACGGAATCGCCGCCAATAGACATGTTTTGCGGCGGTTCCACGGCCATATAGTTGGCTCACGTGCCCAAATTTCTTAAGGTGCTCTAATAATGCCTACACGTATTTTAAAGACAATCTGAATAATTTTTTGAACAAGTTTTAAAAACGACAACAAGCATATCAAAATGGAATTGTGATTCGGAAAATTTGGTCGATCGATATTTTAACCTTGTGTAAATTAGCTAGTAACGGTTTATGGGGTGGCTCTGATACTATGTTGGGTTTTGCTAGCGCTCTGGCCATATACCATGGCCGATGTGGAACAAAATATGGTATTTAAAAATTTTGGCGCTAAAAAACCCGTCTTAGAATCGAACCATAAACCGATACTAGCTACAAAAGGAGATCTTAACTACAAGGTTAGAAGTTGTATACCGAATGATACGTGTCCTTCGGTTTTCTACCCTCTTCATTAGCTCCTTGAGGTCTCCTCGATCGAACTTGGCTGCCGGTCTTCCTCCGTCGAAGATGATCCACCCGAGAGATGTAGCTCATGGCTCTAGCTCCACACTAAGAATCTAGTGGAGCAACTAGGGACTTTAGGTTGCTAATTTAGAGTGCTTAGGAATGTAGTGAGTTGTTCTAAGTGTAGATCTATCTCTTCTTCTATCCTTGATTCTCAACACATAAGATGGCAGGGTAGAAGATGAAGAAAGAGGAGGAGGAGCTCAAGAAAGTAGTAAAGAGAGAAGAAGTAAATGGTGAGAGTGTTTTTCTAAAATGACCATCCATCAAGTGAGAGGAAATATGAAACAAGGTTTTGTAAAACCATTTTCCAAATATAATATGCAACCATACTTGAATAGTTTGCACAAATGACTTAACAATTCATTTGTTAATACCATTCAAGGATGGTTCTCATCATTCTCTTTTTTTTACCTTTACACCTCATTTACATTTAAATAAATAAATGGATAATCCAAAATGAGATGTCCACCTTCTAGAATGTTTTCCGTATAAATACGGATTACACTCAACTGTATATACATACCGGTATTCATACCAAAGTACGAATACCCAAAGAGATAGAATAACACAAAGAACATAATATTAGAATATACATATCGAAATATATATACGTAAATTATTAAATCAATACCTGATTTAATAATCCGGCTCAAACCGGAGCCGGCTAGTATTATCAACCGTCCGATCGAAAGTCTGGGTAACTAGTACAATCATTCGATCGGAACCCTGCACGTATCAAAATACATCTACTACATCATTTTGCCAGAACCAAGGAAACCCTGTGTGTGGGAATCTAAAAACTCGTCAATACACTAGTAGTGGGTTTAACCACAAGCACGTCAGCGGCACTAGCTGTACGTAACGGCTACCCAAGTACTGAGCGAAAGGAAGGCCGAGGAGCAAACTCATTCGAACCCCTACCGAGCCTGTCTGTGACAATCTTCATACAGTCCGGTCTATTCGTCTAAAAGTATCGCATATCGGGTCTAGGGGGTGGATAAAGTCAGACCCCTAATAACGCAATATTTCATGTCGGTGTGAAGCCCATTACCCACTGAGAAACCACTGACACAAATCATTAATTCTCGTCTACTTTGGCCAAGGATTTCTGGTGATGGCCACCCATGCACAGTGCGACATCAACCTCCAATACCGGGAGAGACGAATCCCCGACGATCTGCTCACTGCCTCCATGTGGCTCGAGACTGTACCCAACTAAAAGCTGTTTGCAAGACTCCTTTGAGCCATGGTAAGGTAGTAATCAAAGCACAGTGGAAACTCACACGAGACAATTGACGATCTCAGGTCAACAGACTAACCTGTACTCATGTCACTTGAGAACTGCTATCTGACAATAGGTATAATACCATATAGAATGTTCCCGGTGAGTCCGTCCAGTGTAACTCATAACCCAATGAGCACTTGTATACTATCTTAGGTGACTAATTGACACTAATGGCTTGTGAGACCGGCCACTGCCCCTCGTCGGGGTCTCGAAAAGTATATGCTAGTCTACTTCGGAGTATCGATGCTCAGTCTCGATACTCCCTCGACTAGGGACATTTAAGGATGTTCTTATAGACCACTCAGCTCTCACGTATATGATCACCATCATAATGCTTGTAGTCAAGAAAGAATCCTATGGGCTCTATCAACATGTAATAGTGATCTGTAATACCACATAATGCATGTACATGATGATATAGACAAAACAGATAGCATACTATCATCTCGAGTAAGAATGTTCTACCCGTATAGGTCCTCCCTCAATCATCACAATCGCATGCCTGCGATTATAATAATTGACTTGAGGGCACTATAGTATGATACAATAATGGCCTCTAGGGCATATATCATTAACAATCTCACACTTGCACTAAGGCCATGTATTGGCATATCGCAGACCTATCATCTCGATTAGCCTCTCGAACTGTGTCTGAGGGATGACCTTTGTGAATAGATCTGCAATGTTGTTCTCTGTCTCTACTTTCCGCACCTCGATTTCCCGGCGATCAACGATCTCCCTGATCAGTTGGAACCGCCTCAAGATGTGTCTGGACTTCTGATAGGACCTTGGTTCCTTCGCTAAAGTTATAGCGCCGTTGTTGTCACAATACAGAGGTATTGGATCAACAATGGATGGAACCACCTGAAGTTCTGTCACGAACTTCCTGATCCAGACTGCTTCTTTCGCGGTGTCACATGCAGCGATATACTCCGCTTCCATCGTCGAGTCAGCAGCGGTGTCCTGCTTTCCAACAGACCGCCCCTCCCTTGAGGGTAAAGACATAACCCGACTTGGACTTGGAGTCATCCTTGTCACTCTGGAAGCTGGAGTCGGCGAAGGCCTCGATCTGGAGGTCTTTACTGCCGTACACCAATAATATCTCCTTAGTCCTTCTCAGGTACTTGAGAATGTTCTTCACTGCTGTTCAGTGCTTCTCCCCTGGGTTTGACTGATACCTGCTTACAACGCTCCGTGCGTAAGCTACATCTGGTCTGGTACACACATCGCATACATTATAGAGTGTCACGACCCAAAATGGCACGTGACTGGCACTTGAATCATATGAAGTCTATAGGACCCCATCTAATTCAAGTAAGCCAAAAAATCCCAGAATCTAAACCATTTAAAAGAATAAAGAGGGAAAAGTTTAGTTTTTAAAGCAAGTAGTTTAACAACATAAGCCGAAATATGCATTTTTAAAACATCAAGTCTTTTCTGAAAATTTTGGCAGAGTTTCCTATATAAATACTGGCCCCAAAAGGGTACAACATGAATAATATGAATAAAGGCATCACCAAGCGGGAGCTAGCTCTTCGTCAATTGACGGTCACAACCACGCAAGCAATATAATATACAACGCCAAGGGCGAGGATAAAAACTCAAAAGGAAACTCAAAATCATCAAGAAAACCATAATAATACAACGCGCGACTCTAAGGTCAAAATAATACATAACTGGTTTTCTAAGTCTGAAATAATATACAAGTCTGGTTGATGGAGTTTCTAGATACAATAGAGTATAAATAAGGTACAATGGTGGTCACGATACGAGTGAACCCACCTACCAAAGCAATTACCCGGAATGGAAGCAGTGTGTCAAAAAGCCGCAACGAACCGTACGGCAAAACCTGCAAGAAACTATGGCACAACGGGGGTTGCCAACTCATGAGTAGAAAACATCGCAGAGCAGAAATCGTATGTATGACTCAATCCTAGGCCAATACGATCATAATATATATCCTCAAAATGATAAAGTCTGAAGTATGAATAGGTGGCAAGGGTAAACATCTATACATAAGTGTAATACCATGTGCTCGTGTCAGTGTCTCAGATTGCAACATATCATAAATATGCGGTATGAATGCAATAAAATGAAAACAGAATGCATCATGAATGTGAAACTATTTTCTTAATTTAGTGAGATTTCTGTATATTTATAAATCGAGATATCATCAATGAAATCAACATGAAATCAGTGTCAAGTATTGACACAAAACATAAATCCCAATATCTCAATATCTCAGGCTCCGGCAATCCGGACTGGCCTGTAATCTCGAATCTCAATATCTAGGGCTCCGGCTATTCGGACTGGCCCATATCATCAAATCTCAAAGCCTCAGACTCTGGCTATCCGGACTAGTCTGTACTCCGATCGGTATCCTCCGGATATCCATCGAGTCACAATAAAATAACCGGTCAGTAGTGCTCCCCTGTCTCAGGCTCAACGACATCATTTGCGACCTTCTCACCCCGGGATACCGCACCGGGTCCACCATGCACCCACAGATGGTTCCTCCTTCTCCTCGAATCGGGTGTATGATATCGCTCAAGAGCCGAGAAAACTTATGGTGGACATATCTCAAATCATATCGTGGAAAACAACAACTTTCATTTTAAAATGATAATCAGTTTATAAAATCCTTGCGGTTTCTCCAAATCCAGAAATTTCATGGAAATCCAAAATCCCAAATCTCAAGGGTAAATAAACAATGAATTCTATAATATTAGGCTCCGGCATTCCGGACTGGCCCATAATGTCATGGCAAATGAATATATAAATATGCATTAAAATCACAGTAATAAATGCAATGTCTAAGCTATCATATAAAAGTAAGCTCACTAGTAACATGTCGAAACTATCAGCTAACATTTTATACTAATGAAGTAGTATTTTCTAATGTGTACATGATATGGAAATTACCGATGATGATGTGTGTGAGCCAGCAAGCAGGTGTGCGTGGAGCATACGCATCATCGGTAATGGTGCTGGTGTCCTGACAGCATGATTTTAATAATAACTAATGAAAACACAATATAAGCATGCAATGCAATGCAAACAGCAATAATATGCGGAACATGAATAATAACGCAACGCATAAGAATATACATTTATATATGAGTCATACAGTTTGACATTTGAAATAATACGAATCGTGGTGTTTAGAAAATAGGGCTACAATGTTTTTAAGAAAAAGGTACGTCCTTTGAAATATCCGTAGAATCCCTTGTCCTGTCTTTAAAATACTCATGATTCATTAGTTTTGAAATAGGTATGACTCGAGTCTAGTCTAATATCTACAAGTAAACTATAGGACTAAACTAACAGGCAAATCGAAAAGGTAAGGAAACCACCTAAATCTGAGTCGATATATATAACATACAATAGTCGGTGATCCCTCCTCAATAGTATCCCATATGATACAATATATAACATGACATCCTCGAGTCAAGAGTGTGGATCTATCATCAATATATGGCTCGTACGGTAAATCCATCGTACGACATCCCAAATCTGGGTATGGGTCAATTATCACATTATCACATCATTCATCTGGTATCCTTATCATCATATCCTGTATTAGGGGTGCTGATCTAAATCTAGTACATACTGATACCATCTACATATATATGTGCGTGTGTATGAAAACACATCGCCAAGGACCCGCTATAATAACATGCCGTATCTCATAATATGAACCAAAATATATCACCGATCTCATGGCACCATGCCCAATCTCATCGACTCATCTCCAAATATCGTATACTATCCTCATCATCCATGTGTGTGTATACACACACACACACACACACATAGTCCTATACCTATGTGTGTGTGTGTGTGTACACACACACAAGTAATAAAATATATGCAAGTGTGTGTGTGCACGCGGTGTAATCTTATTCTAGGGTTCGCAACTAAGAAACTAACTACGACACTATCATCCAATTACTAAAATTAGACTTATGAACTTCTAAGATCAATCTCGATAATCATTTAGTCTCACATAACACAAATTTATATATAATATATATATCGTATACTACACTACGAACTGCGGGGGTGCTATACGCCATCCACCCAACTTCCCCCGTAGATATATATCTACTCACCTTGATCCTCGCTTGCTGGAGTCGATGACGCTATGCTCTCCTCATCGTCTCGAAATCCACGTGGGGGTACCTACATATCACACATAATCTCGTAAACTGAAATCGCGAACGAAAACCAAAACAAGACACGAAACGTACATAGGTTAAAACCTATGGTCTAAGCATGCACGAATAACAAACAACTCTCGACG
Source organism: Agapanthus africanus (assembly GCA_030015575.1). Lineage (NCBI taxonomy): Eukaryota > Viridiplantae > Streptophyta > Magnoliopsida > Asparagales > Amaryllidaceae > Agapanthus > Agapanthus africanus. Next base: position 365,528,524 of record JASDDO010000029.1, read on the forward strand.
ATTGACGTATAAACGTGAATCGACCGAGACAAAACACAATTACCAAATTCCAATTCATTAAAAGCCGCAAAACGAAATCAGCAACTATGAAAACTTGCTCCATATTTTACCCTAGGTTGAATTAACCAATTTTGCACATAGGAGGGGTCTAGTTTACTGCTAATGGATCCATGAACTAAACACCACACTATTCTTCTCTACCCTGGCTGCAAATTGCGGCCAGATAGAATAAATCTGCGGCCTCAGTACGGAATTAGGGGCTCGGGTCTCTAGGGTACACTCCAGGTTGCCTGCATGACTCTCTGCGTTTGCTAAAATATTTTCAGGTGTCTCGGGTCATAGCAGATGTCAATATACTATCACAATTTCCATAATTTCTAATATCGGCAGAATTTCAAAGTTCACATTTGGGGTTAAGTCTCAGGTTTTGGTCCAATATACTATCGCTAAAGGGGGGGTTTAAGGTCACTAATAACTCAATTACCCTATCTCAATTCAAATCAAACCCTAACCCTTTCTAAGAATTTTCAAGCATCTCTAAACTACACAATATGGATTCTAAACAAGTATGGATGCTAAGGTAAATGCAATACTACTCTAATGGTGCAAGAATTAGCTCATTTGGCAACTCAAGAATTTTCTTGAGTTGCCCCAACTCTTCAAAATCCAATTTTTCTTGGTCCAAAATGCTTGTGAGAAGCTTGTGCACATTTTTAATGAAATGGAGATGAACTTTTGATGAGTTTTTTGTGGTGAAGTGAGGAGGTAGAGGGGAGAGGGATAAAGGGCAGCAGCCATGGGAGATGTGGGAGTGAGAAAGATGAAGAAATGAAGGAGGAAACAAATGGGACCTAAGGTCAAAGACCCCTCACCCTCTCTCCTTTCTCTCTCATGCCCATACTCCATTTTTCTAATCCCCTTTCCTTTTTCTTTTCTTTTCTTTTGTTTTTCTTTTCTCTTCTTCTCATTGAAAACCATGCAAGAAAATTAAAGGAAAAGCCATGTAGAAAATGTAACAAAAGTGAAATATGACATGGTGCATGCCATGTGCACAAAATCAAGCTTAATGCACGATTAGTGATATTTAATCGCGATTAGCATAAAAATAGTGTATAATTAATTATAAAAATTGTAATTTGCATAAATCAAATAAAACACCCTCATTTCAGTAATTCCTATAATTTTCCAAATATTTTCCAATTTATCGGTATTTAATTATACCACATTAATAAAATATTCATAATATTTATTATTTAATTATAAAAATTCCCAAAAATAATATTTTATTTTTTCTGAAATGTTACATAGAGTCTACCGCAGAAGCGTAGAGTATAATACTCATGCGATAACTTTCCAAATCAGTTTTAGGAGACATCTCTTTGGAGAGGGTGATTCCATGACAAACCGGTAGATTATCGCGCTTTGAATTTTCCATACTGAATCTCTTCAGTATGGTGTTGATGTACCTTTACTGTGAAAGTCTCAACATCCGTTTAGATCTATCACGATAGATCTGGATCCGCAGAATGTAGGAGGCATCACTCGGGTCTTTCATGGAGAACCTTTGTGACAAGAATCTTTTGACTGATTGTAACATAAGAATGTCATTTTCTATCAGGAGAATGTCATCCATGTACAAGACGAGGAATACCATAGTTCTCGCTACAATTTTATTATAGATGCATGGTTCATCTGGATTTTTGATAAAGTCGAATTTCTTGACCGTCTCATCAAAACAGATGTTTCAACTCCGCGATACCTGCTTTAATCTATAAATGGACTTAAGCAAGTTGCACACTCTTTCGCCGCTCCCACTCTCTATAAAACCCTCTGGCTGATCCATATAAACACACTCTTCCAAATTTCCATTCAGAAAAGCGGTCTTTACATCCATCTGCCAAATTTCATAATCGTAGAAGGCAGCAATGGCAAGAAGGATCCGAATGGATCTGAGCATAACCACTGGAGAAAAGGTTTAATCATAGTCCAAACCAGGTCTTTGACGATAACCTTTTGTAATAAGTTTAGCATTATAGGTTTCAACCTGTCCATCTACACCAATTTTCTTTCTGAAGAGCCATTTGCAGCCTACGAATTTTACCCCTTCTGGAGCAATGTCCAAAGTCCTTATTTTGTTGGTGTACATGGACTCCATTTCGGTCCGCATTGCATCCAGCCATTTTACCAAGTCCCTGCTCTGAATGGCTTGCTGGAAGCTAGTTGGCTCATCATCGTCGATGATGCAATCCTCTTTATCCCCGCCTATAAGAAAACCGCAGTATCTCTCGAACGGATGAGACTTCCTACTAGTCCTGCAGAGTGGCACGGGGATGTCCGGTTCTTTCGAAACTTCTGGTTCCACTACTCTTTCAGTATTAGCTTGTAGTTCTGGAATTTCTTCCAGTTCTATTGCGCTCCCACTTATTTCTTTTTTAGGAAATTGAGTTTCCAAAAAGTGGGCATGCCGAGAAACAAAGACCTTTTGTTCCTCCGCGTAATAGAAAAGATACCCCATGGAGTTCTTTGGGTATCCCACAAATATTCACAGTACTGAGCGTGCCTCGAGCTTGTCCGCATGCTGCTTTTTTACAAAATCTGGACATCTCCATATCTTTAGATACTGAAGATAGGGTTTCTTCCCACTCCACATCTGATATGGTGTGGTAGGCACTGACTTAGTAGGAACCTTGTTCAAAAGATGTGCAGCTGATTCTAGTGCATAATCCCAAAAGGATCGCGGTAACTCAGTGTTACTCATCATGGAACGTACCATATCCAATAAGGTTCGGTTCTGCCTTTTCGATACACCGTTATGTTGAGGTGTGTATGGAGGAGTAAGCTGAGAGATAATTCCATTCACTTTTAAGTAATCCAGGAACTCGGCACTTAAGTATTCACCACCTCGATTAGATCTAAGTGGTTTGATACTTTTGTCGGTTTGTTTTTCCACTTCATTCTTGTATTCCCGGAATTTCTCAAAGGCCTCGGATTTATGTTTCATCAAGAATACATGGCCATACCTTGAGAAATCATCCGTAAAAGTAATGAAGTAGGAATAACCACTTCTTGCATATGTAGAGATTGGACCACACACGTCGCTGTGTCTGAGTCCCAAGAGCTCGCTGGCTCTTACTCCGTGTCTAGTGAATGGAGTCTTTGTCATCTTTCCTTTGAGACATGATTGACAAGTTGCATAAGACTGATATTCAAACGGATCCAAATATCCCTTTTTATGTAACTTCGTCAACCGTATTTCATTGATGTGACCTAGTCTACAATGCCATAAGAAAGCCTGATTTAATTCTGGAGTCTTTCTTTTGAGTGTGTTCTGGACGTTGAAAACCTGAACTTGATTTAATACGTATATATCGTTATCTAGTGTACCTGACCCAATCAATTTTGATTAAGGTGGATATGGACTACATCGCTTACATAATGTAAAATCATAATCTTCTTTAGAAAGTAAAGGTACAGAAATGATAATACAAGACAGACTAGGCACACACAAACAGTTACGCAAAATCAAAATCTGCCCACTTGTCAATCCTAGATGATATTCCCTTACGGATACAGCATCCACGCTCATTCCGTTAGCAACCCTGAGAGTCATATCATCTGCCTTGATAACTCTACGGTTTCTCAGAGCCTGTAACGAATTACATATATGAGATCCTGATCCGGTATCTAGTACCCAGAAAGTAGAGTTAATTGATAGACAGCTTTCAATCATGAGCACACCTGAAGCCGAAGCCACAATGTGCTTCGAATCCTGGTTTCTGGCTTTCCAAGTCCTGCAGTCCTTCTGCCAATGCCCTTTCCCGTGACAATATAAATATTGCTCCTTCCCTACTGTCAACCCTGAAACTTTTGCCCTGCCCTTTCCCTCTACCTTACTGAGACTGCCTTTCGGCTTGGTGGAGGCCTTCTTCTTCTTTCCCTTGGCTTTCGCCTTGGATCTAGAAGAGGAAGATTCCTCAATAAGCAGAGCAGCAGGTGTCTTCCTGGATTTCTGCAGGGTGCCCTCAGTGCTCCTCAACATGTTGAGGAGTTCTGGAAGTGAAACTTCCTTCCCTTGAATGTTAAAATTTAAGATAAAATGGGCGTAGGTGGAGGGGAGAGACTGTAGAATTAGGTCAGTATATAACTCGTTCTCCAATGTGTTCCTAAGGTCCGTGACCTTTTTAATATAGCGAATCATCGTAAGGACGTGGTCCCCTACAGATGACCTGACAGCCAACTTTGCCTGAAACAATTTCTTCGAGGTCCCATATCTTGCGATATGAGATTGCTCTCCATATAAATCCTTAGTATGGAGGAAGATGGAAACTAAGTCTATCTTCTCGTGCCGCCTCTGGTGTTCATAATCCATTGAGGCTAACACGAGACACTTGGCTCTCGCACTGTTTTTTTCCTATATCTTACGAATTTCAACATTCGTGACAGTGGAATCTGGACCTGGGACGGCGGGGGCTTTGGTTGTAAGGAGGTAGCCAGCCTATCATAGGTAATGGCCATCTGGACATTCCTTAACCAATCTTTATAGTTTGTCCCAGTTAATTTATTATTATCCAGTAGTAACTTAAGCCTGGTCATTTTGGTCGCTGCTGTCAGGAGAGAGAGAAGAAACACTTAACAAGATACTCTTGCAAGTTTAGATTGGTTATCAATTTATCTAAACAGGATAGCTCCCATTGTTCCTCGAATCCTTCTTCAAACCATAAAAGAAGAATTAGTCAGGATTAATCTCACCCTACAATTCTTGCTTAACCTTTCGGCCAGGCTAGTGTTGGTATTTCGAGAGAGGTTTTCTAACGCTTTCGCGAAGTTCCTTAATTACATAACCTCTTTTTCCTGGAGGCGTAGCCCCGCTAACACCGTTCTAAGCACCTACTTGGTTTATAGCATTGATTGTTTAGTGAAAAATCTCCCGAAGAGTAACGGATACTCACAGTAGGATCGGGATCCAAATATCATCGTGTGACAACCTTGAAGGAATCCTACCAAAATCACCACACTTCAAATGGTATGCAACACCAGCAAGTTTCATTTTCCTTTGAAACTCCCGATGTGGATTTTTGCCCCAGGCGCTTATAACCTTGACGAAGGCCAACATATCATAAGACGCAAGTCAAGTTCTACCGGTCATTATCCAGGTTAATTTGAACCCATCAGTACAAACTCTTGACGAAGGACAAAACAGTTGTACGACTGTCCCAAATCAATGCATCTATCTATGCTATAGAGGAATACCCAGCAGCTACCAATCACCATACCTTGGCGAAGGTCAAAATACATAGCTTGAATACTACCGAATACCCATCTGAAATGACGGAGGGCTACAGATGGTTTTGGCGGAACCATGAACGTAATGAACTTTCTATAGTCGAAGAAACCAAGATAGCTTTTAAAAGAAGTGGTTTAGGCTCCGCGTTTAAAATTTGTTTTTCAAGAAAACCGAGTGGTTTTGAATTGTTCCAATGATTTAAACTTTGGTTTGTTTTCCTTGTATAATCAATATTAATGCGGTCCCATCATTTAACCATATCATTGCAGAAAGAAACGAAAATATAACGTACACTTATGCCATTCGCATTCGCTACGGGGTCCCGTCATGCACCATTAGGTTACTTAACTAACGGCAAAGCGGGGGTTGGACTAGCGCGGATGCACAACATAAGCAACGTTTATTATATATAACATATATATATATATAGCCATTCGTCTCACGCAATAATAGGCATTCCAGATCACAGATGAATATATTGGATATACTAGGAATTCTGTGTTTCATTTTAGCCTAGAACGAAAGACGGATTCCACGGTCGTGATGAATAGCCAAAGCCCACCCTAGACCCCTACGGGTGCGGCAAACTACCGCCAAATTCCCGAAATGAAGCAACCTCCCTCAATAAAATAAGTATGCCACTTTTGAAAATCTACCCTAGCACCACCATGAGGTCAAAACCGGTATCAAACATGCAACTTTAAAAATTTGGGGTGCTAAACTAGACTAACCTAGAATCTAACTAGATAATTAGAGTTAACTATGATGATATCAATAAATACTAAGCTAAGAATAGAATCAACAACCTTTGTTGGTGAGTCCTTCGCTTCAAATGCTCCGGGTAGTAGTCCCTAAGACTCCACTAGGCTCCACTTGAAGAATGAACAAGCTTCCTTCGATGAACTTCGTGCCGAAGATGATCCATCCGAACCTGCACTAATCCAAGCAATCTCTTCACTAAACTCCTTTAGTGAAGGAAACACACTACACTTGAGTCCTAATCTAGTGTAGGATGGTGAAGTAAGGGTTTTGTTTGCTCACTAGGATTCTTACAAGCTCAAGGGTTCACAACTCATGTGAGAGATTGAGCTTGGAGGAGGAGGTAAAGAAAATGGAGAGAGCTAGAGAGCAAGGAGCTCAACTCAAGAAAATGGCTAAGTGTAGAATGAAGTCAAGAATGGCTCTCTATTTTCCTCACTTATTCAAGCATGGAATTATTTGCAATAATAAATTGCAACCATACTTGAATAGTGAGTCAAGACTAATAAACAAATGATAAAGCCCATGCTTCACTCCATACTCTAAATATCTCCCCATTTTTCCACCTCATTTTCTATTTTCACAAAATAGAAAATCCTACCTTGCTTCATATATATATATATTAATATATATATATATATATATATATATTATGAGCTAATAATATTAGTTAATATATAATTATATCAAATATAATATATATCAAATTATTAAATCAACACTTGATTTAATAATCCGGTTAGATCATATATAACCGACTAATATCATTTATCTATATATCACATTATCAAATCAACACTTGATTCAATAATCCGGTCATATCACATATAAACTAACTGATATCAAATAACCGCCAGATTAGAATACGGTATCACATACTCATATTTTGTCACGCCCCGCTTCCCAAAATACAGAATATAAGGGGTTGACAAGGCCAGCCATGCTCCTACGGTCGAGGAAACATCCTTCCGTAGTCACATTTCGGCTTCTAGCTTTACACGGTAATCAGTAATCAATGCACATGTAATGAGAAATGCAGTCACTAAATCAAAACAAATATAAAGCACTAACCAGATAGAGATCAAGGAAGTATAGCTCTGAGTCGCTGGTCCAGATATCTGGAATGTCCTCGAGGTACGTCAAGTCCTGGTCCAAGCTAAATCCACTTCTCACTCTGAGCATACATACTCAGGTCGCCAGAGTGACACAATAGCAATAAATAGAAATACATATGTAACATGTGTACTAATGATGAATATGAAACAATAAGCATGAAGTGATGATATGAGCATGAAGGAACCAGTACAGGTAAACGGTAAAGCGGGTAAAAAGTAATGCAAGTGTATCGAGTCAGTAATCAATGCATGTCGCTAAACCTATCAGTCTCTAAGTCTCAATGTTTAGGTCGCTAAACCTATCGTTAGTCCAAGTATGAGAGTCAACCACTCGTGAGTATCCCCCACCCAATGGTAGGGCCCCAGGAGCAAGGGAACACGGGCCCGAGTCGCTGATAGTCAGTAATATCACCCATATAACTCCCAGAATCGCTGTGTATGCGGCAATGGGACTTCCGAGATTCCGTTGAACTCACATTCAAATTACCCCACACCCCGTGGTCTATATCAAACACCAACCATAAACTCAGATACTAGTCGGTCCATGACAAGTCTACGCGAGAACTGGAGACAGGATCTCCATCAAGCATGTCTCGACTGATACCCAAGATAATTAGATAGTGTTTAGTGCCTTACCTATGACACTAATATAAGTGCTCCATAACCGTCCTATTCCAGTTATGGTTACACTTATATATGTCCCACAGACATCGACAATGCAATAAATCAACCGAGTCTGCGGATTGTGTACAAGTACTGTCACTTTCACTTATTCATTCACGCTTTAATACTAACGTACTTACCACAATCCAAACACTAATATCTATCACTGGGTAATGTACACGATCACTAGGTTACCAATGTATATGACATCAACATGATATGATGAGAATGCAATAATTACGATATGAATAAAATATCATCAACCAGTGTCCTCCCACTTGCATAATCTACTAAAAATCATACATGCAGAATTAAGCCAAACAATGTGAAAGGGGTAAGCAGTATGTTTAATTATCTATCCGTAAAAATTAGTTTCGCGTCAATCGGGTTTCAGGTTTGCCAGTTGTGGTCATTTCATTTTAAGTGTTCACTGCTGGAAATCCAGTTTCAGAATTGGAAGTCCGTTTCGTAACACATTTTACTCCCAGTTGGGATCAAAATTAGGCAACACTATAGTTGAACAATATTTAGGGTTATCAGTTAGATTTGCAACGCAATTTTCGGATCAGTAATATCTATGGAATACTGGAAATTATACATTGTACAATACAGGGGTATACGTTTTGTCCCTGTTTGGGACTGCTATAGGTTCTGTTGATTTAAAACATACTTTAAATAGTAAACTACAGTAAAAGCGAATGAAACCACTTTCAATGATTATCTAACAGATTTATATTCACTATGGTATAGGGTTACGCATCATGGCATTTTCATACAGCAGAGTGAAAGTATTACAAAACTAGAATCGACAGCCAGTGTCGCTCTGGACTGCAGTCCAGAGTCGCACTCCGAACCAGTTTCTATCACCTTTATAGCATAGAAACAGATTAAAACTCTTATGGGGTTCTATTTCGTCGAGTTGGATTCGATATGAGCCCTCGAACTCAACATTCCAATTTATAACCAATTAACTGTGATTTTTACAAGGTTCAGGTACGGGAAAATTTCAGTTTTAACGGGTCTAAATGGGAAGGACCTATCACATCATTAAAGACCGTATTTTCCAGCCAAATCATAACACGACGTTCGTTATCACTCGGGCCATCCTATATGATTAGTTTCCGTCAATTTAAAGGGGGTTTTCAGTTCGTGTTTTGCATCGAACACTTGTGTTCCATTAGTTCGCACGAAAAGTATATATGGTATTCATCGGAAATTTAATTGATGTAGGTAATATTAACATGAAGCAAGCATTACACTTGCCTGATGACGTGTCGATGACGGTACGGCAGCGGCAACAGCAACGCGACTTGGCTCGAGCACGGAGATGGAACTGTTGCGGCTAAGGCTTGGGTGTGAACGAGAAGGGGCCAGCGGGCATCGAGTGCAGAGGGGGTTGGCCGGTGGTGACTTAGGGTGGTACGGTGAGGGCTGCAGGGTGGTGGTGCTGTTGAGGGAAGTTGGGGAGCTCGGTTGCTATAAGGAGGTGGTGAAAGGAGGAGGTCGTAGTGGTCGGAGGTGGCTGAGGGGGTCGATGGCGACGGAGGAGGAGCTCGGCGGTTTCGTTGGCGATGGAGGTTGGTGGCCGGCGATGCTCGCGGTGGGGATGCAGTGGGTTCGGTTGTGCAGGCGGGTAGTGGAAGGTGACGAGGAGGTGGCCGGTGGAGTTTATGGTGGTGGAGGCGGGGGCTTGTCGGCAATGGCGGCGCAGTAGGTGGCCGGAGCTGGGGTGTAGGGAAGTCTTGGTGTTGATGGGTGGAGGTGGAGTTAGGTTCGAAGAGGGTGAGGCTTGTCGAAGGGGATGATCGGCGTCGCTGGGGGAGCTGGGAGGCAATGTTGTGAGGGGGAGGGAGCGAGGCAAGCAAGGGAGATCGGGAAAAGTGAGAGGGAAGAAGAAGAAGCGGGTGAGGGTGAAGGAAAAGAGAGCCGTTGAGAGAGGAGCGGGTCATGGGGGTAGCGCGAAAGGTGGGGTCACGGGGTCAGTTGGCGTGGGTCGTAGGTGCGCACGAGAAACGGTCGTGAGGGTATGGGTGCGAGGCGCGGGGACGTGGTCGCGGCGACGTGGGGAAGGAAGGAAAGGAGCGGGAAAAATATTACGAGGGAGGAAGAAGGGAAGAAGTAGGTCGGGTTTGGGGAAATAGGCCAGGCTCGGGCTGAAGAGAGAATTAAAATGAGAGATAGAGAGGGAGTGGGCTGGGCCTGGATGAGGAAGAAAATAAAAGAGAAATAGGATTAGGGTTTGGGTAGGTTTGGGCCGGGAATTGTTTAGGAAAAATAAAAAGGAATTAGATTAAATTAGGGTTAGGGTTTTAAAATAAATAAAAAAATAATTATAAATATAAATAAATAAATTTTGTAAGTAACACTTTATAAAAATACGGATATTGGTGTACAAAAAGAACTGGGTATTACATATTTAATCAGGCCCCCGCACATATCAGCATATGTGCCCTACTTCGTTTCGCTTGAACCAGGAAACTTATATGTGGGACTCTAAAGACTCGTTAATACGCCAGCAGTAGGTAATGATCGCATCAGTTACCCACAAGCCGTCAGCGGTGCTAGCTGGACGTAACGGCTACCCAGGTATTGAGCGAATAGAAGATCAACAAGCAAGTTTGTCCAAACTCCCATGAAGCCTATAAGTAACACTCACCATACAGTCCGGTCTCTTCGTCTGATATGTCGCATATCGAGTCTGGGAGTGGAATCGTCAGACTCCAATAACTTGATAAGTCACGCCGATGTGTGGCCTATAACCGTACAAGAAACTACTGATAACTTTTATCAGTAAATCTCATCAACAATCCTGGCCAGGGACTTCCTGTTATAGCCAATCGAGCATAGCGCAACATCAACTCCCTATACCGTGAGAGACGAAACCCCTCCTATCGCTCATTGCCTCCATGTGACTCGGGACTGTACCCAAAATCCACCTGTTTTCACGACTTCTTTGAGCCGTGGTAGGGAGGAAATTAAAGCACAGTGGGAACCACACAAGACTATATGACGATCGCGGGTCTACAGACTAACATGTACCAGTGTCACCAGAGAACTGCTATTTGACGATAGGTATAGTACCATCTAGGAGTTCTCGGCAAGTCCTGTTCGGTGTACCCATTCTTTAATGAGCACCTGTATACAATCTTTGATGTCAAACACCAATGGATATGGAATTTACTATCGCCCCCTACAGGGTTAAGAAACGTACACACTAGTCTACTCTGGAATATCGATGCCTTGCCTCGATACTCCCTCAACTAGGAACTGTTAAAGGATGTGCTTGTATACTACACAAGTCCCAGTAGTATGATCTGCATCACAGTCCTGATAGTCAAGCCAACATCCTAAGAGCTTTATCAACATGTATTAGAGAGACAGTATAATAATACTAGGTGTACATGTTAAGATAAAGAGTAACCAGATAGCATACTAACATGCGGAGCAAGAAAGTCCTCTATATATATGTCCAAGCATCCACTATAATATACATATCAATGTACAATAATGGCCTCTAGGGCGTACATATCCCTAACATTCGGTACTTCAAGAACCCGGTAGTTTTTGCACCCCACTTTGGGTCTATCCTAGGTGTAAGAAAAAGTAAATGAAATAATACAACGGTGGCTACAATCTCAAGCCGGATGTGCCCCGCAAAAATAATATTACATCACATTTACAAATTACATGAATGATAGAAAAGAAAACACTCTTCTCACATCCCCCGGCTATTCATCCACGACGATCCAATACTTCATATACACAAACCATCACAAGATACGGATATGTGCAACCTCCACTAATCGACGTATAACAATTAGCAGACGTTTAGCAACACATATATAAACTGAAACGAATAAACGATGTTAAAATTGGGACTTCGAAACACTCCGAATTGTCCCAACACAAAGATAACATAATATGAAATCTGTGCAAAAACAAACAACACCTGAAACCCTAAATACAAGTGTACAGAACACCATAGAAAATCCAGCACCTGATCCATACTTGGACCGGCCAGGCCGGTAATTTTCATCATTTGGCCGGCCAAATCTTGGAATTTGGGGCTCGTTTTTCTATGGTGTTCAAGTTACATCATGTGTAGCATTCTACACTTGTTTAAAAAAAATTTAGAATTCTTTTTAAAAACAACAGAAACTTGGATTCAGACTTTATCGTTTCGGAGTCGTTTCGGTTTCGTAACTTTATATATCGTCTAAACTGCTAGTTAAGGTTTGAGTAGGCTCTGATACCACTGTAAGTCGATGCCGCGCATCCCGCGGGTTCGTGGGGAGGCAGAATTTACAAAAATATGATTTTTCAAAGTTTCGCAACACCGACTAAACTCCATGATCTTAACAGAAATCTTAACTAGCTAAAACTACTTAGAGGTTTAACTACTCGGTAAGAGTTTTATACCTCCTAGAATCTTGTCCTTCGGGTCTTCTTCTCCTCCTATCCTTGAACTCCTTGAAGATCTGGATCGCACTTGATCGTCGGCCTCATCGTGTCGAAGATGATCCACTTGAGAGTCTATACCTCAAGCTCCAACCTTTAAACCGAGGTAACTAGGGTACCTACCTCGCTAAACTAGATAGCCTAGAAGATGTAGAGTATCTAATGGAGTGTTTTATCTCATGAGACCCTAGGGTTCACAACTCATATGAGGGTTAGGGTCTTTGAGGAAGAAGGAGGAGAAAATGGAAAGAGAAATGAAATAAACAAATGAGCTAGGTCTTGTGAAGGATGAGAGAATGGCTAAGTGTTTGCAATGATCAAGCATGAATTATTTTCCATAGAAAATAATCAACCATGCTTGAATAGTGAAGCCAAATGAATAAACAAAAGACTTGGTCATGCTTTCATCCATGCCTCAAATATCTCCAATTTCTACCTCGTTAATCTATTTCCATAAATAGATAATCCAAATAATTAGGTGTCCCCTTTTAGAAGCATCTCTTGTGAAATTACAAGAATGCCCTCACCGTATATACGTACCCGTATTCGTATTCCAAAAAATACGAATACAATGAGATGATAACAATCCGATAATATAATACTAGGATCCAGCTTAAACCAAAGCCCACTAGTATTATCCGTTCGAACAACATCCGTGTAGCTAGTACACGTATGTGATCGGAACCCTGCCGTAAAACCATACGGTCTCTACATCGTTTTGCCCGAAGCAAGGAAACCCTCCATGTGGGACTCTAAAGACTCGACAGTACGCTGGCAGTGGATTTAACCATAAGTCCGTCAGTGGTACTAGCTGCACGTAACGGCTACCCATGTATCTGTCGATAAGAAGGCCGATGAGCAAACTCATCCGAACTCCTTCTGAGCCTATCTGTGACAATCTTCGTACAGTCTGATCTGTTCGTCTAAGATACTCGCATATCGGGCCTAGGGGGATGGTAATGTCAGACCCCTAACAGTGCAATAAGTCATGTCGGAGTAGAGTCCAATACAGAGAAACTACTGGAGTACCTACCAGTAAATCTCGCTTGCCCTGGCCAGTGAATTTGTGTAATGTCTTTCCGAACACAACGCGATATCAACCCCAATACCGGGAGAGATGAATCCTATCTAACCGCTACGACCTCCAAGTGCTTCGGGACTGCACCCAACTATTACCTGTTTGCACGACTCCTTTGAGCCGTGGTAGGGTAGTAATCTAAGTACAGTGGGAACACACTTGAGATGAATAGTGATGTCAAGTCAACGGACTAATCTGTACTCATGCCACCCGGGAATTGCTACCTGACGACAGGTATAATACCAACCAGCAGTTCCCAACGAGTCTATCTAGTGTAACTCATAACTCAATGAGCACCTGTATACTATCTCCAGTATGACGTACCAATGGGTGTGGGACAGACCATCTCCCCTGCTGGGATGAGAAGCGTATACACTAGTCTACTCTGGAGTATCGATGCCTCGTCTCGATAATCCTATGACTAGGGACCTGTATAAGGATGTGCTTATAGGCTATCCAGCCCCCACTAGTGTGACTGCCATCACAACGCTGGTAGTCAAGTAAAAATCCTAAGGGCTCTACCAATATGTATAAGCGATATGCTAAAAGAAACATATGCACATATTGAGGTAGAATCAAACCAAGTAGCATATTACCATTTTGAGCAAGATTGTTATTATAACTGTGAATATCCCAAACTTCCAAAATGTAATATATAATCCAGTATGATACAATAATGGCTTCTAGGGCATATATCACTAACAGAGTGCATGCTGAGTGTTGCTTTTCTCTCTCTCTTTGGCAGCAACCATGACCTGACCTTAAACTAAAACTCATGAACAAAGTTAACCGAACCTTCTTAAACACTTTGGCTTTTGGATTGTCATTAAGTTGCATATATCCCTGCCGCTCCTACTTTCCCTTTGCATTTTTCTAGAACACTCCATATCACTACGAAGATCCATATTGCTTGGATATTCCATCGTATAATTATATACGAACTCGAAGAAACTTGTTTCTGTTCAAGGATGGTTTCTGGTTCTGAGAAAATTGAATAGGATTATTCGGTTGTCTTTTCTCTTTACCTTCTCTCAGGTTGTGAGAGCTCCTAGTATTAGGAGAGTACACCTATTACGCTTATTGGACGGTCTTCTTCCAAACCATAGACAGGTGCCGAAAGGTAAGGAAGGAAGAAAACCAATTAGCTTAAGTAAGGTGTACAGAAGGTAATAAGTAAAGACATATAAAGGGATTAGAGTGAGGGCAAAGGAAATTGCAACTACTATCATTCACGATGAAGCCGCGTATATCCCTGCCACTCCTACCCCCCATTGCATTTCTCCAGAACACTTCGTATCACTATGAAGATCCATATTGCTTGGATATTCCATCGTATAGTTACATACGAACTCGAAGAAACTTGTTTCTGTTCGAGGATGGTTTCCGATTCTAGAGAAATTGAATCTGATTATTTGGTTGTCTTTTCTATTTACCTTCTCCCAGTTTGCGAGAGCTCATAGTATTAGGAGAGTACACCTATTACTCTTATTGGATAGTCTTCTTCCAAACTATAGGCAGGTGCCGAAAAGTAGGGAAGGAAAAAACCAAGTAAGGTGTACAGAAGGTATTAAGTAAAGACATATAAAGGGATTAGAGTGAGGGAAAAGGAAATTGCGACTGCTATCATTCACGACGAAACCGCGTATATCCCTGCCACTCCTACTTCCCCTTTGCATTTCTTCAGAACACTCCGTATCTCTACGAAAATCCATATTGCTTGGATATTCCATCGTATAGTTACATACGAACTCAAAGAAATTTGTTTCTGTTCGAGTATGGTTTCCGGTTCTGGAGAAATTGAATAGGATTATTCGGTTGTCTTTTCTCTTTACCTTCTCTCAGGTTGCGAGGGCTCCTAGTATTAGGAGATTATGCCTATTACGCTTATTGGATAGTCTTCCAAACCTTAGGCTGGTGCCGAAAGGTAGGGAAGGAAGAAAACCAAGAAAGGTAGGGAAGGAAGAAAACCAATTAGCCTAAGTATGGTGTACAGAAGGTAAGAAGTAAAGACATATGAATGGATTGGAGTGAGGGCAAGGAAATATACGGTTACTGTCATGAATCTGGATAGTGGAAGAGGCATTATTAGGAATATCCGGCCACCCTTCGAAACATTTTCATATTTCAGTTTTACCGTGCGATGTTAATTGAAAACTGTTTTCCCAATTAGATTTTGACTCCAGAATATGTATTTACCAGACTTGATTCTCACATCTGTATAGCGCTACAGATGCTGAGTGGGTGTAAAATATTGGGAATTGGATGATTAGATCCTCTATATATCAAAATTCTTTGTAATTGGTGATATTTGAGGAAATCACCTAGGTTTTGTTTAACTGCAAATATTTGGTTTTGAATATCCGTTGTTATGCACCAATTTCAAACCGATATATCTGTATGTTTATTTATAAAGTGAGATATAACCTTTTGAAATCATATCTATGATATTTACCAATATCAGTTGATAGTAAGGTGCATTCAACAGCAGTGTAATTCTTCTTAACCATAGCACAGTTTTCAATCTACGACGCATATGATTTGAGTTATTAAACTCAGAGGACTTATACAAAGTATTTTATGTTGTCCGATATCTGTTAGGATAAAGGGGTTAGTACTCATACTATATTCCGTTTACTTATGACTTCTCTGGTTTTAGACAAGTATTTCGTTGAAATACAAGGTCCAAATTTTGAGAAGTTATAGGTATAAGAATAAAGTAAAGAACCATATGATCAGGATTCTTTGAGGTGATCGAAAATGTAGATACTTATGCTAGGTATTCCGTTGTAAGTAATATATTTGAGAACTTGTTTCTCTCTCAGATTACTCATCCGTGAGTACGCTCCTTGATGAGTAATGCTGCTTGACTTTCTTCCATTTAGTCGATATGCACTGGAAGCAGCTGCATGATTTTTGAATCTGGTTCCAATTAAATTGGTGCCTTTGTTTCTATATTGGATATAGAATGGATTCATATCTCAATGATGTTAAGGTATATGGAGTTGTCCGGCTTATATTTAAAACCAGAATCCGGATAAACTCAAGGCACGTTTCAGTAATGGCAGTTTGTGGGTTATCCCGGGCTTTGACGAGGATTAACATTCTACCATTTGGAAAATCAATAGTTATATTGCTCATGACTCGCCACCCATTTTAGTAAAATAAATTCTTTTTAGAAAATTTAGTAGGAGTATGGTAGAACTGGAAGTGATTCCAGAACCACAAATGATTACTGAAAATTTAGTAGAACCTAAACATTCAATTGGATTCGACAAATCCATTAGCCACTCCACAGATTTGGTGGGTAACCTCAGCCACCCGAAAGGTATTTCGGTCTCCTCAAAGACGATGACAGGGAGGTTTTGATGACCCAAATTTGCCACTACTGCTGTCCTAGACTATGAGATCTGGCAAATGGATGAATATAACGTTGTTCTAAATTAGTTTTAGAAGTGCACATGTATATGACTCTGCCAGAGGGTTGTTGTAGTCAGTGGAAGCAGCAGAAGAGTGGTGGGCAAGTAGTTTACGTCTATTTATAGACTAAAACAAGTATAGTGGATATATATCATTTATTTTTGATATGACAGTCATAGAGTTTGACTTCATCAGAATAATAGATGGACCTGGTAAGAAGGTAGTAGGGAGTGATGTCCTGATATTTGGATGACATGCTTTTGATAGGAAGTGGTCTTTCTATACTACGATCGGTTATACTGTGGTTGTCACAAGGTGTTTCTCCACATAGGATCTGGATAAAATATCAGGGATTCTGCTGACTAGATCTATGGTTTTAGAGATTTGGGAAGTGTCCCAATTCGGGTATTTTGACACTATTCTAAAGTGTTTTAGAATGGACGACTCCTGACGTGGTAGTGTACCCGCTGGTGATGGAGTTACCCTCTCTAAAGAGATGTATTTTAGACTGATGAGGAGAGGGATTTGCATGATTGGTATATCATTTACTTAGGCAATTGAGTTAATCATGAAATGTCAAGTACCGCACCAGATATTGCTTTTGCACTAGCTGCAATAAGTATATATTAATCCAATTCTGGAGAAACATTGGGAAGCAGTTATGAACATAAGTGGATGTTCTTGGTATATGGTAACGGCAACCTCCTTCAGGAGGCGGTTATCATTTCAGGCTTCTAAGATGGCCTGGATGACAGAGTGACTGTCAGAGTTATAGTTTTCCCTTTTTTGAGGGACAGTATGTTGAACAAGTGGTCCAAGCGGATACTGAGGAAGGCATGGCGCATGATACTAATTAAATTCAGTGGATGATACGGTCTAAGAAGTTTGTTGGATTTGGAGTTCATTTGTGAACTGGGTCCCATCAGATATCCAGACAAATTCTAAGACATGTATCGCTCATTTCGGGAGATAGTCTTTCTCCACGCAGTTGAGATATAGAGAGATAAAGATAGAAATATTGGAGCGGATCCACTCACTGAGGCTATTTATCGAACGCAATAGTTTCACAAACGGGTTTTGCGAGACTGATTAGTAGAGAAGTTGGGTGTTCGGTATCACACAGGATGTGAGTATGCGACATCGCAATAATTAGCCTTAGAGATTGTTGGATATAGTGCTCTCAAGTCAATTATTGTAATTGCAGGCACGTGATTGTGATGACTGAGGGAGGACCTATATTGGTAGAACAGTCTTACTCGAAATGATAGTATGCTATCTGATTTGGCTCTATCATTATGTACATGCATTATGTGGTGTTACAGATCATTAATACATGTTGATAGAGCCCATAGGATTCTTACTTGACTACCAGTATTATGATGGCGATCATATACGTGGGAGCTGGGTGGTCTATAAGCACATCCTTAAATGTCCCTAGTCGAGGGAGTATCGAGACCGGGCATCGATACTCCGGAGTAGACTAGTGTATACTTTTCGAGACCCCGATGAGGGACAGTGGCCGGTCTCACAAGCCATTGGTATCAGTTAGTCACCTAAGATAGTATACAGGTGCTCATTGGGTTATGAGTTACACTGGACGGACTTGCCGGAAACATGCTAGATGGTATTATACCTATTGTCAGATAGCAGTTCTCAGGTGACATGAGTACAGGTTAGTCTGTCGACCTGAGATCGTCATTTGTCTTATGTGAGTTCCTACTGTGCTTTAATTACTACCTTACTACGGCTCAAAGGAGGAGTGCAAATAGGTTTTATTTGGGTACAGTCCCGAGCCACATGGAGGCAGTGAGCGGATTGTCGGGGATTCGTCTCTCCCGGTATTGGGGGTTGATGTCGCGCTGTGCACGGGTGGCCATCACCAGAAATTCTTGGCCAAGGTAAACGAGAATTACTGATTTAGATCAGTAGTTTCTCAGTGGGTGATGGGCTTCATACCGACACGAAATATCACGTTATTAGGGGTCTGACTTTATCCACCCCCTAGACCCGATATGCGATACTCTTAGACGAACAGACCGGACTGTATGGAGATTGTCACAGACAGGCTCAGTAGGGGTTCGGATGAGTTTGCTCTTCGGCCTTCCTTTCGCTCAGTACCTGGGTAGCCGTTACGTACAGCTAGTGTCGCTGACGTACTTGTGGTTAAACCCACTGTCAGCGTATTGACGAGTCTTTAGAGTCCCACACAGAGGGTTTCTCTGGTTATGGCGAAATGTAGTAGCCGTATTTTGATACATGCAGGGTTCCAATCGAATGATTGTACTAGTTACCCGGACTTTCGATCGGACGGTTGATAATACTAGCCGGCTCGGGTTTGAGCTGGATTATTAAATCAGGTATTGATTTAATAATTTACGTATATATATTTCGATATGTATATTTTAGTATTATGTTCTTTGTGTTATTCTATCTCTTTAGCTATTCGTATTTTGGTATGAATACATGTATGTATACACAGTTGAGTGTAATCCGTATTTATACGGAAAACGTTGTAGAAGATGGACACCTCATTTTAGATTATCCATTTATTTATTTAAATGGAAATGAGGTGTAAAGGTAGAGAAGAGAGAATGGTGAGAACCATGCTTGAATAGTGTTGAAAAATGAATTGTTAATTCATTTGTGCAATCTATTCAAGTATGGTTGCATATTATATTTGGAAAATGGTTTTACAAAACCTTGCTTCATATTTTCTCTCACTTGATGGATGGTCATTTTAGAAAAACACTCTCACCATTTGCTTCTTCTCTTTTCACTACCTTTCTTGTGCTCCTTCTCTTTCTTCTTCATCTTCTACCCTACCATCTCATGTGTTGAGAATCAAGGGTAGAAGAAGAGATAGATCAACACTTAGAACAACTCACTACATCTCTAGACACTCTAGATTAGCAACTTAGAGTTCCTAGTTGCTCCACTAGATTCTTAGTGTGGAGCTAGAGCCATGAGCTACATCTCTTGGGTGGATCATCTTCGACGGAGGAAGACCGGCGGCCAAGCTCGATCGAGGAGACCTCAAGGAGCTAAAGAAGAGGGTAGAAGATCGAAGGACACATATCATTTGGTATACAACTTCTAACCTTGTAGTTAAGATATCATTTTGTAGTTAGTATCGGTTTATGGTTCGATTCTAGGACGAGTTTTTTAGCGCCAAAATTTTTAAACACCATATTTTGTTCCGCATCGGCCATAGTAGATGGCTAGGGCGCAGCAAAACCTAACACTTTTCACATAAATACCTTAAAATTTCTAAGGCTAGTATGTAGGTTTCAGATGGGTTTAAGCGACCTATTCTCTCTTGAGCCTCCGGGAGCCAGAGAAAATGATGTTAACCACTTGCTTACTCCCTAAATATAATTTGTGGCTTCACGGAAATCAAATAGTATCGATACTTGACTTAAGCCTGAACTTAACTTGAACTCGAACTCTAACTCGACCTAAACCTTAAATACAACTTGACTTGTATACTTGATCTTGATATGAACTCAATTGTATCCACATGACTTACTCGATCACACCTATTACATGCTTGACTAGACTTGATCCGAATCATGAATACGTAATGACTTGACATGAATACTTGAACTTGACATAAATACATGAACTCGACTTGAATCTTGAAATGACACACTTCTTATGTATTCATTGATTCGGGAAAGACTTGTGACTATAACTATAAATTAGATACATGAGGTGTTGGGATAGTTTAAATATGAATCCAACGAAATCTCAGGAGTCCTCCTACTACATGAATCCATGATTATTAACACATGCAATTTATCATGAGGGCCCGTGTTTCCAAGCCCCTGAATGAAAGCGTGTTGGGTTTGGAATACTTCAATGACGGTTGAAGTCCCGTTACTAACATTCTTGATTCGGGCCCGTGGTTCCTTACCCTTAGACGATAGCCTGTTGGGTTCGAGAACACTCTTGAAATTTGGTTGACATTCACACTTGAACCCACGTTAGTTACTTTACTCCTTTAGTGATCTCTTTAGGACACATTGCTATTTATTATATGTTCATCACTTTTATTTGTTACATGCTCACTATACCTACACGACCATGCTATACTTATTTGCCATGCTCATATTACTTTGCTATGCTTATGTAACGTCGCCGTATTTATATACATATTACCATACTCATGATACCTTACCATGTGCATATAGTTGCTAGATTTAATTGACACCCTTACATAGCTATATTAGAATTCATATTCTATTTACAAGCTATCCTTTACCACATTCACATTCCTATCAATTTTGGGAACTTATCGAGCGCAAGTTCGCTGACAGGCATTCCATTTATCTCTTTGTTACCTTGGAATGTTTGGCAGATGATTTAGGGACCGAAGGGATCGAGCCGAGTCAGGAGCATTACTCTTAGCTTGCGGAGCAGACCGACAACTAGTTCTTTACTTCAGCTTTTACTTTCAGTATACCACATGTTTAGACACCTTCATTTTATGTTTCTTATTTCAGACATCATGTATCAGTTTAACTCTGTAAATTTTATAATATAAATTTATAAAGTTGGATTTTCATTATCATGTCATTCTTGTCTTTTCATACTGCTTACTTTATACTTAGCGTATTTGTTTCGACAAAGGAGCTTCTCGGAATAAATACATCGCGGGCTTGTCATGTATCCGTTACCACTCTTTTGAGAAGTGGGGCGTGACAAGACGCCTTATTATTTCACCGTCATCTGTTTAAATTTTTGCGCTCTTTCATTGAACCAACATTTTTTTCAAATCCAACCTGAGATTTAACAGACCTCTACCCAGGAATCGAACCAAAAAATTATTAGTATTTAGGACAAGCAAGTTTTATCAGAGAGCTAAGTTTTTTTTGATTGAAAACGAAGGCAAAAATGTCCCCGCAGTTCATTAAAAGAAAATTTTCACGAAACTAGTACATTTATTGAAAAGGAAAAACAAAAAAAGTTCTAAATCCCAACTCCATTCCATTCTCCGTCAACAATCCTTCTCATTTTCATGATCTAACTCCGCGTCCACGATCGGGCATCCTTTCCTTTCGCCGGATTGAACTCTGCGTTTAACGATCGGGAACCATTTTCCTTCGCTGTATCGGGCTCCACATTCACGATAGGGCATCCTTTTCCTTCATTGTATCGGGCTCCGCTTACATGACTGGGCATCCTTTTCCTTTGCCGAATCGGGTTTCGCATCCACGATCAGGCATCCTTTCCATATGCTTGATCGGACTCTGCATCCACAAATGTACATCCTTTCCCCTCACCAGATTGTACTCCGCATCCATGATAACCTCCTGAGTCGCGTAGATCGGGCATCCTACTTTTTTGCTTAATCAAACTCCGCATCCTGGATTACGCATCCATCCCCTTCACCTGATTAGACTCCACGCCTTCGATGGGGTCATTCTTCCCCTTCTCTGGATTGAACTTTGCATTCTCGATCAAACATCTTTTCTCTTTGCCGAGTCAGATATTCCTCTCCTTAGCCGGATCAGACTCCGCGTCTTTGATCAGGCGTCCATTCTCTCCACATCCTACATCGAACATCCTTCCTCTTTGCAGGATCGGACTTTTCGCTCTTCATGAGACATCCATTCTCATTCATGCAGCTGGTCCAACCCGACAACATCATACCTGTTCCTAAATCGTCGAATCCACTCTACACCGCTAAATCCTTTCCTCCATCATCGAATATGACATCTTCACTGTCGAATCTGACACCATACTAAGAACCCTTTCCTCAATCGCCGAATCTAGCATCTTCATCTTCGGATCCAAGATCTACACCTTCATATCCTCTTTCTAATCGTCGGATCCACGACTTTTCTTAGTCGAGACCACCTCAATGGCCGGATCCACGACCACCCTTGTAGATTAGCAGCTCCTTGATCAGATTTAATCCTACGATTTTCCAAAATCTCTATCAAACCTTTCAAAATCCAAAAAAAATGAAAGAAAAAGGAAAAAAGTCAGCAAGGCCAAGCATTCCTCCTTCCCGAATGTGCGAAAGGTAGCAAGAGAAATGGGGAAGCTCGGGGTGGAGGAGAGAGAAAGACTCATCCCCCATCCCAAGCGGGAGGCGATGATGGTAAGCCCTGTCAACAGTGGCGGCTACATACCCCAGAGAGAGAGGAGCTAAATTTTTAGTCGAATATATATGCAAGTCTTTAGATATTAGGCTAAATTTCAGTAAACCCCCTATAGTTTGAGGTTGTATCACATAATCCTTACGTTTTAAGATACAAAATACACCCCCCCCCCCCAATATTTTCTAAACCGTTAAAACCCCTAACGGTGTTAGTGGAGAAGGAGGAAAAGACAGATTAGCCCTTACGATATTTTGGGAAGAAAATAAAGATTTGTTTAATTTGTTTTCACCGTATCTTTTATCATCATTTTCTTTGCTCACATTTAATCACTATTTTCCTCTATCTTTATGTTTTGTTAGGCTTTTCATATATTTATCTTCTATCTTCTATTTTATTTCTTCTCTCTCTCAAAATAAATATATTTCTTCTCTCTCTCAAAATAAATATAATTTTCCTTTTGCTTTCATATACAGTACAAAAAGGGTTGTTGATTCATATACTATAAATAAAATTAGGATAAAAGAAATTAAAGAAGAGAAGAAGAGGTAGAGAAAATAAACAGTGGTCGTTGTGAGAGAAGAGAAGGAAAGATATCAAAACAAACAGTAAAAAATATGGAAAAATACTAAAAACTAATTTTTATTTACTTTAGGGCTAATTTGTCTTTTCCTCACCTTCTCTGCTCACACCGTTGGAGGTTTTAATGGTTTAGAAAAGAATAGGGGAGTATTTTGTATCATCTTAAACCCTAGGGGGTTATGTGATACATGCTCTAAGTATAGGGGATTTAGTGAAATTTAGGCTAGATATGCCTAGATATTATAATGTTTCGATATAAAATTCATGGGCCAAATTTGGGCTTTTGAACCAAGAACAAAAAGCCCTACCATCAATATTCGTCCCCGAATTCTAATACCATCGCCTCCAAAATTCTTAACCCATCGCCACCGACTCGGTCGCGTCGTTGTCACCGCGTCGAGTCCGTGAGAAACACGTGTCGAATCTGCGTCTCTTCCGCGTGAAACACGCGTCGACTCCGCGCTCCACCGCTTGAAACCCGTGTCTCAACCGCGTGGAATCCGCGTCGACTCCGCGTTTCTTACGCGTTGAATCAGCGTTGCAAGCGCGTGGATGATGCTTCGTCTCAACCGCGTGGAACCCGCGTGGATCCCGCTTCTCCACCGCGTGGAATTCGTGTGGAACCCGCGTCTCCACCGTGTGGATTCCGCATTGAGTACGCGTCGCTGCCGCGTGGATCCCGTGTGAATCGTCGAAACCGCGTATCCACAGTGTGGAACCCGCGTCGCCGCAGCGTCGAACCCGCGTCGCCGCCGTCGATCCCGCGTGGCCACCGCGTTCGACTCCAAATCTCCGCCGCGTCCCCGCCCCTCAAACAAAATAAAAAACCCCTCAAACCCTAGAAAAGCCCTTTCTATCTCCTCAAGCTCTAAAGTCTAAACAATACTCGCCAGGTGGCGCTCCAGCGTCGCCGCCTCCTCAACGAGGAAGATGAATCTCGTTACCAAATGAGGTAATTGAATCTTTGATTCTCAATTGAAGCCAAAATTTTCTTCTTTTTTCCAAACTTTCTTTTTTTCTTGTTACAAATAACTATGTTATGCGACGCAAGTGGAGAGACATTAAGAGATTCATTCCACAGCGAGTAGAGAGTAATAGTATTCTAGCATTGAGGCGGTCTTCTGCTTCTATGTTTGGCAATTCAATTGAAGGCATTGGTGAAAATGTTGTGGAATTTTAGCTGAGTTCTTCCCAAAAGTTTTTAGCTTTTCTTTGTGCTGTCGTTGGTAGTGTGAGTAAGAGGGTGTCGAACAGACACCACACCTTAGTAGGTTGTTCTTACGAGGTAGGTAGTAGTTAGAAAGATGCCATGCAAAGAAGTATCTGATCTCCGGAGCTTGGTGCGGTTTGTTGTTGTAGTCGACGGTCATAACCATTCCGCACCTTGTATTTCTCGTCCAGTGAGGGTAGCCATGTTTGCCGCAACCGACAAGTCTGTTGTGGTCGAACCTTTTAATCAACTCTATGACCAATGGTGGGAAAAGTTTTGGATTTTGCACAAGTTCCAAACCATATCGGTGAATCAAATTTGATACCGTTAACGTAGAAAGTGAAGGGCAGTGAAGATAGTGGGATTGGAAATAGCCGAGGGTCGTTCCATAGCCTGGTATGCCATCCATTCCCAATATCGAGGCACATATGTTTAGCCAGTAACCGATATAATGATTTCATGGCCTTCCAAGTCAATTTGCTGTTACTAGCTAAATATTTGGCATGCATATGTTTTGCGGCTTTTGTCCTGTCAGAGTCTAGTTGTCCAAACCGTCTGATAGCTTACTTTGATAGCCTGGCCTCATAGAAGAGGCCGCCATCTTGGATAAGTATCCTGCCTAGACGGTGTTGCTGACAGAGTATTTCCCACAACACGCAATGGATGTGGTGAGGACCGACCCAAATAAATTGCCTGATGCTAGGTTAAAGGCTGTTAAGACCGAGGATGAGGCAAATGAGCCGTGGAAAATATAAGGAATGGCGTTAAGTACCGATTTAGCTAGTGTAATCGTCCCGCAAATGATATAGGAGCATAGCCGACAGAAGAGGCTAGAAATGAGAGTGTGACGGTTGCTGTAAAATGTTCTGATGGTTAAGCATGTGAAGTCTTGCGGTCCATGTTGAATGCCAAGTATTCGTCGATACTTAGAATGGAGAGAAAGAGGATTTGCGATATAATCCACATAGATAGATTGGCTCCTCTCTATTGATGTGTTGGTTGGTAGCTTTCAGGAATAATTCGAGCAAACCGTTTAGGTTTGCTCTTCTACTGATATTTTTCCTATGATAATAATATCATCGGCAAATATTGCTCGGGAGATAGGATATTCAAGTCCGGGATGTTGGAATTCTTTCTGCGCTACTGGCTTATTCAACGCAATGATGAGAGCGTTAATGAAGAGAATAAAAAGATAAGGCGAAAGAGGGCCTCCCTGATGGAGCCCATTCAATAGTTTGCAGCCGAAAGAGGATGTTTTGCTGACAATATAATAGAAGCTCAACGATGAAATTAAAGCGAGGTTCCAATAGATCCAGCTTTTGCTGAAGTGCATAGCCTGCAGCGCATAATCAACCTTAGGAACTGTCGACTAACTTTATCAAATGCCTACTCGGGATCAAATTGGAGGAGAAAGTGCTGTGTCTCTGCTCTGAACGAAGCGTGCCTGTTGAGGTTCAATCAGTTTTGGCAAGATCGCTCTCCATCTATTTGAGATCACCTTCATATGTGGTTTGTAGATGGTATTGCTGAGGCAAATTGGTAGGAGATCCTTTGCTCCCCTTACCGTGGTAGGTTCTGGAATGGAGGCAATCGATGTGCACGACCAATTAGTGTTAATTGCCGGGCATTGGAAGTGCAGGGAAGCTGCAAGTATATCTTTTTAAAGTAAATCCCAATACATTTTGAATAATCTGCATTGTAGCCGTCAGGACCTGGTGTTTTTTCAGTAATTTGTAGATGTTTTATCGTTGACGTCATTTCTCATTGGCAGACATGATGAGCAAAGGGCCTCCTTCGAATGAATTCATAATCATAGCTAAAATAAAGGCTAATTTGCTGGGACCCCAGTTTTGCCTCCTCGTTTAAACACCATTAACTCTTTTTCCGTCTCTAACAATTTTTAATTCCCAAAATACCTCTTGGTTAAAATATAATTACGACTAGTTAATAACAATAGCAGGAAAGATCAGGCCGAAAGGCGTAGTCGATGGACAACATGTGAACATTCTTGTACTACCCTTGTTGGTCCTGAGGGACGGAGGAGGCTATGTTAGCTGAAAGGTGGTTATCAGTTCAAGGACGCAAAAATACTAGAAGTTCAGGGGTATTGTAGGAATAATTCATAATTATCATATGGATGTTAGGGTCGGAGGGGGCAAAGTACATGTTTTTTTAATCAAGGGTTGGGGGGTCCTGTTATTTGGGCTACCATGAGGACCATTTCCTGCATTTTAGCCTAAATAGATAGAACTAGGCTCTTATCTTACATTGTGTGGGCTATACGTCTGTGACAGTAATTATCAGTATAAATGGATTTTCTTAGCTAAAACCGCAAGGTAACTTATAGTGCAGAATATTGTGCATTTTCTAACTATGGTTGATGTAGCAAACACGATGTCAACTGAGGCATGATTACCTACTAAGATATCATGGATTAGCCTGCAAAATTTGTCTCTGCTCCCATTTTCATGCAAGGTATGCAGACTTTTTTTTTGGCCAGATAGATTTATTCTTTTATTAATTACTCTTTTCAGATCATAACCCACAATTTTAAATATGCCATTGTCGCTATTTTAAGATTTCGACTATTTTAAGATGAAAGCATATGCTTCCTAAATCACTAATAATTACCATGAACTAATAATATATTGCAAATGAATCCTATTAACGTTTTTACGTTTCTTCAACTAATATCATATGTCATTTTCCATGAGCTTCTATAACTTTGTATGCCTCGTCCTTGTTTCATCGAATACATAAGATTGGAAAAACCGTAAAACATCGTTGATATTTTGCAATCTATCAAGTTTGTTGCAATCATTATGGTACTTAAGTGAAAATTGAGATGTCATTATCCTGGCGTCAAACTTCAGCGATCCTCAAAGTAACCAGAGTGATGTGGATATATTTACAGTTGTTCTTTTGTCTATGCTGCTACCGGAATTTGAGATGTCATAGTATGAAGAACTATAGCCGCAGCCTATTTTTAATTTTTCTCTATACATTCCTAAGGCCATGTAGTACTATGAACAATATAATCTGGGATATTAATTTTTACAATATGCTCATTTAACTCCGGAAAAGTTGTTATGAAGAAAACACCGCCTTGTTGAAAATTTTCTGCCCAGGCGCAAGAACAGCCAGGGGATCATACTCTCGTTTTCTTCGTAGAAATTCTTCCCATTTTTCTTCAAAGTGATTTTTCCACTCTTCTTGAGTATTGTAGTGCGGCAAATACTGTTTCATCCCGATCTCTGCTTTCTTGCAGAATTCTAAAATCCTTTGGTTCTGTTTAAGCATGCGGTCTAAACTTCCATGACCCAACGAAGATGGCGCCGATGAAAGGAAAGCCACCAAGTAAAAAACCTCCTCGTCTGGAATCACTACCGACGTTCTTTTGTCCCACCTGCATTGCATACAAATGAAACACTCAGTGTAAATACATTGTTGATCCACAAACCCATCAAGTTAAGCTTTTGGGTACACTGGTTCTTGATACTGTATTAGAGTACCGGATTTCGAGAGGGTAAGGTTCCTGTAGAATTCCCATTTAACATTATACAAGAATTTTCCCAATTTTAAGTGGTCTAGTTTTGAACCTCATCATTGTGAATTTAAAATTCATATCTATCCCATTCATTATATTTTTTTAAAGCGATCCCACGTGAGGGGATGTCCACAATCCGTCAGCTTATGTATGGTTCTTTGCACTTAAAAAAGATCATCGAATAATGTGCGATAAGTGAATAATTACTTGGATTTGTTTACTGGGTACATGAGTATAGGACCATTGCTGCTATCTGAAAAGATTTTCCCAAAGACTTCCTCGGCGAAGTGATGCATTTTACTTCTGGGAATGAGAAGATTTAACCAAGGGTGTGGCACTTCCCACAATCCTTTTGAACTCAGCTGCACTTCGAAGACATGCACTCTATCTAAGAACTCAAGGTACGAGACTTCGGATTGAAACAAAGTCGACTGTATATATCGAAGCTGGGATAGAAGCTCATCAACTTCCTACCAACCGAAGAAAAACAAGTTAAAGTTTAAAATCGAGTTGTTGCTTTTCTATAGGCTATAGTATGCTAAAAATACCCTTAACTGTTTTCACTAAACTACCTTAATCTTTTTTATAACAGTAAGCTATAAGGGTATTTTAGTTAAAAGTACAGGTGTTTACTGTAATAAAAAAAACATTAAGGTAGTTTAGTCATAGCAATGATAGTTAAGATTTTTTTTGTGTAATCAGCCTTTTTGATATTATGAGCTACGTAGCACCTGGTTTGCTAACTCCATATCGTCAGGGTTGAAGTTTTTGGCCATCTCAAGACAGAAAAGAACTTTTCCGTCGGACTTAAACTCGCTGGCATGCACCGGGTCTTGCGCGTCGAATGAAGATCTCCAGTTGTTTAAAATTCCAGTCCGGTTTATTATAACGAATCCTTCCATGTAGTCGAAAGTTTTCTCCGCCGATATCAGCATCTCTTGATCCTCCGTAAAGTCGGTTAAGTCTGAATACAAAACTCTGATCCATTTCACCTGGAACAAAAGGTTTCTGAACTCATGAGTACTTCAAAACTGTTTATTAACTTTTGTGGTTGTTACAGTAAAATGTCCTATGATACCATTTTTGGTGCTGGTTCAAGTGCAATTCTAGCTTTGGTGATGATTCCAAATTGACCAAGGCCCCCGAGAACCCCGAAGAAGAGGTCAGTGTTCTCTGTTGCCGAGCAGTTAACCACGTCTCCTTTTCCTGCACTTAAAAGAGACAAGATCTGACCATTGTAGCATAAGCTATATTGTTGCTTTGTACCATCTTAGGCTTGAAGTAATTATGCTCATATTTGAGAGGTATATTTTTATGGTTTAAATCTATAAAACTACCAAAAACTTTATGGCAACAAACTACCAAATATCTTTTAAATGTACTAGAAACTACCACAAAACTTTCAAAAACTACGAAAAACTACCGTGATTAAACCATGGTCGGAGTTGAGGGGTATCTTCTTAGGCTAAATTTTGACTTATATACCATGCTTTTAATTTTCCAGCATTTTCCAAGATAAAACACCATATACTTAGCAAATTGCAATTAAATAACATAAACTTAGTGATTTTAAAATAACTACCATGAGCTTTCAGTTATTCCTTAGTACTATAAGCTGTTTTCACAATGGCTCTTCTACTTTTATACTCGGTCACTATATTCCATTCACATGGAATGGTACCAAGTATTAACTTGCATTTTAAGAAGTTTAAGGTATTTATCTAGGAATCACTTAAAGTTCATGATATTTTACTGAAACTACTTCATAATCACATTTATTCTAACAAGAAGAAACCTGTCACCACTTCCAGCTGATGGACATTGGTAATCTGAGGTCCATGCCGGAACGCTTGGCCACTGACTCCGGCATTCGACAACGTACCACCAATACTCAAATAAAGATAATCCGTCCACGATTTCGGTGCAAGTCCATGCTTGAGACTCTTTTTCAGAACATTTATCCAAAGTGCACCACCTGACGCTTCAACATAAGGAACGTCTCCGTCATTCACACGCATCTCTGTTTCCAACGATTCCATTTGGATTACAATACCTTCGGGTGCTTGAGCTTGTCCTTTGAGTGAATGCCCATGGCCTCGAGCTGCGATGGTGACTTTCGAGCATGGTCCTAATTGGAACACGTACTTTATTGTTTTTGCAATGTCAGATACTGATTTCGGGTGGAGAATAGAAGAAGGGAGGGCGTGGTAAATGTTGCCAAAGTCTTTGGCGGCATGAGAGAGATCATGGAAGCTGAAGTGTCCGTCGAGAGTCAGCATATCGATGTTCGAAGAGTTCATGGTGACACCGCAGAGTAGTAGAAGCATGAAGAGCTTGAAGAAGTTTTGTGGCGTTGATGTTGTTTTCATGATGTCAATAGTGAATGGAAGGGGGATGGAGGGAGATTTAAAGAGAAGGGTTGGTGACATCTTCAACCAACCTCTACAGTAAGATGAAAAATCCTTGAACCTTAAAGTCTTTGGCATGGGCATGCACTACCAGAACTTTGAAGTTGTGACGAGGGTTTAACGGCATAATATGTATCCCTCAGCCGTCAATGTGGAGACGAGGTTTGAGGGAAATGAATTTATATTCTATCAGCGAGGACAGACTACTTGTTAGATTATATCAAAAAGTATCCCTCAACCATCATCATAACTTTGGAGTTTTAGCGCAATGGCATACACAATATTTAAGTTGGTATCAGAGCAATCCAAGTAATAATCCCACCGGACGTGTATTTAAAGCAGAGCTGCGGATTCATTAAGGTGATCGAACCATGGAGGCATGGTATAATATACTAATATATATTCCTCAACCTTCATCATAATTTTTGAGTTTTGACACAGGTACATGAAGTGTTTAAGATACTCTTTACATATGCCTAAACTTGCTGTTTAAGACTTTTGGTTCACTGTTTTCAGGAGGAAAGGTGTTTCTCTAATCTTGTTTTCAAGTGCTTTGTAACCTTTTGTCATCAAATTGCTGGTGTGGTGCCTTTTGTGGTGAGGGTGGCCCGGGTGCCCGTTATGATCGGGTGGGGTCCGTGCCACGTGATCGCTCTAATGGCGGGCCCAGCGAGATTTGTCTGGTGGGGGTGGGGGTGGGGGTGGGGGTGGAGCTTGAGCATGTAGTGAGGGAAGAGAAGTGGGGGTGCAGGGATGAAAGGAGAAGCAACTCTCTCTCTTTTTGGTGTTGAATATTTCCCCTAAATGGGACAAGATCCAATATTTAACGAAGGCATTTTAGCTTATGCACTGTGAATACGAGTTGATGATGGTGTTATCACTGTGATGATTGTGTGCATGACTTGATATATAGAGCTATCCTGATCTTTTTAGCTGGAGGCGCAGAGCCTGAGTTCATTCTGACTGAAAAAACCTGACTGATTTCGTACTTGTGTTCGGGTTTGAGTCTCGGTTACTTATGAGTTTCTCCACTATGTAAATGCTTAGATGATTCATCTTCAGACTAGATAGCATGTTGAGTTGTCGATCATGCAAACATCTAAGTGTTTTTCGGTTTCTTCGACTTATTTTTGATCATTGTGGCAATAATAGATTCCGAAATACATCGAGTTACCGACTGGCTAACATGGATACAATTTCTAGTCTAGAACTGTTGCAGATGTTTTGTTGTTTTTTGATGGTGAGAATATATATGATTAAGGTCTATCTAATGATGATGCTAATATTAGTGTCACCAGTAAATTCTTCGAGTCCAAGGTTCTTTTTTCATTGCATTTAATTTAAGCTATGCCATGTGGTTTTAGATGACACAAGATAATTACATTGTGTCGTGTTTCTATGGACTAGTTACAACCATCCGCGCCGACATTTTTTTAGCGAAAAGTGAAGGACAAATATAACTGCCTATATGTGGTCTTCGTTGGAGCGCTTCTCAAAACTTCAATTGAATCCTAACAAGTGGTATTAAGTGTGACTCAGACGGCCATGAGCGACATTCCGAAAAATGAGTGAAAAATGAAGCATAATTATGAAGTTGTGTTTAGCTTATCCTCGTATATAAATTTTTGGATTAAGTTGAATCTTGGTCTAATATGATATTTTCAGTGTGTTCGGGTTCCATACTTGTGTTCGGGTTAGAGTCTCGGATTCTCATGAGTTTCTCCACTATGTAAATGCTTTGATGATTCATGCATCTTCAGTTGAAGTAGATAGCTTGTTGATCGAGTTGTCAATCATGCAAGCAATCTAAATTTTCTTCAGGTTCGTCTACTTATCTATTCGATCATTGTGGCAGTAATAGATTCCGAAATATATTCAGTTACCAAATGGCTAATGTAAATACAATTTCTAGACTAGAACCGTTTTTTGATATATGATTATATATGGTCTAGTATTTTTGCAATTAAATGATTTTATGTATCCTATACATAGTCTAAGATTCTTTTTTCATTGCATTTAAGTTGAGTTATGCCATGTAGTTTTAGTTGACATTAGGGCTGTATTTCAATAATTACATTGTGTTGTGTTTCTATGGAATAGTTACTACCATCCTGCGTCGGAAAATTTGAGAGAAAAGTGAAGGACAAATATAACTGTCTATATGTGATCTTCGTTCGATTGAATCCTAACAAGTGGTATCGGAGATGAAGTGCGACTCAGAGGGCCATGAGCGGCATTCCGGAAAAATGAGTGAAAAACGAAACATAATTTTGAAGTTGGGCTAAAGCTTACCCTCTAATATTTAAGTTGAATCTTGGTCTATATATATGATATTTTCAGTGTATGTAAAACTCCCCAGCTTCCAACTTGTACTTTGGCTCTGGCAATTATATGGACAAGCTTCCATTTTGTGTGCAAAGTTCCAAACTTGATTCATTTTTCCAAGTGTATACTCTACATCTCAATTGAGCAATGCATTAAGATCAATGTAAGCTCATTATTGGCACAAGCAACCCATTGGCTCCTGATGAAAGCAATAGCTTGACAAGCAAGTCAAAAGATGCAGCGGCTCCATAATTTCTCGACTGCCTAATAATCCAAAACAAGGCATCCACTGCTTTTACCTTCCCAATTCTTGCACATGCATCAATTGATAAGGCTGTGCGATGATAGAATTGTGGAAGCAACCCCATGGGTTTGTTAGGTAGATATCTCTTCATGGTCCCTTATCTCTGCATGGCATATTAAATGAGGACTATAGCAAGGGCCCGGCCTGGGCAATGCGCGGGTTTGTGAAAAATACTGTAACGATTCTGTTTTGATATTTTGCATTATCTGAACGTAAATAGGTCATATAAAATACAGACAAAATTGATGTTAAGGTCGACTGCAGCCTTATGACTGTGATCACATGCATGATGTAACCCTAGCCATGGCTTATGGACACCACTCAAATAACCATAAAAACATATTGTTCGACTATCTTTTCTCTCTAAGATACGGCGCGGACTGCATTGAGTTTGTTGATGTTGACCGTAACTTCATATAACTCCAATATATATATATATATATATATATATATATATATATATATATAATTTTGGATAATGCCTCTAAAGTTAATCAATTTCAAGCAAGAAAAAGGAAATATGATAAATTGAAATAAAACTTCTAGTCTTTTAGCTATGATATAAATTTAAAAAGGCTAAAAGATACATGGTTCATGAAAATTTGAAAAACAAATAAGGGGCAAAATCTAAATTTACATCTTTTTAGCTATATGTAGATTAACATAGAAAGGACCAAATATAATTTTTTTTAAAACATAGAGGGCAGAGACAAATGTTTTCCATCATCAATTATACCATTCATTAAAATGAAGGGGGCCAATACAAATTCCCCTAAAAACTAGGGGTCCAAAACTAATTTCCAATGATGCCGACCAAAAAGAACCGGATCTGCTCCCCCATACAGCTTTCTATATAATAAATAATGGACAAATTATAAAAAAGCATCATGCATCGTGTTATACACATGTAAGTAGAAAAAATTGCGCTACACATACATACCCATCATATTTATATGCGAGAGATTTTGTACTGAGTATTATTATAGAGTATAAAGATAACAATATATGTATGAGAGAATAACACGGCATGCCTATGGTCTAGAATATCCTCTCATGATTTTTTCTCTTTTTTTTAAACATTATTTTGCAGAAAAATGAGAAACTTTTTGTTCATGCCCTTATGAGTTTGGGCTATAGATATAGTGTTAGAGTGTTTTGGGCCAAACATCCATTTGGTGGCGGATATGAGAGGTCTGTGGGAGTCATGAAATATTCTTTAAGGTTTAGAAATAGTAAAAACTGATATTAAATTTTTAAGAAAATATATGAACAAAACATTGGAAGTATTACTAAAAGGAAAAATTTAAGTATAACACAAATTATAGCATATTTTAAAAAAAGATTATAAAGCATAAAAATACAATTATATAAAAAATTAGTTGCAAATAAATGCAATGAACTTTTAGTTTAACACCACAACTTTTTAGTATTGCTTGCACATTAGTAGCTTATAAAGAGTCACAGTAAAAATCAAATTATGACATTAGTTTGGATAAAATAAATGTTTATGACATTTATTTGTAATGCATATAATCATTTCCCGCTTAACTTTTTTGGTATTTATTTAAGTGGCATTTGGAAACAAGAGAAGAAACCATCTCAGATTCTCTTTGAAAAAGGCCATCACGTGCACTTCTTCTTTCTCCTTTTCTAGCAAGTGGGGCCTACATCACAACCCCTTCTTCTTTCTTCTTTCTCCTCTTACTGCCCTCATTCCAATTGTGTCATTTCATATATATCAAATAAATTTATTTCTTAAAGCACTAAAAACAAAGGGCAGAGAAAGAAATATAAAAAGTTTCTGCTGATTGTATGAATACAGAGTGGACTTTTACTTGTATTTACCATATTTGCCTTCACAACATTAACAAATTTTCAAGCAAGTCAACATATTTCATTTTTCTCCTCTGCAATAGAAATAAAAGCAATATCCTTTTCTCCGCACTCATGCTTTTGAGTTTTAAGTCGTTGTTTGTTCAAACACTTGGTATGAAAAAGGGAACACCTCCTTTTACATATCCCGGTCTTCCACTATCTTCCAAAAGTCTTAGTGCCTCCATGTGCCAACCTCTTATAAATAAGATGAAATCAACATTTAGTGGATGTAAGTTCAAACTTCTCTTTATGGCCGGATGTTTTGAGCTTTTTCGATCGACCCTACTCGTTTTTCAAATGTATTGGTCTCAAGCCTTCCACCTTCCGAAAAGGTTTTAAAGAAAGTGGAATCTATTTGTCGTGGATTTTTGTGGGGCAACTCAAAACCTTGTATCATTAAGTATAGTGGTATTTGTCGGCCAAAATAGCAATGTGGTTTGGAGGATATATAGTCCACATGATTACAATCTTGCATCCTGGCTAAAGCTTTTTGAAAACTTTACCACAAAGAGAGACTTTGGGCTTCATGGACTCACACGGCTTTTATGGCACCTTCGAGAAGATACAATTTACGAACCTTTTGGAACACTTCATCATCGTGGAGATCTCCTATCATGAGAAGTATTTTTCATACAAGAGATGTATTTAAATATAGAGTTGAATATTAGATTCATGATAGGACTTCAACTTATCTTTTTCTAGATCCTTGGATCGAAGGAAGATCTCTTTTGGATATTTTTAGAGAGCAATTGGCATATGATATTAATATTTCTTTTAACGCTGTAACACCCAGTACCTTGAAATCCCAATAAAACAACCATTTGAATGCATTCTTTGATCCTACATACCTGTAACATTTCAGTTAACGTGTCTGGTAGCATATTAGATATCATATCGGCTTAAATATCAGCTTAAGCCGTCTCAAATATGTTTGAGACGGCTCACAAGTCCTTTAGAATAACTATTTCTTCTTTAGATCTATGAGACGGCTCATAACTATCTTGATCCGGCTCATAAGTCCCCTAGAATGGTCTTCTCTGCTCACTTGAGACGGCTCATAATTATTTTGAGCCGGCTCTAAATTTTCTTGAGACGACTCAACTTATCGTTGAGACGACTTATAAGACGCCTGGAAAATCATATTTCTTCTCTGTCTATTTGAGACGGCTCAACATTATTTCGAGCCGGCTCAACTTAAAATTTATCGCGTCTCTGAGATCTCACGAAATCTTTTCTCTCACGTAACTGACCAAGCCCCCATATAAACCCTAGCCTACGCTCGTCTAAACCCTAACCTTAACCCTAGTCGCCTTTCCTCTCTCTTATTTTCCTTCTCTTTCATTTTCTTCCTCGCCAACATCTCTCAAGAACTCGAGAAACCCACTGCAGAACTAAACACCAATTTTCATCCCCTGCGAATCGACGCCATCTCCATCGCCGTCGTCATCGCCGAACATCATCATCGTCACCGAAGCACCAAGTCGAGATCGCCATCATCGTCTGAAGATCCCATGAATTTCCGTCAAAAATGCAAGTACTCTTGCTCCTTTTACATTGGCCGATGTGGTATCAGCTATCTCCTCAATTAAATTTGCTAGTTTTAAAAAAAAGAAATAGAGATCATGAACTCGTAATATCGTAGATTTTGATAATGCGAGAACTTATACTTATTGTGTACATGATTGAAACCCTAAGGTTCTAGCACACCTATTAATCAACTCTAAAATCATGTTTAAATTGTATTTTGTCTGATGATAAAATCTACTTGCAAAACATTTGTTTTAGAATTGAACCTTCATTAAAATGTGATTCATGAATATTCCTTGTTTATGATTATTGCTACGACTGTGTTATACTTGTTATTATCGACATGTATGGAAAACCCTTTGACAAGCTATTTGTATTCGTGACTGCTATACTTGAACAATAAAACGCGATCACCGACTAGAATATCGAGAGTTATATATTGATTCGGGCTACCGGCAATAATTCGTGAAATTCGTGACTACATGCTTCGTGTTTTCGTGATAAATTGATTTCTTGATTCGTGATTATTCGTGATACGTACCGTTAACCTTTTGAGTCGGTATTCGAGATTTAGTGATTGGGTATTATTGTTGTGATTAAACTTAGAAACGCAGGGTGTTGGGGTATTTCGAGTTGTGAGTTCGATCAATAGAATCTCAGAAGTCTCATTACATGAATGTGTTGCTGTGGTACCGGACGGGAGCGGTACATTACGTGAATGTGTTGCTGTGGTACCGGACGGGAACGATACATTTCATTAAATCGGGTTTGTGTTTTCCTTACCTCTGGAAACCTTGGGTTTGAGAATACTCCTGCGGTGGTTGACGCTCACGCTCGAATTAACGCTAGATTAGCTTACCCTTGTATTGATATTTAAGACCCATGATTTTATGCATATCTTTATTGTTGATGTAACCATATTTGTATGCGCATACGGGCATTTCACGGCACTTACTTTTCATGTTATCACCCATATATATTGTTTCCCCTAATAAGAAAGAAAGGCTCTGTTCAAAATTTGAACTGAGGCAGTGCCTCACGTGCAAAGCACGAGAGCGCTAACGCCAAGAGTTAAAAACTCCGAGGCAGCGCCAAGAGTTAAAAACTCTGAGGCAGCGCCTCATGTCAAAGTATGAGAGCGCCAGCGCCAGAACTAAAAATTCTCCGCCCTTGGATCAAAGATCCAATGAAGATGATAAATCATCAAATTACAGAATTAAATTCTGTTGAGAAAATATTCCTCGAACCTTCCTAAAACAAGTAAGGTTAATCTCTGTAAAACAGAGCACCGTTGGATTAAAGATCAAATGGTGATTAAAAATCACGAAGATACAGAATAAGCTCTATATAGGAAAATATTTTCCCAATCTTGTTGAGAACAAGAAAAATATTTTCTGTAAGACAGAAGGCCTAGGATCAAAGATCCAACGGTGGATAAAATTCCAAAATAAATTAGAGATCTCTCAATGAGAGATTTCCTTAACTAAATCAACAAATTAGCCTCCACTATATAAAAGATCCAAGACTTCAAGTCTTGGAGAGAAGAACCCCTCCATAAATTTCAAACTTCAAGACGAGAACGATTACTCCTCAAGGTAAATAAAAATAAGAGAGATTATAGCATCTCCTCCATATCTAAGAGTAACTCTCACATCAGAAGAACTTAGTTCTTTTTCAAGATCTCAGATCTATAAGACAAAGTCTTTCACAAGTGAGAATTTAATTCTCAGAGAATTGAATTGAGCAGAACAAAAAACTCAGTGTTTAGCACTCAAAGTCTGGCGCTCAGCGCCGAGCGATCCACGTGCTCCTCACGTGGGCACTATTTAATAAGAAGTGCTTAGCACTCAAAGTCTGGCGTTCAGCGCCGAGCGCTCCACGTGCGTCTCACATGGGCGCTATTTAATAAGAAGCGCTTAGCACTCAAAGTTTGGCGCTTAGCGCTGAGCGCTCCACGTGCCCCTCACGTGGGCGCTATTTAATAAAAAAGTGCTTAGCACTCAGTGTCTGGCGCTCAGCGCCGAGTGCCTCACGTGCTCTGCACGTGGGCGCCATAAATTGTTTAACACTCCATATAAAAGAATATAAATAAAACAAAAAGGAAAATGGGTGTCAGAACCCAAATCAATGCTCAGCAGTGCTGATACAGAATGGGGATCAAGCCCAAATAAGTAATCAAGTGGGCCGAGCCCATGGTTGGTCAAACCCCAAATTGACCGAGCTCATATGTCTTCTTCTAAATTGTCCTTAGTCCCAAACAGGACTACTAAGTCGCTGATGAACATTCATTGGTTCAAGGGTACATCTCTTCACACCTCTGATATATGTCGTTGTAATTCTTCAACGTCTTCAGAGAGGTGGCGGGTCCCGAAAACCAGCAACTGTGGACCGCAACGTCCTTAAACTAATAACGGACCGCAACGTCCTTACACTAATAACGGACCACAACGTCCTTAAACTACTGTAGACCGCAGCATCCTTAAACTAAACTCTCACCTTAAAAATGGTGATCTGTGGACCGCAACGTCCTTAAACTAATAACGGACCGCAACATCCTTAAACTAAAATAATAGAGCCCAAATGCTCTTTCGTTGGATCTAAATGATCCTAAAACCTTATTAAGTAGATCTTAGTCTAAAATTAGACTAACGTATCCTTAACAAACATTTAAGTTTGATTTTAATCTCAAACGAGATTAACGATCCTTAAATCAAACAAACCCAAATGTAAGAAAATACGGATTTGGATTAATCTACGCCCTACGGGCGACAACGCGAATTAGTCTCCGTATACAATCCACGGGCAACCAAAAATAAAAAAAACACACACGACACGAAGTGACCTTCTGGAGCAGGAGAAAGTGGTTATCGCTATGCGGTAACGTAATTAACTGTAGGGGCTCACACCTGCAGGGAAGAGCGTCCCCACAATCAAAACCCCTCACAACGAGGGGGAATCTGACGGAGTCTGCTACAACGGCCGTATCTGTTTAAACTTTCGATATATGGTGCTATAAATCACCTTGGTATCTTTGGAGAGGTAGACAGATAAAACCAAATAGTATCTGCCCCCAAATTCAGGCAAGACGGCCTACGCGGTCCTGTCTCCCATTTTCGGTGGTAAACATATATATACACACACATACACACTTTTACGTTTGAGAACTTGTTTGGTGTTCTGACACCTCTGGGATTTACCACCTCAGGTTTAGAAACGGATCCGCCGACAGGGCAGGAGCAGGATTACTTCCAGGAGCTGGCTGAGGGGTAGTAAATTCAGTGTAGGTTTCTTTATTTGTTTCAGTTGTATTTAGCTTTGTGAGCCCCTCGTGGGACGTAGGACCTATGTATTTCTCTTATCGTATTTGTATTTGAATATTTTGTCATTTTGTGGATCCTTATTTGAATCTATTGTTTTTTTGTGGACTCCATCTTTTTATTCCTTATTGCTTTATGCAGCATGACTATGTAGTGTTTTCCCATGTTATATTGGTGTATATCCTTATCATTATTGTTAACATGTATAGTTTAGAAGCTGTAGCGTGACTACGGAAGGATTTTTCCTCACCGTAGGAGTGTGGTCGGCCTTCGTTACTCTCCGTATTTTCGTACTTTGGGAAGCGCAGCGTGACAAGGTTTTGTTGGTATCAAAGTCGAGGTTTGACTAAAGTTAGACTTGTCAAATGTGGTTTTGACCGAACGCTTAAGTTAGAATCGTGTGTCTATAATTTCTTTTGGGATTCCTAGTCTAGAGTTTCCTTAGTGTGTTATGCTACATATTCCATTGACTCTGATTGTAGAATTTGGACGACTTAGATAGAGTTATGTGATTGTAACCATGTATCGCGGCTTGATTACAATGTGGTACTCTGCTTAAGTAACTTAGAGTCATACCCTTAATTTACTTTTCCCTTTTTGTTCAATTACTTCCAAATCTATATCTTATCTTGAGTTTTGAATCTAACGCCGTCCAAAATTTTGTTTCAGATCCATGGCTCGACGAGGCGCTGACGCCACCTTCGGTTCCCAGGCCAATATCGCCGAGCTCCTAGGCATTATGCGGGGTATGATAGACAACCAGCAACAACATACATGCTTATTTCAGGAGAGTCTGCTTGCTTCCCAGCAGACTGCTACTACCGCCTTAGATAGGGTGGCTGAGGTCCGTGATGACTGGCGTTCGGGCAGCGTCACAAATTTCAGGAGATTGTAGCTTGCAGTTTTTAGAGGGTTAGGAGGTCCACTGGATGCTGAGCAGTGGATCATCGATATTGAGAACCTACCATCGGTTGCTAGAGTTCCAGAGGAGGATAAAGTGGATATTGTTAAGATTTAGCTGCAAAATGTGGCTAGGATCTGATGACTTGCAGAGGAGAATCGCTTGGAGCAACCTATTGTTTGGGCTGAATTCTCTGCCGTTTTTCTCAAGAAGTTTTCCCCCAAGTCAGCCCAAGTGGAGATGGAGCAGCAGTTCATTAACCTCTGACAAGGGGGACGCACTATTGTTTGTTGGCGTCCGGAGCCCGCGGCCGAGGCGGAAGCGAAAACAAAAACTTTTCGTGGGTACCGAACGCACGAACCCAAGATACGATCCTAAAACCTAAACTAGATAACTAGAAATGCAAAGATTGAGAAACTACAACCTTTGTCGCGTGTCCGTCCAATTGTGGAAGACTCCTCCAAGCTCGTAGACGTTTGGAACGGGCTTGAAAATTGACCAACCTCGCTGAAGACGATCCACCCGAGGAAAACCGAAAAAAGTTTTAACCGATGATCCAAACTTGCTAGATGTGGAAGGTCGGTGATGTAGGAATTTTTTCAC
Source organism: Agapanthus africanus (assembly GCA_030015575.1). NCBI lineage: Eukaryota > Viridiplantae > Streptophyta > Magnoliopsida > Asparagales > Amaryllidaceae > Agapanthus > Agapanthus africanus. The sequence continues at coordinate 365,570,001 of JASDDO010000029.1, forward strand.
TAAACTTTTTCTCTCTAAACCCTTACTTAAAAGAGAGCAAGAAGAAGAAGGAGAAGAGGAGAAGATGGCTAAGTGTCATCAACCATGAAGCATGAAGCATCTAGGATGAAGAAAAAATCATCAAGTCCCTAAAGAAAAGAATGACTTCTATCATTTATCAACCATGTATCAATAGTGCATCCATAAATGATCAACAATAAATTCTAAAACCATACCTCTCTACATGCTTCATGCCACCATACCTCCACCTCATTCTCCCATTTAATTTTCTAAAAGGAAAATCAAATATGAGGTGTCCTTCTTCTAGAAGTATTCCCGTATAAATACGGAATACTTCATCTGGTATATGTATCGCTACATATACGCGTATCCGCATAAAAATACGGATAGCACCAAAGAGAGAAAATGAATAGTGAATAATAATACTAAAATATATGTATCAAAATACATATATAAATTATTAAATCAAAACCTGATTTAATAACCCGGCTTAATCCTAAGCCGGCTAGTAATATCAACCGTCCGATTAAAGTCCATGTATCCTGTACACATATTTAATCGGACCCCTGCATGTACCAATGTACGGATCTTACATCTATCGCCTGAACCAGGAAAACCCTTTGTGTGGAACTCTAAAGATTCGACAATATGCTGGTAGTGGGTTTAACCACAAGCATGTCAGCGGCACTAGCTGTACGTAATGGCTACCCAGGTACTTGTCGAAAGGGGGGTTGATAATCAAGTGCATTCTTACCTTACTAAGCCTGAATGTGACAATCTCCAAACAGTCCGGTCTCTTCGTCAAAGAGTATCGCATATCGGGTCTAGGGGGTGGATAATGTCAGACCCTTACTAACCCGATAAGTCATGTCTGAGTCAAGCTCATCACTAATAGAGATACTATTGATCAACCATCAGTAAATCTCATCCATCGTGGTCACGGATTTCTAGTGATAGCCGACTGAACACAGCGCGGTATTAACTCCTAATACCAGGAGAGACGAATCCCTGACAATCGACCACTGCCTCCATGTGGCTCGGGACTGTTTCCAACTAAAACCTATTTGCATGACTCCTTTAAGCCGTGGTAGGTTAGTAATCAAATTACAGTGGGAACTCACACAAGACAAATGACGATCTTAGGTCAAAGGACTAACCTGTACTCATGCCATCTGAGAACTTCCATCTGACGATAGATATAATATCATCTAGAAGTTCTCGGCGAGTCCGTCCAGTGTACTCACCTCCAGTGAGCACCTGTATACTATCTTAGGTGACAAAACATTAGTGTCTTGTTAGACCGGCCACCGTCCCTTTTCGGGGTCTCGAAACGTATACACTAGTCTACTCCGGAATATCGATTCCCAGTCTCGATACTCCCATGACTAGGGACCTTTAAGGAAGTGCTTATGGACAACCCAGCTCCCACGTATATGATCGCCATCATAATGCTGGTCGTCAAGCAAGAATCCTATGGGCTTCATCAATGATGAAGACAAACCAGATATCATATTATCATTTCGAGTGAGACTGTTTTACTTGTATAGGCCCTCTTTCAATTATCATAATCGCCCACTTACAATCACAATAATTGTCTTGAGGGCACTATATCCAACAATCTCCCACTTGCACTTAAGGCCAATTATTGCGGTATCGCGTACCCACAGCTCGTGCGCTACCGAATACCCAACTTCTCTACCAATAAGTTTCGCAAACTATGTTTGTGAAACTCATTGTGTTCGAGAAATACCCTCAGTGAGTGAATCCTCTATAATGTTCCAACTTCTTCTCTCTATATCTCAACTTTGCGGAGATCAACAATCTCCCAAAATGAGCGATACCCCGCTTCAATAATTTGTTTGGATACTTGATGAGACCAAGTTCATCAAAGAACAACTCCATCCAACAAAATTTTTGGGCGGTATCCTCTGTTGAGTCATAACCAACATCCTGCACTATGATTACCTCAGTATTCCTATTGGAACTCTATCCAATATACTGATCCTCAGAAGAGGCTAAACTCAAAACTCTGACAGCATCTCTGTCATCCAGGCCACCTTGGAAGCCTAAACCGATAACTGCCCCCCAGAGGAGGCTGCCATTATCTTATAACAAGAACATCCACTTATGTTCATTATTGCTTCCCAATATTTCTCTAGGATTGGATTAATATATGATTACTACAACTAGTGCAAAAGCAATATCTGGTATTGTACAAGACTTTGCATGATTGACTCGGTTTTGCCTAAGCAAATGATATGTTATTCATGCCAGTCTCTCTCCTTATCAGTCTAGAAGACATCCTTTAAGAGAGGGTGACTCCATCACCTGCGGATACACTACCATTTCAGGAGTCGTCCATTCTAAAATACTTTTAGAATACCGTCTAGGTACCCAGATTGGGAAACTTTCTAAATCTAGATATAAAACTATAGATCTAGTTACCAGAATCGCTGAAACATTATCTATCTGGTTTTGTACAAGATATTACATGATTGACTTAATTACCTAAGCAAATGATACGCCATTCATGCCAGTCCCTCTTCTCATCAGTCCAAAAAATATCCTTTTAGAGAGGGTGACTCCATCATCTGCGGTACACCACTACGCCAGGAGTCGTCCATTCTAAAATAGTTTTAGAATGCTGTCTAAGTACCTGATTGGGGAGCTTCCCAAATCTAGATCTAAAACTATAGATCTAGTCATCAGAATTCCTGATATATTATCCATATCCAATCGTGGAGAAAAACACTATGTGACAACCAAAATTTGACCTATTGTAGTATAGGAACATCACTTCCTATTTGGGGTATGTTATCCAAATCTCAGGACAATACTCCCTACATCCTTCTTACTAGGTTCATATATTGTTTTGATGAAGTCAATCACCTTGACTGTCACATCAAAACAGATGACCCATCTCCACTATCCATGCTTTAGTCTACGAATAGACATAAGCAACTTGCACACCTTCCGCTGCTCCCACTGACTACGATAACCTTCTGGCAGAATCATATACACGTACACTTCTAAATTCCCATTTGGAATGACGTTATAGTCATCCATCTGCCAGATATCATAGCCAAGAATATCATCAGCGCTAAGTCATATCCATATGTATTTCAGCGTAGACAGTGAAGTAGAAATCACATCACAATCCACAACGGGTATTTGATGAAAATTGTTTACAACAAGTCTAGCCTTATTAGGTTGGTGCCTTTCCATCTGCACAGATCTTGAAAGAACAACTTGCTCCTAATGGGTTTTACTCCTTTAGGAGCACCCAGCAAAGTCCAAAATCCATAATTTGCTGAAGTGCATGGAGTCCATCTTGGATATGAAATATCTGGTCACCTGAAAGTTACCACTTCTTATGACCCGTTGACAATAAGTAGGGGGAATAGCAGTGCCAAGTCATATCCGTATGAGCTTCAGTATGGACACCGAAGTAAAAGTCTCATCACAATCCACAAAGGGTATTTGCTGGAAACTCTTTACAACAAGTCCAGGCTTATTAGGTTAATACCTTTCCACCTGAACAGATCTCGAAAGATCTACTTGCTCCTAATGGGTTTTGCCCCTTCAGGAGTACCTAGGAAAGTCCAAAATCCATAATTTACTGAAGTGCGTGGAGTCCATTTTGGATATGAAGTATCTGGTCATATGGAAGTTTCTACTTTCTATGACCTGCCGACAACTTGTAGGGGAATCATCTCTATGATGCTGACCTCCCTGTCACCGTCTATGAGAGAACCGAAGTAACTCTCAGGTGGCTGAGGTTACTTACTTAATCTGTGGAGTGGCTAATGGTTTGTCAAGTCCAATTGAATTCTTAGGTTCTACTAAATTTTCGGTAACCGTTTGTGGTTCTGGAATCATTTCCAAGTCTACCATACTCACACTAATTTCTTTTGCAAAAAGATCTCTTTTATAAAAAGTCGGCGAGTCAAGAATAATGTAACTATTGATCTTGAAAATGGTAGAAACAAAATCCAACCGAATGCTTTGGATAATCCACAAACCACCATTACTGAAGCGTGTCTTGAGTTTTTCCGGATTCTACTTTTTAACATAAACCGGATAACTCTGTTGGGGTAAAAATTTACACCCCGGTTGACCAAGTTAAAATCAAAGTCAACCCCAAGTCAGGTGGGCCCAAGCCCAGGTCAGGTGGGCTAATGCCCGGGTTGAGCCCGAACATGAAGCGGACGGCCTCCCCCCATGCCAAAATAAAAATTTGGTAATAAATAATTTTGTTGTATTTATTTTATTTTATTTTATGAATAAATGTAAGAAAATGGGCATAAAGCCAAATTTTTGTAAAGCCCATGGCTTATGTGCAAAAAGAAACGGCACATGAGCCATGGGATGGGCAAAATGCCATTTTTGTAGAGCCCAAGGAGCTATATGTAAAGTGTATAGCCTATAAAGGCAAGGATAATGAAAATATCCCAACAACTTTTTCTCTCCCCAAAAAGAATCAAGATCTGTGATCTTCTCCTTCCTCAAGGTTCTAAAAAACTTCTTCTCTCTTTGAATTAAATCAAAATTTTTACTCTTCCTTTTATAAAACTAAATAGTTTTTCACCACAAAACCCACAAAGGGGAACTCAGATCTTCCATCAGATCTCAGAAAGGAGAGATTTTTAAAATCTCATACTTCTTGATTTTCAAGATCCGGCCAACAAAGGAAGAAGAATGAGACCCATCTCCAGAAACCCCACTTTGGGGAGGATCCAGGGCTCGAGGGGAGAAGCCCCCTTCATCAGCTTCAAAATATCCTAGGAGTTTAACTCATCATATATATATATATACACACACACACAAAATAACAAGTGTGCCTTTCTGGGAGTACAACTCCTATTGCAGGGACCAAGTCCCTCTTGCGCTCAAAGCGCTAGCGCCCGAGCGCCCACGTGCCTGACACGTGGGACCCTAGTGCCCAAAGTGTTAGCGTCCGAGCGCCCACGTGCCTGACACGTGGGACCCTAGTGCCCAAAGTGTTAGCGTCCGAGCGCCTGACACGTGGGGCGCTAGTGCTCAAAGCGTTAGCGCCCAAAGCGCTAGCGCCCGAGCGCCCGACACGTGGGGCGCTAGCGCCCAAAGCGCTAGCGTCCGAGCGCCCGACACGTGGGGTGCTAGCGCTCAAAGCGTTAGCGCTCTTACGCTCAAAGCGCTAGCGTCCGAGCGCCTGACACGTGGGGCGCTCGCGCTCAAAGCGCCAGCGCTCTTGCGCTCAAGGCGCCAGCGCTCTTGCGCTCAAGGCTCCAGCGCTCAAAGCGCTAGCGCCTGAGCGCTTTCTCCTACGCATCCTTTGGATGCCTTTTCCCCCTTTATATATGTGTGTGTGTGTGTGTGCACACACACACACACTCAACAACACTATCCCTGTTAGAAAAAAATTTCTAGCGGGGCGCTGCCCCGCACCCCGTACCCCGCAAGGGGGCTGCTAGTCCCCTTGACCCTCAGCCCGCTATCCGGGTAGCGAGACCCCGTGAAAACTCTATGGGCCCCCGATATATCCAAAACCCCCTTTCAAAACACAACATACATACACTGCACATTGAGTTCGCATGACCTGTTTGACCCGTTAATCGGAGGTTCCCTCGCTCCAAAGGCGAGGGGTAATTAACGGCTGCTTAGTCCGCGGCTGCCGGAGATTCGGATCCCTACAATCAAAAACCCCAGCTTAACCTAGGCAGGGGAATCTGTAATACGCCTGACAAGCGCGTGCGTATTCCCATCTCAATGGGGTGACGAAAAACACCCTACAGATTCTGGCACGCCCGGTGGGACTCTTCTCTCCTCTCATATCTCGGGTCAAGTGTTCATGCAAACTCATTTAACATATATGCAGATGTTTGTACTGAAATAATGTTTTTTTTCTGTGCAGCAATCAACTTTCCAACGACAATGTCTCCCAAGACGAATTCAGCTTCCAACGCGACCCCGACCTCATACGTGGTCAAGATCAATGCTCGTGTGGTTCTCCCCGCAAGCCTCAGTCGACAGTGGGAGGAAATGCCCCGCCAGTTTGGTTCTGTCGTCATCTACCCTGCCGGAAGTGCTCATCTGGCAGAAATCCTGGCGAAACAGGTGGCCAAGTCGATCTCAAGGGGCAAGAGGCTGAATGTTGTGATCGCTAAGGCATCTCAACCGAAACTTATGACGGTGTCTGAATAACTTTTTGGCGCTCTAGCGGGGGGCAAGACTTCCGGTACAAAGGGCAAAATCAAACGTTGCGGACGAGCTTAGGTGATGACTCTATAAAATGCACGATCGAGTGTCTCCTCTGGCCTCTCTATCAATCGGTCTACAGCGTCTTCCCGAAGGGCCGAACACTGCCAAGTGCTTAAAAGAGAAAAGTTAAGGCAGAAGCGGCTCAGGTATCGAGCCAACAAGAGGGCCAGGACTCCGGCCAGGTGGAATCTTGTGAGGTTCCAAGAGTAGGGTCGCCCCACGACAACGGCTGAGTCGGACGTAAGAATTAACAATTCCTTCGAACCTCTAAAGTGGGTTCAGAAAAATGCCATGACCACCGGAATCAAGAAGACAACGGTCCGAACAATGCTATAAAGAGATCTGTCCCGGCCCCAACAGAAAAGGTATGCCACTGTCTCTTCAAAAGTCTATCAGGCGTTCTGTGCCGCGCGAAAGCAGCGAGGCAAATCCAAAAAAGAAGAGCCACCACTATTCAAGAATTCGGTCAGGCCAGTCGCCTTCAACCGACTGCCCGCTACCGAAACAGGGGAGGCGAGACAGCGATCTGTGAAATCAGCCGCCGATAATAAAAAGACGGCTGGATATATTATCCATACGGTTTATATGGCGGGCGGGTGCCCCAGCGACAACCTTCGCAGCAAAAGCAAGGATGGGGCCACCACATCCCAAGCCCAATCTGGCTTGAATGTGGTTGCCGCTTCCCAAGAACAGCCGCCTCCGTTGGATGAAGAAAACCCTCTCGATGAGGATGATAGGCAGAAAGACCCATCTTTCCATGCAGATCAAGCTCGGACAGCGAGGAAGAGCCGACTTTCCGTCCCAAGGCCACGGAGTAAGAGCTGCTTCAAGAGCTTCGAAAACAGGTCAAGAGAAAAGATAAAGAGATGGCCAAGCTCTATTCGAAAATTGACGACCTAACGAACGTTGTGATGCAGCTTACGGCTCAAATTGCTCGAGCGCCTCCCAATCAAGCACAAGTCGCTACTCATGAGCCAGATGATGACAATCCGAAGCTGTCGATGCCTGTCCCTTTGGGTCCAAGATTCGTCGAGCCACACGAGAGCCGGCCACAGTCCGCTTCTGGGGACGCCTTGGCCCCAGATAACATTATCCCGTTAACACAAGATCGGATAATGGATTTGGTCACTAGCAAGGTTAAAATATTGGTGGCTGAAGCCGAAGCCCAGAAAGAGATTGGCAGTAGTGGGCGGCCATATCCCGCACAGTACGATCTAATCGAGTTCTCGAGAGGCTACGTCATTCCTAAGTTCGGAAGATTTGACGGGACGGGAAATGCAAATCAGCACGTCGCCCACTTTAAAGTATCGTGCGGAAATACAGGGGGCAATGATGCGCTCCTTCTTCGTCAGTTTGTCAACAGCCTGACCGGTGTCGCTTTTGACTGGTACGCGAGTATACCAGATGGGTCTGTTATTACCTTTGCCCAAATGGAGTCTCTGTTTCGGCAAAGGTTCATGAGTGTCAGTGATAAAATTTCCATTGCTGGCCTTGTGAGGACTAAGCCGGGGAAGAATGAAAGCAACATCGACTTTATCGCCCGATAGCGTAATCTCACAGTCAAGTGCGAACCACCGCTAGAGCAGGACTAGTCCGTCAGCCTTCTCATTGGAAAGCTCAGCAATTGGATGGTCCCATTCTTGTGTACAGCAGGTCTCAAGACGTTTCAAGACCTAACCAAGAAAGTCCAAATGCTGGAACGCTCGAAGCAAGAGTCTACCCGGACTCTCAGAGAGACAAGACTTGGAAAAGCAAGCGGGACGACAACCGTAGAAGCGGGAGTTCCAACAGTACCAATGTCTTCAATGCGTCCGATAATGAAGAAAAGCGAAGGGCGAGCAAATCCAAAACCAACCGGTCTCGAAAGCCATTGCTGGGAGGAGATGGGCCTTCCCTAGAGGAGAAAAAGAACAAGGTTTACTCTTTCAGAAGGGACAAGGTCCACAAGATATTTAAAAATGCCTTGAACAACGGTCTACAATTGCCGAAGTCGAAAAGGCCTCAAGAGGCAAAAATGACCGATAATCCCCTGTATTGCCCGTACCACCGAGTAGTGAGCCATGCGATCGAGGATTGCTATATCTTTAAGGACTGGGTCGAGAAGCAGTACAAGGCTGAGGAGATCGAGCTATCCAAAAGTGTGTTGGTGAACAATCAAGTTGCAACCACCAACTTTATACAGACAGAAGCTGAAGCCTTCTAGGAGCAGACGCCGAACCCACTGCCCTGAGAAATGAAATGGACTCACCGCGGCCTCCGTGGAGTACGCACATATCTAATAAGATGGAGAAGATGATAAAGCTACTTCGGAAAGAGCCCAGGACGGAATGGGAAGGGCAGAAGAAGCCTACCTTTCCAGCTGCCAATGCGGCTCCATCAGGCTCAAAATCCAAAAAGCTCAAGAAGAAGAAAAGTGCAGCTCGGCGCGAAAAGGAGTCTGCAGGGAGATCGACCATTCAAAAATATATCGATTCTCTCGAAGAATATGAACAAAAGGAAAGAACTCTGATTCAATTGAAGGAGTTCCTCCCAGTACAAGCGGCTGAAATTCTGGAGGAGTTAGAAGAAGACTCCAATGAAGAGATCCCAGTAGTGACCTGCTACGCCATCCATCTTGGCAGCGACTCTGAGGAGGAGCTCTGTTTTCCCGAAGAGGACGAGGAGCTCGCCACAAAGGCCAACCAAATCCAGCTTAGAAGCAGCAGAGCTCTACCGCCAAATCAGGGCAACGCCCCAAAAAGGAAGGAAAAACAAGTCGCTAATGAAGAAGATGGCAGAGAACTTGCTCACGAAGATTCGAGTCCTTCCCCAGTAGACTATAATGTTTTGGCTCACCTCCGAAAGCTTCCATCTCTCCTTAGCATCTATGATGCCTTGGTCCTATTTAAGAAGCTTAGAGATGTTCTCATTCACGCTCTATAAGACCCCGAGTGGTATCAGGCTCGCTTTGCGGAAATTAATATGAAAGAATCCCAGTACGCTTTGCATGCTGCCGCAGTCACGTTTAAGAACGAAGACTTGCTACTGGGAACGACTGAGCATAATCGGCCGCTTTATGTGACCAGGTACAGCGACAGAAATCGGATTAATCGCATATTTATTGATCCGGGGTCCTCAGTGAACATCATGAACTTGCGTACACTGAAGAGTTTGTCAATGGATGTCCGACACCTGTCAAGGGAAAGGATTGTCATCCAAGGCTTCAAACAAAACTGTCAGCAAGTTCTGGGGTCTATAGCTTTGCTAATCAAATCGGGGATCTGTAAACTGAAGCTAAGATATACGTGATCGACGTCGACACGTCTTATAAGATTCTCTTAGGACGGACGTGGCTCCACGATTACGACATCATTCCATCAACTCTCCATCAATGCATGAAGTATATTAAAAATGGCGAAGAAAGACGCATTGACGGAGACATCCAGCCGTTCGGTGTGCATGAAGTCTGATATGAAGATTCTTGGTACTTCATGAACCACCAAAATGCTAAGCCACAACTGACTGAGGATAGAGCGGCCCCAAGACTCAAAAGTAAATCTGATCCGGCTGTCACTTTCAAAAGTAAAAACGCCTAAGTACGCTCGCGTTTCGGTAGCGACACTGATAAGTCCGACGCTGGAAGTCCGTCCTTCCATAAAACTTGCCTTTGTTTCGGTAGCGATACGGACGGATCCGATACTGAAGACCCATCTAGCAGCAAAGTCTGCCCTCATCTTGGCGGCGACACTGAAGGGTCGGAGGAAGAGGACCTGCCGTGCAACAGCTGTGCAGATTGGACCCCCATGCAGCAAGCGAAACTACGAGAGACCTTTGAAATTGCAGAAGGGCCCCTAGTCATCACAATGGTGCTGGAGCAGATGTGCAAAGAGCTCGATGCATTGTCAGTCTTTACCGTTGACCAGCTGAAAACTTTCTATGTCCCCGGAAAGAAAAGTGGACAGAAGGGCATCCTATTTTATGGGTCAAATCCTGTTGTGCACCCGGAAGATTTGTCTGTCGCGTGCCTTCCTTATGAGAGAGGCATAAGAGCCGCCCTCAATCCCAGATACTATGCACCTAAGATGCGGGAATATTTCAAAAAGTGCGGATGCCGGTTATATCAAACGGTGTCCGAAGCAAAGTTTTATGAAGAGCTATGGCATCCGCCCCAGGTCCGAGCACTCATCGATGGACGAATTCCAGACAGACGGGACATAAGCTTCATTCAACCTGATTCCAAAGCGTGCTACATGATCCATATTGGGGAAGCTAGCGAAAGGTCAAATGATGATGACGAGATAGCCGAGCCAGAAGAAGCTCCTTAAGAGCTCGAAGATGGCGGACAAGCAATCTTCGACGAGCTAGACGAGATTGACTTAGGAACGCCCGATAATCCAAGGCCGACCTATATCAGCTCACTCTTGTCAGAGGAAATGAAAGCACAGATAATCGCCCTGCTGCACGAGTTCGTCGACTGCTTCGTGTAGACGTATAAAGAAATGCCTGGACTTTCCCCTGAAGTGGCCGTGCATAAACTGGCAATATCTCCTGATGCTAAGTCAGTCAAACAAGCTCCTTGAAGAATGAGAAGGGAACTAGAAGAAAAGGTCATTGAGGAAACCAAGAAGCTCATCGATGCCGGCTTCATCAGGGAAGAGAAATATGCGGACTGGATCGCATGCATAGTCCCAGTGAAGAAGAAAAATGGGCAGATCCGAGTTTGTGTCGATTTCAAGGACCTCAACAAGGCTTGTCCTAAAGACGACTTCCCGCTACCGGTCATGGAAATGATGGTCGATGACACCTCAAATTACGAGCTGTTCACCTTTATGGATGGCTCGTCTGGGTAAATCAGATCAAGATGTCGCCTGAGGATGAGAAGCACACATCATTTCGAACCCCGATCGGAATATACTGCTACAAAGTGATGACGTTCGGACTGAAGAACGCATGTGCTACATATCAAAGGGCAATGACCAATATCTTTGATGATCTAATTCATAAGGTCGTCGAATGTTATGTTGATGATCTGGTCGTCAAGATTAAAACCAAGGCCGATCACATCCAAGATCTTAGGACCGTTCTCACCAGACTTAGGGAATACGATCTGAAAATGAATTCTCTAAAGTGCGCTTTTGGCGTGTCATCGGGAAAATTCCTGGGCTTCATAGTCCGACATCGAGGGATTGAAGTTGACCCATCCAAGATAAAGGCTATCATGGAGATGCCCCTTCCGAAGAATCTGACGCAGCTAAGATCTTTTCAAGGCAAGCTTGCTTATATACGAAGGTTTATCTCAAATTTATCGGGGAGATGTAGGCCCTTCTCAAAGCTCATGAAGAAAGGAGCTCCTTTTGTCTGGGATGCTGAATGTCAAGAAGCGTTCGAAAGCATCAAATAGTACCTGTTGCGCCCTCCAGTGCTTGCTGTTCCTATTCCAGACAAACCGTTGATTCTCTATGCTGCCGCGCTAGATGAGTCACTCGGTGCGCTCCTTGCCCAGAACAACGAGGAGGGAAAAGAGAATGCCCTCTACCACCTCAGTCGAACTTTAGTCGGGGCAGAACACAACTATTCCCCGATCGAAAAGCAATGCCTGGCTCTGGTGTTCGCTGTGAAGAAGCCGAGGCATTATCTGCTCGCTCATCGGGTTATGCTAATCTCTAGGGTCGACCCGCTTAAACACTTAATGACCAAAGCAAGCCTAGCCGGTAGAATGTCAAGATGGGCTGTCATGCTACTTGAGTTTGACATAGTTTATACTTCTCAGAAAGCAGTAAAGGGCAAGCTCTTGCGGACATCCTTGCTGCTCATCCCGTATCAGAGGGGTCACCACTTAATTGCGAGCTACTTGACGAACAAGCTCTGCACCTCGAGGAAGATGAGCCATGTTGGGAGCTCTACTTCGATGGAGCTTCATCAATGAGAACCTCCGGCAAATCAAGCGTCCCGGAGATAAAAGCGGGGACAGGATTGGTGTTCATCACGCCATCGATGGGAACCCTACGGCGTTCTTTTGCTCTCACCGAGCCTCGCACAAACAATGAGGCTGAGTATGAAGCTCTGATAGCTGGTTTGGAGCTCGCCATAGAAATGGAAATCCTTCGGCTACGGGTTTACGGTGACTCCCAGCTTGTCATCAACCAAGTAAGCGACGACTACAAGATATACAAACTCGAGTTAGCTCGGTACAGAAGCCGAGTGGTGGAACTCATGAAACGGTTCACTCACATTGAACTAATGAGAGTCCCTAGAGCATTGAATGGAAAGGCTGACGTACTCGCTTGCTTAGCCAGGGAGCTGGCTGATCCTGACATGGACGAAATTCTGATCACAGTCAGGAGTTGGCAAATTCTACCCCCAGTCTCTCTACGAGAAGAGGAAAGCACGGCATAGAAGAGCAGTCCGACCGAAGAAGCTTCGATCATCCAAGACGAGCCTGATTGGAGAGAACCCTTCATAGAGTACCTCCGATACGACAAGCTGCCCGAAGGAAAATCTGCAAGGATTCAGCTGAAGAAGAGAGCTCTCCTATACGTGTTTGTAAATGACATTCTATACCGCAGGTCATATGACCAACTTTGGCTCAGGTGCCTGTCATCGGCCGAAGCCCAAAAAGTTATGAAAGAAGTTCACTCAGGCGTCTGCAGGGCTCACCAGTCCGGCCCCAAAATGCGGCTTCAGATCAAACGGCTTGGATATTACTGGCCCACCATGATAAGGGATTGTGAAGAGCATGCAAAGAAATGCCATCTCTGCCAAATCCATGGTGATTTCATTTACAAGCATCCAATCCGTTACATCCTACGGTGGCGTCGTGGCCCTTCGAAGTTTGGGACACCGACATAGTTGGCCCAATTGATCCTCCATCATCCAGAGGCCACCGGTTCATTTTGGCCGCAACTGACTATTTCTCCAGATGGGCTGAAGCTGTCCCGCTAAAAGAAGTCAAGACAGAAAATTTTCTGACGTTCTTCCAGCATAATATTTTATACCGCTTCGGTACACCAGGAAGAATCATTTCTGACAACGGGCCTTCTTTCAAGAGCTTCAAAGTTTCAAGGTTCGCTACTCAGCATAAGATAGACTGGAGATATTCCTCCATCTATAATCCAAGAGCCAATGGGCTAGCCGAAGCTTTAAATAAGACTCTATGCAAGCTCCTGAGGAAAAATGCTTCAGCCAACAAGAGAGACTGGAATCTCAAACTTCACGAGGCATTGTGGGCATATCGTACCAGGCACCGTACTCCAACTCAGTCCACTCCATACTCATTGCTCTTCGGAGTAGAGGCGGTCCTCCCCCTCGAAGTCGAAGTTCCAAGCTTAAAATTGGTCGTTCAGCACGAGTTAATGGTGGAGGAAAACGTGCTCCTTCGGCTTGAAGAGCTCGACACCCTCGAAGAAAAGAGGCTCGCGGTGCAGCAAAATCTGGAGCTATACCGAGCCCAAATGTCATGGGCTTATGACAAGATAACCCGTCTCCATGCTTTCAAGAAAAGTGAATTGGTGTTGGTCCTCAAAAGATCGATCATCCCCAATTGACATGCCAAGGGAAAATTCGAGCCAAACTGGGAAGGACCATACGTCATCGAGAAAGTGTTCAACGGAGGATCCTACCAACTAATAAGTGCCGAGGGAGAAAGGCCCATGCCACCCATCAATGGCCGATATCTCAAGAAATACTACGCGTGAATGCTCCAAGTCGCAGGCGAATTGAGCACACCGGCCCTACGGTCTGGATCACACATCCTGCAAAACCGTATACAATCCACGGGCGTAAACGACCCCTATCTCTCCCAAGTCCTGCCGGTGAGACTTCATCTAAAGTCCAAAAAAAAAAACGGTATGTCCACAAGCAAAACGGGCACGGATGAAAACCCGAAAGGGCTCCATGAGTAAAAACAACAGGACTGCCGGCGAGTTTGTGAAAACCCGAAAGGGCGCAAACTCGTGAAAAGAGATAAAACACACTCGCAAAGTCCTCTCGACCTTGTGAGGAGAAAATCCCTGCGCGAGATCTTTACGACTCATAAAGAGGCAACACACTTAGGAATCCTCACGATTCCTAAGGAGAATATACACCTGTGAGATCCTCTCGACTCGTAGGGAGAAAATGCTTTTATGAGACCCTTACGGCTCATAAAATTGAAAAGTCTTAGGTGATAGGGACCCAAACCTGTCTCCTAAGCCATCGTTCCCCAACGGGCAACGACAAATGATGAGTCGCTCCTGGCATTTCGCTTAAGTGTTATCGGTGCTGATGCTGACCAAAAACCCAAATCCCAAGTCCTCCCGAGGCAAATGATGAGTTGCTCCTGGCATTATTCCAGTACAGCAATACTGATGCCAAACAAGATCCAAATTCCAAGTCCCCAAACGGCGAATGATGAGTCGCTCCTGGTACTATATTCCAGTGCAGCGATGCAGACGCCAACCAAAATCCAATTTCTCAAAATTCTCCTGGCCCTACGGTTAGTCCCCAAATTGACTATCGTATACAATCCACGGGCTCAAAAAAAAAATTTCTCATCATACCCATACCCCGCCGCAATCACCAATCCAGCGGCCGGTCTCCGCCCTTGGACTTATGCTCCATTTGGGAAGACCCACTCATGCGTCCTTACGATGCATGAGGATAACAAACCTTACGGGATCCTCACGACTCGTAAGAAAACACCTTCGTGGGATCCTTACGACTCACAAAGGAAAAACACACTTAGGAGTCCTCATGACTCTTAAGGAGAAAGTACACCTACGAGATCCTTTCGACTCGTAGGGAGAAAATGCTTTTATGGGACCCTTACGGCTCATAAAATCGAAAAGCCTTGGGTGATAGGGACCTAAACCTGTCTCCTAAGCCATCGCTCCCCAACAGGAAAAGGCAAATGATGAATTTCTCCTGGCACATGTGCTTCAGTGTTAGCAACGCTGATGCCTACCCTAACCCCAAAAACTCCAATCTCCAATCCAACTGACCCCTAAGTCGTTAAACTGGGAACATATAACCCCTAAATCGTTAAACTGGGAATGGGGAAAATTTCCTCATGGCAAATGATGATTCGCTTCTGGTACCATATTCCAGTGTAGCGATGCTAATGCCAAACCAAAACCAAAATTTCCAAATCCTCTCATGGCAAATGATGATTCGCTCCTGGTACCATATTCCAGCATAGTGATGCCGATGTCAACCTAAATCACATCAAATCAGCAAAACAACCAACGACCGTCCACGTCGCTAAAATGGCAGCAACGACCGTCCACGTCGCTAAAATGGCAGCACCGACTGTCCAAGTCGCTAAAAGGGCAGCACCGACCATCCACGTCGCAAAAAGAGAAGCACCGACTGTCTAAGTCGCTAAAATGGCAGAATCGACCGTCCAAGTCACTAAAAGGGCAGCACCGACCGTCCACGTCGGAAAAAGGGCAGCACCGACCGTCTAAGTCGCAATAAGGGCAGCACTGACCATCCATGCTGCTAAAATGGCAGAACCGACCGTCCAAGTCTCTAAAAGGGCAGCACCGACCGTCCACGTCGGAAAAAGGGCAGCACCGACCGTCTAAGTCGCAATAAGGGCAGCACCGACCATCCACGCCGCTAAAATGGCAGAACTGACCGTCCAAGTCGCAAAAAGGGTAGAACCGACCGTCCACGTCGCTAAAATGGAAGCATCGATTGTCCAAGTCAGTAAAAGGGCAGCACTGACCGTCCACGTCGCAAAAAGGGCAGCACCGACTGTCCACGTCGCAAAAAGGCAGCACCGACCGTCCAAGTCGCAAAAAGGGCAGCACCGACCGTCCAAGACAAAAAAAGGGCAGCACCGACTGTCCAAGTCGCAAAAAGGGCAGAACCGACCGTCCATGTCGCTAAAATGGAAGCATCGACCGTCCAAGTCGCTAAAAGAGCAGCACTGACCGTCCACGTCGCAAAAAGGGCAGCACCGACCGTCCACGTCGCAAAAAGGGCAGCACCGACCGTCCACGTCGCTAAAAGGGCAGCACCGACCATCCAAGTCACAAAAAGGGCAGCACCGACCATCCACGTCACTAAAAGGGCAGCAACGACCTCCTCGTCGGAATTATACTCCGCCTCGGAATCAAGTCAAGCAGACACTCCATCTCGGAGACACGCCAAGTATCAACCGTCTATGTCGTAAAAAGGGCAGTGCCAGCTTCCCAAAAAGCGGGAACCGAATCAAGTCGCCTCCACGTGAAAGAAGATCCATCAATTTCATGCACACAACCTACATACGCTGTGTGCATTTATTGATGGGGGGAAATTTATTGGGGTAAAAATTTACACCCCGGTTGACCAAGTCAAAATCAAAGTCAACCCCAAGCCAGTTGGGCCCAAGCCCAGGTCAAGTGAGCCAATGCCCGGGTCGAGCCCGAACATGAAGCGGACGGTCTCCCCCATGCCAAAATAAAAATTTGGTAATAAATAATTTAATTGTATTTATTTTATTTTATTTTATGAATAAATGTAAGAAAATGGGTATAAAGCCAAATTTTTGTAAAGCCCATGACTTATGTGCAAAAAGAAATGGCACATGAGCCATGGGATGGGCAAAATGCCATTTTTGTAGAGCCCAAGGGGCTATATGTAAAGTTTATAGCCTATAAAGGCAAGGATAATGAAAATATCCCAACAACTTTTTCTCTCTCCAAAAAGAATCAAGATCTGTGATCTTCTCCTTCCTCAAGGTTCTCAAAACTTTCTTCTCTCTTTGAATTAAATCAAGAGTTTTACTCTTCCTTTTATAAAACTAAATAGTTTTTCACCACAAAACCCACAAAGGAGAACTCAGATCTTCCATCAAATCTCAGAAAGGAGAGATTTTTAAAATCTCATACTTCTTGATTTCAAGATCTGGCCAACAAAGGAAGAAGAAGGAGACCCATCTCCAGAAATCCCACTTTGGGGAGGATCCAGGGCTCAAGGAGAGAAGCCCTCTTCATCAGCTTCAAAATATCCTAGGAGTTTAACTCCTCATATATATATATATCTACAAAATAACAAGTGTGCCTTTCTGGGAGTACAACTCCTATTGCAGGGACCAATTCCCTCTTGCGCTCAAAGCGCTAGCGCCCGAGCGCCCACGTGCCTGACACGTGGGACAGTATCGCTCAAAGCGCTAGCGCTCTTGCACTCAAGCGTTAGCGTCCGAGTGCCTGACACGTGGGGCGCTAGTGCTCAAAGCGCTAGCGCTCTTGCGCTCAGAGCGCTAGCGCCCGAGCGCCTGATACGTGGGGCGCTAGCGCCCAAAGTGCTAGCGCCCAAACCGCTAGCGCCCGAGCGTCTGACACGTGGGGCGCTAGCGCTCAAAGCATTAGCGCTCTTGCGCTTAAAGTGCTAGCGCCCAAAGCGCTAGCGCCCGAACGCCTGACACGTGGAGCGCTAGCGCCCGAGCGCCTGACACGTGAAGCGCTAGCGCTCAAAGCGCTAGCGTCCGAGCGCCCACGTGCCTGACACGTGGGGAGCTAGAGCTCTTGCGCTTAAGGCGCTAGCGCCTAAAGCGCTAGTGCCCGAGCGCTTTCTCCCACGCATCCTTTGGATGCCTTTTCTCCTTTATATATATATATGTGTGTGTGTGTGTGTGTGTGTATACATACACATACACACACACACACATACTCCACAACACTGTCCCTGTTAGAAAAAAATTTCTAACGGGGCGCTGCCCCGCACCCCGCAAGAGGGCTGCTAGCCCCCTTGACCCCCAGCCCCCTATCCGGGTAGCGGGACCCCGTGAAAACTCTGCGGGGCCCCCGATATATCCAAAACCCCCTTTCAAAACACAACACACATACACTGCACATTGATTTCGCATGACCTGTTTGACCCGTTAATCGTAGGTTCCCTCGCTCCAAAGGCGAGGGGTAATTAACGGCAGCTTAGTCCGCAGCTGCCGGAGATTCGGATCCCCACAATCAATAAACCCCAGCCTAACCTAGGCAGGGGGAATCTTAATGCGCCTGACAAGCGCGTGTGTATTCCTATCTCATTGGGGTGACGAAAAACACCCTACAAACTCCATATCTTAACAAACTCAAGATATGTAACCATTCTATGTCCAAATAGAATCAAGGCACTAATTTAGATGGAACCAGATTCAAAAGTCATACAACTGTTTCCAGTGCATATTACCTAATGGAAAAAAGGCTAATACAACATTACTCATCAAGGAGTAAACCTTCGGATGAGCAACCTGCGAGAGAATCAAGTTCTCAATATTATGATGGAATACCTAGCATAGGTATCTAAATCTTCGATCATCTCGAAGAACCATGATACTTCCAATGTATGGTTCTCTATTTTATTATTATACCTACAAACTTCTCAAAATCTTTGGACCTTGCATTATAATGAATGCGTGTCTAAAACCAGAGAACTCATAGGTAAACCTGAATGATGTAAGAGTGCCAACCCCTTGTCTCGAAGGACACTGGACATCATATGTTTTCTTATATAAGTCCCAAGAGTATACTAACTCAAATTCTGTGTTTTGTAAATTGAAAACTGTATCTTGGTCGAGAATGTCTTACCCCGTTATTCAATGCTTCTTAACTTATCCTCAACCGATAAAGGTAAATGTTTATAAAAAAATTTTAAAATGTATATCTCACTTTATAAAATAAAGGTACAGATATTTCATTTTAAAATTTGGTGCATAACAACGGTTATTCGAAATCAAATATTTGTCGTTAGGCAAAACCAGGCAATTTAATCCAATATCACCAATTACAACGAATTCCGATTTTGAGGATCAAACCGTCCATTTCCCAATATTCTACTCATACCCAGTATCTGTAACACCGTACTGATGTGAGATCCAAATCCGGTAAATACATACTTTGGAGTCAGAATTAATTGGGAAAACAGTTTTCTTTTACAAGTACATAGAAATACTAAAACATAACAATGTTTCAAGGGGATGGCCAGATATTCCTAGTAATGCCTTTTTTATTATCCAGATTCATGATAGTATTCGCAATTTCCTTTTCCCTCACTTCAATCTCTTTATATGTCTCTACATCTTACCTTCTGTACACCGCACTCAGGCTAATTGATTTTCTTCCTTCCCTATCTTTCGGTACTAGCCTAAGGTTTGGAAGAAGACTATCTAATAAGCTTAACAGGTATACTCTCGTAATACAAGGAGCTCTCGCAATCTGAGAGAAGTTAAAGGGAAGAGACAACCGAATAATCCTATTCTATTTCTCCAGAACATGTGGCCATCTTCGACTGAAGTAACTTCTTCGAGTTTGTATGTAACTATATGATGGTCGTTCTAAGTAATATGGATCATCGTAGTGATACGAAGTGTTTTGAAGAAATGTAAAGAGGACAGTAGGAGTAGTAGGGATATATGCGACTTTGTCGCGAATCAAGACAAGCCAAAGCCCAAGGGTGTAAGAAGGTTCGGTTAATTTGGTTCATGAGTTTTTAAGGTTTGGGGTAAGTCATGGGTCGCTGTATCCAGAGAGAGAGAGAAAAGAAATACTCAGCGTACACTCTATCAAAATTAGATTGGTTATCATTTTATCTAATCAGGATGGCTCCCACTGTTTTCTTGAATTCTGCTTCAAACCTTAAAAGGAGAACTAGTCAGGATCATTTACACTTTACAAGTTCGTTAACCGTTCAACCAGGCCAGTGTTGGTACTCCGAGGGAGGTCCCCCGTGCTTTTGCACGGCCCTAATTAATAACCTCATTTTCGCAGAGGCGTAACCTCGTTAACACTTTCTAGACACATAATAGGTTAAGCTAATTGTGAAGTGAAAAATCTTCCGAAAAATAATACATACTCATCAGTGAGAATCGGGACCCAACTATCATTGCGTGATAACTTTGAAGGAAGCTGACTAAAATTACCATACTCCAAAAGGTATGCCCAGACATGGCAAGTTTCCCATATATTTGAAACTCCTGATATGGTTTTTTCCCTAAGCGTCTTATGACCTTGGCGGATGCCAACAAATCATAATGCGCAAGTCAAGTTCTACCCGTCATTGTTCTGATTAATTTAGACCCATCCGTACTCGCCCTTGATGGATGCCAACAAGGCTGTATGGCTGTCTTAGATTAATGCATATCCATGCTACAGAAAAATAACACATAGCTACCGCACACTATACCTTGACGGATGCTAACAAACATAGCACGAATACTAGGCGCTATCTTTCTGAAATGACGGAGGGCTACGACTTGTTTTTGGCGAAAAACCTTTAACGTAATGAACTTGATATCGTTGAAAGAACTCGAGTGGCTTTGAAATGGAGTGGTTTAAGCTCCGCTTTTTAAAACTAGTAACATAAACTTTTGCTTAAGAGTGAACTCCCCGTGAAGGGATCAAGGCTATTCCCTCATAGAATGAGGTGCATGATATTCCTAACCAAACATCTCTATACAAAGCAAAAAATACGACTAAGAGTTTTTGACGAAAACCGAGTAGTTTTAAAAATTGGTTCCGACAATATCATTTAGGTTTATTTTCCTTGAATTATTCAGATAATGCGTTCCCATCATTTTAAGTTTCCAAGCCATAGAAGAAACAACCAAAATATCATGCTTTTATATGCCATCCGCATTCGCCATGGGGCCCCGTCATGCACCGTTAGCTTACTTAACTACCGGCAGAGCGGGGGCAGGACTGGCGTGGATACAAAACATATAGAAGCATATGCTATATATATATCAACATCGCAGACAGATAAAAATCATCACAGGCATGCGAACAACAATATGGAACAATGGATAGTCTAGGAGCCTCGCATTTCATTTGAGCCATAAATGGGATGCGACGTTCTCCGGTCGTGTGGATAGCCAGTGCAATAAAAAACCTGGACCCCTACGAGTGTGCAGGTTACCCGCTAATCCCAGAAGTGAGGCAACCCTAATCAACAAAGTGAATGGGCCACCCAACACTTCATGGAATCCGGTAACTTGAGCACCCTTTCATGGGTCAACCTATACCCCCTACGAGTGCGGCGAATAGCCCGCTAATTCTAGAGTAAGGCCCCTCCGGTCTCAACGCTATAAGATGCGGGCCCGTTGCCCTCTAGAACCCGGCTATTCGAGCACTCCTTTGTAGGGTAATCCTAGTACAGAAAAGAACAATATATACAATGGTGACATCGACGTCAACCTGGTTGTGCCCCAATAAAAGAATATACAAATTGGCAGAAACGACAGTCCAGATGTCGGACGCTCGCCTAGCAATAATGAATATACAAATGAATCTGAACTGTACAACTACCATTGCACTATAGGCTATCTAGCACGACAATCCATCCACAACATTAGTGCAACACAGAACATCAACGCAAATATTATGTTCATAAACTCGTCTGATTGTATATATAGCAACCAGTCGGATTATACTACGCTATGATATTCACGGTCACACAAGCAAACAAATGTACTGAAAACCATGAATTTAAAATTTTCATCGATTAAAACTTTTCGTATTGGCCCTAAGTACAAACCAGTACTCAAAAAAATCTGGGCTAAAACCAAATATACCAAAAATCACATTTCCATAATATAGAGCACCGGAAAAATTTTGGGGCACAACGGCCAAAACTTGATCGCGGAACCGCGGACAAATGCCACGTTAGGCGGCGGTTCTGTGGTCTGATTTTGGGCTTATGTGCCCAAATTTCTTTCTGGTCTCTCTATTTGCATGCACATAATTTTAATACAACCCGAACAATTTTTTGAACAACTTTAAAATTCGAACAGCGGGCATGTATTTGGAAATGGGATTCGGAAAAATCTGTCGATCGAAACTCTAAATAAGTGCAAACTAGCTAAGGTTTATGGAGTGGCTCTGATACCATGTTGGCTTCCGGCGCCCGCACAGCGAAGGCTGCGGTCGAGACGGAAGCGACAAAAAAAATTTCCCGGGCACTGAACGCGCGGACCTAATATACGATCTAAAATCCTAAACTAGCTAACTAGAAATGCAAGGGTTGAGAAACTACAACCTTTGTTGCGTGTCCACCCAATTGTGGAAGATCCCTTCAAGTTTGTAGATGGAGGGAATGGGCTTGAAAATCGACCACCATCGCAGAAGACGATCCATCCGAAGGACACCGGAAAAGGCTCTAACCGATAATCCAAACTTGCTAGGTGTGGATGGTCGATGATGTATGAATTTTTTCACTAAACTTTTTCTCTCTAAACTCATGCTCAAGAGAGAGTAAGAAGAAAAAGGAGAAGAGGAGAAGATGGCTAAGTGTCATCAAGTATGAAGCATGAAGCATCTAGGATGAAGAAAAAATCATCAAGTCCCTAAAGAAAAGAATGGCTACTAGCATGTATCAACCATGCATCAATAATGCATCCATAAATGATCAACAATAAATTCTAAAACCATACTTCTCTACATGCTTCATGCCACCATACCTCCACCTCATTCTCCCATTTAATTTTCTAAAATGAAAATCAAATATGATGTGTCCTTTTTCTAGAAGCATTCCCGTATAAATACGGAATACTTCATTCGGTATATGTATCGCTACATATACGTGTATCCATATAAAAATACGGATAGCACCAAAGAGAGAAAATGAATAGTGAACAATAATACTAAAATATATGTATCAAAAAATATATATATATAAATTATTAAATCAAAGCCTGATTTAATAATCTGGCTTAATTCTAAGCCGGCTAGTATTATCAACAGTCCGATTAAAATCCGTGTATCCTGTACACGTATTTAATCGGACTCCTGCATGTATCAACGTATGGCTCCTACATCTGTCGCCTGAACCGAGAAAACCCTTTGTGTGGAACTCTAAAGACTCGACAATACGCTGGCAGTGAGTTTAACCACAAGCACTGTTCCCTTATAAAAAAATAATAAATAAATAATGAACCAAAAGGGATGGAAAAATTCCCCAAATAGAGTATCACGTGCCCGCATGTGATGCACCTTAGAGCAAAAATTATAAGCATTACGCTTAACAAATAAGGCTGAAATTGAGCCTCACGTGCAAGCACGTGAGCATCTATATACAAAGTATATAGACGCCATCCTAAAACAAATAATAGGCCAGAAGGCGCATCATGTGACAACACATGATGCTTTTCTCTGGGACTGCTGCATATAAGCAAATCGGCCTAATGCCATTGGGTCACGTGCTACACGTGAGGACTCCTAATACCTTCTGAGCCGATAGAATTAAATTCTAAATAAGAGAGATCAAAACCTTATTTTGGGAAAAAAAATTTCCCAATTTTTCTAAACAAGAAAGATTGTGCTCTGTAAATCAGAGCACCGTTGGATTAAAAATCCAATGGTGGTTAAAAATCACCAAGCTACAGAATAAACTCTGTATGGGAAAATATTTTCCCAATCTTTCTAAATAAGAAAGATTGTGCTCAGTAAATCAGAGCACCGTTGGATTAAAAATCCAGTGGTGATTAAAAATCACCAAGATACAGAATAAGCTCTGTATGGGAAAATATTTTCCCAATCTTTCTAAACAAGAAAGATTGTGCTCTGTAAATCAGAGCACCGTTGGATTAAATATCCAATGGTGATTAAAAATCACCAAGATACAGAATAAGCTCTGTATAGGAAAATATTTTCCCAATCTTGTTAAAAACAAGAAAAATGTCTTCTGTAAAACAGGAGTCCCTGGGTCAAAGATCCAACGGTGGATAAAATCCCCGAATTAGTCAAAAATCTCTCAATGAGATATTTCCTTAACAAAAATCAACAAACTTGCCTCTGCTATATAAAGGACTCGAGACTGGAGAGAGAGAAAGAGGAGACCCCCCCATAAGATTTGAGAAAACAAAAAAGAAGAGGAGTTCCCTTTAGAGAAAAAGAAACCCTAGGTGAGGAAAAAAGACTTAGAGATCATTTTATCTCCTTTTACAAGAGTTTAACTCTTCCAAAAAAGAACTTAGTTCTTTCTCTGGTTGAGGTCTGCAGAAGCAGATCTCCCCACAAGTTGAGAATTTAATTCTCATCGGGAAGATTCTGTTATGCAATGCTAAAACTCAGAAGAAAGAACTAGGTTAGAAGAATTTAATTCTTTCAAAGATATAGGAATTTAATTCCTTTGATAAAACCAGGGTTTAACCCTACATAAGAATTTAATTCTTATAGAAACAAAGGACTTGAAATTCTCAAGACTAAGATCAAGAGCCCCATGCACATTAGCGTTCAATGTTATAACGACAGATCATGTGTTCCCACGTGAGCACCTCTGAGGAACAAAAAGGAACAACTGAGATCGAGTCACGTGACCCCATGTGACCTCCAATAGTGTTTAGCACTTAGAAAAGAATAGGAAGATAAATTTAAAGGAGACAGTGCCTATCTTGGTGGCGCCTCACGTGTCTACACGTGATGGTGAGAAGATTTAAGTGTTTAACACTTACATGTATAGAACGGGGGAATAAGCCCAAAGAAACAGTGCCCAATATTCAGGCGCCTCAGGTGCCACACGTGAGCGCTCCGAATTTCAGTGTTTAACACTGCTTAAGAGCCTCACGTGGGAGCATGTGAGCGCCAAACATTTATCAGTGTTTAACACTGTGAGAGGTCAACCTTAGCCCAAATTAGCCAAGTCTCCCGAGCCCAAAAACCTTTTGACCATCAATCAACCGAGCCTTCCTATACTCAAGTCCCTCCCAAATCGATCTTAGTTCCAGAGATGGCCAATGATCTCCTGACACGTGGCATTTAAAATAATGTTCGTTCCACCATGATCTCTCCCTTCAATCTGGAGTTCGGCTCAAGGGTACATCTCTCCACACCTCTGATATATGTCGTTGTAATTCTTCAACGATATCAGAGAGGTGGAGGGTCCCGACAACCAACAGCTCTTGAATGCACTCTCAAACCCGTGAGCATATCCCAATGGACCGTAATGTCCTTAAACTAGCCCATGGACCGTAATGTCCCTAAACTAGCCATGGACCGTAAACGTCCTTAAATTAGCTGTGGACCGTAACGTCCTTAAACTAAAATGATAGAGCCCAAATGCTCTTTCATTGGATCAAAAATGTTCCTGAACCCCCGTTAAGTAGATCTTAGTCTAATCTCGGATTAACGTATCCTTACAAATATTTAAGTTTATCTTAATCTCAAACAAGATTAACGATCCTTAAATCAAACCAAACCCAAATCTAAGAAAATATAGATTTGGACTAGTCCACGCCCTATGGACGACAACGCAAATTAGTCTCCGTATACAATCCACGGGCAACCAAAAATAAAACAAATACACACGACACGAAATGACCTTCTGGAGCAGGAGAAAGTGGTTATCGCTACGCGGTAACGTAATTAACTGCAGGGGATTGTGCCTGCAGGGAAGAGCGTCCCCACAATCAAAAACCCCTCACAACGAGGGGGAATCTGACGAAATCTGCTACAACGGCCGCATTCGTCCAGACCTCCGATGCATAGTGCCATAAATCAATTTAGCATCTTCGGAGAGATGGACGGATAAAACTTAAATAGCATCCATCCCCAAATTCAGGTAAGACGACCTACGCGGTTTCGTCCCTGTTTTTGGCGGTAAACAGATTCTGGCACACCCGGTGGGAGCTCTTCCTCTTTCCACACCACATTTCATGTCTCGTGTTCGCGAACAAATTGCGGTCTAATATGGTTTCCCCTGGATTCAAGGTACTAAGATTTGGTGTCTTGCTCCGTGCAGAAGAGAAGATGACATCGATGGCTTCCAACTGCACCAATTGCAACAGCAACTCCCACTCCGTCCCTGCTGGAGGAATGACTTATAAGCCCCAAGCGGCCTCCATCTTTGCAATGCCAGTGGAATAGGTGACTCAGGACACCACTGGACTGTTCTTCGGAACCATGCTCCTTCTAATGAGTTTCAATGCTTCAATACCATCACATGAGGCTCCAAAGAAGTCGGTATTCGATCGGCTTGCAACTACCACGACCCCTCTCAACGGGTCATCCAAGTCTGCCGCCTCAGTCTTCGATAGGTTGAGCCAAAACTCCACTGGGCCTGTAAAGAGGCCTGCAATACCTGAAGGAGTTATCCCGAAGCAGATAGCCATTCCAGCTCCGGTAAACGAAGTTATCAAAGGGGCTTCTCTTGTTAAGTGATCGGTCTTCGCAAGACTGGCCGTTCCAACTCCTGCTATGGGTGGGGTCGTTACAAGTGTTTCCCCTATTCGAAAGTCATTCTTCGACAGGTTAGACATTCCCTTTCAACGGACGTCAGTCTTCGACAGGTTGGGACCAAAAGCAGCCTCTCATCAAAGCAAGGGGCATGAAGAAGCCACTCCCATAACTGAACCTTTCCCATCTGTACGACATGCTCGACATCGCCACTGGCGCCGAGTAAAGAAGGCTAGGGGCAGTTCCTCCTCTGGACTTACCCCACCAGCCCCAACGGTAGAAATCAATGCTGTTGTTCCAACTGGGAACAGATTTGAGCTGCTCAGGAGGGTGCGCAAGAACTCTCCAACCGTCATACTGAAAACGTCTCCTCCGCCTGTTGAAAACATAACGCAGGTGAAGCCGGAATAGCCTCCTCAGCGGTTGTCCTCCAAAATCCACAGAGTTTGGCGGAAAGTCCAAGACTCTGTAATTGATCAAGATTATTCTCACTAGCTGAAGAAGACGAAGGCGCGGCAAGAGGAGGATCATCCCTCTGTCATACCATGAAAGGTATCGTCTGCATGGGTGCTTGCCGCAACGGCCCCCTCAACTTCGACCTCCCATAAGAGGAGAAGGCCAGAGAAGATCCCCTTGCCTGCGGTAAATTTCAAAAGCAGTGGACCCAAGTGCCCCAAGTCTGGGGGCATAGTAGTGCACACAGTGTACATGGCTTTCAGCAAAGAGGAAAGCCATACTTCCGTGGGTCATCAACCATTTACACGGTTTGTGATAAAGGTTTAGGAGCTACAACAAAAGCTCCAGGAGATGTTGACAAGGATGGCCGTACTTACTGGGCAGAAAGAAAGCCCAGAAGCATCGTCAGAACAACGCCAGGAGCAGGAGACCGATACTGAATTCCTACAGAGGGTGCTTGAAAAGAAAGATAAAAAGGCCGCAGAACAAGCGGATAATATAAAACAGATGGCGCTTCTGTTCCAAGACATGGTTGGGATGATGATCTAGCCGGATTCTCCAGCTGACGACCCTCCAATAATCATTGAAGACGACAGAGGGGAGACATCGAACCCTCATCCGGCTTTATCAGTAGCCAGGGAGGAGACGATCTCCAAAGCTGCCCTTGACGACTACATAACTCAACAAATACGAGCTCATCAGGCGAGCGAAGCGGCAGGACAAGTCATCAGAACTGGGCGACCTTATCCAGGCTGGTACGACCAAATTAAGTACCCACCAGGATATACGATCCCCAAATTCCATGTGTATAAAGGGACGGAAATCCGCACCAACACGTTGCTCAATTCAGAGCTCTATGCAGCAACATTGGAGACGATGACAAACTATTGCTTCGCCAATTTGTCGGCAGCTTGGTGGAGACGGTATTTGAATGGTACTCGGAGCTTCTGAATGATTCCATCAAGACATTTGCAGAAATGGAGCTACTGTTTACACAGCGGTTCGCAAGCGCAAGCGAGCGCACCCCAATCACGGCATTAATCAACGCCAGGGTGAAGCCGGGAGAAACCTGGGTTCAGTACGCAATTCGGTAGCGGAACCTATGGTCGAAGTGTGAACAACGCATAGAGGAAGCTCCTGCTGTGGGCATGTTCGTGGGGACCCTTGATCCTCTGGCAACTATATCCCAGTTTATGATGTTCTTCAAGCTGACCACCTTCCAGGCCTTGATTGACAAACTGGCCCAAATGGACCATAGGCCGTCCTCTTCAAAGACAGATCTTCGGAATGAAAAGGGCAGAGGGAAAGTGACCTTCATCGCCAACGCTCAACAACAATCGAGTGACCCGAAAACCGGTCATTCGCCAAAACAGCAGGCCACGAGCTCTCGAAGAGAAGTTCAGACTCCTTACTCGTTTCCCCAGGACAAAACGAGGAGACTATTTGACCTGGCGGTGCGCATTAGGCTCATCACTCTGCCGGATCCGAGATGCCCACTGCAATCGAGCGACATCAACAATCCCAATTACTGCCCCTACCACCGAATAGTGGGCCACCCAATCGAAGATTGTTACGTCTTCAAAAACTGGGTCGAAGAACAGTACCGGTAGGGCAAGTTCGCGTTGTCCGAAAACTGGAAGGTAAACTCGCCGCAGCAGCACGCTCCTAAAAAGGTGGACACGCCGGGAGAATCATGCTCATTTATAAAAGAAGCTCTGTGGGAAGTGGCCCTTTCAGCTAAAACTAAAAGAATGCTAAAGGATCTTCAAGTATGTCCGACAATTAGGTGGAAGAGCCCGCTGGAGCCTGAGATCACTGACGGAATGCTGAGGCCGCGCCCAACGCTGAAAGTTGGTAACGATGGACAAAACCTCCAGGCCAAGCCTCCGAAGTCTTCAAAGAAAAAGAATAAGGCCAAGAGGCCCATGCAGCTCGACGGCAATCGTACGGGTCTGCAAAAGTACATCGATGCGCTAGAGGAATACAACTAAAAAGCACGGACCCCAGTCACACTGAAAGAATTCCTCAAGAATATTCTTGAAAACGGAAACAATGACATTGATGAAGGAGACGATTCTTCGGAAGAACCCGAGGATTATGTAGCGAGTTGCCACATGATCTCTCACTCATCGAT
The DNA here is from genome assembly GCA_030015575.1 of Agapanthus africanus. Lineage (NCBI taxonomy): Eukaryota > Viridiplantae > Streptophyta > Magnoliopsida > Asparagales > Amaryllidaceae > Agapanthus > Agapanthus africanus. The sequence continues at coordinate 365,598,933 of JASDDO010000029.1, forward strand.
AAATAGCAAAGAAGTTCCTGACATAGAGAAACTGGGGGCAGGTCCAAAACCAAAATCCATGGAACCGTCAGATGACCTTATTGACAAGCTGTTGAACGAAGCTCTTCAAAAGAGCAAAGTTGATCGAGAATGTGAAGCGGCCATTTACGAAAAGGCCAAGCGTCTGTGTCAGGCCGAAAAAGCTCCGGTAATAAGAAGTCATAAAGTACCCCAAACGTATCAAAGTGCCCCTGCCACCAGCAAAAACAGGATCAAGATAAGGAAGCAGTTCGCCAAAGCTCTGTTGATGGGAATAAAACTGCCACCTTCCAAAGAAAATACTTCCGGGAATATGTGCCCCAACGAATCGGATGTCCATCCGAAATACTACTTGTATCATTGGAGGGTCGCACACCCTACCGAAGAGTGCAATGCCTTCAAGAAGTGGTGGCAGGGATATGTTGCCCACCGACAACAATTCAAGCGAATGAAGCGCAAAGCCCGTCGGGAGCAGAGAAGCGTGACATACGAGCGTGAAGGAACATCCGGTAACTGTCATATGGTTGATGCCATCCCGACAAGAGCAAAACCTCAAGTTCTTACCTTCGGGAGCGATTCGGACAAAGAAATGCCCCTCGGTCCTCTCTTCAAAGAATCCTCCTCTGGAAAAGAAGAAGAGATGAAGAACTGTGAGAACATTCAGCTGCGTAACCGTACGTTGCCTGAAAAGAATCTCGGACCCTCAAACAAAGGTTCGGGCAAAAGGGACAAAGGAAAGGAAAAAGTCCCTGAGGAGATTGCTCTCGATGATAGAGTTGTCGAAGAGCTCACAGCTATGGACCCGCTGAAGAAGAACAAGGCGGATTACAATGTCCTAGCGCATCTGAGAAAGATACCTTCATAATTGAGTATTTTGGATGCCCTTCTCCTGTCTAAAGAAGCACGAGATTCCTTGATCAAGGCGTTACAAGAGCCCGTCCAGTTTCAAGCCTTCCTGGCGGAAGAAAAGATGAAGGACGAGATGGAAGAAGTCCACACGGTTGATATCACCTTCAGCGATGAAGACCTCCTTCTCGGAACGTGCGAGCACAACCGTCCGCTGTATGTAACTGGATATTGTCACGATATCAAGATAGGGAAGATCCTGGTCGACAACGGGTCCTCCGTCAACCTTCTCAACGTAAGGGTGTCGAAGAAGATTTGCATGAACGTACAACACCTGGCTCGGGATAAAATTACCATCTCCGGTTTCGACTCGCAGTCATCACAAACGCCGGGGTCCGTAATATTGACACTACGCTTCGGGCTTCTCATCATCGACATCAAGTTCCATGTTATTGACGCCAAGACTTGCTACAACGCTTTGCTCAGCAGGTCTTGGTTACATGAGTACAACATCATCCCTTCTACACAACATCAGTGTATGAAGTACTTCAAGGACGGTATCGAGTACATAGTTACAGGGAAGCTGAATCCATTCTCCGTAAATGAATTCCACAAATATGAAGACGCCAAATACTTCTTACCAGACTTCGAAGACAAGTTCGCAAATATGAAGACGCCAAATACTTCTTACCAGACTTTGAATACGTGGAGAGATGTCGCAAACCGGAGAACAAATAAAAAGCCATCTTCACTATCCCGATATTCGGGAGCGATACCGAAGAAGATGAAGAGATAGTCTACTTTGGACAACCCCAAGGAAATAGGCCGGGACCATCTACTCCTATTTTGGTCTTTGGCAGTGACTTTGAGTACGAGGCCAACACAGTATTCTCCGTCCGCCCGTCAATACAGGCCTTTGCTGGAGCTGACCAGAGTTTACAGATTACCCTGGTCCCGCAGCGGCATTACAAAGAACTTGATGCACTTGATATGTATAGCGTGCAAGAGCTGCAGACCTTCTACGTCTTTCCTCGCCAAAGAAGTGAGAAAGCGATCCTTTTCTACAAATCCGCGGAGACTAAAGTGGAGAAAGAAGTATGGCGCGGTACTGAGCCTGCGCTCGAAAGACTTCAACCAATCTGTCTTCCCAGATACTACGCAGAGGGACTGAAAAGGCTATTAAGATGCCAAGGTGTACCCTTCAAACAGACTGCTCGACAAGCCCAGTTCTATAACAAGATTTGGAATGCTCCCGGGACTCAGCAAAAGATACCCAACGGAAGAATGGAGACGACCGGCCTTGGATACGTTCGGTCCAAGAAACGGGAGCGATTCCATGGCTGCCATATCATAAATAACTCCGATGGAGAAGTGAATACATTTCCAGATAGCGTTGATGTCGAACCAGGGCGAGATCCTGTCATACGAATATCAAGTCCGTCATTTGAAGAGAAGATTGACAAGCTAATAAGAGAAGCAGGTCAAAGGGTTTGGGATGATCACAGCTGCGAAATGGCCATTTACGAGAAAGCCAGGACGCAACGTATCATTCAGCAGGCTACGGAGGATGACGATCCCCTTCACCTTCAACCCACTGTGCGCGCTTGTGGAAAAAAGAAAGCCCGACGTAGAAGCAATGATAAGATCAAGAACGAGGACGGCATTCAAAGACAGCAAAGCGGATCTAAGAAGCTACGCGAACGAGGAAAAGTCAGCTGGAACCCGTCTTTAATGAAGACGATGGGTCGGGAGTACTCTTTCCCTCAAGACTAAACAAGGAAAATATTCAACCTTGTCATGAAGTATCAAATGATGATGCTTCCGGAGTCTCCCGAACAGATAAACGAGGTCCATCATCCAGATTACTGCTCCTACCACCGAGTAGTGGGACATCTTCTTGAAGACCGCTTCACCTTCAAAAACTGGGTTGAAGATCAGTATCAGCAAGGCAGGTTTGCTCTATTCGACGGTTAGAGGGTAGCCCTGTCACGAAAGCATGAGCCGAGAACAACCTACACTGCGAGGGAAAGTCTAGATCAGCATCGAACTTTGAAACGAGCTCGTACCTGCCATATGATAACATTTTCAAAGGAGGAAGAGCACGAGAATATGAACGACCTCTCCCAATGCTTCGCAAATGAAGATGAGAATGAGCCGATTTCAGAATTTCTACCGGGGCCAAAAGAGCTGGAAGATAGGATACACACCACAGCAGACAACTTGAGAAAATTGACTTAGGGACGACAAACGACCCAAGGCCAACGTTCGTCAGTGAGCTGCTATCTGAAAAACAGGTAGCCATATTAAAGGACGTGCTTATGTAGTATAAAAAATGTTTCTCATGGAACTATTCTGAGATGCCGGGATTAGATCCAGAGATAGCTGTGCATAAACTAGCGATATCGCCGGACGTCAAGTCAGTAAAACAGGCGCCAAGAAGAATGCGACTTGAGCTTGAGATGAGTATCAATGCCAAAATTAAGAAGCTAATCGACTCCGGTTTCATCCAAGAAGTTCAATATCCTGACTGGATCGCCAATATCGTTCCGGTAATGAAGAAAAATGGGACAGTACGTATCTGCATAGTTTTTCAGGATCTCAACAAAGCTTATCCGAAAGATGACTTCCCAGTGCCCGTCACCGAGTTGATGATCGATAACACATCCACCCATGAAGTCTTCTCCTTCATGGATGGATCCTCAGGGTACAACCAATCAAGATGCATCCGGGAGACCAAAAGCACAGTGCTTTCCGGACTCCGCTGGGCATATTCTGCTACAAAGTGATGCCATTCGGTCTGAAGAACGCTGGCGCCACCTACCAGAGGGCCATGACAAAGATCTTCGATGACCTCGTACACGAAATGCTATCGAATGTTATATTGACGACCTCGTAGTGAAAAGCAAATCGTACGAGGAGCACTGGGAGCATCTGAAGATAGTGTTCCAGCGCCTTTGGAAGTATAACCTGAAGCTGAACCCTCTGAAATGCGCATTTGGAGTTTCCTCGGGCAAATTCCTGGGATTCATCGCACGACACTGGGGCATCGAAATAGACCCGTCAAAGATCAAGGCGATCATGGAAATGCCTGCGCCAAGAACCCTCAAATATCCGCGGTCTTTCCAAGGAAAGCTCGCGTATATCCGGCGGTTCATAGCTAACCTCTCCGGCAATTACCGCCTTTACAATCATCTAATGAATAAGGGGACCCCGTTCGTTTGGGATCGCAAATGCCAAAGCGCACTGGGCGAAATCAAGCAATATCTGCAGAACCCGCCGGTACTGACCGCGCCGGTCAAGGGAAAGCCCCCCATCCTTTACACAACAGCCCTTGAAGGTTCCTCAGATGCGTTATGGGCACAGGAGAATGACCAGGGGAAGGAGAGAGCTCTCTATTATTTGAGTCGAGTCCTTCTGGGGGTAGAAAACAACTACTCCCCTATCGAAAATCATTGTCTGACACTGATCTTGGCAGTAACAAAGCTCCGACATTACGCCTTGGAAAATGTGGTCCATCTTATATCAAAGGTGGATCCTCTCAAGTATTTGATGTCAAGAGCCATGCTAACATGAAGGCTTGCCAAATGGGCCCTCCTCTTGATGGAGTTCTCGATAGTATATTGACCCTCAAGGCAATAAAAGGCCAGGCCATCGCTGACTTTCTCGCTGAACATCCGATACCTGCCGACTCTCCCTTGAACTGTGAGTTACCGGACGAACACGCGTTTGACGCAATTGACGGGGAGAAAGAAGGGAATGATACCCGATGGGAACTTTACTTCGATGGAGCGTCCTCCTTGGAGAAGCGAAAGCAAAACACCCCCATGATTAAAGCCGGGATGGGCCTTATCTTCGTGACTCCACAAGGAGGGATTATGCGTTTTCCCCTTTCCTTAATGGAGCCAAGAACAAACAATGAAGCTGAATATGAAACTTTGATAGCAGGTCTAGAGATTTCTGTTGACATGGGCATTGAAAACTTCCTCATATATGGAGATTCCCAACTGGTCGTTAGCCAAGTAAATGGTGACTACCAGACGTGCAAGCCATAACTGATCAGGTATGGTGGAAGAGTGCAGCAGTTGCTGACGCAAATCCCCTCCTACACCCTTAAAAAAAATACCGTGTGAGGAAAATAGCAAGACGGATGCGTTAGCCAAGCTCGCTAAAGAACTGGCCGACGAAAACCTCGATGACGTAAAGATCATTGTGCAAAGTCGCTGGATTCTCGCTCCAGCAGAAATATCTCCGAAGACATCTAAAGGAGAGGAAGCAACTAAATAAGAGGCCTTCCAATTGGAGGATGAAGAAAGGGCGAAGGATTGGAGAGAAGTCTTTATAGACTACTTCAAATCCCATCGAACGCCCGACAACGCGTCGTCAAGACATCAGCTCATTAAGCGAGCCCTGTCTTTCGCTTTCGTCAATGGTACTCTTTATAAGAGATCATTCGATTCTCTATGGCTGAAATGCTTGGGACTAGAAGAAGCAAAAAGGGTCATCCAAGAAACTCATGACGGACTTTGCGGTTCCTATCAAGCTAGGCCAAAGATGAAACTAAAAATCAAAAGAATGGGTTACTATTGGCCTGCAGTGGTTCAGGATTGCCTCGAATATGAGAAGCAGTGTCACTCGTGCCAAATTCATGAGAACTTCATCCATCAGCATCCAAATCCGCTACATCCGACAGTGGCTACTTGGCTGTTCGAAATGTGGGGAACCGATATAATCGGGCCCATCGAGCCAGTATCGTCCAGAGGACATCGGTTCATATTGGCAACAACCGATTTCTCTAAGTGGGCAGAAGCAATACCGCTAAGAGAGGTGAAGATGGAGAACATTCTCCATTTCTTCAAGACACACGTCCTTTACCGGTTCGGCACTCCGCGACGGATTATCTCAGATAATGGGCCAGCCTACAGAAGCCATAAGATCAGCCGCTTCTCACAGCAGCATAAAATAGATTGGAGATATTCTTCAGTTTATAATCTCCGAGCTAACGGTCTAGCTGAGGCTTTCAACAAGACCTTGATAAAGATCATAAAGGAAACGGTGTCCAGAAATAAAAAGGTCTGGCACGAAAGATTGCATGAAGCTCTCTGGGCCTATCGGACTACGTTCAAGACGGCCACGAACACAACGCCATTTGCATTAGTATTCGGCACGGAAGCGGTACTTCCCCTGGAGATAGAGCTATCCTCTCTACGAGTGACGGTTCGGTACGAACTAACGGATAAAGAGAATGCCCATCTTTGACTTGAGGATCTTGATGCCCTCGATGAAACTCGTCTAATGGCGCAGCAAAACCTAGAAGCTTACAAAGCAAGGATGACGCGCTCATACGAAAGATTGGCTAGGCCATGAACATTCTGCCAAGGCAAACTTGTGCTAGTCGTCAAAAGACCTATGATCCCCAACCGTTCCAAAAGGGGAAAATTCGAGCCGAACTATAAGGGCCCGTACATCATAGACAAGGTCTACCAAGGTGGGGCTTACTTGCTCATGGATATGCATGGCGAAAGACCTTTCCGACAAATAAACATCCGATTCCTGAAAAAATACTATGCCTGACGAGTCACGGCCCAGGTCAATGATAGATGACGACGCTTATGTCCGCTCACTATCCTCTTGAGTCAAGACTCTAAGAGTAGTACCCAACAGTGCTCCGTCTCAAACATGGAGAGCAACGGACCGTAACGTCTTTAAACTAGCTATGGACCGTAACGTCTTTAAACTAGCTATGGACCGTAACGTTCTTAAAACTAACAACGGACCACAACGTCCTTAAACTAGCTATGGACCGAGATTTCCCTAAACTAATAACGGACCGAGATGTCCCTAAAGTAACAATGGACCGATATGTTCTTAAAGTAACAACGGACCGAGATTTCTTTAAACTAACAACGGACTGAGATGTCCCTAAATTAACAACGTCGCCTCAAACACGGTGATAGTGAAATGCAAGTCCACGAATCCCAGCGTTGAGGACTGCAACTCAAATCCCACCTGCAAACGGATGAATCACATGCGGTGAAACTATTCTCGAGAGCTTCCTCGCCAAAAAAAGGTATGTCCACAAGCGAAATGGGCACGGATGAAAACCCGAAGGGCGCCGTGAGTAAAAACAGCAGGACTACCGGCGAGTTTGTGAATACCGAATGGGCGCAATCTCGTTAAAGTAAAGACACCAGTAAGGTCCTCTCGACCTTGTGAGGACAAAATACCTGTGTGAGATCCTTACGACTCATAAGGGGGTAACACACTTAGGGATCCCCACGATTCCTGAGGAGAAATTGCACTTACAGATCCTCACGACTCGTAAGGAGAATTTCCCCTATAAGATCTTCATGGCTCGTAGGATTCAAAAAGCCTTTAAGCTACAGGGATCTGAACCTGTTCTTAAGCCATCGCATTCCCCAAGATTGCCCTACAAGAAGTTCAATATCGACCCTTGTATACAATCCACGGGCACAAATAAACGTTTCACCCACCAAGATCCACCAATGGCGTGAAATTCCCCGATATGGTGAACGACACTTATAAGTCCTCTTGACTTATAAGGAGAAAACACTCTTGTAAGATCCTTACGACTCACAAGAGAACACACACTTAAGAATCCTTACGATTCCTAAGGAGAAAACACACCTATGAGATCCTTACGACTCGTAGGGAGAAACACCTTTATGAGACTCTTACGGCTCATGAAGTCAAAAGCCTTAGTCGACAGGATCCTAACCCTGTTTGCTAAGCCACCTTTGCTTGAATCGACAAAGGCAAATGATGATTCGCTCCTGGCCATATTCCAGTTGCTGCGATACTCTTGCTAAGATTGGTATCAGATCCCAAGTTCCATACTTGCAGCAAAATCAGCGAGCCAAAAATGCATATGAAATAGCCGAAATGATAGGGTAACTTGCAACAAAATTAGCAAGTAAAATATATGCATACAAAAATAGCCGAAATGATTGGGCAACTCGCAATAAAAAGCAGCGAGTAAAGAAAAAGAAAAAGAGACAAAATGATTGGGCACCGCGAAAAGATAGCCGAAATGATTGGGTAATCGCGACTTTCGCGATATAAAAAGCTGAAATGATAGAGTATCGCGGAAAGAAATAAAATAAAATGAAATTTTGCCCTGCAGCTTAGATCACATCGACCCTTGTATACAATCCATGGGCACAAACGAAAAGGGAACCATATTGTCCCACCAGGCCTCATCAAAAGGAAGCCAGATCTTGATGGCTACATCTACAGCCTAGAAATCAACAATGGCGTTCCTTCTCGTTCCAACCAGAAGCAGAAACGACGTCAGCAAAACGGAGCCAAGGCAAAGTCCCTTAGTTCCAAATCTCGACGGTTCACAGACAGCCTAGAGACTACCTCGGAGCCACGACAAAGTCCCCTAGTTCCAAATCTCAATGGTTCACAGACAACCTAGAGACTATCTCGGAACCATGGCAAAGCCCCTAGTTCCAAGTCTCGACGACGCCATCCACAACCTAGAGATCAACCAACAACGTTCTTCCTCCCTCCAGCAGGATACATGCGGGACATCAACAAAACGGAGCAATGGCAAAGTCCCCTAGTTCCAAATCTTGACGGTTCGCGGACAACCCAGAGAAAACCTCGACATTCGTCGCAATATCGCAGAAACAATATCAACCAACGAAGCAAAGGAAGATCCCTAGCTTCAGGGTCTTGACGGCAACTCAAATGAGACCTGAAAGACTATCGGAGACCATCCCACTCCAGTGCGGAGTGCTCATGACTCATCGGGGCTCCCAAACTGAGCCTAACCTCAAGTAAAAAGCGACATGGAATATCCCTAATGCTTGCTCTTTCGACGGTAAAATTACCTGGAAGATTACTTGAAGATGTCTTGTCTATCCCCCGAAGGGATCAGAGACACGACATTCGAGGGGCTACCCGAACAGCAAGATTGCATATCGGGAAATATATCAGCCAACGCGACGATGCGACGGGTAAAAACCCTAGTACCACAGACCCTAACAGACTTCTATTAGCAGGAGTTAACTGTGACGTTAGGAAACCCTTGCGAGAACTTTTCGATTCGTCTCGACTCGTCAGGAAATTAGTGTCCTTACGAGAACTTCTCGATTCGTCTCGACTCGTAGGGAAAAGCCTTAGGTAATGGGGATAAGGACATGTTTCCTAAGCACTGGGTCCCTGCAAGTAGGTCCAAGACGGGTTATTGCATACTATTCATGGGCCACACTCTCCAAAGTCGAATATCGATAAGGAGGGAAACAACCACTTACGAGTCCTCTCGACTTGTAAGCAGGAAAAATTCACTTGTGAGATCCTTACGACTCTCAAGAGAAAATGCATTTAGGAGTCCTCACGACTCCTAAGGAGAATATACACCTACGGGATCCTCTCGACTCGTAGGGAGATAAGCCTTTATGAGATCCTCACGGCTCATGAAGTTGAAAAGTCTTAGGCGGCAGATCTGAACCTGTTTCCTAAGCCATCGCTGCTCTGCAAGGAGATCAAGATAGACTATCTACAAGACGCATTTGCTAAAGAGACACGACAGTACGACTATGTATGTGCTTAAATAGAAATGGTTTCCAAAACGTGCTGATTTATATACGACACTACGATAGCACTCGCACTTAAAAGAAAAGTCTTAAAGGTAAAGTATAGAAGCTCATGTACAGAGGTGCAATACACGTACAAATATATGATGAACAGAAAATATTCAACAGAAAACATTCAACAGTCGATAATAAGAAAAATAAATCGATATAAATATACTACTCTACAGGGAAAAGATCACCAAATATGGGGTCAGAGATACAGGGGTTAACAAAACAAAATATTAAGTTCTCCAATTCCCTCTCTACCCTCTCCACCATGTTGAAGCGACGGTCTTCGCGAGGAGTCGCTCCCCACCGATTAGCGCCATACTCATCAGTGAAAGCAGACATGATAGCCCGCCGGGCTCTTATCTGACTAAGCAACTGAACCGAGCGATCCTTCAGAGCCTGGGTAATTAAGTGTGCCTCGTGGAAATACTCAATTTTTCCTCCGCCGTATCAAGAATCGCCGGGGTCATCTCTGCCGGATGAGGGGGATATCAGCAAGCACGGACAAGAAAATCATCCTGAACCAAATGGAACCCATGGGAAGAGGAGAGCCCCTACGGGTCAGGAGTTCGTACAAGGCCATGTCATATTGGTCATCAGTGAGAAAAGGATCCGCTAACTGCGCGGAAAATCGAGGAATGATCTCCTCGATAGGCACCTCTCAGGGTTGCCGACGAGTGTGGGGACGATTGCAAGCCATAACCTTTGGTTTGTTTCTCAAGATGATCACCCTAAGATCTAAATGGTTCTCTCTGTGTGAAGAAAGAGCAAGATGTAGTTTCAGGTTATAAAGAGGCGCATTCAAAGTTATGCACAAAAAATGTCATGCATGGTGGAGCTATTCCCAAGGCCAAAAAAGGGAGGGCATGGGAAAAGAAAAAAGGTAACTCATTGGAATTACAGTAGGGAGGCGAAACAACCCTATCAGCAGAGCCTCACGTGCATGGCACGTGAGCACCCGTATTGATCCCTTTTGAAAAATAAAACGGCACCGCACGTGCATAACCCATGAGCGCCGGCACTAGTTCAAGATTAAACTCCCCAGCAGCGCCTCATGCGCAAAACACGTGAACACCAACAACAGTATAACAACACCTCATGCAGAATACATGTGAGCATAAAAAAGGGGAAAAAGAAGAAGTTTTGTCATTCATGCTCCAAGAACTTATACATGGTATAAAAACAACAGAAAATATTTACAATGGTAAAACACTTGATCCTGGACATGGATTGAGGAATTCAGAAGTAAGGCCGAGTAAAATGCTTCTGGCTTTTCTGACCATTCTCGTGTGCATCTTCTCACGAGTACAAGCGTCAGGATTCTCACTGATGTCATCCGTCCTTTGATAGGCAGATATTATCATCATTTGTTAGAAAACTTGATGCAAGATATCAACAAGACCATCTTGCCGCCTCTTTGAGATTAAGCCCATCAGATATACTGAGTGCGCCTTATCTTCGGCATCATCAAGAGCCTCAAGCGGCATGGCTTCGTAAAATCCAGGAAGCGCTTCCCAAATCGCCCCTATGATGATCTTTAATAGAGCAGAACGACAGGAAAGCAGTCGACCGTTGTATTCATCGAAGCGATGCAAAACCTCAGCGTATTGAGCATCCGTAAACTCCTGGTTTTGACAACGGCCTTGGACGCTAATGTCTTCATAGGAGATAATTTCATCAAGATAATACAAATAAACGGCTATAGTATCTAAAAAAAAATCAGTGAGAGTTTAATAATCAAAATGATCAAGAAAATGCTTATTATGAGAATCTAAAAAACGGACACGGGAGTTTAAACAACTCTTGACTTCCTCATAGAGAAAGCAAGTTCTGTTAAAATACCCAACAAATTTGAATTTGTGCAAGTAAGGAAAAACCCTACGAAAATGTTCTCGAGACCATCAGGGAATGAAATTCCTGAAGGGCCCTTTTGATCCTCAGAGCAGAGCTCTTTGGTGAGAAATTAAATTCCTTTTATGCAATGGAATTAAATTCCAGAAACCCCTATGAAGAGGAAATGAAAAATAAAATGCCATAAGTCCTCAAAGGTCAGAGGAGGAATGCCCAAGGTATTGAGGGTTACTACTCAAAGATTACGTCTTTGGATCTCCGAGAGATGGGTTTCAGAAGAGATTAAAGCTCTCATGATGGATTTAAAATCCAGAGGTTTTCTTTAAGAAAAGGGTTCTCTGATGTTCAAGATCTTTACCTAGAAAATGTTTCTTTTTCTAACAGAGTTTAACTCTGGAAATTGTAATTGACAGAGAACTAAGCTCTGAAGAGGAGAATTAAATTCTCGAAGAAGACATGCAAGGAAGAAGATGAAAGAACAGTAGCTTCCCAAAGGACAAACCCTTGCATTTATAAGACGTGACAAGGGCGGTTCACCTCCCTGTTCCCCTAGGCAATCCAACGGCTGTAAAGGTGACAACGTTGCACTCACGTGCAACCCACGTGAGAAAAACACTGTGGGGGCATTTGTTCCTTTATAAAAAAATAATAAATAAATAATGAACCAAAAGCAATGGAAAAATTCCCCAAATGGAGCATCACGTGCTTGCACATGATGCGCCTTGGAGCAAAAATTATAAGCATCACGCTTAACAAATAAGGATGAAATTGAGCCTCACGTGCAGGCACATGAGCATCTATATACAAAGTATATAGGCACCTTCCTAAAACAAATAACAGGCCAGAAGGCGCATCACGTGCCAACACCTGATACTTTTCTCTGGGACTACTGCATATAAGCAAACTGGCCTAGTGCCATTGGGTCACGTGCTACACGTGAGGACTCTTAATACCTTCTGAGCCGATAGAATTAAATTCTAAATAAGAAAGATCAGAACTCTATTTTGCGAAAAATATTTTCCCAATCTTTCTAAACAAGAAAGATTGTGCTCTGTAAATCAGAGCATCCAATGGTGGTTAAAAATCACCAAGCTACAGAATAAGCTCTGTATGGGAAAATATTTTCCCAATCTTTATAAACAAGAAAGATTATGCTCTGTATATTAGAGCACCGTTGGATTAAAGATCCGATGGTGATTAAAAATCACCAAGATACAGAATAAGCTCTGTATGGAAAAATATTTTCCCAATCTTTCTAAACAAGAAAGATTGTGCTCTGTAAATCAGAGCACCGTTGGATTAAAGATCCAATGGTGATTAAAAATCACCAAGATACAGAATAAGCTCTGTATGGGAAAATATTTTCCCAATCTTGTTAAAAACAAGAAAAATGTCTTCTGTAAAACAGGAGTCCCTGGATCAAAGATCCAACGGTGGATAAAATCCCCGAATTAGTCAAAAATCTCTCAATGAGAGATTTCCTTAACAAAAATCAACAAAATCGCCTCTTCTATATAAAGGACTCGAGACTGAAGAGAGAAAAAGAGGAGACCCCCTATAAAATTTGAGGAAAAAAAAGAAAGAAGAGTTCCCTTTAGAGAAAAAGAAACCCTATGTTCCCTCATAAAATTCAAGGAAAAGCCCCAATGGGGCATCACGTGCCTACACGTGACTGTTCCCCACCGAAACACGGAGACGCGACTGCATAGGTCCGTCTTGCCTGAATTTCGGGGCAGATGCTAATTGGTGCTATCTGTCCACCTCTCCGAAGATGCCAAGTTGATTTATGGCACCATATATCGAAGGTTTAAACGGATGGGGCCGATATAGCAGACTTCGTCAAATTCCCCCTTGTTTGAGGGGTTTTTGATTGTGGGGACACTCTTCCCTGCAGGTGCAAACCCCTGCAGTTAATTACGCCACCGTATCGCGGTAACAACTTTCTCCTTCTCTATATGGTCACTTCGTGTCGTGTGTGTGGGTTTTGTTTGTGGTTGCCCATGGATTGTATACGGAGACTAATTTATGTTGTCGCCCGTAGAGCATGGATTAGTCCAAATCTGTATCTTCTTAGATTTGGGTTTGGGGTTGGGTTTAAGGATACGTTAGTCTCATTTGAGACTAAGATCAACTTAAACGTATGTTAAGGATACGTTAGTCTAATTTTTAGACTAAGATCAACTTAACGGGATCATTTAGATTCGACAAAAGAGCATTTGGACTCTATTGTTTAGTTTAGGGATATTGCGGTCGATTACCAGTTTAAGGACGTGGTGGTCCAATGTTAGTTTAAAGACATCGCGGCCGATTGTTAGTTTAAGGACATTGCGGTCCATGGTTAGTTTAAGGATATTACGGTCCAATGTTAATTTAAAGACATCGCGGTCGATTGTTAGTTTAAGGACATTGCGGTCCATGGTTAGTTTAAGGACATTGCGGTCCAGGTTAAGGACATCGTAGTCCATAAGTTTAAGGACCCCACATTCCGTAGTTTAAAGACATCGTAGTCTATAAAGTTTAAGAACATCGTAGTCCATGAGTTTAAAGACCCCACAGTCCGTGAAATGTGTGGTTGTCGGGACCCGTCACCTCTCTGAAGACGTTGAAGGATTATAACGACAGATATCCGAGGAGTAAAGAGATGTACCCTTGAACTGGTGTGAGTTGGTTGAAAGATCTGTAGTCCAATTTGGAACCGAGATCTGTTAAATATTCGTGAGCAGATGGGCTCAGTTCAATATAAGTTGAGAACTTATGGCCAATATTAGGCTAAGTCCAATAAGATTAAAATGTTTAACATTTTATTGTCCAGGGCTGTTGAGCCTTTATTTGGGCTTAGCCCTTTTAATAATGCTGAGCATTAGATCCTGACATTTTTTTTGTCTTGTATTGAATGTATAGCATTCATCAGAACAATGTGTGTTCTGACAGCGCGCCACGTAGCGCGCCAGGCGCTTTGCGCCAATTAAAGAGCGCATTGCGCTTCTGCCAAGTAGCGCACACGAAAAGGACACGTGTCGTGCTTGGCGCTAAGCGCCAGATGATGGGCGCATTGCACCAGTTTATGCGCGCATTGTGCTTTCAATTTATGAGCGCGTTGCGCTAGTTTGGTGGCGCACAAGTGAGTGACACATGGCGCGCTTGGCGCTGAGCGCCAGCCCATGAGCGCAGTGCGCTGTTTCAGAAGCGCAAAGCGCAAGTTGCATACGTGGTTGACATGTGGCACGTTTTAGCGTTGAGCGCCGGTCCATGGAGCGCAGAAGCGCAGTTCAAGAGTGTAAGGCACTTTTCAATAGCGCAAAGCGCATTTGATCAAATTTATGATCTGTGAACAAATTTATGTTCTTTTTAAAGGAGGCTTTGCCTCAAGATTCAAGAACAACAGTTCTTGTTTTTTTTGAAAGGGCTTTGCCTTTGTAGATCAATGATCTGTGAATGAAGTAAATACTTCTTTTGTTTTTATGATTAGATCTTTTGATCTCTTTTTATAAAAGACCTTGGTCTTTTGTAGATTTATGATCTTTTAAGAAGATAATTCTTCTGTTTTAATGAGATGATTTCATCTCTTTGTTCAAGAATCATTCTTTTTACCTTGAAAAAATGATCTTCTTTCAAGAGCTTGCTCTCTTTCTTTTGAGTTTTCTCAAAGTTTGTAGGGTTTTTTTTCTATATCAGACTTGAAGTCTTGGGGCCTTTATATAGGGCAAATTGATTTGTTAAATCAGTTAAAGAGATCTTTCTCTGATTGATTTGGGGATGTTTCCCTACCGTTGGATCTTTGATCCCAGGGTTTCTATTTTACAGAAGGCAATCTTCTTGTTTTAACAAGATTGGAAAGATCTTTCCATAACTGAATTTTAATTCTGATTAATTAATGATTTATCATTATCATTAGATCTTTTGATCTAATGGTGGGGAATTTTATAATTCCAGCGCTGGTGCACCCGTGCTTTGCACGTGGTGCGCTGGTCAGAGCGCAGTGCACTTTGCGCTAACGTACCTACGTTTGACACGTGGCGCACAGCGCAGCGCAGCCTGTGCTGGCGCACAGTGCAGCGCAGCCTGTGCTAGCGCACCCGTGTTTGACACGTTGCGCGCAGCGTGCCTAGCGCTAGCGCACACATGGTGCACTTCCTAGGGCGCAGCGCACCTGGCGCCAGAGCATACGTGTTTGACACGTGGCGCGCAGCGCGCCTAGCACTGGATCTGAAGCGTTGCTTCAATTTTTGAATTTTAAATTTCAAAACAGAGCTTTGCTCTGATTGGGAGAAACAGAAGCATTGCTCAACTTTTAGATTTTGAATTTCAAAACTGAGCTTTGCTCTGATTGGGGGAAACAAATGCCCCCCCACCGTTGTGCTCACGTGTGCACACGTGAATGCAACGGTGGCAGCATCTGCGCTCTTGGATCAACTCAGAAGTTGAAGAGGCGGTTCAATGCCTATAAATAGGACTTTTGGTCCTTTAGATGATTTTCATCTTCTTTCTTGAGAATTTTTATTCAGAGCATTGCTCTTCAGTTTAAGAACTTTTCAAGAGTCAGAACTCTATTAGAACTTATGTAAAGTTTAATTTTTTTTAATAAATTAGGGTTTTACCCATTAACGGAGCCTTGCTCTTCATAGATCTTTGATCTAAAGAAAACCCATTTAGGGTTTCATTAACAGAGCTTTGCTCTCATGAACCCATAGATCTAAAGAGATCTTTTCTTGGGGTTTCTTAGCCCATGGATCAGAGCTCTGCTCTTTTGAATCATGTTGACTTGTTAATTTTTGATGAAGAACTCTTAAGAGTTTTTTCATGGATCCTGAAGATCCCAGAATTTTTAATTCATAAAAATTAATTTTAATTAATTCTTTTTTGATGGATTTTTCCACCATCATTACAGAGCTAGGCTCTTTAAGGAATTTTATTCCTTCATGATCGGAGTTTGACAAATGTCACTCTATCATTGAGCTTTGCTCTCAAAGGGAGATTATCTCCTTTTCCCGAGGGATCTCTCATTCAATGAGAATTTTCTTGAGGATTTCCTCATTAATTAACAGTCTCATCTAATGATGAGGCTGTTTTATTAATTATTAAATGATGAATCGTCATCTAGATTTTGTGGGTCCCCTTTTGGTCCCCTTTCCATTGTATTGCAGTGTGGTACAACTTTTAAAGTGCCGAGTGTCAGCAATTTAAAATTAAATTATAGCACTGACAGTTGATTTTTGTCCCTCTTTTTGCAGGCGACATGTCTTTCGATGCTTCGTTTTCGTTCATCCGTTCAGAGGGAGGATTCCCTGAGGCACCTGTGGACCGGGAGGTTCTTGCGCTCATCAGAGACCATGACCTGGAACACAAAAAACTTCACTTGTGGGGTAGATGGTACGACTAGATTATCAGAGGTCGTCGAAGCTTCTCTTGTGCGACGCCGTCGGAGCTTATCTCGGCAATCCCGTATGCAGATGCACCCCCGGTGAACTATGCCGTGGAGGTTGTTAATTGGACTTCGGAGGGTCTTCTTCAGCCTTCGATCGCCGCAGTACCCATGCAGCCGCCGGTGGCTTTGGATACCCTAGGGCGGTGCATATGCCAGGGCGAATCGTGCCCTTGGGGACGGCCCTACAACATCGGGCTAACTCCCCGTCATCCGGCCGGGTACTTGCAGTGGGCGCGGTACATCTTGTCGGCGAAGAAATCGCAGCTGCTAAAGCTCGGTTTATACCCTGCGGTCTACGCTTCGCTGTTCCAGTATTCTGCACCTCCCATATGGTGGATTAAGGCGTTCTTGGAGCAGTGGAACATCCTGACCCATACCTTCCTTCTACTAGACAGAGAGGTCTCCATTTCCTTGGAAGAATTCGCCGAAGTTTCTGGTCTACCGATCAGGGGGGAGCACTACGAGGAGCTGCTTCCTCCGGATGAATAAGTTTTGGCCACCAAGCCAGTGGTGATGGGCCTCACTCCAGAGAACGCCATTCAGCACCAGTTCCCCAGCCTAATAAAGGTGTTGAACCTATACGAGAGCCTCTTCCTTGAATCCGGAGGCCGGGGGGTCAGTTCTGTGGACTTCATTGCCCGGTTTCTTCGCCCGGAGATTTTGTCGCGACGAGGCAAAAAGTTTTCTAAGCTCGATGATCCCTTCGGCTTTGGTTTGGACCGTCAGCCGGTACTGGAAGCTGATTAGAAGGGCTTCTTTCTTCCTGACGCTGCGATCATCCCTCTGTCAGAAATCGCCGCCCCAGGCATTGACGAGGATACGTTCTTTCTTGGGTTTCTTGGGCTATGGTTGAGCTGGTTCGCACTCCCTATGCATCCTCGGTACATGAGGCCTTCCGTCTTCTACCCTGCGCATCGCATGGTTGCCGGAATACAAGTGGCCATCGGGATCGCCGGGTTAGCCCACTTATACCATGGTTTTAGCGTAGCGGCGGATACCATTGAACCGGGGGTGCATCCTGCCAACTTCCCGATGCATTATTTCACTTCATGGATGGAGATGCACGTGCTCGGGGTTTTTGGCATTCACAAGAGACCTCCATTTTACGAGAGATGGAAGTTCCCTCGGATTATGCGGTTGGTTGATGCCTCCATCGTGAGTCCGTCACAGCGGGAAGCTAGGGGTTTGCTCCTTCATCCGCGCACGGTCGGAGATGGTATGTCTTTCACAGATAAAGTCTTGACTATCGGCCAGGAAACTTCAAAGGCGGTGCTGTCACTGCAAGACATTTTTAAGGTCGGGGCCTCCGTGTTGAAAGCCTAGGAGATTCTCCATTTGTACTCCATCAGGCTGGGCTTTCTTGTATTCAGGAAAAATGATGCGGCGCTATTCATGAGATACAACCCCCATCATTTTGCCCAGCAGCTGAGTTATAATCAGGGAGTCCCGCTGGAGGCTTTCTTGGTAGAACCCGTTGCTACTGAAGAGGGAATGCGGGGCGCGCTGCATCATTTCATGCACTTAAATACGGGATCTCACTTTTTTATCAGTGAACCGAGCTGCGTCCCGAGGGCCCTTAACGTACACGTGGCCTGGTATCAACATGCAACGGGTGCTGTTATCAGGGAGGAGAAGCGACTGCTATTCGATCGCAAGGGTGCACCCCCTGCTAGTGACCGAAACCTCCCCTTGAAGCGACGGACGATTGTCCTTCCTCCGCTCAGAGACGCTGCCGTGATCGAAGTCCCCGGCGATAGGCTTGAGCTACCGGTGCCCCGTGCTCCCGTAGAGACGGCGGATGTGCCACCGGTGCCCCGTGCTCCCGCGGAGACGGCGGATGTGCCACCGGTGCCCCGTGCTCCCGCGGAGACGGCGGATATAGCTTCCCCCGAATCTGGCGTGGGCTCAGATATCGGGACTCGTCGCCCCAAAGTGCCCGCCAAGCGTAAGCTTGTGCTTGCTACGACTGGAGCTCGCACGCAGAAGAGGAAGAAGAATTCGGTCCTCTCTCTAGATGCTGTACTTGGCCTGTAGCCTCAGGCTCCTTATAACGAGAGCCTGAGCGAATATGGGACCAATGAAGGTCTCTTCATAGCGCCGGAAGATACTGATCTCGAGGCCGCTATTATAGCTTCTGTGCGATCTTTAAGCCACCAAGCGGAAATGGCCACCCTCGTGCAATCAAGTAAACATCAGTCGCACCTTCTGTTATTGCATTATATTTTTATTTTTATTATCATGTCTTGACTGACATTTTTCCTTCTGTAATAGGATTTACCACTGAAGAGGCTCTGGCGGCTTCCCTTAGGACCTTTGAGGAGGAGGAGAGGAATCACGCTTTGTTGGGCATTGGTATGTCTCGGCTTATTGCATCTTCATTCTCCTTTCTTATGGATAATCTGACCCCTTCTTTATCTTATCACAGGGACTACCTCTACTTATGTTCTTCCGAGTGTGGCACCGACTTCGCTGGACGGTGCGGAGACGCTCGCTAGGCCGGCTATCTCAGTTCCGCCGGTATTGTTGAAGGAAGCTTCACTTAAGCAACCGATGACGGATGCCATAACGTCTCTAGAGGTAACCCTTGGCGTGGATGATGACATCCTATTGATGGAGGCGTCTAGAAGATCCGCTTTGACGACCCGAGTGGAGAGGAAGCACCAAATGCGCATGGCAAGGGAGCGTAGTGCTGCCTTGGCTGCGGGTGCGGGTTCGAGCACCGCTACCCCTGCCCCTACTACTTCAGAGGAATCCCCGGCTGCCTTGTCCACTGCTTATAGACAGGCAGCACGTGCGGCTCGGAAAACAGTCGGAAGACCAACTAAAGGTAATGTGACACGGGGTTCCGTTGTCAAGGTTTTAAATATCAGTTCTCATATATCTTATCTTGCAGGGCCGAGTCTTACCGAAGAAGTGGCGGCGACCGCTGAGCCTGGGGTAGCGGTAGAGGAGGTAGCCATGATTGCCGAACCCGAGGCGGCGGTAGGCGAGATGGCTGCAATTGCCGAGCTCGAGGTAGCGACTGGTGAGACAGTCACGATTGCCGAGTCTGAGATAGCTACCATTGCCGAGCCCGAGGTGGCGATGGGTGAGACGGCTACCATTGTCGAGCTCGAGGTGGCGGCGGGTGAGATGGCTACAATTGCTGAGCCCAAGGTGGCCGCTCCCTCTTAAGAGTCGGGCACCGCCCCAATCATCGTTCTTTCCGCCTACGGCTCTTTGCCATCTCATGGCGTCGCAAGCGTTACGACGGCTCTTGTAGAATCAGGGGATGAGGCGACATGAGGTGAGACCATTCCGATGGAGGAGGGTGAAGCAGTTGCTGTATCAAGTGACACTCTCGTCGCGGTTCCGACTGGCGACTCACCAAGTAGATTTTTGGGTCATTGCTTTTCTTTTTATTCTGCAGTCCTTTTCAATCTTTCCTGACAGTATCTATCTCATTTCTAATGCAGGTGTAGCGAGCATTGAGGTTGCGCTACCCGAGGCAGCACCATCAGTTACCGCTTTAACTGTGACCACTCCTCTACCTTCTTTCGTACCATCTCAGATGTTGGAAGGTGCGGATTCGTGACCCATCAGTCTTATTTTTAAGCTGTATAACTTATGTACCGACGTTGCATTACTGCGTCCCTGCAGGAGTCCTTTTTGACCACCTGTATCAGGTGCTGCACCCACACTTCTCCTTCCTGTCAGAGATTAGTCCGCCTGCTGGTGTCGGTGAGTATCTTTTCTAAACGACGTCCTTTCTTTAACGGGCAGTCACATTATTGCTAATCCCTCTTTGTATTGCTTGTAGCCTAACAAATCGAAGGCGGGGACGAGGCTATCGTTGCGCCACCAGTACTCCCAGCTCTGCCCCCTGTTGCAGCCGGTATAGTAGACTCTATTTTTCGTGTATTCTCTTTATTTCTTGAGCCGTCATCTGACTATGATTTATTTTGCAGCAATCACATCGACTCCAGCCCCGTTCGAGTCTCGCATTATGATGCCGGCAGGGCCCTTTTCCAGACATCCATCCTCGAAAGGCGCCGTGAATAGTCTGCGTATGCTGAGCGACTATATTGAGGAGCTCGACATGGAGACTCCCACATCTGCCGCGGATTTTGCCGCGGTGGTTAACCCTATGCTGACGACGCTCATGAACTTTCATGGTGAGGGCTTCGTTGGGTCTTGGGTCAATCGCTGCAGGGAAATTAAGGCTTGCCTGCATGAGCTTAAGCTTAGGCGTCCTGCTCCTGAGATTCAAGCTTTGAACTTCCAACGGGCCGCATGGCTCGAGCAGACCGTGTCCTTCCTCCGCCATTTCGAACAAGAAGCGACCTTGAGGCGAAAGTAACGCGAGGAGGCTTCCGCTGAGTCTGTCCAATTACGTGCCCAGGTCGAAGCGAACGCCGCACAACTGAGAGCCATCTTTGACACCTTGCAGCAATGTATCTCGGACGGGCTTATATTGAGACGGAAGCTCGACTCTATCGAGCGGGTTACGCAGAGTCGCGAAGCTGCCCAACGGGAAATCGATGAGAAGATTTCATCATGCTTGCAACAAAGGACTCGAATTGAAGTGGAGCTGGCCGCGGCGGCTGATCAAGAGAAGGCACTGAAAGAAGTGCGAGAGCAGCTTACAGACTTGTTGAAAACGATTCCTTCTCAGTAGCTGTTTTGTACCAATTACACACTTATAATCTTTGAATAACATGTATCCATGATGTATATTGTATTCAAATGAGTTCATGAATAAAGACACATTTTTCTTATCTCCCACCGTCGTTTTCTTTTCTTTGCTTTGTTGTTGATATATTACTTTGGCAAGTGTGGCCTGTAGATAATAAAGAACATTTCATCTTGAACTCTTCAAGAGGTAGTGATGGCTTAGGACGCAGGTTCAGATCCGCTACCTAAGACTTTTCAACTTTATGAGCCATGAGGGTCTCATAAAGACTTTCTCCCTATGAGTCGTGAGGATCCCGTAGATGCATTTTCTCCTTGGGAATCGTGAGGATTCCTAAGTGTGTTTTCCCTTGTAAGTCGTAAAGATCTTATAAGAGAGTTTTACTTCCTTACGAATCGAGAGGACCCGTAAGTGTTTAATGAGATTGACATGTAGATGACGTATTTCCGTGACGGGGTCATGTGGATGACGTATTTCCGTGACGGGGTCATGTGGATGACGTATTTCCGCAACGGGGTCGTGTAGATGACGTATTTCCGCGACGGGGTTATGTGGATGATGTATTTCCGAGACGGGGTGATGTAGATGACATATTTCCGAGACGGGGTCATGTAGATGACGTATTTCCGAGACGAGGTCATGTGGATGACGTATTTCCGTGACGGGGTCATGTGGATGACGTATTTCTAAGACGGGGTCATGTGGATGACGTATTTCCAAGACGGGGTCATGTGGATGACGTATTTCCGCGACGGGATCATGTGGATGACGTATTTCCGAGACGGGGTCATGTGGATGACGTATTTCCGCGACGGGGTCATGTGGATGACGTATTTCCGAGATGGGGTCATGTGGATGACGTATTTCCAAGACGGGGTCATGTGGATGATGTATTTCTGAGACGGGATCATGTAGATGACGTATTCCCGCGACGGGGTCATGTGGATGACGTATTTCCGCGACGGGATCATGTGGATGACGTATTTTCAAGACGGGGTCATGTGGATGACGTATTTCCACGACGGGGTCATGTGGATGATGTATTTCCACGACGGGGTCATATGGATAACGTATTTCCGAGATGGGGTCATGTGGCTGACGTATTTCCACGACGGGTCATGTGGATGACGTATTTCCGCGACGGGGTCATGCAGATGACGTAATGTCTGTTGTAATGAGACGGATGTCGAAGTGGTGTCCAGGTTGTTTGGGAACCGTTGAGATTTGGAGTAGGGATTTTGCCGTAGCTCCAGGGTTGATTGCAGCGTTTGAATCCTGCTGGAATAGGGAGGAACGCTGTTGATGATCTCTAGGCTATCCCTGAACCATCGAGATTTGGCTTCGTTTCTGATGGAGCCTAGGGAAGGAAGGTATGCTTCCTTCTTTGTTTGCACCCCAGGATTGCATACAAGGATTGATGTGATATCACCTGTAGGGCATAAATTTCATTTTTCTTTATTTCTTTCCGCGATGCTCTATCATTTCAGCTTTTATATCGCGAAGGTCGCGATCGTCCAATCGTTTCGGCTATTTCATGGGGCCTAATCATTTCGGCTATTTATTTTGTTTTTACTCGCTGCTTTTTTTGCGAGTTGCCTAATCATTTCGGCTATTTTTGCATGCATACATTTTTACTTGCCGATTTTGCTGCAAGTTGCCCCATCATTTCGGCTATTTCGTATGCATGTGCGTCTCGCTAGCTTTTTTGCTGAAAGCTTGGAATTAGACACCGATTTCGGCATCAGCACCGCCACAACTGGAATATTGCCAGAAGCCAATCACCATTTGCCTCTGTCGATGTCGAACAAAGGTGGCTTAGCAAACAGGGTTAGGATTCTGTCGACTAAGGCTTTCGACTTTATGAGCCGTAAGGGTCTCATAAAGGTTTTTCTCCCTACGAGTCGTGAGGATCTCGTAGGCGCGTTTTCTCTTTAGGAATCGTGAGGACCCCTAAGTGTATGGCCTCTCGTAAGTCGTAAGGATCTTACAAGAGTATTTTCTCCTTATAAGTCGAGAGGACTTACAAAGACTGTTCACTGTATAAACATATCCCTAGTCACGGATAGGACTTTGTTAGGGAAATGTTTATTCGCGCCCGTGGATTGTATACAAGGGTCAGCGTTGAGCAGCTTGTAGGGCAAAATTGGAAGTTGTGCTGGCTGCTTAAGAACAGGTTCAGATCTCTGTAGCTTAAGACTTTTGAATCTCATGAGCCGGGAGGGTCCCATAAGAGGGTTCTCCTTACGAGTCGTGAGGATCTCGCAAGTGTAATTTCTCCCTAGGGATCGTGGGGATCCCTAAGTGTGTTGCTCCCTTATGAGTCGTAAGGATCTCACGCAGGTGGTTTCTCCTCATAAGGTCGAGAGGACCTTGCAAGTGTCTTTTAACGAGATTGCGCCCTTTCGGGTTTTCACAAAACTCGCTGGTAGCCCTACTTTTTTTACTCACAGAGCCCTTACGGGTTTTCATCCGTGCCCTTTTCTCTTGTGGACATACCGTTTTTCTTTCTTTGTTCTTCTTTTTTTATTCTTTTCTCTTTCTTTTTTTTGTATCAGCCTCGGGATGCTCCAGTCTATAGTAGTTTATCGACGTCTTGGTCAGCAGCTAGTTTTAGGACATAGTGGTCTATCATTAGTTTAAGGACGTTTCGGTCCGTTGTTAGTTTAAGGACGTTTTCGGTCCGTTGTTAGTTTAAGGACGTTTCGGTCCGTTAGCCGGCTACTACTTATAGAGTTTGGGCTTAGGAAGATAGCGAGCGGACATAGTCGTCGTCATCTATCGTTGACCTAGGCCGTGACTCGTCAGGCGGAGTACTTTTTCAGGAAGCGACCATTTATTGGCCTGAAAGGTCTTTCACCATGCATGTCCATGAGTAGATAGGCCCCACCCTGGTAGACCTTGTCTATGATATACGGGCCTTCATAGTTCGGCTCGAATTTCCCCCATTTGGCACAGTTGGGGATTATAGGTCTTTTGACCACTAGCATGAGTTCGCCTTGGCGGAATGTTCTCGGCCTAGTCAATTTTTCGTATGAGCGCGTCATCTTTGCTTTGTAAGCTTCCAGATTTTGTTGCGCTATGAGCCGGGTTTCATCAAGGGCATCGAGCTCCTCAAGATGAAGGTGAGCATTCTCTTCGTCCGTTAGCTCGTAATGAACTGCCACTCATAGAGAGGGTAACTCTATCTCGAGGGGGAGTACCGCCTCTGTACCGAATACCAATGCGTAAAGAGTTGTGTTTGTGGCCATTTTGAACGTAGTTCGATACGCCCAGAGAGCTTCATGCAGTCTCTCGTGCCAGTCCTTCTTATTTCGGGACACCGTCTTTTTCACGATCTTCGTCAAGGTCTTGTTAAAAGCCTCAGCTAGACCGTTATGTCACGCCCCGCTTTCCAAAAATACTGGAGTGGAGACGCGACGAGGCCCGCGACGTAGCTATACCGAGAGATAACTCAACTCAATACAGCTACGCTAAGCGTAAAGTAATGCAGGAGTACACAAAATGCAAGATAAATAAAGAACTTTATTTCTTAACCAACATTTATTACAATGAATTTCAAATCTTATTACATAGATAAAGCGAGAAAGGAAATAAAGCAAACCCTAGATATGTGGCAATTAAGAAAAATATGAATGACTAAAACCCTAATAGTGCGTTGCAATGGAAGCATAGTCTTCTTTTGGAGCTTCAATCTCCGTCGTCCTGTCCTGCTCTTCTCCTATGGCTGACGGACATTTCGGAAGAAAAAGAAAAGAAACGTCCGTCAGCGAGTTAAACTCGAGTAGGATTCTCAAGGGAAAAAAATATGGTAACAAGAATAAGTTAAAATATAGTATAGGAAGATTAAACTGATAAACGTAAGGTCGCACAATCATATAGGTAGAAGTGTGGGTAAGATGTCGGTTAGTAACTACTTTTCATACTACAGTTTGCTTAATTCTTAAGGTATAACGAGTTATGATAAACATGGTAGTTATGTCTTTTAAGTTCATTCAAGTGCATCAGGATATCAAAGCTAGGTTGCACTGTTTTATTTTAAAATCACGAATACATGGTCAGTAAACGGTTAGCATCCCGTTTATGCCCGGGATCACGGAAACAAGATTACCCCGTCTATGCCCGGGATCACGGAAACACGGTCATTGCACACGTACATTGCACACGGTCATTGCACACGATCATTACTCACGTTCATTGCACACGATCATTACAAACGGGCATTGCACAAGATTATTAAATATGATCAATAGATTGTTAAGATTACCAGTCAATAAGGAGACAAGTATAAACGGGGTTTCACAAGCCTAGTGGAAAGGAAGACATATAGTATATTATTATAAAACACGGGATTTAGAAAACTCGGGGTGTTTTAATGTAGAAACGGTTTCATCACGGTTCAAGGTATTTTAGTAAAAGCATAGTTTGAGAAGTTCAAGGTATTTTATCGTAAAATACAATTTTAGAAAACCAAGGTATTCAACAGAACTGTTCTTCGGGGGGAAAATATGATATTTTAGTGATAATGATATTTATGAAGAATCCATGGTATCTTGGTGAAAATATTATTTTGGAAAACCCATGGTATTTTAATATAAATATTATTTTAAGAAAAGTCATGGTATATAAATATCATTTATGATAGATCATGGTAGTTTAATGATAATATTATTTATAGGAACCATACTATTTTTGGAAGAACTTGATATTTATTGAAAATTAATATTTTAGAAACGATCATGGTATTTTACTAAAGGTGATATTTTAGAAAACATCTCCGTGTTGGCAACCACAGCATCGGGACATCTGGACGGTCAGCATTTGTATCATTTTCAAGGACGATTGCCTAACAATAACCACATGGTGTTTTACGTAAAATATCTAGTTTAGGGTATCAAAATAATAATTTGGATTTAGTAAAGTTGGATTATTTAAACAAAACGTAAGTCTAGAATCTAGGAACATTTAATTGTAAACAATGATTCTACGAAATATTATGGTACATTAGTGTAAGATATGTTTTGGTGTCTAAACAAATGTATATAATAAAAAGCATGTAAATATTGTTAAGGGAGAAATAATTAAAGTTGCCTGATGTAGACAACTGGGTAATGTAAATACATATATTACAAGTAAAGAAGTGATGTATTATGAAAATATAGATTTTATTTTATGAGTAAATATATCTGCTAATAGCGTAAGATATATTTGGTATGAGTGTTTATTTTAATGCACAACACACATGATTAATGGAATATATTAGTATTAAGAATTATCATGGAAGGTTACAGATCAGATCAGAATATTGATAGAAAGAAAAACAATGGGATGAACAGAATGAGTGGCGAATCCTACCTTGAGTTGAGATGTTGATTGATGAGAATAATACGTTGCCCTGTACGGAAATGTTAAAAACTCCGCGCTCAGATTTTTTTTTTGGACGATCAGGTGGCACCGCAGCGTCGGCGTCGTTGAGATGAAGAACCAGATATTTTATTTGGAATTTGCGGAGTTATATTGAAGAAGAAAACTCAAGAGAGAGGTGTCTTATTTATAGGGTTTAATTATAACAACAAAATCCCCAATACCTGTTTAAAATAACACCAGAAAACCAAAAAAACCGTGCCCAATCATTGACCGTCGTCGCCAGCCAATCGCGAGGCGCCACGTAGCCATGCCCACGTGTTCTCGCGTTCACTGCGTCTACGTGAGTGCTGGCCTGGCCGATTTCTGGCCGTTGGATGTAGGATCCAACAGCCACGATTAATTCCCCCTATATATATATTTTTTTAATAAAAAAAATACTTTAAACAGTTTTAAAAATCGAATTTGATTTAAAAAAATAACTAAAAATATTTTAAAATACTGGGAAAATATGGGAATTAGAAAATCTATTTTGATATTATCTTCAAATTGGGATGGAATTTGGGATGAAAATAATTTGTATGTAACATATCTTACAATCTTTCCCTTCTAAAAATTTATTTTAAATTTCCAGAAATTCCTAAAAATCGTATTAATGAATTTTATTTATTATTATTTATTTATTATTTTTTTTATATATATGAAAACATTCTCAAAGCGTTTTCTGACAGCGGAAAAAATAATTATGAAAATTTGTAAAAGCCTTCAGAAGGCTTCAGCAATTATATTTAAATATTTAAAAATTATTAAAATATAAAACAATTATTTCAAAACATTTCCTACTAAATGAAAAAATATTTTGGCATGTGGAAAATTATAAAAATGAATTATTTGGTATTTTAAAATCACAGTCGTTACAATCTACCCTCCTTAAAAAAAATTTCGTCCTCGAAATTTTCTTAAAGGAGGATGTCGTAACAGGATAAGAAAGATAAGGATGCGTTGTTGTAAAGCATTTTCACGCCCCATCGGTTGATATGGAAGGACAGTTTAGAAGTCATGAGGTTTGTTGGATAGGACAAGGTTACTAGGAAAAGCTCTAAGGGAATTGAAATTGGTTTAGGAAGATAGGCAAGTGAAATTTTGCCGAAGTATAGCAATGATAACCGGATACAAATCAAAGAGTCAAAAGGAGTTACCAGGATGTTCCATGAATTCATCCTCTATGGCTGATAAATGACGCTTGGGCGTGCTTCTCTGTGCTTGATGTGGTACTTGCCGCTGAGAGGGTAAGGGTGGTCCTTGCCGTGTTTCTCTATAGACTGCTGGTTCGGATGCTAGAGTAGTCCTGGGTTCCTGTTGAGGACAACTGTTTGCCCTATGCTCTGCCGACCCGCATATCAAACAGAGACCTTTGAGCTTACGACAGTCCCTCTTGAGATGCCCCGACTTATTACAGTAGTTGTAGATTGTAGGGTTCCTAGGCACACTCAAGAGATTCTACAAGGCATCAACCATGCCCAATTCAATTTTTTATGTGCCGAACAACCCTATTTTAGATCGATTACTAGAGGTAAGGCGAAAGTATAAGCAAGCAAACAACTTTACTAATAAGAGAAAGGAATTACAACCTTTGTAGATCCGGTCCTTCACTTCTAAAGCTCCGTGTTGACGTCCCTTCGGTGCGATCATCAGGATCCCGGACCCTAGCGTTGGTTTCATCGGAGAAATGAGCGGGCTAGGTCGTTGACTTCGAGGCCGAAGATGATCTACGTCGGGGAGACTCAAACTCAAGCTATTCCTTCATTTGGTCAAAAAATTTGTGAAGAGAACACCCAATACTACATGGCAAGTAGTAGAGGATGAAGAAATAGGAAGTGGGCTCACTTTAGAATTATTTTTCTCACACTTTTTTCTCATGGCACCATTGGAGCTAGCAAGCTTTTTAATAGAGCTTGATGAAGAAGAAGAAGAATAAAGAATAATCTCATCCAAAAGAAAGCTTATCCTTTTAATTATAGTAGCATGGTTGAGTTAAGCCCTCATGCTTAACTCATGTAGAGAATTAACCAAAGTATTAGGTTAAGGGTTGTGTTAACTAATATCCTAAGGAAATGACAAAAGATTTGACTTTGTCAAAATTTCTTCAAGCTTCATGAAGCTTGATAACTTTGACCAAAATCTCACCTCTTTTCTTATTTGTCAGGAAATTAGTAAACCCTAATTTAACCTTGATTTGGTTTAAGTCTCATACACAACTTGTATGTATCATCAAGCATGATACAAATATGTACACTTGCATATATCACATATAAACAATGTGCACATTCAAGTGAGAAAATCAATCTTAAGTGAACCAATACTAGTTAATGTAAAGTAATATATCAAATATATAATTATACATTAAATCATTAAATCAACACTTGATTTAACGATCCGGTCATATTGCATATAACTGACTTATATCTAGTGTATCAATGTATCGAATCAACACTTGATTCGGTAACCCGGCTATATCTCATATAACCGTCCGATGATACGAATCGCGAGAATAGAATACAGTATCACATACTAGTATTATTCTTGGTCCCGCACATATCTCATATGCGCTCCTATATCATTTCGCTTGAGCCAGGAAACCCCTGTGTAGGACTCTAAAGACTTGTCAATACGCCGGCAGTAGGTGGTGATCATATCAATCACCCACAAGCTGCAAGCGGTTTGCTAAACATAACGGCCACCCGGGTATTGAGCGATCAGAAGATCAACGCGCAAGTCTTTTCACACTCCTGTGAATCCAACCAGTAACACTTACCGTCCAGTCCGGTCTGTTCGTTTGATATGTCGCATATCTCGTCTAAGGGTGGTAAACGTCAGACCCAAGTAGTTTGATAAGTCATGCCGATGTAAGGTCCACAACAAGCGTGAAACTACTTATAACACTTACCAGTAAATCACTTCATCCCTGGCCAGGGATTTCCAGTTATGGCCAGTCGAGCATAGCGCAACATCAACCCCCAATACCGGGAGAGACGAATCCCCTCCTATCGCTCATTGCCTCCATGTGAATCGGGACTGTACCCAAAAACCACCTGTTTGCACGACTCAGTAGAGCCATGGTAGGGTGGAAATCAAAGTACAGTGGGAGACACACAAGATTCTATGACGATCTCGGGTCAACAGACTAAGCTGTACCAGTGTCACCAGAGAACTGCCATCTGACGTGAGGTATAATACCATCTGGGAGTTCTCGGCGAGTCCGTTCAGTGTACCCAGTCACCACTGAGCACCCGCATACCATCTCTGATGTCAAACACCAATGGATATGGGATCATCCATCGCCCATCACATGGGTCGAGAAGATATACGTTAGTCTACTCTAGAATATCGATGCCCCGTCTCGATATTCCCACGACTAGGAACATTGAAGGATGTACTCATTGACTACCCAGGCCCCACTAGTATGATCTACATCATAGTCCTGGAAGTTGAGTGTTCCCTTCCGAATGGCGGCCTGGACTTTGCGTCTGGCCAGAGATTCGGGGCAGATGCTATATGGTTTTATCCGTCTACCTTTCCGAAAATGCCAAGTTGATTTATGACACCGTGTATCGGAGGTCTAGACGGATGCGGCCGATGTAGCAGACTTCGTCAGATTCCCCCTCCGGGTGAGGGGTTTTTAATTGTGGGGACGCTCTTCCCTGCAGGCGCAAGCCCCTGCAGTTAATTACGCTACCGCATCGCGGTAACAACTTTCTCCTTCTCCAGAATTTCACTTCGTGTCGTATGTGTTTGTTTTGTTTGTGGTTGCCCGTGGATTGTATACGGAGACTGAGTAATGCCGTCGCCCGTAGGACGTGGATTAGTTCAAATCCGTATTTACTTAGATTTGGGTTTGGTGTTTTTAGTTTAAGGATGCATTAGTCGCGTTGCGGCTAAGATCAACTTAAACGTTTGTTAAGGATACGATAGTCCTGCTTGAGACTAAGATCAACTTAACGTGATAATCCATTTAATATCTGGCCATCGGGACTCGTCGCCTCTCTAACGTCGTTGAAGGATTACAACGGCAGATGTTAGAGGAGTTCAGAGATGTACCCTTGAACCAAGGTTGATTTGGAGTTTTATAGTCCGTTTGGATATTTAAAGATACGTTAGCCGTGTTTTGGGGCTAAGATCAACTTAAACGAGATCGTTTAGATCCGGCAAAAGAGCATTTGGGGGCTCTATTGTTCCAGTTTAGGGACATAGTGGTCCATAGGTAGTTTAGGGACGTTGCGGTCCATGCTCCAGTTTAGGGACGTGGTGGTCCATATTCCAGTTTAGGGATGTGGTGGTCCATATTCCAGTTTAAAGACGTGGTGGTCCGTTATTAGTTTAGGGACGTTTCGGTCCGATATTAGTTTAGGGACGTTTCGGTCCACGAGTTTAAGGACCCCGCAGTCCATATACGTGTGGTCGTTGGGACCCGTCACCTCTCTGACGTCGTTGAAGGATTACAACGACAAGTGTCAGAGAAGTTCGGAGATGTACCCTTGAACCGATAGTAAATTGATTTAAGATAGCAATCTTGCTCAGTCAATTTAATTTAAGGACTTATGGCCAAAATTGGGCTAAGTCCAGTTGAAATGTTCAACATTTTATTTGCTTCTGCATTATATTTCTTTTTTTATTTTTATTTGGGCTTTGCCCAGAAGGATGCAGAGCATCAATTTGTTTTGGGCTCTGCCCTTTATAAATGATGCAGAGCATCAATTTATTTTGGGCTCTCCCCTTTATAAATGATGCAGAGTATCAATTTTATTTGGGCTCTGCCCTTTTATTGCTTTGCAATTTATTTTGGCCTGCTTGGTCTTTTTGATTTGGGCCTGACCCTTTTAGGAAATGCATTGCATTTATCAGGCGCTTTGCGCCAATCAGAGAGCGCAAGCGCCCAAGAGCGCAACAGTGCAGATTTATAAGTGCAAAGCACTATTAATTTGAGAATCTTTTAGATTCAAGAACAGAAGTGCAAAGCACTGAGAGATTTCTTGATCTAATTTAGATCAAAGGAAAAGATAAGTTTTTTTTTATCTTAAAGAACCAAAGGTTCATGAAAAAGTGCAAAGCACTATTTTTATTTTTATTTATTCATTTTTTTTAGTTATGTTTAAAGATCAATGATCTTGTTTTTAGATCACTGATCTGTTCATAAGAGAATTTCCTCTTCTTTCAAAGGTTTTTACCTTTTTTGTTCTTGAGGAGTTCTTCAGAGTCCTCTTTCTCTCTTTTTTTTTAAAAAAAAATGTTGATGCTTTGAATTGAGGCCTAGGGTCCTTTTTATAGTGCTCATAAATTAGTTAAATTTGTTATATAGATCTTTTTCTGAGTGATTTGGGGAATTTTCCCCACCGTTGGATCTTTGATCCAAAGGCCCCTGCTTTATAGAAGAAAATCTTTTTGTTTTAACAAGAACAGAAAAGATTTATTCTGTTTTGCGCAACTCCCCCAGCGCGTGACACGTGTCGCGCAGCTGAAGTTTTTTTTTTTTTGCGCAGCTGTGCTGACACGTATCGTGCAGCGCACAGCGCAGCGCAGCTGCGCTTGCGCAACTGAAGGTTTTTTTTTGCGCACCTGCGCTGACACATGTCGCGCAGCGCACAACGCAGCGCAACTGAATTTTTTTTCTTTTGTGCGCACCTGCGCTGACACATGTCGCGCAGCGCACAGCGCAGCTGTGCTGACACGTGTCGCGCAGCGCACAGCGCAGCTGCGCTTGCGCAACTGTTTTTTTTTGCGCACCTGCGCTGACACGTGTCGCGCAGCGCACAGCGCAGCTGCGCTGACACGTGTCGCGCAGCGCACAGCGCAGCTGCGCTGACAAGTGTCGCGCAGTGCACAGCGCAGCGCAACTGAAT
Source organism: Agapanthus africanus (assembly GCA_030015575.1). NCBI lineage: Eukaryota > Viridiplantae > Streptophyta > Magnoliopsida > Asparagales > Amaryllidaceae > Agapanthus > Agapanthus africanus. The sequence continues at coordinate 365,631,612 of JASDDO010000029.1, forward strand.
TTTTTTTTTTAAATTTTTTTAGAGCTTTGCTCTGATGGAGTACGCTACCTTGGGCGCTGCGCTCCTTGCGCTAACGTGTCTGATTTTGACACGTGGCGCTCTGCGTGCAGCGCAGCGGATCTGAAGCGTTACTTTATTTATTTTAATTTTAATTTTAACTTTAATTTTCAAGACAGAGTTTTGCTCTGATTGGAGAAAAACAGAAGCATTGCTTCTTTTCCCACCTTGGAATTTGAACAGAGCTTTGCTCTGATTGGGGTAAACAAATGCCCCCCCACCGTTGCGCTTACATGGCCTCCTAACGTGAGCGTAGCGGTGGCAGACCCCGAACCGTCGCGCCATCCCTTGGATGCTGAAAGGGCACTTGATGCCTATAAATAGGACCTTTGGTCCCTTAGATAATTCTCATCTCTAAAATTTTACTTTCAGAACTCAGAGCCCTGCTCTTTATTTTCAAGAACTTTAAGAGTTAAACTCTTAAAACTTTTAGGTGAAAATTTTAATTTGGATTAAATTAAATTAAATTAATTTTCATTGATAGAGCCTCGCTCTCAATAGATCCCTGATCTAAAGGAAACCTATTTAGGGTTTCACTTAGCAGAGCTTTGCTCTACAGGTCTTAAAGGGATCTAAAGAGAACTAAAGGAGACCTACTAGGGTTCCATAGAGCTCTGCTCTCTGAAAGATTTTCCTTGGATTTTCTTAATTCATTAATGGAGCTTTGCTCCTCCAAAATCATATAGAAGAACTCTTAAGAATTCTTCATGGATCTTGGAACTTAAAGATGGCATTTTATTCCTCATTGCATTATATCGTTTTGCTTAATCAGTCTTTCTGATAATTCTATTAATCCTCTTTCACAGGAACAATGAACGCCCACATGTATGCTCTTAACGAGATCATCTCTCATGAGGACATCCGCCGACTTGGCCGCTCTCAAAATCGGGAGTTCACAAACGAGGAGTGTGCTGAAATAATGAGTCGCTTCGACACATACAATGGTCCACTGCTTCCCCGACGTTCCTCTCTTCTTAAACTCATCGTGGGAGCTATCTGGGAAGCGCTTCCCCTATTCTGTTCCGGCGTGCCGCTTAGGGCGTTGGATGCTGCTAAGGACAAGGTGCACTCTGTGTACCTATTGAACTTTATCTCGAAGAGACGGCTAGACAGTCTTATCGACCTCTTGCACGAGATCTTTCAACAGTCTGCCATACTCGCTGCTTATCGGAGGGTGGAAGACATCGGGAGGGACCCTGACGCTTGTGCTCGCGAAAGGAAGCACACTAGGATGGTCCGCGAGGCTTGGAAGGTCATAGATAGGGTCGCTTTTGAATTCCTCAATCCATGCCCTGGATCTGAGGTTATTCCATTGTAACTTTCGTTTATTGTTTTTATGACTGTAAGAACTTCGGGCAATATTAATGGAATTTTTTATTTTTTTTATTTTTATCCCAGCTTGTCTTTATTATATATCTTTTGTCCCGAGTCTTTTTGCCTATGCATGAATGAATGTGTCTTGAACGCTTGATCAAATGTAAATCGGATGCTCTTTCTGTTGCTTTTCCTCTTTCTTAGCATGTCGTCACAATTAGCAGGTAATAGAGTTAGCTTCTTGATTTCTTCACGAGATAGCGAGGGCTTAGGCCGCAGGTTCAGATCTGCTGCCTAAGACTTTTCAACTCTATGAGCCGTGAGGGTCTCATAGAGACTTTTCTCCCTACGGATCGAGAGGATCTCGTAGATGGGTTTTTCTCCTTAGGAATCGTGAGGATTCCTAAGTGTGGTTTTCTCTTGTAAGTCGTAAGGATCCTACAAGAGAATTTTTCCCTCTTACGAGTCGAGAGGACTTGTAAGCGGTTGTTTCCCTCCTTGTCGAAGTTCGATGTTGGAGAGTGAGACCCGTGGATGGTATGCAAGAGACCGTTTTGGGCCAACTTGCAGGGTCCCAGTGCTTAGGAAACAGGCTTCTTTTATGCCCACTGCCTAAGGCTTTATCTCACGAGTCGAGCCGCTTCAACAATTTTTTTCGCAAGTCGAGACGATCGAGCATTTCTCGCAAGAACATCTTAACGTCGCATTTAAGCTCTGCTCTTTACGACAGAAGCCCGTTAAGGTTGGTGGTACTTAGGGTTTTGGCCATCGTACCGTCGCATAAGCTGATATAGTCCTCGATAGGCAATCGTGCTGTTCGAGTAGCCCTGCGACTGCCGTGTCTCTGATCCCTTCGGGGGCTGGACAAGACGTCTTCAAGCAATCCTCCTTGGCAGTTTGACCGTCGGAAGAGCAAGCGTTAGGAATTTGCCATGTCGCTTTTTACTTGAGGTTAGGCTTATTTTGGTGAGCCCCGATGAGTCATAACCACTCCACGCTGGTGTGGGGATGATCTCCGATAGTCTTTCGGGCTTTATATGAGTTGCCGTCAAGACCCTGAAGCTAGAAATTTGGCCTTTGCTTCGTTTGCTGGCATTGCGTCTGCTGTATCGAGACGAATGTTGCGGTGGGGAACTAAGGATTTTGCCGTGGCTCCGTTTGTTTGATGACGTTGCATCTGCTGTGTCGAGACGAATGTTGGGGTGACATCTCGTCTGCTGTATCGAGACGGACGTCGAGGTTGTCTCTAGGTTACTGGTGAACCGCCGAGGTTTGGAACTAGGGATTTTGCCGTGGCTCCATTCGTTTAATGACGTTGCGCCTGCTGTGTCAAGACGAACATTAGGGTGACATCTCGTCTACTGTATCGAGACGGACGTCGAGGTTATCTCTAGGTTGCTGGTGAACCGTCGAGGTTTGGAACTAGGGATTTTGCCGTGGCTCCATTCGTTTAATGACGTTGCGTATGCTGTGTCGAGACGAACATTGGGGTGACATCTCGTCTACTGTATTGAGACGGACGTCGAGGTGGTGACCATTCTGTGCTGGTGCGAGATGATCTCCGATTGTCTTTCCGGTTTTATATGAGTTACCGTCAAGACGTTGAAGCTAGGAATGTGGCCTTCTCTTCGTTTGCTTTGGTGTGTCCAAATCTTGTTGGAGGAAGAACGCTGGGGTTGACATTTCGTCTGCTGTATCGAGATGAACGTCAAGGTGGTGACCACTCTGTGCTGGTGCGAGATGATCTCCGAATGTCTTTCCGGTTTTATGTGAGTTACCGTAAAGACGTTGAAGCTAGGAATGTGGCCTTCGCTTCGTTTGCTTTGTCACGTCCGAATCCCTGCTGGAGGAAGAACGCTGGGGTGACAACTCGTCTGTTGTATCGAAACGAACGTCGAGGAGGTGACCACTCCATGTGAGATGATCTCCGGTGGTCTTTCAGGCTTTATATGACTTGCCGTTAAGACCTTGAAGCTAGGAATTTGGCCTTCGCTTCATTTGCTCACACTGCGTCTGGTGTACTGAAACGAATGCTGAGGTGGAGCTGGGATTTTGCCGTCACTCCGCTTGGTTTCGACCATGGGGTCTTTTGTTAACTTTGCATGTACACCCTGCTGGACTGCGAAGGAACGCCGTTGTTGACATTGCGTCTGCTGTAACGAGACGAATGCTAAGGTGGAGTTGGGATTTTGCCGTTACTCCGCTTTGTTTTGACCGTGAGGTTTTTTGTTGACGTTGCATCTGCCTCCAGCTGGACTGCGGAGGAACGCTGTTGTTGACATTGCGTCTACTGTATCGAGACGAATGCTGAGGTGAAGCTGGGATTTTGCCATCGCTCCGCTTGATGGTGTAATATCTGTGTCCTGCTGGAATGAGGAGGCACACCGTTGTTGGTCTCCAGGCTGCAGATGTGGCCATTGAGATTTGGAACTAGAGACTTTGCCATGGTTCCGTTTCGTTGCGATTCTGAGGTCGGTTGTTGACGTCATGTCTGCATCTAGTTGGAGTGAGGAGAAACGTCGTTGGTGATCTCTAAGTTGTCGATGTTGACGTCGAGACCCTGAAGCTCGGGATCTTCATTTTCTTCATTTGTTGACATCGTGTCTGTAATATTACGACAAATGTCGAGATTGTCTCTAGGTTGTCTATGAACCGTTGAGATTTGTCTTCGCTTTCTGATGGAGCCTGTTGGGAAGGTATGGTTCCCTCTTTATCTGTGCCCCTGGATTGTATACAGGGATCGATGTGATTTCACCTGTAGGGCAAAAAGTTTCATTCTTTCATTTTTTTATTCTTTCCGCGATGCTTTATCATTTCAGCTTTTTATATCGCGAAAATCGCGATTGCCCAATCATTTCGGCTATTTTTCGCGGTGCCCGATCATTTCGGCTATTTATTTTATTTTTACTCGCTGCTTTTTATTGCGAGTCGCCCAATCATTTCGGCTATTTATTTTTATTTTTACTCGCTACTTTTTATTGCGAGTTGCCCAATCATTTCGGCTATTTATTTTATTTTTACTCGCTGCTTTTTATTGCGAGTTGCCCCATCATTTCGGCTATTTTACATGTATACATTTTTACTTGCTACTTTTATTACAAGTTGCCCCATCATTTCGGCTATTTAATATGCATTTTCAGCTCGCTGATTTTTTATCGCGAGCGTAGAACTTGGAATCTGGTGCCAATCTCAGCATCAGCATCGCTACAACCGGAATATTGCCAGGAGCGAATCATCATCTGCCATGAAAGGACTTGGAATTTGATACTGATTTAGGCATCAGTATCGCTACAACTGGGATATTGCCAGGAGCGAATCATCATCTGCCATGAAAGGACTTGGAATTTGATACCGATTTAGGCATCAGTATCGCTACAACTGGGATATTGCCAGGAGGGAATCATCATCTGCCTCCGTCGATGTCGAACAAAGGTGGCTTAGCGAACAGGGTTAAGGTCCTGTTGACTAAGGCTTTTGACTTCATGAGCTGTAAGGGTTTCACAAAGGTATTTCTCCCTACAAGTCGTGAGGATCTTGTAGGTGTATTTTCTCCTTAGGAGTTGTGAGGATTCCTAAGTGTATGTTCCTCGGTAAGTCGTAAGGATCCTACAAGAGAGTTTTCTCCTTGTAAATCGAGAGGACTTACAAGTGTTGTTTGCTGTACGAGCATATCCCTAGTCACGAATGAGACTTTGTTAGGGAAATGTTTATTCACGCCCGTGGATTGTATACAAGAGCCAGTATTGGACCACTTGTAGGGCCATAACGAAAGTTGTGGGGGTTGCTTAAGCACAGATTTAGGTCTCTGTAACTTAAGACTTTCAAATCTTATGAGCCGTGAGGGTCCCATAAGAGAGTTCTCCTTACGAGCCGTGAGGACCTCTCAAGTGTATTTTCTCCTTAGGAATCGTGGGGATCCCTAAGTGTGCTGCTCCCTTTGTGAGTCGTAAGGATCTCACGCGGGTGGTTTCTCCTTACAAGGTCGAGGGGACCTTATAAGTGTCTTTTAACGAGATTGTGCCCTTTCGGGTTTTCACGAACACTCGCCGGTAGCCCTGCTGTTTTTACTCACGGAGCCCTTTCGGGTTTTCATCCGTGCTCGTTTCGCTTATGGACATACCGTCTCTTTTTTTTTTATTTACGAGGTCGCGCCCTTTCGGGTTTTCACGAACACTCGCCGGTAGTCCTGCTGTTTTTACTCACGGAGCCCTTTCGGGTTTTCATCCGTGCCCGTTTTGCTTATGGACATACCGTCTCTTTTTTTTTATTCTTTATATATATATTTTTTATATTTTTTTTATCTCGTCAGCCTAAGGATGCTGCGGTAGTAGTTTAAAGACATTTCGGTCATTTGCAAGTTTTAGGACATTGCGGTCCATCATTAGTTTAAGGACATCTCGGTCCGCCGTCGCCGTATTTGAGGCGAATATCTAGTTTATTGACTTTTCGGTCTATGGATCTTTCTCTATGACTGACCATGATGCCCCCGGCTTATCCATCTTTCTTGGAGCATGCGGTTGTGGCGGGTTCACCTTCCAATTTTCGGACAGCGCGAACTTGCCTTGTTGGTATTGGTCTTCAACCCAGTTCTTGAATACGTAGCAATTCTCGATCAGATGACCTACCGTTTGATGGTAAGAGCAATAATTAGGATTATTAACATCGCCTAGCCGCAACGGACGTTTTGGACTCGGCAGATTGATGAGTCTGTCGCACACTGCCAGCTCGAACAGTCCCCTTGTTTTATCTTGCGGAAACGAATAAGGACGTTTCAACTTTTCCTGGAGGGGTTGCCGCTTGTTGCTTTGGCGAGCAACCGGTCTAGGGTCACTTAATTGTTGTTGAGCGCTGGCGACGAAGGCCGTTTTTCCTTTTCCTTTATCTTTTTTGTTCGCTCCGTTGTTTGCGGGGCCGGGATTTTTTCCGAGTAGCGTGCGATTGCATGGCTGAACGTTCTCGCAGCTCCTCAATTCCTTCATTTTTGAAATAGATTCCCTGAGGGAAGGGTTGGGGGTAGCTTCTTTGTCAGAGTCGCTTCCAAAGGTGATAATTTGCGATACCTTAGAGTCGGCCGTATGACAATCGTCGGCGGCTCTTTTGCGATCATCTATCGCATTTTTTGACATCTATAAGCTTCACATTTTGTCCTGTCGAAGTGTTGCTTTTGAGCGACATACATTTGCCACCAACAGTTAAAATATTCGCAGTCTTCGGTAGGATGTATGATCTTCTGATGATATAAGCAGAAGTTAGGGTGCATCTCTACCTCAGCGAGAGTATTTTCTTCAAAGGACGGTAGCTTCATTCCTACTGATAAAGCTTTGGCGAACCTTTTCCTCGTCTTGAATTTGTTTTTATCCGCAGTGGATGGCTTTTGATCTGACGGGAATGCCTTGGCTTTTTCCAGTATGGCCATTTCACGCTCTTGATTGGCTTTTGCTTTTAGACGAATTTCATTTAGGAAGACATCGATCAGCTCGTCTGATGGCTGTAGAATTTCCGGTTCGGGGTTCGCCATTGGTTTCTCGGCGCAAGAAGCTTCTTTATTATCTGTCAGTGAGTGAGAAATCACATGACAAGTCGCTACGTAGTCTTCGGATTCATCTGATGAGTTTTCTCCATCGTTTTCATCCTTGACTAAAGAACAAACTGCCCCCGGCGTGTCCGTCTTCTTTGGAGAGTGCGGCCGTGGTGGGTTTACCTTCCAGTTTTCCGACAGCGCGAACTTGCCTTGTAGGTACTGATCCTCGATCCATCCCTTAAAGACGAAACAATTCTCGATCGGGTGACTTACCGTTTGGTGGTAAGAGCAATAATTGGGATCGTTGACATCGCCTGGTTGCAACGGACGTTTTGGACTCGGCAGATTGATGAGTCTGTTGCGCACTGCCAGCTCGAACAGTTTTCTCGTTTTATCCTGAGGAAACGAGTAAGGACGTCCCAGTCTCTCCTCGAGGGATGGGCGTGGACGCATATTGTTTTGACGGACAACCGGCTTTAAGTTACTCGACCGTTGTTGAGTATTGGCAACAAAGGTTGCTTTCCCTTTGCCCTTTTCATTCCAAGGCTCTGTCTTTGAAGGAGATGGTTCATGGCCCACCTGGTCCATTTGGGCCAGCTTGTCAATCAAGGCCTGGAAGGTGGTTGGCTTAAAAAACATCATGAATTGGGAGATGGTCGCTTGAGGGTCGAGAGTACCCACGAACATGCCCACGGCAGGAGCTTCTTCGATGCGCTGCTCGCACTTTGACCATAGATTACGCCACCGTATCGCATACTGGACCCAAGTTTCTGTAGGCTTCACCCTGGCATTGATCAATGCCGTGATTGGGGTGCGTTCGCTAGCGCTTGCAAAACGCTGGGTGAATAGCAACTCCATCTCTGCGAATGTCTTGACAGAGTCATTTGGGAGTTCAGAGTACCACTCGAACGCCGTCTCCGATAAGCTGCCGACGAATTGGCGGAGCAAGAGTTTATCATCGCCGCCAGTGTTGCCACATAAGGCTCTGAATTGAGCGACGTGCTGATGCGGATTTCCCGTCCCCTTGTATACATGGAACTTAGGGATCGTATATCCCGGCGGGTAACTGATTTGGTCATACCAGCTCGGGTATGGTCGCCCAGTTTTGACGACTTGGCTGGCTGCTTCACTCGCCTGATGAGCTCGTATTTGCTGAGCTATATAGTCATCTAGTGCAGCTTTGGAAATGGTTTCCTCCTTGGCTGTTGAATGAGTCGGAGGAGGATTAGATGTCTCCTCTTTATCGTCTTCAATAATGATCGGAGGGTCTTCAGCTGAAGGGTCCGGCTGTAACATCATTCCCACCATGTCTTGGAAGAGAAGCGCCATCTGTTTTATGTTAGCCGCTTGCTCTGCAGCTTCTTTGTCCCTCTTTTCGAGGACTCTGCGTAAAAAGTCAGCGTCGGTTTCTTGTTCTTGACGCTCATCTGAAGACGTTTTAGAGCTTTCTTTTGGCTCAGTGAGTGCAGCCATTGTAGTCATCATTTCCTGAAGCTTTTGTTGTTGCTCCTGGGCTTTCGTCACGGATCGGGTAAGCGGTCGGTGGCCGTAGAAGTGCGGCTTTCCTCCTTTCCAGAAGCCATATAAACAGTGTGCACCACCATGCCCCCAGATTTGGGGCGTTTGTGTTCAGCGCTTTTATGCTTCGCCATGTTCACAGGGGCTTTTTGCGGCCTCCTTTTCTTCTGAGTGATTGGAGTTAAGGGGGCCGTTGTAATGGGCACCCGGGTAACTATTGGTTTTTAGGGCTTGACGGAGTAATTCTTCTCCTGCCTTACCTTCATCTTTTCTTGTTGGCGAAGATAGTTTTTATCAATTACCGACTCTTGGACCTGTCGCCAGATCTTGTAAATTTTAGAGGACGGCCGTTGAGGGGGCTGTTCTAGCTTCTTCTCTGGAGTATTCTCCATAGGTGAAGGAGTTCGCTTCAGCACCGCAGTAGGAGAGTTTCTGCGCACTGTGTTTAGCAATTCAAAGCTGTTCCCGGTTGGAACAGCAGCATCGGTCCCCACCGTTGGAGCTGGCGGAGTTATCCCAGAGGGGGAGTTGCCCCCAGCCTTCTTTACTCGGTGCCAGTGGAGACGTCGAGCATGTCGTGCTAACGAAGTTGTTTCAGCTATAGGGGTGACCTCCTTATGCCCCCGTGTTGGTCAGAATATGCTGGTACCAGCCTTTTAAAGATCGACGTCCGTTGAACGGGGACAACCAACCTGTCAGAAGCGGACTTCCGAGCATGGGAAGCAACCTTGGTGACTTCGCCAAGAACGGGAGCTGGGATGGCTATCCGCTTCGGGATAACGTCTTCTGGTATGGCAGGCTTCTTCATGGGCCCGATGGAGTTCTGGCCTAATCCATTAAAACCTGAAGCAGTGGAGTTGGGCGACCTGTTGAGAGGGGTCGCGACAGTGGTAAGTCGATCGAAGACCGACTTCTTTGGAGCTTCTTGCAATGTCATTGGGGCGTTGAAGCTCATTGGTGGGAGCATGGTCCCAAAAAATAGTCCAGTGGTGGTTTGAGCCACCTGCTCCACCGGCATTTTGAAAAGGGAGGCCGCTTGGGGCCCATAAGTCACTCCTCCAGCAAGGACCGAGCGAGAATTGCAGTTGTAGGCAGTGCAGTTTGAAGCCATTGATCTTCTATTTTCTACACGGAGCAAGACACCAAATCTTAGTACCTTGAATCCACAGGCAACTACAGTAAACCGCGATTCGTTCGCGAACACGACACACGAAGTGTGGAGTGGAATGTGGAAAAGGTCCCACCGGGCATGCCAGAATCTGTTCCTCTCCGAATGGCGGCTTGGACTTTGCGTCTGGCCAGAGATTCGGGGCAGATGCTATATGGTTTTATCCATCTACCTCTCCGAAGATACCAAGTTGATTTATAACACCGTGTATCGGAGGTCTAGACGGATGCGGCCGATGTAGCAGACTTCGTCAGATTCCCCCTCCGGGTGAGGGGTTTTTGATTGTGGGGACGCTCTTCCCTGCAGGCGCAAGCCCCTGCAGTTAATTACGCTACCGCATCGCGGTAACAACTTTCTCCTTCTCCAGAATTTCACTTCGTGTCGTATGTATTTGTTTTGTTTATGGTTGCCCGTGGATTGTATACGGAGACTGAGTAATGCCGTCGCCCGTAGGACGTGGATTAGTCCAAATCCGTATTTACTTAGATTTGGGTTTGGTGTTTTTAGTTTAAGGATGCATTAGTCGCGTTGCGGCTAAGATCAACTTAAACGTTTGTTAAGGATACGATAGTCCTGCTTGAGACTAAGATCAACTTAACGTGATAATCCATTTAATATCTGGCCATCGGGACTCGTCGCCTCTCTAACGTCGTTGAAGGATTACAACGGCAGATGTTAGAGGAGTTCAGAGATGTACCCTTGAACCAAGATTGATTTGGAGTTTTATAGTCCGTTTGGATATTTAAAGATACGTTAGCCGTGTTTGGGGGCTAATATCAACTTAAACGGGATCGTTTAGATCCGGCAAAAGAGCATTTGGAGGCTCTATTGTTCCAGTTTAGGGACATAGTGGTCCATAGGTAGTTTAGGGACGTTGCGGTCCATGCTCCAGTTTAGGGACGTGGTGGTCCATATTCCAGTTTAGGGACGTGGTGGTCCATATTCCAGTTTAAAGACGTGGTGGTCCGTTATTAGTTTAGGGACGTTTCGGTCCGATATTAGTTTAGGGACGTTTCGGTCCGATATTTGTTTAAGGACGTTTCGGTCCACGAGTTTAAGGACCCCGCAGTCCATATACGTGTGGTCGTTGGGACCCGTCACCTCTCTGACGTCGTTGAAGGATTACAACGACAGGTGTCAGAGAAGTTCGGAGATGTACCCTTGAACCGATAGTAAATTGATTTAAGAGAGCAATCTTGCTCAGTCAATTTAATTTAAGAACTTATGGACAAAATTGGGCTAAGTCCAGTTGAAATGTTCAACATTTTATTTGCTTCTGCATTATATTTCTTTTTTTATTTTTATTTGGACTTTGCCCAGAAGGATGCAGAGCATCAATTTGTTTTGGGCTCTGCCCTTTATAAATGATGCAGAGCATCAATTTGTTTTGGGCTCTCCCCTTTATAAATGATGCAGAGCATCAATTTTATTTGGGCTCTGCCCTTTTATTGCTTTGCAATTTATTTTGGCCTGCTTGGTCTTTTTGATTTGGGCCTGACCCTTTTAGGAAATGCATTGCATTTATCAGGCGCTTTGCACCAATCAGAGAGCGCAAGCGCCCAAGAGCGCAACAGTGCAGATTTATAAGTGCAAAGCACTATTATTTTGAGAATCTTTTAGATTCAAGAACAGAAGTGCAAAGCACTGAGAGATTTCTTGATCTAATTTAGATCAAAGGAAAAGATAAGTTTTTTTCTTATCTTAAAGAACCAAAGGTTCATGAAAAAGTGCAAAGCACTATTTTTATTTTTATTTATTCATTTTTTTTAGTTATGTTTAAAGATCAATGATCTTGTTTTTAGATCACTGATCTGTTCATAAGAGAATTTCCTCTTCTTTCAAAGGTTTTTACCTTTTTTGTTCTTGGGGAGTTCTTCAGAGTCCTCTTTCTCTCTCTTTTTTTTAAAAAAAAATGTTGATGCTTTGAATTGAGGCCTAGGGTCCTTTTTATAGTGCTCATAAATTAGTTAAATTTGTTACATAGATCTTTTTCTGAGTGATTTGGGGAATTTTCCCCACCGTTGGATCTTTGATCCAAAAGCCCCTGCTTTATAGAAAAAAATCTTCTTGTTTTAACAAGAACAGAAAAGATTTATTCTGTTTTGCGCAACTCCCCCACCGCGTGACACGTGTCGCGCAGCGCAGCGCTTGCGCAGCTGTGCTTGCGCAACTGCGCAGACACGTGTCGCGCAGCTGAAGTTTTTTTTTTTTTGCGCAGCTGCGCTGATACGTGTCGCGCAGCGCACAGCGCAGCGCAGCTGCGCTTGCGCAACTGAAGTTTTTTTTGCGCACCTGCGCTGACACGTGTCGCGCAGCGCACAGCGCACAGCGCAGCGAAACTGAATTTTTTTTTGTGCGTACCTGTGCTGACACGTGTCGCGCAGCTGTGCTGACACGTGTCTCGCAGCGCACAGCGCAGCTGCGCTTGCGCAACTGTATTTTTTTTGCGCACCTGCGCTGACACGTGTCGCGCAGCGCACAGCGCAGCGCAGCTGCGCTTGCGCAACTGAATTTTATTTTATTTTATTTTATTTTATTTTTTTAGAGCTTTGCTTTGATGGAGTACGCTACCTTGGGCGCTGCGCTCCTTGCGCTAACGTGTCTGATTTTGACACGTGGGGCTCTGCGTGCAGCGCAGGGGATCTGAAACGTTACTTCATTTATTTTAACTTTAATTTTCACTTTAATTTTCAAGACAGAGCTTTGCTCTGATTGGAGAAAAACAGAAGCATTGCTTCTTTTCCCACCTTGGAATTTGAACAGAGCTTTGCTCTGATTGGGGTAAACATTGAGCACATGTCCTAAGGGCTTTATCAACATGTAATAGAGAGACAGCAAGTATACATGTTAAGATAAAGAGCAACCAGATAGCGTACTATCATGTCGAGCGAGAAAGTCCTACCTATATATGTCCCAGCATCCACTACAATATACATCTCATGTACAGTAATGGCCTCTAGGGCATACATATAACTAACAATCTTCCAATTGCACTAGGGCCATCTATAGCAGTGGTTACAGTATCTCATACTCAACCATCCCATAATAGTCTCTCTCTGGGAAAAGGCCTTTGTGAGTGGATCCGCCGTGTTGTCCTCTGAGTCTACTCTCCTAACCTCGATCACCCTGGAGATCAACTATCTCCATGATCAGGTGATGCTGCCTCAGAATATGTCTGGGTCACTGATAGGACCAGGGTTCCTTGGCAAAAGCCACACCTCCATTGTCACACAATGGTAGGAACCTAGTTCATCTTATGAACTAATATACACCCAAACTGCCTCTTTGGTAGTATCTTTGATAGCGATGTCACTATCCTTTATCGTCTAGTTTGCCACGGTATCTAGCTTGGAACTCTTCCAACATACCGTCCCTCCAGTGAGAGTAAAGACAATGCCTGCGACTGACATTCAGTCGTCCTTATCACCCTGGAACCTTTCCAGTGATTCTCTCCAGGATCAACTAATACCATCTCACTACAACTAGTGAGAATCCTAACATCCATTTAGATCTATCTTATAGATCTAAAACCCAGGATTTAGGAGGTATCACTTTGATCCAATATGGAGAATCCATGTGATAAGAGGAGATTGACCGAGCGTAGCATAGGAAACTCTTTTCCTATCAAGAGTATGTTGTCCACGTACAATACGAGGATGACTACCTTACTCTCTACTACCTTTTTGTACATACAAGGTTCATCTACCATTTTGATGAAGTTAAACTCTTTGACTACCACATCAAAACAGATGTTCCAACTCCGCGATGCCTGCTTTATTACATAAAACATCTTGCACATGTTTCCGCTGCTCCCACTTCTTACGAAGCCCTCTGGCTGTGTTCTTATAGACGTTCTCTTCTAAATCATTATTTAGAAAAGCAGTCATGGCACCCAACCACCAGATATCGTAGTCATGGTATGTAGCAATGGCAAGTAGGATCCGGATGGACTTATGCATAGCCACTGGAAAAGGTTTCATCACTATCCACGCCTGGTCGATGACGAAAACCTTTAGCAAGTCTATCTTTGAAAGTCTCAACTTTTCCATCTACACCAAGTAATCTTCTCAAGATATACTTGCTTCTGATGGGGATTTAACCCTTCAGATACAACATCCAAAGTCCATACTTTGTTAGTGTACATGGATTCCATCTCAGATCGCTTAGCATCCAGCCATTCTTACAGAGTCCCTACTCTTGATGGCCTGCTCGAAACTAGTTGGGTCATCATCTCATGATGCAATCCTCGATCCCACTGTCATCGAGAAATCGAAGTATCTCTCAGGCGGATGAGGAACCCTACCAGATCGGCGGAGAGGCTGAGGTTCGTCGGGGACTATTGAATCCTTTGGTTTTGTCAAATCATCAGCTGTAGTTTGTATAGATGGAACTCCTTCCAGTTCTACAGAACTGACCTTGTCTCGATCTTGTCCGGATTTTGCTTTTGACATAGGCCGGACAATCCCAAATCTTAACTTACTTAAGAGATAGGCTCTTCCCATACCATATCTCATATGGAGTGGTAGGCACTGATTTGATTGGAATCCAATTTAATAGGTATGCAGCTTCTCAAGTGCACAACCCTCAAAAGGAAATAGGTAACTCAGCAGTACTCATCATAGAACGCACTATATCATATAGGGTGTCATTGCTACGCCCCGATACACCGTTGTGCTGTGGTGTATACAGAGGAGTAATGCTGAGAGAGAATCTCATTCTCCTTTAGAATAGTCCAGGAATTCTATGCACAAGTATTCTCCTCCCTGATCTCATCATAGGACATAATACTTATACCTATATTGGTTCTCTACTTCTGACTTATATTCTATGAATTTCTCAAAAGCTTCAGACATGTGTTTCAACAGGAACATGTGTCCGAATCTTGAGAGATCATCAGAGAATGTAAGGAAGTACAAAGAACCAGTCCTGGCATATGTAGACTGGGGACCTTCATACATCACTATGTATCAGTCCCAAGAGTTCACTAACTCTTTCTCTGTTTCCATTAAACGGAGCTATGGTCATCTTATCTTTGTGACATGACTGGCAAGTTTCATAAGCTGTAAATTTAAACTGATTTAAATATGCATCTAAATGTAACTTAAGCTAGTCAGGTCACATTGATATGACCTAGTCTACAATACCTCAAGAAGGAATCGTTCATTTCTGAACTCTTCCTCTCGTGTGTGTTCTGTATACTAGGAACTGTAGTTTGATTTAGAACGTCAATGCTTTTAGATAACGTGCCTGAACCGATCAACTTTTGAAATGTTCAAAACAATATTCAACAATACAAAATTATATCCTTCTTTAATAAATAAAGAGATTGATATGATTTTGTATATCAGGTTCGGTATCTAATAACATTCGTTCAGAATCAATGTACTGGTAATACAGGGTGACAGTGACAAACAGACTTGGCTGCAACACTTGCACCGTTTTCTGTCTCATGAAACTTATCACCCGTTCTCAGTTCTCTACCTTTCTGTAGCCCGTATAACATATTATATATTTGGGATCCTGATTTGGTATCAAATACCCAGGACGAAGAGAATACTGAGAAACGGTTCTTTATAATGAACACACCCGAAGGAGATGCATCTCATGCACTTTCTTCGTTTGGGCGGCATGGGAATCCTGGTATTCCCCTATTTCCTGCTCGGTCTTATAACAATTATAAGTTAGAGCGGGACCAATGTTCCCCAGCTCAGTATAACAAGCGGGTTCGGTCAATACATCCATATTATTATCTTGATTAAGGCGTGACATGGTCGCTACCTGGAGAGAGAGAGAAGAAAAAACTCTGCGTGTGCTCTTGCAAGATTAGATTAGTTATTTATTTTATCTAATCAGGATGGCTCCCACTGTTTTTATCAAATCTTCCTTCAAACCTTAAAAGGAAAAACTAGCCGGGATTAATTACACTCTACAAGTTCGCCAATCTTTCAGCCAGGCCAGTGCCGGTACTTTGAGGGAGGTTCACCGTGCTTTCGCATGGACCTAATTAAAATAAACCTCGTTTTCCCAGGGGCGTAACCCCGTTGACACCTTTCTAGACACCTACTTGATCGGCTAATTGTAAAGTGCAAAACTCTCCCAGGAGTAACAATTACTCGCAGTGGGTATCGGGATCCAACTATCATATAGAAGATATGCAATCTCATTGCAAATTTCAACACTTGAAACTCCCGATAATGGTTTTTACCCCTAGCACCTATGACCTTGGCTAAGGTCAACAAATCATAAGCACTAGTCAAGTTCTACCCGTCATTTCGTGATTAATTAGACCCACCCACATGACCCTTGGCTAAGGTCAACAAAGCCACATGACTGTCCTAACTAATCGCATCATATGCGATGTAGGAAGACATCGCTTAGCTACCGTACACTGTGCCTTGACTATGGTCAATAAACATAGCACGAATACTAAGTACTCTACTTCCTAAAATGACGGAGGGTTGCGGATGGTTTTTAATAAAACCTTTAACGCTTTGAACTTGATCTCGTTGCGGAATCAAATGGTTTTTAAATGGAGTGTTTTTGAGGCTTTTCTAGTTTTGCTAAAGGGGTCACTCCCGGTGAAGGGATCGTCGGCCCTTTCCTCATCGAATAAGGTGCAGGATATATCATATACACCGCTGTGCAAAGCAAAAATTATAGAAGCAATCAAAAGACAAACCGAGGGTTGTAGTATCTGCCAGTTATTGCTAAAGGGGTCACTCCCGGTGAAGGGATCTCGGCCCTTTCCTTATCGAATAAGGTGCAGGATGTTCTACAAGGAACACCGCGATGCAAAGCAACAACTAGAGCTACCTGATTTTATTTTTGAAATTCGATTCCACAACATCTTTTAGGTTTATTTTCTTTCATTAATCTCATTAATGAATGTCCCATCATTTAAGTCCACCTAAACATCACATATAAATACAACGTACGCTTATGCCATCCGCATTCGCCTCGATGTCCCGTCTGCACCGTTAGGTTAGGTAACTAACGGCAGAGCGGGGCAGGGCTAGTGCGGGTGTAAAACATAAGCAACGTCTATATAATATATCATATATACTTTATATAATATCTATCTGAACAAATCACATGATCACATCACAGATAACGCAGCAGAAAATATCATATGAAATATTGGATATACTAGGACGTCCGTGTTTTATTTTGAGCCTGTATAAAACAAGGATTCCACGGTCGTGATGAATAGCCAATCCCACACCCCTAGACCCCTACGAGAGCGGCAAGCAACCGTACCAATTCTAGAGTTAGGAGACCCAGACTCGACTCCTCGAGATGGTCTCCCACTGGACCCTAGAACCCGGTTACTTGTGCTCCCCGCCTTGGGTCTATCCTAATGCGGAAAAGTAAATAATATACAATTGTGACATCATCCTCAACCCGGAAGTGCCCCAATAAAAGAATATTACATACAAGTTTTTTACATGAATGAAAAAGAAAAACACTCATCTCACATAAAAACCCCCGGCTATTCAAACACGACAATCCAATATAACATATCCAGCAACACATAACATCACATGTCATCAACGTAAGTAAATATGCCCATCCCAATTATCGTTGACATATAGCAACGAAACTGGCGATATCACATATTATACTTACGGTCGCAGAAAAGAAAGTGTAAAACTACAACAGTTGGAATCCGCAACCTCTTTAGACATCGCATGCCTAACAATTACAAACCCCACATTTTAGTCTCATTATCGAAAACACTTTTCAATATCAAGTCGGACAATTCAACAAGATTCCCGACATCCTGAACGAATGCTCGTCGCAAACTTTAGTAGACGGCCGCACCCCCGATACCGTCGACGAAGTGCACTAAGGCGGAACACCGCTGCCGCGAGCACCCGAACGGATGCTTTTGGCGACGGAGTTCTCCTACAGTCACTTGGTCGGGGTTATGGGGCGTGGCTATCTATTAAGTTTATCCGGCGAGTATCCGCGTACGCTACGTGATTGCGACGGACTTTTCATCGCATCAAAATTCCGTGGCAACCGATCAAGTGAGACTAAACTGCTAGATTTATAATATTCAAATATTGTTGATTCCAATTATTGTATCACATTCCAGATAAATAGACAATGTTAAACTTTCCGATCGAATAATCAAACACCCAAGTTTTCCCGAAAAGCTCAACACTTGAGGGGAGTTTAAAAAACATCCATTTCATGCCATAGTACCAACGGTCCAGCCGTAGAAGGGTCAAGCCAATGCCTCACATGTGGCACGTCGTACTGCCCCAAACCCTAAAGTTCAAAGGGCAGTTCAAGACGGTCAAATAATCGAGTTAAGGTTTGTTGTCTTCTAGAGGGTCCATCGCGTTACTTGCACTACTTAGAAACGCTCTTAAACCACGGAAAAATCCAACACTTGGAAATTTTCCGGGTCGGTAAAAAGTGAGTTATTGATATCTGGTTGAACTTTTTAACACTTTCTAAAATTACCCGGACAAAAAAGAACAAAGTTAAATAATCCGATCGAATCATCGAATCCTCAATACAACCCAGAAAACTCAACTCTTGAGTATAAATAAAAAATTCCCAGAAAATACAGCAATTACAGACGGGCATTACTGTGCAAAGCACGTGATAAGATTCACTTTTATGGCCGCGGAACCGCCGCGCAATCCAGGGTGGGGCCGCGGTTCCGCGGCGCATTGGTCGACTTGGGGGCACGTGCTGCACAGTAACTCCTACAAAACCCTGCTGAATTTTTGGATATTTTTAATTCACAAAAATCCACAGTTTCAAAAAATGTATAAAGAAGGGTTTCGATTAGGGTTTCGGGGTTCGATCGGGTTGCTAACTTCGTCTACACTTCGCCTAAAGCTCTAGCTAGTCTCTGATACCACTGTAGGGTTCCTAGGCACACTCAAGAGGTTCTACAAGGCATCAACCATGCCCAATTCAAATATTTACGTGCCGAACAACCCTAATCTAGATCGATTACTAGAGGTAAGGCGAAAGTATAAGCAAGCAAACAACTTTACTAATAAGAGAAAGGGATTACAAGCTTTGTAGATCCGGTCCTTCACTTCTAAAGCTCCGTGTTGACGTCCCTTCACTGCGATCATCGGGATCCGGACCCTAGCGTTGGTTTCATCGGAGAAATGAGCGGGCTAGGTCGTTGACTTCGAGGCCGAAGATGATCTACGTCGGGGAGACTCAAACTCAAGCTATTCCTACACTTGGTCAAAAACTTTATGAAGAGAACACCGTATACTACATGGCAAGTAGTAGAGGATGAAGAAATAGGAAGTGGGCTCACTTTAGAATTGTTTTTCTCACACTTTTTCTCATGGCACCATTGGAGCTAGCAAGCTTTTTAATGGAGCTTGATGAAGAAGAAGAAGAAGAAGAAGAAGAAATAATAAAGAATAATCTCATCCAAAAGAAAGCTTATCCTTTTAATTATAGCACCATGGTTGAGTTAAGCCCTCTTGCTTAACTCATATAGAGAATTAACCAAAGTATTAGGTTAAGGGTTGGGTTAACTAATATCCTAAGGAAATGACAAAAGATTTGACTTTGTCAAATTTCTTCAAGCGTCATGAAGCTTGATAACTTTGACCAAAGTCTCACCTCTTTTGTTATTTGTTAGGAAATTAGTAAACCCTAATTTAACCTTGATTTGGTTTAAGTCTCATACACAACTTGTATGTATCATCAAGTATGATACAGACATGTACACTTGCATATATCACATATAAACAATGTGCACATTCAAGTGAGAAAATCAATCTTAAGTGAACCAATACTAGTTAATGTAAAGTAATATATCAAATATATAATTATACATTAAATCATTAAATCAACACTTGATTTAACGATCCGGTCATATTGCATATAACCGACTAATATCTAGTGTATCAATGTATCGAATCAACACTTGATTCGGTAACCCGGCTATATCTCATATAACCGTCCGATGATACGAATCGCGAGAATAGAATACAGTATCACATACTGGTATTATTCTCAGTCCCGCACATATCTCATATGCGCTCCTATATCGTTTCGCTTGAGCCAGGAAACCCCTGTGTAGGACTCTAAAGACTCGTCAATACGCCGGCAGTAGGTGGTGATCATATCAATCATCCATAAGCCGCAAGCGGTCTGCTAAATGTAACGGCCATCCGGGTATTGAGCGATCAGAAGATCAACGTGCAAGCCTGCTCATACTCCTGTGAATCCAACCAGTAACACTTACCATACAGTCCGGTCTGCTCGTCTGATATGTTGCATATCTCGCCTAGGGGTGATAAACGTCAGACCCCAGTAGCTTGATAAGTCATGCCGATGTAAGGTCCACAACAAGCGTGAAACTACTGATAACACTTACCAGTAAATCACTGCAACCCTGGCCAGGGATTTCCAGTTATGGCCAGTCGAGCATAGCACAACATCAACCCCCAATACCGGGAGAGACGAATCCCCTCCTATCGCTCATTGCCTCCATGTGAATCGGGACTGTACCCAAAAACCACCTGTTTGCATGACTCAGTAGAGCCGTGGTAGAGTGGAAATCAAAGCACAGTGGGAGACATACAAGACTCTATGACGATCTCGGGTCAACAGACTAAGCTGTACCAGTGTTACCAGAGAACTGCCATCTGACGTGTGGTATAATACCATCTGGGAGTTCTCGGAGAGTCCGTTCAGTGTACCCAGTCACCACTGAGCACCCGCATACCATCTCTGATGTCAAACACCAATGGATATGGGATCATCCATCGCCCATCATATGGGTCGAGAAGATATACGCTAGTCTACTCTGGAATATCGATGCCCCGTCTCGATATTTCCACGACTAGGAACATTGAAGGATGTACTCATTGACTACCCAGGCCCCACTAGTATGATCTACATCATAGTCCTGGAAGTCGAGCAAATGTCCTAAGGGCTTTATCAACATGTAATAGAGAGACAACAAGTATACATGTTAAGATACAGAGCAACCAGAAAGCGTACTATCATGTCGAGCGAGAAAGTCCTACCTATATATGTCCCAGCATCCACTACAATATACATCTCATGTACAGTAATGGCCTCTAGGGCATACATATAACTAACATAGATGATCGAGGAAGGATCAAAAAATGTCTCATCATGTATTCTTGGCTGAAAATCTCTATTCGGTCTTGAGGATGTCCCTCCTGAAATCTCACTGGCAGGTCGCTTGTTCCCGATCGTCTGATTATTTTGCTTTATTCGTCTCTCTAGGTCCTCAAAATTACGAGCAGCGTCGTGGATCTCGTCATATATGCGGTAGGCAGTAGTAGACATTGCGGACTGGGTCTTCAAGTCCAAACTCTGTTGGAACCATTTAGCACGTAGCTCTGGAGTGGCCACTAGGTGTGGTGCAAAGCGGCTTAGCATTGCGAACTCCGCGGCATGCTCATCAACTGTTTTCTCCCACATAGATCCCTGTTGGAGATGGTCAAACCTTCTTTCCATCTCAAGATGTGCCACCGCTGGGAAGAACTGAGCATCAAATTGTTCCTTAAAAGTCTCCTAGTTAATCGGTTTTACTAACCGACCCTCCTCGGCTTACCACCAGATTCTAGCATTCTCAGTTAGTTGAAGCTTTGCAATGTCTACCCAAGCTTCAATTGGAACTTGGGCGGCGACGAGATCGTCGACTGTGTAATGGATCCATTCTTCAGTTTCGAGTGGTGTCTCCGTCCCTGTGAAAGACTTGGGGTGTAGCGATCGAAATTGCTTGACTCCGGACATCCCTCGATTTTTAGAGGCCAAAGCTTGCTCAATCAGAGATGCCTGTTGTTGGCGACTCTCGAGCAATTCTTTCTGTAGGGCGGCGGTTTGCTGCTGCTGGTTCTCAAGCAGTCCTCGCATCATTTCCATCATAGCTGCGGCCTGTTCGTCGCCATTCCAGCGTTCTCACCTATTACGGTTTCCATTACGTCCTGCCATTGCCTTGAAAAGAAACAAGGATCAAATCGAATTCAAAACAGATTCAAGAGGAATGATAGACGTTGAAGTGGGAAACATATTCTATACCAGGAAAACGAGTAAGTATCAAAGATGGATTCAAAGGAAGGGATTCAAGGGTTTTTAATAAAGGTTGGTTAATGTCATGCCTTCTCATACTGGACCTGCATGGGCCACCACTAAAACTTGTCACGCCCTGCTTTCCAAAAATACTGGAGTGGAGACGCGACGAGGCCCGCGACGTAGTTATACCGAGAGATAACTCAACTCAATACAGCTATGCTAAGCGTAAAGTAATGCAGGAGTACACAAAATGCAAGATAAATAAAGAACTTTATTTCTTAACCAACATTTATTACAATGAATTTCAAATCTTATTACACAGATAAAGCGAGAAAGGAAATAAAGCAAACCCTAGACATGTGGCAACTAAGAAAAAAATGAATGACTAAAACCCTAATAGTGCATTGCAATGGAAGCATAGTCTTCTTTTGGAGCTTCAATCTCCGTCGTCCTGTCCTGCTCTTCTCCTATGGCTGATGGACATTTCAGAAGAAAAAGAAAAGAAACGTCCGTAGCGAGTTAAACTTGAGTAGGATTCTCAAGGGAAAAAATATGGTAACAAGAATAAGTTAAAATATAGTATAGGAAGATTAAACCGATAAATGTAAGGTCGCACAATCATGTAGGTAGAAGCGTGGGTAAGATCTCGGTTAGTAACTACTTTTCATACTACAGTTTGCTTAATTCTTAAGGTATAACGAGTTATGATAAACATGGTAGTTATGTCTTTTAAGTTCATTCAAGTGCATCAGGATATCAAAGCTAGGTTGCACTGTTTTATTTTAAAATCACAGTCGTTACACGTTAGCTTGGGGATTATAGACTGAGAAGTATCTCCAGTCTATGTTATGCTGTTGTGCGAAGCGGCTGATCTTGTGGCTTCTGTAGGCTGGCCCATTATCGGAGATGATCCGTCTCGGAGTGCCGAACCGGTAAATGACGTGTGTCTTGAAGAAATGGAGGATATTCTCCATCTTCACTTCCCTTAGCGGTACTGCTTCTGCCCATTTGGAGAAGTAATCATTTGTCGCCAAAATGAATCGATGTCCTCTGGACGATACTGGTTCGATGGGGCCGATTATGTCAGTCCCCTACATTTCGAACGGCCAGCTAGCCACTGTTGGATGTAGTGGATTCGGATGCTGATGGATAAAGTCCCCGTGAATCTGGCATGAGTGGCACTGCTTCGCGTATTCGAGACAGTCTTGGATAATCGTGGGCCAATAATAACCCATCCTTTTGATCTTTAGCTTCATCTTTGGGCCGGTTTGGTGAGAACCGCAGAGTCCGTCGTGAGTTTCTTGGACGACTCTCCTTGCCTCTTCAGGTCCCAGGCATCTTAGCCACAGAGAGTCAAATGACCTTTTATACAGAGTATCATTGACGAAAGCGAAAGACAGAGCTCGTTTCATAAGCTGATGTTTCGAGGATGCATCTTCAGGCGTTTGACGGGATTTGAAGTAGTCTATAAAGACTTCTCTCCAATCCTTAGCCTTTTCCTGGTCTTTTATTTGTAAGGCCGTTTGCTCAGTCGCTCCCTTTTTCTCGGACGACTCCGGAGGTATTTCTGCCGGTGCAAGAACCCGACGGCTTTGCACAATGATCCTCACGTCATCGAGGTTCTCGTCGGCCAGTTCTTTAGCGAGCTTGGCTAATGCATCCGCCTTGTTATTTACCGCACATAGTATACTTTCCAGGGTGTAGGAAGGAATTTGGGTCAGCAGTTGCTGTACTCTCTCTCCGTACTTTACCTACTCTGGTTTGCACGTTTGATAGTCGCCGTTTACTTG
This sequence comes from Agapanthus africanus, assembly GCA_030015575.1. NCBI lineage: Eukaryota > Viridiplantae > Streptophyta > Magnoliopsida > Asparagales > Amaryllidaceae > Agapanthus > Agapanthus africanus. The sequence goes on from JASDDO010000029.1 coordinate 365,655,022, forward strand.
ACTAACGACCAATTGGGAGTCTCCGTATATGAGGAGGTTTTCAATTCCCATGTTGATGGCGATCTCGAGACCTGCTATCAAAGCTTCATACTCGGCTTCATTGTTTGTCCTCGGCTCTGTTAAAGAGAAAACAAAGCGCATTATCCCTCCTTGTGGAGTTACAAAGATGAGACCTACCCCCGAATTGATTATGGGCATGCATTGTTTGCGCTTCTTCATGGAAGATGCTCCATCGAAGTAAAGTTCCCACCGGGTATCATCCCCATTGATCGTGTCAAACGCATGTTCGTCTGGCAGTTCTCAATTCAAAGGAGAATCGGCAGCTATCAGATGCTCAGCGAGGAAGTCGGCGATGGCCTGGCCTTTCACTGCCTTAAGAGGCCGATAAGTTATCAAGAACTCCATCAAGAATAGGGCCCATTTAGCGAGTTGTCCTGTTAATATAGCCTTTGACATCAAATATTTGAGGGGATCCACCTTTGATATGATATGGACCTCATGTGCCAACGCGTAATGTCTGAGCTTCGTTATTGTGAAGATCAACGCCAGGCAGTGTTTTTCAATGGGAGAGTAATTGCTTTCTGCCCCCAGTAGAACTCGACTCAAGTAGTAGAGGGCTCTCTCTTTTCTTTGGTCATTTTCTTGTGGCCATAATGCGCCTAGAGAACCTTCGAGAGCTGTCGTATATAGGACGAGAGGCTTTCCCTTGACCGGAGCAGCCAGCACTGGCAGATTCTGCAGGTACTGCTTGATTTCGTCCAGTGCGCTTTGGCATTTGTGATCCCAGATGAATGGGGTTCCCTTTTTCATCAAGTGACTGTAGGGGCGGCACTTGCCAGAGAGGCTGGCTATAAATAGCCGGATATACGCGAGCTTCCCTTGGAGAGACCGCAGTTGCTTAAGAGTCCTTGGCGGAGGCATTTCCATGATCGCCTTGATCTTCGACGGATCTATCTCGATGACTCGGTGTCGGACGACGAAACCCAGAAATTTGCCCGATGAAACTCCGAACGTGTATTTGAGAGGGTTCATCTTCAAGTTGTATTGCCGAAGGCGCTGAAACACGATCTTCAGATGCTCTAAATGTTCCTCGTATGATTTGCTTTTAACCACGAGGTCGTCAATATAGCATTCGACAATTTCATGTATGAGGTCGTCGAAGATCTTCGTCATGGCCCTCTGATATGTGGCACCGGCGTTCTTTAGACCGAAAGGCATCACCTTGTAGCAGAATATGCCTAAAGGAGTCCAGAAAGCGGTGTGCTTCTGGTCTTCGGGATGCATCTTTATCTGATTGTAACCTAATGAGCCGTCCATGAAGGAGAAAACTTCGTGAGTGGACGTATTATCTATCATCAGCTCAGTGACTGGTACTGGAAAGTCGTCCTTTGGGCAAGCTTTGTTGAGATCCCGAAAGTCCACACATATGCGCACCATCCCATTCTTCTTCATTACTGGGACAATGTTGGCGATCCAGTCAGGATACTGAACTTCCTGGATGAAGCCGGAGTCGATTAGTTTCTTGACCTCGGCGTTGATGCTCATCTCAAGCTCGAGCTGCATTCTCCTCGATGCCTGTTTGATCGGCTCGACGTCCGAGGATATCGCCAATTTGTGTACAGCAATCTCTGGATCTAGTCCTGGCATCTCGGAATAGTTCCATGCGAAGCAATCTTTATGCTGCATGAGCACTTCCTTTAGCATAGCCACCCTTTCTTCGGACAATAGCTCACTGACGAACGTTGGCCGCGGGTCACTTGCCATCCTCAAATCAATTTTCTTGAGGTTATCTGCAGTAGTATGTATCCTATCTTCCAGCTCCTTTGGCGCCGGTGGAAATTCTGAGATTACCTCGTCATCATCGTTGTCGAAGCACCGGGGGAAGTCATCTATATTCTCGGGCTCTTCTTCTGACAACATTATCATATGAAAAGTACGAGATCGCTTCCAAGACCGATGTTGATCTGGTTCTACTCTCGTGGCTTTGGTTTCATGCTTCTGCGGCGGGGTTACCCTCCAGCTGCTGGATAGAGCGAACCTGCCTTGCTGATACTGGTCTTCTACCCAGTCTTTAAATGTGAAGCAGTCTTCGAGAGGATATCCTGTTGCCCTATGATAGGAGCAATAGTCCGGGTGAGAGACTTCGCCTGCTAGCTCGGGGTGCTTGGACTCCGGGAGTGTCATCATCTGATGTTTTATGACAAGATCGAATATCTTCCTTGTCTTGTCTTGGGGAAAAGAATATGCTCGACCCATTTTCTTCATAAGAGACGAATCCGGACTGCTCGATTCCTGATCGCGTGGCTTCTTGGACCCGCTTTGTCGCTGTCGAACGCCTTTCCCGTTCTTTGGTTTATTTCTGCCTCTGCGTCGGGCCTTTTGTACAACGGGTTGACAAGGAGGAGCATCTTCATTTTTCATAGCCTGTTGAAGGAGGCGTTGCGTCCTAGCTTTCTCGTAGATGGCCATTTCGCGATTATGGTTGTCTCGAACCTTTTGACCTGCTTCCCTTATAAGCTTGTCCATCTGTTCTTCGAATGACGGACTTGGCATTTTCACGGCGGGAGCTCGTTTTGGTTCAGGGTTAGCGTCTTCCCACAGAGCATCTCCTTCTTCATCAAAGTAATGTATGACGTAGCAGCCACGGAATAGCTCCTATTTTTTTGGATTGAACATATCCAAGCCCAATCGTTTCCATTCTCCCATTGGGCAACTTTCGTTGAGTTTCGGGAACGTTTCAGATCCCGTTATAGAATTGTGCTTGTCGCGCAGTTTGCTTAAGGGGTACACCTTAGCATCTTAAGAGTCTCTTTAGTCCGTCTGTGTAATATCCGGGCAAACGGATGGGCTGGAGCTTGTCAAGCATAGAATCCACACCATGCCAAATTTTTTTCTCCACTTTGGTTTCCCCGGATCGGTAGAATAGGATCACCTTTTCACCTTTTCGCATGGGAGGGACGTAGAATGTCTGCAGTTCTTCCACACTGTAGGTATCAAGCGCGTCTAGTTCTTTATGATGCTCGGGCGGAACCATGGAAACTTGCAAACTTTGATCTTCATCAGCGAAGGTTTGTATTGATGGCCGAGCAGAGAATACGGCATTGACCTCATCTTCCGAGTCGCTGCCGAAGATCAATATAGGAGCGGACGGTCCCGGCTTGTTGCACTGGGGCGGACCTGAATAAACTATTTCTTCTTCTTCCTCGGTATCACTCCCGAAGACCGGAATAGTGGTGATAACTTTATTCTTGTCCTCCAGTTTGCGACATCTTTCTGTGTCTTCGAAATCAGGCAGGAAGTATTTGGCATCCTCATACTTTCGGGCATCGTTCACGGAGAATGGGTTCAGCTCTCCTGTTATGGTATACTCGAGACCATCTCTAAAATACTTCATACACTGATGTTGTGTAGAAGGGATGATGTTGTACTCGTGTAACCAGGGCCGGCCGAGCAAAGCATTGTAGAATATCTTGGCGTCAATGACGTGAAACTTAATATCCGTGACAAGCAGCCCAAAGCGTAGTGTCAATATTACAGACCCAAGCATCCGTGATGACTGGGAGTCAAATCCGGAGATGGTGATTTTATCACGAGCGAGGTGTTGAACGCTCATGCAGATTTCCTTTAACACCCTTACATTGAGGAGGTTGACGGAGGACCCATTGTCAACCAAGATTTTTCCTATCTTGATATCATGACAGTATCCGGAGACATATAGGGGACGGTTATGCTCACACGCCCTGAGGAGAAGATCTTCATCGCCGAAGGTGATATCGGCTGTGTGCACTTCTTCCAACTCGTCCTTCATCTTTTCTTCGGCGAGGAAAGCTTGGAATTGCTCGGGCTCTTGTAATGCCTTGATCAGCGAATCTCTTGCCTCTTTGGATAGCAGAAGGGCGTCGAGAATACTGAGCTGCGAGGGTATCTTCCTCAAGTGTGCCAGAACGTTGTAGTCCACCTTACTTTTCTTTGGTGGGTCCTTGGTTGTCAGCTTTTCGACGGCTTGGTCATCAAGGATGATATCCTCAGGGACTTTTTCTTTTCCCTTATCTTTTCTATTTGACCCATGATTGATCTTTTCTTTGTGTGTCGGTTTAGAAAATGAATAGAAATCACAATCAAAGAATTATTTGACCGCAATCAATAACGGTGTCGAATGTAGCGCGTTAGTAAGTGCGGATCGTCCACAGGGAAAGTGTAATCGTTCGTGTTTCGAATTAGATGAGTCAAAAATTTAAGGAAAAGAAAACAAACAATTCATGATTTGTAATTGAATTTCAAGAATTAGAAAAAAATCTAGATCTAAGAAAAACATTAAAATCAAGAATTGAGATGTGTGATGATTTCCAAACCAAATATCAAGAATCAAAGTGAGGCTCGTAGGAATTGATCGGATCTATAGATGTGATGAAATCTAGCGATTTCGTATTCTTATCCTTCGATGAATTGATACTAGATCGATGATAATCGACGAGAATTAGGGATTTCTAGTGAAACTAGGGTTTCATCATTTATCCCTTGTTCCTTCGTCGATATCATTCACATTCTAGCCTCTAGTAAATTCAAGAATCGATCGTGGATCCCTAATTTTGAGCGATCACAATCAAGAAAGTATTGCAACGAAACTAGGTCGTCGATTCTTCAATTTGCTAGGGTTTACAAAACTCGTAGGACTTAAGAATCGTTTTAATATTTGTTACATCATCATTCTATTGATCGTCTCGACTCCTTTACGAGCGGAGTTTTACTCAAACATCACAACAAGAACCACAATCACAAAGTGAGATTGAATCATGATGCAAGAATTTAAAGAAAGCAAGATTAAAGAATTTCACCTTTTATTTATATCAACAATTCCGTTACAAATCGCTCAAGAACTACAAGAGGAAGAACTCGATCGTCGATTTGGCTTCGCTCGTCTCCTTGAGTCGCGGATCGGCTTGGATCACTTGCTCGATTGAAGATCGGCTCTGCTCCTAAAAGGTTTGAAGGCTTCTCGCTTGAATGGTACTCGGGATCTTGAATTTGGCTTTGGATTAGGGTTAGGGTTTGGCACAAGTCGTGTCACTCAACTTGTGTTAGAAATGGGGGAGATTAGAGATTAGCTATTAACCTTAGATCTAGGCTCTCTTTTATAGACCATCCAAAACCCTAGATCTAGGATTCAAAATTTGAATTTCCCTCCAAAAGTTTGTTAAGGAGAGCCTTCTAGAAATAGTTTGTTAAGCCGAGCCTTCTAGATGAGCCACGTGGAGTTTCTACAATGTTCTGGAAGCTTGGGCCGTTAGCTGAGACACGTGTAGGAAATCTAGGGATCTGAAGCCATCAAGCCGTCGCGGTTCCGCGGCACAAGCGGGCTCCCGCCGCGGATCCGCGGCGCTTGTGAAGCCTTGGGGCTTGGGCTTTCTGTGATGATTTAGGGCTGACTTTATGGGCTTTTTATGATATGTTGATTTTCCAAATGAGTCCCTGATCACTGCCAGATCTCTAGCCTTTGAGTTGGCGTATTTTATCAACATTATTTTCACAATTTTAGCTTGGTTTCTGGAATTTACTGCACAGACTTCGAAACAAGTGTTGCGCAATATAGGGATGATGCAAGGCCATGATAAACAGTCAATTTCCCTCATAAATGTCGGTTTTAGAGTATAACATATGTATTATGGTATTTCAGAGATGTTTTGCTAATATATGCAATATGAATACCGAACACTTATAGATAAGTGCAAATGATAGGGAAATTGATGTGTTAAAAATGCAATATTTTCGACTGATCAAATTCCCCCAAACTTATTTTCGGTCGTCTCGAGCGAATTGTTTTATTAAAAGAGAAGGAGAAAATAAAGAAAGAGAAAAACTAACTAGCACACTTTCGTAGGCAACACGATTGCACTAAGCACGTGCAACAAGCCTTTAAACCTCTAGGTGTCTCTAGTAGGAGGAGTGTTGTCTCCTGAGGGTTTTCAGCGGATTGCACCCACAAAATCCAATAATAAAAGGAAGACCGTGAATATTACATTTAAACATAAGAATTGTAAAAGAAAAGCCTTGAAAATTAGGGTTTCCAACTAAGCTAGCTTTTCGGTTGTCATGAGCCCTATCTTAATAGTCATGAAAAGATGTCAGAAATCACGTCCTCCCTCAATAAAACATCGTCTTATTCTTCATTCCTATCTTTCTTCCAAACATCGATCATATAACCCTGCGTGTGTGTAAAGACATCCCTACACCCGGAGAATTCAATTCAAGCTATCATACTCTTGTCCATCCACCTCAGTACTTTTTAATTAATGAATATTTAGATGAATTTGCTGACACACTTTCATGCGACCGTTAATACTTCTTGAGGTACTAACCGACCGATTACTCATGTGCTTACTTATTTGGTGTTTTTCCTCGTCTTGCACCACCTAAGGCTTAGCAGTGACTCCCAGACCAGTTGGCCTTAGGGCACTAGGTGAAGAGGCACCCTCGTTATATTTTTTTTATTGCCCTTGGCGATAACAAAACCAGTGTTCATTTTTCTCACCACTTTATATTTTATTCATTTTTTTTATTTTCTTCATACATCAGCTTTTAGACAAGAGCATTTCAAGGCATCCTCTACTATCCCGAGCTTCAAGACGTGTGTAAGTGCGAATAGCAGGGTATCAACGTTCAAAATGTTTGGCTTCTAGAATATGAACTATTTTTCAGACTTATTTTTATCCTCAGATTAGTGACTTCTTTCATCTTACTAACCCTTAGGACAACGGCTTATAACTACTTATTACCAGTTCGTATAAGAAAACTTCTAATTTTCTTGGTTTTCTTAAATTTTTCCAATCTCATGGATGTAATTTTTCACTATCTAATCTTTTATTATCTTATTTATGTACAAAATATTTTTATCTTTTTTGAAAATTTTTAAATTTTTATAGGTTCTCAAAATGTTTTATGCTTATGCAAACTATGATGCAAATGATGTGAAAAATAAGCACAAACCTCCCCCAAACTTGTTTTCAACAGTGTCCTCACTGTTGCCTTCTGCTAAATCTGAGAAACCTGTAAGCTTGGGAGGAAATTTATTAATGGGGGCAAAATATTTAAGTGAAGACCCTCCCCCAAACTTATTTTTGGCTCAAAATTTTGTAAAACTTTTCTTTTCAAGAGCTCGATTATACCCCCCCAAACTTGAGTTATGCAATGTTAATCTTTGAAAATCACATAAGGGGGTCAAAAATCAGTGGTCGATGCCAAGCTTTGCAAAGATCGAAAGTTAACACCAACCATTCAAAAATTTTATCAATGCAGTGCTCTGGTTGGTGGAAGAAGAAGTGGGGAAAGGGTAAGTGGTGGAAAAGAATGTGTGTGCGTCTCATTTTGGAGAGACTGTAGCGTTTTGAAAATCGTTTCGGTGAAATTTCGGAAAATCGGTAAAATAAGGGGGTTTTCTGTAAAAAGTCAAAATGCAAATATCTTATTATAAAAATTAAATATACATATTCTAGCTATGTAATTGCTAGTATTTGGTGTTTATTGAGCCACTGGTGAAATTTCAAATTTTCTGAAAAAAAATTATTTTATTATTATTTTAAGCCGTCACTAATACATTTAATTAGTGAAAATTACAAATTGGAATGAGTTGAAACAAATTTTTTGCATCATAAAACTTTAAATAAAATTTTATCATGCGGTTTTTGAAACGAAATCGTTTGCCAAAACGGTTTAGAAAATATCGAAAAAAGGCTTTTTTCGGTGAAATTAGTGTAAATGGTTGTTTGGGGTATAACATTTATCTTTTTCCCCCACACCCACACCCACACTCACTCACCCCCATCCCCATGTGGCTGATTCAGCAGCACATCCCCCTCATTTCCCCACTCCATTCCACACAAAAAAAAAGAAAAGAAAAGAAAAAGGGAAATGAAAGAAAGTCAAAAGGGGGTGTAGACTTTGTCTTTTTCTCCCCATTTTTCTCCACCTCCCTCTCTCTCCTCCCCCACTCCCTTTCTAGCAGAAAATTCCTGCACCAACAGCCTTCTTTCTCCCCCCATTGTTCCATCTCTTTTGCTTCAAAAAAATTCATCAAATACCCATCAAAAAAATCCCAAAATCTAAATTTAGTTCTTACCCATTTTAGTGTAGCCTTAGATGCATAGATCTTGGTGCAAGGATTTCATTTTGGAGGTCTAGATTTCATGTTTGATCATGGATTTGTGAGGTATACATTTTTGTGCCCCATGGTTGTTTGTTGATTAGTTGCTTATATGATTTTGTTTATAAGTGTTAAATTGGTTGTTGTGGTTTGTGTGATGAAAATTCAAGAGAAGAACTTGAATGCAAGTTAGGGTTTTGTGAAATTGGTGTATGGTTGTGTAATGTGTTTAAGCTCTTATGACATGTTAAAACAAGTTAGTAGCTAGTTGTTAATTGTTAGTTTAAAAATTGTGATAATTACACTAATTTGCTATCTAGGTTTTTGGAAATGGTTACATAATTGGGTTTAAAATTATAATTAGTTTTTTTATGACTTCATTAACATTATTAAGTGTGGTTTAATGTCTTTAGTTCATAAAAATCCTAGCTAAATTGTTGTTTGTGCATTTTTGCTAAAATGGTTGAAATTTGGGTAAAATTGCAAACTAGTTTTTTTGAACGTATATAGTTTGATGAGATTAAATTATGCTTATAGGTTATATGACTTATTTAAGTTATTTAATAAGTATTATGGCCGCTAGAATTGTTTAAACGTCGAGTTTTGTACTAAAACGGGTAATTTTGCTTGCTAGTTTTTCGGAAAAACGGCTTTTAAAGTGAATTTGGGGTTTTTGTGAGTTTTAACCTATTTTATATTAAAATTAGAGTTCGTGAATGTGCAAATGAGTGTATTTGGGTTTTTCTCGATGGTCTGGCGTTTGTACGCCGACGTCGAGGGTTTTTGGGTTGATTTGTGGAAGCAACCATAGGTTTTGACCTATGTGGGATTCGTGTGTCGTTTTGGTCATGAGTCGGATTTTAATGAGATACAATGCGTTGTGATATGTAGGTACCCCCATGTGGACTTCGAGACGGCAACCAAGCGCGTGGCGACATCGGCACCGGCGAGCGAGGACCAGGTGAGTAGATTTATATCTACGGGGAGAAGTCGGGTGGATGGCGTATAGCACCCCCGCAGTCCGTGGTGGTGTATACGGATGCGTATACACACCAACAATTATTATATGTTATTTGGGATTAATAACGATGTTTAGGATGGATATTGGTGTGTTGGATTATTTTAGTGTCGCGAACCCTAGGGTAGTGTTGCACTACACATACACACATACACACTTGCATACATTCCTATTTATATGTGCTCATGGGATTCTTTATAGTTATGTGTTCACATGGGTATGGGACTATGTGTTCACATACGGATTTGAGGATGATACTTGGGATTGAGCTGAGTCGATGAGATTTGTTTGTGGTTGTGATATCGGTGATATGGCAGGATTCGTACTTGAGGTACGTCCTGGTGTTATAGCGGATCTTGGGGCGGCGATACGGGTGAATAGTGTTATAAATAAAATGGTCGACATGTGATCATGATATGAGGCATGATATGCTAGGATATTGATATTAGGCCGTATCGGGCGATGTATACCCCTTGATGATGATATGTGCTGACGATATCGGTTTGTACGAGATTGTCGATCAGTAGTCAGATCATGAGTATATTGAGGATATTAGTATTGTACTAGACATAGGTCAGTACCCTAGACTATGATCTTGGATAAAGAGGATACCAGAGGAATAGTGTGAGGAATATGATATTGACCCGTACCCAGATTTGGGGATGCCGTACGACGGATTTACGTACGAGCTATACCTTGATGATTGATCCGCACTCTTGACTTGGGATGTCTGATTATAGATATGGTATCGGATATGATATTATTGAGTCGGGATCACCGACTAATATATATACAGGTATGTATATGTATCGACTCAGATGTTAGGTTGTTTCCTTACCTGTAGTCTAGCTTGTAGCTTAGCCTTTTAGTTTAGTTAGTTGTTAGATTAGATTCGGTTCCTACCTATTTCAAAGCTTACGAATCGTGCGTATTTTAAAAGACAAGTCAAGGGATTCTACGGATATTTCAAAAAAAAAACGTATCTTTTCTTAAAAACACCATAGCCCCTATTTTCAAAACCCCACGATTCGTGTTATTTCAAAAGGCACCATTGTAGGACTTATATTAGGTTAAAGCAGATTAGTTATCGTTGCGTCTAGTATTCAGCTCCCGCTCATTATTGTTGTTTGCTCCGCATCACATGCTTATATTATGCTTCATATTCTACTGTTGATATCTTGTGGTTAGAACACCAGCACCATTACCGATGATGCGTATGTACCACCTACACTTATTTGCCGGCTCACACACATCTTCATCGGTAATTGCCATGTCACGTACACCATAGAAAATATTATTGCTTGACATAGCCTGTTAGCTAATAGTTTAGACATGATATTAGTGTACTTGCCTTATATGTTAGTTTAGACATTGTAGTTATTACCTGCTACTTCATGCATACTATTATTCATTGTTATGCCGCATTCATGGATTCTCATACATATATTCACTTTTTACGTGCTATTGAGGTTTTGGATTCGGATTTCCATGAGATTTTCTGGATTTGGGGAAAACCGCAAAACATATACAAACTTCTTCTTTCTCTTTTTAAATAAAAAGCGCGGTTTTTCCCATGATGTATGAGTCGTCCACCATGAGTTTGCTGATGGATTTCGAGACCCGATTCGAGGAGTTGGATGAACCGTTTCGGGTATATGGTGGACCCGGTAAGGTACCCCGGGGCAAGAAGCTCGTGGTGATGACGATGAGCCTGGCAGGGGGAGACTACCTACCGGTGATTTTACCCGACGCGTCGGATATCCGGAGGATACCGTCGTGGTCTTGAGATGGATGGTAGGGGCCGGTCTGGACTGACGGCACCCTAAATATTGAGATTGAGACATTGAGATTTTGAGATATTGAGGTACTGAGATTTGATGATACAGGCCAGTCCGGATAGCCGGAGCCTGAGGTTTTGAGACATTGAGATTTATGTTTTGTGTCGATGCTAGACACTGTTGATGTTGATTTCATTTATGATACCTCATTTTAAAAATACAAAGGAAATCTCACTAATTTATGAAAACAGTTTCTTCATTTACATGTATTATGTTTTCATGTATTCATACCTCATTCATATGATATATTGCTACCTGAGGCACTGACACGGGCATATGAGATCACACTCGGGTTAGATATTACCCTAACCATTGTTATAGGCTGCATGTTATTCATATATTTGAGGATATATTATGATCTTTGACCTAGGTTGCGTTATTTATGCGATTTCTGTGCGTAGATGTTTTTCTATTCACGAGTTGGCAACTCACCCCCGTTGTGCCCCAGTTTCTTGCAGGTTTCGTTACGGCTTGCGGGCATAGTTTCCTTCGGGTGATTTGCTAGTAGCTGGGTTTACTTATATCGTACCCCCCATTATATAACTTGTATATTATTACTCTGTTGTATCTAGAAGTTCCATCAACCAAACATGTATTTATTTCAGAGATAGAGACCAGTGATGTTATTCTTTCGATCTTAGAGTCGCGCGTTTTATTTCTGTGGTTTTCTTGTGGTTTTGAGTTTTGATCCTCGCCGTTGGCGTTGTATATTATATTGCTTGTGTGGTTGTGACCGTTAATTGACGAAGAGCTAGCTCCCGCTTGGGGATGCCTTTTATTGATTTCGTATACTATTCATGTTGTATCCCGTTTGGGAGCCAGTATTTACAAAGGAGACTTCGCCGAAATTTTCGGGAAATATTTATTTTTTTAAAAAAACCGCATAATTCGGCTTATGCTATTAAAACTACTTGTTTAAATTGGTTTTCCTTTACTCTACTACTTTTCTTGGTTTGCATTTCTGGGTTTTCGGCTTACTTGGATTACGTACGCCTCGAGACGTTTCGTAGTTTAAGTGCCGGTCATGTTCCGTACTTTCGGGACGTGGCAGAGACGATGCAGTGAATGTGATGGATTGCCTGCATTCTTTTTACAGTTAAAAAGAAGGGGTGGAGGTTCAATTTCATTGATTGGGAGATGATTCATCTCAACATCCGTGTCATTCAAAAATGCGAGTTCATCAGTGAAGATCTCCTCAAAAGTTCCATCTATACTCCGATGAATAATATCATCATAAAGTACGGGATGATCTTCAGACTCTAAAAGCATTTCATAATCAGTGTTAGTTGTTGACCCGGACATCTTGGTGGAAGAGTCCGTATGTGTATGATACATAGTTGGGGTCAAATAATAACATATGAAAAGAGTCAAGATCAGTATCGTGAGGATCATCAAATTCGCTGCTGTCGACATCCATTAAGTCGACAGAATAGACCTGAGCAGTAGGTTCGGAGGGTACACTTCCCAACTTGTAAATGTTCAGCTCAATTGACCTATTCCCGAAGGATAGGGTTATAGAGCCATTACGACAGTTGATGATAGCGTTGGAAGTGACCAAAAAGGGGCGATCTAAAATCACCGGAATTTGATTCCGTGGGTTCGCTACAGGCTGTGTATCAAGTACAATAAAGTCCACAGGGAATACAAATTCCCTGATTTTTATTAACACATCCTCCAGTTCACCCCTAGGTTTGGTGATTGATCGGTCAGCCATCTGAAGAGTTATGCTCGAGGGCTTTAACACTCCGATACCTAGTTGCTCATAAACCGATTATGGAATCAAGTTAACACTAGCGCCAATGTCTAATAGAGCACGGTTGATGTGTTTTTCCCCTATAGAAATAGAAATAGTAGGACAGCCAGGGTCCTTACGTTTCCGTGGTACTTGTTGGGGGAAAGCCGTGTCTACAGTCTTTGCCATGAATATCTTCTTGGGCACTTGAGTCTTCCTCTTCCTAGTGCACAAGTTTTAAAGAGTTTTCGCATAGGACAGAACTTGTTGGATAGCATCTAGGAGAGGGATGTTGATGTTAACTTGCTTAAACATGTCCATAATCTTCTCCATATGTGGACTCGATTTGTTAGCCCTTAACCGATTAGGATAAGGTGCTTTAGCAATAAGTGCTGGGTCCATCATAGGAGAAGGTGGTGTGTGTAGACGTGATCCCAGAATAGGAGTGGGGATCGTCTGTGGAGGAGTAGAAGAGGTGTGCTGAGGTGTCGAGCCTTATGGGAAACGGAGAATAGGCTCGCAAGAAGGTGGTGGGGTAGAAGAACTGGGGTCAGAATTAGAAATAGAAGTGGAAGGAAAGGTCTCAGCCGGGGTATCATTGATAGATTTTTCAGTGTCATCAATCTCTTCCCCAACGTGATTTTCAAGCACTCTTCCAGATCTCAATGTGATTGCATTCACATGATGTGAATAGCCAGGATTGGTTAAAGGTTGAGCTAGAAGTTTCCCTTTCTCTCTTGCACTCATTTCGGCTTTTAGTTGTGCAATTTGTGCTTCCATCGATTTGATATTCTCATTTTGAGAGACAATGATCTTCATCACATTCTCGACGGAAGATTGCAAACTTGCCGTCCCTTGGATGGATTGTTTCATGAAAGTATCCAAGGTTTGTGCTAGTGCAGAAGTATTATCTGTACTGGTCAATTGCAAAGATTTTTCATGTGGTGCGAAAGTGTTGGCCGGATTTTAGAAGTTTTGTGATTGGAAGGGGTGCTGACTCAATTGAAGTGGTTGTTGCTGTTGTGGTGGAGAGACCCTTTGGAAATTGTTTTGGTTTGGAACCGTGTTTTGAGATTGTGATTGGTTCCAAGCAAAGTTAGGGTGATTCCTCCAACCCTGATTATATGTGGAAGAAAATGGATCGTTTCTAGGTCTTTGAAATGCGACATTGGTATGCTCATGACCTTGAAACGGATAATTTCGTGGACATTCTTCCGTCAAATGAGAAGGATCAGAACAGAATCCACATACAGTTTTGGAGAGTGACATTTGGTTTAGGGAGGTAGCTAAAAATTTGTTTTCCATAGAGTCGAATTTCTTGTGTAAAGCTGAAATTTCAGCTCTAACTCCTATGGAAATATCATTGCCATCCCTAAACGATTGACTCACACCCTCCCACTGTAAAGATTTTTCAGCAAAATCTTCTAGGAATTTCTAGGCTTCCCCATCATCTTTGATCATGAAGTTGCCTTGACACATGGATTCAAGGGCCTGTCTTGTGTTAAGATTAATGCCCTCATAAATGATTCTGCACAGTTCCCATCTAGGGATTCCGTGATGTGGACATTGGACTAACAGATCCTTGAAGCGTTCAAGACATTTTGAAAATGGTTCATTTGGAAGCTGGGTGAATTGATTTATTTCGCTACGGACTCGAGCTGTCTTATGATGTGGGTAGAATGTCTTAAGGAATGCTTTGATGAATTCTTCCCAGTATGAGATGGAATGTGCGGTAGTGTTATACAGCCACTTCTCGGCTATATCGCACAAGGTGAATTGGAGAAGGCGTAGACGCATAGCATCCATAGAAAGCTGTGAGGTGCCTATCATTGCGCATACATTTTCAAATTTGGTGATAAAGACATATGCGTCTTCAGACTCGAGACCGTGAAATTTTGGTAGAGGGTTGATGTATTGGGGTTTAATTTCAAAATTTTCCCCGTTAGCTGGTGGAATTGAAAGACATGTGGAAAGGGGACCTCATGTAGGATAGCACCTTTCTTGGAGAGAGATGCGAGGTGGATTTTGCGCACCAACGGACGGCGGCAGAGTAGTGGTAAAGAAGTTCGATGGAGACGGATCCATCGAAGTGGGTGTGGTGGTGGGTAAAGAAGAGGTAAATGTAGAAATACCGACTTTAGGGTCGATCAAGGGAACGCGGACTAAACGGGCACTAGAATCCTGTGTCCAACCTATCTTGCACTAAAAAGGGTTAGTATAAGTGGCAGCGTGACTTATAATTAAGGGAAAGAATGAATGTGATTGGTGTTTGTTTTGAAAAATATACGGATTTTTTTGAAAAAATGATGCGATCACAACAAATGCAACAAGCAACCCTAAAATCTAGTGGTCACCTAGGTCAAAGCTCTAGACCACTCCTAACTGCCAAAAGACAAGTCGCAGGATAAATCCTTCACTGCCTCTTTGTCTCTCCTGTGGCCAGGTAAGTGCCAGGTAAGTGGGAGGTTCTCCACTACGTAAGTAGTGGGCCTAATTAAGTAACCACTTGCCTTAGACACACTTGCCTTAGACACCACAAAAAGAAATGCGGATAAACAATGAATTACCCACGGCCTTCTCTTGTCCTAAGTGAGTGCGACGGTCCTTAGAGTCATCTCTAGATTTCTTTTAGTTAATGAGGGTAATGCGGATGCAAGTTTGTGATTTTTGGGGTTTAGGAAGGGTAATGAACTCCCCACCTAATCTGGATTTGGCCGTGCCCCTTAATTTCCGTATTAATATGCAAACAACCAAAAATCAAAATACGCACAGTTATTTTGCTGTTGCGGCACTGCGAATTTTGCAAAGAAACCTGCAGAAAGTTGTTATTTGGAGCAGATGAGGGAAGAGATAAGAAAGTCTAGAAGTATACCTGAAATTTTTGCACAGAGAGCTGCCTGAGGAGCCGTGATTTCGCCGCAATAGCTTCCATACACCGTGGAATCGCGGTTGATAGTTCTGATCACTGCACAAAAATTCTTCAGCAAGCTCCTATTCAGTTCCTCAGCTCTCTGGAATTCTCTGAAATTTTTTTCCACAGCTCCAATGATTCCAGATTTCCTCGCAACAAATCACAATAACTCGTATTAGTGTTTGCACGAATTTTGATCTAAAAAATATAATGGAATAAATCTTTCAACTCAAATTTCAAAATACGAACAATTAGCGCACGATCCCCGGCAACGGCGCCATTTGATTGATCTTTTCATTGCGTGTCGGTTTAGAAAATGAATAAAAATCACAATCAAAGAATTATTTGACCGCAATCAATAACGGTGTCGAATGTAGCGCGTTAGTAAATGCGGATCGTCCACAGGGAAAGTGTAATCGTTCGTGTTTCGAATTAGATGAGTCGAAAATTTAAGGAAAAGAAAACAAACAATTCATGATTTGTAATTGAATTTCAAGAATTAGAAAAAAATCTAGATCTAAGAAAAACATTAAAATCAAGAATTGAGATGTGTGATGATTTTCAAACCAAATATCAAGAATCAAAGTGAGGCTCGTAGGAATCGATCGGATCTATAGATGTGATGAAATCTAGCGATTTCGTATTCTTATCCTTCGATGAATTGATACTAGATCGATGATGATCGATGAGAATTAGGGATTTCTAGTGAAACTAGGGTTTTGTCATTTATCCCTTGTTCCTTCGTCGATATCATTCACATTCTAGCCTCTAGTAAATTCATGAATCGATCGTGGATCCCTAATTTCAAGCAATCATAATCAAGAAAGCATCGCAACGAAACTAGGTCGTCGATTCTTCAATTTGCTAGGGTTTACAAAACTCGTAGGACTTAAGAATCGTTTTAAGATTTGTTACATCATCATTCTATTGATCGTCTCGACTCCTTTACGAGCAGAGTTTTACTCAAACATCACAACAAGAACCACAATCACAAATTGAGATCGAATCATGATGCAAGAATTTAAAGAAAGCAAGATTAAAGAATTTCACCTTTTATTTATATCAACAATTCCGTTACAAATCGCTCAAGAACTACAAGAGGAAGAACTCGATTGTCGATTTGGCTTCGCTCATCTCCTTGAGTCACGGATCGGCTTGGATCACTTGCTCGATTGAAGATCGGCCCCGCTCCTAAAAGGTTTGAAGGCTTCTCGCTTGAATGGTACTCGGGATCTTGAATTTGGCTTTGGATTAGGGTTAGGGTTTGGCACAAGTCGTGTCACTCAACTTGTGTTAGAAATGGGGGAGATTAGAGATTAGCTATTAACCCTAGATCTAGGCTCTCTTTTATAGACCATCCAAAACCCTAGATCTAGGATTCAAAATTTGAATTTCCCTCCAAAAGTTTGTTAAAGAGAGCATTCTAGAAATAGTTTGTTAAGCCGAGCCTTCTAGATGAGCCACGTGGAGTTTTTACAATGTTCTGGAAGCTTGGACCGTTAGCTGAGACACGTGTAAGAAATCTGGGGATCTGAAGCCATCAAGCCGCCGCGGTTCCGCGGCGCAAGCGGGCTCCTGCCGCGGATCCACGGCGCTTGTGAAGCCTTGGGGCTTGGGCTTTCTGTGATGATTTAGGGCTGACTTTGTGGGCTTTTTATGATATGTTGATTTTCCAAATGAGTCCCTGATCACTGCCAGATCTCTAGCCTTTGAGTTGGCATATTTTATCAGCATTATTTTCACAATTTTAGCTCGGTTTCTGGAATTTCCTGCACAGACTTCGAAACAAGTGTTGCGCAATATAGGGATGATGCAAGGCCATGATAAACAGTCAATTTCCCTCATAAATGTCGGTTTTAGAGTATAACACATGTATTCTGGTATTTCAGAGATGTTTTGCTAATATGTGCAATATGAATACCGAACACTTCTAGATGAGTGCAAATGATAGGGAAATTGATGTGTTAAAAATGCAATATTTTCGACTGATCAACCCACTGTTCGAGGGCCCAAGATTCTTTTCGGGCAGCGTACGATTGCGCAGCTGAATATTTTCACAGGTCTTCGGTTCTTCCTCTTTTCCCAAGGTGGACTCTTTAAAGAGAGGGTCAAGAGTCATTTCTTCGTCAGAGTCGCTCCCGAAGGTGAGAACTTACGATTCCCCGGCGTTGACCATGTGGCAGTTTTCGGTAGTTCTTTTATGCTCTTCGGTCGTATTTCTTTGCTCCCGACGGGTTTTGCATTTCATCCGCTTGAAACGTTGCCGGTGAGAAACATATCCCTGCCACCATCTTTTAAAAGCATCGCACTCTTCGGTGGGGTACAAAATCTTTCGATGATATAAGCGGTAGCTAGGATGTGTTTTTGCTTCACCAAGGGCGTTCGCTTCGGAGGATGGCAGCTTCATTCCTATCGATATAGCTTTGGCGAACCTTTTCCTCGTCTTGAACCTGTTTTTACTTGCAATGGAGGTACTTTGATCTGGTGAGAGTGTTTCGACCCTTTCATCCAGTCGCCGACGTTTGGCCTTTTCAAATATGGTCATCTCACGCTCCCGATCAGCTTTACTTTTTGAAAGAGCTTCGTTGAGGAATGTGTCGATCATTTCGTCTGATGGCCCCAGAAGTTCCGGCTCAGGATCTGCCCGCAGTTTCTCGGTGCAAGGGGCTTCTTCATAGTCTATCGACGAGTGAGAGATCACATGGCAACTTGCCACGTAATCTTCAGATTCATCCGACGAGTCTTCTCCATCATTTCCGTCCTCAAGGACGTGGCTGAGGAACTCTTGGAGCGTGATTGGAGTCCGCACCTTCTGGTTATACTCTTCCAGCTCGTCAATCCGTTTTTGCAGGTCCTTGCGCTTGTCGCCAGGCTTCACGGGCTTTTTGGTCTTCTTCTTATTTTTCGAAGACTTTAACGGCTGGATGTGAGCGCTTTGGCTGTCACCACTAATCTTTGGAGTTGGGCGCGGCTTCAGCATCCTTTCGATGATCTCTGGTTCGAGTGGATTTTTCCACCTGATCGCCGGGCATGTTTGGAGATCCTTCAGCATTCTTTTCGTTTTGGCTGAAAGAGCAACCTCCCATAGAGCTTCTTCTACGAAAGAGCATGATGCCCCCGGTGTATCCGTCTTCTTGGGAGTGTGTGCCTTAGGTGGGTTCACCTTCCAATTCTCAGATAATACGAATTTGCCCTGCTGGTACTGATCCTCTATCCAGCTTTTGAAGATGTAACAATCCTCGATCGGATGGCCCAACATTCGGTGGTAAGGGCAATAGTTAGGTTTGCTAATGTCGCCTGGTTGCGCTGGGCGTCTTGGCTCCGGCAGATTGATGAGCCTGTTGCGCAGTGCAAGCTCGAATAACCTCTTCGTCTTGTCTCAAGGGAACGAGTAAGGGCGTCTCATTTTATCCTCAAGAGATCGAGTTCTGTTATTTTGGCGATCAATTGGTCTCGGGCCACCGGGCTGCTGTTGAGCATTGGCGACGACGATCGCTTTCCCCTTTCCCTTCTCATTTCGAGAGTCCGGCTTTGGAGGAGACGGTCTATGACCCATCTGGTCCATTTGGGCCAACTTGTCAATCAAGGCCTGGAAAGTAGGCGGCTTGAAAAACATTATGAACTGGGAGATGGTCGCCTGCGGATCAAGAGTGCCCACGAACATGCCCACCACCGGTTCTTCTTCGATGCGCTGTTCGCATTTCGACCATAGATTCCGCCATCGTATTGCGTATTGAACCCATGTCTCTCCAGGTTTCACCCTGGCATTGATCAATGCCATTATTGGGGTGCGTTGACTAGCACTCACGAATCGCTGGGTGAATAATAGCTCCATTTCTGCGAAAGTCTTGACGGAGTCGTTTGGAATATCAGAGTACCATTCGAACGCTGTCTTCGACAAGCTGCCAACAAACTGACGGAGCAAAAGTTTATTATCTCCCCCGGTGTTGCCACAAAGAGCCCTGAACTGGGTGATATGCTGGTGAGGATTGCCCGTCCCTTTGTATATATGAAATTTAGGGATCGTATATCCCGGTGGGTACTTTATTTGATCATACCAGCCTGGATATGGATGCCCAGTTTTAACGACTTGGCTGGCTGCTTCATTTCCCTGGTGAGCTCGTATTTGCTGAGCAATATAGTCATCCAGAGCGGCCTTGGAAATGGTTTCCTTTTTGGCTGCTGAAAGAGCCGGAGGAGGGTTCAACGTCTCCCCTCTGTCGTCTTCAATGATGATCGGAGGGTCTTCGGCTAGAGGTTCCGGCTGTAACATCATCCCGACCATATCTTGGGAGAGAAGCGCCATTCGTTTTATATTAGCCGCTTGTTCTGCTGCTTCTCTGTCCTTCTTTTCGAGGACTCTGCGGAGGAAGTCAGCATCGGTTTCTTGTTCATGACGATGCTCTGATGACGCCTCCGGGCTTTCTTTTGGCCCAGTGAGTGCGGCCATTTGCGTCAGCATTTCGTGAAGCTTCTGTTGCTGCTCCTGGGATTTTGTCACGGATCGGGTGAGCGGTCGGTGACCTGTAGAAGCGCGGCTTTCCTCATTTCTAGAATCCATATAAATAGTATGCACCATCATGCCTCCAGACTTGGGGCGTTTGTGCCCAGCGTCTTTGCGGTTTGCTGCATTTACAGGGGCTTTCTCCGGCCTCCTTCTTTTTTGAGTGGTTGACGTTGAGGGGGCCGTTGCAGTGGGCACCCAGGTGGTTGTCGTCCTTTATAGCTTGACAGGACGGTTCTCTTCCTGCTGAACCTTCAACTTTTTCTGTCGGTGAGGATAGTCTTCATCAATCACCGACTCCTGGACCCATCGCCAGACTTTATAAACTTTGGAGGACGGCCGCTGAGGGGGCTGATCCGGCTTCGCTTCTGTAACATTCTCCACAGGTGGAGGAGATCTTTTCAGTACGGCGGTGGGAGAGTTCCTGCGCACCTTGTTCAGCAATTCAAAGCTGTTCCCGGTTGGAACAGCAGCATTGACTTCCACCGTTGGGGCTGGTGGAGTTAGCCCAGAGGGGGAGTTGCCCCCGGCCTTTCTTACTCGGCGCCAGTGGCAACGTCGAGCGTGTCGAGCCGATGGTGTTGGTTCGGTGATGGGGATGGCGTCGTTATGCCCCCTGTTCTGGTGAGGCGTTGCTGGTACCAGCCTCTTGAAGACCGATGTCCGTTGAGTATCAGTATCCAATCTATCAAAGACAGACTTTTGAGCAGGGACGGGAGCCGGAGTGGGAGCCGGAACAGTCAGTCTTGTGAAGACCGACCCTTTGGTAGGAGAAGCAGCCTTGACGACTTCGGGAGCAGGGATGGCTATCCTCTTCGGAATAACCTTTGCTGGAATTGCAGGCTTCATCATGGGCCCGCATGAACTTTGGCCCAATCTGGCGAAGACTGAGGCGCTGGAGCTGGACGACTCGTTGAGAGGGGTTATGGTAGTAGCAAGCCGATCAAAGAACGACTTCTTGGGAGCTTCTTGCGATGGTATAGGGGCGCTGAAGCTCATCGGTGGGAGCATGGTCCTGAAAAACAATCCAGTGGTGGCCTGAGTCACCTGGTCCACCGGCATTGTGAACAGGGAGGCCGCTTGGGACCCGTAAGCTATGCCTCCAGATGAGGCGGAGCGTGAGTTGCAATTGCAGTTGGAACACTTCGCACAAGTAGATGCCATTGATGTTTCGTTTTCTGCGCCAAGCAAGAAACCAAACCTTAGTACCTCAAACCCAAGGGCAACCATATCAAACCGCGATTCGTTCGCGAACATGACACACGAAGTGTGGAGTGGAAAGAGGAAAAGGTCCCACTGGACGTGCCAGAATCTGTTCCCCGCCGAAACACGGAGATGCGACCGCGTAGGTCCGTCTTGCCTGAATTTCGGGGCAGATGCTAATTGGTGCTATCCGTCCACCTCTCCGAAGATGCCAAGTTGATTTATGGCACCATGTATCGAAGGTTTAAACGGATGCGGCCGATGTAGCAAAATTTGTCAGATTCCCCCTCGTTTGAGGGGTTTTTGATTGTAGGGACGCACTTCCCTGCAGGCGCAAGCCCCTGCAGTTAATTACGCTACTGCATCGCGGTAACAACTTTCTCCTTCTCCAGATGGTCACTTCGTGTCGTGTGTGTGGGTTTTGTTTGTGGTTGCCCGTGGATTGTATACGGAAACTAATTTATGTTGTCGCCCGTAGGGCGTGGATAAGTCCAAATCCGTATCTTCTTAGATTTGGGTTTGGGGGTTGGGTTTAAGGATACGTTAGTCTCATTTGAGACTAAGATCAACTTAAACGTATGTTAAGGATACGTTAGTCTAATTTTTAGACTAAGATCAACTTAATGGGATCATTTAGATCCGACAAAAGAGCATTTGGACTCTATTGTTTAGTTTAGGGACATTGCGGTCGATTACTAGTTCAAGGACGTGGTGGTCCAATGTTAATTTAAAGATATCGCGGTCGATTGTTAGTTTAAGGACATTGCGGTCTATGGTTAGTTTAAGGACATTATGGTCCAATGTTAGTTTAAAGACATCGCGGTCGATTGTTAGTTTAAGGACATTGCGGTCCATGGTTAGTTTAAGGACATTACGGTCCAGGTTAAGGACATCGTAGTGCATGAGTTTAAGGACCCTACAGTTCGTAGTTTAAAGATATCGTAGTCTATAAAGTTTAAGGACATCGTAGTCCATGAGTTTAAAGACCCCACAGTCCGTGAAATGTGTGGTTGTCGGGACCCGTCACCTCTCTGAAGACGTTGAAGGATTACAACGACAGATATCCGAGGAGTAAAGAGATGTACCCTTGAACCGGTGTGAGTTGGTTGAAAGATCTGTAGTCCAGTTTGGGACCGAGATCTGTTAAATATTCCTGAGCAGATGGGCTCAGTACAATATAAGTTGAGAACTTATGGCCAATATTAGGCTAAGTCCAATAAGATTAAAATGTTTAACATTTTATTGTTCTGGGCTGTTGAGCCTTTATTTGGGCTTGGCCCTTTTAATAATGCTGAGCATTAGATCCTGACATTTTTTTTCTTGTATTGAATGCATATCATTCATCAGAACAATGTGTGTTCTGACAGCGCGCCATGTGGCGCGCCAGGCGCTTTGTGCCAATTAAAGAGCGCATTGGACTTCTGCCAAGTAGCGCACACGAAATGGACACGTATCGCGCTTGGCGCTAAGCGCCAGCCAGTTTATGAGCGCATTGCGCTTTCAATTTATGAGCACGTTGCGCTTGTTTAGTGGCGCACAAGTGAGTGACACGTGGCGCGCTTGGCGCTGAGCGCCAGCCCATGAACGCAGTACGCTGTTTCAGAAGCGCAAAGTGCAAGTTGAATACGTGGTTGACACGTGGCACGTTTTGGCGCTGAGCGCCGGTCCAAGGAGCGCAGAAGCGCAGTTCAAGAGTGTAAAGCACTTTTCAATAGCGCAAAGCGCATTTGATCAAATTTATGATCTGTGAACAAATTTATGTTCTTTTTAAAGGAGGCTTTGCCTCAAGATTCAAGAACAACAGTTCTTGTTTTTTTTGAAAGGGATTTGCCTTCGTAGATCAATGATCTGTGAATGAAGTAAATACTTCTTTTGTTTTTATGATGAGATCTTTTGATCTCTTTTTATAAAAGACCTTGGTCTTTTGTAGATTTATGATCTTTTAAGAAGATAATTCTTCTGTTTTAATGAGATGATTTCATCTCTTTGTTCAAGAATCATTCTTTTTACCTTGAAAAAATGATCTTCTTTCAAGAGCTTGCTCTCTTTCTTTTGAGTTTTCTCAAAGTTTGTAGGGTTTTTTTTTTCTATATCAGACTTGAAGTCTTGGGGCCTTTATATAGGGCAAATTGATTTGTTAAATCAGTTAAAGAGATCTTTCTCTGATTGATTTGGGGATGTTTCCCCACCGTTGGATCTTTGATCCTAGAGTTTCTGTTTTACAGAAGGCAATCTTCTTGTTTTAACAAGATTGGAAAGATCTTTCCATAACATACAATTTATAGAAAGATTGCGCTCTGTAAAGTGGAGCACCGTTGGATTAAAAATCCAATGGTGATTAAAAATCACCAATTTATAGAAAGATTCTATACAAGGAGATATTTCCCTGAAATTTGCCAGGAATAACAGACAAAATATCTTTTGGATTAAAAATCCAATGGTGAATAAAATTCACTGAGTGATCTAAAAGATTATGTTGGTTACAAAATCAATTAAAATCTTTCAATGATAGATTGACTAAACAAACTGATTCTTTTATTTCTCCTATAAATAGGAGCCAAGAAAAAAAAGGAGAGAGAGAACAACGGAGAGAGAATACAAAAAAAGAGAATTTAATTCTCCAGAGAGAAAAGAAGGTCTCTTGAGAAAAAAAAGAAATCCTAGGTGAGAGATCATCCTATAAGCTCCCGCAAAAAAAAAAAAGAATTTAATTCTCAAACTAAGAGTTTAACTCTTCTGAATAAGAACTTAGTTCTTCCTTTTGGTCGAAGGTCTGCAGAAGGAGATCTTCCCACAAGTTGAGAATTTAATTCTCATCGGGGAGATTCTGCCATGCAGATCTAAAATCTAAGAGAAGACCTAAGTTCAGAGAATTATATTCTCCCACAAGGCACATAGGAATTTAATTCCTCCAAAAAAATTAGGGTTTAACCCTATAAAATAATTTAATTCTTTCAAACATATAGGAATTTAATTCCTCTAAATAAAATTAGGGTTTAACCCTATAAAAGAATTTAATTCTTAAACAAGGGACTTTTCATGCACGTAAAAAGATCAAGTACCCAACCTGATCATGTGGCAACACGTGACCCTCCCCTCAATGGTCAAAAAAGAATAAATGAGATCGGGTCACGTGCCACGTGACCCTTGAACAATCTTCTCAAAATAAAGGCATAACAGACTTTGGGCGCCCTCACGTGTCCCTACATGACCCCTGACAAACCCCTCTTTAAAAAAGAGAAGATGGAAAGAACTGAAGGATTAAAATCCAATGCATGAGCGCCCTTATGTATCCCCACATGACCCCTAGCAAATCCCTGTAATATCCAGTGCAGGGATACCCATCACGTGCCCACACGTGATGGCCGTGAAGACTTAAGTGTTTAACACTTATTTGAATATTCTGAGAATAAAATAAAGGAAGCTTAGCCCGATCCTAGGGCGCCTCACGTATCCTCACGTGATCGCTTCATCTTTTTAGTGTTTAACACTATTTTAGGCACTTCATCCCCAGTGTTTAACACCACTCTAAATGCATCACGTGGGAACACGTGATCGCCAAATATGTGCTAGTGTTTAAACAGTATATCCAAGCCAATCTTAGCTTAAACTAGCTAAGTCTCCCAGAGGCAAGACTCCCCTTTTGACTGAGCCTCAAATACATTCTTGTCTTCCAAGATTGATCATCTCATATGGTATATGAGTGCTCAACACTCAATAGAAGACAAAACATTGTCAGAACCCAGACCCATGTTTAGCATTGCTAAATAATGAGGGGCTGAACCCAGACAAATGCTCAGCAGCCCAAACAAAGGTCCAACATTTTAAACCTAATCGGACTCAGCCCAAGTTGGCCATAAGTCCTCAATTCAGATTTAACTGAGCCCATGTGCTCATAATCTAATTAATTGATCTTAGTCCCAAATTGGACTACAGATTTCCTAAACAACATTAGTTCAAGGGCACATCTCTTCAATCGTTTGAAATTTTCAAACGAACAATTTCAACGAAATCTTTCACCGGGCCAGATGTTGATTAATAGGAAGACTTGTATTTGTCGTTGTAATCCTTCAACGTCTTCAGAGAGGTGACGGGTCCCGATAACCAATCATTCCACAGACCGTGGGGTCCTTAAGCCCATGGACTATGATGTCCTTAACCTTAGACTGTGGGGTCCTAAAGCCCATGGACTATGATGTCCTTAACCTTAGACTGTGGGGTCCTTAAGCCCATAGACTATGATGTGTTTAACCTTGGACCGTAATGTCCTTAAACTAACAATGGACCGCAACGTCCCTAAACTAAAATAATAGAGCCCAGATGATCTTTTGTTAGATCTAAATGATCCCGTTAAGTTGATCTTAGTCTAAAATTAGACTAACGTATCCTTAACACTTTAAGTTGATCTTAGTCTCAAATGAGAATAACGTATCCTTAAACCCAACCTCAAACCCAAATCTAAGAAAATACGGATTTGGACTAATCCACGCCCTACGGGCGAGAACATAAATTAGTCTCCGTATACAATCCACGGGCAACCAAAAATAAAATAAACAGACACGACACGAAGTGACCATCTGGAGAAGGAGAAAGTGGTTACCGCGATGCGGTAGCGTAATTAACTGTAGGGGATTGCGCCTGCAGGGAAGAGTGTCCCCACAATCAAAAACTCCTCAAATGATGGGGAATCTGACGAAGTCTGCTATATCGGCCGCATCCGTTTAAGCCTTCGATATTTGGTGCCATAAATCAACTTGGCATCTTCGGAGAGATGGATAGATAGCACCAAATAGCATCTGCCCCCAAATTCAGGCAAGACAAACCTACGCGGTTCCGTCTCTGTATTTCGGCGGAGAACAGATTCTGGCACGCCCGGTGGGACCTTTTCCTCTTTCCACTCCACACTTCGTATGTCGTGTTCGCGATCGAATCGCGGTTTGATATGGTTGCCCTTGGGTTCGAGGTACTAAGATTTGGTTTTGCTCCCGTGCAGAAAAGTGAACATCAATGGCCTCTAACTGCTCCAGCTGTAACTCCCGTTCCGTCTCATCTGGAGAAGTAACCTACGGGCCTCAGGCGGCCTCCGTTATTACAATGCCGGTGGACCAGGTGACTCAACCCACCACTGGTCTATTCTTCGGGACCATGCTCCCACCGATGAGCTTCAATGCCCCTGTACAATTGCAAGAAGCTCAGAAGAAGTCGGTCTTTGATCGACTTACAACTACTGCGGCCCCTCTTAACGGGTCGCCCAAACCAAGCGCCTCAGTTTTCAGCAGACTGGGCCAAAGCTCCAACGGGCCCGTGAAGAAGCCCACAATACCAGAAGGCGTTATCCCGAAGCGGATAGGCATTCCTACTCCTGAAGTTACCAAGGCGGCTTCTCCGGCTAAGGGGTCGGTCTTCACAAGACTGGCCGTTTCAGCTCCCACTCCGGGTGAAGTAACCAAGGCCGTTTCCCCTGCACGAAAATCGGCCTTTTCAAGATTGGCCATTCCCTCTCAGCGACCATCTGTCTTTGACAGGCTGGCGCTAACAACAGACTCTCATCAGAACAGGGGGCACGGAAAAGCTGATCCAACAGCGGAGGTGATCCCGGCCGCACGACATGCTCGACGTCGCCACTGGCCCCGAATGAGGAATGCTGGGGGCAATTCCCCTTCTTGACTAACTCCGCCGGCTCCAATGGTGGAAGTTGATGCTGCTGTTCCAACCGAGAACAGCTTTGAACTACTTAACAGGGTGCACAATAATTCGCCGACTGCCATGCTAAAATAGTCTCCTCCGCCTGTTGAAAAGATCATAAAGGCGAAGCTCGAACAGCCCCCTCAGTGGCTGTCCTCTAAAATTTATAAAGTTTGGCGACAGGTCCAGGCCTCCGTGGTAGATCAAAACTATCCCCGCCGATAGAAAAAGATGAAGGTTCGGTAAGAAGAGGACCACCCTATCAAGCCACAGAAGGCGACAGCTATTTGGGTGCCCACTGCAATAGCCCCCTCGACTTCGACCGCCCATAAAAGGAGAAGGCCGGAGAAGATCCCTACGACCAATCTCAAAGGCGCCGAACCTAAACGCCCCAAGTCTGGAGGCATGGTGGTTCACACTATTTGTATGGCATCCGCGAAAGAGGATAGCCATATCTCTATGGGTTATCGACCGCTTACGCGATCCGTAACAAAGGCCCAAAAGCAACAACAGAAGCTTTAGGAAATGCTAACGTAAATGGCCGTACTCACTGGGCCAAAAGAAAGCCCGGAAACGTCATCGAAGGAACGTCAAGAACAAGAAATTGATACTGAGTTCCTCCATAGAATCCTCGAAAAGAAGGACAAAGAGGCAGCGGAATAAGCCGCCAACATAAAATGAATGGTGTTCCTATTCCAAGACATGGTCGGGATGATGTTACAGCCGGAGCCTCCAGCTGAAGATCCTCTGATTATCCTCGAAGACGGCCGAGCGGAGACGTCAAACCCTCTTCCGGCTTGTTCAGCAGCCAAAGAGGAGACTATCTCAAAGGCTGCCCTGGATGATTACATCGCTTGGCAGATACGAGTTCATCAAGCGAATGAAGCGGCTGGGCAAATTGTTAAGACTGGACGACCATATCCGGGTTGGTACGACCAAATAAAGTACCTGCCGGGATACACAATCCC
Organism: Agapanthus africanus; assembly: GCA_030015575.1. Taxonomy (NCBI): domain Eukaryota; kingdom Viridiplantae; phylum Streptophyta; class Magnoliopsida; order Asparagales; family Amaryllidaceae; genus Agapanthus; species Agapanthus africanus. Next base: position 365,683,018 of record JASDDO010000029.1, read on the forward strand.
CAAATTCCACGTATATAAGGGGACGGGAAATCCGCATCAGCACGTCGCTCAATTCAGAGCCTTGTGCGGCAACACTGGAGGTGATGATAAGCTACTGCTTCGCCAATTCGTTGGCAGCTTGTCGGAGACAGCATTCGAGTGGTATTCTGAACTCCTAAATGACTCTGTCAAGATATTTGCAGAGATAGAGTTGCTATTCACCCAACGTTTCGCAAGCGCTAGCGAACGCACCCCAATCATGGCATTGATCAATACCCGGGTGAAGCCTGGAGAAACATGGGTTCAGTATGCGATACGGTGGAGGAATTTATGGTCGAAGTACGAGCAGCGCATCGAGGAGGCCCTTGTAGTAGGCATGTTCGTAGGGACCCTTGACCCTCAAATGACCATATCTCAATTTATGATGTTTTTCAAACCAACTACTTTCCGGGCCTTGATTGACAAACTGGCCCAAATGGATCAGATGGGTCACAGACCATCTCCTTCGAAGCTGGAATCTCGGAATGAAAAATGGAAAGGGAAAGCGACCTTCGTCGCCAATGCTCAACAGTAGCCCAGTGGTCCGAAACTAACTGATCGCCAAGACGAGAAACGACGATTATTTAATGAGAAAATGAAGCGCCCTTATACGTTTCCACGGGATAAAACGAGGAGATTGTTTGAACTTGCAGTGCGCAACAAGCTCATTAATTTGCCGGATCCAAAATGCCCATTGCAACCCGGTGAGGCTAATAATCCCAATTATTGCCCCTATCACCAGGCGATAGGCCATCCAATCGAAGATTGCTTCATCTTCAAAGGGTGGATTTAGAACCAATCCCAGCAGGGCAAATTCGCACTGTCCGAGAATTGGAAAGTAAACCCGCCCCAGCCGCACACTCTCAAAAAGGCGGACACACCGGGGGCATCATGCTCTTTTATAGAAGAAGCTCCATGGGAGGTCGTTCTTTCAGCCAAAACGAAAAGAATGCTAAAAGATCTCCAAACATGCCTGGCGATCAAATGGAAAAGTTTGCTGGAACCCGAGGTCATCGAGGGAATGCTGAAGCCGCGTCCGACGCCAAAAATTGGTAGCGATAATCAAAACGCTCAGGCCCAGCCGTCAAAGTATTTGAAGAAAAAGAAGAAGACCAAAAAGCCCGTGAAGCCTAATGACAAGCGCACGGACCTCCAAAAACATATTGACGCGCTGGAAGAATATAACCAGAAGGCGCGGACCCCGGTCACACTTCAAGAATTTCTCAGCCACGTCCTTGAGGACGGAGATGATGACAATGGAGAAGACTCGTCAGATGAACGTGATGATTATGTGGCAAGTTGCCATGTGATCTCTCACTCGTCGATAGACGGTGAAGAAGCTCCTGACACAGAGAAACTGGGGGCAGATCCCGAATCGGAGCTCCTAGGACCGTCAGATGAAATGATTGATGCATTTCTGAACGAAGCTCTTTTGAAAAGCAAAGCTGATCGAGAGTGCGAAATGGTTATATTCGAAAAAGCCTAACGCGGGCGACTAAACGAAAGGATTGAAATACCCCAACTGGATAGGAGCATTTCGGCCGCCAGCAAAAGCAGGTTCAAGACAATGAAACGATTCGCTAGAGCCCTGTCAATGGGAATGATGTTACCCTCTTTCAGAGGAAAATCTCCTAGCGGTATACACCTTGATGAAGCGGATGTACATCTTAACTTCTGCTTATACCATAAGAGGATTGCACACTCTACCGAAGAGTGCATAGCCTTTAAAAATTGGTGGAAGGGGTATGTTGCCCACCGACAACACGTTCAGCGAGTGAAGCGCAAGGCTCGTCGAGAACAGAGAAGCACGACAGAAGAAAGCAAAAGAACTACCGGCAACTGTCACATGGTTGATTTTGAGGGATCGCAAGTTCTCACCTTCGGGATCGATTCAGATGAAGAAATAGCCCTCGGTCCTCTCTTCAAGGAATCCACCTCTGAGGCAGAATAGATGAAGACCTGTGAGAACATTCAGCTGCGCAATCGCACGTTACCTGAAAAGAATCTCAGACCCGCAAACGAGGGATCGAACAAAAAGGATAAGAGGAAAGAAAAGGTCCTTGAGGATATCACCCTCGATGATCGAGTCGTCGAAGAGCTGGCAGCCAAGGACCCGCCTAAGAAAAACAAGGTGGATTACAATGTTCTGGCACACCTGAGGAAGATACCCTCGCAGCTAAGCATTCTCGATGCCCTTTTGCTATCTAAAGAGGCGAGAGATTCTTTGATCAAAGCATTACAAGAGCCTGACCAGTTTCAAGCTTTCCTCGCCGAAGAAAAGATGAAGGACGAGCTCGAAGAAATTCACACAGCTGACATCACTTTCGGCGATGAAGATCTCCTCCTCGGAACATGCGAGCACAACCGTCCCCTATATGTCTCCAGAAATTGCCATGACATTAAGATAGGGATGATTCTAGTTGACAATGGGTCCTCTGTCAATCTCTTAAATGTGAGGGTGCTAAAAGAAATCTGCATGAGCATTCAACACCTCGCTCGGGATAAAATCACTATCTCTGGATTTGACTCCCAGTCATCACGGATGCTCGGCTCTGTAATTCTGACATTGCGCTTTAGGCTGCTCGTCACTCATATCAAGTTTCACGTCATTGACGCCAAGACTTGCTACAACGCTTTGCTCGGCAGGACTTGGTTACACGAGTATAATATTATCCCTTCTACACAACATCAGTGTATGAAGTATTTCAAGGATGGTCTCAAGTATACCGTGATAGGGGAGCTGAACCCATTCTCCGTGAATGTAGTCCGAAAGTACAAAGATGCAAAGTACTTCTTACCAGACTTTGAAGACACGGAAAGGTGCCATAAGCCGGAGAATAAACAAAAAGCTATCACCACCATTCCAGTCTTCGGGAGCGATACCGAGGAGGAAGAATAGATAGTCTATTCGTGACTCCCCGATATAACAAACCGGGACTGTCTACCCCTATTCTGGTCTTTGGCAGTGACTCTGAAGACGAGGTCAACGTAGTATTCTCGATTCTTCCATCAGTGCAAGCATTTATTGGAGATGATCAGAGTTTGCAGATCGCCATGGTTCCGCAAAAACATTACAAAGACCTCGACGCACTTGATACCTACAGTGTGCAAGAACTGAAGATGTTCTACGTCCCTCCCAGGAGAAAAGATGAAAAGGCGATCCTCTTTTATCGATCCGTAGAAACCAAAGTGGAGAAAGAAATCTGGCATGGTGCCAATTCTACGCTTGACAGGATCCAGCCCATCCGTCTGCCCAGATACTACACAGAAGGATTAAAAAGGCTGTTGAGGCGCCAAGGCGTACCCTTCAAATAGACTGCTCGACAAGCTCAGTTCTACAACAGGATCTGTGACGTCCTCAGAACTCAGCGAAAATTGCCTAACGGGAGAATGGAAACTATCGGGTTTGGATATGTTCAATCCAAGAAACGGGAACAATTCCATGACTGCTACGTTATACATGACTTCGATGAAGAAGGAAATGCTCTGTTAAAAGACGCTAACCTTGAATCAAAACGAGGTCTCGCCATCAAAATGCCAAGTCCGCCGTTTGAAGAACATATGGACAAGCTAATAAGGGAAGTGGGTCAAAAGGTCCGGGATGACCATAACCGCGAGATGGCTATTTACGAGAAAGCCAGGACGCAGCGCCTCCTTCAGCAGGCCGCGGAGAATGACAATGCTCTTCGTCACCAACCTGTCATACAAAAGACCCGGCATAGAGGCAGAAATAAACCAAAGAACAGAAAAAACGTTCGACAGAAGCGTAGCGGGTCTAAGAAGCTACGCGATCAAGAATCGAGCAGCCGGGATCCGTCTATTATAAAGAAGATGGGTCGAGAATATTCTTTTCCCCAAGACAAGACAAAGAAGATATTCAATTTTGTCATAAAACATCAGATGATGACACTCCCGGAGTCCGAGCAAGCAGACAAGGTCTCTCACCCAGACTATTGCTCCTATCACCGAGCAATAGGACATCCTCTTGAAGACTGCTTCACCTTCAAGAACTGGGTCGAAGACCAATGCCAACAAGGCAGGTTCGCTCTATCCAGCAGTTGGAGGATAACCCCGCCACAGAAGCATGAACCGAAAGCGACGTGTATAGCGAGAGTAGAACCAGATCAACATCGATCTTGGAAACGAACTCGTACCTGTCATGCGATAACAATATCAGAAGAAGAACCCGAGAATATGGATGATCTTTCTTGGTGCTTCGAAAACAATGAAGATGAGTTGATCTCAGAATTTCCACCAGCTCCAAAAGAACTGGAAGATGGGATATATACTATTGCAAATGACCTCAGAAAAATTGACTTGGGGACGGCAAACGACCTGCGGCCGATGTTTGTCAGTGAACTGTTATTTGAAGAAAAGATGGCTACACTCAAAGGCGTGCTCATGCAGTATAAAGACTATTTCGCATGGAACTATTCCGAGATGCAAGGACTAGATCCAGAGATTGCTGTGCACAAATTGGCGATATCTCCGGACGTCAAGACGATCAAACAAGCACCGAGAAGAATGCGGCTCGATCTTGAGATGAGCATCAACGCCGAAGTCAAGAAGCTAATCGACTCCGGCTTCATTCAAGAGGTTTAGTATCCTGACTGGATCACCAACATTGTCCTAATAATGAAGAAAAATAGGACGGTGCGCATATATGTGGACTTTCGGAATCTCAACAAAGCTTGCCCGAAGGATGACTTTCTAGTACCGGTCACTGATGATAGATAATACGTCCACTCACGAAGTTTTCTCCTTCATGGATGGCTCGTCAGGATACAATCAAATAAAAATGCATCCCGAGGACCAAAAGCATACCGCTTTCCGGACCCCTTTGGGCAATTCTGCTACAAGGTGATGCTTTCGGTATAAAGAACGCCGGTGCCACCTATCAGAGGGCCATGACGAAGATTTTCGATGACCTCATACATGAAATCATCAAATGCTATATTGACGACCTCGTATTTAAAAGAAAATCATACGAGGAACATTTAGAGAATCTGAAGATCATGTTTCAACGCCATCAGAAATACAACTTGAAGATGAACCCTCTCAAATGCGCATTCGGAGTTTCCTCGGGCAAATTCCTAGGATTCGTCGTCCGACACCGAAGCATCGAGATAGACCCGTCAAAGATCAAGGAGATCATGGAAATGCCTCCGCCAAGGACTCTCAAGCAGCTGCGATCTCTCCAAGGAAAGCTCGCGTATATCCGGTGATTCATAGCTAATCTTTCCGGCAAGTGCCGTCCTTACAGTCACCTAATGAAGAAGGGAACTCCGTTCTTCTGGGATCGCAAATGCCAAAACGCACTGGACGAAATTAAGCAATACCTACAGAATCCGCCGGTGCTGACTGCTCCGGTCAAGGGAAAGCCTCTCATTCTATATACAACCGCCCTTGAGGGTTCCTTAGGCACGCTATGGGCACAAGAGAATAACCAAGGGAAGGAGAGAGCCCTCTACTATTTGATTCGAGTTATTTTGGGGGCAGAAAACAATTACTCCCCCATTGAAAAACTCTGCCTGGCGTTGAACTTCGCGATAACGAAGCTCAGACACTATGCGTTGGCACATGAGGTCCATCTCATATCAAAGGTGGATCCTCTCAAATATTTGATGTCAAAGGCTATATTAACGGGACGACTCGCTAAGTGGGCCCTACTCTTAATGGAATTCTCGATGACATACCGACCCCTCAAGGCAGTGAAAGGCCAAGCCATCGCTGACTTCCTCGCTGAGCATCCGATACCTGCCGATTCTCCTTTGAACTGCGAATTGCCCGACGAGCACGCTTTTGACACGATCGATGGGGAGAGAAGAGAGAATGATACCCGATGGGAACTCTATTTCGATGGAGCATCTTCCATCAAGAAGCGCAAACAAGGCACCCCCATAATCAAATCCGGGGTGGGCCTCATCTTCATGACTCCACAAGGAGAGATAATACGCTTTGCCTTCTCCTTAACAGAGCCGAGGAAGAACAATGAAGCCGAATATGAAGCTTTGATAGCAGGTCTTGAGATCGCTGTCGACATGGGAAATCGAGAACCTCTTCATATACGGAGACTCCCAGCTGGTCGTTAGTCAAGCAAATGGCGATTATCAAACGTGCAAACCAGAATTGGTGAAGTATGGCGAGAGAGTGCAACAATTGCTGATTCAAATCCCTGCCTACGCCTTGGAAAGCATACCGCGTGCGGAAAGTAGCAAGGCGGATGCATTAGCCAAGCTCGTTAAAGAACTGGCCGACGAGAACCTCGATGGCGTAAGGATCGTTGTGCAAAGCCGTCGAGTTCTCGCACCGGCAGAAATATCTCTGGAGTCGTCCGAAGAAAATGGAGCGACCGAGCAAATAGCCCTACAAATAGAGGACCAGGGAAAGGTTAAGGATTGGAGAGAAGTCTTTATAGACTACTTCAAATCCCGTCGAACACCTGAAGATGCGTCCTCGAGACATCAGCTCAAGAAAAGAGCTCTGTCTTTCACCTTCATCGATGACATGCTGTATAAGAGATTGTTCGACTCCCTATGGCTGAGATGCCTGGGACCGGAAGAAGCAGAGAGAGTTGTCCAAGAAACTCACGACGGACTCTGCGGTTCTCACCAAGCCGGGCCGAAGATGAAGCTAAAGATCAAAATGATGGGCTACTATTGGCCCACGATGATCCAAGACTGCCTCGAATAAGCGAAGCAGTGCCACTCGTGCCAGATTCACGGGGACTTCATCCATCAATATCCAAATCCGCTACACCTGACGGTGGCTAGCTGGCCATTCGAAATGTGGGGAACTGACATAATCGGGCCCATTGAACCAGCATCATCCAGAGGACATCGGTTCATACTGGAGACAACTGATTACTTCTCCAAGTGGGCAGAAACAGTACCACTAAGAGAAGTGAAGACAAAGAATATCCTCCATTTCTTCAAGACACACGTCATTTATCGGTTTGGCACTCCGCGACGGATTATCTCCGATAAAGGTCCAGCCTACAGAAGCCATAAAATCATCTGCTTTGCACAACAGCATAACATAGACTGGAGATACTCTTCGGTCTATAATCCCCGAGCTAATGGTTTAGCTGAGGCTTTCAACAAAACCTTGATGAAGATCGTGAAAAAAATGTTGTCTCGAAATAAGAAGGACTGGCACGAGAGACTGCATGAAGCTCTCTGGGCGTATCAAACTGTGTTCAAAACGGCCACAAACACAACGCCGTATGCATTGGTATTCGGTACAGAAGCGGTACTCCCCCTTGAGATAGAGTTACCCTCTTTATGAGTGGCGGTTCACCACGAGCTAACAGATGAAGAAAATGCTCACCTTTGGCTTGAGGAGGTCGACGCCCTTGACGAAACTCGGCTCATGGCGCAACAAAACCTGGAGGCTTATAGAGCGAAGATGACGCGCTCATACGAAAGATTGACTAGGCCGATAACATTCCGCCAAGGTGAACTCGTGCTAGTGGTCAAAAGACCTATGATCCCCAATCGTGCCAAACAGGGGAAATTCGAGCCGAACTATGAAGGCCCGTATATCATAGACAAAGTTTACCAGGGTGGAGCCTATCTACTCATGGACATGCATGGTGAAAGACCTTTCAGGCCAATAAACGGTCGCTTCCTGAAAAAATACTATGCCTGACGAGTCACGGCCTAGGTCAACGATAGATGACGACGCCTATGTCCGCTCGCTATCTTCCTAAGCCCAAACCCTATAAGTAGTAGCCGGCAAACGGACCGAAACGTCCTTAAACTAACAACGGACCGAAATGTCCTAAAATTAACGACGGACCGAAACGTCTTTAAACTAACGATGGACCACTATGTCCTAAAATTGTCTACTGACCGAGACGTCTATAAACTACTAAGGACCCCAGCATCCCAAGGTTGACACAAAAAAAAATAATAAAAAAAATAAAAAAAAGAAAGAAAACGGTATGTCCATAAGCGAGATAGGCACGGATGAAAACCCGAAAGGGCTCCGTGAGTAAAAACAGCAGGACTACCGGCGAGTTTGTGAAAACTTGAAAGGGCGCAACCTCGTTAAAAGACACTTGAAAAGTCCTCTCGATCTTGTGAGGAGAAACCACCTGCGTGAGATCCTTACGGCTCACAAGGGAGCAACACACTTAGGGATCCCCACGATTCCTAAGGAGAAATTACACTTGCGAGATCCTCACGACTCGTATGGAGAACCCTCTTATGAAACCCTCACGGCTCATAAGGTTCAAAAGCCTTAAGTTACAGGGATCTGAACCTGTTCTTAAGCCATCACAATCTCCGATGCTGCTCTATAAGCGGTTCAATATTGACTCTTGTATACAATCCAAGGGCACGAATAAACATTTCCCTAACAAAGTCTCACCAGAGACTGGGGATATGCTCATATGGCGAATGACACTTGTAAGTCCTCTCGACTTATAAGGAGAAAATATTCTTGTAAGATCCTTACAAATTATAAGAGAACACACACTTAGGAATCCTCACGATTCCTAAGGAGAAAACGCACCTACGAGATCCTCACGACTCGTAGGGAGAAATACCTTTATGAGACCCTTACGGCTCATGAAGTCAAAAGCCTTAGTCGACAGGATCCTAACCCTGTTTACTAAGCCACCTTTGTTCGACATCGACAAAGGCAAATGATGATCCGCTCCTGGCAATATCCCAGTTGTAGCGATGCTGATGCCTAAATCGGTATCAAATCCCAAACTCGCAGTGAAAAGTCAGCGAGCCACAAATGCATATGAAATAGCCGAAATGATGGGGCAACTTGCAACCAAATCAGCAAGTAAAATATATGCATACAAAATAGCCGAAATGGTTAGGCAACTCGCAATAAAAAATAGCGAGTAAATGAAATAAATAGCCGTAATGATAGGGCACCGCGAAAAATAGCTGAAATGATTAGGCAATCGCGACCTTCGCGATATGAAAAGCTGAAATGATAGAGTATCGTGGAAATAAAAAATATATAAAATGAAACATTTTGCCCTACAGGTGAGATCACATCGATCCCTGTATACAATCCAGGAGCATAAACAAAGAGGGAACCATACCTTCCCGCCAGGCTCCATCAGAAAAAAGAAGCCGAATCTCGACGGTTCACAGACAGCCTAGAGATCATCTCAACATTCGTCTCATTACAACAGATGCAACATCAGCAAATTGGAGCCGCGACAAAGTTTCCAGTTCCATGACTCGGCGGTGCACAGACAACCGAGAGCCAACCACTCATGATCCCGTGGAACACGGCTAATGTCAATCCTGACCCGTGGGAAACGCCCAGAGCACCTCCTAATCCCGTAGAACACGGCTAATGTCAATCCTGACCCCATGGGAAGCGTCCAGAGCAAATCCTGGTCCCGTAGAACACGGCTAATGTCAATCCTGACCCCAATCCTGACCCCGTGGGAAACGCCCAGAGCACCTCCTGGTCCCGTAGAACATGGCTAATGTTAATCCTGACCCCGTGGGAAACGCCCAAACACCTCCTGGTCCCGTAGAACACGGCTAATGTCAATCCTAACCCCGTGGGAAACGCCCAGAGCACCTCCTGGTCTCGTAGAACACGGCTAATGTCAATCCTGACCCCGTGGGAAGCGTCCAGAGCAAATCCTGGTCTCGTGGAACACGGCTAATGTCGATCCTGACCCCGTAGAAAGCGTCCAGAGCAAATCCTGACCCTGTGAAATGAGCATAAAGTCAACCCCCTGACCCCGTGAAATGCGGATAAGGTCAACCCCTGACTCCGTGAAATGCAGATAAAGTCAACCCCTGACCCCGTAAAACGCGGATAAGGTCAACACCTGACTCCTTGAAATGTGGATAAAGTCAATCCCCCGACCCCGTAAAACACGGATAAGGTCAACCCCTGACCCCCGTGAAATACGGATAAAGTCAACCCCCTGACCCCCGTGAAATACGGATAAGGTCAACCCCTGACTCCGTGAAATGCGGATAAAGTCAACCCCCTGACCCTGTGAAATGCGGATAAAGTCAATCCCCTGACCACCGTGAAATGCGAATAAGGTCAACCCCTGACTCCGTGAAATGCGGATAAAGTCAACCCCCTGACCCTGTGAAATGCGGATAAGGTTAACCCCTGACTCCGTGAAATGCAGATAAAGTCAACCCCTGACCCCGTGAAATGCGAATAAGGTCAACCCCTGACTCCGTGAAATACGGATAAAGTCAACCCTCGACTTCCACGCCAAAGCAATTCTTTGATTCGGGAGAAAGTCGACTCATCAATCACTTACGGGTCCTCTCGACTTGTAAGGAGAAAATTCTCTTGTGAGATCCTTACGACTCTCAAGAGAAAACACACTTAGGAATCCTCATGATTCCTAAAGAGAAAATACACCTACAGGATCCTCTTGACCGGTAGGGAGAAAATTCTATATGAGACCCTCACGGCGCATAAAGTTGAAAAGTCTTAGGTGGCAGATCCTAACCCAATCTCCCAAGTCATCATTGCCTCGCAAAGAGGTCAAGGTAGATTTTTTACAGGCCACACTCTCCGACAAGAAAGGAAACAATCACTTACGAGTCTTCTCGACTCGTAAGCAAGAAAAACTCTCTTGTGAGATTCTTACAACTCTCAAGAAAAAATACACTTAAGAATCCTCACGATTCTTAAGGAGAAATTACACTTACGAGATCCTCACGACTCGTAAAGAAAAATACCTTTATGAGACCCTCACGGCTCATAAAGTTGGAAAGCCTTAGGAGGCAGATCTGAACCTGACTCCTAAGCCATCGCTGTCTTACAAGGAGATCAAAATAGATTATTCACAAAATGCATTTACTAAAAGGGACACACCACCATGAAGCAAAATATATCATTTATTCATGAATCAAAATGAATACAAGGTACAATTTATGAAAGAATCAAAAAATACTCTCATTCAGGAGTATGTACAAAAGAAGAATAAAAAGAAAAATATAGAATTCTTCAAGCCGGCGGACGATTTAATAGATTTGCCAGTTCATCCTTTTTCCGCTGGGCCTCGGCTTCATGATTCATTATTGCTAAGAGACGGGTCTCCGCTTGAGACTGTTGGGCCTGGTACGAGGCAAGCCGACTTTCAAGCTCCTTTTCGGTAACTTTATGAGCTTCGACCATTTCGCGAGTAAAAATGACGGCTTTATCAATGGCTACCACCTCCCTGATAGCTTCTTGAAGCACCCGCCAAAGGTCATATGCTCGAGTGGTCTTGACCGTAAGATCAGCTTGAAATTCCCCCAGCACAGTTGAAGCCAGCTTCCTCTCTGAAAATTTTTGGCTGAGCCTCTTCTTGCATGACAGCATATTTGCGGCGCACCGTTCGATCAGCCCCCGTAAGCCTCGCTTTTGCAGCCACAACCTCTGAAGAAAGGAGCGTACATTCAAGACTATGCAACCCGATGACAAAACTCAACCCAGACTTGCACCAATGTTTCGCTGTGGTAAGCAGCAAGAAAGGGGAGAGAACTGTTGGCTTCAGCGGCAAATTCTTCGACCGTGATCAAACTACCAGCACGAAGGTCTTCAATCAGAGCTGACAAAGAGTGAAGGCTTAGTTTTGCCATCCGTTTTGAGGCACGTAGAGCATAGGGGCCGGGTGGTATGGCGATGCGAGATTCCAATGTGGTAAGAACTGGAAAAGCTATTAAGATTTATAAATAATCAGCGAGACTTGCAAGCAAAGAGCAGATGGAACAACGCCGAAACTTTACTTACCCACAGTCATGCAAGAAAGGTCCAAAAGATCCCCAGGCCCGTCAAGAATCTCAACTTCATCATCGGCTTCCAGAACTACAAAAGACATTAGTATCATTATACAAAATAATAATAATGCCGTGAAGAAGGCGAACAACACTAACCTTGCCCGGAAGATAGGACAATGCGTTGAGGGGATATTTCCTGTGGAGCGGCCATTTTTAGCAGACGCTGAAAAGACTTCCTGGGGGACAGGTCCGTGGTGGACGCCGCCAATCCTCGTAGCTCTGAAAAGACCAAAAGGTTCAGATGATGGGGAGATTATTAAAATAAAACATAGAAGGCTACCTTCGATACTCCTTCCGCTCTGGACTGGAGGGATAGCAGTTTCGACGGCCTCCTCCATGCCCCCATGCAAATCATCGGGGATATGGGCCGGTATAACAACTTCCAATTGAGGAGCAGTGGCCACCGCTGCAGACCCCAATTAAAGGACGGTGGCCTCGACTACCTGTCCCATAGTCTCCGGGCTGTCCCCAGAAAGATCCATTGAATCCGCGACCAATGAAGATGCCTCTTCCGGGAGAGCAAGCACCGGGGGAACGGAAATCACCAAAGGGAGCTCCGTGGCAGGAAGAACAGCTGTATCGACCCCTTCCACACTTACTGGTGTCTCATCGGGGATATCTGCAGAGTCCATAGTCAAGGCGTGACTCGAATTCAGATCCTCTGACATTGCAGAAGTCCCTACAAAAGTTTTCACGGAGATAAGAATATATATATATATATATATATATATATATAAGTAGTGCAAAATACTACAAAAAGATATATAAATATACGAATGCGCCAGGATGCCTCTAATATGGCTTTTTTAAGCCGACGTTCTTTCCTGAGGAGGTGTGCTCGCCGGGGTTCGAGAGTAGACTCGTGGCCGCCAATCCACAACGACAGCGCATCTTCGGCATCGGCCGAGATAGGCTGCTTAAGAGCTCCGCCTTCCTCTTCCAAAGGACCTATAAATATCCGCCGTATTGATGGAGGATCTTCGTAAAAGATGACAGCAGGATAAGGCATCTTCGTGGCCCTTACATTTTCAGTCTCATCCTGGGAGCGTATTATAGCCTCAGCCAATTGTGCGTCTTCCTCGGCAGATGAACCGGGAAAAAGAAGACCACCATCCGGCTCTTGCATAGCTATTGGCTCGTCCTGAAAGATAGGCTCGGATTCCATTAAAAATTTGAGTAGATTGGTGACCATCTTCTTTCGCCTCTTTGACCAAGAACTAACACCAGAAGACGATCGCTTCTTTTCCCTCGGTGCTTTGGTGCGACGTTGACCCACTTTGCCTTCAGTATCCTCTCTCGGCGGTGCTACCGATGACGACACTGCCATTGCTGATGCTGCAGCTGATGAAACTGCTACCGGCGCCTTATCAGAAGCCCTTGCCTAAGCTCTAGTGAGCATCGGCATACCAACTGTCAGGGTCAAGTCTACATCCGCCGCCTCAGGAATAAGTATGGTACCAGTATCCCTCAAGGGAAGGCGAACCGTTGTCCGTGGTCACGGCGGGACTCCCGTAGGCTGGATTGGGGCGGGAGCTCTAAGCCCAAAAAGTATCCTCCTTTCCTCAGCAATGATTGGACTAACCCGATGGCGATACCAACCCGTGAAAGCCCCCACACACCTCAGAATGTAGTCGGCTTCGGGGATCATGAAATGAGAACCGGTGTTTAGCCTCATGAAATAGTGGGTGGAGTCACGAAAAGCTTCCAAAGAAGGGCGGGGTTCCACTATGAATGCCTCGAAAGGGACACCCTGGTTGTATCCCAGTTGCCGGGCAAAGCGGTGTGAATTGTACCGCATGAAAAGAGCCGTATTGTTTTGACGGAACACCAAATAACCGGGTCTGATCGAGTACAGGTGCAAGGCTTCCTTGGGCTTCAAGGATGGTGCCCCCTCTTTCGATAAGTCAAACAACTGTTGAATAGGTCCCGAAGGAGCAGAGAGGATTCAATCACTAATCACCATTCTGCCTTCGTTGGCATACGGATTGAGCAGTACACGAAGAGCTCCTAATTGAGTCGGGTCAGGAGCAGAAGCGTCCACCAACCTCATGAGCCGCGGAAAGGTATAAGCATCATAAAAGCTGGGTCTCTGGTGCGCCGCAAATGCCCCTAGCATGTGCATCTCAATCCATGACGTAAAGTAATGAAGAGATAAACTCACTACGTTCTTGCCTGGGGTTGAGGTATTGGCTGCAGAGCTTAGCCCATGGTACAGATGCGACAGCCCTGCAATGCCCATGGCTAATCTCGTCCCTTCGGCAATGCGATGAGCAGGGTAAATGACCGAGGCTCTCATGAATCGACAGTGCGTTGGAACGACAAACCAACTGAGCCAAACGCTGATAAAACCAATGAAGAAAGTTTCTTCATCCATGCCAGGAGCTGCGATCGATTCAAAAGGTACAGCCAACAAGAATGGAATGTAGAACTGGGGCAAATCCTCTTCTCTAGACGGTATCCTATTTAAACCAAACTCGAAGGGGTCGTTGATATTTGCGAACTTCGGAGCTGCCTTTGATAGAACGTCTCCACGAAGGAAGCAGGCGATAAATCTTTTAAAAGTGACGCCCTGTTCATCCGACTCTGTGAACAGCTTCTCAAAAATCCCCAGAGTCTTGATTAGACTTGGGTACTTATGGCGGACGGCATTTTCAGTCGACAAGCTGTCAAGCATAGCGGGCACAGTCTCGAAAGCATACTCGTCAGCGGCAACAATTCTTCGTAAGGCGCTCCCCTGATTGGTAAACCTGAGATCTCGCGAAACTCTTCCAAAGAGATCGAAACTTCGCGGTCCCCTAACAAGAAAGTATTGGTGGGAAGATTCTATTGATATAGGAAAGCTTTAACCCACCATACATGAGGAGACTGATAATGGAAGAGAGACGCGTACACCGCCTGGTAAAGCCCGACCTTCTGCAGTCGCGCACGATGGGCGGACATAATGTAACGAGCCCAGAGAAGATAGCCCGTGGGATGGCGAGGGGTAAGCCTTATCTTGTAAACTTTTCCCCAGGGCTGGGCTTCGCCTTGGCAGATGTGGCGCCCCAAGATGTCTATGGCCGGCACAGGCTGGTTTGGTATCCCAGCTGTCGACGGTTCGAGCCGACCTGTAGGAGTCCAATCTGCCACCTCTACAGCAAAAGAAGTCCGCGGACGGTCCATCGGCAGGAACGGACGGATGGGTTCTGTTGGCACCTCGCAAAGAAAGTTTCGGCGACCACGGATGATATGCCTGTACCAGGTTCCCCATAAAAGTAAATTGGTGCAATCCGGGTCATGAGCCCTGATCATTGCCATCGCTTCTTCGTCCGACGGTGATTGAAGAAAAGCCGCCTCCGAGTGAGTAAAGAGAAAGTATGGAAGAGAAGCTATTGCACCTGAAATAAAGGAAAGGGAAACTGTTAGTAAAGCCCACACGTGTGTGTGTGTGTGTGTGTGTGTGTGTGTGTGTAAGAGGACAATGGAAGAAAACGACAAACAACTTATTTCATGGGACCATGGGTTACAAAACATAGAGGCCCCACAAAATCAAGATGGCGGCCCACTAATGATGATGCAGGGTAATCATTATGAGAACAAAAGGAAGATTCTCAATAAATTCAAACAACTCTACACATTCCCCCAAGGAGAAAACCCACCGCAGAAACTCTGTGCAAATCGAGAAGGATCTCTGCAAGAACAACTCAGGATGAAAAATCCCAAGAAGTCTTCTTTAAGAACTAAGTTCTTTAGAGAAATTAAATTCCTTTTGAACAGAGAAATTAAATTCCTAGAAAAAATTTCAGAGCTAAGCTCTTTGAAATGGAATTAGATTCTAGAGGGAAGACAAGTATCATCATCAATCCCCTAAGATCAGAGAAACCCTAGCGAAATGGGTTTATTATTTAAAGATTGGACGTTCTTAAAGAACTTGGAAAGATGGGTTTTTGTTAAAGGGAAAACCCCCTGGTGTAGATTTAAAATCCAAAGAAAATTTCTACAAGAAATTCTTCGGCCGTTCAAGATCCTTACCCGAAAAAGGAAATCTTTTGTTGACAGAGTTAAACTCTAAAAATTTTTGGAATAGAGAACTGAGCTATGAGAAAGAGAATTAAATTCTCAAGGCAAGAACAAGGAAGGAAGAAGATGAAAGAGTGGAGGCGCTTCTGAAGTGACCCATGCATTTATAGGATGTGATAGGAAACGGTTCATCTACCCCCTTCCCTAGGCAGATCCAACGGCCACAAAGGTTACAGCGTTGCGCTCATGTGCAAACACGTGAGAACAACGTTGTGGGGGCATTTGTTCCCTCATAAAATACAAGGAAAAACCCCAATAGGGCATCACGTGCCCACACGTGACCAAAGGTCATGTGCTGACACATGATAAGTTCCCGAGTTCTTTAAAATAACAGAATTAAATTCTGGTTAAAAGCTTAATCAGTGGGTCACGTGCCACCACGTGACGGGGTCTTAAAAATTCTCTGAGTTAAAGGAAAGAAAACCCTAAACGGGGCATCACGTGCCCACAAGTGATAAGGGGTCACGTGCCAACACGTGATTGGTTCCTAAAGATCTTTTAACTAATAGAATTAAATTCTAATTAAATTGTCAATCAGTGGGGTCACGTGCTAACACGTGATAGACTCTTAAACCTTCTGAACTAATAGAATTAACTTCTAATTAAAAGAAATCAAAAACCCTAATATTTCCCTAGATCTTTCCAAACAAAAAGATTGCGCTCTGTAAAGTGGAGCACCATTGGATTAAAAATCCAATGGTGATTAAAAATCACCAATTTATAGAAAGATTCTATATAAGGAGATATTTCCCTGAAATTTGTCAGGAATAACAGACAAAAAATCTTTTGGATTAAAAATCCAATGGTGAATAGAATTCACTGAGTGATCTAAAAGATCATGTTGGTTACAAAATCAATCAAAATCTTTCAATGAAAGATTGATTAAACAAACTGATTCTTTTCTTTCTCCTATAAATAGAGCCAAGAAGAAGAAAAAAGGAGAGAGAGAACAACGGAGAGAGAATACAAAAAAAAAAGAGAATTTAATTCTCCAGAGAGAAAAGAAGGTCTCTTGAGAAAAGAAAGAAATCCTAGGTGAGAGATCATCATATAAGCTCCCACAAAAGAAAAAAAAGAATTTAATTCTCAAACTAAGAGTTTAACTCTTTTGAATAATAACTTAGTTCTTCCTTTAGTTGAAGGTCTGCAGAAGCAGATCTCCCCACAAGTTGAGAATTTAATTCTTATCGGGAAGATTCTGCCATGCAGATCTAAAACCTAAGAGAAGACCTAAGTTCAGAGAATTATATTCTCCCACAAAGCACATAGGAATTTAATTCCTCCAACAAAATTAGGGTTTAACCCTATAAAAGAATTTAATTCTTTCAAACATATAGGAATTTAATTCTTCTAAATAAAATTAGGGTTTAACCCTATAAAAGAATTTAATTCTTAAACAAGGGACTTTTCATGCACGTCAAAAGATCAAGTACCCAACCTGATCACGTGGCAACACGTGACCCTCCCCTCAATGGTCAAAAAAGAATAAATGAGATCGGATCACGTGCTCCCACATGACCCTTGAATAAACTTCTCAAAATAAAGGCAGAACAGACTTTGGGCGCCCTCACGTGTCCCCACGTGACCCCTGACAAACACCTCTTTAAAAAAGAGAAGATGGAAAGAACTGAAGGATTAAAATCCAATGCATGGGCCTTACGTGTCCCCACGTGACCCCACGTGACCCCTAGAAAATCCCTTTAATATCCAGTGCATGGATACCCATCACGTGCCCACACGTGATGACCGTGAAGACTTAAGTGTTTAACACTTATTTGAATATTCTGAGAATAAAATAAAAGAAGCTTAGCCCAATCCTAGGGCGCTTCACGTGTCCTCACATGAGCGCTTCATCTTTTTAGTGTTTAACACTATTTTAGGCACTTCATCCCTAGTGTTTAACACTACTTTAAATGCATCATGTGGGAACACGTGATCGCCAAATATGTGCTAGTGTTTAAACACTATATCTAAGCCAATCTTAGCCTAAACTAGCTAAGTCTTCCAGAGGCAAGACTCCCCTTTTGACTGAGCCTCAAATACATTCTTGTCTTCCAAGATTGATCATCTTATATGGTATATGAGTGCTCAGCACTCAATAGAAGACAAAACATTGTCAGAACCCAGGCCCATGTTTAGCATTGCTAAATAATGGGGGGTTGAACCCAGACAAATGCTCAGCAGCCCAAACAAAGGTCTAACATTTTAAACCTAATCGGACTCAGCCCAAGTTGGCCATAAGTCTTCAATTCAGATTTAACTGAGCCCATGTGCTCATAATTTAATTAATTGATCTTAGTCCCAAATTGGACTACAGATTTCCCAAACAACATTGGCTCAAGGATACATCTCTTCACTCCTTTGTTATTTGTCGTTGTAATCCTTCAACATCTTTGGAGAGGTGACGTGTCCCGATAACCAATCATTCCACGGACTGTGGGGTCCTTAAGCCCATGGACTATAATGTCCTTAACCTTGGACTGTGGGGTCCTTAAGCCCATGGACTATGATGTCCTTAACCTTGGACCGTAATGTCCTTAAACTAACAATGGACCGCAACGTCCCTAAACTAAAACAATAGAGCCCAAATTCTCTTTTGTTGGATCTAAATGATCCCGTTAAGTTGATCTTATTCTAAAATTAGACTAACGTATCCTTAACAAACGTTTAACTTGATCTTAGCCTCTAACGTATCCTTAAACCCAACCCCAAACCCAAATCTAAGAAAATACAGATTTGGACTAATCCACGCCCTACGGGCGACAACATAAATTAGTCTCCGTATACAATCCACAGGCAACCAAAAATAAAATAAACACACACGACAAGAAGTGACCATCTGGAGAAGGAGAAAGTGGTTACCGTGATGTGGTGGCGTAATTAACTGCAGGGGCTTGCGCCTGCAGGGAAGAGCGTGTTGGAGATAGTGCCCTCAGAGTCAATTATTGGATCACAGGCACGCGATTGCAATGATTGAGAGAGGACCTATCCCAGTAGGACAGTCTTACTCAAGATGATAGTATGCTATCTGGTTTATCTTTATCATCGTGTACTGCTTTAGGTGACCTTACAGGTCGCTATTACACGTTGATAGAGCCCCTAGGATTCATGCTTGACTGCCAGCAGTATGAGGGCGATCATATACGTGGGAGCTGGTAGTCTATAAGCACATCCTTAAAAGGTCCCTAGTCATGGGAGTTTCGAGACAGGGCATCGATACTCCAGAGTAGACTAGTGTATACAGTCGAGACCCCGACGAGGGGCAGTGGCCGATCTCACAAGCCACTGGTTTCAGTTGGTTCACCTAAGATGTATACAAGTGCTCATTGGGTTATGAGTACACCGGACAGGACTCGCCGGGAACATGCTAGTTGGTCTTATACCTGATGTCAGATAGCAGTTCCCTGGTGACATGTGTAAAGGTTAGTTCATCGACCTGAGGATCGTCATTTGTCTCGTGTGAGTTCCCACTATACTTTGATTACTACCCTACCACGCTCAAAGGAGACGTGCAAACAGGTTTTAGTTGGGTACAGTCCCGAGCCACATGGAGGCAGTGAGCGGATCTTCAGGGGTTCGTCTCTCCCGGTATTGGGGGTGAGGTCGCGCTGTGTCTAGGAGAGCCATTACACAAAGCCCTCAGCCGAGGCAGGAGATTTACTGGTAGGTATTCCAGTAGTATCTCAGGGTGTTCTGGGCTACACTTCGACACGACTTGTACCGTTTTTGGGGGTCTGACTTTTACCAACCCCCTAGGCCCGCCATGCGATGCTCATAGACGAACGGTCTGGACTGTACGGATATTGTCACTGACAGGCTCAGTAGGGTGTCAGGATGAGTTCGCTCATCGACGTCCCTTTTGGTCAATACCTGGTAGCCCGTTACGTATTGGCTAATACCTCTGACGTGCTAGTGGTTAAATCCACAACCAAAGTATTGACGAGTCTTTAGAGTCCTCCACAGACCAGTTTCTCAAGTTTCGGGCGAAACGTTGTAGAGGCCGTATGGAGATATGGCAGGGTTCGATCAGATACGTGCGGTATTACACGGACCATGATCAGACGGATAATACTAGCGGGCTTTGGTTTAAGCCGGATCCTAGTATTGGACAATGTAGATTTTGTCTCATTGCATTTGTATTTCGGTCGGAATACAAATGCAGGTATGTATATACAGTAGCGGGGTTTTCCTGTAATTTATTACGGGAACCGTTTTCTGAAGTGGCCAGTTTGTTTTCCGTTTCGGCCATATTTCTTTGTATCTTTCATTGGCTGAAAATTGGTGGAGGAGGGCTTATTTGCAATTGTGCAAATAAGCATTGTGGAGGATGGTCTTTGCATATTGTTGTGTCATGATAGTTCCACCATCACATTGACTTCTTAGTTCATGATGGTTCATGATGGCTTGACCTTTTGGAGTTATGATTGGTTGGTTGAGTGTTGGACTTTCCTTGTGATGATTTCTTCTCATGATCTCATATCATTCCCTCTTGCATTATGGTTGCTCTCTCTCTTACTCTCCTCTCATTCTCTCCTATTTGCATGGCCGGCCAAGCCAAGGAGGGGCTGCCCATATTTTTGTGGTGGGATTTTTGGTCTTTTGGCTTCACAAAAATCCCAAAGTTTCATCTCCAAAAAGGTTTAGTTCATTTCCTCCACCAAAGGCAACTTCCTCAAACCCCAAATGAGACATAGAGCACTACACGTTTTCTACAGCAAATCTTGGGCACGTCGACTCGCCAACTTCGTGTCCGAGTTGCCTCAGTCCAGAGGTGGGAGCCCGTAAAAGAAGCCGGCGAAGTGGTGCCCTTCCGGCGACGTGATGGAGACCGGAGATTCGGCGGGGAGATCAGGACGACGACGAGAAGACCGAAGGACACGGATCGCTCGGTATATCTCTCTACCCGTTCTTTAGTTAGCTAGGACTAGTTTAATGGCCCGATCCAGGACTTTTATGCGCGGTGGTGCCGGTTAAAAAGTTAAAGTAAATCATCGCTTCCGCATTTTGGCCTCGGAAAGACGGCCGGGGCGCCGCCGTGCACTTACAGAGCGTCCCCGCAATCAAAAACCCTCAAATGAGGGGGAATCTGACGAAGTTTGCTACATCGGCCGTATCCGTTTAAACCTTTGATATATGGTTCCATAAATCAACTTGGCATCTTCGGAGAGGTGGACGGATAGCACCAAATAGCATCTGCCCCCAAATTCAGGCAAGACGAACCTACGCGGTTCCATCTCTGTATTTCGGCGGAGAACACCCTATGTGAGGAAAAAAGACTTAGAGATCATTTTATTTCCTTTTACAAGAGTTTAACTCTTCCAAAAAAGAACTTAGTTCTTCCTCTGGTTGAGGTCTGCAGAAGCAGATCTCCCCACAAGTTGAGAATTTAATTCTCATCGGGAAGATTCTGTTATGCAGTCCTAAAACTCAGAAGAAAGAACTATGTTAGAAGAATTTAATTCTTCCAAAGACATAGGAATTTAATTCCTTTGATAAAACTGGGGTTTAACCCTACATAAGAATTTAATTCTTATAAAAACAAAGGACTTGAAATTCTTAAGACTAAGATCAAGAGCCCCATGCACATTAGCGTTCAACGCTATAACGACAGATCATGTGTTC
Organism: Agapanthus africanus; assembly: GCA_030015575.1. Classification (NCBI taxonomy): domain Eukaryota; kingdom Viridiplantae; phylum Streptophyta; class Magnoliopsida; order Asparagales; family Amaryllidaceae; genus Agapanthus; species Agapanthus africanus. The sequence goes on from JASDDO010000029.1 coordinate 365,704,497, forward strand.
CCACGTGAGCATCTCTGAGGAACAAAAAGGAACAACTGAGATCAAGTCATGTGACCCCAAGTGACCTCCAATAGTGTTTAGCACTTATAAAAGAATAGAAAGATAAATTCAAAGGAGACAGTGCCCAACTTGGTGGCGCCTCATGTGTCTACACGTGATGGTGAGAAGATTTAAGTGTTTAACACTGACATGTATAGAACGAAAGAATAAGCCCAAAGAAACAGTGCCTAATATTCAGGTGCCTTACGTGCCACACGTGAGCGCTCCGAATTTCAGTGTTTAACACTGCTTAAGAGCCTCATGTGGGAGCACGTGAGCGCCAAACATTTATCAGTGTTTAACACTGTGAGAGGCCAACCTTAGCCTAAATTAGCCAAGTCTCCCAAGGACAAAAACCTTTTAACCATCAATCAACCGAGCCTTCCTATACTCAGGTCCCTTCCAAATCGATCTTAGTTCCAGAGATGGCCAATGATCTACTGACACGTGGCATTTAAAATAATGTTCGTTCTACCATGATCTCTCCCTTCAATCTGGAGTTCGGTTCAAGGGTACATCTCTCCACACCTCTGATATATGTCATTGTAATTCTTCAACGATATCAAAGAGGTGGAGGGTCCCGACAACCAACAGCTCTTGGATGCACTCTCAAACCCGTGAGCATATTCCAATGGACCGTAATGTCCTTAAACTTGCCCATGGACTGTAATGTCCTTAATCTATCCATGGACCATAACATCCTTAAACTAGCTGCGGACCGTAACATCCTTAAACTAAAACGATAGAGCCCAAATGCTCTTTCGTTGGATCAAAAATGATCCTGAATCCTCGTTAAGTAGATCTTAGTCCAATCTCGGATTAACATATCCTTAACAAATATTTAAGTTGCTCTTAATCTCAAACAAGGTTGACTATCCTTAAATCAAACCAAACCCAAATCTAAGAAAATATAGATTTGGACTAATTTACGCCCTACGGGTAACAATGTAAATTAGTCTCCATATACAATCCATAGGCAACAAAAAATAAAACAAACACATACGACGTGAAGTGACCTTCTGGAGTAGGAGAAAGTGGTTATCGCTACGTGGTAATGTAATTAATTGCAGGGGCTTTCGCCTGCAGGGAAGAGCGTCCCCACGATCAAAAACCCCTCACAACGAAGGGGAATCTGACGAAGTCTGCTACAACGGCCGCATTCATCCAGACCTTCGATACACGGCGCCATAAATCAATTTGGCATTTTCGGAGAGGTGGACGAATAAAACCCAAATAGCATCTGCCTCCAAATTCAGGCAAGATGACCTACGCGGTTTCGTACCTGTTTTCGGCGGTAAACAAGCACGTCAATGGCATTAGCTGTACGTAACGGCTACCCAGGTACTTATCGAAAGGGGACAACAATCAAGTACGACCTTACCCAACTGATCCTGAATGTGACAATCTTCATACAGTCCGGTCTCTTCGTCAAAGAGTATCATATATCGGGTCTAGGGGTGGATAACGTCAGACCCCTACTAACCCGATAAGTCATGTCTAAGTCAAGCTCATCACCAACAGAGATACTACTGATCAACCATCAGTAAATCTTATCTACCGTGGCTACGGATTTCCAGTAATAACCGACTGAACACAGCGAGGCATCAACTCTTAATACCAGGAGAGATGAATCCCTGACAATCGACCACTGCCTTCATGTGGCTTGGGACTATATCCAACTAAAACCTGTTTGCATGAATCATTTGAGCCGTGGTACGGTAGCAATCAAATTACAGTCGGAACTCACACGAGACAAATGATGATCTCAGGTCAAAGGACTAACCTATACTCATGCAACCTGAGAAATTCCATCTGACAATAGATATAATACCATCTAGAAGTTCTCGGCGAGTCCGTCCAGTGTACTCACCTCCAGTGAGCACCTGTATACTATCTTAGGTGGCACAACACCAGTGGCTTGTGAGACCGACCACCGCCCCTTGTCGGGGTCTCGAAACATATACATTAGTCTACTCCAGAATATCGATACCCATTCTTGATACTCCCATGACTAGGGACCTTTAAGGATGTGCTTATGGACAAACTAGCTCCCACGTATATGATCGCCATCATAATGCTGGTCGTCAAGTAAGAATCCTATAGGCTTCATCAACGATGAAGAAAAACCAGATAGCATACTATCATTTTGAGTGAGACTGTTCTATTTATATAGGCCCTCCTTCAATTATCATAATCGTTTACTTGCAATCATAATAATTGCTTCGAGGGCACTATATCCAACATTGTTGAGGTAGCGGCTGAGTTCATCAAGCTTAACCATTTCGCTCCTTTTATGGTGTCCCAGGCGGAGGACCGGGCCAGTGTCTTATATTAGAAATTCAGGCGCGATTAGTGTCGCATGAGCTAGTGACATATTCTGAGGTACTAAACGTAGCTCATAGGATTGAGGCTGTTATGGACAAGAAAAAGAAATTTTAGGTAGGAGGGATGAGATGCCCTGTTGACCAGACTTCAGGAAGGATCCCAGTGAGACAGCATGGTAGGGTTCAGATGAAGCGTGCCTCCATCCCACCACAGCGGAAAGTCCTGATTTGCGACTACTGTAATGTGACCAAGGCATATTCAGAGAGATTGCCACAGGGCCAACGGTCAGTGTTTGGTCTGTGGGGCTAGCGATCACCAGATTGGAGGTTGCTCTATGAGGTCGGAACTCAGCGGATCCAACCAACGGCAGAGAGCCTTACTAGGACTCATTCAGAGGGGGACACCACTCATCCCCCAAAAGCAACTTTTCGATCGGAGCCGATCCAACCAACAGCAGCTTAGTCCGCAACTTCCGGAGATTTGGATCCCCATAATCAATAAACCCCGGCCTACCCTATGCAGAGGGAATTTGTATACGCCTGACAAGCGATGCGTATTCCCATCTTAATGGGGTGACGGAAAACACCCTACAGTCTAAGAGTATCGCATACCGGGTCTAGGGACGGTAAATGTCAGACCCCATACTGACCCAATAAGTCGTGTCGATTTGGCTCAGGACCAATCTAAGAAACTACTGATCTAACCATCGGTAGTTTTCAACTGCCTTGGCCAAGGTCTTATGGTTCTAGACAACCAGACATAGTGCGATATCGACTCCCAATACCAGGAGAGACGAATCCCTGGCAATCACTCACTGCCTCTATATGGCTCAGGACTGTACCCAACCAAAACCTATTTGCACGCTAGTTGAGCCGTGGTAGGGTAGTGATCAAAGTACAGTGGGAACTCACACGAGAAAAATGATGACCTCAGGTCCTAAGATTAACCTGTACTCATGTCACCTGAGAACCGCTATCTGACGATATGTCTAATACCATCTGGAGGTTTTTTGCAAGTCCGTCTAGTGTACTCACCCCCAGTGAGCATCTGTATACAATCTTAGGTTATCACACCAATGGTTGTGGGACCAACCACTGCCCCTCGTCGGGGTCTAGAAATGTATACACAAGTCTACTCTGGAGTATCGATACCCTATCTCGATAATCCTACGACTTGGGACCTTTAAGGATGTGCTTATGGACTACCCAGCTCCCACAGGTATGATCGCCATCATAATGCTGGTAGTCAAGCAAAATCCTACGGACTTTATCAACATGTAACCACCATATGTTATATCGAGTATAACATATACACATGTTAAGATAAAGTCAAACCATAATAGTATACTACTGGATCGAGTCTTTATCAATATGTGCAAGCAATATAAATGATTAATTGTCACGACCCGAATATTTCGACTCGTGACCGGCACTTAACCACGCAACGTCTACAGGCGTAACGCGACTAAGTAAACCGAACACAGAAATCAAAACCATTTAAAAGTAGTGAGTGTTGAAAATATTCAATTAAAACATTTAGAAAATCTTAACTAGTTCAATAAAGTTCTCTTTTAAAGTTAAATTATCCTTACAATAATTTTGGCAGCATTTCCTTTGTAAAAGCAACCCCGAAATCGGGTACAAAACAGGATATAAGTGACAAGATATATCATGAAATAAAGCATTCCCAAACGGGAGCAAACACGCCCAACGGCGATAAACAACATTACAAGAGTAATATACGATGCCATAGCGAAGAATAAGCAATAAGTAAACATCACAGACTAAAACTTCATATATACAGTCGGCTCCCACGAGCTCGAAACCAAAAAGCAAATAAAATACATCATCGTCCTCACACCGTCTCTAAGTCAAGTACATATATGGTAGATGGAGAATACTAGATACAAAAGTGTGTACAATAAATGTAACAAGATACCACAACCCACCTAATAGCAAAATAGCACTCGCACCTACTGTAGTGGTATCTGTAGCCAAAGAAGCAAAAAGGCAGCCTGCCGCGACTACTCTAAGGGGCAACCTGCAAATACTGTGGCACAACGGGGGTGAGTTGCCAACTCGTGAATAGAAATAACATATAAAGGTAATCGCGAGCATGCACGTACTGCGCTACTCTATCATATGCCAGCAGATGATATCAATGCGTGATAAGCAATATGTGCAATAATCATGCAAAATGCTCTGTCAGGTAAAATAACTACAGGATGAGATACATGGTAATCAATGCTGAGCATGGGATAAACAACATCTACACGGAATATCAATCGTGGAAAAATAATCGGTGTTCAAACTGCACCCAAATCCCAAATCAACTCAGGCTCCGGCACTCTCCTCGGCCCTCAAATCCTGTAAATCTCTGAGAATCATGAGTGCCCAACATCGGCACTCAAAATATCATAAAATACTCGTGTCCAATATTGACACGTAAATCCTCATATATCAGGCTCCGTAAGTCCGGATCAGCCCATGGGCTCCGTCTGCGGTATCGGCCCTCGGCCCCGGCAGTACGGATCATCTCGCATCCATCTCTCGACTCTGGTCGGTATCCTCCGGATAACCGCCAGGTCCAACCAATCACCGGTAGGTAGTAATCCTTCCGCCGGGCTCACTGTCTAACAATACGAGTCTTCTCGCCTCGGGTACCGTACCGGGTCCACCATGTACCCGCAATCGGTGCCTACCTCTCCTCGAATCGGGTATACTCACACAAGCTCTCTGGAACCGAGAAAACTCATGGTGGACGCACCCAAATATCATATCAAGGGAAACCGGGTTTTTAAACAGTGCGTGTTTTCTTAAAATAGTAATCCGGTTCCCAAATCCAGAAATCACATACATCAAACCCAATGCGTAAATCCATACAATGTGTCGTATGACACTAAGGGTAAAAGAAAGGGAGAACCGCTCTTTTAAAAGATCCCGTTTTGAAAATACCACTTGCGGTCCCGTAGTTTTAGATCAAGTCAATATCACCCAGGTATGTAACATATGAATATGGGTATAGGTATGGATATGCAATGTATATGTGCCCAAATATGAATATGTGTGATGTATATGGCACAAGTATGAATATTATGTCAAGTCACATAAGAGATGAGCTATAGCATAATGATCATGGAAATTCTACAGTGTGAGTGTCATGGCAATTACTAACGGTGTGTGTGTAACATGCAGGATAGTGCTCGTGCAACATGAACCGTTAGTAATGGTGCGGTGTTCTATCAATTCTAATTTATATAAATATAGCAGGGAATGCGGTATGCACTAAATAATAGCCATGAACAGTCAATGTATGGAAATGTAGCTATAAGGTCCTATCAGCCCTGACGTAGAACGCCATGCGGGCGATATCCCCGTAGATGTTAAATCTACTCACCGTAGTCTCTCGCTAGGTATAGCCGACAACTTGTTTCCCCTTCTGCGCGGCGTCCGTCGTACTCGCCTGCGAACCTAGAATTACACAATGTATCACACATAAGCTCGAAGTCACACAAACACGACATTAAAGCCAAACTAGTAACTCATGTCGTGAACCAAGCGCGCGTGTGCGCGATACACTAAAACGTGTGATTACGCGCCTGAAACCACTCCGACGCGTCACGATACGCAGAAAACCCAAAACCAGACACACGTATCACGCGTGTCGCGAAAGTTTAAAAATACGAGAAAATATGTATTTAACTCCAGATTTTTATACAGAAAGGATATTGTAAAACTATATATACCATAACACCCCATATATCAGCAGACACCAACCACCAAAACCCCAACCCACAATTCCCTAATCTGGCCGCAATTTGCGGCCAGAAAGCTTTTTCCGGCGGCCTGGGTAGGGGGGTGGGCTCCCGGGTTTGGTGTGTGCACTCTATACATACTGTGCATGCCCCAGTAATTACAATTTTAATTTACAGAAACTCGGTTTGCGGCAGATTCCTCAGAGCTCAATTTCAAGTTAAAAGTCACACTTTTGCACTAAATGATACTTTAGGGTATTTCTGTGCAAACTGAAACAAAACTTGGCCTAAATAGCTCTAATAACACTAAATAGAGTTAACCAAGCCAACCAAAACCCTAATCTAACATATGAATCACAAATATCTCTTAATATCACTACTAATGCACAAAAAATGAGATTTTTGCTAAAGAATACTACAAGTTTATGGAAAAGGAGTGCTAACATGAGTTGATACCTTCAAAAGACCCTATGAAACACCAAAAATTCCAGCTTTTGCCTCAAGTGGGCAGATTTGCTCCAAACACCTCAAAAGAACCTCTAAACCAAGGTTTATGTGAAGGAAAAATGAACTTTTTGTGTAGGGTGTGAGTATGAATCCAAGGGGAAATGAAAAGAGGAGGAAAAGGAAGAAGATGGTGAGAAGAGAGAAGGAAATGGTCAAGCCAAGGTCAAACTCTCACCTAACCACCATGCCTCATTGTTTAATTGAAATTTTGAATTTTTAAAAAGGGTTTGACTCCATTAAAAAGGGTGGGGGATTTAAAATGAACCATGCATGAAAGAAAATGGTTAACATGCTAACACTTTTAACCTAGGTCAAGGAAAATTGTGTTAAGTGTTCAAGTGTACACTACATAATGGAAATTTCCCAATTAGGGTAACACGACTAAATATAAATAGTGAACCCTATAATTACACATAAATATACATATATAACACTTCACAACACAATTTATCCCTAGCCAAGAAGGAAAATACGATACTCGGGCTTTTGTAAAAAACACGTAAATTTGCTAATTATCGCGAAAACATCCTAAACGAATTTCAAAGTGTTACACTAATAGAAAGAAATACACATATCAGGATAAAGACAACTCAAATAATACACTATATATAAATGATCAAGATTGTCCTGTATATATATATCTCTAGCATCCTATATAATACAGGCATGTAGGACATACATATCCAACAATCTCCTACTTGCACTAAGGCCTGTAATTAGCGTACCGAATACCCAACGTCCGCTCTAAGGCTAACTGTTGGCGTACCTGTTCCCGCCAAAATTTTTTGGTTCAGAGTTTGTTATTCCCTTATAAAAATAAAGGGAAAGCTCCACGTGTTAAATACATGCACCCACATGCAATGTATGTAACTGTCACCTCAGGTAGCTCCGTATGTGAAGTTCACATGGGCGCCAATGTGCAAAGCATAAGAGCGCTTGTTCCCCTAATATTTAAACATAATAAAACAGCTAAGCTCTGTTAAAATTTCGTTGAGGCAGTGCCTCACGTGTCCCTCATGAGAGCGCTAGTGCCAGTGCAAATCTTGTAGAATTAATCCTATTGTGGCGCCTCACGTGCTTCTCACGTAGGCGCCAATGTGCAAAGCACATGAGCGCTTATCATAAATAAGAATTAAATTCTTAAGTGGCGCCCACGTGCACAACACGTGAGCGCCGGCGTCCAAGTTAAAAGCAAATAGAGTTAAATTCTACATGGGGAGGGATACTTTCCTAAAAACTGGGATATTCTCTGTTAAACAGAGCCATTGGATCAAAGATCCAATGGTGATAAAAAATCATCAAATGATAATTCTATTTGGAAAATATTTTCCTTCTAATATGAAAAGATCTTTTTCTAACAGAGAATCTTGGATTTAAAATCCAATGGTGATAAAATATCACCAATTAAACTATCTGATAGAATTAAATTCTATGTGATAGAATTAAATTCTATTTAGAAAATATTTCCCTTGATCTTTCGAATATGGAAAGATCTTTCTCTAACAGAGAATTTTGGATTTAAAATCCAATGGTGATAAAATATCACCAATTAAACCATCTGATAGAATTAAATTTTATGTGGGAAATATTTCCCTGATCTTCCTCAAACTAGAAAGATTTTCTCTGATCCAACGGTGATTATAAAATCACCCATTGATCATCTGATAGAATAAAATTCTATCTTAGGAAAATATTTTCCAACTCTTGTTAAACCAACAAGTTATCCATATGATAGAATTAAATTCTATATTAGGAAAATATATTTCTAATCTTGTTAAACTAACAAGATATTCATATGATAGAATAAAATTCTATCTTAGGAAAATATTTCCTAATTTTGTTAAACAAATAAGAAATCTTCTCTGTTAAACAGAGAGCCTTTGGATTAAAAATCCAACGGTGAATAAAATTCATCGATTGATCTAAAAGATCATTTTGATTGATTATAAAATCAATTATGATCTCTCAATGAGAGATTTTCTCAACAAATTGATTTTTCTATTCTTCTATAAATAGGAGCAAAGAGATTAATCAAAGGAGGAAAAAAAGAAAAGAGGAGACCCCCCATAAGTTTCTGTAAAAATACAGAAGGCTCTTAAAATAACAGAGAATTTAATTCTCTCAAAGAAGAAGATTTCCCTCCTAAAATACTCTAAGTAACGAAAAAAAGAGATCAAAAAATATCTCCTTTACCTATTAAAAGGGTTTAACCCTTCTCAAAGAATTGATTTCTTTCTCTGGATCTAAGATACAGAAGACAAGTCTCCCACAAGTTGAGAATTTAATTCTCATCGGGAAAATCTTGTTCTTGAGAATCAAGAATTCAGGGGAGAACATGGATACAAAAATATAAAGAAGATAGAGTTCATAATACTCAGGGAATTTAGTTCCTTCAAGTCAAGAACTTAGTTCTTTAAAGAACCCGATCCAAGATCCTTAAAATAGTGATCTTGGTGATTCTTAATGGTCAAAAAACCATTAAAAGAGGTTTAACCTCTTTGAAAATATGAACATGGAAAACATGAAGTTCATCATACTCCAGGAACTTAGTTTCTTCAAATCAAGAACTTAGTTCTTAAAGAACATGATCCCAGATCCTCAAAATAATGATCTTGGTGGTCGATAATGGTCAAAATACCATTATCAGAGATTTAAGCTCCCTAAAAATATCAACATAGATTAAATCTTAAAAAATATAGCACCTCACGTGAAACACAGGTGAGCGCCAGAGAAATTAGTGCTTAGCACTATTGTAGCGCCTCACGTAAAAAGCACGTGAGTGCCCAAGGCTAAAAACCCAGCGCCTCTCATGAAAAGCACGTGAGCGCCAGAAAAGATTAGTGCTTAGCACTATGCCAACGTCTCACGTGAAACACACGTGAGCATTGTATATCTTAGTGTTTAGCACTGCTGGGTAGTATAGAAACCCAAACTCAGCCCAAATTGGCTAAGTTTCCTGAGGTTAAACCTTTTTGATTTTAAATCAACCGAGCCCATATGCTCGTAATTTCCAAACTGATCATATTCTCAAACATGACTGATGATCTCTCATTGATGATATCCAAAATGATATTCATCCCAAATCTCTTAAGGTAATTTTAGTCTCAAATATGACTAACGATTTTTAGGTCCACCACAACCCCCTTTTTCCCTTAAATACGGGATTTGGTTCAAGGGTACATCTCTCTACACCTCTAATATATGTCGTTCTAATTCCTAAACGTTTTCAAAGAGGTAGCAGGTCCGAACGACCAACAACTTCTCTCATCATACAATGGTGCACTTCCAAATTGACGTGCAGGCCTCAAATCGTCCCGTGCCCTAAATTGGGCACATCCCATATCACTATTGTTCACTTCATCATGTAACAAATACACGTACGCGCAAGATGAATAAAGGACCGAAATATACCTAAACTAACAGTCGCCTCAAAAAGAGCGACAATGGACTAAAGTGTCCTTAAACTAACATTCATCCCAAATAGGGAATGTTGGACCGCGACGTCCTTAAACTAATATGTTTTGCCCTGCGAACTATCTCCATAATGACTACCGTATACTATCTATGGGATATTCATATATTATTAAATGATCAGTTGAGCCCATATGCTCACTGCTCATAAGTTGATCTTAGTCTCAAATATGGCTAATGATCCTTAAATCAAATCTAAATATCTCATGAACCGATGGACCCCACAAATATGATATCTGTGTCCTAAGTTCATTCCCGTTGGCAAACCAAGCTACCAACGTGGGCCCCGTCAAGCAAAATTCTTGATCTAAACCCAAATCTTAAATATACGGATTTGGACTAATCCGCGCCCTACGGGCGACGACATAAATTAGTCTCCGTATACAATCCGCGGGCAACCTAAACAAACAAAACCACACACGACACGAAGTGAACTTCCGGAGTAGGAGAAAATGGTTATTGCAATGCGATAACGTAATTAACTGCATGGGCTTGCGCCTGCAGGGAAGAGAGTCCCTACAATCAAAAACCCCTCACAAACGAGGGGGAATCTGATAAAATCATGCTACAACGGCTGCATCCATCCAAACCTCCGATATACAGTACCATAAATCAACTTGGTATCTTCGGTGAGGTGGACGGATAAATCCAAATAGCATCTGCCCCCAAATTTAGGCAACATGATTCATCCTAGTTCGTCTCTGTTTCCAGCGGTAAACAGTACCGCATACCCAACATATCAAAAAGTCGCTCGAACTGTGCTTGAAGGAGGGCCTTAGTAAATGGATCTGCCGTGTTGTCTTTCATATCTACTCTTCAGACCTCGATCTCCTGACGATCTCTGATCTCCCTGCTCATGTGATACCGCCTTAAGATGTGTCTGGATTTCTGATGGGACCGTGGTTCCTTTGCTTAGGCTATAGCCCTATTGTTATCGCAATACAAAGGTATCGGATCAACAATGGATGGAACCACCTCAAGTTCAGCAATATCGCTTCTTTTGCGACATTGTTCGCAGCAATGTATTCAGCCTTCATCGTCGAGTCTGCGACGGTGTCCTGTTTGGAGCTTTTCCAATACACTGCCCCTCCATTGAGGATAAACACAAAGCCCGAGACAGACTTGCTATCATCCTTGTCACTCTGGAAGCTTGAGTCGGTAAAAGACTCGACCTTATGGTCTCCATTATCGTATATTAAGAACATCTTCTTAGTCCTTCTCATGTACTTGAGAACGTTCTTCACAGCTGTCCAATGATTCTCACCCTGGTTCAACTGATACGGGCTCACCATGCTAAGTGCGAATGGTACATCTAGTCTAGTACATAGTATCGCATACATTATAGATCCTACCGCCGAAGCATAGGGTATAGTGCTCATGCGAACCCACTCCTCATCAGTCTTGGGAGACATCTCTTTAAAGAGGGCGATTCCGTGCAAAGAAGGTATATTACCGCGCTTGGAATCTTCCATACTAATCTCTTTAGTATGGTCTCCATATACCTGGACTGTGAAATTCCCAACAATCTCTTGGATCTATCTCTATAGATCTTAATCCTCAGAATGTAGGAGACATCACTCAGGTCCTTCACAGAGAACTTTTGTGACAAGAACAACTTGACTGATTGCAGCATAAGAATGTCATTTCCTATCAAGAGAATGTCATCCACGTACAAGACGGGGAATACGACAGTTCTCCCTACAATCTTCTTGTAGATATATGGTTCATCTTCGTTTTTGATGAAGTCAAATTTCTTGACTATCTCATCAAAACAGATGTTCTAGCTTAGTGATGCCTGCTTTAATCCATAAATGGATTTAAGCAACTTGCACACCTTCCCGCTGCTTCCACTGTCAATGAATTCCTCCGGCTGATCCATATAAACGCACTCTTCTAAACATCCATTTAGAAAGGCCGTTTTTGTGTCCATCTGCTAGATATCGTAGTTATAGTAGGCAGCAATGGCAAGTAGAATCCGAATGGATTTTAGCATAGCCATTGGAGAAAAGGTTTCGTCATAGTCCACTCCTGGTTTTTGACGAAAAGCTTTTGCAACAAGTCTAGCCTTATAGGTTTCCACCTGTCCATCTGCACCAATCTTCTTTTTGAAGATCCACTTGCATCCAACAGGTTTTACCCTAGGAGGAGTAACATCCAAAGTCCAAACTTTGTTGGTGTACATGGACTCTATTTCGGATTTCATAGCTTCAAGTCATTTTATAGGGTCCCTACTGTTAATAGCTTGCTTATAACTAGTAGGATCATCTACTTCCAAGATGCAATCCTCTCGATCCCCATCTATGAGAAAACCGTAGTATCTCTCAAGCGGACGAGAAATCCTACTAGATCTGCGGAGCGGCTGAGATTCGTTCAGGATTATTGAATCCTTTGGTTCTACCAGTTCTTCAGTTATAGTTTGTCCTTCTGGAATTTCTTCCAGTTCTACCGTGCTCCCACTAATTTCTTTTGTAAGAATTTCCCTTTCTAAAAAGATGGCGTGGCGAGACACAAACACCTTCTGTTCCTCTGTATGGTAGAACAGATATCCAAGAGAATTCTTAGAATATCCCACAAACTTACAAAGAACCAATCGTGCCTCTAGTTTATCCGGATTTTGCTTTTTGACATAAGATGGACAACCCCATATCTTAATGAATTTAAGACATGGTTTCTTACCACTCCATATTTCATATGGAATCTTAGGCACAGATTTGGATGGAACCTGATTCAATAAGTATGCTGCTCTTTGAAGCGCATGTCCCCAAAATGAAAGAGGCAGATCAGCACTACTCATCATGGAGCGAACCATATTCAATAGGGTACGGTTCCTCTGTTCCGATACACCATTATGCTGTGGTGTATACGGAGGAGTAAGCTAAAAGAGAATACCATTCTCTTTTAGGTATTCTAAGAATTCCATGCTTAACTACTCTCCTCCTCTATCAGATCTGAGGATCTTGATACTTTTGTCAGTCTGGTTCTCTACTTGATTCTTATATTGTCACGATCCGAAATTGGCACGTGACGGCTCTTAAACTACGTAACGTCTACAGGCGTAATGCAATTTAAGTAAGCCGATAAACCAGCAATCTAAACCATCAAAAGTAGTAAGAAATAAGAAAAAATTTAAAACCTTTGAAATCTCAACCCAAATTCTTTAAAAGTCCAACTTTATTTCCTTAAAAATTTTGGCAGCACCTCCTTTGTAAAAAACCAGCCCCAAAAATGGGTACAACATAAATATAAGTAAAGCATCCCCAAACGGAAGCAAAAACACGCCCAAAGGCGGAAAACAACCACCACAATAGATATACGACGCCGTAGAGAAGATATAAAAGACGATATAAATAAACTGCATAAAAACCGCTAAGTCATAAAATAATATACAATATCGTCCTCACATCAAGTCTCTAGGTCATACAAGATATTGGTAGATGGAGAGTACAAGATACAACGAATATACAATAAGCAACATGAACGGATAACCATAAAACCCACCTAAAGAAAAACTGCACTGTGAGCCGAAGCGGTATCCGCAGCAAAAGATGATAAGATAGATGAATAGCCTGCCTCGACTACTCTGGGGAACAACCTGCAAACATTGTGGCACAACGGGGGTGAGTTGCCAGCTCGTGAATAGCAAATAACATATGCAGGTAATCGCAAGTATGCACATATAGCGTGAATCTAACATATGCAAGCTAATAGCAATAAATGATCATATGAATGCAATAGTCATGAAAAGTACACTAGCAGGTACAACTAATACATGAAGCAATGCATAAACAATAAGTGTAGAGTATGGAATGAAAACATGTCATTTCCACGGAATCCTGACATCGTGATAGGACCAAAATCCATCAAGACAATCCAAATCCCAATTCCTCAAATCAGCCACCAAATTGGCTCTCATATTATATAAGTCTCACTAACCCTGAATGTACAATATCAAGTAAATCTCATATACCCTGAATGTACATAATCAACAATCTCATATATATCCTGTATCCAATATCAAGTAAATCTCAAATATCCTGAATCCAATATCAAATGAATCTCAAATATCCTAAATCCAATATCAAGTGAATCTCTTATATCCTAAGTAAATTTGCATGAATAAATATGATGAAGTATACATATATATTAGCGTCTCATTCCACTAATATATATATAACAGCGTCCCATTCCACTGTTATATATATTTAGGTGTAAAATATCATGAAAACAATATATCAAGTATCGACACAGAAATGCTGATCTATCAGGTGCTGTCACCACGACTGGCATCCTGATAGGTATGTATCATACGGTATACCGAAAGCTCGAGTGTCTAGCTCTGACCCTCGACTATCGACGTATCCATACGTACATGACTCCCGTGGTATCCCCACGATAACCGCCAAGTCATTGGTACTGTCACCGGATGGTATGGTTTCCCTGCCAGGCTCAATCGGTAAGGTCCTTCAATCATCTTGCCCCGGGGTACCTCTGGGCCCCACCATGTACCCTCATACGGCCCACGACGCTCCTCGCATGGGGTATATATATCAGAACCGATAAATCTCATGGTGGATGCTGGAATATCATATCAAGAGAAACCGGGTTTTTCAAATAATGCATAATTTCATGAAACTACCACGGTCCTTAAATCCAGAAAACATCATGAAAAATCCATATCTCAATGCGAAAATCCATGAATGTAATATATGCAACATAAAACTGAAATGTAAGCATATAAAGGAAAAGAAACTAATTAACTGCAACAAGTTAATATAAAATATCACGCATTTCCTATTTTCTCCAATTCTAAATAACATCAAGTAAAGGTAAACATGTAGCTATAACCAGATATATGTGTGTTGGAGATAGTGCCCTCAGAGTCAATTATTGGATCACAGGCACGTGATTGCAATGATTGAAGGAGGACCTATCCCGGTAGGACAGTCTTACTCAAGATGATAGTATGCTATCTGGTTTACCTTTATCATCGTGTACTGCTTTAGGTGACCTGGCAGGTCGCTATTACACGTTGATAGAGCCCCTAGGATTCTTGCTTGACTGCCAGCAGTATGAGGGCGATCATATATGTAATGACCCCAAAATCTTTATACATTTGTATTATCCCTCTTCAAAAATATACCGTATTTATTTGTACTTGGTATTTTCCTCTTTCTATTAAATTTATTATTATTTTATTCCTCAATCTATTATGTATTTTTTTCTAGGTACAATTTCTTTTTCTTACATTTAAGTTTTAACTTCTCATTCTTACTTTTCCTTTCATAAATATTTAACCCAAATCCATTATTCTTATTCTATACAGCCCATCTAAAAAGCCCATTTTCTTTTTAAGCAACATCATATATTTAATTCTAATTAAATATGTGCATGAACAACCTTATAGCTCATTGGTTAAGTCCTTGCATTTGTTATTCCATAAGTCACATGTTCAAATCCCCATTCTTGCAATTATTTTTTATCATTTTTTATTCTTCCCATAACCTACAAATGAGACCTTTCATTTCCAAAATGAATGGTGACCTTTCATTTCTCTTTTAATTCTCATGTTAAATGCATATATTATTATTCACCATTACAACATCTTTAATTGTCCTCCTCCATCTTTTCCTTCCTCATATTTTTCTATCTCTCACTTCTTCCTCTTCACCAAGATGACAAGAAGAAGAACATGAAGAAGTATTCAAGAAGGTCTCGCTACTAACGCGAGGCTATCGGCGGATAGACAAGCCCGGTGACAATACCGGCTTGTGCATGTAAGTCCCTTCTCTCTCCTTTCCCCCCACCTCTTTTTTTCCTCTTGTCATGCATCGTGAACCCCCTATTCTTTTCATATCATAATCCATAAGAGAAGACACACATAAACATATACATATACATAAACATAAGTTTAGATATATATGATTCTATATGGTTTAATAATATCTTATTATCTCTTGTTCAAATTAAAGTATTTTTAATTCTTTCTTCATGATTATGTATGTTTATTACAAGTTGTGAGAACATAGATTTCAATCCATAATATATCTACGATATCTCATGGAATCGGTTTGGTTATTAAAAGAAAGGATAAAGCTTGCATAAAAATACTAGTTAATCTTTTTGCCGATTTTAGTATACACATCAATACCTTTAGGTTTAAAATAATTTTTATACATTAATTTTTACTTCTGAAAATTTCATGGAATTTACATATGATAGATTATATTATTTTATACATGCTGTAAAAATTTTAGATCGATCCGCATAACGGTTTGGGAATTACATCGTATTTATTCACTGATCGTAAAACAGAAAACTGCAGCTATCGGTCAATTTCTAGGACACATAACTTGGTATACCGGTATCCAAATTGAGCAAACTCAGATGTTTTTGATATCTACATCGAATGATATAGATTTTATTAGTTTTATAGTTTTACTGAAAACCTACCTAAGATAAAGAAAACTGCATTACAATATTAAGTGACGGATCTGGACAGAATCTGTCCTGATTCGCACATTGTTTTTAAATTGGACATAACTCGAACACCCGATATCCGTTTGTGACAAAATTTAGATGTGTAGATGCACCATTGATAGAAATATAATTTTCTGTATATTATATTACTTAGGAATGCATGAAACAACCTGATATAGGCTTTACAATACAATATATAGTTGCTGTCCAGAAATCTGAATTTCTGTTTTAAATGCTGATATTAAAATGATCATAACTAGAGCTTCATAAATCCAAATCGTATGAATCTTGGTGTTTTCGATAATTACATCTAAATACCTACAATTTTCTAATAATTTTCGTAACCTGAAACCTGATACAAATTAACTCAAACTGCGTTTTAAAAATATGTGACGGTGCCGAATAGATTCTGATCTGTTTTGCGCGACGATACGAAAACATATATATCTCTCAAACCGGTAGTCATATTTAGGTAAAACTGGAACTCACGCATGCAAAACATTTAGAGCCATATTTCTGTTTATATTTCGCATTCGTTCAACTTGATTAATTAGTCGTACATAATATTTCTTTACAGCATTGTTTATGGTAGTTACTCGAATAATATACTTGACCCATTTCATGCTATTCGAACATGTATACATATTTATCTTGATCATTAAATTGTTGTATGTACTTAAAGACGATAATTAAATACTTGAGTTATATTTTAAAAACTATACAAAAATATTTTTACATAAAACCCCCTCAAGTTTATAAATCACCCTAAGGACCCTAACAATTATAAGACCACGATTCATAATTCTGATTGTCTGACTCGGGTTTGAGTCTGATTAATTTGACTTGAATATGATTCAAGTCAACCTATAATCTACAAGATTCCAATTCAAAATGAACACATGAATCCATGAATACAATTATCAATTTATACAATTTGGCTGAACCGAACCATGGATATATTCCTTTTACATGATTCTCAGTATTCCATTTACATGACTCTACGGTTACAACCGTTTCCTGATATCATGGTTTCGGTCAGTCAGTCAATCAATTATACAATCAATACAATTTACAAGACAAACAATACAATCAAAACACTACGGGGTTTAAGGGGTAGATTGGTACGGAAGGTGTTAAAAGTGGCACGAGACGGTAAGATTAAGACACCTAACATGAATCCAATTGCCGTTGTTCCGGGTTGTATAACGGAGCCTTGTACTTCCATTTGCCCTGATCTCTAGCATATAGAGATCCCTCTCGTATACACTGGCATCCTTCTGTACCAAGCTACAAAACTTGAATATGTTTCAAGTCAATCTATATTCTTTTATATTCTAACTCAACATGAATACATGAATTCCAGATTCCAGTTAACAATCTATATAACTTGACCGAACCGAACTATGGATATTCCTTTTACATGTTTTCCAGTATTCCATTTACATGACTCTACGGTTATAACCGTTTCCTGATATCATGGTTTCGGTCAGTCAATCAAGTCAATCAAGCAATCATTACAAGTTTACAAGATAACAATACAATATGACATCGCGGGGTTTAAAGGGGTAGATTGGTACGGAAGATGTTAAAAGTGGAATGAGGTGGTCAGATTAAGACACCTAACCTATATTCAGTTGCTGTTGTACCGTGGCATAAACGGTTCCTTGTACTATACGTGCCCTTAGTCTCTGGCATATAGAGACTCCCCTCGTATACACTGGCATCTTTCTGTACCAAGCTACAAACAACATCGTTAAACAATATTCCACAATTTACTACAATACAATACTTTAGAAAATACTATACTCTGTCACTCTTATTCTTCATTCTTCTTTGGGACTTACCGAGCGACCTGTTCGCTGACGACATTCTATTTCTCTCTTCTTTGAATGTCGTCAGGTGCGTTGGACCAAGTTGAGACCGGGCCCACAAGTGAAGATTTGGAGCAGTTCCAGGAAGACCCAGAGCTCTATACATTGTATCTTGTTCTTTCCAGTATTTCCTTTTATTGTTATGCCACTGTTTAGGCATTGTTTTTTTTCATTTCAGATGTATTTTCATTTCATGCATTGTATAAAGAATGTTATTAATAAAAGTTGCTGTTATTTCTATCATTCGTCTCTTGTGATTTACTTTATATTGCTTAGTTACGCTTAGCGTATGTACTTCTGAGTACATACGTAGCGGGCCTCGTCGCCCCCACTTCGCCGTACACTGGGAAGCGGGGCGTGACAATATACGTAGGAGCTGGTAGTCTATAAGCACATCCTTAAAAGGTCCTTAGTCGTGGGAATTTCGAGACAGGGCATCGATTCTCCAGGGTAGACTAGTGTATACAGTCGAGACCCCGACGAGGGGCGGTGGCCGGTCTCACAAGCTACTGGTGTCAGTTGGTTCACCTAAGATATATACAGGTGGTCATTGGGTTATGAGTACACCGGACAGGACTCACCGGGAACATGCTAGTTGGTCTTATACCTGACGTCAGATAGCAGTTCCCTGGTGACATGTGTACAGGTTAGTTCATCGACCTGAGAATCGTCATTTGTCTCGTTTGAGTTCCCACTGTACTTTGATTACTACCCTACCATGCTCAAAGGAGACGTGCAAACAGGTTTTAGTTGGGTACAGTCCCGAGCCACATAGAGGCAGTGAACGGATCTTCGGGGGTTCGTCTCTCCCGGTATTGGGGGTGAGGTCACGCTGTGTCTAGGAGAGCCAGAACATGAAAAGTCCTTTGCCAAGGCAGGAGATTTACTGGTAGGTATTCCAGTAGTATCTCGGTGTGTTCTGGGCTGATCTCTGACACGACTTGTACCGCTTTTGGGGGTCTGACTTTTACCAACCCCCTAGGCCCGCCATGCGATGCTCATAGACGAACGGACCGGACTGTACGGATATTGTCACTGACAGGCTCAGTAGGTTGTCAGGATGAGTTCGCTCATCGACGTCCCTTTTGGTCAATAGCTGGTAGCCCGTCACGTATGGCTAATACCTCTGACGTGCTAGTGGTTAAATCCACAACCATAGTATTGACGAGTCTTTAGAGTCCCCCACATTAAGTTGATCAAGTTTTCGGGTGAAACGCTGTAGAGGTCGTATGGAGATATGGCAGGGTTCGATCAGATACGTGCGGTATTGCACAGATCCTGATCGGACGGTTTATACTAGCGGGCATTGGTTTAAGCCGGATCCTAGTATAGTACAGTGTAGATTTTGTCTCATTGTATTTGTATTCGGTCGGAATACAAATGCGGGTGTGTATACACAGTATCGGGGTTTTCCTGTAATTTATTACGGGACCAGTTTTCTGGAGTTGCCGGTTTGCTTTCCGTTTCGGCCATTTTCATTTGTATCTTTCATTGGCCGAAGATTGGTGGAGGAGGGCTTATTTGCATTTGTGCAAATTAGCTATTTGGAGGGTTGTCTTTGCATACTTTTGTTTAATGATGGTTTCATGATGGAGGACCATCCCTTGACTTTCCTTGGTTCATGATTGCTTGACTTTGTGAGCAATCATGGTTGTTGATGATGGGTTTATGAGTGTTGGCTTTAGTTTGTGATGATGTTCCATTATGACCCTTTCTCTCTCTTGCATTTTGGTGTGGCTCATTTTCTTTTTTCCATCACTTAACTCCATTCCCTAATCCCTCTTGATATGGCCGGCCAAACAAGGTGATGGGGGCTGTCCCATTTTGGTGGAGAAAGTTTTTGATCTCATATCATTTTTGCTTCACCAAAAATCCCAAATTCAACTCTATAGTTCATCCCTCCACTAAAAGGAAACATCCACTACCCCAAATGAGATATAGCACTACACGTATTCTACAGCAAATCTTGGGCACGTCGACTCGCCAACTTCGTGCCCGAGTTGCCTCGGTATAGAGGTGGGAGCCCGTAAAAGAAGCCGGCGACGTGGTGCCCTTCCGGCGACGAAGTGGAGACCGGAGATTCCGTGGAGAGATCGGGACGACGATGAGAAGACCGAAGGACACGGATCGCTCGGTATATCTCTCTACCCCCTCTCTAGATAGCTAGGACTAGTTTAATGGCACGATCCGGGATTATAGTGCGCGGTGGTGCCGGTTTGAAAAGTTGAAGTAAATCACCGCTTCCGCATTCCGGCGTCGGATTGACGGCCGGGGCGCCGCCGTGCACTTACAATGTGTAAACATAAAGTTATAGCAAGGTGTATGTATCTACCTATCAGTAATGATGTAATATACCCTCCAGGTATAAGTGAAGTATGTATGCAAGGTATACCTGTAGTAATGTCATTATGTGTGTATGTACCTATCGCTAATGGTACAATACCCTATAGGTATACAGGTAACTAGCATGTAAGCATGTTAAGGCATATGTATAAGCATGTAGGTATACAGATATGCTATATGTCATATGCATAAAGAAATATAAATCAATGTCTCAATGTCCCTAACCAAACAATATCATATAGGCATGTGTGTTTTGTGTGTCATAGCAATTCTTGACGGAGTGTGTGGCATACAATCAGTGCTCGTGTAACATGAGCCATCAATAATAGTACAGTGTCCTAAGAGTACAAGTCCAAGCACAACAAATAACTAAACAATAAGGTGTATGCGCAACTCTATATATGAAATAGAATATGCGACAATTCATAACATCTCTAGTCCAGACGCATAACGCCATGCGGGCGATTCCCCTGTAGATGTTAAATCTACTCACCAACGCTCCTGGCTAAGTGAAGCCTACCACCTGTTTTCCTTTCTTCGCATTGTCTGACGTCCCCGTTGCGAACCTAAAACAATAAAACAACAAAGCAAGTATATATTAGTAATAGACCCAAAACGCGTACAAACTACATTTGACCGACGCAACAACACAAAATATACTCTCAAGTGTTCGTATTGTGGCTAACGTGTGTAGCGACACGACGAAACCAACCGAAGAGCAAAATCACACAAAGTGCACGATCCGTGTCGTATAACGTATCGCGCGTAAACGCAACACAAGAAACCACCCATGTGATCCTAGATTTTATATACAGAGAAAACTCAACAACCAAACAAGACAAAACACACCAAAACCACTGCAGACACCTACCCACAAAAACCCAAACCCTAACTCTACACAGGGGTCGAGGTCGCCGGAATTCTCCACCTAGTCGTCGGCCGAGGTCCGAGCAGGTGGTTTCGTTCTTCAGGTGAAGTCCTATGGTCTCAGGTACAACACAACTACATTATTTGGTTTTCTAGTAAACTCTCCAGGTCAAAGCAGATCACAGATGTCATATATTGACACTAAAAATACGATATTTGCATAAAAACATAACTTTAAACATTCTAAACTAAAACTACAAGACTACACAACATAATAACAACTTAACTATCAGATAGAGATCAATACCTAACCAAAAGAACTCAAAGATCCAAGCTTCCCAAGCTCTAAGGCATCCAAGAGGCAAATCAAGCAAAATATGTGATTATTGTGAGTTTTGTGAAGGATTTGAGATGGATTGGTGAAAGAAATGAAAGTGTTCAGTTGAAATGAGAGAGGAATGAGGGAAATGAAAAGAGATAGAGAAATGAGAGAGAGTGAATGATAAAGAGAGAGGGAGGTAGGGTTAAGGGGTAAGAGCACCTTGCATTAAAACACCATTAATGCATTCATACCACTCATCATGCCACCTCACACACCCAAAGAAATATCTTCTCTTCTCACTCAAAATATCTAGGATTAGGGTTAAGGATTAGATTAAAACAAAGGGATTTGATTAAGGGTTAAGTTGTCATGGTTGCTAAGAATAAGATTTAACACAAACAAACCCCCACATTAACGTGCACACGTGCGTGCAAGCCATAACAAATAATAATAAAATTATTAATTAAATGTTATAAAATATAAGGAACCCGAATTGGTAAACTTTTTACAGTAAACCCGCATTAACGTCTAAACTAATACTAACCGAAATCTAAAGCATTACAACCTCCCCCTTATAAAAATTCGTCCTCGAATTTAAAATTCTTATTATGCATACCTTCAAGGAGATGAGTGAAAAACTCACAAATCTCGCTCGCAGCCTCCCAAGTGATCACCTCACTATACGGCTACGTCCAAGAAAACCCTCCACAGATGGCAAGACTCTTGACCAAAGTTTCCCCACCTGCCAAGCCATTAACATAATTGGCTGCCGGTGAACGAAAAGATCGCATCCCAATCTAAATGGTCTGGTGATGAATCATGTGGGAAAGGTCATGAAGGTATTTGCAAAGTATTGACACAAGGAAATACGGGGTGAATACTCAATAATCTGGGCGGAAGTGCCAAGTTAAAGGCAACGGAACTAACTCGCTTGAGGATCCCAAAAGGACATACAACCCTGGGACAAACTTCCCAAAACTCAACACGTCATTGATCGGAAAAATCCGTAGGAATACATGATCTCCCACTGCGAACTCAAGTCTGCGACCTCCACGGTCGGCATAAGACCTCTGTCTGCACCGGCTACTCTCATTCTGACCTGAACCAACTGGATCATCTTCGAAGTCTCTAGACTAGCTGGGGTCCAAAAATCCTACTCTCGCAGAGTCAGAAAAACAGACTGGCGTTCGGCACGACCTAACAACAAAACCTAAAGGTTGCCAATTGGAGTATCTCCTGATAACAGCTATCGAGGGAGAATACTAACAATGGCAAGTGACGATCCCAACTGCCAACAAAAATTAGTACGTACACACAAGCGTATCTTCCAGAGTCTGTATAGTCCGTTCTGTCTAACTATCAGCCAACGGATGAAAAACGGAGCTAAAGCTCAACCAGTACCCAAGGCTTCCTAAAGTTTCTGCCCAAAACGGCAAGCGAACAGGGTGCCTCCATTAGATACAACAAATGAAGGAACTCCGAGCAAACACACAAACTTAACAAAGAACAACCGAGCAAACTGAGAATAACCAGACAACAAACACCCAAATGGAGTCACACCCTATCTAGACCAGGGTAGACACCACAATGAAATTCATGGAGATCTGCTCCCATTCTCACTCCGGAATGGTTAAAGGTTGCAACTCTCCAGCCGGTCTCAAATGCTCAACCTTAGCTCACCACAAGATAGACACTTTGAAACGAAATCCGAAACTTCACTCTTCATCCCTGCTCACCCGTAACTATCTCACAAGTCACGCTATATATTGGTGGACTTGAATGAATACAGAAAGCCGACTGATGTGCCTGCTCTAGAATTTCGTGTCTCTACCCATCAGTAACAAGTACACACAAATGCGTCCCTAAACGTAGCACACCCTAGTCACAAATCAAGGACTCTAAATCATTACCCAACCTTGTATGCTCAAGAATCTCTGACGAACGAGTATCGGCGGGATGTGCCTCGCGAAAGTGATTAAGAAAAAGTGGATGGGCGCGAACATGAGCAAGCTGTCCCCTCAGTAGAGAGGAACTTAAGCCGTACTCAACGATCACACAAGAACTGTAAATCTGCAGAAGACTGTCTCAACAATCAAAACCCACTACAGGAAGATGTATATTAAGCTCTGGTGGTCCATGAAAATCTGACACGACTCCCCGAACAAGTAGTGTCCCAAATCATCAACGCACGACCACCGCGACCATCTCCAGATCAGGAGTAGGATATCCTGCTTGTACTTCCTCCAACTGCTGGAAAGCAAAAGCGATAACTTTATAGTGTCACATCAGTACACAATCGAGTCCCACTCGCGAAACATCCCAGTTAAACAACAAAGTCGCCCGAACCAAAAGCAAAGAAAGAACCGGTGCAGTTGTCAACCGACTCTCCAACTGCAGAAACTCCACTCACATGCCACAATCCAAGAAAAGAACCTCCTTTCCGGTCAGTCCAGTCAACTGTGTACCGATACACTAGTAATACTGCACGAAACGGCGGTAATAACCTGCTAAGCCCAAAAATTTGCGGACCTCCATCCCGTACACAAGTCTGGGCTAAA
This sequence comes from Agapanthus africanus, assembly GCA_030015575.1. Lineage (NCBI taxonomy): Eukaryota > Viridiplantae > Streptophyta > Magnoliopsida > Asparagales > Amaryllidaceae > Agapanthus > Agapanthus africanus. The sequence goes on from JASDDO010000029.1 coordinate 365,729,031, forward strand.
GCTGTACGGCCTCAATCTTCCTCGGGACCATACGAAAACCGTCTCCCGTAACTATAAGACCTAGGAGTCAACACAATCAAGCCTGAAGGAACACTCCGAGAATTTAGCAAACCGCTGGGGCTCTCCAAATGCCTGCAAAGAAAACCCTCAAGTGCTGCTCCTGTTCCTCACAACACATTGAAATAGACCAGAATGTCATCAAAGACACAACAATAACTGGTCGAGGAACAGTCTGAAGAAATCTGGTTCATCATATCCACGAATGCTGCTACGACACTAGTGAGTCCAACGACACCACCAAAACACGCACTGCCCGTAGCATGCGCAAAAGTAGTCTTCGGAATGTCATCATTCCGAACCTGCAATAATGATGACCTGATCCCAAACAAACTTAGAAAATGTCTTGCACTCTGGAGCTGATCGAAGAAATTGTCAATGCGAAGTAAAGGATACCTATCCGCACCGTAAGCCGGTTCAATTGACGATCCATCAATACAAATCCTCAACTGCCGTCCTTCTCCTGATGAACAGAATAGGAGCTCCCTAAAGCGAAACACTCAGACACACAAGCCCCCCAACAAACAACTCTGTAGCTGATCCCTAAGCTCCCTAAGCTCCGCCGGCTCATCTGGAACAACATCGGAAAACTCTCACACGATAGGAAAGACGGTCCAACAAACTCACTGTGGCTCCGGTATCACGAATGAAAGCTAAGAATTCTCGACATCCTCTCCTCAAAAGCCGACTAGAGAAAAAGGCTGAATTTAAGCTGTGAGAGGCGGCACCACTGTCCCCCTGCACAACAAGAACTGACTTGCTGGGAAAACAAAACCTGACTGTTTTCTCACGGCAGTCCACAAACACCTAGCATGTAGCTAACCAGTCCATGCCCAGGAGAACGTCAAATCCAACATCTCTAGAAGGATCAAAACGACGGACGAATCTCTATCTCCTATCCGATTGGTACACGACCGAAACACGTGTCGCGCAACAAAAGAATCGCTGACAGAAGTTAACACAACAAACGGCTGATCTAGCTAACACGACTCTCGGCCCAACCATGGCACAAAGTGTGTAAAACAAACAAGTGCATCAAAAGAACATACAAATTTAGAATACCTGAAAACTCTGCATTGGACGCCCGTGCGTCCCGATGAGTAGAAGCAAACTCTCGTGTCTGCCCCTACCCGCAACTGGCTAAAATCCTCCTCTGCTAACCTGTCCCCTCTGAGCGAACCCGTCGTGACCACGACCTCTCCGAGGACGAGTCTTACGCGATGCTAACGAACAATTCCTGATGAGGTGATAAGGGCTCCCGCACCAGAAACATCCACGTGACGACTGCTGACCCTCCTGAGGATGAGAGCTAAACGACTGTCCTCGTCCTAAGCCTCTGCTACTCCCGCAACGGTCACGAAATCTGTCTTGATGACTACGCCTCTGTCTCTGGGCTGGTACACCGGTACGAGTCCTCCACTGTTCGGAACTCCTAAAGTCTCTGAAAGACGTGCCTAGTGAACTGGGGCTGCATCCACTGGTGCTATATAGATGACGGAATGTTGTGTACTAACCGCAAGGAACAACTGGTTAACAGAGGTGACAACCTCCCGTCGCTGCTCTCGAATGGCCTCAACCAATGAACTCATCGTCTGGCGCATGTCCTGCATATTTGCCACATGCCTAGTGAGATGATCTGTCGAAGGCGGATCCATCTGTTCCTGCGCAATGAGCGTGCCATCCTGGTCGGTCATCGTCCCACTCGAGTCAACTCTGACCTCGGCCCTCGCTGCATCACTCTAAGTCCTCATAGTCATCGGCGGCAAAGGCTATAAATAGAAATAGGATTCGATAAGAACACGGTAATCGAATCACAAGGATATAACATCAAGGAAGGAATTTCAAGCAATTAGTACTTAGGTCACTTTAGGCGGAGTACCGCGTCGTGAGTATGCCGCGGACATACACACACTACGTTACTCTGATTTAAGCTACCTACTCCATCATACCAAGGTCATCCTGCACTCCGAAAGGTAAAACCTAGCGCTCTGATACCAACTTTGTCACGACCCGAAATTGGCACATGACGGCCCTTAAACTACGCAACGTCTACAGGCGTAACGCAATTTAAGTAAGCTGAAAACCCAGCAATCTAAACCATCAAAATTTGAAAGAAATAAGAACAAATTTAAAACCTTTAAAATCTCAACCCAAATTCTTTAAAAGTCCAACTTTATTTCCTTAAAAATTTTGGCAGCACCCGCTTTGTAAAAAACCAGCCCCAAAAATGGGTACAACATAAATATAAGTAAAGCATCCCCAAACGGGAGCAAAAACACGCCCAAAGGAGGAAAACAACCACCACAACAGATAGACGACACCGTAGTGAAGATATAAAAGACGATATAAATAAACTGCATAAAAACCGCCAAGTCACAAAATAATATACAATATCGTCCTCACATCAAGTCTCTAAGTCATACAAGATAATGGTAGATGGAGAGTACAGGATACAACGAATATACAATAAGCAACATGAACGGATAACCACAAAACCCACCTAAAGCAAAACTGCACACTATGAGCCAAAGCAGTATCCGTAGCAAAAGATGATAAGATAGATGAATAGCCTGCCTCGACTACTTTGAGGAACAACCTGCAAACACTGTGGCACAACGGGGGTGAGTTGCTAACTCGTGAATAGTAAATAACATATGCAGGTAATCGCAAATATGCACGTACAGCGCGAATCTAACATATGCAAGCTAATAGCAATAAATGATCATATGAATGCAATAGTCATGAAAAGTACACTAGCACGTACAACTAATACATGAAGCAATGCATAAACAATAAGTGTAGAGTATGGAATGAAAACATGTCATTTCCACGGAATCCTGACATCGTGGTAGGACCAAAGTCCATCAAGACAATCCAAATTCCAATTCCTCAAATCGGCCCCCAAATTGGCTCTCATATCATATAAGTCTCACCAACCTTGAATGTACAATATCAAGTAAATCTCATATACCCTGAATGTACATAATCAACAATCTCATATATATCTTGTATCCAATATCAAGTAAATCTCAAATATCTTGAATCCAATATCAAATGAATCTCAAATGTCCTAAATCCAATATCAAGTGAATCTCTTATATCCTAAGTAAATTTGCATGAATAAATATGATGAAGTATATGAATTTATATGTATACATATATATTAGCGTCCTATTCCACTAATATATATATATATATATATATATGCATATATAACAGCGTCCCATTTCACTGTTATATATACTTAGGAGTAAAATATCATGAAAACAATGTGTCAAGTATCGATACAGAAATGCTGATCTATCAGGTGCTGTCACCACGACTGGCACCCTGATAGATATGTATCATACGCTATACCGAAAGCTCTAGTGCTTAGCTCTGACCCTCGCCTCTCAACGTATCCATACGTACATGACTCCCGTCGGTATCCCTACGATAACCGCCGAGTCATTGGTACTGTCACCGGATGGTATGGTTCCCCTGCCAGGTTCAATCGGTAAGGTCCTTCAATCGTCTTGCCCCGGGGTACCTCCGGGCCCCACCATATACCCTCATACGGCCCACGACGCTCCTTACATGAGGAATATATATCAGAACCGATAAATCTTATGGTGGATGCTGAAATATCATATCAAGAGAAACCAGGTTTTTTAAATAATGCATAATTTCATGAAACTACCACGGTCCTCAAATCCAGAAAACATCATGAAAAATCTATATCTCAATGCGAAAATCCATGAATATAATATATGCAACATAAAACTGAAATATAAGCATATAAAGGAAAAGCCGCTAATTAACTGCAACAAGTTAATATAAAATATCATGCGGTTCCTATTTTCTCCAATTCTAAATAACATCAAGTAAAGGTAAACATGTAGCTACAACCAGATATATGTGTAAACATAAAGATATAGCAAGGTGTATGTATCTACCTATCAGTAATGATGTAATATACCCTCCAGGTATAAGTGAAGTATGTATGCAAGGTATACCTGTAACTATGTCATTATGTGTGTATGTACCTATCGCTAATGGTACAATACCCTATAGGTATGCAGGTAACTAGAATGTAAGCATATTAAGGCATATGTATAAGCATGTAGGTATACAGGTATGCTATATGTCATATACATAAAGAAATATGAATCAATATCTCAATGTCCCTAACCAAACAATATCATATAGGCATGTGTGTTTTGTGTGTCATGACAATTATTGACGGTGTGTGTGGCATACAATCTGTGCTAGTGCAACATGAACCGTCAATAATAGTGCAGTGTGCTAAGAGTACAAGTCCAAGCACAACAAATAACCAAGCAATAAGGTGGATGCGCAACTCTATATATGAAATAGAATATGCGACAATTCATAACATCTCTAGCCCAGACGCATAACGCCATGCGGGCGATTCCCCTGTAGATGTTAAATCTACTCACCAACGCTTCTAGCTAAGTGAAGCTTACCACCTGTTTTCTTTTCTTCGCAGCGTCTGACGTCCCCGCCTGCAAACCTAAAACAATAAAACAACAAAGCAAGTATATATTAGCAATAGACCCAAAACACGTACAAACTACATTTCACCGACGCAACAACACAAAACATACTCGCAAGTGTTCGTATTGTGGCTAACGTGCGTAGCGAAATGACGAAACCAACCCAAGAGCAAAATCACACAAAGTGCACGATCCGTGTCGTATAACGTATCGCGCGTAAACGCAACACAAGAAACTACCCATGTGATCCCAGATTTTATATACAGAGAAAACTCAACAACCAAACAAGACAAAACACACCAAAACTACTGCAGACACCTACCCACAAAAACCCAAACCCCAACTTCACCCAGGGGCCGAAGTCGCCGGAATTCTCCACCTAGTCGCCGGCCGAGGTCCGAGCAAGTGGTCTCGTTCTTCAGGTGAAGTCCTATGGTCTCAGGTACAACACAACTATATTGTTTGGTTTTCTAGTAAACTCTCCGGGTCACAGCAGATCACAGATGTCATATATTGACACTAAAAATACGATATTTGCACAAAAACTTAATTTTAAACATTCTAAACTAAAACTACAAGACTACACAACACAATAACAACTTAACTATCAGATAGAGATCAATAATTAACCAAAAGAACTCAAAGATCCAAGCTTCCCAAGCTCCAAGGCATCTAAGAGGCAAATCAAGCAAAATATGTGATTTTTGTGAGTTTTGCGAAGGATTTGAGATGGATTGGTGAAAGAAATGAAAGTGTTCAGTTGAAATGAGAGAGGAATGAGGGAAATGAAAAGAGATAGAGAAATGAGAGAGAGTGAATGATAAAGAGAGAGGGAGGTGAGGTTAAGGGGTAAGAGCACCTTGCATTAAAACACCATTAATGCATTCATACCACTCATCATGCCACCTCACACACCCAAAGAAATATCTTCTCTTCTCACTCAAAATATCTAGGATTAGGGTTAAGGATTAGATTAAAACAAGAGATTAAATTAAGGGTTAAGTTGTCATGGTTGCTAAGAACAAGATTTAACACAAATAAACCCTCACATTAACGTGCACACGTGCGTGCATGCCATAACAAATAATAATAAAATTATTAATTAAATGTTATAAAATGTGAGGAACCCGAATTGGTAAACTTTTTACAGTAAACCCGCCTTAACGTATAAACTAACACTAACCGAAATCTAAGGTATTACATATATTCTTTGAATTTCTCAAAAGTTTCAGATTTGTGTTTCAAAAAATACACATACCCAAACCTAGAGAGATCGTCAGTGAATGTAATGAAGTACGAGAACCCACCCCTCGCATGTATAGACATCGGACCACATATATCACAGTGTACGAGTCCCAAGAGCTCCATAACTCTTTCTCCGTGTCCGGTGAACGGAGATTTGGTCGTCTTTATTTTAAGACAAGACTGACAAGTTTTATAAGATGAAAATTCAAACGTATTCAAATATCCATCCTTATGTAACTTACTTAGTCTTTTCTCACCGATATGACCAAGTCTACAATGCCACAGGCAGTTTTCGTTCGTATCTGAACTTTTCCTTTTGCGTGTGTTTTGTACATTGAAAACTGTGTTTTGATTAAGAACATAGATACCATTATACAGTATACCTTCTGCAACCAATACCTGATTTAAGTAAATGTTCATGATATTTCTATCTAGAATAAAGTTATATCCATCTTTATCAAGTAAAGAAACTGATATGATATTGCAGAGCATAGAAGGCACATAGTAGCAATTGTTCAAAATTATAATGTTGCCGTTTGGCAACACTAGGTGATATTCATCGACGACAGCAGCACTAACCTGTGCTCCGTTCCCTACTCTGAGGGACATATATCCCGGTCCAACCATTCTACTTTTTCTCAGTCCTTATAATAAATTACAGATATGAGATCCTGACCCGATATCTAATACCCAGGAGGTAGGGTTGACTGAAAAACAGTTTTCAATAACAAATACACCAGAAAAAGATGCATTGGAATGCTTCTCTTTCAATAGGATTATTTGGATTTCTTATAGTCCTCTTTCTCTTGCCCATACTCATGACAGTTGTCATAAGTTAGAGCCGACCGATGTTCCCCATCCCAGTGTAATAAGCTGGTTCGGTCAAGTCAAACATTTTATTATCTTGAATAGGGTGTGAAATGGTTGCTAGCTGGAGAGAGAGAGAAAATAAACACTCAGCGTGCACTCTTGCAAGATTATATTGGTTATTAGTTTATCTAATCAGGATGGCTCCCACTGTTTCCTCAAATTTTCCTTCAAACCTATAAAAGGAAAACTAGTCGAGATCGTTTGCACATCACAAGTTCGCTAACCATTCAGCCAGGTGAGTGTTGGTACTCCGAGAGAGGTTCCCCGTGCTCTCGCATGGACCTAATTAAAATAAACCTCATTTCCTCAGAGGCGTAGCCCCGTTAACAATTTTCTAGACACCTAATAGGTTAGCTAATTGTGAAGTGAAAAATATCTCCCAAGAGTAATCTTACTCATCAGTGGGATCGGGATCCAACTATCATCGCGTGATAAGCTAGATGGAAGCCACTCTAGAAAGTATGCAACACTAGCAAATTTTTTGTATATTTGAAACTCCCGATGTGGTGTTTGCCCCTAGGACCCGAGTGACCTTGATGAATAATCAAAAAATCAAAAGGTCCTAGTCAAGTTCAACCCATCATTAGCTAAGATTGCATTAAACCCGCCTGTATGACCCTTGACGAATGATTAACAAAGTCACACGACCTTCCTAACCAATCGCATTTATCTATGCAACATACAATCATTATTTAGCTACCGTACACTACACCTTGATAAATAATCAACAAATGCAGCACGAATACAAAGTAGTAATTATCTGAAACGACGGAAGGCTACGACTAGGTTTTTGGCGAAAAACCTTTTAACGTAATGAACTTGATATCGTTGAAGGAACCGAGTAGTTTTGAATAAGAGTGGTTTAGGCTTCGCTTTTGAAAACTAGTGGTTTTGAAGAAAACCGAGTAATCTATAGTAACATAAACTTTTGCTCAAGAGGTCACCCTCCATGAAGGGATCTAGGCTCTTGCCTTCTCGAATGAGGTGCTGGATATTCCTAACCGAATACCACTATGCAAAGCGAAAGAATATGACTATAATTTTTAGAAATTTGTTCCAACAACATATTTTAGGTTTCTTTTCTTACATTAATTAAAATTAAAGCGGTCCCATCAATTACTTCTTATCACACCAGAAAAGAACGAAAATAAAATGTACGTATATGCTATCCGCATTCACCACGGGGCCCCGCCATGCACCGTTAGGTTACTTAACTACCGGCAGGAAGGGGGCATGACTAGCGGATGCAAAACACATACAATATCTACTAGTGTATGTATGTATATATATATATATATATATATATATATATATATATAACTATTCGTCCTAAGTATGATATAAGCAACATCACAGAACAGCAATAACAACATGGAATAGCGGATAATCTTAGAGCCTCGGGTTTCATTTGAGCCTCAAATGAGACTCGACGTTACTGGTTATGTGGATAGCCCGTACAATGAAAAACCTAGACCCCTACAAGTGTGGCAAGTTACCCGCCAATCCTGGAAGTGAGGCAACCCCAATCAACAAAGTGAATGGGCCACCCAGCACTTCACGGAATCCGGTAATTCGAGCACCCCTCCATGGGTCATCCTATAACCCTACGAGTACAGCGAACAACCCGCCAATTCTAGAGTAAGTGTAAGTCGATTTCGCACACCCCACGCACTTGTGGGGAGGCGGAATTTACAAAAAAACGATTTTCATACTTTGCAACACCGACTTTAACTGCAGGATCTTAACAGAAACCTTAACTAGCTAAACTACTTGGAGGTTTAACTACCCGGTAAGAGTCTTATACCTCCTTGATCTAGTCCTTCAGGTCTTCTTCTCCTCCTTAGCTTGATCTCCTCGAAGATCCGGATCGCGCTTGATTGTCGGCCTCCTCGTGTTGAAGATGATCCACCCGAGAGTCTATACTTCAATCTCCAACCTCTAAACCGATGTAACTAAGCTACCCAGTTCACTAATCTAGATAGCTTAAAAGATGTAGAGTGTCTAATGCAGTATTTAATCACAATAGACCTAATGATTCATATCACATGTGAAGGTTTTAGGTCTTGAGGAAGAAGGAGAGAAAAAAGGAGAGAGCAAGTGAAAACACAAATGAGCTAAGGTATTGACAAGTGAAGAATGGCTCATTCCCTTACCCCCATCAAGCATGCAATATTTTCCAATTGAGAATATCAACCATGCTTGAATAGTGAGTCCAAACAAATAAACAAATGATATGAGCTATGCTTCACTCCATGCCACAAATATCTCCATTTTTCACTTCATTAATTTATTTCTAAAAATAGATAAATCCAAATAATGAGGTGTCCACTTCTAGAAGCATCTCTTATGAAATTACAAGAATGTCCTCACCGTATATACATACCTGTATTTGTATTCCGAAAAATACGAATACAATGAGATAATAATAATCCAATAATGTAATACTAGAATCTGGCTTAAACCAAAGCCCACTAGTATTATCCGTCCGAACAACATCCTTGCAGCCAGTACACGTATATGATCAGAACCCTGCCATAAAACCATACGGTCTCTATATCGTTTCGCCCGAAGTAGGGAAACCCTCTGTATGGGACTCTAAAGACTCGATAGTACGCTGACAGTGGGTTTAACCACAAGTCCGTCAGTGGTACTAGCTGCACGTAATGGCTATCCAGGTATCTGTCGATAAGAAGGCCGATGAGCAAACTCATCTGAACTCCTACTGAGTCTATCTATGACAATCTCCATACAGTCCGGTCTGTTCGTCTAAGAGTATCACATATCGGGCCTAGGGGGTGGTAACCGTCAGACCCCTAATAGCGCAATAAGTCATGCTGGTGTAGAGCCTAATACACCCTGAGAAACTACTGGAGTACTTACCAGTAAATCTCGCTTGTCCTGGCTAAGGACTTTGTATAATGGCTTTCCGAACACAGTGCGATATCAACCCTCAATACTGGGAGAGACGAATCCTATCTAACCACTACTGCCTCCTAGTATTTCGGGACTGCACCCAACCACAACCTGTTTGCCCTACTCATTTGAGCCATGGTAGGGTAGTGATCTAAGTACAGTAGGAACACACTCAAGACGAATAGTGATGTCAAGTCAGCGGACTAACCTGTACTCATGCCACTCGGGAACTGCTAACTGACGATAGGTATAATATCAACCAGCAGTTCCCCCACGAGTCCGTTTAGTGTAACTCATAACCCAATGAGCACCTATATACTATCTCCAGTATGACATACCAATGGCTGTGGGACAGGCCATCTCCCCTGCTGGGATAAGAAGCATACACACTAGTCTACTCTAGAGTATCGATGCCCTATCTCGATAATCCTACGACTAGGGACCAGTATATGGATGTGCTTATAGACTACATAGCCCCCACTAATGTGACTGCCATCACAACGTTAGTAGTCAAGCAAAGATCCTAAGGGCTCTATCAATATGTATTAGCGATATGCTAAAAGAAACATATACACATATTGAGATAGAATCAAACCAAGTAGCATACTACCATATTGAGCAAGACTGTTATTATATATGTGTATATCCTAAGCTTCCAAAATGTAATATACAATCCAGTACTATACAATAATGGCCTCTAGGGCATATATCACTAACAATCACCCACTTGCACTGAGACCATGTATTGGTATATCGCAGACCTATAATCTTGAATAGCTTCTCGAACTGCATTTGAGGGATGGCCTTTGTGAGTGGATCTACAGTGTTATTCTCCATGTCTACTCTCCGCACCTTGATCTCCCGGCGATCAACGATCTCCCCGATCAGGTGGTACCGCCTCAAGATGTGTCTGGACTTCTGATGGGACCTTGGTTCCTTCGCTAAAGCTATAGCTCCATTGTTGTCACAATACAAAGGTATTGGATCAACAATGGACGGAAGCACCTGAATTTCTGTTATGAACTTCCTCATCCAGACTGCTTCTTTTGTGGCATAACATGCAGCGATATACTCCGCTTCCATCATCGAGTCAGCAACGGTGTCCTGCTTGGAGCTCTTCTAACAGACCGCCCCTCCTTTGAAGGTAAAGACATAACCCGACATGGATTTAGAGTCATCCTTGTCACTTTGGAAGCTGGAGTCGGTGAAGGCCTCGATCTGGAGGTATTTACTGCCGAACACCAAGAACATCTCCTTAGTCCTTTTCAGGTACTTGAGAATGTTCTTAACTACTGTCCAGTGCTTCTCCCCAGGTTTTGACTGATACCTACTTACCACGCTCAGTGCGTAAGCTACATCTGGTCTGGTACACAACATCACATACATTATAGAGCCTATCGCAGAAGCGTAGGGTATAATAGTCATGTGATCCCTTTCCAAATCAGTATTGGGAGACATCTCTTTGGAGAGGGTGATTTCGTGACAAGCCGCTAGATTATTGTGCTTTGAATCTTCCATACTAAATCTTTTCAGTATGGTATCGATGTACCTGAACTGTGAAAGTCCCAATATTCTCTTAGATCTATCACGATAGATCTGGATCCCCAGAATATATGAGGAATCACCTAGGTCTTTCATGGAGAACCTTTGTGATAAGAATCCTTTGACTGATTGTAGCCTAGGAATATCATTTCCTATCAGGAGAATGTCATCCACGTACAAGACGAGGAATACCACGGTTCTTGCTACAATCTTACTATAAATACATGGTTCATCTGGATTTTTGATAAATTAGAATTCCTTGACCGTCTCATCAAAACAGATGTTCCAACTCTGTGATGCCAGCTTTAATCCATAAATGGATTTAACCAACTTGCACACCTTCCCACCGCTCCCACTCTCTGTGAAACCCTCCAGCTGATCTATATAAACATACTCTTCCAAATTTCCATTCAGAAAAGCGATCTTTACGTCCATCTGCCAAATTTCATAATCGTGGAAGGCAGCAATGACAAGTAGGATCCGAATAGATTTGAGCATAGCGACTGGAGAAAAGGATTCATCATAGTCTAAATCAGGTCCTTGACGAAAACCTTTTGCAACAAGTCTAGCCTTATAGGTTTCAATCTGCCCATCTACACCAATATTCTTTCTGAAGATCCATTTGCAGCCTACGGGTTTTACCCCTTCTGGAGCAATGTCCAAAGTCCATACTTTGTTGGTGTACATGGACTCTATTTTGGTCCGCATTGCATCCAGCCATTTAACCGAGTCTCTGCTCCTAATGGCTTGCTGGAAACTAGTTGACTCATCATCGTCGATGATGCAATTCTCTCTATCCCCGTCTATGAGAAAATCGTAGTATCTCTCGGGCGGATAAGACTGCCTACTAGTCCTGCGGAATGGCGCAGGGATGGCCGGTTCCTTTGAAACTTCTGGTTCCTCCATACTTTCAGTAATAGCTTGTGGTTATGGAATTTTTTCCAGTTCTATTGCGCTCCCACTTATTTCTTTCTCAAGAAATTGAGTTTCCAAAAAGTGGGTATGCCGAGAAACAATGACCTTTTGTTCCTTCGCGTAATAGAAAAGATACTATGGAGTTCATTGGGTATCCCACAAACTTACACAGTACTGAGCATGCCTCGAGCTTGTCCGTATGCTGCTTTTTAACAAAAGCTGGACATCCCTATATCTTTACATACTTAAGACAGGGTTTCTTCCCACTCCACATTTCATATGGTGTGGTAGGCACTGACTTATTAGGAACCTTGTTCAAAAGATATGCAGCTGATTCTAGTGCATAAGCCCAGAAGGATCGCGGTAACTCAGCGTTACTCATCATGGAACGTACCATATCCAATAAGGTGTGGTTCCGCCTTTCTGATACACCGTTGTGTTGAGGTGTATATGGAGGAGTAAGCTGAGAGAGAATTCCATTCTCTTTTAAGTAATCTAGGAACTTGGCATTTAAGTATTCACCACCTCGATCAGATCTAAGTGTCTTGATACTTTTGCCTGTTTGTTTTTCCACTTCATTCTTGTATTCCTGGAATTTCTCAAAGGCCTCAAATTTATGTTTCATCAAGAATACATGTCCATACCTTGAGAAATCATCTGTAAAAGTAATGAAGTAGGAATAACCACTTCTTGCATGTGTAGACATTGGACCACACACGTCGCTATGTATGAGTCCCAAGAGCTCGGTGGCTCTTACCCCGTGTCCAGTGAACGGAGTCTTTGTCATCTTACCTTTGAGACATGATTGACAAGTTGCATAAGACAGATATTCAAACGGATCCAAATATCCCTCTTTATGTAACTTCATCAACCGTGTTTCATTGATGTGACCCAGTCTATAATGCCATAAGATGATTTAATTATGGAGACTTTCTTTTGAGTGTGTTCTGGACGTTGAAAACCTGAGCTTGATTTAATACGTATATACTGTTATCTAATGTACCTGACCCAATCAAACCATGATTAAGGTGGATGTGGACGATATCGCTTACAAATGTAAAATCATAACCTTCTTTAGATAGTAAAGATACATAGATGATATTACATATCAAACTAGGTACATAAAAACAGTTACGCAAAACCAAAATTTGCCCACTTGTCAATCCTTGGTGATATTCCCCTATGGATACAGCTGTTCCCCCCAATCAGAGCAAAACTCTGTTCAAATTTCAAATTTTTGAAATGAAGCAGCGCTTCATAACAACGCCAGCGTTGAAAGTCAAAGACTCTGAGGCAGCATTCACGTGCAAAGCACATTAGCGCTAGCGCTAAGAGCGCTGCAGCGCACCACGTGGAAAGCACGCAAGCGCCAGCGCTAAGTGCGCTGCACTCTAAGCAGCGCATCACGAGAGCGCTAGCGCTGGAACTAAATGTTCCCAACCGTTGGATCAAAGATCCAACGAACATGATTAAAAATCATCAGTTGACCAGAATAAAATTCTGTTAAGGAAACATTCCTTATAATCTTTCCAAACATAAAAAGATTTTGCTCTGTAAATCAAAGTACCGTCGGATCAATGATCCAATGGTGATTAAAAATCACTAAAATACAGAATAAATTATGTGTGGGGAAAGATTTCCCAATCTTGTTAAAAACAAGAAGATTGCCTTCTGTAAATCAGAAACCCTAGGATCAAAGATCCAATGGGGGAAACATCCCCAAATAAATTAGAGAAAAGATCTCTTCAATTGATTGAACAAATCAGCCTTGTCCTATAAAAATGCCCCTAGACTTCAAGTCTAAAATAGAGGAACCCCTCATAAACTTTGAAAAAAATTCAAAGACGAAGAGCAAGCTCTCAGAAGAAGAAGAAGATTTTCTTCAAGGTAAAAAAAAGGAATAGAGAGATCATCTCATATAAAAAGAAGAATTTACTTATTTTTCTAAGATCATAGATCTATAAGACCAAGGTCTTTCACAACAGAGATCAAAATATCTCATCACAAAAAAATAAGGGGAAGAACTTAATCTTCTTCAGATCATAGATCTATAACACCAAGGTCTTTCACAACAGAGATCAAAATATCTCATCACAAAAAATAAGAGAATGAACTTAATCTTCTTCAGATCATAGATCTATAAGACAAATTTTCATTCAGAGATTATAATATCTCATTATAAAAAGGGGGAGAATAATTCAATTCTCTTAGGATCACAGATCCAAAAAAGGTAAAGCCTTTCACCAAAAAATATAAGAGATTGAAAACATCTTGTATAAAGTAAGAACTTTGTTAGATCCATGAGACAAAGCCTCTTATAAGAGAGAATTTAATTCTCAGAGCGTAGAACTGCCTAAAAAGAGCCATAGCGCTCCAATCAAAAGAAGCGCTTCAGTGCTCCAAAATTAACGCATAGCGTTGCAGAGCCTTAGCGCTCCAAACTTCACTAGAAGCGCAATGTGCTCATTGACTGGCGCTCAGCGCCAAGCGCGCCACGTGCTCCGTACGTGTGCGCTACTTCACCAGAAGCGCAATGTGCTCATTATCTGGCGCTCAGCACCCAGCGCTCCACTTATTCCGCACATGTGCGCTACTTCACCAGAAGCGCAATGCGCTCATTATCTGGCGCATAGCGCCAAGTGCGCCACGTGCTCCTCACGTGTGCGCTACTTGACAGAAGCGCACTGCGCTCATTGACTGGCGCTCAGCGCCAAGCGCACCACGTGCTCCTCACGTGTGCGCTGAGAGAACATAAATTGTTATTTAAACAATAAAGACCCAGAGCTATGATAAGTGCTCAGCACTCAATAAAAGACAAAAAGGCTGTCAGAATCCAAACATATGCTCAGCATTGCTAAATGTTCAACATTTTAACTGAGTGGGCTGAGCCCAAAGTGGCCACAGAACCCTTATTCAGATTAATTGAGCCCATGTGCTCACAAATCTTTGATCTTAGTCCCAAATTGGATTACAGATCTCCCAACCAATATTGGTTCAAAGGTACATCTTTTCACTCCTCTGATATTTGTCGTTGTAATCCTTCAACGTCTTCAGAGAGGTGATGGGTCCCGACAACCAGACAAACCACGGACTGTGGGGTCCTTAAACTCATGGACTATGATGTCCTTAAACTTTACAGACTATGACGTCTCTTAACTACCATGGACTATAGGGTCCTTAAACTCATGGACTATGATGTCCTTAAACGTTACAGGCTAAGATGTCTTTAAACTGGACCGCAAAGTCTCTAAACTAAAACAATAGAGCCCAAATGCTCTTTTGTTGGATCTAAATGATCCTGTTAGGTAGATCTTAGTCTAAAATTAGACTAACGTATCCTTAATAAATCGTTAAGTTGATCTTAGTCTAAAATTAGACTAACGTATCCTTAACAAACGTTTAAGTTGATCTTAGTCTCAAATGAGACTAACGTATCCTTAAACCCAAACCAAAACCCAAATTTAAGAAAATACGGATTTGGACTAATCCACGCCCTATGGGCGACAACACAAATTAGTCTCCGTATACAATCCACGGGAAACCAAAAAAGAAAACAAATACACACGATACGAAGTGACCATCTGAAGAAGGAAAAAGTGGTTACCGCGATGCGGTAGCGTAATTAACTGCAGGGGCTTGCGCCTGTAGGGAAGAGCGTCCCCACAATCAAAAAACCCTCAAACGAGGGGGAATCTGACAAAGTCTGCTACAACGGCCGCATCCGTCTAAACCTCCGATATACGGTGCCATAAATCAACTTGGCATCTTCGGAGAGGTGGATGGATAAAACCAAATAGTATCTGCCCTCAAATTCAGGCGAGACGAACCTAAGCGGTCGCGTCTCTGTGTTCGGAGGAGAACAGATTCTGGCACGCCCGGTGGGACCTCATCCTCTTTCCACTCCACACTTCGTGTGTCGTGTTTCGCGAACGAATCACGGTTTGCTATGGTTGCCCTTGGATTCGAGGTATTAAGATTTGGTGTCTTGCTCCCGTGCAGAAAAGAGAACATCAATGGCCTCTAACTGCTCCAGCTGCAACAACAACTCCCGTTCTACCCCATTTGGAGGAGTAACCTATGGGCCCCAAGCGGCCTCTCTTTTCACAATGCCGGTGGAACAAGTGACCCAAGCCACTACTGGGCTATTCTTCGGGACCATGATCCCACCAACAAGTTTCAACGTTCAGATGCCGTCATAGGAAGCTACGAAGAAGTCGGTCTTTGATCGTCTTACCACCACCGTGGCCCCTCTCAACGGGTCGCCCAAGTCCAGTGCCTCAGTTTTCAACAGGCTGGGTCAAAGCTCAAGTAGGCCTGCAAAGAGGTTCGCAATACCAGAGAAGGACACTCCAATTCCTGTTACAGTTGAGATCGTCCAAGCTACTCTCCCAACTCAAAGCTCGGCTTTCGACAGGTTGACCATTCCTTCTCAGCGGACGTCTGTCTTTGACAGGCTGGCGCCAACAATAGGCTCTCATCAGAACAGGGGGCATGGAAAAGCTAATCCAACAATGGAGGTGGTTCCGGCCGCTCGCCATGCTCGACGTCGTCACTGGCACCGAGTGAGGAAGGCTGGGGGCAGTTCCCCTTCTGGACTGACACAACCAGCTCCAACGATAGAAATTGCTATTGCTGTTCCAACTGAGAATAGCTTTGAACCACTTAGTAGGGTGCGCAAGAACTATCTAACGATCGTGCTGAAGAGATCTCCTCCACCTGTGGAGAGCGCTACAAAGGCGAAGCTGGAGTAGCCCCCTCAGCGGCTGTCCTCCAAAATTCACAAGGTCTAGCGACAGGTCCAAGTCTCCGTGATTGATCAAGACTACTCCCACCGACCGAAGAAGATAAAGGTTCGGCAAGAGAAGGACCACTATGTCGTACCACAGAAGGTGTCGTTTACCTGGGTGCCCGCTGCAACGGCCCCCTCAATGTCACCCATCCACAAAAAGAGAAGGCCGGAGAAGATCCCCGTGTCTGCGACAAATGTCAAGGGCACTGAGCCTGAACGCCCTAAGTCTGGGGCTATGGTGGTGCATACCGTCTATATGGCATCCGGAAAAAAGGATAGCCGTATCTCCACAGGTCATCGACCGCTTACGTGATCAGTGACTAAAGCTCAGGAGCAACAACAACAAAAGCACCAAGAAATGCTGACAGCCATGGCTGCACTCGCGGGAACAAAAGCAAGACCGGAGATATCCTCAGAACAGTGTCATGAACAGGAAACAGATGCTGAATTCCTTCGGAGAATGCTTGAGAAGAAGGACAAAGAGGCTGCGGAACAAGCGGCCAACATAAAAAAAATAGCCCTCCTATTCCAAGATATGGTGGGCATGATGATCCAGCCGGACCCTCCAGCCGAAGATCCTCCAGTAATAATTGAAAATGATAGAGGAGAGACATCAAATCCTCTGCCAGCTCTGTCAACAGCCAAGGAGGAGACCATCTCCAAAGCCACGCTCGATGATTATATAGCTCAACAAATACGAGCTTATCAAGCGAACGAAGCGGCTGGCCAAGTCTTCAAAACTGGACGGCCCTATCCGGGTTGGTACGATCAAATAAAGTACCCGTCAGGATACACGATTCCTAAATTCCATGTGTACAAGGGGACATGCAATCCCCATCAACATGTTGCTCAGTTCAGGGCTCTCTGCGGCAACACTGGAGGGGGTGATAAGCTACTGCTTCGC
Source organism: Agapanthus africanus (assembly GCA_030015575.1). Classification (NCBI taxonomy): domain Eukaryota; kingdom Viridiplantae; phylum Streptophyta; class Magnoliopsida; order Asparagales; family Amaryllidaceae; genus Agapanthus; species Agapanthus africanus. The sequence goes on from JASDDO010000029.1 coordinate 365,746,762, forward strand.
CAATTCGTCGGCAGCTTGGCGGAAACGGCATTCGAATGGTACTCGGAGCTTCCCAACGACTCCGTTAAAACGTTTACAGAGATGGAGTTGCTATTCACTCAGTGTTTCGCAAGTGCCACCGAACACACCCCAATCACGGTGTTGATCAATGCCCGAGTGAAGTCAGGGGAGACATGGGTTCAGTATGCGATTCGGTGGTGCAACCTATAGTCGAAGTGTGAACAGCGCATAGAAGAGGCTCCTGCAGTAGGCATGTTTATGGGAACCCTCGATCCGCAGGCGACCATGTCCCAATTCATGATGTTCTTCAAGCCGACCACCTTCCATGCCTTAATTGACAAGCTGGCCCAAATGGACCAGATAGGCCATAAGCTGTCCCCATCGAAAACGGAGCTTCGAAATGAAAGGGGTAAAGGGAAAGCTATCTTCGTCGCCAACGCTCAACAACAACCGAGTGGCCCAAGACCGGTTGTTCGCCAAAACAACAAGCGGCAATCCCTCGATGAGAAGTTGAGACGTCCTTACTCGTTTCCCCGGGATAAAACAAGAAAACTGTTTGAACTGGCAGCGCGCAATGGGCTCATTACTCTACCGGAGTCGAGACACCCACCGCAACTGAACGACGTTAATGATCCTAATTACTGCCCTTACCACCGAGTATTGGGCCATCCGATCGAAGACTGCTACGTCTTCAAAAACTGGGTTGAAGACCAATACCAACATGGCAAGTTCGCGCTATCTGAAAACTGGAAGGTGAATCCGCCACAACAGCACACTCCTAAAAGGGTGGACAAACCGGGGGCATCGTACTCTTTTATAGAAGAAGCTCCATGGGAGGTCGCTCTTTCAGTTAAGGCGAAAAGAATGCTGAAAGATCTTCACACATGCCCGGCGATCAGGTGGAAAAGTCCGCTGGAACCCGAGATCATTGAGAGATTGCTGAAGCCGTGCCTGACTCCAAGAGTTAGTAGCGATGGGCAAAACACCCAGGCCCAGCCGTTAAAGTCTTCAAAGAAGAAGAAGAAGATGAAAAAGGCCCGCGCAGTCAAACAACAAGCGCACGGATCTGTAGAAGCTTATTGACGCGCTGGAGGAATACAACCAGAAAGCGCGAACCCCAGTTACGCTTCAAGAGTTTCTCAATCACATCCTTAAAATTGAAGATAATGACAATGATGAGGGAGACGACTTGTCAGAGGAACCCGAAGATTATGTGGCAAGTTGCCACATGATCTCTCATTCGTCGTTAGGTAACAAAGAAGCCCACTCGGCGTTAGAAGACAATGTAGAGGAGCTGGGGGCAGGAGCAGTGCTAAAATCCTTGGATTATGTGACAAGGTCTATCAAAGAGAAACCTACTTGTTTATAAAGCATCCGGCGAAACTTTGCCTCAAAGCTACAACGGACCGAAATGTCCCTAAACTAACGATGGACCGCAATGTCCTAAAACTTGTAACTGACCGAGACGTCTATAAACTACTACGGACCGCAGCATCCCAAGGCTGATGCAAAAAAAAGGTACGTCCATAAGCGAGATGGGCACGAATGAAAACCCGAAAGAGCTCCGTGAGTAAAAACAGTAGGGCTACCGGCGAGTTTATGAAAACCCGAAACGGCGCAATCTCGTTAAAAGACACTTGCAATGTCCTCTCGACTCTGTGAGGAGAAAATACCTGCGTGAGATCTTTACGACTCATAAGGGAATAACACACTTAGGGATCCCCATGATTCCTAAGGAGAAGTTACACTTACGAGATCCTCATGACTCGTAAGGAGAATTCCCCTTTGAGACCCTCACGGCTCATAGGATTCAAAAGCCTTAAGTTACAGGGATCTAAACACGTTCTTAAGCCATCACAACCCACAGACCGCCCTACAAGTGTTTCAATATTGACCCTTTTATACAATCCACGGGCACGAATAAACATTTCCCTAACAAAGTCCCATCAGTGACTAGGGATATGCTCACACGGTGAATGACCCTTGTAAGTCCTCTCGACTTATAAGGAGAAAACACTCTTGTAAGATCTTTACGACTTATAAGAGAACATACACTTAAGAATCCTTACGATTTTTAAGGAGAAAACGCACTTACGAGATCCTCACGACTCGCAGGGAGAAATACCTTTATGAGACCCTTACGGCTCGTAAAGTCAAAAAGCCTTAGTCAACTGGATCCTAACCCTGTTTGCTAAGCCACCTTTTGTTCGACATCGAAAGAGGCAAATGATGATTCGCTCCTGGCAATGTCCCAGTGGTAGCGATGCTGATACCTAAATCGTTATCAAATCCTAAGTCCTTTCACGGCAAATGATGATTCGCTCCAGGCAATATTCCAGTCGTAGCGATGCTAATGCTGAGATTGGCACCAGATTCCAAGTTCCACACTCGCAATAAAAAAATCGGCGAGCCAAAAATGCATATAAAATAGCCGAAATGATTGGGCAACTTGCAACAAAATCAGTAAGTAAAAATATATGCATACAAAATAGCCGAAATGTTTAGGCAACTCGCAATAAAAAAAACAGCGAGTAAAAAGAAAAATAGCCAAAATGATTGTGCACCGCGAAAAATAGCCGAAATAATTGGGCAATCGCGACTTTCGCAATACAAAAAGCTGAAACGATAGAGCATCGCGGAAAGAAATAAAAAAATAATGAAATAAAACTTTTTGGCCTGCAGGTGAGGTCACATTGACCCCTGTAAACAATCCATGGGCACAAATAGAAGGGGAACCGTATCGTCCCACCAAGCTTCGTCAAAGGGAAGTCAGATCTCAACAGCAACATCTACAGCCTGGAGATCAACCAACAGCTCCTTCTTCCTTCCAGCAGGATACAGGTGCGACATCAACAAATGGAGCCACGGTATACCCCTAGCTCTAAATCTCGACAGCAACATCTGCATCCGAGAAGAACAACAACGGCGTTCCTTCTCAGCTCCAGCAGGATGCGAACGTGACGTCAACAACCGACCTCAGGGTCGCAACCAATCGGAGCCACGCCAAAGTCCCCTAGTTCCAAATCTCGACTGCCACGTCTACAGCCTAGAGAACAACAACGGCGTTCCTCCTCATTCCAGCAGGATTCGTACGCGACATCACCAATCGGAGCCATGGAAAAGTCCCCAGTTCCAAGACTCTACGGTTCACAGACAACCTAGCGTCATCCAATGACCCCGTTGCGGAAACACGTCATCAAATGACCCCGTCTCGGATACACGCCAGCAAATGACCCCATCGCGGAAACACGTCATCAAATGACCCCGTCTCGAAAATACGTCATCCAATGACTCTGTCTCGGAAACAAGTCAACCAACTCAGAGAAATCAGTGTCCTTGGCAAAAACCTCGATTCAGGGAAATCAGCGTCCTTGACGAGAGCATCTCGATTCGCGTTGACCCGCAAGGAAATCATTGTCTTTGCAGGAATATCTCGATTCATCTCAACTCCGAGGAAATCAGTGTCCTTAGCAAATACCTCGATTCAGGAAAGTCAGCGTCCTTGACGAGAGCATCTCGATTCGCGTCGACCCGCAAGGAAATCGGTGTCTTTGAAGGAATACCTCGATTCATCTAAACTTCGAGGAAATGAGTGTCCTTGGCAAAAACCTCGATTCAGGAAAATCAGCATCCTTGACGAGAGCATCTCGATTCGCGTCAACCCGCAAGAAAATCAGTGTCTTTGTAGGAATATCTCGATTCGTCTCGACCTCCAGGGAAATCAGTGTCCTTGGCAAAAACCTCGATTCAGGGAAATTAGCGTCCTTGACGAGAGCATCTCGATTCGCGTCGACCCGTATGGAAATCAGTGTCTTTGTAGGAATACCTCTATTCTTCTCAACTCCGAGGAAATCAATGTCTCTGCAGGAATATACGACGTCGGCCAAACGGAGCCACGGTAGAGTCCATGGCTCCACGTCTCGATGGCCACATCTATAGCCTGGAGACCCACAACAGCGTTCTTCCTCATTCCAGCAGGATTCAGACGTGACAATCAACCTCGGAGCCATGGCAAAGTCCCTAGTTCCAAAACTCGGCGGTGCACAGACAACCGAGAGTCAACCTCTGACCCCGTGGAACACGGCCAAAGTCAATCCTGACCCCGTGGAACATGGCCAAAGTCAATCCTGACACCGTGAAACACGGCCAAAGTCAACCCTCGCCTTCCTCGTTAAAGCAACGCTTTGATTCGGGAGCGGGTCAATTCATCAATCACTTACGAGTCCTCTCGACTTATAAGGAAGAAAATTCTCTTGCGAGATCCTTACGACTCTCAAGAGAAAAACACACTTAGGAATCCTCACGATTCCTAAGAAGAAAATACACCTATGAGATCCTCTCGACTCGTAGGGAGAAAAATCTTTATGAGACCCTCACGACTCGAAAAGTTGAAAAGTCTTAGGTGATAGATCCTAATCCTATTTCCTAAGCCATCACCACCCTGCAAATAGTCCAAGATGGACAGCTACATACTATCTACAGGCCACACTTGCTAAAATCACATGGCAACAACACAGCAAGGAGAAGAAAGCAACAGTAGAACAAAAATGTGTATCTTTTATTCATGAATTCAATTGAGTACAAGACGAATCATATAAAAGAATAAAAATGGATACATGTTATTCAAAGATTACAAGTGTTCAATCTATACAAAAACAGCTACTGAGTGGGAGGCGTCTTCAATAAATCAGCTAGTTGCTCGCGCACTCCTCTCAACTCCTTCTCACGATCAGCCGCCGCGGCCAGTTCTGCTTCAATTTAGGCCGTTGCTGCAGACAGGATGAAAGTTTCTGATCAATTTCCTGCTGAGCAGCCTCCTGACTCTGCGCAACCTGCTCACTAAGATCAAGCTTCTTCCTCAGCACCAGCCCGTCAGAGATACATCGTTGAAGGTTTTCAAAGATGGAGTTCAGCTGGGCAGCATTTGCTGCGACCTTAGCACAAAGTTGAACAGATTCGGCGGAAGTCGCCTCACGTTCCTTTCGCTTAAGGATTGCCTCTCGTTCGAAATGGCGAAGGAATGGAACGCTCTGCTCAACCCATGCAGCTCGCTGGGAGTTCAAAGCCAACATCTCTAGAACAGGACGCCTAAGCTCAAGCTCATGCAGGCAGGCCTCAATCTTCCTGCAGTGATTAACCCAAGACTTAATGATGCCTTCGCTATTGAAGTGCACGAGCGTCGCCAGCATGGGATTAACCTCGGCAGCAAAATCTGTAGCCAATGCAGGGGCCTCCGCGTCAAGCTCCTCGATGTACTCACTTAACATGCCCAGGCTGGTCACGGCGCCCTTGGAAGATGGACGTCTGGAAAAGGGCCCTGCCGGTATTAAGATGCGGGATTCTAAGAGAGCTGGAGTTGGCGTGATTGCTACAAAACAAATCATAGTCAGATATTGGTTTAAGAGACAAAGAAGATGCAAGAGCAATGAAGGCTACTATACCGGTTACGGCAGGTGGCAGAGCTGGGAGTACTGGTGGCGCTACAATACTCTTGTCCCTTCCTTCAATTTGTAGCGCTGTAATCAATTTAAAGTTAACAACGGTAGGGTCACCCATTAAAGAAAAGAAAAGACGTCGGTTAGAGAAGATACTCACCGGCACCGACAGGCAGACTAACTTCTAACTGGAAGGAGAAGTGCGGGTTCAACACTTGATACAGATGATCGAAGAGAACTCCTGCAAGGTTACGATGATACATAGTCAGTACACGAAAGATGTTGTCCCTGATTTAAATTAATCGGAAACCCATACCTTCCAGCATTTGAGAGGATATAAGAGGAGACGAAGGGGCAGCGACCGTCAAAACAGCAGCTAGCGGTGCTTCTTTAGATGACACAACCTCAGCGCTCACCACACCTATATTCGAAAGGAACAAAATGTCATCAGAAGGGATTGTGAAACGAAAAGAATGCAGCAACCCAAGACCTACCAGACAGATCATCAGCTAAAACGGTGATGGAAGCATCGCCAAGCATCACGACTTCTTTGGTCTCATTTGGGGGGACAGTTTCGGCACTGGTAGCTTCATCCCCCGATTCTACGAGAGCCGTCGTGACACTCGCAATGCCGGGCGATGGCAGGGAACCGCAAGGGGAAAGAGCGGCAATTAGAGCAATCCCAGACTCTTGGGAGAGAGTAGCCATTTCAGGATCAATAGTTACCGTTATTTCACCTGCCACCTCCTCACCCGGACTTGGCCCTGCAGGGTATGATATATAAGAATCTGAAGATCAAACTCTAATAAAAGGACCCAGTGTTACGTTACCTTGGGTCGGCTTTTCAATTTCTTCCCGAGCCGCGCGTGCCGCCTGTCTATGAGTGGTAGACAGGGTGACCGGAGCACCCTCTGAAGAAGCAGGGACAGGGGAAGAAGCGCTCGAGCCTGCACCTACAGCCAAGGCGGCGTTACGTTCTCTTGCCGCATGCCTCCTGCGCTTCCTTTCTGCCTGGGCCGTGAGAGCTGATCTTCTTAAGGACTCCGACAAGGAGACGTCATCGTCCGAGCCAGAAGCTACCTCTGGAGCCGTTATGGCATCCGTCATCGATTTCTTAAGTGAAGCCTCTTTTGGCGATACTAGGGAAGCTGGGACTTCGGCAGCCGGCATTTGGAGCGTCGCCGCGTCACCATTCGCGATTAGCACTGCATTTGGGATAGCCTGAGTCAAGGTAGCCCCTGCAATAAGATGGAAAAAAAGAGTTAGTTTACTCATAAAAACGGGAATGGAGGCACAGTGAGCCAAAATGTACCAATGCCTAAGGAAGCACGAAGCCTTTCCTCCTCTTCAAAAGTCTTGAAAGAAGCTGCGAGAGCTTCTTCAGTGGAGATGCCTGTTGAAGAAGATGTGTCAGTCAAGGCATGATAATAAAAACGTAACAGTGAAAAGATACGACTGAAGTTTACCTGACTGTGCAAGGGTGACCAGTCCTGCTTTTTGGCTTGCTAATCGCTCAGAAGCTGCAATAGAAGCCTCGAGGTCGATATCATCCGGCGCCATGAATAAGCCTTCATTGGTCCCGTATTCACTTATGCCCTCGCTGTAAGGAGCATGAGGCTCCTGGCCGAATGCAACATCTGCAGAGAGTATTGACTTCTTTCTCTTCTGCGAGCGAGTGCCGGTAGCCGCTAGCATAAGTTTACGCTTGGTGGGCACCTTTGGGCGACGAGTCCCAGTTTCTGTACCCACACCCGACTCGGGAGACGCGGCAGCTACCTCTTTTTCAGGCATACTGGGTAGGGGCAGCTCACGTATAGCACGTGGAACCACAGCCGCAACATCTTCTTTCAAGGGAGGACGGACAATGGTCCGTCACTTCAGAGGAACATTTGGATTACCAGCAGGCGCTGCACCCTTGTGATCAAGCAGCAATCTCTTTTCCTCTCTAATAACAGCGCCCATCGAATACTGGCACCACGCCACATATACGTTTAGGGCTTTTAGAACGCAACTTGGCTCACTAATAAAGAAATTGGAGCTGGTGTTCAACCGCATAAAATGATGCAACGCGCTCCGAATATCCTCTTCAGTAGCAGCCGGTTCTGCCAAGAAAGCCTTAAGAGGGACGCCCTGATTATAGCTTAACTGCTGGGAGAAATGATGCGGGTTGTATCTCATAAACAACGCCGAATTATTTTGCCTAAACTTGAGAAAGCCCGGCCTGATGGAGTATAAATGAAGAATCTCGAGAGCTTTCAAGACAGAGGCCCCGTCTTTAAAGATGTCCTGCAACGGCTGCACCGATTTTGTGGATTCCTGGCCGACGGTCAGAATTTTATCGGTGAAGGTCATGCTATCTCCAACCGTGCGCGGACGAAGGAGCAAACCCCTAGCTTCCTACGGTGTCGGATTTTTAATAGATGCGTCGACTAGCTACATGATCCGAGGGAACTTACACTTGTCATAGAAGCAAGGCCTTTTGTGGATACCGAAGACGCCAAGTACATGTAGCTCGATCCAGGACATAAAATAATGCATCGAGAAGTTCACGTACTGCACCTCTGGTTCAGTGGTGTCTGCTGCCAAGCTGAGGCCGTGATATAAATGGGCTAACCCAGCTATCTCGGTGGCCACTTGCATCCCAGCAACCATTCGGTGAGCTGGATAAAAAACGGACGGCCTCATATGGCGAGGGTGTATCGAAAGTGCAAACTAGTTTAGCCATAGGCCGAGGAACCCCAAAAAGAATGTTTCTTCATCAATTCCAGGAGTTGCAAGTTCTGTGATAGAGATGACTGGGGTGTTGGGGAGAAAGAAATTTCTCTGATCCGCGTCCACTGTCGGTTGGTTGTCCAAACCGAAACCAAAAGGATCGTCGAGTTCGGCAAATTTCGCGACTTCCTTCGACAGGATTTTCGAGTGGAGAAAACGGGCGATGAAATCTGTGAAATTAACCCCGCGGCCTCCGGATTCGAGAAAGAGGTTCTCATAGATATTCAACACCTTTATCAAACTCGGGAATTGGTGTTGAATGGCGTTCTCTGGGGTAAGACCCATTACCACTGATTTGGTGGCAAAAATATACTCATCCGGAGGAAGCAACTCCTTATAATGTTCCCCCTAACCGGTAAGCCGGAAACCTCGGCAAACTCCTCTAAAGAAATTGAAACTTCTCGATCCAACAGAAGGAAGGTGTAGGTCGGAATGTTCCATTTCTCCATAAAAGCCTTGACCCACCAGGCAGGAGGAGTGGAATACTGGATGAGAGACGCATAAACTGCGGGATACAATCCAAGCTTCAGCAGTTGCGACTTCTTAGCCGACAAAATATAGCGGGCCCATTGCAGATATTCGGCTGGGTGACGGGGAGTTAAGCCTATGTTATATGGCTGTCCCCAAGGACGCGACTCACCCTGGCATATACGCCGTCCTAGAGTATCCAAAGCCGCCGCCGGCTGTACGGGTATTGCAGCCATAGAAGGCTGAAAGAAACCCTCCGAAGTCCAACTGACCTCCTCCACGGCATAGTTTATTGGGGGTGCATCTGCATAAGGGATCGTCGAGATAGGCTCCGAGGGCGTCGCACAAGAAAAACCCCGTCAGCCACTGATAATTTGACTGTACCATCTACCCCATAGATGAAAATTCTTGTGCCCTGGGTCATGATCCTTTAACAATGCGAAGACTTCCCTATCCACTGGCGCTGTAGGGAATCCACCTTCTGAACGGACAAAGGGAAACGGAGTATCGAGAGACATAGTACCTGCGCAGAAAAGAACAAAGTTAGCCGTCAATGCTACAAGTCAAGTTCGGTACTTGGTACTTTAAATCCATACCACACTGCAATGCAGTAAAAAAGGGCCAAAGGGGACCCACACAATCTAGATGATAACTCATCATTAATAAAACAATCTCATCATTTGATGAAACTGTCATTAAATGAGGAAATCCTCAAAAGATTCTCATTTAATGAGGGCCCTCGCGCCAAGGAGTAAATCTCCCATTGAGAGCAACGCTCTACAACCGAGTGACATCTGTCAACTCTGATGATGAAAGGAATAAAATTCCTCAAAAATCCTGAAGAGCCATGCTCTGTAAAATGATGGAATAACCCATCAGAAAATTTAAAGAAAAGGTTTTTAATAAATCAAAAATTCCGAGATCTTCAAACTCTATGAACAAACTCTAAGAGTTTTCATGAAAGATTAACAAATCTATATGATTTGAAAAGAGCAAAGCTCTGTTAATGGGTTAAGAAACCCTAAGAAAGATCTCTTTAGATCTACGAAGAGCAAAGCTCTATTAAGAAACCCTAAAAATCTATATGATTTGAAAAGAGAAAAGCTCTGTTAATGGGTGAAACCTTAGAAAGATTTAATCTTTACCTAAATTTTTGACAGAGTTTTGTCCCTAAGAAAATTCTTAAGAAAAAGAGCTGTGCTCTGAAGGAGAAATAATTCTCAGAAAAAAGTAAGAAGATGAACAGAGATCATCTTAAAGGGCCAAGGGTCCTATTTATAGGCACTGAGAGCCGTTTCAACTTCTAAGTTGATCTAAGGGCGCAGATGGTGCCACCGCTGCACTCACGTATGAGCCACGTGAGCGCAACGGTGGAGGGGGCATTTGTTTCCCCCAGTCAGAGCAAAGCTCTATTCAAATTTCAAATTTTTGAAATGAAGCGGCGCTTCATAACAACGCCAGCACTGAGAGTCAAAAACTCTGAGGCAACGCTCACGCGCAAAGCACATGAGCGCTAGCGCTAAGAGTGCTACAGCGCACCACGTGCAAAGCATGTAAGCGCTATCGCTAAGTGCGCTGCACTCTAAGTAGCGCATCACGAGAGCGCTAGTGCTGGAACTATATGTTCCCAATCGTTGAATCAAAGATCTAACGAACATGATTAAAAATCATGAGTTGACCATAATAAAATTCTGTTAAGGAAACATTCCTTATGATCTTACCAAACAAAAAAGGATTTTGCTCTGTAAATCAGAGCACCTTCGGATCAATGATCCAATGGTGATTAAAATCACTAAAATACATAATAAATTCTGTGTGGGGAAAGATTTCCCAATCTTGTTAAAAACAAGAAGATTGCCTTCTGTAAATCAGAAGCCCTAGGATCAAAGATCTATCGTGGGAAACATCACCAAATCAATTAGAGAAAAGATCTCTTCAACTGATTGAACAAATCAGCCTTGCCCTATAAAAAGGCCCTAAGACTTCAAGTCTAAAATAGAGGAACCCCCCCATAAACTTTGAAAAAAATTCAAAGATGAAGAGCAAGCTCTTAGAAGAAGAAGAAGATTTTCTTCAAGGTAAAAAAAGGAACAGAGAGATCATCTCATATAAAAAGAAGAATTTACTTCTTTTTCTATGATCATAAATCTATAAGACCAAGGTCTTTCACAACAGAGATCAAAATATCTCATCACAAAAAAATAAGGGGAAGAACTTAATCTTCTTCAGATCATAGATCTATAAGACCAAGGTCTTTCACAACAGAGATCAAAATATCTCATCACAAAAAATAAGGGGAAGAACTTAATCTTCTTCAGATCATAGATCTATAAGACAAATTGTCTTTCAGAGATTATAATATCTCATTATAAAAAGGGGAATAATTCAATTCTCTTAGGATCACATATCCAAAAAAGGCAAAGCCTTTCACCAAAAAACATAAGAGATTGAAAACATATCATATAAAGTAAGAACTTTGTTCTTAGATCCATGAGATAAAGTCTCTTATAAGAGAAAATTTAATTCTCATAGCGCAGAACTGCTTAAAAAGAGCCATAGCGCTCCAATCAAAAAAAGCGCTTCAGCGCTCCAAAATTAACGCATAACGTTGCAGAGCCTTAGCGCTCCAAACTTCACCAGAAGCGCAATGCGCTCATTGACTGGCGCTCAGCGCCAAGCACGCCACGTGCTCCATACGTGTGCGCTACTTCACCAGAAGCGCAATGAGTTCATTATCTGGCGCTCAGCGCCAAGCACGCCACGTCTTCCGCACGTGTGCGCTACTTCACCAGAAGCGCAATGCGCTCATTATCTGGCGCATAGCGCCAAGCGCGCCATGAGCTCTTCGCGTGTGCGCTACTTGACAGAAGCGCACTACGCTCATTCACTGACGCTCAGCACCAAGTGCACCACGTGCTCCTCACATGTGCGCTGAGAGAACATAAATTGTTATTTAAACAATAAAGCCCCAGAGCTATGATAAGTGCTCAACACTCAATAAAATACAAAAAAGCTGTCAGAATCCAAACATTTGCTCAGCATTGCTAAATGTTCAACATTTTAACTGAGTGGGTCGAGCCCAAAGTGGCCACAGAACTCTCATTCAGATCAATTGAGCCCATGTGCTCACAAATCTTTGATCTTAGTCCCAAATTGGACTACAGATCTCCCAACCAATATTGGTTCAAGGGTACATATTTTCACTCCTCTGATATTTGTCGTTGTAATCCTTTAATGTCTTCAGAGAGGTGATGGGTCCCGACAACCAGACAAACCACGGACTGTGGGGTCTTTAAACTCATGGACTATGATGTCCTTAAACATGACAGACTATGACGTCTCTAAACTACCACGGACTATGGGGTCCTTAAACTCATGGACTATGAAGTCCTTAAACTTTACAGACTAAGATGTCTTTAAACTAGACTGCAAAGCCCTAAACTAAAACAATAGAGCCCAAATGCTCTTTTGTTGGATCTAAATGATCCTGTTAAGTAGATCTTAGTCTAAAATTAGACTAACGTATCCTTAATAAATCGTTAATTTGATCTTAGTCTAAAATTAGACCAACATATCCTTAACAAACGTTTAAGTTGATCTTAGTCTCAAATGAGACTAACGTATCCTTAAATCCAAACCAAATTCCAAATCTAAGAAAATACGGATTTGGACTAATCCACGCCCTATGGGCGACAACACAAATTAGTCTCCGTATACAATCCACAGGCAACCAAAAAAGAAAACAAACACACGACACGAAGTGACCATCTGGAGAAGGAGAAAGTGGTTACCGCGATGCGGTAACGTAATTAACTACAGGGGCTTGCGCCTGCAGGGAAGAGCATCCCCACAATCAAAAACCCCTCAAACGAGGGGGAATCTGACGAAGTCAGCTACAACGGCCGCATCCATCTAAATCTCCGATATATGGTGCCATAAATCAACTCGGTATCTTCGGAGAGGTGGATGGATAAAACTAAATAGCATCTGCCCCCAAATTCAGGCAATACTAACCTAAGCGGTCGCGTCTTTGTATTCGGAGGAGAACAACAGCATCCACGCTCATTCCGTTAGCAACACTGAGAGTCATATCACCTGCCTTGATAACTCTACGGTTTCTCAGAGCTTACAATGAATTACAGATATGATATCCTGATCCGGTATCTAGTACCCTGGAAGTAGAGTTAATTGACAGATAGTTTTCAATCATAAACACACGTGAAGCCGAAGCCACAACGTGGTTCGAATCCTTGTTTTTGGCTTTCTAAGCCCTGCAGTCCTTCTTCCAATGGCATTTCCTGTGACAATAGAAACATTCCTCCTTCCCTAATGTTGGCCCCGAAACTTTTGCCTTGCCCTTTCCCTCTACCTTACTGACACCATCTTTCGGATTGGTGGCGGCCTTCTTCTTCTTCCCCTTGGTTTTCGCCTTGGATCTAGAAGAGGAAGATTCCCCAATAAGAAGAGCGGGCATCTCCCTGGTTTTCTATAGGGTTCCCTCTTTACTCCTCAACATATTGAGGAGTTCTGGAAGTGAAACTTCCTTACCTTGAATGTTGAAATTGAAGATAAACTGGGTATAGGTAGGGGATAGGGACTGTAGAATCAAGTCTGTATATAACTCGTTCTCCAACGTGGTCCCAAGGTCCGCGAGCTCTTCAATATAGCTAATCATCTTAAGGATGCGGTCCCCTATAGATTGTTAGGAATATGTATGCTTCAGAGGCCATTATTGTATGATATAGTGGATGCTTGGACATATATATAGAGGAATTTCTTGCTCGACATGATAGTATGCTATCTGGTTGCTCTTTATCTTAACATGTACACTTGTATTATTATACTGTCTTTCTGATATATGTTGATAAAGCCCTTAGGATGTGGACTTGACTACCAGGACTAAAATGCAGATCATACTAGTAGGGCCTGGATAGACTACAAGCACATCCTTTAATTGTTCCTAGTCGAAGGGATATCGAGACAGGGCATCGATATTCTAGAGTAGACTAGTGTGTACGTTTCTTGACCCTGTATGAGGCGATGGTTGATCCCATAACCATTGGTTTTTGATATCAAAGATTGTACACATGTGCTCATTAGAGAATGGGTACACCGAACAGGACTCGCCGAGAACTCCTAGATGGTAACATACCTATCGTCAGATAGCAGTTCTTTGGTGACACTAGTACAGGTTAGTCTGTAGACCCGAGATCGTCATAGTGTCTTGTGTGGTTCCCACTGTACTTTGATTTCCTCCCTACCACGGCTCAAAGGAGTCGTGCAAACATGTGGATTTTGGGTACAGTCCTGAGTCATATGGAGGCAGTGAGCGATATGAGGGATTTCGTCTCTCCTGGTATAGGGAGTTGATGTTGCGCTATACTCGATTGGCTATAACAGCAAGTCCCTGTCCAGGGCTGATGAGATTTACTGGTAAGTGTTATCAGTAGTTTCTCGAATCGTTATGAGCCACACATCGGCATGACTTATCAAGTTACTGGGATCTGACGATTCCACCCCTAGACTCGATATGCGACATATCAGACGAAGACACCGGACTGTACGGTAAGTGTTACTTATAAGCTTCATGGGAGTTTGGACAAGCTTGCTTGTTGATCTTCTAATCGCTTAATACCTGGGTAGCCGTTACGTCCAGCTAGTACCGCTGACGGCTTATGGGTAACTGATCTGATCATTACTTACTGCTGGCGTATTGACGAGTCTTTAGAGTCCCACACAGAGGTTCCTTAGTTCAAGTGAAACGAAGTAGGGCACATATGCTGATATGTGCGGGAGCCTGATTAAATACGAGTATAAGTTACCGTATTCTAATCTGGTGACATTTGATATCGGTTAGGTTATATGTGATATAACCGGATTATAGAATCAAGTGTTGATTTGATAATGTGATATACAGATAAACGATATTAGTCGGTTATATATGATATAACCGGATTATTAAATTAAGTGTTGATTTAATAATTTGATATATATTTATATTTGATATATTTATATATTAACTAATATTAATGCCCACTAATTATTTTCTTCTCTTTATATATGTGTTATATATATATATATATATTATGAAGCATGTTTTTTTCTATTTTCAGAAAATAGAAAAATTAGATGGAAAATGGGGAGATATTTTTAGTATGGGTGAAGCATGACTTTTACATTACTTTATTCATCTGCTTTCACTATAGAAGTATGGTTGCTATATATTATTTGATAATATTCTATGTTTTAATAAGTGAGGAAAATAAAGAGCCATTCTTCACTTGCTTACATGCTTAGCTTATTTTCTACTCTCTCTATTTTCATCTTCTTCTTACTCCAATCCCTAACCCTCATATGAGTTGTGAACCCTAGGTCTTAAGAGAGTTCTAAGTGAGCTAATACTCCTACTTCATCAACCTACACTCTATTAACCAGTAAGTATAGGTTGTTTCCTTCACTAATGATAGATCAGTGAAGAGGTAGCTTGAACTAGAGAAGCTTTAAGGTGGATCATCTTCGGCCTTGAAGATCGCGAAGCAAGCCAAGAGGAGTCATAGGGACTACTACCCGGAGCTATAGAAGTGAAGGACTTGGTCTACAAAAGTTGTAGTCTCCATCACTTAGCATAGAACTTGCTTTATGATCATTTAAACCCTAATACTCTAGTTAGATCCTAGGTTAGTGTTGCTTAACACCCAAGAATTTTTAAAATTACATACTTGATGCTTGTTTTGACCTAGTGATGGTGCTAAGACACACTTTCATGGTATTAGAACTAAGCTAGAGCATTAGGGGATGTCTAAACAACATTAAAGTTTTCGATCGAACTTCGCAACCCATTTTTTCCCAAGTTTCTATCCATTTTTCAAAAGTTGGGATTTTTCAGATTAAAATAGTCAGAAAATCATGCAGGTTATTTGATAGAGCCCTGAGAAATACGAGACCCCATCTCTACTAAACCGCCGCGGAACCGCGGCCTAACCCTTGTTTTGGCCGCGGTTCCGCCGCAAGGTTATAGAGTTGAGGGTTCGTTTTTCTTGTGCTGCTCTATTTTGTGATTCTGGGTTTTCTAGGTATTTTTAGTGAGGCTCAAGTTGTTGAGGTCTCTGTGATTTGTGGATGTTTGATGAATCGATCGAAATGTTTAACACCGTCTAGATGATTATGATATGTGATACAATATTTGGAATCCACAATAATTAGTTTTGTGAAAACTAGTTAGTGTTTAGTAAATCTAGCGGTTTAGTCTTTTTTGATCAATTGCCACGGAGTTTCGATTCGTATCAAAACTCCATCGCAATCTCGTATTGTACACGAACACTCGCCGGGAAACACTACTAGATAACCATGCCCCATAGCCCCGACCAAGTGACTGTAGGAGAACCCCGTTGCCAAAAGCATCCACTTGGGTGCTCGCGGCCGTAGTGTTCCGCCTAAGTGCACTTCATCGACGACATCGGGGG
The DNA here is from genome assembly GCA_030015575.1 of Agapanthus africanus. Lineage (NCBI taxonomy): Eukaryota > Viridiplantae > Streptophyta > Magnoliopsida > Asparagales > Amaryllidaceae > Agapanthus > Agapanthus africanus. Next base: position 365,762,900 of record JASDDO010000029.1, read on the forward strand.
TGCGGCCATCTACTAAAATTCCCGACGAGCATTCGATCATTTTTTCGGGAATCCTGTTGAATTACCGACTGGTTATTGAAAAGTGTTTTCAATCCGAGACTAAAAATACAAGGTTTATAGGTTAGGCATGAAATTAGGAATATGTGATATTCCGGGTTTATGATGTCTAAGGAATATGCGGATTCTAATTATTGTAGTTTTTCATTTCTTTTCTGCGACCGTAAGTGTAATATGTGGGGTATCCCCGATCTCGTTGCTATATGTCAACGGAATTCGAGATACGCATATGTGATGTTATGTGTTGCTGTGATGTGTTATATTGGATCGTCGTGATTGAATAGCCAAGCGTGAGATGAGAGTTTTTATATTTTCATTCATATAAAATTGTATGTAATATTCTTTTATTAAGACACTTCCGGGTTGAGAATGATATCACCATTGATGTATATTATTTACTTTTCCGTATTAGGATAGACCCAAGACGGGGAGCACAAGTAACCAGGTTCTTGAGTCTCTCGAGGAGACGAGACCGGGTCTCCTAACTCTAGAATTGGCAGGGTTGCTTGCCGCTCTCGTAGGGGTCTAGGGATATGAGTTTGGCTATTCATCACGACCGTGGAATCCATGTTTTTTATTACTGGCTTGATTTAAAACACAGACCTCCTAGTATATCCAATATTTCATATGTTTACTTCTGCTGCTTGAGTTCTGTGATGTGATCATATAACTGTGTGAGACGAATGCTATATATATGATATATATAATAAATGTTGCTTATATTTTGCACCCGCGCTAGTCCAGCCCCCGCTCTGCTGTTAGTTAAGTAACATAACGGTACATGACGGGGCCCCGTGGCGAATGCGGATGACATAAGCATACGTTTTATTTTCGTTTCTTCTGTGATATTTAGGAAACATAAATGATGGGACATCATTAATGAGATTAATGAAAAGATAAGAAACCTAGAGATGTTGTAGAATCAAATTTTTCAAAAAGGTAGCTCTAGCTCTTGCTATGCATAGTGGTATTCCTTTATGAATATCCAGCACCTCATTCGATGAGAAAAGAGCCTAGATCCCTTCACTGGGAGTGATCTCTTTAGCAAAACTAGCAAATGCTACAATCCACTCGTCTTGTTTCAAAAAGATAGCTCTAGTTCTTACTTTGCATAGTGGTATTCGATTATGAATATCCAGCACTTCATTTGTAACAACTCCAATTTCAATGTACAGAAAATTATTTAAAAATTAATGCACAAATGGAGTATTTACAATCCTGTGTATACTATAAGTATTTGTTTTGCTTTTGAACAACAAGAAATAACTTGTAGCTCATTAGTAAAGTCTTGCGCTGCTATGACGTAGCCCCTGTGATAGAATTCCCCCAGCCACATTATCTTTTTATTCATTTTTCTTTTAATCTTTTAGAACCCCAAGGGTTTACACGTGCACTACACGTAAAATGAAGAGTTACAGAATAAACAAACATGTGCACTAGAGTATATGAAGCGATAGGGACACATGGCCAAAGATCCAAGCTCTACCACCGGACTACGATCGGCGAGATGAACTCCATAACCGGCACCGCCGGGCCATCCGTTGGGGATGGTCCCTATGCTTTCACCCTATCACCTCTTCGCCTACCCCACTAACCCCATATTATTTGTTTACTCTGCATTTATCCAGAGAATATTAAATCACCATTTAATCCAATTTTTAATGCATTCATTAATCCTCTAAACCCTAATTTTTCCTATAAATGCCACACTCCATTTCACCCCTCCTCACTCAGAATTTCATTACAAAAACTCTCAAAAATTTCCCAAGTCTCAAGTTGTGCAAGAGGAGTTAGCAAAGGGCGAAGTTCCGACGAAATTTCAAGAAGAATCCGGCGACGAAACGACGCCCTGACGCTTTCCTAAGCTTCCCCCTTCTCCCCTCTATCTTAATAGCCAGTAAGTCCCCTCTCCCCTCCTCTTCTACTATTCTAAAACTCTCGTTTTTCAAAACTCGTCGGAAGCGGAGTTATTCCGACTTCCGACTCTTTTTTTTTAAAAACTCCATTTTTCTTATACAATAAATCACCATATCTTCTCATAATGTTTAATAAACATAAATAAACACATTAGAATAAGTTTCATCTCAAAACAATCTTTTATGCAACTTTTATCACATTTATACGGTAAAATACCATATACTTTACATTTCGACATAATTCAACATATTTACTTGTATTACTTTTAGAAAACTCACGAGGTAAGGACCTACCTCATCACAACATACATATTGGATATACCACGATGAACTTTGGAATTCTAGATTACGGGAAATACGCTTTTACGAATAAATACCTTTAAAACCGTTTTCTTTTAAAAAAATTGTTAATTAAATTCCTTACAAATACGCCTCTACAACCCATTTTGGGGAACCCCAATCGGGATGGTGCGGGTTATCGCACATCCTCAGGTCTAGTAGAGCGAGATGCAAACCTCTGCAAGGAGCATTCGATCTCGATGGAATTTTTAATGCTATTTTTAAGAAAATGAGATTTCTACAAAATAAATAAAATTTATTTTTACTAAATATATAGATATATATATATATATATGAATATTATCAAAAGATCTATTTTAAATATATTATACAAATATTCTATATTTTCTAAATCAAAGAAATCACCATTACATGAAACTACCATTGCAATACAATAGAAATTCCAATTTTCATTAAAATACCCTAACAATGAAAACTAGGTTCTATTCACTGGAAATTCACTTTTATAAAAGATAAACCTATGAAAAACATAAAGACGATAATTAAATACTTGAGCTGTATTTTGAAAATATATACAACTATTTTTACATAAAACCCTCTCAAGTTATACTAATTTACAATAAGGACCCTAGTAAATATAGGTTTAAGCGAGACCAGTTCTCTTGAGCCTCAGGGAGCCGGAGAATGTGGGTGCTTGCCTATCTAAGGTAGACAATCTAACAATGGTGTTATCAACATGGTAATTGTCTTCGAAAAAGACACAAATCCTGCCGTCCATGTGCAACAGTTACTGATAACATCAAAACTAATTCAAGACTTTAATTTCTTTTTAAAGTGTCTGGCTCAGACTGAGTCTCAATCTAATCAAACTGACTTGAATATAATTCAAGTATAAACTACAATACAACATGAATCCATTGATCCGTCTATTCAATCTATATTGACCGAACCGAACCATGGATATGCTCCGTTTACATGACTATCCATTTATATCCATTCTGTTTACTGATATCATGGTTTCGGCAAGTTATCCATCTATATAACAAACAATAAAATTCGATACAAAAGACATTATGAGGTTTTAAAGGGGTAGATTGGTACGGAATGTGTTAGAAGTGACACGAGACTATAACCATGATACACCTAACCTGAATATCCATTGCCGTTGTACCGTGGCTGAACGGTTCTTTGTACTCCGTATACCTTAGTCTCCGGATAGTGGGACTCCTCTCGTATACACTGGCATATTCTGTACCAAGCTACAAACAACTGCGTTAATATTATAATCAAACATTACTAGTTATACTCTCTTTCTGTCTATTCTATCTCTACTCATCTTTGGGACTTACCGAGCGATTGTTCGCTGACAACATTCATTTTCTTCTTTCTTTAGAATGTTGTCAGGTGGATCGGACTCACTGGAGATTGAGCCCAGTACCGAAGATTTGGAGCAGTTAGACTTTGACTCAGAGCTGTAGGCACTTGTACATACTTTTTATTTCAGTTATGCCATTGTTTAGGCATTGTTTCTCATCCATGTATTTACATTTCCAGTTGTACTTGTAAAGAATTGTTAATAAATAAAAGTTGTTGTTCAATTACATATATTGTCATTTTTCTTGTGTACATTTACTTTATATTGCTTAGTTACGCTTAGCGTGTTTACTTTTGAGTAAATATGTAGCGGACCTCGCCGCGTCTCCTCCCCGTACACCAGGAAGCGGGCCGTGACATCATTCGATGAGGAAAGAACCTAGATCCCTTCACCGAGAGTGACCTCTTTAGCAAAACTAGCAAATGCTACAACCTACTGATTAGTAGAGGTTTTTAACGATCAAAAATATTTACCGCAATTAAGAACGGCGTCGCATGAAGCTAGCCGGTGAGTACGGGTCGGTCCACAGGGATGTTGTGAATTTCCTAATCGCACTAACGAGTTAATTCCGAAGGGTGTTCGGATTAATTATTAAATCTAAAAACCTAATTATTCTATACTACGATTATCTAGATCTAGTCTTGCTAGGGTTAGGTTTAGGGATGGTTTGGAAATGCAAATAAATCTCAACGCTTTCTATACCCAAATGAAGATCTATGAGGAGTTATGCTAATTATCAATAAAGAGGATTAGATCCATTCGGGAAGGTGTTCCTTCCTCTAGGTTTTTGTCCATCCTTTAGAGATCCTTACCCTAACCTCTATGGAAAACGCGCGCAACCGGGCCTTTATACTACGGTATCACCGCTACCTCGAGGGGTAGGGTGCCGTAGGACGCGGTGTGTGCGTGTATGCATAGAGTCCTATTGTAAATATATAATGGGTAAGAAAGGGATGAGAGATCTCATCTCTCAAAAGCCTTCCCCAAAGCTAACTCTAAACAATTATCTACGGCAATGAATTAAATCTACCTAAGGCAAAAAATTGAAATCTAAACTAGAGCAATTAAATAAATATACTTACAGATGGCTCTCTCCAAATATCAACGCAGGTTGTCAGATCTGAATTCATGAATTGAAAAGAGGCACCGATGCTCTCCATAAAGAATTCTGAAATTTATTATTAAAAGGAGGCATAAGGTTTACAATGATTTAGAGTCCCTATTTATAGAAGATAGGAAACCCTAGGGTTACAATGACTCGCATGTCTACATTTACAAAAATAGCCCTATAAAGACCAGTCAACGCCGCCACTTTATTTTGCTAAAAAAATTATTTTTTATTTCTTTAAAACTGCCGCGGAACTGCGGCCCGAGGCATGGTTTGGTCGCGGTTCCGCGGCCAAACAATGGTGTTGGCTCGTAGGATTTTGTGGGCTGGCTCTGGTGCTTTTTATCTTCTTATTTCATTATGTCTTTTCTCAATTTAGCTTCTGGTTCTCTTCCAGATTTTCCAGTGAACATTATAGTGGACTTCTACCCGTTCGCTTTGAGTCGATGTCTTGAATCTTGCTTTGTGAATTGTTCCTTATGTAGGCTTGATCAAGAGTCTTCTGTTTATTGGTTAAAGTCCACTTTTGCATCGTCTTTTCATCATTTTCACTGTTTTCTGTCCAAGAACCTGTAACCTGTAATATGTAGCAGACATGCGTCAAAAGTACCTGTTTATTTGTAAAACGAATAAGAATGGGGAATATAATAATATAATATTATGGTGTGAACACCTACGTGGTTTGTTTTGAAAACTAATCGATTTTAAAAGCGGAGCTTAAACCATTCCTTTTCAAATCACTAGATTCTACAACGATATCAAGTTCATTAATTTAAAAGATTTTTTCCAAACCAAACGTAGCCCTCCGTCATTTCAGATAAGGACTATTTAGTATTCATTCTGCGTTTGTTGACCTTGTCAAGGCATATTGTGCGGTAGCTGATTAGGACTTATCTGCAGTATGTGATGCGATTGGATTAGGGTAGTCGTACGGCCTTGTTGATCTTGTCAAGGGTCGTGCGGGTGGGTTTAATTCAATCACGAAATAAACGGGTTGAACTTGACTTGCGGTTTATAATTTGTTGACCTTGTCAAGGTCATAAATCTCTTAGGGTAAAAATAGATATCTGGAATTTCAAGCATTGAAATTTGCAATGAGATTGCATATCTTCTATGAGATAGTTGGATCCCGATACCCAGTGCAAGTAAGAGTTACTCCTGGGAGAGTTTTTCACTTTACAATTAGCTGATCCAGTAGGTGTCTAAGAAAGGTGTTAACGGGGTTATGCCCCTACGGAAATGAGTTTATTTAATTAATTCCATGCGAAAGCACGGGGAGACTCCTTCAGAGTACCAATACCTGTCTGGCTGACCGATTGGCGAACCTGTAGGGTGTAATTAATCCCGGCTAATCTTACATTTTAGGGTTTGAAAGAAGATTTGATAAAAACAGTGGGAGCCATCCTGATTAGATAAGATAATAACCAATCTAATCTTGCAAAAGCGCACGCTAAAGTGTTTCCTTCTCTCTCTCCAGGTAGCAACCATGACACGTCTTAATCAAGATAATAATATAGATGTATTGACCGAACCCACTTATTATACTGAGCCGGGGAACGTTGGTTTCGCTTTTTCTTATGATTGTCATAAGGCTGAGCAAGAAATAAGGGAATATCAGGATTTCCATGCAATCCGAACGAAGAAAGAGCATGCTGATGCATCATCTTCGGGTGTGTTCGTTATCGAGAACTGTTTCTCAGTTTTGTCTATTTCCTGGGTATTAGATACCGGATCTAGATCCCACGTTTGTAATTTGTTACATGGGTTATGGAGAGGTAGAGAACTGGGAAAGGGTGATATGTCTCTCAAAATAAGGAATTGAGCAATTGTTGCAGCCAAAGCAGTTGGCAAATATCACCTTATATTACCAAATGGTAATACATTGATTCTGAACGACTGTTATTACGTACCAAAAATGATGTGCAATATTATATCAGTTTCTTTATTACATAAAGAAGGATATAACTTTGTATTGGAGGATAATGTTATGAACATTTTCCTAAATCAAGTGTTGATTATGTTTGGTACGTTATGTAATGGTATATACGTTCTAAATCAAACTTTAGTTTTAAACATACAGAACACACACAAGAGGAAATGTTTAGAAATGAACGAAGGCTTCTTGTGGCATTGTAGACTAGGTCATATCAATGCGACAAAACTAGATAAGTTACATAAAGATGGATATTTGAATCGGTTCGAATTTACATCTTATGAAACTTGCGAGTCATGTCTCAAAGGCAAGATGACCAAAACTCCGTTTACAGGACACGGAGAAAGAGCTACCGAACTCTTGGGACTGATACATAGTGATGTATGTGGTCCTATAACTACACATGCCAGGAATGGTTCCTTGTACTTCATTACATTCACCGATGATCTCTCAAGATACGGACATGTGTTCCTGATGAAACACAAATCTGAATCTTTTGAGAAATTCAAGGAATATAAGTGCGAAATAGAGAATCAAACGGCTAAAAGTATTAAAATCCTTCGATCTGATCGGGGAGGAGAATACTTAAGCACGGAATTCTGAGATTATTCAAAAGACAATGGGATTCTCTCTCTACTTACTCCTCCGTATACACCACAGCACAACGGAGTATCAGAGTGGAGGAATCACACCCTATTAGATATGGTGATCTCTATGATGAGTACTGCTGAGTTGCCTATTTCTTTTTGGGATTATGCACTTGAGACAGCTGCATACCTATTAAATCAAGTTCCATCAAAATCTGTGCCTAAAACACCGTATGAGATATGGAGTGGAAAAAGACCATATCTTAAACGAGTTAAGATATGGGTTTGTCCGGCCTATGTTAAAAAATAGAATTCGGAAAAACTCGAGGCACGATCAGTTCTTTGCAAGTTTGTGGGGTATCCAAAGAATTCACATGGATATATATTCTACCAAAGTGAGGAACAAAAAGTGTTTGTTTCTCAACATACCACCTTTTTAGAAAAGGAATTTCTTGTAAAAGAAATTAGTGGTAATGAGGTAGAGCTAGAAGAAGTACCAGCTATACAAACTACAACTGATAATTTGATAGAACCGGAGGATCCAATAGTCTCCGACGAACCTCAACACTCCGCAGATCTAGTAGGGTTCCTCATCCACCTGTGAGATACTACGGTTTTCTCATAGACGGTGGGAGTGAGGATTGCATCATGGAAGATGAGGACCCAACTAGTTTTGAGTAGGCCATCATAAGTGGAGACTCTGTGAAATGGCCGAATGCTATGCGATCTGAGATGGAATCCATGTACACCAACAAAGTATGGACTTTGGAAGTTGCTCCTGAAGGGGTAGATGGAAAGGTTGAGACCTTCATAGCTAGACTTGTAGCAAAAGGTTTTCGTCAACGACCAGGTGTGGATTATGATGAAACCTTTTCTCCAGTTGCCATGCTTAAATCCATCAGGATCCTACTTACCATTGCTGCATACCATGACTATAAAATCTGACAGATAGACATTAAGACCGCTTTTCTAAATGGTGATTTAGAAGAGAACGTATACATGACACAGCCAGAGGCCTTCTTGGTCAGTGGGAGCAGCGGAAAGGTATGCAAGCTACTTAAATCAATCTACGGATTAAAGCAGGCATCAAGGTGCTGGAACATCTGTTTTGATGTAGCGGTCAAAGAGTTTGACTTCATAAATAACGTAAACGAACCTTGTATATACAAAAAGGTTGTAGAGAGTAAGGTTGTCTTCCTCATATAGTGCGTGGATGACATACTCTTGATAGGAAATGATGTTCCTATGCTACACTCGGTCAAGCTCTTCTTATCACAAAAGTTCTCCATGAAAGATCTAGGTGATGCCTCATACATCCTGGGGATAAAGATCTATAGAGATAGATCTAAACAAATGTTAGGATTGTCCAAATCTAGGTACATTGACACCATACTAAAGAGGTTTAGTATAGAAGATTCTAAACGTGGTAATTTACCCGCCTGTTTAGGAATCACTCTCTCCAAAGAGATGTCTTCCAAGACTGATTTGGAGAGGGCTCGCATTCAAGTAATACCCCATACTTCTGCAGTTGGGTCTATCATGTATGTGATGTTATGTACCAAACCGGATGTAGCTTATGCACCAGGTGTAGTGAGTAGGTATCAATCAGATCCTTGGGAAAAGCACTGGACAACTGTGAAGAACAGTCTTAAGTACTTGAGAAGGACTAAAGAGATGTTCTTGGTGTATGGTAACGGTGAACTCCAGGTGGAGTCCTTTACCCATTCAAGCTTCCAGAGTGATAATGACGACAGTAAGTCGATCTCGGGTTTTTTCTTCACCCTCAATGGATGGGCGGTATGTTGGAAGAGTTCCAAGAAAGATACTGTAGCAGACTCGACGATGGAGGCTGAATACATCGCTGCCAATGATGCTGCCAAAGAGGCTGTCTGGATGAAGAAGTTCATTGCTGAACTTGGTATGGTTCCATCCATTGAGTATCCAATACCTTTATATTGTGATAACAATGGAGCTGTGGTTTTGGCCAAAGAACCCCGGTCCCATCAACGATCCAGACATATTCTCAGGCGGTATCACCTGATCCGGAAGATAGTAGATCGTCGGGAGATTGAGGCCAGGAGAGTAGATATGAAGGAAAACACAGCGGATCCACTCACGAAGGCCCTCCCCCAGACACAGTTTGAGAGACTTTTTGGGATGTTGGGTATGAGATACTACAACAACTGGCCTTAGTGCAAGTGGGAGATTGTTTGGAATATGTATGCCCCAGAGCCCATTATTATATGATATAGTGGATGCTTGGACATATATTGTTACGCCCCGCTTCCCAATGTACGGGGAAGAGGACGTGGCAGGGACGCAACGTATTTACTCAGAAGTAAACACGTTAAGCGTAAATAAGCAATATAAAAGTAAAGCATAAGAATGATAAGATATGTAATGAACCAACAACTTTTTATTTATTTATATTCATTCTTTACATACACTGGAAAGTAAAATACAATAATGGAAAGCGATGCCTAAACAATGGAAAATGAACTGTAAGTAAATTAAGTACAAGTGAACTAAAACTCCGAATTCTCAGTAAAGTGCTCCAAATCGTCCTGGCTGGGCTCGATCTCCTGAGAGTCGGGTCCTCCTGACAACATTCCAAAGAAAGAAGAGATATAAATGTCGTCAGCGAACAATCGCTCGGTAAGTCCCAAAAAAGAAATATATCATGTAAAAGGAATAGATCTGGTAATTTATCTGTTTTTGTTATACTAACGTAGTTGTTTGTAGTTTGGCACATAATGCATCAGTGTATACGAGAGGAGTCCAACTATCCGTGGACTAAGGTATACGGAGCACAAGGACCCATCAAGCCACGGGACAACGGCACGGATATTCAGGTTAGGTGTATTATGGTGACCGTCTCGTGCCACTTCTAATACATTCCAGACCAATCTACCCCGTTAAAACCCCGTAATGCATTTTGTATTGATTGTAATGATTTGTTGTATAAAACTTGCCGAAACCATGGTATAAGTAGTTCATGTAAACGGATCGGATGTAAACAGATAGTCATGTAGTCAAGTTCAAAATGTATATATGGTTTAGTCCAGTCGAGTCATATCGCATGTTTATGTTTAAGTGTTCATGCTTGATACATTAGATTCATGTTGAAATGGAGTTATAGTTAGAATCATGTTTGGATTGTATCCAGATTAGACCGAGTCTCAGATTGAGCCAAACACTTTAAACAGATTGAGTCCTGAATTAGGTTTAGGAGTTATCGGTAACTGCTGCACATGAACGGTAGGATTTGTGACTTTTTCCAAGCTAATTACCATTGATAACCCCATTTAGTTTTCTAGCTTAAATAAGCAAGCACCCACTTTCTCCGGCTCCCAGATGTTAGTTATGTGTATGCCCTAGGGGCCATTATTGTACATATGATGTATATTATAGTAGATGCTTGAACATATATAGAGAGGACTTTCTTGCTCGACATGACAATATGCTATCTAGTTGCTCTTTGTCTTAACATGTAGATTTGTATTGTGATGCTTTCTTGCTCTCACATGTTGATAAAGCCCTTAGGATGTGTACTTGAATACTAGAACTATGATGGAGATCATACTAGTGGGGTCACGGTAGTCCACAAGTACATCTTTTAATTGTTCCTAGTCGAAAGTGTATAGAGACAGGGCATCGATATTCCAAAGTAGACTAGTGTATATGCTTCTTGACCCATATGATGGGCAATGGATGATCCCACATCCATTGGTGTTTGATATCAAAGATGGTATACGGGTGCTCAGTGTATACTGGGTACACTGAACGAACTCGCCGAGAACTCCTAGTTGGTATTATACATATCGTCAGATAGAAGTTCTCTGGTGACACTGGTACATGTTTGTCTGTAGACCTGAGATCGTCATAGAGTCTTGTGTGATTCCCATTGTACTTTGATTTCCACCTTACCACGTTCAAAAGAACGTGCAAAAGGGTGGCTTTTGGGTACAGTCCCGAATCACATGGAGGCAATGAGTGATAGGAGGGGTTTCGTCTCTCCTGGTATTGTGGTTTGATGTTGCGCTGTGCTCGATTGGCTATAACAGGAAGTCCCTGGCCAGGGCTGATACGGATATCTATTGGTAAGTGTTATAAGTAGTTTCTCAACCTGTTATGAGCCTCACATCGGCATGACTTATCGGTTACTGGGGTCTGCCGTTAACCACCCCTAGACTGGATATGCGGCATATCAGACGAAGAAACTGGACTGTACGGTAGTGTTACTGACAGGCTTTACAGGAGTTAGAGCGGGCTTACTTGTTGATCTTCTAATCGCTCAATACTCGGGTAGCCGTTACGTCCAGCTAGTACCGCTGACGGCTTGTGGGTGCTTGATATGATCATCACCTACTGTCGGCGTATTGACGGGTCTTTAGAGTCCTACACAGAGATTTTACTGGCTCAGGCAAAACGAAGTAGGAGCACATATGTGATATGTACGGGACCAAGATTATTACGCGTATGTGATACCGTATTCTATTCTCGCGATATGTGATATCGGTCGGTTATATGTGATATAGCCGGGCTGTCAAATCAAGTGTTGATTCGATAGGTTGATACAAATAATATTAGTCGGTTGTATGTGATATATAGCCGGATTATTAGATCAAGTGTTGATTTAATGATTTAATGTATAATTATATATTTGATATATTAATTTACATTAACTAATATTTGCTCACTTAAGCATTTTTTTTCTCACATGTGCACACTTGATATATATGTGATATATATTATTTGTGTTTTCTTTTTGTGTCATGCTTGATGATACACACTACATGGGTGTATGGGACTCACATCATACTTATGATAATGTGAGGTTTATTTATTTAAAGTAAATCCAAATTAAATGGAAATTGGTCACATGGCATGAAACTTGTGGAAGCTTGTAGATGCATTGAGTTAGTCCACTAATTTTGTTTTACTTAAGATATTTATTAACCCAACCATTATCTAAACTCATGGTTAAGTCTCTACATGAGTTATATGAGATATTTCTGACCCATGGTTTCCATTCACTCTCTCATCCATTATTTTGCTTCTTCTTCTTCATCAAGAGCTTAGCACTCTAGGTTTTTGAGAGGAGAAGAAAAAGAATGAGAATATTAATTCTAAAGTGAGCAAAAATCCTACTTCATTATCCTCTACTAGATTAGCCATTTAGTTTAGGGTGTTAGCTTCACTAATCCCTAATTAGTGAAGAGGTAGCTTGGGTTGGTATCTCCTCGACGTAGATCATCTTCGGTCTTGAAGACTCCGTGCAAGCTTGTTCCTTTCATCTTGTGGAGAAGTGCTAGAGCCCGGGAGATCACTAATTGGAGCGAAAGGACTACTACATGGAGATATTAAAGTGAAGGACCGGTCTACAAAGGTTGTATTCCATATTCACTTAGATGTAAAGTAATTTACATGTTGTATTGTCTAAATCTCTAGTTAAGATTCTACGGTTAGGGTTGTTTAGCATGGCAAATTTTTTAAAATGGTATAGACGATGCCTCCTGAAACCTTGTTGTCATGCCAAGCAATCCTACAGTGGTATCAGAGCCAAGCTAGAGTTTTAGGCGTTGTCTAGACAAAATTAGAAGTCCGATCGAACCCCGAAAACCTAATTTTGGACCCCTCTCTGGAAAATTTTCAAAAAGTTGGAATTTTTCATGTTAAAAATACTCTAAAAATCATGCAGTTAATTCCATGGACCCACCTGAAGAACGAGTCCCTAACTCATCTAAGTGACCGCGGAACCGCAGCCAAAATATGGTTTTGGCGGCGATTCCGCGGTGCCACTTGAGAGGCCTAGGACGGGCCTACAGCTGCTAGTCCATGGGTACTGTGGTATAGTCCTGGGTATTTCTAACACTATTCAAGTGTTGAGCTCTCTAGGAAATTTTGGGAATTCATTGATTCGATCGAAACGTTTAACATCGTCTAGCTATCTGTGGAATGTGATACAATATTTGGAATCCACAATAATTAGTTTTGTGAAAACTAATTTGAATTTTATAAATCTAACAATTTAGTCTCAAATGATCGGTTGCCATGGAATTTTTATGTGGATCAAAAGTCCGTCGCAATCACGTAGTGTACGCGAATACTCGCCGGATAATATAACTAGATAGCCACGCCCCATAACCCCGACCAAGTGACTGTAGGAGAACCCCGTTGCCAAAAGTATCCGTTCGGGTGCTCGCGGCCGCAGTGTTCCGCCTAAGTGCACTACGTTGACGGCATTGGGGGTGTGGACGTCTACTAAAGTTTCCGACGAGCATTCGATCAGGATGTCGGGAATCTTGTTGAATTGCCCGACTTGTTATTGGAAAGTGTTTTCAATAACGAGACTAAAATGCGGGGTTTATAATTGTTAGACATGAAATTTGGAATATGAGATATCCTGGGTTTATGATGTCTAAAGAATTCATTTGGTTAGGTATGAAATCCAAAGTATATGATACATTAGGTTTATGATGTCTAAGGTAGTTGAGGATTCCAATTGTTGTAGTTTTTCACTTTCTTTTCTGCGACCGTAAGTGTAATATGCGGTGTATCGCCGGTTTCGTTGCTATATATCAACGACAATTGGAATACGCATATTTACTTACGTTGATGACATGTGATGTTATGTGTTGTTGTGATATGTTATATTGGATCGTCGTGTTTTGAATAGCCGGGGGTTTTATGTGAGATGAGAGTTTTTATTTTCATTCATGTAAAATTCATTGTATGTAATATTCTTTTATTGGGGCACTTCCGGGTTGAGGATGATGTCACCATTGTTGTATATTATTTACTTTCCGTATTAGGATAGACCTAAGGTGGGGAACACAAGTAACCGGGTTCTAGAGTCCAGTGGGAGACCATATCGAGGATTCGAGACCGGGTCTCCTAACTCTAGAATTAGTAGGGTTGCTTGTCACTCTCGTAGGGGTCTAGGGATGTGAGTTTGGCTATTCATCGCGACCGAGGAATCCGTGTTTTATACTGGCTTAATTTAAAACACGGAATTCCTAATATATGCAATATTTCATATGTTATCTTCTGCTGCTGATATTCTGTGATATGATCGTTTTATATGTTTGAGACGAATGCTTTATTATTATATATATGATATATTATAAACGTTGCTTATGTTTTGCACCCGCGCTAGTCCCGCCCCACTATGTCGTTAATTAAGTAACCTAACGGTGCATAACGGGACACTGTGGTGAATGCGGATGGTATAAGCGTACGTTGTATTTTCGTTTCTTCTGTGATGCTTAGGAAGCATAAATTGATGGGACTTCATTAATGAGATTAATGAAAAAGAAAGAAACCTAAAAGATGTTGTAGAATCAAATTTTCAAAAAAGATAGCTCTAGTTTTTGCTTTGCATAGCGGTATTCCTTATAGAATATCCAGCACCTTATTCGATAAGGAAATGTTGGATATGTATGCCCTAGAGGCCATTATTATATAGTACTAGTTTGTATATTACATTTTGGAAGTTTGGGATATATACATGGATTGACGACAGTCTTGCTCGATATTGTAGTATGCTACTTGGTTTGTATCTATCTTAATATATGTATGTGTTTCTTTTAACATATCGCTAATACATTTTGATGGAGCCCTTAGGATCTTTGCTTGACTACCAGCGTTGTGATGGCGATCACACTAGTGGGGGCTGGGTAGTCTATAAGCACATCTTTATACAGGTCCTTAGTCGTAGGATTATCGAGACAGGGCATTGATACTCTAGAGTAGACTAGTGTATACACTTCTCATCCCAGCAGGGGAGATGGTCTGTCCCACAGCCATCAGTATGTTGTACTGGAGATAGTATGCAGGTGCTCATTGGGTTATGAGTTACACTGGACGGACTCGTTGGAAACCGCTGGTTGGTACTATACCTATCGTCAGGTAGCAGTTCCCAGGTGACATGAGTACAGCTTAGTCCGTTGACTTGATACTGCCACTTCGCCTCAAGTGCGTTCCCACTGTTCTTAGATTGCTACCCTACCA
The DNA here is from genome assembly GCA_030015575.1 of Agapanthus africanus. NCBI lineage: Eukaryota > Viridiplantae > Streptophyta > Magnoliopsida > Asparagales > Amaryllidaceae > Agapanthus > Agapanthus africanus. Next base: position 365,778,189 of record JASDDO010000029.1, read on the forward strand.
CGGCTCTATTGAGTCGTGCAAACATGTAGTAGTTGGGTCCAGTCCCGAAGACTTGGAGGTAGTGGCGGTTAGACAGGATTCGTCTCTTCCGGTATTGGGGGTTGATATCGCACTGTGTTTAGGAAAGCTATTACACAAAGTCCCTGGTCAGGGCAAGTGAGATTTACTGGTAGGGTTTTCCAGTAGTTTCTCAGGGTGTTCTGGGCTACACCCCGACGTGACTTATACCGCTATTAGGTGACTGACGTTTACCACCCCCTAGGCCCGATATGCGATACTCTTAGACGAACAGACCAGACTGTACGGAGATTGTCACAGATAGGCTCAGTAGGAGTTTGGATGAGCTTGCTCGTCGACCTTCTTATCGACAAATACCTGGGTAGCCGTTACGTACAGCTAGTGCCACTGACATGCTTGTGGTTAAACCTACTGCCAGAGTATTGTCAAGTCTTTAGAGTCCCACACGGAGGGTTTCCCTGCTTCTGGCGAAACGATGTAGAGGTTGTATGGTTTTACGACAGGGTTCGTTCACATACGCGTACTTGTGCACGTATGGTGTTCGGGCGGTTGATACTAGTGGGCTTTGGATTAAGCCGGATCCTAGTATTAGATTTTGGGTTGGTTTAGTCTCATTGTATTCGTGTTTCTCGGAACACGGATGCTGGTATGTATATACAGTTGAGAGGGACAGAAAAGGAGACACCTCATTAGAGTTTTGACCATTGACTTGATTAAAACCATAATGAGATGGAGGAAATTGTTTACTAAATTTTATTAGAGATAATTGTGTCATGGCTAATTGGTTTGACCATTTGACTATGTTGACTATTGTTGACATAGATATTTTTGAGCATAAGATATTTTGCTTAGCATTAATTATGACATGATAATGGTCAAATCAATGGAGCCATCACAATTATCCTAAAAAAACTTATTTTTCTCTTTCCTCAAAAGAGAACTCTCTTCATTTTTTTTCCATTCTCATTCTCTTTCAAGGTTCTCTCCTCCTCCCTCTCTCAAAACCCTAGTGTATCATATGTTGATAATCAAGGGTTAGTGAGACTAAGCCACTCAAATCACACACTACTCACTCTAGTATACTTAGATTAGCAAGCTAAGTATTCTAGTTATCTCAAGTTAGAGGTTAAGCTCAAGGTTGGAGCTCTCGGGTAGATCATCGTTGACACAAGGAGGCCAAAGTTCAAGCACGATTCATACTTCTATCAAGGAGCTTAAGAAGAGGATCTAAGACCCGAAGGACTTATTTTCTTTAGGTATACATTCTATCATAGTAGATAGAACCGTAACTTGCTAGCTAGGTTTATGGTAAAGATCCGGTTTTGGTTTATTCTAGCGCCAAGTTTTTTATCGTAGTAAAATTTTTGTTCCGCATTTGGCCACGGAAGTTGGCCAGGGCGCTAGTGTAACCCTTCAGGAAAGAGCCAAGATCCCTTCACCGGGAGTGACCTCTTTAGCAGAAGCTAGCAAATACTACAACTCACTCGATTTTGATTTTGATTGCTTCTATAGTTCTTGCTTTGCATAGTGGTATTTGTGAAATATCCTGCACCTTATTCGATAAGGAAAGAGATCCCTTCATCGGGAGTGACCTCTTTAGCGAAACTAATAAAAGCCTCAAAAAGACACCTTTTCAAAATCACTTATTTCTACAACGATATCAAGTTCATTACGCAAAAGGTTTTCTTAAAAACCTGTCATAGCCCTCTATCATTTTAGATAAAGACTATTTAGTATTCGTGTTGCGTTTGTTGGCTTTTGTCAAGGCGTAGTGTGCGGTAGATGACTAGTGTTTATCTGCTTATGCATATGATGCGATTGGATTAGGGTAGTCGTACGACCTTGTTGGCTTTTGTCAAGGGTCATACGGGTTGGTTTAATTCAATCGGGAAATGACGGGTTGAACTTGACTAGCATCATATGGTTTGTTGGCCTTTGTCAAGGTTATAGGAGGTTAGGGGTAAAAAGTATTATTGGGAATTTCAAGTGTTGAAATTTGCAATGAGATTACATACCTTCTATGAGATAGTTGGATCCCGATACCCACTGCGATTAAGAGTTACTCCTGGGAGAGTTTTACACATCACAATTAGCCGATCAAGTAGGTGTCTAGAAAGGTGTTAACGGGGTTATGCCTCTGGAAAAATGAGGTTTATTTTAATTAGGTCCGTGCAAAAGTACGGGAAACCTCCCTTAAAGTACCAACACTGGCCTGGCTGAAAGATTGGCGAACTTATAAGGTGTAATTAATCCCGGCTAGTCTTACCTTTTAGGGTTTGAAAGAAGATTTGATAAAAACAGTGGGAGCCTGATTAGATAAGATAATAACCAATATAATCTTGTAAGAGCATACGCTAAAGTGTTTTCTTCTCTCTCTCTCCAGGTAGCGACCATGTCAGGCCTTAATCAAGATAATAATATGGATGTATTGACTGAACCCGCTTGTTATGTTGAGCTGGGGAACGTTGGTTCCGCTCCAACTTATAATTGTTATAAGTCCGAGCAGGAAATAGGAAAATATCCGGATTTTCATGCCACCCAAACGAAGAATAAGCATGTCGATGCATCTTCAGGTGTGTTAGTTACAGAGAACTGTTTCTCAGTACACTCTATGTCCTGGGTATTAGATACCAGATCGGGATCCCACATATGTAATATGTTACATGGTCTTAGAAAAGGTAGAGGACTGGGGATGGGTGATCATTCCGTAAGAGGAGGGAATGGTGCAAATATTGCAGCCAAAGAAGTTAGCGAATATCACCTTGTATTACCAAATGGTAATACATTGATTCTGTACAAATGCTATTACATACCGACCCTGATATGCAATCTTATATCAGTTTCTTTATTAAGTAAAGAAGGATATAATTTTGTACAGGATAATATTATGAACATCTTCCTGAATCAAAAGTTGATTGGATCAGGCTCGATAAATAATAGCATATACATTCTAAATCAAACCACGGTTCTTAATGTACAAAATACACACAAGAGGAAGAGTACTGAAGTGAACGGATCCTTCTTGTGGCATTGTAGACTAGGTCATATCAATGCGACACGACTCGCTAAGTTACATAAGAATGGATATTTGAATCCATTCGAATTATTATCTTATGAAACTTTCCAGTCATGTCTCAAAGGCAAGATGACCAAAACTCCGTTTATTGGACACGGAGAAAGAGTTAAGGAACTCTTGGGACTGATACATAGTGATGTATGCGGTCCCATGTCTACACACGCCAGGGATGATTCATCGTACTTCATTACATTCATTGACGATCTCTCAAGATACGGACATGTGTTCCTGTTGAAACGCAAGTCTGAAGCTTTTGATAAATTCAATGAATATAAGCACTTAGTCGAAAACCAAATGGGTAAAAGTATTAAAATCCTTCGATCTGATCGAGGAGGAGAATACTTGAGCAATGAGTTCCGGGACTATCTAAAAGAGAATGGGATTCTCTCTCAGCTTACTCCTCCGTATACACCACAACACAACGGTGTATCGGAACAGAGGAATCGCACCCTATTAGATATGGTGCGCTCTATGATGAGCACCGCTGAGTTGCCAATTTCCTTTTGGGGTTATGCGCTTGAGATAGCAGCATACCTATTGAATCAAGTTCCATCTAAATCTGTACCTACCACACCATATGAGATATGGAGTGGGAAAAGACCATTTCTTAAACGAGTTAAGATATGGGGTTGTCCGGCCTATGTCAAAAGGCAAAATCCGGACAAACTCGTGGCACGGTCAGTTCTTTGCAAGTTTATGGGATATCCTAAACATTCACATGGATATCTTTTCTACCACGGCGAGGAATAAAAATTGTTTGTTTCTCGACATGCCACCTTTTTAGAAAAGGAATTTCTTGCAAAGGAAATTAGTTGCAACGAGGTAGAACTGGAAGAAATTCTGGCTACACAAACTGCAACTGAAGATTTAGAGGAACCAGAGGATTCGATAGCTCCCAACGAACCTCAGCCTCTCCGCCGATCTAGTAGGGTTCCTCATCCACCTAAGAGATACTAGGGTTTTCTCATTGATGGTGGGAGTGAGGATTGCATCATGGAAGATGATGACCCAACTATCTTCGAGCAGGCTATCACGAGTGGGGACTCTGTGAAATGGCTAGATGCAATGCGATCTGAGATGAAATCCATGTACACCAACAAAGTATGGACTTTGGAAGTTGCTCCTGAAGGGGTAAAACCCATTGGGAGCAAATGAATCTTTAAGAAGAAACTTGGTGTAGATGGAAAAGTTGAGACTTTCAAAACTAGACTTATTGCAAAAGGTTTTCGTCAACAACCAGGTATGGATTATGATGAAACATTTTCTCCAATGGCTATGCTTAAGTCCATCCAGATCCTACTTGCCATCGCTGCATACCATGACTACGAAATCTAACAAATGGATGTTAAAACCGCCTTTCTAATTTAGAAGAGTGTGTGTACATGACTCGGCCAGAGGGCATCGTGGATAGTGGGAGCAGCGGGAAGGTGTGCAAGCTGCTTAAATCCATCTACGGATCAAAGCAGGTATCGCGGAGTTGGAACATCTGTTTTGATGCGGTAGTCAAAGAGTTTGACTTCATCAAAAACGTAGATAAACCTTGTATATACAAGAAGGTGGTAGAGAGTAATGTTTTCTTCCTCGTATTGTACGTGGATGACATACTCTTGATAGAAAATGATGTTCCTATGATGCATTCGGTCAAGCTCTTCTTATCACAAAGATTCTCAATGAAAGATCTAGGTGATGCCTCCTACATCTTGGGAAATAAGATCTATAGGGATAAATCTAAACGGATACTGGGATTGTCCTAATCTAGGTACATTGACACCATAGTAAAGAGGTTTAGTATGAAAGAATCTAAGCGTGGGAATTTACCTACGAACACAGCACTCACTCTCTCCAAAGAGATGTCTCCTAAAACTGATTTGGAGAGAGTTCGCATGCAAGGGATACCCTATGCTTCGGCAGTAGGCTCTATCATGTACGCGATGCTATATACCAGACCCGATACAGTATACTCACTAAGTGTAGTGAGTAGGCATCAAGCAGATCCAGGAGAGAGTCACTGGACAGCTGTGAAGAACATTCTCAAGTACTTGAGAAGGACTAAAGAGATGTTCTTGGTGTATGGTAACGGAGAACTCCAAATGGAGTCCTTTACCGATTCGAGCTTCCAGAGTGATAAGGACAACTCTAAGTCGGTCTCAGGATTTGTCTTTACCTCAATAGAGGGGCGGTTTGTTGGAAGAGTTCCAAACAGAAAACCGTGGCGGACTCGACGATGGAGGCTGAATACATCACTGCTAACGATGCTGCCAAAGAGGCTGTCTGGATGAAGAAGTTCATAAACGAACTTGGAGTGGTTCCGTCCATCGAGCATCCAATACCTTTGTATTGTGATAACAATGGAGCAGTGGCTTTGGCTAAGGAACCCGGGTCCCATCAGAGATCCAGGCATATTCTGAGGCGGTATCACCTGATCCGGGAGATAGTTGATCGCCAGGAGATCGAGGTCGGGAGAGTTGACACGAAGAAAAACACAGCGGATCCACTCATGAAGGCCATACCCCAGATACAATTTGAGAGACTCTTCGGGATGTTGGGTATGAGATACTACAACAACTGGCCTTAGTGCAAGTGGGAGATTGTTAGTTATGTGTATGCCCAAGAGGCAATTATTGTACATATGATGTATATTATAGTGGATGCTTGGACATATATAGAGAGGACTTTCTTGCTCGACATGATAGTATCCTATCCGGTTGCTCTTTGTCTTAACATGTAGATTTGTATTGTGATACTGTCTTGCTCTCACATGTTGATAAAGCCTTTAGGATGTGTACTTGATTCCTAGGACTATGATGGAGATCATACTAGTGGGGCCACGGTAGTCCACAAGTACATCCTTTAATTGTTCCTAGTCATGGGTGTATCGAGACAGGGCATCGATATTCCAGAGTAGACTAGCGTATACGCTTCTTGGCCTATATGATGGGCGATGGATGATCCCACATCCATTGGTGTTTGACATCAAAGATAGTATACAGGTGCTCAGTGGAGACTGTGTACACTGAACGGACTCGCCGAGAACTCCTAGTTGGTATTATACCTATCGTCAGATAGAAGTTCTCTGGTGACACTGGTACAGGTTAGTTTGTAGACCTGAGATCGTCATAGAGTCTTGTGTGATTCCCAGTGTACTTTGATTTCCACCTTACCACATTCAAGAAAACGTGCAAAACGGTGGCTTTTTGGTACAGTCCCGAATCACATGGAGGCAATGAGCGATAGGAAGGGTTTTGTCTCTCCCGGTATTTGGGGTTGATGTTGCGCTGTGCTCGATTGGCTATAACAGGAAGTCCCTGGCCAGGGTTGATACGGATATCTACTGGTAAGTGTTATCAGTAGTTTCTCAATCCGTTATGAGCCTCACATCAGCACGACTTATCGGTTACTGGGGTCTGACGTTAACCACCCCTAGACTGGATATACGGCATATCAGATGAAGAGACTGGACTGTACGGTAGTGTTACTGACAGGCTTTACAGGAGTTAGAGCGGGCTTACTTATTGATCTTCTAATCGCTCAATACTCGGGTAGCCGTTACGTCCAGCTAGTACCGCCGACGGCTTGTGGGTGCTTGATATGATCATCACCTACTGCCGGCGTATTGACGAGTCTTTAGAGTCCTACACAAAGGTTTTACTGGCTCAGGCAAAACGAAGTAGGAGCACATATGTGATATGTGCGGGACCGAGATTATTACGCATATGTGATACCGTATTCTATTCTCGCGATATGTGATATCGGTCGGTTATATGTGATATAGCCGGGCTGTCGAATCAAGTGTTGATTCGATAAGTTGATACAAATAATATTAGTCGGTTGTATGTGATATAGCAGGATTATTAAATCAAGTGTTGATTTAATGATTTAATGTATAATTATATATTTGATATATTAATTTACATTAACTAATATTTGCTCACTTAAGCATTTCTTTTTCTCACATGTGCACACTTGATATATATGTGATATATATTATTTGTATTTTCTTTTTGTGTCATGCTTGATGATACACACTACATGGGTGTATGAGACTCACACCATACTTATGATAATGTGAGGTTTATTTATTTAAAGTAAATCCAAATTAGATAGAAATTGGTCACATGGCATGAAACTTGTGGAAGCTTGTAGATGCATTGAGTTAGTCCACTAATTTTGTTTTACTTAAGATATTTATTAACCCAACCATTATCTAAACTCATGGTTAAGTCTCTACAAGAGTTATATGAGATATTTCTCGCTCATGGTTTCCATTCACTCTCTCATCCATTATTTTGCTTTTTCTTCTTCATCAAGAGCTTAGCTCTCTAGGTTTTTGAGAGGAGAAGAAAAGGAGTGAGAATATTAATTCTAAAGTGAGCAAAAATCCTACTTCATCATCCTCTACTAGATTATCTATTTAGTTTAGGGTGTTAGCTTCACTAATCCCTAATTAGTGAAGAAGTAGCTTGGATTGGTGTCTCCTCGACGTAGATCATCATCGGCCTCGAAGACTTCATGCAAGCTTATTCCTTTTATCTTGTGGAGCCGTACTAGAGTCCGGGAGATCACTACTTGGAGAGAAGGGCTACTACACGGAGCTATTGAAGTGAAGGACCGGTCTACAAAGGTTGTATTCCATATTCATTTAGATGTAAGCTAGTTTACATGTTGTATTGTCTAAATCTCTAGTTAAGATTCTAGAGTTAGGGTTGTTTAGCATGGAAAATTTTTGAAAATAAAATGGACGATGCCTCCCGAAACATTGCTATCGTGCCAAGCAATCCTACACCTGAGGCTCAAGAGAATTGGTCCCGCTTAAACCTATATTTACTAGGGTCCTGAATGTAAATTAATATAACTTGAGGGGTTTTATGAAAAATAGTTTTAGTATACTTTCAAAATAAACCTCAAGTATTTATTTATTGTATTTAGGGTTTTCATGGATGTAATATTTAAAATTGAGGTATTCTAGTGAATAAATACCTAGTTGAATAGTTCATGTTATTTTTTGTAAATTTTACCTGTATGGATTCTTAATGGTATTTTCATAGAAATGTAATTCTTTTCTTTTGTTTAGAACACATGGAATATATTATATATTTAAAATAGATGGATTGATAATATTTATATATAATTATTAAAATAAAATTTATTTATTAAATAGAAATCACGTTTTTCTTAAAAATTGCATTAAAAATTCCATCGAGATCGTATGCTTCGTGAGGAGATCTGCATCTCACTCTACTAGTCCGATGGATGTACGATAACCCATACCAACCGAATCGGATTTCCCAAAATAGGTTGTAGAGGTATAATTGCATGGAATTTAAATAATACAATTTACAGAATACGATTTTTAATAGTTTATGGTATTTTAATGTAAAAGTCGTATTTGTAACAAAAGTATTGTTAAAAGGAAAATCGTGCTATGTCATGATGCGTGTTGTGGGAGGTAGGTCATTACCTCATGAGATTTTCTAGAGGTAATATAAGTATGAATGATTAAAAGGTGTCATTTGTAACTTTATGGTATTTAAGCATAAAAGTGTGATAAAAGTTGTTTTACTTGGAGTTTTGAAATGAAACTTGTATATAATTATTGTTTAACGTTTAACAAACAAAGTATAATGATTTAGATAATTAGTTCTTAAGAAAAGTTATTATTTTAAAATGTTTTAGAAATGAATGTCGATATAACTCCACTTACCGACATCATTGAAAAGAAGAAGTTTTGAGATGTGAAAAGGAGAGAAGAGAGGGAACTTACAAGTTTAGCGTTTAGAGGATAGATTGATGAAAGAATTGGGAGATTCGTGGAGTCGCGGGGTCACCGGAATCGTCTTAAATCGTCGCTGGAACTTGACCTAGTGCTAACTCCACTTCTATTTTTTTTTTCCTTGGAAAATTTTGAGGATTTTTGCCAATAGATTTCAGAATGAAGAGGGCTAGGGTATGGGGTTATATTTATAGGGTAGAATTAAGATTTTGAGAATTGAAAAGAGAATTAAAAATGCATTAAAATAGGATCAAAGAGGTGAATTTAATTTCTCTGTTAATTTACAGCAAAATCAAACAGAAGAAGAGTAGTGGAAGTAGGCCAAACGACTGGGGTGCAGAGTATGGGAGCATTACCGATGGGGGGCCCGGCGCTACCGACCCAATTCCTCATCTCGCAGGCCATCAAGTGGAGGTAAGGCTCTAGATCGATGCCACGTGTCCTAGTCTGTATAAATATCCTTTTGCATATGTTTATTTAATCTGACTTTTCATTTTTACGTGTATTGCACGTGTAAACTTTTGGGCTTCCAAAAAGTTTAAAAGAAAAATCTGTAAAAATATATGTGGCTGATGGGATTCGAACACATGGGCTATATCACAGTAGTGCAAGGTTTTACCAATGAGCTACAAGTTGTTTCTTGCTGTTCATAAACAATTTTAATTTATAACTTGTGCTCAGGCTTGAAACTCTATTCTGTACATTAATTTGAAAATTTTTGTACAAATGAAATTGGAGTCGTTACATTTTACCCTCTTTACAAAAATTTCGTCCTCAAAATTTACAATTATTTGAGGATTAGTTTACAAACAAGTAAGGGTATCTTGCACGCATATCGTCTTCTCGTTCCCACGTTGATTCTCCTGGTGAGTCTTTTCTCCACATCACTCGGACCAAGTTTACTTCCTTATTCCTAAGTGACTTTACCTTTCTGTCCAGGATTTCAACGAGTTGCTGCTCACAAGATAATTTTGTCTGTACAGTGAGCTCGGAGTGATCAAGGATGTGGCTGGGGTCGCTCACATATTTTCGAAGTTGGGATATGCGGAATACATTGTGCGCTCCTTCCAATGAGGGTGGAAGTGCCAAAAATATGCCGCTTCTCCGACTTGTTCGAGTATGTCGAACTGTAACAACCGAGTTCATTTATACCTAGTCCAGTTTCCGTATGTATTTATCTGTGGTATTTTATTTATTTATCGTGTTTGGGTGCGAATGGTATTTTTACATTTTACATTGCATTCGACCCGACCCGCTTGCTTGAAACTTGTTTGATTCATATTTATGAATCACCCTGACTTGTTATGTAGACTTATGCATTTTCAACTTTATCGCATACTGGCATTTTATCTGGCATGGCATCTTTTACCATATAACATTTTAAGTCACGTAAAATAATTTAAAATTTCTTTTCATAGCCTGTATGATACCCCTAACCCCGTGGTAGCATCCGCGCATCTTGTTCTCGTCCCGTTCAGTGAAACGGACGTGTTTAGATGGCTACGCGCACGTACGTACATCCGTTCTTGGGGGTATGCAATTTCGTTACCCGAGCATTCGTTTTATAATTTGGTCGTCGTATATATTTTTCATATTTTAAATCTGAATTTTTAGACCCGACCCGAACGTGTTTTGGTTTAAGTTTGTAATTGCCAAAATCTCAAACCGACTAATATTATATTCTAGTATTTCAAACTGTTAACAAACTTTAAACAAACAAAATATATTTTATATATTCTTTATCACAGCAACTCTCTCTGCCTCTCTCTCTAAATATATTCTAATATTTTTCTAAATCTAATTTTAACAGTCTCTCTCTCCCTCTCTCCCTCTCTCTCTCTGCACACACATACATATTTTTTTTTTACGCTCATTAATGACCCCATACATGTTCCTCTCTCTTCTCCCTCGTGCTCGTGCCGCGAGAGCGAAACCCAAACCCTAACCTTGCCTCCTCGTCGCCGACGCCGCCTCCGCAATCTCGTCTCCGCCTGACCCCCGACCTCGTCTCCTCTCTTCTCCCATCACCATCATCATCGATCTTCTCCTTCACCAAGCACCTATCAAAACTCACCCCGTCAGCCTTCGACCCTCGACTTCATCACCCTGTGCGCACCTCGCCAACCTCGTCTACTCTATCATCGGCGAGCCCCTGCAACTTCCGAGCACCTCATCGCAGAAGCACACCGCACTCATCTCCTTCTTCAACCTCGACTCCCTCAACTGCTGATCAAGACCACCACCATCCTCGCCGGAGGCAACTTGGAAGCCCTAGCCGAGCACAGGTCCAAGGCCGAGATCGTGTTGGGTCATGTTCATGTCTTCGTCGCATTGTGTTCACGTCTTCATCGCGCCGTGTTGTTTCCATGACCTTCGTCTTCGTCGTTCCGTTCATCACATCTGTCTCTGAGATCGCCGGAGCCGTGACCGTCACTGCCATTCCAGACGATTCAGTGGACGTCCCCTACCTGCGTGGTCACATTCGTGCATTGCCTGGTCCTGTTCCGTACGCGCTAGCGTGCATCGAGACTTTTACCGACTTTGGACATTGCCGTGCGTATCCGTATCGCGATCCATCGAGACAAGTGAAACTTGCTACATACTATTCATAATATTTTATATTTATATGATTACATGTTACACCTATATATTTAATCTAATGTCTCATGTTACATTTTAACATTCGATGTCCATTTTATCATTTTAGATTCATAACTCGGAACATACCATGTTGCATTTTGATTTACTATACCTAGTACCCATATCCGTATTTCAATCACATAATAATTAGTTACATAGCCCATAGTACCCTTTTAAATAGTTTATCACTGTTCAAACACCTGTTTGCATCCATCTCGTCTAATATACATGTTATTGCAACCATAGATCACTTGAATATATAATATTATAATATTAACATTCCACATTTGATATATTGTACTTTAATTAGTATTGGAACTTTAACTTTAACCCTAGCCATAACTGTGCATCTATATACCTTAATCTGTATCTGATTGCATTTCACATTACAGTGTTCCATTTTATTGTTCCACTAGTACCCCATGCTTGTTTTGTTTACCCATGCTTATGTTAGTTTGATTATGAACACCCACATAACATTTTGTGCACCCCTGACATGACTTGATACACTACTACTTGATACGACTTGATACCGTGCACTTCTTGACATGATTGGATTTATATGCACTACTTGACTTGACCTGATGTACCATAGCTTGACCTGTTACCTGATCTTGTGATTAATGCCAACAAACCTGACCTGTTGTCCATTACGGACATTTCCTGTTGTCTATCCAGACAAACCTGTACCTGCCTGATCCTGTGTTGGGATTAGCTCCAGATTATTTAATACCTGATTTTGAACACATATAACTTGGGGGTATTGGGAAATCAATGATAAAACCTGACTTGTAACTCGACAGTTCGCTACCTTTACTGATCAATTTTAGAGGCTAGGCCAGCCTTGGGATGATGCTACTGACATCATCCATCGTTACCCACTACCTTTTTAGAGGCTAGACCAGCCTTGGGATGATGCTATTGACATCATTCATCGTTACCCCTTTTCCTTTTAGTGCCTAGCGGCATATCTTGGTTTCAGCCCGAGAATCTTCACCGTGATCCCGGGCACGCACAGGATACTATTGAGTTACATCGATGATTCATCAAATTGATTTCAAAGACTTCAGAGTAGTTAACCCAATAGACCAGTTTAGATTACTCACTGCATACTACCTTTCACTGCCCTGATTTATATTGCTGTTACACCTGCTTTACCTTTTATGATCATACTTGCATGTTTCGCTACCCTGTTTATATATTATTGCTTGATATTATGACGCGCTGACGTCTGGGTTTTGCATGGCCCAGATCCTCTACCTTTGTTGCCGACTAATCAGGAGCATTGCCGCTGTTAGACCGAGCGGTGAGGATCCTGTTGGTATCCAGTTTTACTTTCCAGGTATTTTATTTATTGGATCTTTTGCTTCCGCATATTATATTATTTCATGATTCATTTATTCTGGCTTATGGACATATACTAGATAGTTTTAGTTTACTTTCCTGTTCTTGATATCTCTACAGCCGTAATGTGACTGTGGAAGGATTTTTCCTATCCACAGGTAGCATGGTTGGCTATGTCACGTGTCTATCCTAGCATACTCTGGGAAGCAGGGCGTGACACGAACGTTCCAATGTATCTTGGACTGAGCTTACCTCTCTTGCCAAAGCGAATTACTCCATGATTTGGAGAGATCATTAAGAATATATGATCTTCCAGCTCGAACTCCAGGTGTCGGCGCTTTGCATCAGCCCAGTGCTTCTGTCGGTCTTGGGCTATGCGTATTCTTTCCCTGATCGTGTGAACTATGTTCACAGTCGCTAGATCATCTCTGGTCCAAGGAGCTCCCTAGCTCCAATGTCGTCCCAACTTAATGATCATCGACACTTCCTTCCATAGAGAGCTGCAAACGGTGCCATACCAATACTCGTTTAGTAGCTGTTGTTGTATGAAAACTCCACAAGATGCAGGTGATCTTCCCACGATCCTCCGAAGTCTAACATACATGCTCTTAGCATATCTTCAAGAATTTGAATCGTTTGCTCAGACTGACCATCTGTTGCGGATGATAAGCTGTGCTGAAGTCCAGACTTGTTCCCAGCCTAGCTTGCAGACTCTGTCAAAACTGCGATCGGAATCTAGTGTCACGATCGAAGACAATGCAAACCGGTACTCCATGTAATCTCACGATCTTCTGCATGAGTTCTTGGGTATCAGAAATAGTAAACTATGAAGAGTTAAATATTACTTAAATTCAAACTTACTTCCATGTACTTCTTTGCTAGTGTCTCGGTAGATTGGCCAACTCAAAATGGGATGAAGTGAGCCGACTTTGTGATTCGATCCACAATAACCCATACCGCATCGTTACCTTTCATGTTGCGAGGAAGTGCAGTTATGAAGTCCATGGTGATGTGTTGCCACTTCCATTCTGGAATAGGTAACAGTTGAAGTAACCCAGCAGTCCTGTGATGTTCAGCTTTTACTTACTGACACACCAAGAATTTGGCTATGCTTCTGGCTACTTCACGCTTCATTCCATACCACCAGTAATATTGTCGTAGATCTTTGTACATCATTGTACCACTAGGGTGTACTAAGTATAGGGAGCCGTGAGCATCTTTCATCAACTATTCCCGAACAGGACATTATGGTATACACAATCTGCTTCCGTATCTCAAAGATCCGTCTTCATGGATGATGAAGTCTGTTCTAAGTCCACTTTCTACTTGTTCTCTGATCTTTTGCAACTTGGCATCACTTGCTTGAGCTATTTTGATCTGATTGACAATAGTAGATTGAACTTGTAAGTTCATCAACTTTGAAGTATTACCTGGCATAACCACTTCTATCTCCATATTGTGTAATTCTTGTTGAAACTTCCACTGTGCGGTGAGATTCATTGATAGTGGTTGGCGACTAAGTGCATCAGGAACTATATTCACTTTCTCTGGATGATATTGTAGGTTGATGTCGAAGTCCGCCATAAGTTCTAGCCATCTTCTCTGCCGCATGTTCAACTCTTTCTGAGTAAACACATATTTCAGACTTTTGTGGTCTGTGTATATATTTACTCATTCTCCAAGCAGATAATGACGTCAAATTTTCAGTGCAAATATAACGGCCGCCAACTCTAGATCATGCGTTGGATAATTGCGCTCATGAATCTTCAACTGTCATGATGCATAAGCTATAACTTTTCCTTACTGGTGTAGAACATATCCTAATCCCTTACCGGATGCATCGCAATGCACAACAAAACCTCCAGATTAGTCCGGTATTACAAGAATAGGCGCTGATATCAATCTTGACTTGAGTTCTACAAAAGCTTGTTCACATGCTTCTGACCACACGAATGCTTCATCTTTACGTGTGAGCTTGGTCTGGAGTGTTGCAATCTTCGAAAAGCCTTCTATGAATTTTCGGTAGTATCCTGCTAAACCCAAGAAACTTTTAATTTCCTTCACTGTCTTTGGTGTCAGCCATTCGCTTATTGCTGATACTTTAGCTGGATCCACAGAGATTCCTTCGCCTGAAACGATATGTCCGAGAAATCCGACTTGATCTAGCCAAAATTCACACTTTCTATACTTGGCATAGAGTTGATGTTGTTGCAAAGTCTCCAGGAAAATCCTCAAATGTTCAGCGCGCTCTTTCCGATTCTTTGAATATATTAGGATGTCTTCGATGAAAATAACAACAAACCTGTCTAGGTACTCTCGGAAAACTTGGTTCATTAGATTCATGAATATGGCTGGTGCATTGGTCACTCCAAATGGCATCACTAGAAACTCATAGTGACCGTAGCGAGTCTTGAATGCCGTCTTCGGAATATCAGACTCCTTGACCTTCACCTGATGATAACCCGAACGAAAATCTAACTATGAGAAAATGCAAGACCCACTTAGCTGATCGAACAGATCGTCGATTCACGGTAGTGGATACTTGTTCTTTATCGTGACTTTGTTCAGAGCTCGGTAGTCAATGCACATTCTGTATGAACCTTCCTTCTTCTTCACAAGCAAGAGTGGAGATCCCCAACTTTAAGTACTGGGATGAATCAATCCTTTCTTCAAAAGTTCGTCCAGCTGAGTACGGATCTCCTTCAATCCTTTAGGACTTAAGTGATATGGTGCTTTGATCACCGGTTGTACACCAGGTACTAAGTCAATACTGAATTCAAGAGATCGATCGGGAGGCAAACCTGAGATGTCTTCAGGAAATACATTTTCGAAATATCGAACAACCTCTGGCTTGTTTTTTTCAGCTTGTATTGTTGCAACCACTGCCTTCTTTGGTTTAGCTTTGTAAGTGCTAGGCTCCAGTGTACGGTCTCCACTCTTGAAATAAAAGACCGGATGGTCTGTAATCTCGAACACTACCTCTTTTGACGACAGTCGATGGTAGCATAGAAAGTTCTTAGCCAGTCCATACCCAAGACTACGTCAAAGTTCGGTATGTCCAGCACCTTGAAGTTAGCATAAAATTCTCTGCTGCAGACGACCTCTGGACACAGGTCATATCCCAAAGTTGCCTTTAGAATGTTGTTCCCTAAACTGAGATTCCAACTGGATACGAGCGGTTTAACTGGAATCGCATGAGTTTGGACGAACTGTTGCAACATAAAGCAGTGTGATGATCCAGTATCGAAGAGTGCTAGAGCAGAAAGTGAGGCTACTAGGATTGTACCTAAGTTATGTGGGATATGTTTAGGTATAAGAAAAGATATATATGGATGTACACAAGTATTTAACAGATTTGAAAGATGGGAAGTTACCAGTGATGACTTGGCCATTGGTTTCAACTTCTTCAACAGTCATTGTTAAATCCTGACGTCGAGGTACGTTCCTCCTTGCTGGGAGAGCATTCCTCTGTCCGTTCCTCTGTCCTTGAGGTAGCTTCCTTTGTGCTTGATGGAACTAACGAGGAGGAGGTGCAGTAGGTCCATGAGGAGGTGGAGCCAGGAGAGCAAGTCGAGGTGCAGGTGCCCAAATAGCTGGCCGCTACGGATAAGTGATGGCTGGCCTGGAGGCTAGATTCGGATTGAGTCTACGGGGACATGCACCAATGTCGTAAGTGGATGAGCCGCAGACCAAACACAGGCCATTTGCATACCTAAAATCTTTCACCAAGTGTCTATTCCTCCTGCAGTAGGTGAAAAAGTCTGGACTGGGCCGGTTAAAGGTTACTCCCGGTCTCCTTGGTATAAATGGTGGCCTGGAAGAGGCTCCTCCTGCCATCTGAGTAGCAGGGCGCTTCATACCGGCAGATTGAGGCCCGCCCTTCTTATATCTTCGGGTAGCCTTCAAAGATAAATCATAGGTTGGGAAATCCCCTGTAGTTAAAGCAGCTTGGATCAACTGGTCCAACCCTTGCTGAAATCGTCTGCCCTGTCTCAGCAGTCGATATTAGATGTGCTGCGAACCTGTTATGGTCTCGTGTTAGCTGTGTAGTATCTGATATTAGAAAACTTGAATATTTGATATATCTCTTACCTGCTCAGCATGGTGAATTCAGCGTCATACTCAGCCACAAATTTGGTCCACATAGAGCCTTGTTGCAGGTGGATGAATTGCTGCTCCATGTAAAAACGAGCAGTCTCAGGAAAATATTTCGCATTGAACATTTCACGAAATGTCTTCCATTCGATCGGCTGGGTAAGTCGGCTTTATTCATCCTTCCACCATACCCTGGTATTGTCTGTAAGTTGCAGCTTTGTAACCCTTACCCAAGCAATATCTGGCACTTGTGCTGCTGCCATATCGTCCTCAATCGACTGAGCCCATTCCTCTGCCTCCAAAGGGCTCTCTTTCCTAGAGAAATATTTAAGGTGCAGTGCCCGAAATTGTTTCACACCGGGGGTCTCAGCTTATGGGCGATTCAGGAGGATGGCAGTCTGCTGCTGCTGTCCCTCCAAGAGACTCTTGATCGTCTCAAGTAATACCGTCTGCTCGTTGATAGGAGCTGCTACGGTAGGTGTAAGTGGAAGAAGTATTGGTAGGGTGTTGCCATTGACGTTCATGCTCGTATTGTTGGGAGAATCCATAACCTTTGAAAGAAAAAATAGAGTTATGATAGATTCAAGGAATATGAAATGTAAAGAATGTTTAGTTGCTGATTCTTATAATTCTTATGACTTATATTGCTTAGGATTCCATGCAGAACTGACCCTACATGGTTATGTAGGTTTCCACGCAGAATTGACCTACATGGGCCACCAACAAAACCTGTCACGCCCCGCTTCCCAGTGTACGGGGAAGAGGACGTGGCAGGGACACAACGTATTTACTCAGAAATAAACACGTTAAGCGTAAATAAGCAATATAAAAGTAAAGCGCAAGAATGACAAGAGATGTAATGAACCAGCAACTTTTTTAATTTATATTCATTATTTGTATACACTGGAAAGTAAAATACAATAATGGAAAGCGATGCCTAAACAGTGGTAAATGAACTGTAAGTAAAGTAAGTACAGGCGAACTAAAACTCTGAATCCTCAGTAAAGTGCTCCAAATCGTCCTGGCTAGGCTCAATCTTCTAAGAGTCGGGTCCTCCTGCCAACATTCCAAAGAAAGAAGAGATAGGAATGTTGTCAGCGAACAATCGCTCGGTAAGTCCTAAAAGAGAAATATATCAAGTAAAAGGAATAGATCTGGTAATTTATCTGTTTTTGTTATACTAACATAGTTTTTTGTAGTTTGGTACAGAATGTATCAGTGTATACGAGAGGAGTCTAACTATCCATGGACTAAGGTATACGGAGCACAAGGACCCGTCAAGCCACGGAACGGATATTCAGGTTAGGTGTATTATGGTGACCGTGTCGTGCCACTTCGAATACATTCCGTACCAATCTACCCCGTTAAAACCCCGCAATGCATATTGTATTGATTGTAATGATTTATTGTATAAGACTTGCCGCAACCATGGTATAAGTTGTTCATTTAAACGGATCGAATGTAAACGGATAGTCGTGTAGTTAAGTTCAAAATATATCCATGGTTCGGTCCAGTCGAGTCATGTTGCATGTTCATGTTCAAGTGTTCATGCTTGATACATTGGATTCATGTTTAAATGGAGTTATGGTTGGAATCATATTTGGATTATATCCAGATTAGACTAAGACTCAGATTGAGTCAGACACTTTAAACAGATTTGAGTCCTGAATTAGGTTTAGGAGTTATCGGTAACTACTGCATATTGACGGCAGGATTTGTGACTTTTTCCAAGCTAATTACCATTTATAACCCCGTTTTAGTTTTTTTACCTTAAATAGGCAAGCACCTACTTTCTCCGGCTCCGTGAGGCTTAAGAGAATTGGTCCCGCTTAAACCTATATTTACTAGGGTTCTTAATGAAATTAATATAACTTGAGGGATTTTATGAAAAATAGTTTTATTATATTTTCAAAATAAATTTCAAGTATTTATTTATTGTATTTAGGGTTTTCATGGATGTAATTTTTAAAGATGAGGTATTCTAGTGAATAAATACCTAGTTGAATAGTTCATGGTATTTTTGTGTAAATTTTACCTGTATGGATTCTTGATGGTATTTTTATGGAAACTTAATTCTTTTCTTTTGTTTAGAAACACATGGAATTTATTATATATTTAAAATAGATGGATTGACAATATTTATATATAATTATTAAAAATAAAATTTATTTATTAAATAGAAATCACATTTTTCTTTAAAATTGCATTAAAAATTCTATCGAGATCGTATGCTTCGTGAGGAGATCTGCATCTCGCTCTACTAGTCTGATGGATATGCGATAACCTGTACCAAACGAATCGGATTATCCAAAATAGATTGTAGAGGCATAATTGCAAGGAATTTAAATAATACAATTTAAAGAATACGGTTTTTAATAGTTTATGGTATTTTAATGTAAAAGTCGTATTTGTACCAAAAATATTGTTAAAAGGAAAATCTTGCTATGTCATGATGTGTGTTGTAAGAGGTAGGTTATTACCTCGTGATATTTCCTAGAGGTAATATAAGCAAGAATGATTAAATGATGTCATATGTAACTTCATGGTATTTAAGCGTAAAAGTGTGATAAAAGTTGTTTTACTTGGAATTTTGAAATGAAACTTGTATATAATTATTGTTTAATTTTTAACAAACAAAGTATAATGATTTAGATAATTAGTTCTTAAGAAAAGTTGTTATTTAAAAAAGTTTTAGAAATGAATGTCGGTATAACTCTACTTACCGATATCATTGAAAAGAAGAAGTTTTGAGATGTGAAAAGGAGAAAAGAGAGGGAACTTACAAGTTTAGGGTTTAGATAAGAGGTTGATGAAAGAATTGGGAGCTTCGTGTAGTCGCGGAGTCTCCGGAATCATCTCGAATCGTCGCCGGAACTTGACCTAGTGCTAATTCCACTTGCACTCTTCTTTGCCTTGGAAAATTTTACGGATTTTTGCCAATAGATTTCAGAATGAAGAGGGCTGGGATGTGGGTTGTATTTATAGGGTAGAATTAGGGTTTTGAGAATTGAAAAGATAATTAAAAATTCTTTAAAATAAGATTAAAGAGGTGAATTTAATCTCTCTGTTAATTTACAGAGAAATCAATCAGAAGAGGAGCGGTGGGGGTAGGCCAAATGACTGGGGTGCAGAGTATGGGAGCATTACCGACGGGGGAGCCCGGCGCCACCGGCCTAATTCCACTTCTCGCCGGCCATCATGTGGAGGTGGGGCTCTGGATCGATGCCACGTGTCCTAGTCTATATAAATACCCTTTTGCACATGTTTATTTAATCTGAATTTTCATTTTTACGTGTATTGCACGTGTAAACTTTTGGGTTTCCAAAAAGTTTAAAAGAAAAATCAGTAAAAATATATGTGCGGATGGGATTCGAACACAGGGGCTATGTCACAGCAGTGCAAGGCTTTACTAATGAGCTACAAGTTGTTTCTTGCTGTTCTTAAACAATTTTAATTTATAACTTGTGCTCAGGTTTGAAACTCTATTCCGTACATTAATTTGAAAATTTTTGTACAAATGAAATTGGAGTTGTTACATATATAGAGGACTTTCTTGCTCGACATGATAGTATGCTATCTGGTTGCTCTTTATCTTAACATGTACACTTGTATTATTATACTGTCTCTCTGATATATGTTGATAAAGCCCTTAGGATGTGGAGCTCTTCCGACAGATCGCCCTTCCATTGAGAGTAAAGACATAACCCGATATGGACTTGGAGTCATCCTTGTCACTCTGGAAGCTGGAGTCGGCGAAGGACTCAATCTGGAGGTCTTTACTGCCGTACACCAAGAACATCTCCTTAGTCCTTTTCAGGTACTTGAGAATGTTTTTAACTGCTGTCCAGTGCTTCTCCCCAGGGTTTGACTGATACCTGCTTACCACACTCAGTGAGTATGCTACATCTGTTTTGGTACACAACATCACATACATTATAGAGCCTACCGCAGAAGCGTAGGGTATAATAGTCACGTGATCCCTTTCCAAATCAGTCTTGGGAGACATCTCTTTGGAGAGGGTGATTCCGTGACAAACCGGTAGATTACCGCGTTTTGAATCTTCCATACTAAATCTTTTCAGTATGGTGTTGATGTACCTGAACTGTGAAAGTCCCAATATCCTCTTAGATCTATCACGATAGATCTGGATCCCCAGAATATATGAGGCATCACCCAGGTCTTTCATGAAGAACCTTTGTGATAAAAATCCTTTGACTGATTGTAGCATAGGAATATCATTTCCTATCAGGAGAATGTCATCCACGTACAAGACGAGGAATACCACGGTTCTCGTTACAATCTTACTATAAATACATGGTTCATCTGGATTTTTGATGAAGTCGAATTCCTTGACCGTCTCATCAAAACAGATGTTCCAACTCTGCGATGCCTGATTTAATCCATAAATGGATTTAAGCAACTTGCACATATTTCCGCTGCTCCCACTCTCTATAAAACCCTCCAGCTGATCTATATAAACACACTTTTCCAAATTTCTATTTAGAAAAGCGATCTTTACATCCATCTGCCAAATTTCATAATCGTGGAAGGCAGCAATGGCAAGTAGGATCCGAATAGATTTGAGCATAGCGACTGGAGAAAAGGTTTCATCATAGTCCAAATCAGGTCCTTGACGAAAACCTTTTGCAACAAGTTTAGCCTTATAGGTTTCAACCTGTCCATCTACACCAATCTTCTTTCTGAAGATCCATTTGCAGCCTACAAGTTTTACCCCTTCTGGAGCAATGTCCAAAGTCCATACTTTATTGGTGTACATGGACTCCATTTCGGTCCGCATTGCATCCAGCCATTTTACCGAGTCTCTGCTCCTAATGGCTTGCTTGAAATTAGTTGGCTCATCATCATCGATGATACAATCCTCTTTATCCTCGTCTATGAGAAAACCATAGTATCTCTCGGGCGGATGAGACTGCCTACTTGTCCTACGGAGTGGCACAGGGATGCGCGGTTCCTTTAAAACTTCTGGTTCCTCCATGCTTTCAGTAATAACTTGTGGTTCTGGAATTTCTTCCAGTTCTATTGCGCTCCCAATTATTTCTTTCTCAAGAAATTGAGTTTCCAAAAAGTGGGCATGCCGAGAAACAATGACCTTTTGTTCCTCCGCATAATAGGAAAGATACCCTATGGGGTTCTTTGGGTATCCCACAAACTTACACAGTACTGAGCGTGTCTCAATCTTGTCCGTATGCTGCTTTTTGACAAAAGCTGGACATCCCCATATCTTTAGATATTTAAGATAGGGTTTCTTTCCACTCTACATTTCATATGGTGTAGTAGGCACTGACTTAGTATGAGCCTTGTTCAAAAGATATGCAGCTAACTCTAGTGCATAACCCCAGAAAGATCACGGTAACTCAGCGTTACTCATCATGGAACGTACCATATCTAATAAGGTGCGGTTCCGCCTTTCCGATACACCATTGTGTTGAGGTGTGTTTAGAGGAGTAAGCTAAGAGAGAATTCCATTCTCTTTTAAGTAATCTAGGAACTCGGCACTTAAGTATTCACCACCTCGATCAGATCTATGTGTCTTGATATTTTTGCCTGTTTGTTTTTCCACTTCATTCTTGTATTCCTGGAATTTCTCAAAAGTCTCGGATTTATGTTTCATCAAGAATACATGTCCATACCTTGAGAAATCATCCGTAGAAGTAATGAAGTAGGAATAACCACTTCTTGCATGTGTAGACATTAGACCACACGTCGCTGTGTATGAGTCCCAAGAGCTCAATGGCTCTTACCCCGTGTCCAGTGAACAGAGTTTTTGTCATCTTTCCTTTGAGACATGATTGACAAGTTGCATAAGACAGATATTCAAACGGATCCAAATATCCCTCTTTATGTAATTTCATCAACCGTGTTTCATTGATGTGACCCAGTCTACAATGTCATAAGAAAGCATAATTTAATTCTAGAGACTTTCTTTTAAATGTGTTCTGGACGTTGAAAACCTAAGCTTGATTTAATACGTATATACCATTATCTAGTGTACCTGGCCCAATCAAATCATGATTAAGGTGGATGTGGACGACATCGCTTACAAATATAAAATCATAACCTTCTTTAGATAGTAAAGATACAGAGATGATATTACATGTTAATTTAGGTACACAAAAACTGTTACGCAAAACCAAAATTTGCCTACTTGTCAATCCTAGGTGATATTCCCCTACGGATACAGCATCAACGCTCATTCCGTTAGCAACCCTGAGAGTCATATCACCTGCCTTGATAACTCTACGGTTTCTCAGAGCCTGCAATGAATTACAGATATGAGATCCTGATCCAGTATCTAGTACCCAGGAAGTAGAGTTAATTGACAGACAGTTTTCAATCATAAACACACCTGAAGCCGAAGCCACAACGTGGTTCGAATCCTGGTTTCTGGCTTTCTAAGCCCTCCAGTTCTTCTTCCAATGGCCTTTTCTGTGACAATAGAAATATTCCTCCTTCACTACTGTCGGCCCCGAAACTTTTGTCTTGCCATTTCCCTCTACCTTACTGACACCGCCTTTCGGCTTGGTGGGGGCCTTCTTTTTCTTCACCTTGGTTTTTGTCTTGGATCTAGAAGAGGAAAATTCCCCAATAAGCAGAGCAGGTGTCTCCCTGGTTTTCTGTAAGGTGCCCTCCGCACTCCTCAACATGTTGAGGAGTTCTGAAAGTGAAACTTCCTTACCCTGAATGTTGAAATTCAAGATAAACTGGACGTAGGTAGAGGGGAGGGACTGTAGAATCAAGTCTGTATATAACTCGTTTTCCAACATGGTCCTAGGGTCCGCGAGCTCTTCAATATAGCTAATCATCTTAAGGACGTGGTCTCCTACAGATTGTTAGGAATATGTATGTCCTAGAGGCCATTATTGTATGATATAGTGGATGCTTAGACATAAATATAGTGGAATTTCTTGCTCGACATGATATTATGCTATCTGGTTGCTCTTTATATTAATATGTACACTTGTATTATTATATTGTCTCTCTGATATATATTGATAAAGCCCTTAGGATGTTGACTTGACTACCAGGACTATAATGCAGATCATACTAGTGGGGGGCCTGGATAGTCCACAAGCACATCCTTTAATTGTTCCTAGTCGAGGAGATATCGAGACAAGGCATCGATATTCCAGAGTAGACTAGTGTGTACGTTTCTTGACCCTGTATGGGGCGATGGTTGATCTCATAACCATTGGTTTTTGACATCAATGATTATACACAGGTGCTCATTAGAGAATGGGTACACCGAACAGGACTCGCCGAGAACTCCTAGATGGTAACATACCTATCGTCAGATAGCAGTTCTCTGGTGACACTAGTACAGGTTAGTCTGTAGACCCGAGATCGTCATAGTGTCTTATGTGGTTCCCACTGTACTTTGATTTCCTCCCTACCCCGGCTCAAAGGAGTCATGCAAACAGATGGATTTTGGGTACAGTCCCGAGTCACATGGAGGAACTGAGCGATATGAGGGGTTTCGTCTCTCCCGGTATAGGGAGTTGATGTTTCGCTATGCTCGATTGTCTATAATAGCAAGTCCTTGGCCAGGGATGATGAGATTTACTGGCAAGTGTTATCAGTAGTTTCTCGAATCGTTATGAGCCACACATCGGCATGACTTATCAAGTTACTGGGGTCTGACGATTCCACCCCTAGACTCGATATGCGATATATCAGACGAAGAGACCGGACTGTACGGTAAGTGTTACTTATAGGCTTCATGGGAGTTTGGAAAAGCTTGCTTGTTAATCTTCTAATCGCTCAATACCTGGGTAGCCGTTACGTCCAGCTAGTACCACTGACAGTTTGTGGGTAACTGATGTGATCATTACCTATTGCTGACGTATTGACGAGTCTTTAGAGTCCCACAAAGAAGTTCCATAGTTCAAGCAAAATGAAGTAGGGCACATATGCTGATATGTGAGGGAGCCTGATTAAATACGAGTATGTGATACCGTATTCTAATCTGGCGACATTTGATATCAGTTAGGTTATATGTGATATAACCGGATTATTGAATCAAGTGTTGATTTGATAATGTGATATACAGATAAACGATATTAGTCGGTTATATATGATATAACCGGATTATTAAATCAAGTGTTGATTTAATAATTTGATATATATTTATATTTGATATATTTATATATTAACTAATATTAATGCTCACTAATTATTTTCTTCTCTTTATATATATTAATATGTGTGTGTGTGAGTGTGTGATATATATGTGATATGTGTGTGTGTGTGTTATGAAGCATGGTTTTTTCTATTTTGAGAAAATAGAAAAATGAGATGGAAAATAAGGAGATATTTGTAGTATGGGTGAAGCATGGCTTTTACATTACTTTATTCATTTGTTTTCACTATAGAAGTATGCTTGCTATATATTATTTGATAATATTCCATGCTTCAATAAGCGAGGAAAATAAAGAGCCATTCTTCACTTGCTTACATGCTTAGCTTATTTTCTACTCTCTCCATCATCATCTTCTTCTTCTTCCAAACCCTAACCCTCACATGAGTTGTGAACTCTAAGGCTTAAGAGAGTTCTGAGTGAGCTAACACTCCTTCTTTATCAACCTACACTCTATTAGCCTGTAAGCATTGGTTATTTCCTTCACTAATGATAGATTTGTGAAGAGGTAGCTTGAACTAGATAAGTATCAAGGTGAATCATCTTCGGCCTTGAAGATCTCGAAGCAAGCTCGTGCATTTCTTCAAGTGGAGCCAAGAGGGGTCGTAGGGACTACTACCCGGAGCTATATAAGTGAAGGACTTAGTTTTAAAAGGTTGTAATCTCTTTCACCTGGTGTAGTTCTTGTTATATCATTGCCTAAACCCTAATAATCTAGTTAGATTCTAGATTAGTGTAGCTTAGCACCCAAGATTTTTTAAACATTGCATGCTTGATGCCGGTATAAACCTAGTGGTGGTACTAAGAAACACTTTTACAGATGATCCGACAGCCAATCTTGCCTGAAACAATTTCTTCGAAGTATCATATCTTGCGATACGAGATTGCTCTCCATATAAATCCTTGGTATGGAGGAAAATGGAAGCTAAGTCCATCTTCTCGTGATGCCTCTGGTGTTCATTATCCATTGAGGCCAGCATGATGCACTTGGCTCTCGCGCTATCTATTTCCCATGTCATACGGATCTCAATATCCGCGACGGTGGAATCTAGACCTAGGACAGCGGGGGCTTTGGTAGTAAGGAAGTAGCCCAGCTTATCATAGGTAATGGCCATCTAGACATTCCTTAGCCAATCTTTATAGTTTGGCCCAGTCAATTTATTTTTATCTAGCAGTAACTTAAGCCCGGTCATCTTGGTCGCTGCTATTAGGAGAGAGAGAAGAACCACTCAGCATGATACTCTTGTAAGTTTAGATTGGTTATTAGTTTATCTAAACAGGATGACTCCAACTGTTTCTCGAATCCTCCTTCAAACCATATAAAAAGAATTGGTCAGGATTAATATCACCCTACAATTCTTGCTTAACCTTTCGGCCAGGCTAGTGCTGATACTTTGAAGAAGGTTTTCCAACGCTTTCGCGAAGTTCCTTAATTACATAACCTCTTTTCCCTGAAGGCATAGCCCCGCTAACACCGTTCTAACCACCTACTTGGTTTATAGCATTGATTGCAAAGTGAAAAATTCTCCCGACGAGTAACGGATACTCACAGTAGGATCGAAATCCAAATATTATCGTGTGACAACTTTGAAGGAATCCTACCAAAATCATCACACTCTAAACGGTATGCAACACTAGCAAGTTTCCTTTTCCTTTGAAACTCCCGATGTAGATTTTTGCCCCATGCTCTTATGACCTTGACGAAGGCCAACATATTATAAGACGCAAGTCAAGTTCTATGCGTCATTGTCCAGGTTAATTTGAACCCATTTGTACAAACCCTGGACGAAGGCCAAAATAGCTGTATGACTGTCCCAAATCAACGCATCTATCTATGTACAGATGAATACCCAGCAGCTATCAATCACTATGCCTTTGCAAAGGTCAAAATACATAGCTTGAATACTACTGAATACCATCTGAAATGACGGAGGGCTACGACTGGTTTTGGAGAAACCGTGAACGTAATGAACTTGATATAGTCGAAGGAACCATGATAGCTTTTAAAAGGCGTGGTTTAGGCTCCGCATTTAGATGTTGTTTTTCAAGAAAATCGAGTGGTTTTGAAATTGTTCCAATTATTTAATTTTGGTTTTTTTTCTTTGCATTAATCAAAATTAATGCGGTCCCATCATTTAATCCAATCGTTGCAGAAATGAAACGAAAACAGAACGTACGCTTATGCCATCTGCATTCGCTACGGGGCCCCGTCATGCACTGTTAGGATACTTAATTAACGGCAGAGCGGGGGCTGGACTAGCGCGGGTGCAAAACATAAGTAACATTTATTATATACAATATATAAATATATATATATACACACATTCGTCTCACGCAATAATAGGCATTCCAGATCACAGCAACACACAAGAATATATTGGATATACTAGGATTTCAGTATTTCGTTTTAGCCTAGAACGAAAGACGGATTCTACGGTCGTGATGAATAGCCAAACCTAACCCTAAACCCTTATGGGTGCGGCAAACTACCCACCAAATTCCTATAGTGAAGCAACAACTCTCAATAAAATGACTAGGCCACTCGGCATTTTAAGAACCCGGTAGTTTTTGCACCCCACCTTGGGTCTATCCTAGGTGCAAGAAAAAGTAAATGAAATAATACAACAGTGGCTAAAACCTTAACCCGGATGTGCCCCGCAAAAATAATACTATATCAATTTACAAATTTACATGAATGAAAAAAAAGAACACTCTTCTCATATCCCTCGGCTATTCATTCACGACGATCCAATACTTCATATACACAAACCATCATTAAGATACAAATATGTGCAACCCCAACTAATCGACATATAGCAATTAGTAGACGTTTAGCAATACATATACAAATTGAAACTTATAAACGATGTTAAAACTGCGACTTCGAAATACTCTGTATTGCCCAATACAAAGATAGCAGAATATAAAATTTGGGCAAAAACAAACAATACCTAAAAACCTAAATCCAAGATTCCAGAACACCACACAAAACCCAAGACCAAACTCCCTTGATGGGCCGGCGAGGCCGGGAAAATAGCAATTTTGGTCGGCCAAACATTTGAATTTTTGTCTCATTTTTCTGTGGTATTCTAGTTACAACTAAAGGAGCATTCTGCAATTGTTTAAAAAAAATTTAGAGGCTCTTTTGAAATCGACAGAAACTTGGATTTGGTTTTAACCGTTTCAGAGTTATTTCGGTTTCGTAACTTTAAATTTCGTTTAATTTGGTAGTTAAGATTTGAGTAGGCTCTGATACTACTGTAAGTCGATGTTGTATACCACACGGATTTGTGAGGAGGCGGAATTTACAAAAAACGATTTTTCATACTTTGAAACACCGACTTTAACTCCGTGATCTTAACAGAAACCTTAACTAGCTATACTACTTGGACGTTTCACTACTCGGTAAGAGTTTTATACCTCCTTGATTCTTTTCCTTCGGGTCTTCTCCTCCTTAACTTGAGCTCCTCGAAAACCCGGATCGCGCTTGATCGTCGGCCTCCTCGTGTCAAAAATAATCCACCCGAGAGTCTATACTTCAAGCTTCTACCTCTAAACCGAGGTAACTAAGGTACCTA
This sequence comes from Agapanthus africanus, assembly GCA_030015575.1. NCBI lineage: Eukaryota > Viridiplantae > Streptophyta > Magnoliopsida > Asparagales > Amaryllidaceae > Agapanthus > Agapanthus africanus. Next base: position 365,806,865 of record JASDDO010000029.1, read on the forward strand.
GTTCTCTAATCTAAATAGCTTAGAAGATGTAGAATGTCTAATGAAGTATTTAATCTCAATAGACCTAATGATTCATGACACATGTGAAAGTTTTAGGTCTTGAGGAAGAAGGAAAGAAAAATGGAGAGAGAAAGTGAAAACACAAATAAGCTAAGGTCTTGGCAAGTGAAGAATGACTCATTCCCTTACTCTCATCAAGCATGCAATATTTTACAATTGAAAATATCAACCATGCTTGAATAGTGAGTCCAAACAAATAAACAAATGATATGAGCCATGCTTCACTCCATGTCACAAATATCTCCATTTTTCACCTCATTAATCTATTTCTAAAAATAGATAAATCCAAATAATGAGATGTTCCCTTGTAGAAGCATCTCTTGTGAAATTACAAGAATGTCTTCACCGTATATACATACCCGTATTCGTATTTCGAAAAATATGAATACAATAAGATAATAATAATCCAATAATGAAATACTAGTATCCGGCTTAAACCAAAGCCCACTAGTATTATCCGTCCGAACATCATCCGTGCAGCCAGTACACGTATATGATCGGAACCCTGCTGTAAAACCATACGGCCTCTACATCGTTTCACCCGAAATAGGGAAACCCCTTTGTATAGGACTCTAAAGACTCGACAGTACACCGACAGTAGGTTTAACAACAAGTCCGTCAGCGGTACTAGCTGCACGTAATGGCTACCCGGTATTTGTCGATAAGAAGGCCGATGAGCAAACTCATCTGAACTCCTACTGAGCTTATCTGTGACAATCTCCGTACAGTCCGTACTGTTCGTCTGAGAGTATCATATATCGGGCCTAGAGGGTGGTAACCGTTAGACCCCTAATAGCGCAATAAGTCGTGCCGGTGTAGAGCCCAATACACCATGAGAAACTATTGGAGTACTTACCAGTAAATCTCGCTTGTCCTGGCAGGGACTTTTTGTAATGGCTTTCCGAACACTGCGCGATATCAACCGCCAATACCGGGAGAGACGAATCCTATTTAACCACTACTGCCTCCCAGTGCTTCGGGACTGCACCCAACCACTACTTGTTTGCATGACTTATTTGAGCCGTAGTAGGGTAGTGATATAAGTACAGTAGGAAAACACTCGAAATGAATAGTGATGTCAAGTCAGCAGACTAATCTGTACTCATGCTACCCAGGAACTGCGAATTGACGATAGGTATAATACCAACCAGCAGTTCCCCTGTGAGTTTTTCCAGTGTAACTCATAACCCAATAAGCACCTGTATACTATCTCCGGTACGACATACCAATGGCTGTAAGTCAGGCCATCTCCCCTGCTGGGATGAGAAGCGTATACACTAGTCTACTCTGGAGTATCGATACCCTGTCTCAATAATCCTACAACTAGGGACCAGTATAAGAATGTGCTTATAGACTATCCAGCCCCCACTATTATGACTACCATCACAACGCTGTATTGTACCGCTCTATGATATTCACGGTCGCAGATACTAACATATGCACTGATAAACACGAATTCAAAATTTCGATCGACTAAAAATTTTCCGCATTGGCTCCAAGTACAAACCAATACTCAAACAAATCTGGGACAAAACCATACATCCCAAAATTCAAATTTCCATATTTCAGAGTGCCAGAAGAAATTTGGAGCACAACGGCCATACTTCGACCGCGGAACTGCGGCCAATAGTTATATAAGGTGGCGGTTCCGCGGGCGTATGTTGAGTTCATGTGCCCAAATTTCTTTAGGGCCTCTTAAAATGCCTGCACATAATTTTAAGGTAATCTAAATATATTTTTGAACAACTTTCAAATTCGGACAGCGGACATGATAATGGAAATGCGATTGGAAAATTTCGTCGATCGAGACTTTAAATTTGTGCAAACTAGCTAGTAAAGGTTTATGGAGTGGCTCTGATACCATGTTGGGTTTCTTAGTGCCCTGGTCGTCTACCGCGGTCATTGTGGAACGAAAAAATTTAACTTTTAAAAAATCCGACGCTAGAAAAACCGTCCTAGAACCTAACCATAAACTGAAACTAGCCATCTAAGGAGATCTAGCTACTTTTAAAAAAAGTTACATCTAGAGACTCGTATCCTTCGGGTCTTTACTCCTCTTCTTAAGCTCCTTAGGTGATCTCGTTCGAACTTGATGGCCGGCTTTCTTAGTCCTAGATGATCCACCTGGGAGTTCTTGATTCAAGCTTGGTTTCACAAATGAAGCAACTTGGTGACCTAGTTTGCTAGACTAAGTTGCTAAGGAGATGTAGTGATTTATCTAGTGTATTTCTATCTCTCTTCCTCCCTTGATTCTCAACTCATGAGATGGTAGGGAGGAAGATGAAGATGAAGGAGGAGGAGGAACTCAAGAGAGCTAAAATGAGGAGAGAGAACCTTATGTTGAGAATGAAAAAGTCTCATGTGAAGAAAATCATGAGGCATAGTTTTGTAAAAACCATATTTCAATAAAAGTAATACAACCATACTTGAATATTTTGCACAAATGAATTTTCAATTCATTTTCCAACACTATTCAAGCATGGTTCACCCCATTCTCTCTTTTACACCTCATTACCTATTCTACACCTCATTTTCCATTTTGCAAATAAAATGGAAATTACATGATGAGGTGTCCTCCTTCTAGAATGTCTTTCCGTATAAATACGGAATACATTCTACCGTATATATATACCCGTATTCGTATCAAAATACGAACACCTAAGAGATAGAATAATACCACTAAAATAATACTCGCATTAAATTAATATCCGATTTAATGAACCGGCTTAATCCTAAACCCGCCAGTATCAACTGTCCGATCGAAAAATCTGGATAACACTAGAATATACATATTGAAATATGTACACGTAAATTATTAAATCAATACTTGATTTAATAATACAGCTTAATTCTAAACCGGCTAGTATTATCATTCAATCGAAACGCTGCACGTATAACATACGGCCACCACATCATTTTGCCTGAATCAGAGAAACCCTCTGTGTGGGGCTCTAAAGACTCGATAGTACGCTGGCCGTGGGTTTAACCATAAGTACGTCAGTGGCACTAGCTGTACGTAACAGCTACCCAAATAATTGTCGAAAAGAAGGCAGACGAGCAAGCTCATCCCGACCCCTACTGAGCCTATCCGTGACAATCTCCGTACAGTCCGGTTTCTTCGTCTATGTTGGGGTCAAAAATTACATCCCGGTTGACCAAGTCAAAGTTAAAGTCAATCCCAAGTCAAGTGGGCCCGAGCCTAAGTCAAGAGCAAGTATGGAAGAGGCCGGTTCCATAACAAAAAGGTGGTAATAAATTAGTCTAAATGCAATTTTTAGAAATAAATGTATGTAAAATGGGTAAAAAGCCAAAATTTTGTAAACCCCATGGTTTATGTGCAAAAAAAATAAGCACATAAAGTATGGGATGGCACAAGTGCCATTTGGTAAAACCCAAGTGGCTATATGTAAAGTGTGTAACCTATAAAGTCAAACATGATGAAAAAATCAAGCACAACTTTTCATTCTCTCAAAAATTAGGGTTTTGTGCCTCCTCTATTCTCAAGGTTCTAAACCCTCTTTCTTTTTTTGAATTAAATCAAGAGTTTAACTATTTTTTTTCCAAAAAAAATAGTTTTTCACCATAAAACCCTTGAAGGGGAGCTCAGATCTTCCATCAAATCCCCAAAATGGGAGATTTTTAAGTCCCACCCTTTTTCTCCAAGATCCAGCCAACAGAGAGGAGGAGAAAGGATACCCATCTCCCCAAAACCCCACTTCGGAAAGATCCAAGATTCAAAAGAAGATCCAGGGCTAAAGGGGAGAAGAAAGGGATCCCCTTTGATCATCTCTAAAGATTTCTGAAAGTTCAACTCCATTTGTCAAAAATCTTTTAGAGTTTAACCTCATAAATAAAATCCTTTTGGGATTTTAACTCCACTCAAAATCCTTTTGGGAGTATAACTCCATAAAGATAAAAATCCTTCCCTTTTTTGGGAGTTTCCAAAATCCCTTAGGAGTTTAACTCCAAATCCAAGCCTTTTAGGAGTTTAATTCCAAATCCACATCCAATTTATTACATAGGAGTTTAACTACAAATCCAAATCTTTTGGGAGTTTAACTCTAAATTTATACCTAATTCCTGTTTAGGAGTTCAACTCCAAAGCTCCTCAGGAGTTAAACTCTCAGCCCAGGGGCTAAGCCCCTTTTTCGGCTGGTGTTTCCAGCGGTCGCGTTCCGTGCACGTGACCCGCTGGTGCCTAGCGGTCGCGTGCCGCGCACGTGACCTACGGATGCCAAGCGGCCATGCACAGGGTACGTGACCCGTGGGCGCCCACGCGCCACTCACGTGACCCGTGGGCTCCCAACGCCCACGCGTAGGGCACGTGACCTATGAGCGCCCAGTGCCCGTGCGCTACTTATGTGACCTGTGGGCTCCCAGCGTCCACGTGCCACTCACATGACCTGCGGACACCAGCGCTCGCGTGCCACTCACACGTCCTTAGGACACCCCTCACCCCTTTTTTCCCATACACTCCATACTCAAAACACGTCCCATGTAAACTCTGCGAGGCTCCCGATATACCCAAAACCTCTCAAGACACATATATGCACACTGCACATTGAGTTCAAATGACTAGTTAACCCGTCAATCGGAGGTTCCTTCGGTTCAAAGGCGAGGGTTAATTAATGGCAGCTTAGTCCGCGACTGCCGGAGATTCAGATCCCTATAATAAATAAACCCCGGCTTACCCTACGCAGGGAAAATCTGTATATGCCTGACAAACGATGCGTATTCCCATCTCAATGGGGTGACGAAAAACACCCTACAGTCTAAGAGTATCGCATACCGAGTCTAAGGGATGGTAAACGTCAGACCCCATATTGACCCAATAAGTCGTTTCGATTTGGCTCAGGACCAATTCGAGAAACTACTGATCTAACCATCAGTAGTTCTCAACTTCCTTGACCAATGTCTTATGGTTCTAGCCAACCAGACACAGTGCGATATCAACTCCCAATACCGGGAGAGACGAATCCATGACAATCACTCACTGTCTCTATATGGCTCGGAACTGTACCCAACCAAAACCTGTTTGCACGACTCAGTTGAGCCGTGGTAGGGTAGTGATCAAATCACAGTGGGAACTCACATGAGAAAAATGATGGCCTCAGGTCCTAAGACTAACCTGTATTTATGTCACTTGAGAACCGCTATCTGAAGACAGGTATAATACCAAATGAAGGTTCTCTGCGAGTCCGTCCAATGTACTCACCCCCACTGAGCATCTATATGCAATCTTAGGTGATCACACCAATAGTTATGGTACTAACCACCGCCCCTCGTCGGGGTCTAGAAATGTATACAAAAGTCTACTCTGGAGTATCGATGCCCGATCTCGATACTCCTGCGACTTGGGACCTTTAAGGATGTGCTTATGGACTATCCAGCTCTCACAAGTATAATCGCCATCATAACGCTGGTAGTCAAGTGTAACGTCTTAAAAATAAATAATTAAATGATTAAATAAATAAAATCCTTTAGGTGAATTTTCTGATAATCGGTTAAATAAACCGTATTTTCCGTAAAACTTAACTATAATTATTTTTCATCATAGATTTAAAAACACCTATTTTAACTATGTATTTACTAGTATGTGGTAATTATTTAGTCACTTATAAATTGTTGGTTTAATTAAATATTTTTTCCTTAATTAATTATTTTAAATAATATTTTAAGCTCTCTTTTACACATTAAATTAGTGTAAATTGCAAATTGGAATGGGTAAATTTTACAAATGTGAACCATGACAATACAAAATTTAGTTTGTAACTTGCTTCACTAATTATCTGTCACGACCTAAAGTTTGGATGTGACCGGCACTTAAATTATATAATATCTAAAGATATCTACACAACCCGAGTAAGCCAAAAACCAAGATCAAACCCCTTTTTGCGGAATTTTAGAAAAAAAATATAGTTTTTAAGTAAAAATTACAGAATTAAGTAATTGAGAATCTTAACCATAACTCCCTATTGAATTCATACCAAAAACAGTTACAAGATGTTTAATTTGGTTGTATCCCTAGTTAGGATCAACAATGCCAACAACGGAATATAAATATACAACTTTACCCGACTTCAGTAAGAATCTCAGATATAAGTAAAAGAAATATCAGTCTATATAACCAAACGGTCTCATTTGTCAAATAATATACATACAACCACTTCTCGTTCTAAGTCATAATATAGGGTCTAATGGAGATATTCTAAATTCAATATACAATATCAAAAGAAGAGGTTACTACATAGATAACCCACCTAGTAAAAGATGCGATAAAAGCTGATAAGTGGATCTGTACTGCTGCTAACCGTCCACTCTACCCCTGCAAGGAACTGTGGCACAACGAGGGTGAGTTGCCAACTCAGTGAATAAGACTAACATGTAACGGCTGATAATTTAAATATGACAACTATAACTAATTTTTGATAAGGATGAGTATGATACATGATAGCATGTGAAAGCATGAATTTATACTAATAATCATATAAATCAAGAATGAGATCTCATCACTTATTTCCAAATCAAGTTCATCTTTCCGTGTCCAATAACGACACAAATCTTTTGTTTCCCTCAGGCATCGTTCCTCGAACGATCCTGTAATCACTAACACCGGTCGGTATCATCTAGAAGTCCGCCGTGTTTCACTACTATCTCCGGTATCGAGTATCCTCGCTAGGCTCCCCTGCCTCAAATGCGGCTATCCTGCCCCTCGGTCTCGACCGGGTCCACCATGTATCCAACTGTATATCTCCCCCACTCAATCGGGATAACGTAAAAATCCACGACCTTATATCTCCCCTACTCGGTCTGGAATAAAATCAAATCATAAAAAAAGCATCTCATGGTGGACATCTTACATCATTATGAAAATCACTGAATTTACGCAATAGTATAGGAAAACTCAAAACCATAAATTCTCAAGAGTACAAATGCCTCTTATATCAACTGATAACACTTGAATACGAAACATGATGTCATTGATGCAATTTACTACTGTTGTTGATGTTTAAGATATGATAGGAATCATATTTAATAGGATAATTACTATGTGTGAAAGTGACATGTCAATATCGACGAGGTGTAGTGTAACATGTAGATATATGCATGTGCGGCATAACTTGTCGATAATTGTACAGTGTTCTAACAGCTATTAACATGGCGATGTATAGATATATATGAATTCATAGAATTAACTTAACATACAAAAGCCTATTTTATTTAAACTAAACTACGGGCGTATCACGCCATCTTTACAAGATCCCCCGGTAAATGTTTAGTCTACTCACCGGAATACGTCGTAAACTACTCCGAAATCGCCAATCTTTTTCCTTTCCTTGTGGCCTTCGAAGTTTCCGTATTTGAATCTAACATCGAAATTTATTTGAATAAGAAACGGCTAACTTCGATATGGCGAATCATAAAAATACGAGTGTTAAGTATTAACTATACCACGTGCGACTATTCTAAACTATCTAACACTTATCTTAACTGGACTTTAACCCCTCGCTGTTTGCAACAGAAAACTTAAACGCGTTACGAATTTACCGTGTCGTATTTTCGAATTTTGATCCCTTTTACAATATTAGTCCCCAGATTCCATATACTGTCAAATTAACTTAAATAAAAAATACCAATTATCATAATACCTACACCAAAAACCCAAAATACCCAACTCCTTCAAAAATCCGGTGACGCCGGAATTCTAGTGTTGGTCGCCGGCCAAAATCTGAGCCCCCTTGCTCGCATTCTTATGGTAACTTCTAGGTCTTGTGTATAATATTAAGGTACTGTTTGGTCAAATTAGTTATTATCTAAGTGATAGCAGATCTTCACAGAGACTATATTTCCCTAAAATACCAACTTTTCCGATATCCGATTTCTAAAATTTTATAATTTACTGAACTAAAACCTACTGAATTAAGAATTATAGCTACTGAGGATGGTTGAAAGACTTCCTCCAAGATATCCAAGTCCTTCACTCCTAGCTTGATGGTGAACTCTTTAGCTCCTAGTTCTTCTTCTCTTTTCTCTTCTCTTTTATTTTTCTTTTGTGAGTTCAAGTGTTTTCTTTCTTTCTTTGATCTTTTCTAATTTTTATTTGGTTAAGTGATCTGGACACAAGGTATAGGATAAAGAGAATGAGTGAGGTGTAGGAGGTGGTGTCACCAAGCAAGGGTATGCTTGTTTCATGCAAGGAGGTGGTGTAGCAAGGAGAAAATGTGGGATTTTCATACAAGGATGAGGTGGATGTGTAAGATAAATCATAATTTGTGGTATTTTGAGGAATTTCTGAGCCAAAACATTTCCTAACCCCTTTACACATACACCGTCAAAAATTTCAAGTTTGCACATTTTTCCTAAATTTTACAAAAAGACCCTTCACGACCTATGTTATTATATAAACACCATTTTATTAAAATGAAGCTAAATTTATCACTAAAACCCTTGTAATAGATTAATATTACATACTAAAATTTCAATTTAATTTGTTTCACATACTACTTATGAAAATATCCTATTTTGTTTTAATAATTTTTTTAAATTGGCATTTTATTATTTAATTAATTAATTTTGTTTATTTCTAAATTTTCATTATGTTACAATATTCCCCCCTTAAGAAAATTCGGTCCCCGAATTTAAAACTTAACTAGACGTACCTTCAAAAAGATGTGGAAATTTCTTTTGCATCGCATCCTCGGTCTCCCAAGTAATCTCCTCGCGATTCGTCCCTCGCCAAAGAACCTTTACATATGGAATTACCCTTGATCTCAGTTTCTTTGCCTGCCGATCTAGAATAGTTACTGGCTGCACTGTATAGGATAAATCCGGCTCAAGCTGTAAGGTCTGATGCTGGATTGCATGAGAAGGATCGTAAAGATACTTGCGAAGCATAGACACGTGAAACACAGGATGCACATCGGGAAAACTCGGTGGAAGTGCTAAACGATAAGCCACAGCACCCACTCTCTCTAGAATCTCGTAAGGTCCGACATATCTGGGGATGAGCTTCCCCTTTTTCCCAAAACACATCACACCTTCCATCGGAGATACACGAAGGAACACATGATCTCCCACCTGAAACTCGAGTCTACGACGTCGTCGATCTGCATATGATTTCTTTCTGCACTGGGCCGCTCTCATTCTGTCCCGTATCAACTGAATATTTTCCGTAGTCTCCTGTACTATCTGCGGTCCCAAAATGCTACTCTCGCTCAGTTCCATCCAGCATACGGGTGATCGACATTTCTTCCCATACAAAGCTTCAAAGGTGCCATCTGGATCGTCTCCTGAAAACTGTTGTTGTACGAGAATTCTATCAAAGGTAAGTGACGATCCCAACTACCACCAAAATCAAGGCTGCAAGCTCGAATCATATCCTCTAGCATTTGAATGGTCCGCTCTGACTGACCATCTTTCTGTGGGTGGAAAGCTGTGCTAAAACTCAATCGTGTACCAAGAGCTTCTTGAAGTTTCTTCCATAGCCTACTGGTAAACTGGTTACCCCTATCGGACACTATGCATGTCGGAACCCCATGTAATCGTACAATCTCGTCGATATAAATCTGAGCATACTGTGCAAACCCGTACGTCGTCTTCACCGGAAGAAAGTGAGCTGGCTTTTTCAATCTATCTACAATCACCCAGATGGAGTCATACCCTCTGCTAGTCCTGTATAGACCCACAACGAAATCCATGGAAATCCGTTCCCATTTCCACTCCGGAATGGGCAAGGGCTGCAACTCTCCAGCCGGTCTTTGGTGCTCGGTCTTGACTTGCTGACAAGTCAAGTATCTCGAAACAAACTCTGCAACACCCCTCTTCATTCCTTCCCACCAATAAATATCCTTCAAGTCATGATACATCTTGGTGGAACCAGGATGAATACTGTATACTGATCTATGGGCCTCCTCTAAGTCTTCACGTGTCAGTCCATCCAAATCTGGCACACAAAGATGAGTCCCATAACGTAATACTCCACGGTCATCTATCACGAACTCCGACTCTCTGCCATGCCTAACCTGATCCATAATCTCCGATATACAAGCATCTGTGGGCTGGGTTTCTCGAATACGATTCAATAACTGAGGATGAGTGCGAACATATGCTAAATTTCCTCCTATCGAGGGGAACTCAAACTGTACACGGCTATCACATAGAATCTGCCAGTCTGTAGAAAACTGTCTCTGCAAGGTGCGCAATTGAGATAAGCTACCTCCAGGCCTCCGACTCAAAGCATCTGCTACAACATTCGCTTTGCCTGGATGATACAAGATCTCACAATCGTAATCCTTCATGAGTTCCATCCATCGACGCAGCCTTAGATTCAGATCCCTTTGCTGAAAAATATACTTCAAGCTCTTATGATCTATAAAAATCTGGCACGACTCTCCATACAAGTAATGCCTCCAAATCTTCAGTGCGAAAACTACTGCAGCCATCTCCAAATCATGAGTGGGGTAGTTCTGCTCATGCCTCTTCAACTGCTGAGAAGCATAAGCTACAACCCTACCATGCTGTATCAACACACAACCTAAACCCACTCAAGAGGTATCACAATACACCACGAACCTACCTGACCCGAAAGGTGAAGATAAGACAGGTGCATTCGTCAAGCGAGTCTTCAACTGCTGGAAACTCTGCTCACATGCATCTGTCCAAAGAAATAGAACTTCCTTCCTAGTCAATCCGGTCAACGGTGCAGCGATCCGAGAAAAATCCTGCACAAAACGTCTGTAATAACTGGCCAGACCTAAGAAACTTCGAACCTCTGTAACTGACACAGGTCTGGGCCAGTGCTGTACCGCTTCTATCTTCTTTGGGTCCACACGTATCCCATCTCTCGTAACTACGTGACCCAAGAAATCTACACTGTCCAGCCAGAAAGCACACTTAGAGAATTTAGCGAACAGTTGATGCTCCTTCAAGGTCTGCAACGTGATGCGCAAATCCTGCTCGTGCTCCTTTCGGTTCCGTGAATAAACAAGAATATCGTCAATGAATATTATAATAAACTGATCAAGAAATGGCCGGAAAATACGGTTCATCATATCCATGAAAGCTGCTGGAGCATTGGTGAGTCCAAACGACATCACCAGAAACTCATAATGCCCATAACGTGTGCGAAAAGCAGTCTTCGGAATATCATCCTTCCGAACCCTCAACTGGCGATACCCTGACCGCAAATCAATCTTTGAGAAGTAGCCAGCTCCCTGTAGCTCATTGAATAAGCCATCGATACGAGGTAATGGATACCTATTTCACACGGTAACTCGATTCAGCTGCCTGTAGTCGATGCAAAGTCTCATACTACCGTCCTTCTTCTTAACAAATAAGACAGGAGCTCCCCACGGTGATACACTTGGACGAACAAGTCCCCTATCTAACAACTCTTGCAACTGGCTTTTGAGTTCCTTCAACTCCATCGGGGCCATCCGATAGGGTGGTATAAAAATAGGCCCTGTACCCGGAATCAAGTCGATACAAAATGCAAAGTTTGGATGTAACCGGCACTTAGATTGTATAATATCTAAAGATATCTACACAACCCGAGTAAGCCAAAAACCAAGATCAAACCCCTTTTTGCGGAATTTTAGAAAAAAAAATTTAGTTTTTAAGTAAAAATCACAGTGTTAAGTAATTGAGAATCTTAACGGTAACTCCCTATTGAATTCATAACAAAAACAGTTATAAGGTGTTTAATTTGGTTGTATCTCTAGTTGGGATCAACAATGCCAACAACGGAATATAAATATACAACTTTACCCGACTTCAGTAAGAATCTCAGATATAAGTAAAACAAATATCAGTCCATATAACTAAACGATCTCATCTGTCAAATAATATACGTACAACCACTTCTCGTTCTAAGTCATAATACAGGGTCTAATGGAGATATTCTAGATTCAATATACAATATCAAAAGAGGAGGTTACTATATAGATAACCCACCTAGCAAAAGATGCGATAAAAGCTGATTAGTGGATCTGCACTGCTGCTAACCGTCCACTCTACCCCTGCAAGGAACTGTGGTACAACGGGGGTGAGTTGCCAACTCAGTGAATAAGACTAACATATAACGGCTGATAATATAATTATGACAACTATAACTAATTTTCGATAAGGATGAGTATGATACATGATAGCATGTGAAAGCATGAATTTATATTAATAATCAAATAAATCAAGAATGAAATCTCATCACTTATTTCCAAATCAAGTTCATCTTTCCGTGTCCAATATCGACACAAATCTTCTGTTTCCCTCAGGCATCGTTCCTCGAACGATCCTGTAATCACTAACACCGGTCGGTATCATCTAGATGTCCGCCGTGTTTCACTACTATCTCCGGTATCGAGTATCCTCGCTAGGCTCCCCTGCCTCAAATGCAGCTATCCTGACCTTCGGTCTCGACTGAGTCCACCATATATCCAACTGTATATCTCCCCCACTCAGTCTGGATAACGTAAAACTCTGCGACCGTATATCTCCCCCACTCGGTCCGGAATAAAATCAAATCATAAAAACAGCATCTCATGGTGGACATCTCACATCATTATGAAAATCACTGAATTTACGCAATAGTATAGGAAAACTCAAAACCATAAATTCTCAAGAGTACAAATGCCTCTTATATCAACTGATAACACTTGAATACGAAACATGATGTCATTGATGCAATTTACTATTGTTGTCGATGTTTAAGGTATGATAGGAATCATATTTAACAGGATAATTACTAAGTGTGAAAGTGACATGTCAATATCGACGAGGTGTAATGTAACATGTAGATATGTGCATGTGTGGAATAACTCGTCGATAATTGTGTAGTGTTCTAACAGCTATTAACATGGCAATGTATACATATATATGAATGCATAGAATTAAATTAACATACAAAAGCCTATTTTATTTAAACTAAACTACGGGCGTATCACACCATCTTTACAAGATTCCCCGGTAGATATTTAGTCTACTCACCGGAATACGTCGTAAACTACTCCGAAATCGCCAATCCTTTTCCCTTCCTTGAGGCCTCCGAAATTTCCGTATTTGAATCTAACATCGAAATTTATTTGAATAAGAAACGGCTAACTTTGATACCGCGAACCATAAAAATATGAGTGTTAAGTATTAACTATACCACGTGCGACTATTCTAAACTATCTAACACTTATCTTAACTGGACTTTAACCCCTCGCTGTTTGCAACAGAAAACTTAAACGCGTTACGAATTTACTGTGTCGTATTTTCGAATTTTGATCCCTTTTACGATATTATTCCCCAGATTCCATATACTGTTAAATTAACTTAAATAAACAATACCAATTATCATAATACCTATACAGAGACCTACCCCAAAAACCCAAAACACCCAACTCCTTCAAAAATCCGGCGATGCCGGAATTCTAGTGTTGATCGCCGGCCAAAATCCGAGCCCCCTTGATCGTATTCTTATGGTAACTTCTAGGTATTGTATATAATATTAAGGTACTGTTTGGTCAAATTATTTATTATCTAAGTGATAGCAGATCTTCACAGAGACTAAATTTCCCTAAAATACCAACTTTTCCGATATCCGATTTCTAAAATTTTATAATTTACAGAACTAAAACCTACTGAATTAAGAATTATACCTACTGAGGATAGTTGAAAGACTTCCTCCAAGATACCCAAGTCCTTCACTCCTAGCTTGATGGTGAACTCTTTAGCTCCTAATTCTTCTTCTCTTTTCTCTTCTCTTTTATTTTTCTTTTGTGAGTTCAAGTGTTTTCTTTCTTTCTTTGATCTTTTCTAATTTTTATTTGGTTAAGTGATCTGAACACAAGATATAGGATAAAGATAATGAGTGAGGTGTAGGAGGAGGTGTCACCAAGTAAGGGTGCGCTTGTTTCATGCAAGGAAGTGGTGTAGCAAGGAGAAAAGGTGGGATTTTCATGCAAGGATGAGGTGGATGTGTAAGATAAATCCTAATTTGTGGTATTTTGAAGAATTTCTGAGCCAAAACATTTCCTAACCCCTTTACACATACACCCTCAAAAATTTCAAGTTTGCACATTTTTCCTAAATTTTACAAAAAGACGCTTCACTACCTATGTTATTATATAAACACCATTTTTTTAAATGAAGCTAAATTTATCACTAAAATCCTTGTAATAGATTAATGTTACATACTAAAATTTCAATTTAATTTGTTTCACATACTACTTATGAAAATGTCCTATTTTGTTTTAATAACTTTTTTAAATTGGCATTTTATTATTTAATTATTTAATTTTATTTATTTCTAAAGTTTCATTATGTTACATTATCTCCATGTTTCTAGAATTTTCAAGGAAAAATTTAATTAGAAAATGAAATGAAACAAATAAATTAAGTTATTAATTAATAAATGAGATAATAAGGCTTTTCTTAACTTGGAAATTTCTACATAAACCTACACACCCCCATTTTCTCCACTTGGCCTCTCCCTCCCCCACCCTCTCCATTCAACTCACACCTCTTCATCAAATAAAAGAAAAAATTGAATAATTAAGGGTTTAAGTGAAAAAAGGCATCAATTCTAGCAACTTCTACACACACCTACACCTCTCTTTCTCTCTCTCCCCTCATTTTTTTTCCTTGGCCGAGAATCCTCCCCAATGGCTGCCAATTTTCTCACTTCAATTTCCCACTCAAAACTCTTCAAAAAAAAATTAATGAAAAATCAATAAAAACCTCACTAAATTCCTAATTTAAGCCTTACCCAATTTTCTTTAGCCAGTCTAGTTTGGTTTGAGGAGCAAGGATGCATCTTTGGAGGCAAGATTTCATTCTAGATCTCTTGATTTTGAGGTATAATCCTAAGCCTAGTGTTTAATTGTAGGTTAATTACTTCAATTTAATTAATTTCGGTGTTTAATCATGGTTCTATATTCATACTTGAAATTTCAAGAGAAGGGGTTTTGAGCTAGATTAGGATTTTTACCACTCAATTAGGATTACAAGATGTAGTTTAACATGTTATGACATGGAAAACTTAATCTAGTTGCTAATTTGTAAATTGTTATATTTAAATTTTTCTAATTATAATTTTTGCAAAACTAGGTTTTTATAATTAATATAAATAAAAGAGATAAAATTTTAGAAATGGTTTGTGTGACTTAGTTGAGTTATTTAGTGAGCATTGTGGCCACTAGATTAGTTAAAACATCAAGATTTGTATTAAAACGGTTAATGACCGCTTACTAGGTTTTTGGAAATTAATCGATTTGAATTAAGTTAAGATTTGATGACCTACAACTAAATCCCTAAGATATTTAATATGTTGTGAATGCGCAATTGATGCGATTTGGGTTTTAGGCTTGGTGTTTTTCACGTAGTGACCCTAGTTGTAGATTGTGGTGTTGTCGCGAGCGCGTTTGTGCGCTAGGTGCGTGCGCGTTTAATTAGCACGCGTTGTTTGACTTGTGTCAATTGTGTCCGCGACTATTCATATATTATCCTCATAATTTCTTGTATGCGATTCTAGGATCGGTTGCAGAGGCATCAGATGTGGCGCAGAAAGGCGGGGCGGATATCGGATCAGTTTAGCCGAGGCGTCCCGGTGAGTAGATGTATACATCTATGGGGGAATCGTCTAGATGGCGCGAGGCGCCCGACGGTTTAGTATTACCTATAGTATTTACATTATATGCGTAGTTTCCTAGTTAGCCATCTCATTGCATCCCATCATTATATATGTGTGCGTGTGTGTGTGTGATATCATCTCATAGGACACTTGCACCATTACCATTGGTTCCTGCCGCACGTGCACTATTTATGCGAACACACACGCCATTGGTAATTGCCATGTCACGAACACTATAGAACTTACTTAGAATAGATAATTGTGCATTTGCATAGTATATGATTCGTATATTTATACCTGCATTTTCATCTCATCAAACGGATACGTAGGATTGTTAATCATGTATACATACCTCATTGCATCATGATTTATGCATAGCTTCTGGCCGTATTTCGTATGGTATAAACTACCGTATCATAGATTTCCATCATCACCGGCATATTTATATATTGTGATTCTTCTCGAGGATTTCAGTACTTATGAGATTTCTGAATTTTAGGGAAAACCGCAAGAATTTTATATAAACTTGTTAACATTTAAAATCCAAGTTGCGGTTTTCTCATGATGTATGGGTCGTCTACCATGAGTTTTCCTGTTTTCTGTTGGATTTCGAGACCCGATTCGAGGAGTGGAGGAACCATCTCGGGTACATGGTGGGCCCAGTATGGTACCCCGGGGCGAGATAGAGATTTCGTGGGGATGACGATGAGCTTGGCAGGGGCACGGACTATCTACCGATGATGTCTGGTGTGGCGGATATCTGGAGGATACCGACCGTTGTCGTGAGATTTGATGATATGGGCCGATCCGGACTGACGGAGCCCGAGATATTGAGATTTGTGATACAGAGATATTGTGATATTGTGACATTGAGATGTCGAGACATTGAAATATATGTATTTTGTGTCGATGCTTGACACGGATTTCTGTTGATTTCGTGGATATTACTTCTTTATTTCACAGGAGCTTTTTCTAAGATAAAAATAAAGATTTTCTCATACCAGATTTGTTCAGGTTTCGGGTATTGATTATGCATTCATGCTAGTGTATTGTATCATATCGGTATATATAGGGTGTGACGCATTGCGTGCATACTTACGATAGCCTTATTAGATGTTACTTACTACTCACGAGTTGGCAACTCATCCCTGTTGTGCCATAGTATTTTGCAGGTCTGACCCGTCAGCGTAGGAGCGGCGGGTGTACTTTCTAATTCCATTTCTCTTGCTTCGGCTTGCAGCTTGCTCATAGGTGGGTTTGGAGGATTTTCTTTTGCTTCCACCGTGTAATTTACTTGTATCTAATTGTCACGACCCGAAAGAGCACGTGACTGGCCCTTGAATCCTATGAAGTCTATAGGACTCCATCTGATCCAAGTAAGCCAAAGACCCAGAAATCTAAAACCATTTAAAGAGTAAATAAAGAAAACTGGTTTTGAAAGGTAAAGAAATCATGTTCCGAAAATCAAAGCTTTTAAATAACTAAGCCGAATGTGTATTTTTAAAATGTGTAATTTTTCCTGAAATTTTCGGCAGAGGTTCCTTTGTAAAAACTGGCCCCGAACGGGGTACAACAAGAATAATATATATGAACTGATAAAAGGCATCCCCAAGCGGGATCTAGCTCTTCGTCAATCGACGGTCACAACCACGCAAGCAATAATAATATACAACGCCAAAGGGCGAGGATCAAAACCCAAAAAGAAACTCAAAACAGCCAGAAAACCGTAATACTACTAGTGCGACTCTAAGGTCGAAATAATACAACACTGTTTTCTAAGTCTGAACAATATACAAGTTTTGGTTGATGGAAATTCTAGATACAATAAATAATACATGAACAATGGCGGATCTGATACAAAAGAACCCACCTAACAAGCAAGTCACCCATAAGGAAGCAGTGTGCCAGAAATGCCGCTATAGAAACTGTACGGCAAACTTGCAAGAACTGGGGCACAACGGGGGTGAGTTGCCAACTCGTGAATAGAAAATATCTACAAGCAGAGATCGAATGCATGACCCATCCTAGGTCAATACGATCAGATATAAATAAACCTCAATATGAATAAAGCTGAAGCATGCTAAACTGGCAATGTAATCTCTATACATGAGTGTAGTGCCAAGTGCTCGTGCTAGTGCCTCAGGTAATAGCATGTCATGAATATGAGGTATGATCAAAGTAATCAAATCTGCACACACGTGGATCCCGTCCACTCGTCACCCACTGACAATAACCACCATGCATGTAAATATCATAAATCATGTGCATGGGAAAAATATGATGATATAAACCATCTGTGTCCCTCGCGACACGTCAAAATCATGGAACCGGAGTTCCCAGCATCGACACTCGAAAACATCATGAAAACTGTGCCCAGCATCGGCATGTAAATCCTCATATATCGGGCTCCGTCAGTCCGGATCGGCCCGCGGGCTCTGTCTGCGGTATCGGCCCTCGGCCCCGGCAGTATGCCCATATCCATCTATCGACACTGGTCAGTATCCTCCGGATAACCGCCAGGTCCAACCAATCACCGGTAGGTAATCGCCCGCCTCCAGGCTCAATCGGCAAAGCTCATCGATCATCTTGCCGAGGGGAACCATACCGGGTCCACCATGTACCCGCAATCGGCTCGTCCACTCCTCGATTCGGGTTTCACATGTCGCTCTCAGCACCGAGAAAACACATGGTGGACGCACTGAAATATCATATCAAGGGTAACCGGGTTTTTAAAGCAATGACATATTCCCTTTTGAAACACCCTCGGTTCCCAAATCCAGAAATATCATAGAAACAACATATCTCAATGCGTATAATCAAAACCATGAAGTATGCGACATGTAAAGGAAGGTATGCACATCATCAAGTCATGCAAGGATCATATACTGAATGCAATAGTACTACAGTGTAGTGACATGGCAATTATCGATGATGAAGTGTGTGAGCCGGCAACCAAGTGTACGTAGAACATACCCATCATCGATAATGGTGCTGGTGTCCTAGCAGCATGACTGAAATATAACCACAGTACAAGCAATGCAATGCAAATAGCATGAATATGCAGAATCGAATAATCAACGCACAGGTAAAGAATCTACACCAATCTGTACAAGTCATGCAGTAGTGCCATTTGAAATAAGACGAATCAGGGCTTTTGGTAAAACAAGGGCTACGGTGTTTTAAGAAAAGATACATCATTTGAAAATACCCGTATAAACCCTTCTGCATATCTTTAAAATATCCCCGATTCGTTAGTTTTGAAATAGGTATGACTCGGGTCTAGCCTAACGCCTACTATGCGAACTACGAACCCGACAATCAAGCCAATAGAGAGGGGTATGGAAACCACCTAAATCTGAGTCGATATCACCATATCTCATCACATGACAGGCATCACTACCATCATATGTGCACAGATATATGAAAGGATGTATGCAAGTATGTGTGTATGTGTGAGTGCACCCACTACTCTAGGGTTTCGCACTACTAAACCAATACATCCTTATTGTCAATAATCCATTATTACCATCAATAATCCTAAACAACACATAATAAATATATGTGTGTATACGTATTCGTATACATCACCACGGACTGCGGGGGTGCTATACGCCATCCACCCGACTTCTCCCCGTAGATATAAATCTACTCACCTTGCGTCTCATGTGTCGGTGGCGATGTCGCCATCTTCATCTTCTTTGCCTCACATCTCGTAGAGTACCTACAAGTATATCACAACGCTAAAGCACATGAAAATCACATCGGAAACCAAAACGGCACACGCTACGCCTATAGGTACAAACCCATAACCTCGCATGCAAACACGATCAATATCCACCTGTCGTTGACGTCAAAACGCCACCCGACAGGAACGAAACACCAAATACCAAAATCCATGCTAAAACAAGTCTCAAATCATGCACCAACATAGGAAAATCATCCCAGATTTCACCCTAGATGGAATCTGTAAAAACTAGACATACCCAGGGTCAATACTATAGGAAATAGGGCCACAGAACAAAAACGAGCACCAGAACCCCTGCTCTGGCCGCAATTTGCGGCCAGGGGGAATAAATTGGCGGCCGTACCAATGAGTTGGGGGCTAGGGTTTGGGGTGTTGGTTCTATGGTGCCTGCACATCTCACTGTCAACTCAGTTTTATTTTTGGGGTCTCGGGGTGATAGCAGATTTCATACAACAGTGACAGATTTCCAGTTTTTCCGATATCGGTTCCGTAATTCCGTATTCTGGTTTCAATTCCAGGTTTGGGTCCAATTTTGTATTACACCAGGGTTTCTAAGGTCACAACAAGCCTCAATTTCACTTTTAATCTCAGTTTTACCCTAAACCCTAACTTGATGTTTCACAAATCCACCAAACAACACCATATCGATATGAAACTAGTATAGATGCAAATGGAACGAAATACTACGATAATGGGTGCAGAAATTACCTCCTTAAGGACTCATGAACCTTCCCCGGCACCAAAACATCAACTTTCTTGGTCCATTGCGTAGATCTTGGGCTTGTGTGCATTTTTTGTGAAATGAGTGTGAGGTTTTGAGTTAGTTTTAATGGTGTATTTTGGGGGATTTGAAGAAGGAGGAAGAGGAAGGAAGGGAGCAGCAGCAGCAGCAGATCTAGGAGTGGGGAGAGAAAAATGAGGGTTTGGAAATGATAGGAGCAAGGCTACAAGGAAAAGTTAACCTATACCTACCCCTCTCTCTCTCTTCATCATTCCATTTCCTTTTTCCCTTTTATTTTCTTTCCTTTTCAAAAACCCTTCTCACAAGAATAGTAGCCCCAAAAGACATGAAAGAAGATGCACAAGTGTAACAAGTGTGAAAAATGATATGTGCACATTTTTGCACAAAAATGCTAAAAATCCAATTAGCGATTTTTAATCGCGATTAACACTAAATTAGCATATAACTAGTCTTAAAAACTTTAAATTGGCATAATCCCATAAAATACCCTATTTTAGAATTTTCCAAAATTTTCCAAAAATTTTTCCCCATTTATTTGTATTTAATTATACCCGAATATTAAAATATTCATTAAAATAATATTAAATTATAAAAATTCCCGAAAATAATATTTTATTATTTTGGAAATGTTACAATCTACCCCCCTTAAAGAAATCCGGTCCCCGAATTTAAATTTAAACCCCCCAAGTACTAAAACATTTCGATACCAATTCCAAGTCGTCGGGGCTCCAAAATCATCAATACATAAAACGTCACAGCGCAATACATGCGCAGAAGTAATGAGCAGATAACTCAAAAGAAACACTCCATCAAGCATCCCGCAATCATCGGAGTCATGGTAAAGACACAAATGTCAAATCCAATACAAAATCAATATGATATGGATCAGAACTATACATGTAGACATCCAATCTATACATGTAAATAGCTGATGCAAATGTATGCCAAATCTTTTTAAGTCGCTGTGCGATGGTATAACACTGCACAGTGGCGGACGTTTTTCACAAGAAAATAACTATATACTTATATATATATATCCTTTGTTTAATAGGTACGTTCCGCCGTTTTGAAAACAATTTAGAAGGGTTTCCTGTTTTTAAAACGTTCCGTGTCATATCGGACACGTAGGTATATACTGAGACTATAGCTCGTCTTTTTTTTTGTTGGAAATCCCTTCGATAACTGTCGATGCATGCAAAATATATCCAGGCACTGTCCTCTGACTAGTCCTGCTCAGTATGGAAACAAATATCCAATATCATAGAAATGTACTGCTCCAAAAGGAATAAATCCCAGAAACACACATAACATCACCCTGTGCGTCTGGTACGCACGGAAATCAAAATCCATATATGTGCCATACAGGTGCACAAAACAACATCTAGGTGCAACGGGTGTGCACGAAACATCTGTCATAGGCAACATGTGTGCCTGACAGCCTAAACTCCGGTGCATCTGATATGCACGAAGAATTCTCGATTTAGTGCATCGGGTGTGCACCAAAATCGTATCTCAAAGCCTGCGCCCAACAGGAGCGAAAATCCAATTCGGTGCATCCATCGTGCACGAATGAAAGTCTAGACCCTGCGCACTCAACATGCACGGAATCACAAAATCCAATAACAACGCCGAACATGCGTAAATCCAGTCAAAAGCACGGAGTGCAAGAATCCACATCAATATCACAATCAAAATCGACATATCGAAAGACATCAAATCGAAGTCAGGTGCAACCGTAATGCACAAAATGTAAATCCGGTGCAACAAAGGCACGAAATATAAATCTAATGCGATAAACGCAAGAAACATAAAACTGGTGCGACAAACGCACGAAGTATAGAACTGGTGCATCCCATACACAAATACCAGCAATAACTCAAATGCGTAAGCAGCAACACCAAGTGTACCCAGATATAAAGGAAATCATAGACGTGCGCAACTGCGTGCACAAAACACATATCAATGCACTACAAGCACATATAAGCTATACCGAGTGCAAAAATCAAATCGTGTGCGTAACATATGCACAACATCGAATCAACCGTATGAAATCCATAAAGTCATAAGCAGGCGCAGCCAAGGCACGAAACGATATACAATGCGGCTCAATCAAAATCAGGTGTACCGCGATGGAAAACTCACAACCGCGTGCATCAGCATGCACAAATCAAAACACTAAGAGTACATAAAACTATGCTGGAAGCGTAAATCAAATCACCGGCATAAAATAGGCATGAAATCACAATCAATACCTCAAGAATAATAATGATGCGCCAGGTATAAATGTCCAATGAGTGCAACCATGGTGCACGAAAACAGAAATCGTAGAACTCAGTCATCAAAACCAATCATGCAAATAGATCGCCAAAATACCGAAATCCCAAAGTGACAGATACATGATAGTCGAATCACAAAATCACAAATCATAAATACTGTCGTCGGTATACCCTCCCTCGAAGTCGAGAAGGTGCCGGTACATCCAATTCTAGCGGCGCAAGATCTCCACTTGCCTCTTGCTCGCGGCTGGCGTCCTCTGCCTCTGGTTCCTGATTCTTCCTGTAGATTGCCAATCTCGCAATCCATAGGCTCACCGGCTCGGTCAGGTGTGCTGACAGGAACGATCCCGTTCTGGCACTTCTTTGGAAATCTCTCGGTCAATCCTCACGACTGCTCGTAAAGCAATATGTCACTGACGTCGGCCTCCGGCTCTCTGAATGCACATCACATGTCTGATCCTGGGTGCAAACATCATTGCAGCGGTGTCCTAGAAGGAATCCTGCTCAAAGTCCCTGCCGATCTTGCCTATGCCGATCTGTACGGAGGCTGGTACTCCTGCATATTCTTCTCTCGTTCCATGGACATATGTGTCCTCAGCACGGCATTTCCTCAGAAATTAGTCGCATCCCAGCGCCTCTGTAAGCATATCAGGCCTCTGGTCTCGACGGAAAGTAATGACAGCTCATCAGCGTCTCGCACGATCCTCTTATCCCGCTAGTCTGTATCATCATCCATTTCGACATCGCGTCTCTATCTGCGCACTGCAATGCCTTCGGCTACGGTCCATCCGAAGTCCCTCACGCGGACTCGAAATCACAACCTCGGTAACTTCCTGACTCAGTAGAAGATATCTAGCCGAACACGTCCTCAGCGTGCATATAACATCTCTGATGTCAGCGGAGTGAAACGTCATCTCGTCGAAATCTCGTGGAAACTCTTTACTCCACCTTGCTCCAATATCGACTGATTCGGACTCATCTCATCGTGGCTACACAGACTGCGCTCCAACGGCTACGCTCGTATCTAGAGTCTTCCAAGCAGTGTCCCATCACAATATCCGAAAGATGTCGAACCATCCGATCGACTCGTCAGAACCTCACAATCCCCCAAGAGCTCAACATCTCGGGTACAGTTTAATAGTATCGAGTACATACCACAGCATCGGTGGTCCAGCCGTAGAAGGGCAAACCCAAGCCTCACAAATGGTGCCGCGGAACTGCCGCAAACCCTAAGGTTCAAAGGCTTTCACACGGTCATTATGTCGAGTTAGGGTTTCATTCTTCTAGAGGGTCCATAGAATCGCTTGCATGTCTTTTCGAATACTTTAAACTTGGAAAATGGGTTCCTGACATTCGATCGTCTCAATCGACGCTCAACGAATCTGCGTGAAGTCGCCTCTAGCTGGAATCAATCTATCTGATGACCTCGCATCGGGATAAGCGAACGAACCACATGTCCTAGTCATTCATCCTCGGTGACTAGCGACTCACCATCATATCTCTAAGAATATGCTCATGCTGCAGTAGCTCCAATCATCTGGGCGATATGTCATCATTCGCAGCAACAACTGGCTCATTCGTCGGTACGCTAAGCAGCGCCTCAACCATCATGAATAAGCGATATATCAACAGTCATCACATCCTGGCTGGCCTCTATCAGTGGCTCAATCCTGTGGTACCGACCGGTACATCCGAAAAATCTCGCAACAGCGATCTGTCAAACGCTCATAGTGCGGAAACACAAAATACGAAGCCTCAATGCAACCGTATGCCTCGGGAATCATGCCCTAGTCAGCCCTCGTCCACGACGAGCTCATGCTGACAACTCGAGCCGTAGCTCACTCTGCCCGTGCAATCGCGGCAGCAAAACTATAACCAGTATCGATGAGGATAGATCATAGGAAGGAATATGACATAATGCAAGGAAATGTACAACCTAAGGTTTCTTAAGCGGAGTGGCGTGTCGTAAGTATGCCGCGGAACATACCAACGGTACGTCACTCTACTTTAGTCACCTATTCCATCAACCAAGGGTCATCCTACGCGACGAAAGTTCGGGTCTAATACCCCCTCGACTAAGTCTAAGTTCCGTATATAGAGGCGCCCTAGGCTCCACATAGTCAAACTTAGACTCGAACCAAGGTCAACCTAGCGCTCTGATACCAACTTTGTCACGACCCAAAAGAGCACGTGACTGGCCCTTAAATCCTATGAAGTCTATAGGACTCCATCTGATCCAAGTAAGCCAAAAGCCCAGAAATCTAAAACCATTTAAAGAGTAAATAAAGAAAACTGGTTTTGAAAGGTAAAGAAATCATGTTCCGAAAATCAAAGTTTTTAAATAACCAAGCCGAATGTGTATTTTTAAAATGTGTAATTTTTCCTGAAATTTTCGGCAGAGTTTCCTTTGTAAAAACTGGCCCCGAACGGGGTACAACAAGAATAATATATATGAACTGATAAAAGGCATCCCCAAGCGGGAGCTAGCTTTTCGTCAATCGACGGTCACAACCACGCAAGCAATAATAATATACAACGCCAAAGGGCGAGGATCAAAACCCAAAAAGAAACTCAAAACAGCCAGAAAACCGTAATACTACTAGCGCGACTCTAAGGTCGAAATAATACAACACTGTTTTCTAGGTCTGAACAATATACAAGTTTTGGTTGATGGAAATTCTAGATACAATAAATAATACATGAACAATGGCGGATCTGATACAAAAGAACCCACCTAACAAGCAAGTCACCCATAAGGAAGCAGTGTGCCAGAAATGCCGCTATGGAAACTGTACGGCAAACCTGCAAGAACTGGGGCACAACGGGGGTGAGTTTCCAACTCGTGAATAGAAAATATCTACAAGCAGAGATCGAATGCATGACCCATCCTAGGTCAATACGATCAGATATAAATAAACCTCAATATGAATAAAGCTGAAGCATGCTAAACTGGCAATATAATCTCTATACATGAGTGTAGTGCCAAGTGCTCGTGCTAGTGCCTCAGGTAATAGCATGTCATGAATATGAGGTATGATCAAAGTAATCAAAACTGCATACACGTGGATCCCGTCCACTCGTAACCCACTGACAATAACCACCATGCATGTAAATATCATAAATCATGTGCATGGGAAAAATATGAGGATATAACCATCTGTGTCCCTCGCGACACGTCAAAATCATGGAACCGGAGTGCCCAGCATCGACACTCGAAAACATCATGAAAACTGTGCCCAGCATCGGCACGTAAATCCTCATATATCGGGCTCCGTCAGTCCGGATCGGCCCGCGGTCTCTGTCTGCGGTATCGGCCCTCGGCCCCGGCAGTATGCCCATATCCATCTATCGACACTGGTCAGTATCCTCCGGATAACCGCCAGGTCCAACCAATCACCGGTAGGTACTCACCCGCCTCCAGGCTCAATCGGCAAAGCTCATCGATCATCTTGCCGAGGGGAACCATACCGGGTCCACCATGTACCCGCAATCGGCTCGTCCACTCCTCGATTCGGGTTTCACATGTCGCTCTCAGCACCGAGAAAACACATGGTGGACGCACTGAAATATCATATCAAGGGTAACCGGGTTTTTAAAGCAATGACATATTCCCTTTTGAAACACCCTCGGTTCCCAAATCCAGAAATATCATAGAAACAACATATCTCAATGCGTATAATCAAAAGCATGAAGTATGCGACATGTAAAGGAAGGTATGCACATCATCAAGTCATGCAAGGATCATATACTGAATGCAATAGTACTACAGTGTAGTGACATGGCAATTATCGATGATGAAGTGTGTGAGCCGGCAACCAAGTGTACGTGGAACATACGCATCATCGATAATGGTGCTGGTGTCCTAGCAGCATGACTGAAATATAACCACAGTACAAGCGATGCAATGCAAATAGCATGAATATGCGGAATCGAATAATCAACGCACAGGTAAAGAATCTACACCAATCTGTACATGTCATGCAGTAGTGCCATTTGAAATAAGACGAATCAGGGCTTTTGGTAAAACAAGGGCTACGGTGTTTTAAGAAAAGATACATCATTTGAAAATACCCGTATAAACCCTTCTGCATATCTTTAAAATATCCCCGATTCGTTAGTTTTGAAATAGGTATGACTCGGGTCTAGCCTAACGCCTACTATGCGAACTACGAACCCGACAATCAAGCCAATAGAGAGGGGTATGGAAACCACCTAAATCTGAGTCGATATCACCATATCTCATCACATGACAGGCATCACTACCATCATATGCGCACAGATATATGAAAGGATGTATGCAAGTATGTGTGTATGTGTGAGTGCACCCACTACTCTAGGGTTTCGCACTACTAAACCAATACATCCTTATTGTCAATAATCCATTATTACCATCAATAATCCTAAACAACACATAATAAATATATGTGTGTATACGTATTCGTATACATCACCACGGACTGCGGGGGTGCTATACGCCATCCACCCGACTTCTCCCCGTAGATATAAATCTACTCACCTTGCGTCTCATGTGTCGGTGGCGATGTCGCCATCTTCATCTTCTTTGCCTCACATCTCGTAGAGTACCTACAAGTATATCACAACGCTAAAGCACATGAAAATCACATCGGAAACCAAAACGGCACACGCTACGCCTATAGGTACAAACCCATAACCTCGCATGCAAACACGATCAATATCCACCTGTCGTTGACGTCAAAACGCCACCCGACAGGAACGAAACACCAAATACCAAAATCCATGCTAAAACAAGTCTCAAATCATGCACCAACATAGGAAAATCATCCCAGATTTCACCCTAGATGGAATCTGTAAAAACTAGACATACCCAGGGTCAATACTATAGGAAATAGGGCCACAGAACAAAAACGAGCACCAGAACCCCTGCTCTGGCCGCAATTTGCGGCCAGGGGGAATAAATTGGCGGCCGTACCAATGAGTTGGGGGCTAGGGTTTGGGGTGTTGGTTCTATGGTGCCTGCACATCTCACTGTCAACTCAGTTTTATTTTTGGGGTCTCGAGGTGATAGCAGATTTCATACAACAGTGACAGATTTCCAGTTTTTCCGATATCGGTTCCGTAATTCCGTATTCTGGTTTCAATTCCAGGTTTGGGTCCAATTTTGTATTACACCAGGGTTTCTAAGGTCACAACAAGCCTCAATTTCACTTTTAATCTCAGTTTTACCCTAAACCCTAACTTGATGTTTCACAAATCCACCAAACAACACCATATCGATATGAAACTAGTATAGATGCAAATGGAACGAAATACTACGATAATGGGTGCAGAAATTACCTCCTTAAGGACTCATGAACCTTCCCCGGCACCAAAACATCAACTTTCTTGGTCCATTGCGTAGATCTTGGGCTTGTGTGCATTTTTTGTGAAATGAGTGTGAGGTTTTGAGTTAGTTTTAATGGTGTATTTTGGGGGATTTGAAGAAGGAGGAAGAGGAAGGAAGGGAGCAGCAGCAGCAGATCTAGGAGTGGGGAGAGAAAAATGAGGGTTTGGAAATGATAGGAGCAAGGCTACAAGGAAAAGTTAACCTATACCTACCCCTCTCTCTCTCTTCATCATTCCATTTCCTTTTTCCCTTTTATTTTCTTTCCTTTTCAAAAACCCTTCTCACAAGAATAGTAGCCCCAAAAGACATGAAAGAAGATGCACAAGTGTAACAAGTGTGGAAAATGATATGTGCACATTTTTGCACAAAAATGCTAAAAATCCAATTAGCGATTTTTAATCGCGATTAACACTAAATTAGCATATAACTAGTCTTAAAAACTTTAAATTGGCATAATCCCATAAAATACCCTATTTTAGAATTTTCCAAAATTTTCCAAAAATTTTTCCCCATTTATTTGTATTTAATTATACCCGAATATTAAAATATTCATTAAAATAATATTAAATTATAAAAATTCCCGAAAATAATATTTTATTATTTTGGAAATGTTACACTAATATACTCCATCTACCCTTATATATTGGACTAGACGATGAGATTTGAGACTTGTATTTGTGGTCTGGTGTCGATGCTCACTTGAGCCGACGTAATGCTTTTATGCTTATTTCGTATTATATGATATATTCATTGCATGTGGTTGTGACTCTACCTTTGGCGAAGAGCTAACTCCCGCTTGGGGATGCCTTTACTGTTTTATATGTATTTCATATGTTGTACCCGTTTGGGGGCCAGTATTTACAAAGGAGACTCTGCCGAAATTTTCGGGGAATTATGATTTTTTTTTAAAAATGTTTAGTGCGACTTGTTTTGGTTAAAATCACTTTCTTTTAACAAGTTTTTCTTCACTCTACTTTTAATTTGGTTTAGATTTTTGGCCTTTGGCTTACTTAGATTACGTTACGCATTTAGACGTTTCGTAATTTAAGTGTCAGTCACGTTCCGTACCTTCGGGTTATGACATCAAGCAAAATCCTACGGGCTTTATCAACATGAAACCGCTATATGTGTCACGGCCCGTAATTTAGCATGTGACCGGCACTTAAATTACACAACGTCTAAAGGCGTAACGTAAATCAAGTTAGCCGAAGCCTAGAAAATCTAAACCTTTTTGCGGAAAATAGTGGAGGTGCAGTTTTGAAATAAAGGTTTAATAAATCATGTTTTTCGTTAATGCATAGCTAATGAGACATGAAAATGCAAGTGGATTATATTAGTTGAAAACATGTTTCGTCTTTTAAAAATTTGGGCAGCACCTCCTTTATATATTTTGATCCAAAAACCATATACATACAATAAATGCATCCCCAAGAGGGAGCTAGCTCTTTGACAATTGGCAGAATCACAACCACGTAATAACATATATACGACACCCAACGGCGAAAATCAACCCAGAAAGAACAAATAAGAAGCAAGACATCAAAACTCAAGAAGCGAACATAAACCCATCGCTATAAGTCTCGCACAAAACCCAAGTCTGACTAGGTCTACCAATATACAAAATCTAGTTCTGATTTGATTTGATGGAGTTTATCTAGATACAACGGAATATAAAGTACGAGGGTGGGCACGATCCAACATGTGTCCTACCTACCAAAGCAAAACACCCTGGATGAAGCTGTGTGCCAGCAATACCGCAATTGATCCCAAGCGGTCAAACCTACAAGAACCGTGGCACAACGGGGGTGAGTTGCCAACTCATGAGTAAAAAACATCAGCAGGTAGAAATTGAATAAAACAACAATTTCCTAGGTCACTATATCCTGAAGGTAATACTATGATATCTAGGGTGACCACATATGCATATATGTCAACAATCGATCAATGCAATGACATATATAAATAAACATCCGACATCATATGCATGTATGCATGTGGATATCATCCACGTGTCCATCAACGGCACAAACAATATTATGGAACCTGAGTGTCCCACACCGATACTCAAAACATCATGAAAACATATGCCTGTATATATATGAGGATATCAATCACGTGTGTCCATCAACGACACATCAAAATTATGGAACCTGAGTGTCCAACACTGACACTCGAAACATCATGAAACCCGTGTCCAGCATCGACACGTAAATCCTCATATCTCGGGCTCCATTAGTCCGGATCGGCCCATATCACGACTACGGTCGGTATCCTCCAGATATCCGCCACGCCAAACTATCTTGGGCTCCGTCAGTCCGGATTGGCCTATATCATCTCACGACTCCGGTCGGTATCCTCCTGATAACCGCTGAGCCCAAAACTATCACCGGTAGGTAGTGCTCCCCCTGCCGGGCTCATCGTCTACATCTCGAGTTTCTTGCCCCGGGTACCTTACCGGGTCCACCATGTACCCACAGACTGTGCCTCCCGCTCCTCAAATTGAGTATACTTACTGCTCAAAACCGAGAAAACTCATGGTGGACACCTCGAAATATCATATCAAAAGAAACCGCATTTTTAAAGCAATACATAATTCCCTTTTAAATATAACTGCAGTTCTCAAATCCAGAGTTCTCATGAAAACAACATTTCAAGCATATAACCATAAATATGATGTATGCAATATAGAGTAGTAATATGAGCATATCGAGTATATCATGCAAGCATGTTAAGTTATAATACTGAATAATGAATGTACTTTTACGTTTAAGATTAATCGCATGATATGGCAGTTCTACTGTGTAAATGGCATGGCAATTACTGACGATGAATGTGTGTGACCCGACAAATCTGTGTAAGTGTAACATGCGCATCAGCGGTAATTGCGCAGGTGTACTAGCAAATGATATCATATAGCATTAAATACTGGAAACATGATATTTACATCACGAGGAGTAATATCCTACGTCGGCGATCCCGCCTCATAACATCCGATATGACAGTAATCCTCGATCATCATCCTCAAATCACTAGCGCGGATCAATTATCCGGTACATCTCATCACGTACGGTAATTTATCGTACGGTGACATCAAACAGAATAGGGATTTTATCGTCCTATTCATCAATAATGATACGGATCTAAAATCTCATAGGCATATCACTCTTTATCCGCATAAATAAATATATATATATATACACACACATATATCTCAAATTACATTTGTATCAATCTCATATAATGATATCTTGCATATACGTCATATCTTATTAATCTCAAGTCGTATCGATCTCGATCTCATATCATACCATTATCAACTCATACTTGTCATCTTTCAATTCATTCTTATCATGATTCACTTTCTCATTTCATATTCTCATAACAATTCGAGTCATCTATATTTATCATCACAATATCCCACATCAAGTTAACTTATATACATATATCATATTCTCAACCCAATATATCCATTAGTGTCAACTTTTATCACATCATCTCTTATTAAAACCTTTAATCGTGTCCATAAGTTCGTAGCATATCCTTTACTCAAATTATAATTTATATAACAATCTTTCTATATCAATGGTTGCGAGGGTGCTATACGCCATCCACCCGACTTCCCCCGTAGATATAAATCTACTCACCTGTTAAACTCTTCGCTTAGCCGAAGTCGATTTGCTTCATCATCTCGGAAGTCCACTCGAAGGTACCTACAATCAATACACATCGAAATGCAATTAAAACCAATATCCGAAAACTGATACGGCACACGAAGTGCTCATAGGTTAGAACCTATAGTTTACGCAAAAAAGATCAACCAAATAACCCTCGTCCGTTGACGTACAAACGTCCAACGACAGAATCCAAACTCAAATATAAATACCAAGTTTCAGAAATCCCCAAACCCGAAATCAGCAACTAAGAAAATCTATCCCAGATTTTACCAAGTCAAACCAGAAAATTTTGCATATCGGGTTGCTCTAGATATTAGATAAGGAAGCCACAGACCAAAAATCAACATGAGACACCCAAATGTGGCCGCAATTTGCGGCCACCATGATTAAATCTGCGGCCAGAATCAGAGGTAATGGGCTCGGGTTTCTAGGGTAGCTTCCTGGTTGCCTGCTCGTCTCTCTGTGTTCGCTATATATTTTTCAGAACTTCAGGGTAATAGCAGATCTCAATGTCCCAAACAAATTCTCACAAAATACGATATCGGCCGATTTCAAAGTTTGTGTTTTGGTTTCTAGTATCGGGTCTTGGTCCAGAAATTATCTCTAAAGTCTTATAAACACTCACTACTATCTATTTACCACTTAATATCAACTTGGAAATTTCCAAGATCACATAACCTAACTAATACAAAATCTAAACTAACTAGGATATACTAAACACAAATACCTAACTAAAAGTGTAGAGATTACCTCATTTGGCAACTTAGGAAAATTCTTGAGTTGCCCAAAGTCTTCAAAATCCAAACTTGAATGGTTCAAAGAGTTTAGGATGAGGGTGTGCATCTTTTTAATAAAGGTGGCATGGGTTTTTTGGAGATTAATTGGAGATAATACATGGAGATAGAGGGGGATGAAGGAGATGAAGGAAATGATGAAGAAGAAAGAAGGAAGAAGAATAATAGAATAAGGAAGAAGTCAAAGGTCTCTCTCTCTCTCTCTCTTAACCTCACTCTTTCTTAAGCTCACACTCTCTCTAAATATCTATTTTGTCTCCTCTCTCTCACAATCATGACATCTATTTCTTTTCTTTTTTAAATAAAACCAATGAAATGAACAAATATGTAAAAAA
Organism: Agapanthus africanus; assembly: GCA_030015575.1. Taxonomy (NCBI): domain Eukaryota; kingdom Viridiplantae; phylum Streptophyta; class Magnoliopsida; order Asparagales; family Amaryllidaceae; genus Agapanthus; species Agapanthus africanus. Next base: position 365,839,466 of record JASDDO010000029.1, read on the forward strand.
AAATGCACATGACATGGTGCACTAACCATGGAAAAATGTAGAAATACAGATTTGGCTTAATCGTGATTAGTAATGCACTAATCAATTTAATTTAAACCTGCATACATTTAATTATAAAAATGCCAAAATCCGATAATTATCATTATAATAAACAAATCATTTTAATCTCTACTTATATTCCAATTATTAGTATATACTTATACCATTTTACGAAAAAACCCTATTCGCAAATCGAATAGTTTTCGCGAAATATATTATTTTAATATTTAATTTCAAAAAATAGTATTTTATATTTCTGAAATGTTATAATATGTTATATCGAGTATAACATATGCACATGTTAAGATAAAGTCAAATCATAATAGTATACTACTGTATCGAGTCTTTATCAATATGTGCAAGCAATATAAATCATCAATAGAAAGAAATACATATATCAGGATAAAAACAACTCAAATAATACACTATATACAACTGAGCACGATTGTCCTGTACATACATATTTCTAACATCTTATACAATACAGGCCTCTAAGACATACATATCCAACACATACGCCCAAGTATCTCCCCTTGGGGCGCTCCAGTCCTCTTAGTAAAGAAGAAGGATGATTCTCTACGTATGTGCATCGACTACTGTGAGCTGAACCGAGTCACGATCAAGAACAAATATCACATTCCTCATATTGATAATATGTTCGATCAGCTCTGTGGTGCCCGAGTATTGTCATAGCTGGATCTTCGGTTAGGGTACCACCAAGTCATGGTTAAGGAGGAGGATATATGAAAAATAGCCTTTAGAACCCGGTACGGCCACTACGAGTTTCTAGTGATGCCATTCATCATTACTAATGCTCCGGCTGTGTTTATGGATTTGATGAACCGTGTTTTCTCGCAGTACTTCGACCAATTCGTCGTAGTCTTCATCAACGACATTCTTGTGTACTCGAAAGCAAAGAGGAGCACGTCGAACATCTGAGGATCGTGTTGTAGGTGTTGAGGCAAGAACAGTTGTATGCGAAGCTGAGTAAGTACGAGTTCTGGCTCAACCAAGTTCAGTTTTTAGGACACATTGTTTCCGGAGACGGTATATCCGTAGACCCGGTGAAGATTGAAGCAGTTAAGGATTGGCCGGCACTGAAGTCAATAGCAGAGATCAGGATTTTCTTAGTACTCGCCGGTTACTATCGGCGATTTGTCCAAGATTTTGCCCGAGCGGCTGAGCCTTTGACAAGGCTTACTCGGAAGGAAGAACCGTTAGTCTGGTCAGAGGAATGAACCGGAGAGTTCAACCTGTTGAAGCAGAAGCTTACTACAGCCCTGATACTAACAATGCCAGATTGGTCCGGAGGATTGGCGACTCACAGTGATACTTCCGAAAGGGGTTAGGCTGTGTTCTGATGAATCATGGTTGGGTAATGGTATATGCCTCACTCCAATTGAGAACGCACGAAAAGAATTACTTAACTCATGATCTAGAGTTAGCTGTGGTTATTTTCGCTTTGAAGATTTGGAGGCACTATCTTTTGGGAGAGCGGGTTGAGGTCTATATGGACCATAAGAGCCTGAAGTACATATTCACACAGAAGGAGCTTAACAAGAGACAACGCGGGTGGTTGGAGCTTATGGCCGACTACGATCTCGGTTTGCAATATCATCCCGGGAAAGTGAATGTGGTACCCGATGATCTCAGTCAAAGACCAGCGTCTATGAGGTTGACTTGCCAGAAGGATATTCTAGATGATCTTCAGAGGTTTGATCTGGAGGTGGTTATGTCGGGAACCCGTGGGTAGTATTGGAAGCTACAGGTGCAGTCCTCTTTAGTGGATCATATCAAGGATGTGCAGGCTGGAGACCCACAGCTACAGAAGTTCCGGAGAAAGGTAGAGGCTAGATCGAGGATAGACTTGTTAATCCACGATGATGATTCCTTGAGATTCGGCAGTTAGTTGTGTGCCGAACGACGGGGTTCGACAAGAGGTATTGACCGAAGCACACAGTTCAACTTATTCGGTGCATCCGGGGAGCACCAATATATACAGGGACTTGAGGCAACATTTTTAGTGGAATTTCATGAAGAGGGAGATTGCCCGCTTCATGTCGAGATATCTGGTGTGTCAGTAAGTGAAGGCCGAGTATCAGAGAGTGACCGACCTCTTGCAACCACTATCCATTCCTCAGTGGAAGTGGGAACACATCACCATAGACTTCATGACGACTTTACCACAAAGTCTCAAGGGCAACAATGCCATCTGGGTCATAATCGATCGCCTCACAAAAGCTGCTTATTTTCTACCATTCCGAGTGTGGCAATCAACGGAGAGTTTGGAAGAAAAGTACCTGCAGGAGATTGTGAGGTTGCATAGAGTTCTCGTCAACATCGTATCAAATTGAGACTCTAGGTTCCTCTCCCAGTTTTGGAGGAGCTTGCAAAAGAGTTTGAGCATACGCCTCAATTTCAGTACGACATATCACCCTCAGACGGATGGATAGTCCGAGTGCACCATACAGATACTCGAAGAAATGTTGAGTTCTTGCATGCTATATTTCAAGGGATTATGGGAGGATCACTTACAATTGGTGGAGTTATCCTATAATAACAGCTATCAGGCGAGAATACAGATGGCCCCGTTCGAGGCGCTCTATGGACGGAAGTGCCGCTCCTCATTTTGCGAGGATGATGTGGGGGAGCGAAGATTGTTAGGACCTAAGCTCAAAGTCCAGACAGTCGACAAGATCCAACTAATCAGGAACCGTATCAAAGCTACGCAAGACCGCCAAAAGAGTTGGACGGACGCAGTAGGAGACAACTAGAGTTCAAGGTTTGCAACCATGTATTCCTAAATATTTCGCCGAATAGGGGGGTAATTAGATTTGGTAGTCATGGGAAGCTCAGTCCCCGATTCATCGGACTCTTCGAAGTTGTGGAGCGTGTTAGTGAGGTGGCCTATCGCGTGGCTTTACCTCCTTCTTTAGTAAGCGTACACGACGTATTCCACGTTTCTCAGCTATGACGGTACATTTGAGACAAAAGCCAAGTCCTAGACCACTCCGAGTTAATCTTGAGCACCGATCTCTCATATGAGAAGCAGCCTACGACCATCATAGACCGCAGAGAGAAAATGCTGAAGAACTAGATTATTCCTTTGGCCCTTGTATCTTAGGGCGGACGCTCACGTGGGGAGTCCACTTGGGAGTGTGAGGATGAGATTCGTCAGAATTACCCCTATCTATTTCCTTGATCTTTGTATTCAGCTCTTTTAAATTTCGAGAACGAAATTTCTTTTGTAGTTGGATATGATGTAACACCCAGTACCTTGAAATCCCAAAAAAATAGCCATTTGAATGTATTCTTTGATCCTACATACAGGTAACATATCAATTAACGTATCGGTAGCATATCAGATATCATATCTGCTTGAATATCAGCTTGAGCCAGCTCAAATATGTTTGAGACAGCTCACAAATCATTTAGAACAACTATTTCTTCTCTGTATTTGAGCCGGTTCATAAATCCTTTAGAATAACTATTTCTTCTATGGATCCATGAGACGGCTCGTAACCATCTTGAGCCGGCTCATAAGTCCCCTAGAATGGTCACTTCTACTCTGTTCACTTGAGACGGCTCATGATTATTTTGAGCCGGCTCTAACTTTTCTTGAGACGGCTCAGCTCTTTGTTGAGACGGCTTATTAGGTGCCTAGAAAATCATATTTGTTCTTTATCTTTTTTAGATAGCTCAACATTATTTTGAGCTGGTTCGACATAAAATTTATCGCGTCTCTGAGATCTCGCGAAATCTTTTCTCTCACGTAACTAACCAAGCCCCTATAAAAATCCTAGCCTACGTTCATCTAAACCTTAACCCTAACCCTAGCCGTCTCTCCCTTCTCTCGTTTCCCCCCTCTTTCATTTTCTTCCCCGCCAAGATCTCTCAAGAACACGAGAAACCCACTCCAGAACCAAACACTAATTTTCATCCCGTGTGAATCGACGTCATCTCCATCGTCATCATCATCGCCGACTATCATCGTCTTCACCGAAGCACCAAGTCGATATCGCCATCGTTTTCCGAAGATCCCACGAATTTCCGTCAAAAAGGCAAGTATTCTTGCTCCCTTTACATTGGCCAATATGATATCGGCTATCTCCTCAATTAAATTTGCTAGTTTTAAAATAAAGAAATAGAGATCATGAACTTGTAACATCGTAGATTTTGATAATGCGAGAAAGGATCCTAGCACACCCGTTAATCAACCCTAAAATCATGTTTAAATTGTGCTTTGTTTGATGATAAAATCTACTTGCCAAATAGAAACGTTTGTTTTAGAATTGAACCTTCATTAAAACTTGATTCATGAATATTCCTTGTTTATGATTATTGCTGCGACTATGTTACACTTACTATTATCGACATGTATAGAAAACCCTTTGACATGCTATTTATATTCGTGACTGCTATACTTGAACAATAAAACGCGATCACCGACTAGAATACCGAGAGTTATATATTGATTCGGGCCATCGACAATAACTCATTTATTCGTGATTTCATGATTCGTGACTACGTGATTCGTATTTTCATGATAAATTGATTTCTTGATTAGTGATTATTCGTGATACGTGCCGGTAATCGTTTTAGTCGGTATTCGAGATATATTAATCGGGCTTTATTGTTATGATTAAATTTAGAAACGCGGGGTGTTGGGATAGTTTGAGTTGTGAGTTCGATTAACGGAATCTCAGGAGTTCCATTATATGAATGTGTTGTTATGGTACCAGACGGGAGGGGTACATTACGTGAATGTGTTGCTGTGGTACTGGATGGGAATGGTACATTATATGAATGTGTTGCTATGGTACCAGGCGGGAACGGTACATTACCTTAAATCGGGCACGTGTTTTCTTTACCCCTGGACGATAGTCTTAGGTTTGAAAATACTCTTGCAGTAGTTGACGCTCACGCTCGAACTAATGATGGATTAGCTTACCTTTATATTGACATTTAAGACCCGACCTGACTTGATTTTATGCATATCCTTATTGTTGCTGTAACTATATTTGTGTGTGCACGCGAACATTTCAAGGCACTTACTTTTCATGTTATCACCCATATATATACACACGTTTACGTTTAAGTACTTATTGGGTGTTCTGACACCCATGGTATTTTCCATTTCAGCTTTAGAGACGGACCCGCCGACAGGGCAGGATTATGATTACTTCCGGGAGCTGGCTGAGGGGCAATAAATTTTGTGTAGGTTTTTTTTATTTGTTTCAGTTGTATTTAGCTTTGTAAGCCCCTCGTAAGATGTAAGACATGTATTTCTCTTTTCGGATTTATATTTGAATCTATTGTCATTCTGTGGATCTTTATTTGAATTTATTGTTATTTTGTGGACCCCCTCTTTGTATTCCTTATTGCTTTATGCAGCATGACTATATATTGTTTTTCCATGTTGTATAGGTGTATGTCCTTATCGTTATTGTTAACATGTATAGTTTAGAAGCCGTAGCGTGACTACGGAAGGATTTTTTCTCACCGTAGGAGTGTGGCTGGCCTTCGTTACTTTCCGTTTTTTCGTATTTTGGGAAACGGGGCATGACTCACTAAGCTTTCAGTCCTTATTCGAAACGGAGAATGGATTTTACCTCATTCTACTTCACTACAAATGATTGAGGCACGGAGGTTGATTCGATCGATTAATATTGATAGATCTATCACTGACGATACCTTATTTTGGAAACCATCTTAATTTGGGATATTCACCACAAAACGGTGAAAGCATCTCTTCTACCATAACCTTTCTTAATATATTCTTAGGCTAAATTTGTTTGGTTTCACAAATCCATTCTGAAATACTCTTTTTGTTTATGTCAATCCATTCTTGGAAAATCGAAAACCCTTGATTTATTTAAAGCAAGAGGTATAGGTGAAGGGGACAATGAATTCAATGCAAAGCTAACTCAGAAAGTCATAAGCATCTTATTTTAGTGTGAATTCTGTAATTGGGCTGTTCGAGCATCATTAGCGCGTTACAAACTTTACAATCCACCATCTAATCTACATAATATCATAGATTTTATCTAAATGAAGGTCTCATATAAGAAACCAATTGGAGCATTCATTCGTATTGTGATTACAAATATCGTTTGGCATGTTTGGAAAGAACGAAATCATTGAACTTTTCGGTCTTAATTAAGGTTTAAAAAGATTGTTCTTCGGGATATTATCTCTGATATTTCAATTAGGATGACTAAATTTTTTGATGCCATGGATCTTGGTAGTGGACCAGTTATTCGAAATTGGAGTGCATGATCTGCTTTTTTAAAAATGCGATATTGAGCTATTGTTTTGTAATAGCCTTGATTTTGTTCTCTTGTATTTCGTTTTCATTTTGTAATTATCTTATTTTATAAATATAAAATTTTGGGCTTTTTGCCCTTCGCCTTAGCAAAAAAAAAAAGAACATATTTCATTTTTCAGTAAAACCATTTAAAAGGCAAAAGAACGGATTTTAAAAGTTTCAGAAGTGCTACCACTTTCTATTATATACATAGATAGATAGCAAAACTATTATAGTTTTCTCACTTCTACAATTTCTTTTATTTATCATAGCAATATAGTTATATTCTGAACAATACTGGCATGGAGGGGGTTTACTAAGTCTACTTTTTGTTGGGGAATGTTGGTTCTTTGATTTATTGTTAAGGTTAAAGTACAGATGATAAGTGACAACAATGGTCCGTTCCCCGTTCTTCTCTTCTTAACTTAAATGGAATCCTGAACATTCTTCACTTTGTGCGGACTTGACATACTCTTGTACCGCTAGGTAAATACTGTAAATATTTTCTTGCTCTGATATATTTTCGAGTAGGGGCTTCCCTACTTTTTTACTTCATTTTTCTCATTCATTTGAAAGACACGTTTGTACGTCTTAAGGATTCTGGAAAGTCCCTTTTTATCTGTAGTACTTTAGGTAAGTAGCTTGGTTTTGACTCCGGTTGAGTTGACCGCGGACCAGAAAATTTTGTCAAATTTCTTAAGACACGTTATGTATACTCTATGGTCAACCTAATTTTAGTTGGGGAGAACACATAGATAGGGACATTTAAAAGCATGCATTATATCTCTCATATATAGAAAAACAATAAATGGAATACTAGGATCATAGTATGCAGCTAGTTTCCTGTACTCAGGCAACCTATGTAATTTGGAAGTAGATTTGTAGGGTTGGTTTGTGAGAGATGCTTCGTCAATAGGACCTTCGCATGTGGTAAAAAGAAATATCTCTATTTATGTTATGCTGGAGTTTTGGACAAATGATATATATAAAGATAAGGAGAAAGTGCGCAAAATATAGATGTGAAGTTCACGGTCAAAGTCGGCTGTGAATTTCATTCACATTTTCCTGTTTAGATGGATCCGTTTTTTAAGTTGGAACGAGACCTAAAACAGTAAAACGTGAGTATAGTCCATAACCAACTTAGTTGTGAAACTTCACGGCCTCGTAAACCTCAAGGAGAAATTTTGCAACTTGATATCCTTGTTGATGATGCATGTTTTATAACATTTTTTCTAGGAGTGAAAATTTTGTTGAAGATGCTTAATGTGTACTTGCATACTTTAATGTTTCAATTTGTCTCAATTCGTATATCGTGAGTATATCCTGAGAGAGGGGAAGATCATGGCTAATTCTATTTCTTTATTACGGTTAATTACATGCGTCAGTTTAGAGATATATAACCTTATTTTATAGGATAAATATGAAATAATTTATTTCTTGTTTTAGAATAATTTGTCATTCTATTTTATGAAACTCTATTTATAGCATTGTGTTATTAATAAAATTATCAGGTTATTATTATTTTACATGGTATCAGAGCTATGATCATGCACCTTCGATCTCTATATCATAAGTTAGACCTCTTTACTTGTTTGTCTTCTACATTGGTTCTTTACTCGTCTCTTATGATGGGTTTTCCAATCGTCTTCTACGTTGAATTCTCATGTTGTCTTCTCCTTCACTAGATGTTTTTCTCCGACAATAAGCTTCGGTGTCTGGTTCCAACGATGACTCCGACGTATGGATCCATCGTATGCTCTTCAAAGACATGCTCTTGATGTCTCTCTCCAAAGAAAACCTAACGGTTCTTTTCATAGACAAGTATCTAAGGTCTCCTAGCAGTAAGCTTTGCAACAATTAGCAACAAGCTTTGCAACAATCAACAATATGCTCTGTATCTTTTCTTTTCAAATGCTCGGTCGTATTGATAACTGTGAATTTGCGGAAGGGTGTTAAAAATGAAAGGATCGCGGCTGATTCTGTTTTCTTATTACGGCTAATTAGATGCATCCTTTAGAAACATACAACCTTATCAATATTTGAAATAATTTATGTCAGGTTCTAGAATATTTTGTTTCTTATTTTCTATAGCTCTTTGCTAGAGCATTATGTTATTAATTAATAGGTTTTTTTTAATATAGACCCCTGAAAATATTGGTATTTTTAAATACACCCTCGAAAGTTTATATTTTTAAATACACCCCCTAAAACCTCTTCCATAACTAAGAGCACCCATTTACTTAAGTTAACTAGCATTAATAATTGGATTAGAGTTCATATGATGAATTTTGAGATAAAAAGTCTTATATAATATCAAACCCCTCTCTTTTCAGTTTTGTGCAAAACCCATTACTTTTACTTTTCCAAACTCTTATCTTCAAGTTATCATTTTAACTTCTTAACTGTGATTTCTAAAAGTGTTAAGGATGATAATTAAGCATAGGGTCTAATTTAGTCTGATTAAGAGTTTTAAGGGTTGTATTTAAAAATATAAAGTTTTAGGGGGTATTTTTCAAAATAGATATGTTTTAGGGGACATATATTCAAAAACCCTAATTAATAAAATTATGAGGCTAATGCAATGAATTGTTTTAATCGGCTATAATTTATTTTGTTGATTAATGGAAGGTAGCGAAACTTACGTCGAATGAAAGAAACAACAAAACAGCAAAACGGAATACATCAAAGATCACTGACTACCATGAGCCGATTTTCAAAAATTAATATTTAGGCACGCCTCTTAACCCTAGACGATTCGGTCACCTATCTGGAATCCTTTGTCTTTTTTGTGTTCCCCTACGACGAATCTCCTCCATCATATATCGTTAATATCTCCAATTTTCGATCAGGATTCTTCTTTGATTGATCGGACTTTAAGTCTACTTACACCTAGTCCTCCATCAATCCATGGCTATAAATACTATTGATTTTATCCATATTACAACAGGGACTCAAGAGATGCACAAGAACAAGATAATACAAAATTTTCTTATGGCATGGTTTCAGCCATTTGTCATTGAAGGAGTGAGTTTTGGGACTTGAAACTGAGGGGCCAATTTTGAGAGGAGCAAGGAGAGAGAGCTCCAAAGAGACCAAAACTTTCTACTTAAAGCAAAATGTCACATATGTTTCAGCAACTTGAAAAGATCAAGAGTCCTTCCAAATGAGCTTCACCAAATGAAAACAGACACAGAGCTCCCTCAATTTGTTTCTAACTACTATTTCAACTGTTTTATTCTTCTGTTTTTGCGTTTGGTTCTTTCATAGAGCCCTTCCAAATGTCTCTTCTTGTCTTGTTTGCATGAGCATTATGCATTCATAGAATCCTCTTCTTGTGAGCTTTGAGAACGATCACAAGAATTTGAGCATCAATTCTCATAAGTGGTCATTATTAATTATTTTTTAGTAATGCAATCAGGACTGAATTGTATATTTCCTTAGAGGTTAATGGGGCTGCAAAACGGGGATAAACTAGGATGGGCTGGTCCCTCGGTTTAAGTTAAATGGTAGACCCATCCGAGGCTGCGTCTATATTCATAGCCAAGCTGGCTGTGAATGTTCACAACCCTAGATTTCTCATATCCTTATTTATAACTTAATATAAGTTCAATTTTATAGCAGATTGGATTATTGTCTTCAGTATAGTTAACATTATTGTTCTCGCTCCATAATATTTTGATTATTGTTAAATAGTTGTTTCGTTCTACGGGCGTTATTGTTTCGCAAATTTAAATATACCGAACACTAAATGGAGGATGAAAGATCGAACTTTAAATGTCATATTCAAAAGAAAGGTGGAGACAAATATTGCAACTTCACAAGACCAATATTTTAAACATCAAATTTGAAGCCAACAAATAACAAGAGTTAGCGATTGGCTTATCAGGATTTATTTTTTATTAATTTTTATTAAGGACCTTTAGGTAGTGGATTAGGTGAAGGACGCGGAACTACTCTAAAATAGGCCGCGTCAGAGTATTTTTATTTTATTTTATCGTTTATTTTGTCTTACTTAAATTGCTATCTATCATTGTGGTTGAATTGTTTTTATATTTCGTATAATAGCAAGTTGTTAAATTATGAGAAACCCTATTCACCCTCCCTCTTGCATTTACATTGTGTTGCAATTGTTAGTGTCTTAACTGTGCTTAAAATTGCTAAAACATATTGTTATTGTTTTTAAGTTATAGTAAAATTTTGTAAAACCCTACCCCTCTAGAGACGGAGTCTGGCCTTCAAATGTGTAAGGACCACATTTTTCGTATATCAATAAAAGCTTTTTTTATTTTTCCGGTGTCGGTGTTTATTTGTGAGATTTTTTCTTTAATTACTTTTTAAGGAGAAGATTGGAAAAAGGTTATTTTATTTTTAACATATTTAATATAATTTTTTTAAAGGCAAAAATAATTTCAAATATAATTATTTAGAATTTTCTAGAATTTATTTAGATTTTTCCGATATTCAAAACTATTTTTAAAGAATTTATAATTATAGAAAAAGATTTATTTGAAAGTGAATTTTTGAAAAAAGGAATTATTTTAGGGATGAAAATTACTGAAAATTATAAAATGATTATTTAGAATTTTTCTAGATTTTGTTTATAATTTTATAGTATTTAAAAGTATTTTTATGAAGAAATTTTTTTAAAAAAAGAAAATAATAAATAAATAAATAAAGCCCAATAGGCCCAGGCCTGCCGACTTGGCCTGAGCTCGGCAAAGCCGAGCTCGAGAACGCGCACGCTGGGGGCACGCACCCACATGGGTGCGCTACAACCGCCCACGTGGCATGACCGAAGGCCACGATTGGGGCCGGTCGGCTAGGTTTTTAAAAAAATTAAAATCGAGCTAAAAAATTCCAGCAGTCCCCTTTTGACACCCTCTCTCTATTTTGCCCATTTCTCCTTTCTCCGAACTCCAAAAAAATTAAGGAGAAAAAAGGTGGGTTCCTGATTCAATCCCCTACGCTAAGGTCCCAGTCTCTCCTCTGCCAAAATTCTGAGCAGGGAGAGAAGACTTAAGAAAGTTGTTGGTTCGTGTATTCATATCGTTTCGGTAGATTCTCACACCCTCTCTTTTTCGTTAGTTTCTTTTGCAATCTTGAATTGTAGGAAGATAGATACATGCTCTCTTACACACACACACACAAAAAAAAAAAGATGCATAAAAATTAATATAATTGTTTGCTACGATCGACAAAAGAATCGATAAAGTTCCACATCGATTGGATCTCGCTTTTTGCACAAACCCTATGTTCATACACCGTTAAATGACATGTAAATCGTGCATAGAGATTTTGTAACTTTGTGTTACACTAGAACATGTTTTATATTGCGAAACGATCCCTTTTAGCTAGTAAGATACGTTTAGAGCTAGTTGACGAAATTGACGGTATAGAGGGAAGTTGCTGGAAAATCCAGTGCAACCTCAAGAAAGCACTCATAGCTTTCAACCCTGATATCCGATTGAGGCGTTTCTCGGTTTGTTGGAAATCTACATAGGCCCACACTTTTCTAGTTGTAGACACACTAAAGAAGCAGCGATCTGTGAATTTACTCTTTTACTCCTGCATTTTTGCACCATAACCTTGCATCTTCATCACGCCTGTAACACTCTAGTTCATTTATACCATATTCTATTTGAATATTTTCTAATCTTGTGGCTATTTCTTGATTATTATTACCTTGGATACGGATAGTGCTTTGGTATCTTTGGTTAGCATCCAACCCGACCCGCAGGCTTGAAATCCGTCTTGGTTCTAGATTACGATATATCCTTACTAATACAGAGGATCCGTGTACATATATATGTTCTATATACATGTATCATATTTTAGTATTTGCATATATTTTCAAATACTACGTATAATAGTCAAATAATATTTTTAAATATCTAACATGGTCTGTATCATACCCCATACCCTATAGTTGCATCCTGACATCATGTTCATGTCCCATTTAATGAAACGAACTCGTTTGGATTGCTAAGTGTTTTTACATGTATCCGTTCTTTGGGGTATGCATTTTATTTAACCGGACATTGTATTATGATTTTGGCTGATATGTATATTATCCGTATGTTCAAACTAGATTTTTAGATAGGACCCAGATATTTTTCGGAGTATATTTGATATTAGCTATAAATCTTAGATTATATATTATAATATTTTCTTTTAAACCTAAAAAAGTTCACACACACACACACACACACACATATTAACTAATATATATATTTTCCTCACCAGTCTCTCTCTCTCTCTTTCAACTTATATATATATATATATATATATATATATATATATATATATAATCCTATAATTTCACAACACCTCTCTCTCCTCAATATATTCTCTTCTTCCTTCGTCCTCACCTCCCATGAGAAACCCGCGTCCTAACCATGCCGAGCCTTAACCTCACCTCACCTCGCCGCCACCCTTGTCCCCTCATCCTCACCACTACCCCCACCACCACCTACACCTCCTCTCCATCCCCAAGAACCCAACAACCAACTCCAAACTCCCGAGCACCCACAAACCTGAGCCAACCCAAGAAACCCACTGCGCCCTATACCTCGCCGTCGACTTCGTCGTAACCCCATACCTCACCGCAACCTCATCGTCTCACTTTCACCCTCTCCTTCTTCTTTCCTCCTCTCCTTTCCTGAGCTCATCACGCAACACCTGCAACCCAACAACCCTAGAACCCAATGCCAGAAACCTATCACCTCCACCGCCAACCTCCTCATCTACCCACCCTCGTCATCATCCCCTCGACCTCACCTCCTCTCCTTCCATCATCTCCGAGAATACCTTGCAACCGCGACCAAGATCCCTGCACACCCGACGACCCAAGAAAACCAAGAAACCCACTGCCGACGCCGGCACCTCTCATCGCCAGAGATTACCCTAACCCCATCATTGCAGGGTTCCCTAGACGGCCACTGGGTTTCGGAAGGCATCGTCCATGCAAATTTCAAAAAATTTCCGTTCTAAAGAACCCTAACCTAAAATCTTAACTACAGATTTAGACGAAACAACAATGCAAACAACTTTACATCTAAGTGAATGAGGAATACAAGCTTTGTAGACCAGTCCTTCACTTCTGAAACTCTGTGTAGTAATCCCCTCGCTCCAAGTAGTGAACACCCGAACTCTAGTAAGAGTTCACATGAAAAAATGAACAAGCTTGCTCGAAATCTTCGAGACCGAAGATGATCTACGTCGAAGAGATTTAAGCTCATGCTATCTCTCCACTAATGGTAGATTAGTGAAGCAAACACCCTAAACTAAATGGCTAATATAGTAGAGGATGATGAAGTAGGAATTAGGCTCACTTTAGATTTATTTTTCTCACAATATTTCTTCACAATTTCAAAAGCTAGCAAGCTTTTTCATGAGGAAGAAGAAGATGAAGTGGAGATGAGAATGAAACTCATGAGGTGAGAATAGAAACTATGGGTGAGTTGGTGTCATACCTTAACTCATGTAGAGAATAAACCATGGCTAAAAATAATGGTTAGGTTAATAAATATCTACAAGTAAAACAAAACTAGTGGACTAAGTCAAAGATACTTCAAGCTTCTCCAAGCTTCCAAGCATGACAATTTCCAACTAATATTGAATTACTTTAAATAAATAAAATCTCATATTATTAGCATGGTGTGAATCTCATACACCTATGTAGCATGTGACATCTAGCATGACACAAAAGATGTACATTAATATATATCACATATATACTAAATGTACACTAGTGAGAAAAAGAAAACTTAAGCGAGCTAATATTAGTTAATGTAAATTAATATATCAGATATATAATTATACATTAAATTATTAAATCAACGCTTAATTTAATAATCCGGCTATATCACATACAACCGACTAATACCAAATGTAACAACTTATCGAATCAACACTTGATCCGATAACCCGGCTATATCACATATAACCGGCCGATATCATATATCGCGAGAATAGAATGCGGTATCACATACGCGCATTAATCTCGATCCCGCACAAATCACATATGTGCTCCTATTTCGTTTCGCATGAACCAGGAAACCTCTGTGTAGGACTCTAAAGACTCGTCAATATGCCGGCAGTAGGTGGTGATCATATCAGTCACCCACAAGCCGCAAGCGGTCTGCTAAATGTAACGGCCACCCGGGTATTGAGCGATCAGAAGATCAACAAGCAAGCCTGCTCATACTCCTGCGAATCCAATAAGTAACACTACCGTACAGTCCGGTCTTTTCGTCAGATATGTCGCATATCTCAGCCTGGGGGTGGTATAACGTCAGACCCCAATAGCCTGATAAGTCATGCCGATGTAAGATCCATAACGGTTCGAGAAACTACTGATAACACTTACCAGTAAATCTCAACAACCCTGGCCAGGGATTTCCTGTTATGGCCAATCAAGCATAGCGCAGCATCAACCCCCAATACCGGGAGAGACGAATCCCCTCCTATCGCTCATTGCCTCCATGTGACTCGGGACTGTACCCAAAAAACACATTTTTGCACGATCTCTTGAACATGGTATGGTGGAAATCAAAGCGCGGTGGGAATCACACAAGACTCTAAGACGATCTTGGGTCGACAGACTAACTTGTACCAGTGTCACCAGAGAACTGCTATCTGACGATAGGTATAATATCATCTAGGAGTTCTCGGCGAGTCCGTCCAGTGTACCCAGTCTCCACTGAGCACCTGTGAACCTTCTCTGATGTCAAACACCAATGGATGTGGGATCATCCATCGCCCATCATATGGGTCAAGAAGCGCATACGCTAGTCTACTCTGGAGTATCGATGCCCTGTCTCGATACTCCCACGACTAGGAACAATTGAAGGATGTACTTACCAACTATTCATGTCCCCACTAGTATGATCTGCATCATATAGTCAAGTACTCATCCTAAGGGCTTTATCAACATGTAATAGAGAGACAATAAGTGTACATGTTAAAATAAAGAGCAACCAGATGGCATACTATCATGTCGAGCAAGAAAGTACTCCCTATATATGTCCAAGCATCCATTACAATATACGTCACATGTACAGCAATGGCCTCTAGGACATACATATAACTAACAGTCGTCACCTCCTCTGACATCTGTCCAGAGCCAAACACTATAGCCCCTCTTCTTCTTCTTCTTCTCTTCTTCTTTCTTTCTCTTTTCTTGATTTTTCGGTTCTTGACCATCACCGGGAGTCGCGCACGCCACCGACGATCCGGGCAACCCAGTCGCCATTCTCATCCAGCGTGGTTACATCTTGGATTAACCAGGTCTAGTTCTGTACACGCGTGTGTGCATCGCGAAGTTTACCCGACGTCGAACGCGACGTACGTACCTCGTCAGGAGATCCGATCAGACAAGTTTATCTTGGTACATGCTACGCTACTATATTTATATCCATATGAATAAAAATAATAATTATGCATTGTTCTCCGCCGGAAACGAGAGACGGAACCGTGCAGGTTCGTCTCGCCTGAATTTGGGGGCAGATACTATTTGGTTTTATATGTCTACCTCTCTAAAGATGCTAAGTTGATTTATGGCACTGTGTATCGGAGGTTTAGACGGATGCGGTCGTTGTAGCAGACTTCATCAGATTCCCCCTCATTTGAGGGGTTTTTGATTGTGGGGACGCTCTTCCCTGCAAGCGCAAGCCCCTGCAGTTAATTACGCTACCGCATAGCGGTAACAACTTTCTCCTTCTCTGGATGGTCACTTCGTGTCGTGTGTGTTTATTTTATTTTTTGGTTGCCCGTAGATTGTATATGGAGACTAATTTATGTTGTCGTCCATAAGGCGTGGATTAGTCCAAATCCGTATTTTCTTAGATTTGGGTTTGGGTTGGGTTTAAGGATCATTAATCTCATTAAGATTAAGATTAACTTAAACGTTTGTTAAGGATACGTTGGTCTAATTTTAGACTAAGATCTACTCAACGGGGGTTCAGAATCATTTAGATCCGATGACAGGGCATTTGGGCTCTATCGTTTTAGTTTAGGGACGTTGCGGTCCATTGGATTTAAGGACATTATTGTTAGGGTCAAAATTTGCACCCCTGTTGACCAAGTCAAAGTCAAGGTCAACCCCAAGCCAGGTGGGTCTGTTCATATCATAATTTTGCATTATTATATTCCCCATTCTTAGTCATTTTATAAATAAACATGTGCGTTTGATCCATGTCTGCTACATAGTTGCAGGTTACAGGTTCTCGGAACAAAAACAGTAAAATTGACGAAAAGACGTTACAAAAGTGAGACTACGACCGATAAATGGAAGAATCTTGGTCAAGCCTTCAGTTAGAGAATAAACGAAGATCAATGAACAAGTTCACAAAGTACAAAGGCAGCGCAAGATTCAAGACTTCGACACGAAGCAAAGGGTAAAAGTCCACGACGTTATGCACTGTGGAAATCTGGAAGAAAACTAGAAGGCAAGATTCAAGACTTCGACACGAAGCAAAGGGTAAAAGTCCACGACGTTATGCACTGTGGAAATCTGGAAGAAAACTAGAAGACAATCTGAGAAACCAAGTGAAGAAACAAGTAGGAAAATGCAACCGGAAGATTACCAAAGAAGCAGAGCCAACAAGGCCCCTATATGGCCGCGGATCCGCGGCCAAACAGGGATTTTGGCCGCGGTTCCGCGGCCGTGCGAAGCGCGTGTCGGCAAAAATTCTTATGGCGTGGCGGTGCATTGACTAGTCTTCTTAGGGGTATATTTGTAATTGCAGATGTGAATCGATTGTAACCCTAGGGTTTCTATGTTCTATAAATAGAAACTCTAAATCTCTTTTTGAGGTATGCCTCTTCTTGTGCCTCATTGTATCTATCTAAATTCAGAATTTCAACTCTTGTAAAGTATGAAGAGCGCATCAAATTAGAGTAAGTTTTCTATTCTTACCCTAGTTAATTTTATTATCTGCCCTAGTATAACTTTCCTTTCTGCCCTAGTTTAGATTTTATTCTCTGCCCTAGTTAATTAGTTTAGAACATGTTAATCAATTCCCTAATGAGTGAGTAGTCTCCTCGCTTGTTAGGGTTAGATTTGGGAAAGGCTTGAGAGATGAAAATCCCTCACCCCTTTCTTGCCCATCACACGTTTTTATAGGACTCCATGCATACATACACACACCGCTTCCTATGGCACCCTATCCCACGAGGTAGCGGTGATACCGTAGTATAAAAGATCGGTTGTATATATTTTCCATGGAAGTTAGGGTAAGAATTAAGAAAGGAAGGACAAGAACCTAGAGGAAGAAATATCGTTTCTTCCCGATGGTTCTAATCCACTTTATTAATTATTACCATAAGACCTCATAGATCTTAATCAGGGCATAGAAAGCGGTGAGGAATATTGAATTTCCAAACTAAACATAAACCTAACCCTAGCAAGATTTTAATCCTAGTCTAGATCAAACTTAGTTTTTAGATTTAATCAATCCGACAACAATCGGAATTAACTCGTTAGAACAAATTGAGAATACACAAAATCTCTGTGGACCGACCCGTACTCACCGGCTAGCTACCAAGCGACGCCGTTCTTGATTGCGGTTATAAATATTCTTTGATCAATCAGGGCCCAAGCCCAAGCAAGTGGGCCGATGCCCGGGTCGAGCCCGAACACGAAGCGTCCGGCCTTCCGCCATACCAAAATAAAAATCATGTAACGAATAATTTTGATGTAATTTTTTGTGCATGAATGTATTCAAAATGGGAATAAAGCCAAATTTTTGTAAACCCCGTGGCTTATGTGCAAAAAGAAATGGCACATGAGCCATGGGATGGGCAAAATGCCATTTTGTAAAGCCCAAGGAGCTATATGCAAATGTGTAAGCCAATATAAGGCAATATGATGATGAATAAAGCATAGACTTTTCATTCCCAAAAAATTTAGGGCTTGTGCCTCTTTCTCCTTTCTCAAGGTTCTAAAACCTTCTTCTTTCTTTTGAATTAAATCAAGAGTTCTACTCTTCTTTTTTCAAAACTAAATAGTTTTTCACCACAAAACCCACAAAGGGAAACTTGGATCTACCATTAGATCTCAAAAAGAAGAAATTTTTAAGATCTCATATCTCTTGATCTTCAAGATCCTGTCAACAGAGGAGGAAGAAGGAGACCCATCTCCAGAGACCCCAGTTTGGGGAAGAACTAGGGCTCAAGAGGAGAAACCCCTTCATCAGCTTCAAAATATCCTCGGAGTTTAACTCCTCACACACACACACACACACACACACACACACACACACACAGAATAATAAGTGCTCCTTTCTGGGAGTACAACTCCCATTGCAGGGACCAAGTCCCTTTTTGCGCTCGAGCGCCCACGTGTTAACACATGGAGCGCTAGCGCTCTTACGCTCAGAGCGCTAGCGCCCGAGCGCCCACGTGCTGACACGTGGGTATGCTCATAGCGCTAGCGCCCAAAGCACTAGCGTCCGAGCGCCCACATGCTGACACGTGGGGCGCTAGCGCCCGAGCGCCCACATGCTACTAGCGCTCAAAGCGCTAGCGCCCTTGTACTCAGAACACTAGAACCCAAAGCGCTAGCGCTTGAGCGCCCACGTGATGACACGTGGGGCGGTAGCGCTCTAGCGCTCAAAGCGCTAGCACCCAAAGCGCTGGTTCTTTTTCCCACGCATCCTCTGGATGCCCTTCCTCTTTCCTTTTTTATATATATGTATATACACACACGCACACACACATACTCTACAACACTCTCCCTCCAAAAAAAATTTTGGGCCGGGGCGCTGTCCCGCACCCCGTAAGGGGGCTGTTAGCCCCCTTGACCCCCAGCTCGCTATCCGGGTAGCGGGACCCCCGTAAAAACTCTGCGTGGCTCCCGATACATCCAAAACACAACACTGCACATTGAGTTCGCATGACCAGTTTAACCCGTTAATCGGAGGTTCTCTCGCCCCAAAGACGAGGGGTAATTAACGGCAGCTTAGTCCACGGCTGCCAGAGATTCGGATCCCCGCAATCAATAAACCCCAGCCTACCCTAGGCAGGAGGAATCTGTAATGCGCCTGACAAGCGCGTGCGTATTCCCATCTCAATGAGGTGACGAAAAACACCCTATAGATTCTGGCACGCCCGGTGGGACATATCTCTCCTCCCATATTTCGGGTTAAGCGTTCATGCGAACTCAATCAATATACATATCGATATTTATACTAAAATAATGCCCTTTCATGTAGGTTCTCAAGAAATCACTTCTCAATAATGTCTCCAAAGATGAGCTCAGCTCTCAGCACGGCTCCCATCTCCTACACGACAAAGATGGACGCCAGGACGGTCCTTCCGGCCAGTCTCGGGCGACAATGGGAAGAGCCGCCGCTACCATTCGGCTCTATTATGTTCGTGTCAGCTAACGCCATCCCAGCTCCTCAAGCCCCGATGACAGACAAACCGGTCTCGAAAGGCAGGAGGCCAAATGTGGTAGTCTCGAAGGCGCCCCAACTCAAACGCAAGTCGGTGTTTGAACGACTCTCCTTGGCCCCAGCTGGGGGCAAAGCCATCAACACCAACAAAGCAACAAGGCCTCTCGAGTGAACTCCGGCGGTGCCCATGACAACTGCTCGATAGGGTATCTTCTCTAAACTCCCCGCTAATCGACTCACGGTGGCTTCCCCGGAAATGGATGCCCGCCAAGCCCTTAAAATTGAGAAGCTAAGGCAGAAAAGGCTCAGGTATAGAGCCAACAAAAGGGCTAGGGTTCCTGCTAGGCTGAACCTCATGAGGTTCGAAGAACAGGGTTACCCCGCCGAAGATGAGGAAATGGCTGGGTATGTAGTCCACACTGTTTACATGGTGGGCACGTGCAGCAAGAGCAAGGACGGGGCCACCACATCTCAAATCCAATCTGGCTTGAATGTGGTTGCCGCTTCCCAAGAACAGCCGCCTCTGCTGGGTGATGAAAACCCTTTTGATGAGGATGATCGGCAGAAATACCCTTCGATCCATGAGGAGTCGGGCTCGGAAAGCGAAGATGAGCCAATCTTCCGTCCCAAGAACACAGAGCAGAAACTTCTCCAAGAGCTCCGAAAACAGCTCAGAAGCAAAGACAAGGAGATGGCCAAGCTCTACTCAAAAATTGACGACTTAACAAACGTCGTCTTACAGCTCATGGCCCAACTTGCCTCTCATCCGTCCAATCAGGCGCAGGGCTCTCATGAACCGGGAAACGGTTTCCCGAAACAGCCTACACCCGTTCCTTCAAATCCAAAAGTGGGCGGACCGCATGAAAATCAGTCGCATCCTATCTCGGGAAATGTCTTGGCTACCGATGACAGTAGCCCGCTAACGCAAGATCAAATCATGGATTTGTTTGCCAACAAAGTCAAAACATTGGTAGCTAAAGCCGAAGCGCAAAAAGATATTAGCAGTAGTGAGAGACCATATCCTGCTCAGTATGATCTGGTAGAATTTCCTAGCGGCTATGTCATCCCTAAATTCGAAAGATTCGATGGGACGGGAAATGCGAATCAGCACATCGCCCACTTCAAAGCCTCATGCGGGGATACTGAGGGCAACGATGCGCTTCTCCTCCGCCAGTTCGTTAATACCTTGACCGATATTGCTTTCGACTGGTACACGAGCATACCGGATGGCTCCGCCATAACTTTCGTCCAAATGGAGTCTCTGTTTTGGTAGAGGTTCATGAGTGTCAGCGATAAGATCACCATCGCCGACCTCGTAAGGACCAAGCCAAAGAACAATGAAAGCAGCACGGATTTTATAACCCGATGGCGCAATCTCTCCGTCAAATGTGAACCACCGATAGAGCAGGACCAATCTGTCAGTCTTCTCGTCGGAAATCTCAACAATTGGATGGCCCCATTTCTATGCACCGCGGGTTTCAAAACATTTTAAAAGCTGACCAAAAAAGTCCAGATGTTGGAGCGCTCAAAGCAGGAGTCCTCGTCGGATTCCCAAAATAACAATAGGTCCTGGAGAAACCGAAAGGACGATAATCGCAAAGGCGGAAATTCCGACGATTCTGAATCTTTTAATACTTCGGCTAACCGAAATAAGCAAGGGATGAGCGGTCCTAATGCCAACCAGCCTCGGAAGCCAGTGTTCGGAGAGGGAGGAGAATCTCCACTGAAATAGAAGCTAGATAAGGTCTATTCCTTCAGAAGGGGCAAAATCCGTAAAATATTCAAAGATGCCCTGAAGAACGGTCTACAACTGCCAAAGTCAAAAAGACCGCAAGAAGCGAATATGACCGACGGCCCAAAATACTGCCCCTATCACAGAGTAATAGGTCATGCCATTGAGGACTGCTTCATCTTCAAAGATTGGGTCGAAAAGCAATACAAGGAAGGAGAGATAGAACTGTCTAAAGGCGTGTTAATAAACAGTCCAGCTGCGACCACCGATTTCATACAAACGGAGACCGAAGTTCTTCGTGAAACTGATTCTCTTAGACATCTGCCTTTCTCTGAAAGAAGTCGACCACCACGCCATTAAACTGGGAACAGTCGACCTCTAAGTCGTTAAACTGGGAATGCAAATATATATATATATATATGTAAATAAACAAAAAAGTGTAAATAAAAGAAAAATAAAGAAAAGCCGAAATGACAGGGCAACCGCGAATAAAAGCCGAAATGATAGGGCAATCGCGACCTTCGCGATAAGAAAAGCTGAAATGATAGAGCAATGCGGTAAAACAAAAAAATATGCAAAAACAAAAAAAAACAAAAAAAAAACGGCGAATGATGAGTCGCTCCTGGTACCGTATTCTAGTGTAGCGATGCAGACGCCAACCAAAATCCAGTTTCCCAAAATTCTCCGGCCCTACGGTTAGTCCCCAAATTGACTACTGTATACAATCCACGGGCTCAAATAATTCTCAGTATACCCATGCCCCACCGCAATCACCAGTTACGCGGCTGGTCTCCGCCTTTGGAATTATGCTCCATTGAGAAGATCCACTCATGTGTCCTCACGATATATGAGGAGAACAAACCTTTGTGGGATCCTTATGACTCATAAAGGAAAAACACACTTAGGAGTCCTCACGACTTCTAAGGAGAAAATACACCTGCGGGATCCTTACGACTCGTAGGGAGAAAATGCTTTTATGGGACCCTCACGGCCCATAAAATTGAAAAGCCTTAGGCGATAGGGATCTAAACCTATCTCCTAAGCCATCGCTCCCCAATTCCTAAGTGCCGAATGATGAGTCGCTCCTGGTACCATATTCCAGTGCAGCGATGTAGACACCAACCAAATTCCAAATTCCAATCCCTAAATGGCGAATGATGAGTCACTCCTAGTACCATATTCCAGCGTAGCAATGCAGACGCCAACCAAATTCCAAATCCCATACCCCAATGGCGAATGATGAGTCGCTCCTGGTACCATATTCCAGTGCAGCGATGCAGACGCCAATAAAATCTCGAAATTTTTCCGGCCCTACAGTCTGAATCATACATCCTGCAAAACCGTATACAATCCACGGGCGTAAAACGATCCAAATTCCCCCAAGTCCTGCCGGTGAGACCGCATTCAAAGTCCCACCAGCGGTGAAGATTCAAAAAAAAAGAAAAAAAGGTATGTCCACAAGCAAAATGGGCACGGATGAAACCCCGAAAGGGCTCCGTGAGTAAAAACAGCAGGACTGTCGGCGAGTTTGTGAAAACCCAAAAGGGCGCAAACTCGTAAAAAAAAGGGAGATGAAATGCACTCGCGAAGTCCTCTCGACTTTGTGAGGAGAAAATTCCCGCGTGAGATCTTTACGACTCACAAAGGAGCAACACACTTGGGGGTCCTCACGACTCCTAAGGAGAAAATACACTTACGGGATCCTTACGACCCGTAGGGAGAAAATGCTTTGTGAGACCCTTACGGCTCACAAAATTGAAAAGTCTTAGGTGATAGGGACCTAAAACCTGTCTCCTAAGCCATCGCTTCCTGATAAGCAAGCGCAAATGATGATTCACTCCCGGTACCATATTCCGGTGTAGCGATGCTGATGCCAAGTAAAAACCAATTCTCAAATCCTCCCGGGGCAAATGATGAGTTGCTCCTGGCATTATTCCAGTGCAGCAATGCAGATGCCAAGCAAAAACCAATTCCCAAATCCTCCCGGGGCAAATGATGAGTTTCTCCTGGCATTATTCCAGTGCAGCAATGCAGATGCCGACAAAAAAAACCCAATTCCCAAATCCTCTCAAAGACAGATGATGATTCGCTCCTGGTACCATATTCCAGTGTAGCGATGCCGAAGCCAAGCAAAAACCAAATCCCCAAATCCTCTCATGATAGATGATGATTCGCTCCTGGTGCCATATTCCAGTGTAGCGATGCTGATGTCAACCCAAATCACAATCAACAAGTCAACTTCAACTCCGACACTGCAGAAAGCGGAGCAAGTCAGAATCCAATCTCGGTGCCGCAAGAAGCGGAGCAAGTCAAGTTCACCCCTGACACTGCAGGAAGCAGAGCAAGTCAAATAGAGCGTCGACCGTCCATGTCGCAAAAAGGGCGGTGCAGGATTCCCACAAATCGGGAACCAAATCACTCCGGATCAGAGCGTCGACCGTCCATGTCGCAAAAAGGGCAGTGCAGGCTTCCCACAAATCGGGAACCAAATTGCTCCGGATCAGAGCGTCGACCGTCCATGTCGCAAAAAGGGCAGTGCAGGCTTCCTACAAAGCAGGAACCAGATCACTCCGGGCCAGGGAAACGTCTACCACGGACACTCCGTCTCGGAGACGTGTCAAGCATCGACCGTCCATGTTGCGAAAAGGGCAGTACAGGCTTCCCACAAATCGGGAACCAAATCGCTCCGGATCAGAGCGTCGACCGTCCATGTCGCAAAAAGGGCAGTGCAGGCTTCCCACAAATCGGGAACCAAATCACTCCGGATCAGAGCGTCGACCGTCCATGTCATGAAAAGGGCAGTACAGGCTTCCCACAAATCGGGAACCAAATCGCTCCGGATCAGAGCCGTCCATGTCGCAAAAAGGGCAGTGCAGGCTTCCTACAAAACAGGAACCAGATCACTCCGAGCCAGGAAAACGTCTACCACAGACACTCCATCTCGGAGACGCGTCAAGCACCGACCGTCCACGTTGCTAAAAGGGCATAACCGACCGTCCACGTCGCTAAAAGGGCAGCACCGACCGTCCAACTCTCAAAAAGGGCAGAACCGACCGTCCACGTCGCTAAAAGGGCAGCACTAACCGTCCACGTCACTAAAAGGGCAGCACCGACCGTCCAAGTCGCTAAAAGGGCAGAATCGACCATCCACGTCGCTAAAAGGGCAGCACCGACCGTCCAAGTCGCAAAAGGGGCAGAACCGACCGTCCACGTCGCTAAAAGGGCATCACCGATCATCCACGTCGCTAAAAGGGCAGCACCGATCGTCCGCGTCGCTAAAAGGGCAGCATCGACCGTCCACGTCGTAAAAAGGGCAGCACCAACCGTCCAAGTCGCAAAAAGGGCAGAACTGACCGTCCACGTCGCTAAAAGGGCAGCACCGACCGTCCAAGTCGCTAAAAGGGCAGAACCGACCGTCTACGTCGCTAAAAGGGCAGCACCGACCATCCACGTCGCTAAAAGGGCAGCACCGACCGTCCAAGTCGCTAAAAGGGCAGCGTCGACCGTCTATGTCGTAAAAATGGTAGTGCAGGCTTCCCAAAAATCGGGAACCAAATCGCTTTGGATCAGAGCGTCGACCGTCCATGTCGAAAAAAGGACAGTGCAAGCTTCCTACAAAGCAGGAACCAGATCACTCCGGGCCACGGAAACGTCTACCACAGACACTCCGTCTCGGAGACGCGTCAAGCGTCGACAGTCCATGTCGCAAAAAGGGTAGTGCAGGCTTCCCACAAAGCGGGAATCAAATCGTTCCGGATCAGAGCGTCGACTGTCCATGTCGCAAAAAGGGCAGTGCAGGCTTCCCATAAATCGGGAACCAAATCGCTCCGGATCAGAGCGTCGACCGTCCATGTCGCAAAAAGGGCAGTGCAGGCTTCCTACAAAGAAGGAACCAGATCACTCCGGGCCAGGGAAACGTCTACCACGGACACTCTGTCTCGGAGACACGTCAAGCATCGACCGTCCACGTCGTAAAAAGGGCAGTGCATCCCAAAAAGTAGGAACCAGAGCAAGTCGCCTCCACGCGAAAGAAGATCCATCAATTTCATGCACACGACTCACACATGTGGTGTGTATTTATTGATGGGGGCACTTTGTTGGGGTCAAAATTTGCACCCCTGTTGACCAAGTCAAAGTCAAGGTCAACTCCAAGCCAGGTGAGCCCAAGCCCAAGCAAGTGGGCCGATGCCCGTCGAGCCCAAACAAGAAGCGTCCGGCCTTCCACCATACCAAAATAAAAATCATATAACGAGTAATTTTGATGTAATTTTTATGCATGAATGTATGCAAAATGGGCATAAAGCCAAATTTTTGTAAAGCCCATGGCTTATGTGCAAAAAGAAATGGCACATGAGCTATGGGATGGGCAAAATACCATTTTGTAAAGCCCAAGGGGCTATATGTAAATTTGTAAGCCTATATAAGGCAACATGATGATGAATAAAGTATAGACATTTCATTCCAAAAAAAATTAGGGCTTGTGCCTCTTTCTCCTTCCTCAAGGTTCTAAAACCTTTTTCTTTCTTTTGAATTAAATCAAGAGTTCTACTCTTCCTTTTTCAAAACTAAATAGTTTTTCACCACAAAACCCACAAAGGAGAACTTGGATCTACCATTAGATCTCAAAAAGAATAGATTTTTAAGATCTCACATCTCCTGATCTTCAAGATCCTGCCCACAGAGGAGGAAGAAGGAGACCCATCTCCAGAGACCCCATTTTGGGGAAGAACTAGGGCTCAAGGGAAGAAACCCCTTCATCAGCTTCAAAATATCCTTGGAGTTTAACTCCTCACACAAACACACACATACAGACACAGAATAATAAGTGCTCCTTTCTGAGAGTACAACTCCCATTGCAGGGACCAAGTCCCTTTTAGCGCCCGAGCGCCCACGTGCTGACACGTGGAGCGCTAGCGCTCTTGCGCCCAAAACGCTAGCGCCCAAGAGCCCACGTGCTGACACGTGGGGCGCTAGCGCTAGCGCCCACGTGCTGACACGTAGGGCGCTAGCGCTCAAAACACTAGCGCCCTTGCGCTCAGAGTGCTAGCGCCCGAGCACCCACGTGCTGACACGTGGAGCGCTAGCGCCCTTGTGCTCAGAGCGCTAGCGCCCAAAGCGCTAGCGCCCGAGCGCCCACGTGCTGACACGTAGGGCGCTATCGCTCAAAACGCTAGCGCTCTAGCGCTCAAAGCGCTCACCCATCCTCTAGATGCCGTTCCCCTTTTCTTTTTGATATATATGTATATACACACACGCACACTCATATACTCTACAACACTCTCCCTCCCAAAAAAAATTTTGGGCCGGGGGGCTGCTAGCCCCTTTGACCCCCAGCCCGCTATCCGGGTAGCGGGACCCCCATAAAAACTCTGCGTGGCTCTCGATACATCCAAAACCCCTCCAAAACACAATACTGCACATTGAGTTCGCATGACCAGTTTAACCCGTTAATCGGAGGTTCCCTCGCCCCAAAGGCGAGGGGTAATTAACGGCAGCTTAGTCCGCGGCTGCCGGAGATTCGGATCCCCGCAATTAATAAACCCCAGCCTACCCTAGGCAGGAGGAATCTGTAATGTGCCTGACAAGCATGCGTGTATTCCCATCTCAATGGGGTGATGAAAAACACCCTACAATCATAGTCCATGAAGTTTAAAGATATCATAGTCTGTGTTTACAAACATCATAGTCTAGTTTAAAGACATCATTATCTATAAAGTGTAAGGACATCATAGTCCATGAGTTTAAGGACTTCATAGTCCAGTTTAAAGACAGTATAGTCTAGTTTAAAGACCTCATAGTCTGTAAAGTTTAAGGACATCATAGTCTATGAGTTTAAGGACCTCATAGTCTGTAAAGTTTAAGGACATCATAGTCCATGAGTTTAAGGACCTCATAGTCCAGTTTAAAGACATCATAGTCTAGTTTAAAGACCTCATAGTCTGTAAAGTTTAAGGACATCATAGTCCATGAGTTTAAGGACCTCATAGTCTAGTTTAAAGATATCATAGTCTAGTTTAAAGACCTCATAGTCTGTAAAGTTTAAGGACATCATAGTCCATGAGTTTAAGAATCGCATAGTCCATAGAGTTTTGTTTAGGGACGTCGCGGTCCATAAGTTTAAGGACATCATAGTCCGTGGAGTATCTGGTTGTTGGGACCTGTCATCTCTCTGAAGACGTTGAATAATTACAATAGCACATATCAAAGGTGTGAAGAGATGTACCCTTGAACCGATGTTGGTTGAGAGTTCTGTAGTCAGACTTGGGACTAAGACCAATTAAAAAATATTAGGAGCACATGGGCTCAGTTAATCTGAATTGGGGGATTTATGGCCTACTTGGGCTCAGCCCATTCAGTTAAAGTGTTTGAACACTTATTTGGACTCAGTTAATTCATTTTTGAACAAAATGTTAACATTTGTTTGGGCTCAGGCCCTTTTTGTTCAATAATGTGGGTTCTGACACCCCCTCTTCTTTTGTCTTTTATTGAGCGTTGAACACTCTTTGTAGCGCAAAGCAGTTTATGTACAGAGCCTTTATGTACAGTGTAGGGTTACTAGGCACACGCACAAGGGTCTACGAGGCATTAACCATGCCCGATTTAAAATTTAGCCATGCCGAACAACCCTAACCAAGATCTTTATACTAGAGTTTAGGTGAAACAAAGCATGTTAAACACTTTAACACTAAGTGAGGGGGATTACAACCTTTGTAAATCCTGTCCTTCACTTCTAAAGCTCCGTGTTGAGGTCCCTTCGCTGCGATCATCGAGTTTCCGGACTCTAGAGAGGCTCTACGAAGAGAAAGATGCAAGCTTGCTTCCGATCTTCGATAACAAAGATGATCTACCTTGAAGTTTCTTTAACACAAGCTCTCACTCACTAATGAGGTGAACACCCTCATCTAAATGGCAAGGATAGATGAGAATGATAAAGTAGGATTTTAGCTCTCATTTGTTTTCATTAACTCACTCATTTTCATCACCTCATAAAAAGCTAGAAAGCTTTTCATGAAAGAAGAATGAATTCTTTTGTGATGAATAATGAAAAAAATAATCATAATAACTTATGCAACCATGGTTGCTAATAAAATAATAGCTAACCTTTGTAGAGAGTTAACTTGAGTTAAGGGTGTGGTTTGGGTACAAAATATCATACAAAATATCTTAGCTCATGACAAAAAGAAAAGCTTCTAGAAGCTTCAAGAATGAGCTAACCCAAATCAAACCCTAACCTGGTTTAATCTCCACTAATCATGTTGCATTAGTAATTATAACATGTTACAATATTATATATCACATATATAATATATTTTGTAACAAAAGAAAATAATACAATTAATATATATCGCATATATATCAATGTATTACCCGAGTGAGAAAATGAATCAATAAGTGAGCTGATATTAGTTAATGTAATTAAATATATCAAATATATATTATTATACATTAAATTATCAAATCAACACTTGATCCGATAATCCAGCTATTTCATAAATAACCGACTATTATAATCTGTATCAGTTCATCGAATCAACACTTGATCCGATGACCCGGCTATATCTCATATACCCGGCCGATATCTCATATGGCGAGAATCTAATACGGTATCACATACACGTATTGTTCTCGGTCCCGCACATATCATATATGTGCTCCTACTTCGTTTTGCCTGAGCCAAGAAACCTCTGTGTAGGACTCTATAGAATCGTCAATACGCCGGCAGTAGGTGATGATCATATCAAACACACACAAGCTGCAATCGGTCAGCTAAACGTAACAGCCACCCAGGTATTGAGCGATCAGAAGATCAACAAGGAAGCCTGTACATTCTCCTGCGAATCCAATCAGTAACACTCCCGTACAGTCCGGTCTCTTCGTCAGATATGTCGCATATCTCGCCTAGGGGTGGTAAACGTCAGACCCCAGTAGCTTGATAAGTCGTGTCGATATGAGATCTATAACAGTTCGAGAAACTACTGAAAACACTTACCAGTAAATCTCAACAACCCTGGCCAGGGATTTCCAGTTATAGCCAATCGAACACAGCGCAACATCAACTCCCTATATCGGGAGAGACGAATCCCTTCCTATCGCTCATTGCCTCTATGTGATTCAGGACTGTACCCAAAAGCCACCTTTTTGCACGCCCTCTTGGACGTGGTATGATGGAAATCAAAGCATAATGGGAATCACACAAGACTCTATGACGATCTCGGGTCAATAGACTACTCTGTACCAGTATCACCGGAGAACTACTATCTGACGTGAGATATAATACCATCTGGGAGTTCTCGGCGAGTCCGTCCAGTGTACCCAGTCTCTACTGAGCACCCATACACCATCCTTGATGTCAAACACCGATGGATATGGGATCATCCATCGCCCATCATATGGGTCAAGATGCTTATACGCTAGTCTACTCTGGTGTATCGATGCCCTGTCTCGATACACCCTCGACTAGGAACAGTTATAGGATGTACTCGTCGACTACCGTGGCCCCACTACTATGATCTCATCATAGTCCCAGTAGTCGAGTACATATCCTAAGGGCTTTATCAACATGTAACATAGAGACAATCAGAGTACATGTTAAGATAAAGTACAACCAGATAGCATACTAACATGTCGAGCAAGAAAGTCCTCCCTATATATGTCCAAGCATCCATTACAATATACATCACATGTACAGTAATGGTCTCTAAGGCATATATATAATTAACAATCTCCCACTTGCACTAGGGCCATCTGTCGTGGTATCACATACCCAACAATTAGCTGTGGTTGAAGTATCTCATACTCAACCATCCCATAAAAGTCTCTACGGGGAAAATGGCCTTTGTGAGTGGATCCACGTTGTTATCCTCTGTGTCTACTCTCCTAACCTCGACCTCCCTGAAGATCAACTATCTCCATGATCAGGTGATACTGCCTAAGAATTATATCTGGATTTCTGATGGGACGGGGGTTCCTAGGCCAAAGCCTTTACTCCATTGTCACACAATGGTTGGAACGAAGTTCATCTCATGAACTTATATATCCAGACTGCCTCTTTGATAGCATCCTTGGTAACGATGTATCTTGCCTTTAATCGTCTAGTATGTCACGGTATCTAGCTTGGAACTCTTCCAACATATCGTCCCTCCACTTAGGGTAAAGACAATGCCTGCGACTGACATTCAGTCATCCTTATCACCCTGGAACCTTTCCAGTGATTCTCCCCAGGATCGATTGATACCATCTCACTACAACTAGTGAGTATCCTAATATCCAATTAGATCTATCTCATAGATCAAAACCCAGGATTTAGGAGGTATCACTTTGATCCTATATGGAGAATCCTTGTGATAAACGGAGATTGACCGAGCGTAGTATAGGAAACTCCTTCCCTATCAAGAGTATGTCATCCACGTACTCTATGAGGATCACCACCATACTCTCTACTACCTTTTTGTATATACAAGGTTCATCTACCATTTTGATAAAGTCAAACACTTTGACTACCACATCAAAACAGATGTTCCAACTCCATGATGCCTGATTTATCACATAAAACATCTTGCACACATTTTCGCTGCTCCCACTTTCTACGAAGCCTTCTGGCTGTGTACTTATAGACGCTCTCTTCTAAATCATCGTTTAGAAAAGCTGTCATGACACCCAACCACCAGATATCATAGTCATGGTATGTAGCCGTAGCAAGTAGGATCTGGATGGACTTAAGCATAGCTTTGAAAGACTCAACTTTTCCATGTACACCAAGTAATCTTCTCAAGATATACTTGCTCCTGATGGGGATTTAACCCTTCAGATAAAGCAACCAAAGTCCATACTTTGTTGGTGTATAAGGATTCTATCTCAGATCGCTAAGCATCCAGCCATTCTTACAGAGTCCCACTCCTGATGGCCTGCTCGAAATAAGTTGGGTCATCATCTCATGATGCAATCCCCGCTCCCACTGTTATAGAGAAACCGAAGTATCTCTCAGGTGGATGAGGAACCCTACCAGATCAGCGGAGAGGCTGAGGTTCGTTGGAAACTATTGAATCCTTTGGTTCTACCAAATCATCAGCTGCAGTTTGTATAGCTGGAACTCTTTCCAGTTCTACCTCATGACCAATAATTTCTTCACAAGAAATTCCCTTTCACAAAGGTGGCATGTTGAGAAACAAAAACACTTTTTGTTCCCCAGTTTGGTAGAAGATATTCCCTTGCGAATACTTGGGATATCCAACAAACTTCTACAGGACTGACTTTGCCTCAAGCTTGTCCAGATTATGTTTTTAGACATAGGCTGGACAACCCCAAATCTTAACAAACTTAAAATATGGGCTCTTCCCATTCCATATCACATATGAAGTGGCAGGTAACTGATTTGATTTGAACCCTATTCAATAGGTATGCATCTTCTCAAGTGCATAACTCCCAAAAGGAAATAGGAAACTCAGTAGTACTCATCATAGAGCACACCATATCACATAGGGTGTTGTTGCTCTGCCCCGATATACCATCGTGCTATGGTGTATACGGAGGAGTAATGCTGAGAGAGAATCTCATTCTCCTTTAGAATAGTCCAGGAATCCCGTGCTCAAGTATTCTCCTCCTTGATCTCATCAAAGGACATAATACTTTTACCCGTTTTTGGTTCTCTACTTCTAACTTATATTCATTGAATTTCTTAAAAGTTTCAGACTTGTGTTTCAACAGGAACACATGTGCGAAGCTTGAGAGACCATGAGTGAGTATAATGAAGTATAAACAATCGGTCTTGGCATGTCGTAGATAGGGGATCTTCATACATCAGCATGTATCAATCCCAAGAGTTCATTAACTCTTTCTCTGTTTCCAATAAACGGAGCTGTGGCCATCTTATCTCTATGACATGACCGGCAAGTTTCACAAGATGTAAATTCAAACTAATTTAAATATGCATCTATATGTAACTTCAGCTAGTCGGGTCGTATTGATATGACCTAGTCTACAATGCCTCAAGAAAGATTCGTTCATTTCTGAACTCTTCCTCTTGTGTGTGTTCTGTACGTTAAGAACTGTGGTTTGATTTAGAACGTCTATGCTTTTAGATAACGTGCCTGATCCGATCAACTCTTGATATAGAAAATGTTCAAAACATTATCCAACAATACAAAATTATATCCTTCTTTACATATAAAGAGACTGATATGATGTTATATATCAGGTTCGGTATCTAATAACATTCGTTCAGAATCAATGTATTCTGGTAATACAGGATGATAACTACCAACAGATTTGGCTGCAACACTTGCACCGTTTCTATCTCATGAAATTTATCACCCGTTCTCAGTTCTCTACCTATTTGTACCCTATGTAACAAATTACATATGCGGGATCCTGATCCGGTATCAAATACCCAGGACGTAAAGGATATTGAGAAACAGTTCTGTGTAATGAACACACCCGAAGAAGATGCATCAACATACACTTTCTTCGTTTGGGCGGCACGGGAATTCTGGTAATCCCCAATTTCCTGCTCTGTCTTATAACAATTATAAGTTGGAGCGGGACCAACGTTCCCCAGCTCAGTATAACAAGCGGGTTCGGTCAATACATCTGTATTATTATCTTGATTAAGGCGTGACATAGTCGTAACCAGGAGAGAGAGAGAGAAGAAAACACTCAGCGTGCGCTTTTACAAGATTAGATTGGTTATCAATTTATCTAATCAGGATGTCTCTCACTGTTTTAGTCAAATCTTCCTTCAAACCCTAAAAGGAAAGACTAGCCGGGATTAATTACACTCTACAAGTTCGCCAATCTTTCAGCCAGGCCAGTGCCGGTACTTTGAGGGAGGTTCCCCGTGCTTTCGCACGGACCTAATTAAAGTAAACCTCGTTTTGCCAGGGGCGTAACCCCGTTAACACCTTTCTAGACACCTACTTGATTGGCTAATTGTAATGTGTAAAACTCTCCCAGGAGTAACTCTTATTCGCAGCGGGTACCGGGATCCAATTATCTCATAGAAAGTATGCAATCTCATTGCAAATTTCAACACTTGAAATTCCCAATAATATTTTACCCCTAGCAGCTATATGACCTTAACATAGTCAACAAATCATAAGTGCTAGTCAAGTTCAACCCGTCATTTCCCGATTGAATTAAACCCACCCGCACGACTCTTAACATAGTCAACAAAGTCGCACGACTACCCTAATCTAATCGCATCATATGCTTATACAGATAAGTACTAATCAGCTACCGCACACTACGCCTTAACATAGTCAACAAACGTAGCACGAATACTAACTAATACTTATCTGAAATGACGGAGGGCTACGACAGGTTTTTAAGAAAACCCACTGCGTAATGAACTTGATATCGTTGTAGAATCGAGTGATTTTTAAAAGGAATGTTTTTGAGGCATTTTCTAGTTTTGCTAAAGAGGTCACTCCCGGTGAAGGGATCGTCGGCTCTTTCCTCATCGAATAAGGTGCAGGATATTTCACAAATATCACTATGCAAAGCAAAAACTATATAAGCAATCAAAAGTCAAACCGTGTTTGTAGCATCTGCTAGTTTCGCTAAAGAGGTCACTCCCGGTGAAGGGATCTCAGCTCTTTCCTTATCGAATAAGGTGCTGGATGTTCTACAAGGAACACCGCTATGCAAAGTAAGAACTAGAGCTACCAGTTTTTAAACAAGTTTCTACAACATTTTTAGGTTTCTTTTAGTTTCATTAATCTCATTAATGAAGTCCCATTTAATTATGCTTCACAAGCATCTCATTTGAAACGAAATCTGCAATATAACATATATCTCATATATATAATATAAACATTCGTCTCAGGCAGTAATATGATCTCATCACAGAATGTTGCAGAAGAACATATATGAAATATTGGATATACTAGAACGTCCGTGTTTTAATACGAGCCTGTATAAAACACGGATTCCACGGTCGCGATGAATAGCCAACCCCACATCCCTAGACCCCTACGAGAGCGGCAAGCAACACTGCTAATTCTAGGGTTAGGAGACCCGTTCTCGACTCCTCGAGATGGTCTCCCACTGGACCCTAGAACCCGGTTACTTGTGCTCCCCGCCTTGGGTCTACCTAATGCGGAAAAGTAAATAATATACAATGGTGACATCATCCTCAGCCCGGAAGTGCCCCAATAAAAGAATATTACATACAAATGAATTTTACATGAATGAAAAAGAAAAACTCTCATCTCACATAAAACCCCGGCTATTCAGAACGCGACGATCCAATATAACATATCAGAGCAACACATAATATCTCATATCATCAACGTAAGTAAGTATGCATACACCGATTGTCGTTGATGTATAGCAACGAAAACTGGCGATACAACTACATACTACACTTACGGTCGCAGAAAAGAAAGTGTAAAACTACTACAGTTGGAATCCGCAACCTCCTTAAACATCGCATGCCTAACCAAATGAATTCCTTAGACATCGCATGCCTAACAATTATAAACCCGCATTTTAGTCTCTTTATCGAAAACTCTTTTCAATATCAAGTTGGGCAATTCAACAAGATTCCCGACATCCTGATCGAATGCTCGTCGCAAACTTTAGTAGACGGCCGCACCCCCGGATGCCGTCGACGAAGTGCACTAAGGCGGAACACCGCTGCCGCGAGCACCCGAACGGATACTTTTGGCGACGGGGTTCTCCTACAGTCACTTGGTCGGGGGCTATGGGGCGTGGCTGTCTATTAAGTTTACCCGGCGAGTATCCGCGTACGCTACGTGATTGCGACGGACTTTTGATCACATCAAAATTCCGTGGCAACCGATCAATTGAGACTGAACTGGTAGATTTATAGCATTCAAATTAGTTATCTCATAACTATTTATGGATTCCAAATATTGTATCACATTCCAGATAAATAGACAATGTTAAACTTTCCGATCGAATAATCAAACACCCAAGTTTTCCCAAATAGTTCTCAACACTTGAAATTAGTTTTAAAACATCCATCACATGCCACAGTACCAATGGTCCAGCCGTAGAAGGGTCAAGCCAACGCCTCACATGTGGCACGCCGTACTGCCCCAAACCCTAAGGTTTAGAGACGGTTCAGACGGTCACATAATTGAGTTAAGGTTTGTTGTCTTCTAGAGGGTCCACCGCGTTACTTGCACGACTTAGAACGTTCTTAAACTACGGAAAAATCCAACGCTTGGAAATTTTCCGGCAGGGGAAAAAGTGAGTTATTGATATCTGTTCGAACTTTTTAACACGTTCTAAAAAATTACCCGGACAAAATAAACGAAGTTATACTTTCTGATCGAATCAACGAGCTCCCAACTCAACCCAAAAACTCAACACTTGAGTAAAATAAAAAATTCCCAGAAACAGCCAAAAGTACCCACGGATCAACTGTGGCAAAAACTAACCATCAATCCCCAAGACCTGCCGCGGAACCGCCGCCAATACCCTAGTTTGGTCGCGGTTCTGCGGCGCTTTGAGCGATTTAGGGTGTCGTTTTGCACACGTGTCCACATATTTACCTACTGAATTTTCTGAGGATTTTTAATATGAAAAATGTCAACTTTTTGAAAAATTTCCAGAAAGGGGTCTAAACCGGGTATTCGGAGTTCGATCGGACTTTAAATTTCATCTAGACTTCGCCTAAAACTCTAGCTTGGCTTTGATGTCACTGTAGGGATGCTAGGCACTCTCACAAGGGTCTACGAGGCATCAACCATGCCCGATTTAAAATTTAGCCGTGCCGAACAACCCTAACCAAGATCTTTATACTAGAGTTTAGGTGAAATAAAGCATGTTAAACACTTTAACACTAAGTGAGAGGGATTACAACCTTTGTAGATTCTGTCCTTCACTTCTAAAGCTCCGTGTTGAGATCCCTTCGCTGCGATCATCGAGTTTCCGGACTCTAGAGAGGCTTCACGAAGAGAAAGATGCAAGCTTGCTTCCGATTTTCGATAACAAAGATGATCTACCTTGAAGTTTCTTTAACACAAGCTCTCACTCACTAATGAGGTGAACACCCTCATCTAAATGGTAAGGATAGATGAGAATGATGAAGTAGGATTTTAGCTCTCATTTTTTTTCATTAACTCACTCATTTTCATCACCTCATAAAAAGCTAGAAAGCTTTTCATGAAAGAAGAATAAATTCTTTTGTGATGAATAATGAAAAAAATAATCATAATAACTTATGCAACCATGGTTGCTAATAAAATAATAGCTAACCTTTGTAGAGAGTTAACTTGAGTTAAGGGTGTGGTTTGGGTTACAAAATATCATACAAAATATCTTAGCTCATGACAAAAAGAAAAGCTTCTAGAAGCTTCAAGAATGAGCTAACCCAAATCAAACCCTAACCTGGTTTAATCTCCACTAATCATGTTGCATTAGTAATTATAACATGTTCCAATATTATATATCATATATATAATATATTTTGTAACAAAAGAAAATAATACAATTAATATATATCGCATATATATCAATGTATTACCCGAGTGAGAAAATGAATCAATAAGTGAGCTGATATTAGTTAATGTAATTTAATATATCAAATATATATTATTATACATTAAATTATCAAATCAACACTTGATCCGATAATCCAGCTATTTCACAAATAACCGACTAATATAATATGTATCAGTTCATCGAATCAACACTTGATCCGATGACCCGGCTATATCTCATATACCCGGCCGATATCTCAAATCGCGAGAATCTAATACGGTATCACATACACGTATTGTTCTCGGTCCTGCACATATCATATATGTGCTCCTACTCCGTTTTGCCTGAGCCAAGAAACCTCTGTGTAGGACTCTAAAGAATCGTCAATACGCCGGCAGTAGGTGATGATCATATCAAACACCCACAAGCTGCAAGCGGTCAGCTAAACGTAACAGCCATCCAGGTATTGAGCGATCAGAAGATCAACAAGCAATCCTGTACATTCTCCTGCGAATCCAATCAGTAACACTCCCGTACAGTCCGGTCTCTTCGTCAGATATGTCGCATATCTCGCCTAGGGGTGGTAAACGTCAGACCCCAGTAGCTTAATAAGTCATGTCGATATGAGGTCTATAACAGTTTGAGAAACTACTAATAACACTTACCAGTAAATCTCAACAACCCTGGCCAGGGATTTCTAGTTATAGCCAATTGAACACAGCGCAACATCAACTCCCTATACCGGGAGAGACGAATCCCCTCCTATCGCTCATTGCCTCCATGTGATTCGAGACTGTACCCAAAAGCCACCTTTTTGCACGCCCTATTGGACGTGGTATGATGGAAATTAAAGCACAGTGGGAATCACACAAGACTCTATGACGATCTCGGATTAACAGACTACTCTGTACCAGTGTCACCGGAGAACCGCCATCTGACGTGAGGTATAATACTATCTGGGAGTTCTCGGCGAGTCCGTTCAGTGTACCCAGTCTCTACTGAGCACCCGTACACCATCCTTGATGTCAAACACCGATGGATATGGGATCATCCATCGCCCATCATATGGGTCAAGATGCGTATACGCTAGTCTACTCTGGTGTATCGATGCCCTGTCTCGATACACTCTCGACTAGGAACAGTTATAGGATGTACTCGTCGACTACCGTGGCCCCACTAGTATGATGTCATCACAGTCCCAGTAGTCGAGTATATATCCTAAGGGCTTTATCAACATGTAACATAGAGACAATCAGAGTACATGTTAAGATAAAGTACAACCAAATAGCATACTATCATGTCGAGCAAGAAAGTCCTCCCTATATATGTCCAAGCATCCATTACAATATACATCACATATACAGTAATGGCCTCTAGGGCATACATATAAGTAACATACAGAGCACTTGGCGTTGAGCGCCAGACTTGGAGCGCTGAGGCACTTCTTATAAAATAGCGCACACGTGAGGAGCACGTGGCGCGTTTGGCGCTGGATGCCAGACCTGAAACGCTAAGGCGCTTCTTATGAAATAGCGCACACGTGAGGAGCACGTGACGTGCTTGGCGCTAAGCGCCAGACTTGGAGCGCTAAGGCGCTTCTTATGAAATAGCGCACACGTGAGGAGCACGTGGCATGCTTGGCGTTAAGCACCACACTTGGAGTGCTAAGCCACTTCTTATGAAATAGCGCACACGTGAGGAGCACGTGGCGCACTTGGCGCTGAGCGCCAGACTTGGAGTGCAGAGCGCTCTTTATTAATTCTGTACTCTGAGAATTAAGTTCTCGTTTATAAAAGACTTTGTCTCGTGGATCTAAGAACTAAGTTCTTATTTTAGTGGAGATGTTATGATCTCTTATGTTTTTGTGAAAGACTTTGTCTTTGTCTTATAGATCTGTGATCTAAAGAGAACTAAGTTCTTCTCCCTCCCCCCTTTTTTATGATGAGATGCTCCAATCTCTTTTACTCTTATGAAAGATTTCTGTCTTTGTAGATCTATATAGAAAAAGAACTAAGTTCTTCTTTTTTTGATGAGATGCTTTGATCTCTCTGTTTTATTTTCCTTGAAGAAATTCTTCTTTTCAGAGCTTTCTCTTCTCTTTTTCTTTTCTGAGAATTTTAAGTTTATGGGGGGTTCCTCTGTACAAGACTTAAAGTCTTGGGTCCTTTATATAGTGGAGACTGATTTGTTGAATCAGTTAAGGAAATCTTTTTTCTGATTGATTTGGGGATGTTTCCCATCGTTGGTTTTTTGATCCAAGGGCTTCTGTTTTACAGAAGGCAATCTTCTTGTTTTTAACAAGATTGGGAAAATATTTTCCCATACAGAACTTATTCTGTATCTTGGTGATTTTTAATCACCATTGGATCTTTGATCCAACGGTGCTCTGATTTACAGAGCACAATCTTTCCTGTTTGGAAAGATTTGAGGAGTATTTCCTCAACAGAACTTTCTTTCTGGTAATTTGATGATTTTTAATCATTTTTGTTGGATCTTTGATCCAAGGGTGGGGAACATTTAGTTCCAGCGCTAGCGCTCTCATGCTTTGCACATGAGCACTGCATCAGAGTCTTACTCTAGGTGCAGGCGCACTTAGTGCTAGCGCTCTCGTGCTTTGCACGTGAGCGCTGCCTCAGAGTCTTTGACTCTTAGCGCTGGCGCTCCTGGCGCTCTTGATGCACCAAGAGTAAGACTCTGCCTCAGAGTCTTTGACTCTTAGCGCTGGCGCTCTTGATGCAAGCGCTCTCGTGCTTTGCACGTGAACGCTGCCTCAGAGTTTTTTTGACTCTTAGCGCTGGCGCTCCTGGCGCGAGCGCTTTTATGAAGCGCTGCTTCATTTCAAATTTCAAAATTTGAACAGAGTTTTGCTCTGATTGGGGGAAACAAATCCCCCTCCCACCGTTGTGCTCACGTAGTTTACACGTGAGTGCAACGGTGGCAGCCTTTCCATCTTTAGATTGTCTTGGAAGTTGGATCGACTTCCAGCGCCTATAAATAAGGCCTTTGGCCCTTGAGATAACTACTTGTTCATCTTCTTGTTTTCTCTTGAGAATTAATTCTCCTTCAGAGCCAAGCTCTCTGCCTTTAAGAAACTTCTTAAGAGTCAAAACTCTGTCCAACTTTGGTAAGAATTAAACTTATTAACAGAGTTTTGCTTTACTTAGATCGCAGATCTTAAAGATTTTTAGGGTTTCTCAACCCGTTAATTAAACACCAGAGCTTTGCTCTTTCTAGATCATGGATCAGAAAAAGAAATCCTTTTTAGGATTCCTTTAACCCATTAACGAAGAACTCTTAGAGTTCGCTTTACAGATCTTTAAAGATCCTGAAGTTTTTAACTTCTGTAAAAAGCTTTGCTTTTAGGGTTTTTGATGGATTGTTTAATCTTCTTTGCAGAGCATATCTCTTTAGAATTTTTGGGGGGATTTTTATTCCCTCATAATTAGAGTTGACAGATGTCACTCCTATCTGTAGAGCGTTGCTCTTGAGGAGTCTCTCATTAAATGAGAATACTTTTAGGATTCCCTCCTTAATTGCACAAATTTGAATTTGTTGGGTGTCTTAATTAGCACTTGTTTTCTTCATGTGGATATCAAGAGTTTTTTAATCTCCATGTCTGTTTCAATAAGCATTTTCTTGATCATCCCGTCTACTAAACTCCCACTGATTTTCATTTTTAGGTGCTATAGCCGCTCATCTGTACCGTCTTAACGAAATCATTTCTTATGAGGACATTCGCACACAAGGCCGTTGTCAAAACCAGGAATTTACAAACGCTCAATGCACTGAAATTATGGATCGTTTCAATGCACACAACGGTCGACTACTTCCTCGTCGCTCCGCTCTCTTGAAGATTATAGTGAGAGCAATTTGGGAAGCACTTCCTGGATTTTATGAAGCCATGCCACTTAATGCACTGGATGACGCTGAAGATAAGGTACACTCAATGTATCTGACGGGCCTGATCTTGAAGAAGCGGCGAGATAATCTCCTTGATATCTTGCATCAAACTTTTCAACAGACGACGATAATCGCTGCTTATCAGAGGGTGGAGGATATCAGCGAAGATCCTGACGCTTGTGATCGTGAGAGGATGCACACAAGAATGGTCAGAAAGGCCAGAAACACTTTAGACGGCCTCACTTTTGAATTTCTTAATCCGTGTCCCGGATTTAATGTTTAGCCATTGTAAACATTTTAGACGGCCTCACTTTTGTTCACAATTTTCATCAATGTAAGAACTTTCTGAGGTATGAATAACAAATTTTTCCTTTCCATGCGTTTGTTTTATCCTTTTCGCACATACATGAGTGGGTACGCGTCGGACGCTCAATTAGATGTAAATCAAATGTTCTCCTTATTGCCTTGCATAATATGTGATTGGCGTCTGTGTGTTATGCCTTTTTGTTGTGACTTGGCGCAAAGTAGTTTACGTACTCTTGAGAAGCACCTCGATTTCGACAGCATGTAATTTTGGCAAGTGTGGCTTGTAGATAATAAGTAACGGCTCGGCGTGGACTCTTTGTTGGGTAGCGATGGATTAGGAAACAGGTTCAGGTCTGCTGCCTAAGACTTTTCAACTTTATGTGCATTGAGGGTCTCATAAAGACTTTTCTCCCTACGAGTCGAGAGGATCCCGTAGGTGTATTTTCTCCTTAGGAATCGTAAGGATTCCTAAGTGTGCTTTCTCTTGAGAGTCGTAAAGATCTCGCAAGAGAATTTTCTCCCTTATAAGTCAAGAGGACTCGTAAGTGGTTGATGAGTTGACTGGTTCCTGAGTCGAAGCATTTCTTTACGACAGGGAGATCAGGGGTTGACATGTATCCGAGTTGAAGTGTTGCTTGACGACAGGGAGGTCAGGGGTTGACATGTATCCGTGTCGAAGCATTACTTTACGACAAAGAGGTCAGGAGTTGACATGTATCTGAGTCGAAGCGTTGCTTTACGAC
Organism: Agapanthus africanus; assembly: GCA_030015575.1. NCBI lineage: Eukaryota > Viridiplantae > Streptophyta > Magnoliopsida > Asparagales > Amaryllidaceae > Agapanthus > Agapanthus africanus. The sequence goes on from JASDDO010000029.1 coordinate 365,881,337, forward strand.
AGGGAGGTCAGGGGTTGACATGTATCCGTGTCGAAGCGTTGCTTGACGACAGGGAGGTCAGGAGTTGACATGTATCCGAGTCGAAGCGTTGCTTGACGACAGGGAGGTCAGGGGTTGACATGTATCCGAGTCGAAGCGTTGCTTGATGACAGGGAGGTCAGGAGTTGACATGTATCTGTGTCGAAGCGTTTCTTTACGACAAGGAGGTCAGGAGTTGACATGTATCCGAGTTGAAACATTGCTTGACGACAAGGAGGTCAGGGGTTGACATGTATCCGTGTCGAAGCGTTGCTTTACAACAGGGAGGTCAGGGGTTGACATGTATCTGAGTCGAAGCATTGCTTGACGACAAGGAGGTCAGGGGTTGACATGTATCCGTGTCGAAGCGTTGCTTGACGACAGGGAGGTCAGGGGTTGACATGTATCCATGTCGAAGCGTTGCTTGACGACAGGGAGGTCAGGAGTTGACATGTATCCATGTCGGTGTCAGGGTTGACTCTATGTTGTCTGTGAACCGCAGAGTCTTGGAACTGGGGGCTTTGCCATGGCTCCAATTGGTAGTGTCGCGTCCGTGTCCTGCTGGCATGAGGAGGAACGTCGTTGCAGGTTTTCTGGGATGCAGATATTGCCGCTGAGACCTAACTCTCCCTTTGATAGACTTTGTTAGGACATGTGGTTCCCTTTTTCGTTTATGCCCATGGATTGTATACAGGGATCGATATGGACTTACCTGCAGGGCAAAAGGTTTCATTTTATTTTTTTTAATTTCTTTCCGCGATACTCTATCATTTCAGATTTTTATATCGCGAAGGTCGCGATTGCCCAATCATTTCGGCTATTTTTCGCGGTGCCCAATCATTTCGGCTGTTTTTTTTCTTTTTACTCGCTGTATTTTATTGCAAGTTGCCCAATCATTTCAGCTATTTTTGTATCCATATATTTTACTCGCTGATTTTTATTGCGAGTTGCCCAAACATTTTGGCTATTTCATATGCATTTTTTTCGAGTATAGAACTCATGGTCTGATACCGATCTTGCATTAGTATCGCTGCGACTGGAATGTTGCCATGAGCGAATCATCATTTGCCATGAAAGGACTTGGAATTTGATACCGATTTAGGCATCAGCATCGTTACAACTGGGATATTGCCAGGAGAGAATCATCATCTGCCTTCGTCGGTTCAAACAAAGGTGGCTTAGTAAACAGGGTTAAGATCCTGTCGACTAAGGCTTTGACTTCATGAGTCGTAAGGGTCTGATAAAAGTGTTTCTCCCTACGAGTCGTGAGGATCTCGTAGGTGTCTTTTCTCCTTAGGAATCATAAGGATTTCTAAGTGTATGTTCTCTTGTAAGTCGTAAGGATCTTGCAAGAGTGTTTTCTTCTTGTAAATCGAGAGGACCTATAAGTGTTTGTCCATCAAATGAGGGCATTCCTCGTCATTGGTGGGACTCGGCAAGGAAATGATTATTTATGCCCGTGGATTGTATACAAGGGTCAGTATTGAACCACTTGTAGGGAAATCTGGGAAAGGTGATAGCTTAAGAACAGGTTCAGATCCCTGTAGCTTAAGGCTTTTGAATCTTATGAGCCGTGAGGGTCTCATAAGAGGGCTCTCCTTACGAGTCGTGAGGATCTCGTAAGTGTAATTTTTTCTTAGGAGTCTTGGGGATCCCTAAGTGTGTTACTTCTTTATGAGTCGTAAGGATCTCACGCAGGTAGTTTTCTCCTTACAAGGTCGAGAGGACCTTTCAAGTATATTTTAACGAGATTGCGCCCTTTCGGGTTTTCAAAAACGCGCCAGTAGCCCTGCTGTTTTTACTCATGGAGCGCTTTTGGGTTTTCATCCGTGCCCATTTTGCTTGTGGACGTACCCTTTTTTTTTACGAGTCTGCGCCCTTTTGGATTTTCACAAACTCGCCGGTAGCCCTGCTGTTTTTACTCATGGAGCCCTTTCGGGTTTTCATCCGTGCCCATTTTGCTTATGAACGTACCGTTTTTTTACGAGTCTGCGCCCTTTTGGGTTTTCACAAACTCGCCGGTAGCCCTGCTGTTTTTACCCACGGAGTCCTTTCGGGTTTTCATCCGTGTCCATTTTGCTTATGGACGTACCGTTTTTTTTACGCATCAGCCCAAGGATGCTGCGGGTTTGTAGTAGTTTAAAGACATTTCGGTGAGTAGTTAGTTTTAGAACATTTCGGTCCATGGCTAGTTTTAGGACATTACGGTCCATTGTTAGTTTAGGGACGTTTCGTTCCGCTATTGGTTTAGGGACATTTCGGTCCATCGCACGTTTTCGAGGCGAGTGTTCGCCGGATACTACTTATAGAGTTTGGGCTTGGGAAGATAGCGAGTGGACATAGGCGTCACCATCTATCATTGACCTAGGCCGTGACTCATTAGGCGTAGTGTTTTTTCAAGAACCGACCATTTATTGGCCTGAAGGGTCTTTCGCCATGCATATTCATGAGCAAGTAAGCTCCACCTTGGTAGACCTTGTCTATGATGTACGGGCACTCATAATTCGGCTCGAACTTCCCCCATTAGGCACGATTTGGGATCATAGGTCTCTTGACTACTAGCACAAGTTCACCTTGGCGAAATGTTCTCGGCCTAATCAATCTCTCGTATGAGTGCGTCATTTTTTCTTTGTAAGCCTCCAAGTTTTGTTGTGCCATAAGACGAGTTTCATCAAGGGCATCGAGCTCATCAAGCCGAAGATAAGCATTCTCTTCGTCTGTCGGCTCATAATGAACCGCCACTCGTAGGGAGGGTAGCTCTATCTCCAAGGAGAGTACTGCTTCATTGCCGAATACCAATGCATACGGCGTTGTATTCGTGGCCGTTTGAACGTGGTCCGATATGAGCTTCATGTAGTCTCCCGTGCCAGTCCTTCTTATTTCGGGACACCGTCTTCTTTATGATCTTCGTCAAGGTCTTGTTGAAAGCTCGGCTAGACCATTAGCTCGGGGATTATAGATCGAAGAGTATCTCCAGTCTATATTATACTGCTGTGTGAAGCGGCTGATATTGTGACTTCTGTAGGCTGACCCGTTATCAGAGATAATCCGTCGCGGAGTGCCGAACCGATAAATGACGTGTGTCTTGAAGAAATGGAGGATGTTCTCTGTCTTCGCTTCTCTTAGCGGTACTGCTTCTGCCCACTTAGAGAAGTAATCGGTTGTCACCAATATGAACCGATATTCTCTGGATGATACTGGTTCTATGGGCCCAATTATGTCGGTTCCCCACATTTCGAATGGCCAGTTAGCCACCGTTGGGTGTAGCGGGTTTGGATGCTGGTGGATGAAGTCTCCATGAATCTGACATGAATGGCATTGCTTCGCGTATTCAAGGCAGTCCTGAATCATCATAGGCCAATAGTAGCTCATTCTTTTGATCTTCAGCTTCATCTTTGGCCCGGCTTGATGAGAACCGCAAAGTCCGTCGTGAGTTTCTTGGATGACTCTCCTTACTTCTTCTGGTCCCAGGCATCTCAGCCATAGAGAGTCGAACGATCTCTTATACAGCGTGTCATTGACGAAGGCAAAAGACAGAGCTCGTTTCATGAGCTGATGTCTCGAGGATGCATCTTCAGGTGTTCGACGGGATTTGAAGTAGTCTATAAAGACTTCTCTCCAATCCTTGGCCTATTCCTAATCCTCTATTTGTAGGGTTGTTTGCTTGGTCGCTTCCTTTTCTTCAGATGACTTCGGAGATATTTCCGCTGGTGCAAGAACCTAACGACTTTGCACAACGATCCTTACGTTATCGAGATCTTCGTCAGCCAGTTCTTTAGCGAGTTTGGCTAACGCATCCGCTTTGCTATTTTCTATACGTGGTATGCTTTCTAGAACGTAGGAAGGAATTTGAGTCAACAATTGTTGTACTCTCTCACCGTGCTTTACCAACTCCGGTTTGCACGTTTGATAGTCGCCGTTTACTTGACTAACGACCAACTGGGAGTCTCCGTATATAAGGAGGTTTTCGATTCCCATGTCAACAGCGATTTCAAGACCTGCTATCAAAGCTTCATATTCTACTTCATTATTTTTCCTCGGCTCTGTTAGGGAAAAGGCAAAGCGCACTATCCCTCTTTGCGGAGTCACGAAGATAAGGCCTACCCCAGATTTTATTATAGGGGAGCTGTGCTTTCGCTTCTTCATGGAAGATGCTCCATCGAAGTAAAGTTCCCATCGGGTGTCACTCTCTCCTTTCTCTCTGTCGATCATGTCAAACGCGTGCTCGTCTGGCAATTCGTAATTTAGGGGTGAATCGGCAGGTATCGGATGCTCAGCGAGAAAGTCGGCGATGGCCTGGCCCTTCACTGCCTTGAGAGGTCGTTGTGTTATCGAGAACTCCATCAAGAGGAGGGCCCATTTAGCGAGCTGTCCTGTTAGTATAGCTCTTGACATCAAATATTTGAGAGGGTCCATTTTTTATATGAGGCGGACCTCATGCGCCAATGCATAGTGCCTAAGCTTCATTATCGCGAAGATTAGCGCCGGGCAGTGTTTCGATGGGGGAGTAGTTATTTTCTGCCCCCATGAGAACTCGACTCAAATAGTAAAGGGCTCTCTCTTTCCCTTGGTCATTTTCCTATGCCTATAGTGCGCCTCAGGAACTTTTAAGGGCGGTTGTGTACAGGATGAGAGGCTTTCCCTTGACTGGAGCGGTCAGTACTGGAGGATTCTGCAGGTATTGCTTGATTTCGTCTAGCGCGCTCTGGCATTTACGATCCCAGACGAAAGGGGTCCCCTTCTTCACTAAATGACTACAGGGGTGGCACTTGCCGGAGAGATTGGCTATGAATCGTCGGATATATGCGAGCTTTTCTTGGAGAGACCGCAGTTGCTTGAGAGTTCTTGGCGGGGCCATTTCCATGATCGCCTTGATCTTTTACGGGTCTATCTCGATGCCCCGGTGTCGTACGATGAATCCTAGGAATTTGCCTGAGGAAACTCCAAACGCGCATTTGAGAGGGTTCATCTTCAGGTTGTATTTCCGAAGGCGCTGGAAAACTATCTTCAGATGCTCCTAATGCTCTTCGTGCGATTTGCTTTTCACCACAAGGTCATCGATATAGCATTCGACGATTTCATGTATGAGGTCATCAAAAATCTTTGTCATGGCCCTCTGATAGGTAGCGACGGCGTTCTTCAAGCCGAAAGGCATCACTTTGTAGCAGAATATTCCCAGGGGAGTCCGGAAAGCAGTATGCTTCTGGTCTTCGGGGTGCATCTTTATTTGATTATACCCTGATGATCCGTCCATGAAGGAGAAGACTTCGTGAGTGGACGTGTTGTCTATCATCAGCTCGGTAACCGGTATGGGAAATCATCCTTCGGGCAAGCTTTGTTGAAATCCCGAAAGTCTACGCAGATGCGCACCGTCCCATTTTTCTTCATCATTGGGACAATATTGGCGATCCAGTCAGGATACTGAACTTCTTGGATAAAGCTGGAGTCGGTTAGCTTCTTCACTTCGGCGTTGATGCTCATTTCATGTTCGAGCCGCATTCTCCTCGGTGCCTGTTTGACTGGCTTAACGTCCGGGGATATCGCCAATTTATACACGGCTATTTCCGGATCTAGCCTCGGCATCTCGAAATAGTTCCATGCGAAGCAATCTTTATACTGCATGAGCACGTCCCTTAGTGTAGCCACCCGTTCTTCAGAAAGCAGCTCATTGACGAACGTAGACCTTAGGTCGTTTACCGTCCCCAAGTCAATTTTTGTTAGGTTGTCTGCAGTAGTATGTATTCTATCTTCCAACTCTTTTAGCGCCGATGGAAGTTCTAAGATCAACTCATCTTCATCTTCATTTTCGAAGCACCAGGAGAGGTCATCCATATTCTCAGGCACTCCTTCTTCTGACAGCGTTATCACGTGACAGGTACGAGATCGTTTCCAAGACCGATGTTGATCTAGTTGTACTCTCACTGTGTACGTTGCTTTTGGAACATGCTTCTGTGGTGGGGTTACTCTCCAACTGCTGGATAGAGCGAACCTGCCTTATTGATATTGGTCTTCAACCCAGTTTTTGAATGTGAAGCAGTGTTTGAGAGGATGTCCTATCGCTCGATGATATGAGCAATAATCCGGGTGAGAGACCTCGCCTGCTTGTTCGGAGTGTTTGGACTCCGAGAGCGTAATCATTTGATATTTCATGACAAGATCGAATATCTTCTTTGTCTTGTTTTGGGGAAAAGAATATGCTCGACCCATCTTCTTTATAAGAGACAGATCCTGGCTGTTCAATTCTCGATCGCGTGGCTTCTTGGACCCGCTTTGCCGCTGTCGAACGTTTTTTCGTTCTTTAGTTTGTTTTTGCCTCCGCGTCGGGTCTTCTGTATGATGGGTTGGCGACGAAGGACATCGTCATTCTCCGTAGCCTACTGAAGGAGGCACTGCGTCCTGGTTTTCTCGTAAATGGCCATTTCACGGTTGTGGTCATCCCGGACCTTTTGACCCGCTTCCCTTATTAGCTTGTCCATCTGTTCTTCAAACGACGGACTTGGCATTTTTACAGCGGGATCTCATTTTGGTTCAATTGCAGTGTTTTTTAACAGTGCATCTCCTTCTTCATTGAAATCATGTATAACGTAGCAGCCATGAAATTGCTCTCGTTTCTTGGGTTGGACATATCCGTGCCCGATCGTTTCCATTTTCCCGTTGGGCAATTTTCGCTGAGTTCTGGGGATGTTCCAGATCCTGTTGTAGAGCTGAGCTTGTCGAGTAGTCTGTTTGATGGGTACACCTTAGCATCTTAACAGCCTTTTTAATTCTTCTGTATAGTATCTGGGCAGACGGATGGGCTGGAGCCTGTCAAGTGCCAAATCGGCACCATGCCAGATTTCTTTCTCTAGTTTGGCTTCCGCGGACCGATAAAAGAGAATCGCATTTTCATCTTTTCGCCTAGGAGGGATGTAGAACGTCTGTGGCTCTTGCACGCTATATGTCGCGTCGAGTTCTTTGTAGTGCTGCCGTGGAACCATAGCGATTTGCAAACTCTGATCATCTCCAGTGAGGGCCTGCACCGATGGACGGACTGAGAACACTGCGTTGACTTCTTCTTCAGAGTCACTGCCAAAGACCAGAATAGGGATAGATGGTCCCGGGTTGCTACATTAGGGCAGTCCTGAATAGACTATCTCTTCCTCCTCCTCGGTATCGCTCCCGAAGACCGGAATAGTGGTGATGGCTTTTTGCTTATTCTTCGGTTTATGGCATCTCTCTGTGTCTTCAAAGTCTGGTAGGAAATACTTTGCATCCTCGTATGTGCGGTCTTCATTCACGGAGAATGGGTTCAGTTCCCCCGTTACGGTGTACTCAAGACCATCCTTGAAATACTTCATACACTGATGTTGTGTAGAAGGGATGACATTATACTCGTGCAACTACGGCCTGCCGAGAAAAGCGCTGTAGCAAGTCTTGGCGTTAATGACGTGAAACTTGATGTCGGTGACAAGCGACCCGAAGCGTAACGTCAATATCACAGACCCGAGCGTCTGTGATGAGTGGGAGTCGAACCCGGAGATAGTGATTTTATCCCGAGCGAGGTGTTGAACGCTCATGCAGATTTTCTTTTAGCACTCTCACATTTAGGAGGTTGACAGAGGACCCGTTGTCAACTAAAATCTTCCCTATCTTGATGTCATGGCAATATCCGGTGACATACAAGGGACGGTTGTGCTCGCATGTTCCGAGGAGGAGATCTTCATCGCCAAAAGTGATGTCAGCTGTGTGCACTTCTTCCAGCTCGTTCTTCATCTTTTCTTCAGTAAGGAAGGCCTGAAACTGCTTGGGATCTTATAGTGCCTTGATCAATGAATCCCTCGTCTCTTTAGATAGCAGAAGGGCATTGAGAATGCTTAGCTGCGAGGGTATCTTCCTCAGGTGTGCCAAAACGTTGTAATCCACCTTATTTTTCTTTGGCGGGTTCTTGGCTGCCAGCTCTTCGACGACTCGGTCATTGAGGGCGATATTTTCAAGGACTTTTTCTTTCCCCTTAACTTTTTTGTTCGCTCCCTTACTTGTGGGTCCGAGATTCTTTTCGGGTAACGTGCGATTACGCAGCTGAATATTCTCACAGGTCTTCACCTCTTCTGTTTCGGAGATGGATTTCTTGAAGAGAGGGCCAAGGACTATTTCTTCATCAGAATCACTCCCGAAGGTGAGAACTTGCGATTCCCCGGAATTAACCATGTGACAGTCGCCGGCAGTTCTTTTGTGCTCCTCTGTCGTGCTTCTCTGCTCTCGACGAGTTTTGCGCTTCATCCGCTTGAAATGCTGTCGATGAGCAACGTATCCCTACCACCAATTTTTAAAGGCCATGCATTCCTCGATAGGGTGTGTGATCCTCCGATAGTATAAGCAGTAGTTTGGATGTGCATCTAGTTCGCCAGGGAACATATTTTCTGAAGTGTCTTCTTTGAAAGGCGGCAACTTCATTCCCACCGACAGAGCTTTGGTAAATTGCTTCCTTGTCTTAAACTTGCTTTTGCTGGCTGCAGAAGTACTTCTATCTGGTTGGGGTACTCTATGACTTCTCAATACCGGAGCTTCTTCAACGCGATGCCAACGTTTGGCCCTTTCAAAAATGGTCGTTTCACGCTCTCGGTCAGATTTGATTTTCTGAAGAGCTTCACTCAGCAGTCTGTCAATCAATTCGTCCGATAGCTCCAGGGATTTTGGTTCCGGTTCTGGATCTTTCCCCAGTTTCTCTGCATCGGGAGCTTCTTTGCCATTTATTGATGAGTGAGAGATCATGTGGCAGCTTGCCAGGTAATCCTCGTGCTCTTCTGAAGAATTGTCTCCTTCATCAGCGTCATCGGCTTCATTCTTAAGAACATGCCTAAAGAATTCATCCAACGTGATTGGGGTCTGAGCCTTCTGGTTATATTCTTCCAGTGCATCGATGTATTTCTGCAGACCTGTACGGCTGTCTTCGGCTTGGACGGGCTTCTTGACCTTCTTCTTTTTCTTTAAAGACTTTGGAGGCTTGGCCTGAACGTTTTGTCTACCTTCACCAACTTTCAGCGTTGGGCGCGGCTTCAGCATCCCCTCAATAATCTTGGGTTCCAACGGACTCTTCCACCTAATCGCCAGACATGCTTGGAGATCTTTCAGCATTCTTTTCGTTTTGGCTGAAATAGCGGCCTCCTATGGAGCTTCCTCTATAAAAAAGTACGATGCCCCCGGTGTGTCCATCTTTTTAGGAGTGTATAGCTGGGGCGGTCTTACCTACCAATTCTCAGACAGCACGAATTTGCCCTGTTGGTATTGGTCCTCAATCCAGCCTTTGAAGATGAAGCAATCTTCGATTGGATGGCCTACTGCTCGGTGGTAGGGGCAGTAATTAGGATTGTCGGCGTCGCCGGGCTGCAGTGGACGTCTTGGATCCGGCAGATTGATGAACCTGTTGCGCACCGCCAGCTCGAACAGTCTCCTCGTTTTATCCCGGGGAAACGAATAAGGGCGTTTTAGCTTCTCGTTGAAGAATCGCTGTCTATCATTTTGGCGATCAGCTGGTTTTGGGCTGCTGGGCTGCTGATGAGCATTGGCGACGAAGGTCGCGTTCCCTTTCCCCTTTTCGTTTTGAGGCTCCAATTTTGAGGAAGACGGTATATGGCCCATTTGATCCATTTGGGCCAGCTTGTCAATCTAGGCTTGGAAGGTAGTCGGCTTGAAAAACATCATGAACTGAGATAAGGTCGCCTGTGGATCGAGGGTACCCATGAACATGCCTACTGCAGGAGCTTCTTCGATGCATTGTTCGCATTTCGACCATAGGTTCCGCCACCGGATTGCATACTGAACCCATGTTTCTCCCGGTTTCACCGTGGCATTGATCAACGCCGTGATTGGGGTGCATTCCCTGGCGCTTGTGAACCTTTGTGTAAACAGTAGCTCCATTTCTGCAAATGTCTTAACGGAGTCATTCGGGAGCTCAGAGTACCATTCAAACGCTGTCTCCGACAATCTTTCAACAAACTGGCAAAGCAGCAGTTTGTCGTCACCCCCGGTATTACCGCACTGGGCTCTGAATTGAGCAACGTGCTGGTGTAGATTACCCATCCCTTTATACACGTGGAACTTAGGGATCGTGTATCCCGACGGGTACATTATTTGGTCGTAGGAACCCGGATAGGGTCGTCCAGTCTTGAAGATTTGGCCAGTCGCTTGGCTCTCCTGATAAACTTGTATCTGTTGATCTATATAGTCGTCAAGGAAGGCTTTGGAGATGGTCTCCTCCTTGGCTGCTGAACAAGCAGGAAGAGAGTTTGATGTCTCCCCTCTGTCGTCTTCAAGGACAATCGGAGGGTCTTCAGCTGGAGGATCTAGCTGTATCATCATTCCAACCATATCTTGGAATAAAAGTGCCATTTGTTTTATGTTGGCCACTTATTCCGTGACCTCTTTGTCTTTCCTCTCAAGCATTCTTTGGAGGAATTCGGCATCGGTTTCTTGTTCCTGACGCTACTCCGATGATGTTTCTGGGCTTTCTTTTGGCCCAGTTAGTGCGGCCATGGCTGTCAGCATCTCTTGGAGCTTTTGTTGCTGTTGCTCCTGAGCCTTAGTTACTGATCGTGTGAGTGGTCGATAGCCCATGGAGATACGGCTATCCTCCTTTCCGGAAGCCATGTAAATGGTGTGCACCACCATGCCCCCAGATTTGGGACATTTGGATTCAGTGCCTTTGAGCTTTGTCGTGGACACGGGGACTTTCTCTGGCCTTCTTCTTTTGTGGGCGATCGAAGTTGAGGGGGCCATTGCAGCGGGCACCCGAATAGATGACACCTTCTGTGGTACGACAGGGTGGTCCTTCCCTTTCCGAACCTTCATTTTCTTTGGTTGGCGGGAATAGTCTTGGTTAATCACAGAGTCTTGGACCCTTCGCCAGACCTTATGGATTTTAAAGGACAGCTGCTGAGGGGCTGCTCTGGCTTCGCCTTTATGATATTTTCAGCAGACGGAGGAGACTTTTTCAGCACGGCAGTTGGCGAATTCCTGAGCATCCTGTTAAGCGGTTCAAAATTGTTCCCAGTTGGAACAGCAGCATCAACTTCCATCATTGGAGCTGGTAGGGTAAGTTCAAAAGGGGAACTACCCCCAGCTTTCCTCACTCGGCGCCAGTGGCGACATCGAACATGTCGAGCGGCCGGGACCACCTCTGCTGTTGGGGTAGCTGCATCGTGCTTCATTCTTTGATGAGAGACCGTTGTTGGTGTCAGCCTGTCAAAGACTGACTTCCGTTGAGAGGGGATGGTCAACCTGTCAAAGGCAGACTTTCAAGCAGGGGTAGCGGCTTTGGTGGCTTCACCTGGAGTGGGAGTCGGCACAGCCGGTCTTGTGAAGACCGACCCCTTAGCAGGAGAAGCCTCTTCGACGATTTCATTTACTGGAACAGGGATGGCTATCTGTTTCGGGATAACCCCCTCAGGTATCGCGGGTTTCTTCACGAGCACATTGGAGTTTTAGCCCAGTCTGTTAAACACTGAGGCATTGGATTTGGGCGACCAATTGAGAGGGGCCGCGGTAATTGCAAGCCGATCAAAGACCAACTTTTTTGGAGCTTTTTCTTGCGATGGCACTGGGGTGCTGAAGCTTGTTGGTAGGAGCATAGTCCTGAAGAACAGTCCAGTGGTGGCCTGAGTCACCTGTTCCACTGGCATGGTGAAGATGGAGGCCTCTTGGGGCCCATAAGTCACTTCTCCGGCGATGACGGAGTGGGAGCTGTTGCAATTGTTGCAGCTGGAGCAGTTAGAAGCCATTGATCTTCTTTTTCTGCACGGAGCAAAACACTAAATCTTAGTACTTCGACTCCATGGGCAACCACATTAAACCGCGATCGTTCGCGAACACGACACACGAAGTGTGGAGTGAAAAGAGGAAAAGATCCCACCGGGCGTGCCAGAATCTGTTCTCCGCCGGAAACAGGAGACGGAACCGCGTAGGTTCGTCTCGCCTGAATTTGGGGGCAGATGCTATTTGGTTTTATCTGTCTATCTCTCTAAAGATGCCAAGTTGATTTATGGCACTGTGTATTGGAGGTTTAGACGGATGTGGTTGTTGTAGCAGACTTCGTCAAATTCCCCCTCATTTGAGGGGTTTTTGATTGTGGGGACGCTCTTCCCTGCAGGCATAAGCCCCTGCAGTTAATTACGTTACCGCATAGCGGTAACAACTTTCTCCTTCTCCAGATGGTCACTTCGTGTCGTGTGTGTTTATTTTATTTTTTGGTTGCCCGTGGTATACGGAGACTAATTTATGTTGTCGCCCGTAGGGCGTGGATTAGTCCAACTCCATATTTTCTTTGAGTTGGGTTTGAGTTGGGTTTAAGGATCATTAATCTCATTGAGATTAATATCAACTTAAACGTTTATTAAGGATACGTTAGTCTAATTTTAGACTAAGATCTACTCAACAGGGGTTCGGAATCATTTAGATCCGATGACAGGGCATTTGGGCTCTATCGTTTTAGTTTCGGGATGTTGCGGTCCATTGGGTTTAAGGACATCATCCATGGAGTTTAAAGACATCATAGTCTGTGTTTAAAGACTATAGTCTAGTTTAAAGACATCATAGTCTATAAAGTTAAAGGACATCATAGTCCATGAGTTTAAGGACCTCATAGTCCTGTTTAAAGACATCATAGTCTGTAAAGTTTAAGGACATCATAGTCCATGAGTTTAAGGACCTCATAGTCCAGTTTAAAGACATCATAGTCTAGTTTAAAGATCTCATAGTCTGTAAAGTTTAAGGACATCATAGTCCATGAGTTTAAGGACCTCATAGTCCAGTTTAAAGACATCATAGTCTAGTTTAAAGACTTCATTGTAAAGTTTAAGGACATCATAGTCCATGAGTTTAAGGACCTCATAATCCATAGAGTTTAGTTAGGGATGTCGCGGTCCATAAGTTTAAGGACATCATAGTCCGTGGAGTGTCTGATTGTCGGGACCCATCACCTTTTTGAAGACGTTGAAGAATTACAATAACACATATCAAAGGTATAAAGAGATGTATCCTTAAACCAATATTGGTTGAGAGATCTGTAGTCAGACTTGGGACTACGACCAATTAAAAAATATTAAGAGCACATGGGCTCAGTTAATCTGAATTGGGGGATTTATGGCCTACTTGGGCTCAGCCCATTCAGTTAAAGTGTTTGAACACTTATTTGGACTCAGTCCATTCATTTTTGAACAAAATGTTAATATTTGTTTGGGCTCAGGCCCTTTTTGTTCAATAATGCAGAGCATTAATTGTGGGTTCTGATACCCACTCTTCTTTTGTCTTTTATTGAGTGTTGAACACTCTTTGTAGCGCAAAGCACTTTATATACAAAGCCTTTATGTACAGAGCCTTTATGTACAGAGCACTTGGCGTTGAGCGCCAGACTTAGAGCGCTGAGGCGCTTCTTATGAAATAGCGCACACGTGAGGAGCATGTGGCGCGCTTGGCGCTGAGCGCCGGACTTGGAACGCTAAAGCGCTTCTTATGAAATAGAGCACACGTGAGGAGCACGTGGCGCGCTTAGCGCTGAACGCCAGACTTGAAGTGCTAAGGCGCTTCTTATGAAATAGCGCACACGTGAGGAGCACGTGGCGCGCTTGGCGCTGAGCGCCAGACTTGGAGTACTAAGGCGCTTCTTATGAAATAGCGCACACGTGAGGAGCACGTGGCGCGCTTGGCGCTGAGCGCCAGACTTGGAGTGCAGAGCGCTCTTTATTAATTCTGTACTCTGAGAATAAGTTCTCGTTTATAAAAGACTTTGCCTTGTGGATCTAAGAACTAAGTTCTTATTTTAATAGGAGATGATATGATCTCTTCTGTTTTTGTGAAAGACTTTGTCTTTGTCTTATAGATCTGTGATCTAAAGGGAACTAAGTTCTTCTCTCTCCCCCTTTTTTATAATGAGATGCTCCAATCCTTTCTACTCTTATGAAAGACTTCTGTCTTTGTAGATCTATGATCTAGAAAAAGAACTAAGTTCTTCTTTTTTTGATGAGATACTTTGATCTCTCTGTTTTATTTACCTTGAAAAAATTCTTCTTTTCAGAGCTTGCTCTTCTCTTTTTCTTTTCTAAGAATTTTAAGTTTATGAGGGGGTTCCTCCGTACAAGACTTGAAGTCTTGGGTCTTTTATATAATGGATGCTGATTTGTTGAATCAGTTAAGGAAATCTTTCCTCTGATTGATTTGGGGATGTTTCCCATCGTTGGCTCTTTGATCCAAGGGCTTCTGTTTTACAGAAGGCAATCTTCTTGTTTTTAACAAGATTAGGAAAATATTTTCCCATACAAAACTTATTCTGTATCTTGGTGATTTTTAATCACCATTAGATCTTTGATCCAACGGTGCTCTGATTTACAGAGCACAATCTTTCCTGTTTGGAAAGATTTGAGGAGCATTTCCTCAACAGAACTTTCTTTCTGGTAATTTGATGATTTTTAATCATTTTTGTTGGTTCTTTGATCCAAGGGTGGGGAACATTTAATTCCAGCGCTAGCGCTCTCGTGTTTTGCACGTGAGCGCTGCATCAGAGTCTTTAACTCTTGGCGCAGGCGCACTTAGCGCTAGCGCTCTCATGCTTTGCATGTGAGCGCTGCCTCAGAGTCATTGACTCTTAGCGATGGTGCTCCTGACGCGAGTGCTCTTGTGCTTTGCACCTGAGCGCTGCCTCAGAGTCTTTGACTCTTAGCGTTGGCGCTCCTGGCGCTAGCGCTTTCGTGTTTTGCACGTGAGCACTGCCTCAGAGTTTTTTTAACTTTTAGCGCTGGTGCTCCTGGTGCTAGCGCTTTTATGAAGTGCTGCTTCATTTCAAATTTCAAAATGTGAACAGAGTTTTGCTCTGATTGGGGGAAACATGCATCTAATGTTATAATTTTACCGTTTTTCGATACCCGTACGTATCTGTACTGTCTATTACATATCTAGTTGCATGTCGGAACCTCATTATATAATATTACTGTTCTATTAGTACAACGTGTTTTCTATTGTGCATCATACGTAGTCATGGACTTATAAAAGGCTATCACAGATAGATACATGTGCATCCGTGTATTAACCGTGTTTCGATATTTGTTACAGTTTACATTGGATATCTAGTTGATGCATATCATCACCTGACAGGTTCACGACATACTACTGACTTATTACATGGATCTTGTTACTAATGCCAACAATATTGTCGTGTTGTCTTGATGGACGTAACCCGTTGTCTGCATATACGAAAACCTGTACTTGCTTGATTTTTTGTTGGAATTAGATTTATCTTGGCAATACCTGACTTGAACACAAACCTGGGGGTAAAGGGGAAATCAAGAATGTATCCAAAGCGTAACTCAAAAAGCTATTATTACATGTTTACCATTTTTCCGGGCATTACGGAATATCCTGTTTGTCGTTTTTCTGGGGTTACAGAATAATCCTGTTACCGTGGTCCCGTGGGGAATGAATGGGGTATATACTGTTGGGTTACGATGAGAATTACATTACTTGATTTCGAAGACTTTAGATTATATAACCTAGAATCCAGTTTTAGGTTACACATCACATACACACACGTACTGTTGATATTTATGTTGTTGATTTATATTCACGTTTACATATCTTGTTAAATCCTGGTTATTACTATTGTTTGATATTATGACACACTGACGTATGGGTTTCGCATGGCCCGGTTTCTCTATCTCTATCGCAGGCTGAACAGGAGTACTTTAGCCGCCAAGCCGAGTAGTGAGGAATTGAGTTTAGAGATGTTTAGCTTTTAGATTATTAGCTTATTTTTCTGCACTTTTATTTCTTGATGTGAGCCCATATTAGGAAGTATTTTCAGATGTTATTAGATATTATTGTTTCCGCTTATATATTTCTTGACTCTTTTATTTTTGCAAATGGACATGTACTAGATAGATTTTTATATTTTACTGTTCTTGATATCCTATAGACAGCCGTAATGTGACTGTGAAGGAATATTTCCCAGCCACAGGTAGCATGGTTGGCTCTGTCACGTGCCGTAGTTAGCGCACTCTGGGAAGCGGGGCGTGCAACACCAGTGCATCTGCATCATATCATTCACCTCATTTTTGTATAAAAATAAATGTTTGGTATGCATGGAGGTAATTTAAGTGCATAGTTCAAGATTCGTTCAAATGATCGAAATACCCATTTCGAGACTCTCAAAAATCCATATCTCATGAATTCTTGCACTACTCGTCACAAGAGTTTTTGTAGAGGTTTTAAATCATTTATCATAAATTACCGAAGTATAAAATTCGAATAGATTTGTCAAATTCCTTGAGATTTGCATTAAACCCTCTCGAACTTTCAAGAATTGCCCAAAAATTACTTCCTACCAATTGGTGAGTATTTTCATGATGTGGTCGTCACATTTGACCATGTTATATCAATTGAGAGCATTTCCGATAGGCAATTTTACCCGGAACCCGTTAATTTTCCTAATCACCCTTTAATCGCCATTAACGGTTCCAATTTTTTATCTCATAATTTTTTGAGCCAAATGATATCAAACTTTCCGGATTATCTTAGTATATTTATGAGGACATACCATAAAAATTTCAACTAAAATCGATAATATTTACCAAATGAGACAAAGCCCTCTTATTATTTTATTATTAAAATAATATGGTGGGCTCATGAGGGTAAAATTGCCAATTTTTCTTAATGGATCCTCATAACTTACTTAGATGACCCTCCACACGAAATTTCAAGTCATTTGAATATCGTTTATTATAAGTTTGAATTTATGCAACCAGGAGTTAATTAAGCTAATCATTTCATTAAACACCTGATTAGTGATAATTAATCACCACTTGACTTGTCAAACCTATGGCATAGGATTTCCCCTAGTGATCCGTTAGCTTAACTTGCATCTTATGAACACCATAATATGCATTCTTTCTACCTTAAAGCATACCTAACTTGCATCTTTTTGCTTTATTAGAAAATTGCATTGAGACCAAGTATTTTAGGGTGAAATAATTTTAGAGATCAGATCATCTCTACAAAAATCTCAACCATTTCACGCTCTGCAATCAATCACAACCCTCCATTTCATATCCTAACTACCATTCTTCTATAAATAAGCATTCTTATGCTCATGAGAAGGAGGCTTCTTCCATCTTTCTTGACCCTTTGATCTTTTTTCTTCCACCTCTCTTTTTCCTTAATCACCTCAAGAGCTCAAGTCCCAAACCACTCAACAAAAAAATCTTTAGATCAGTATAGAAAAAAAACAAAAACCCACAAAAACTCAAAAAATCTCAAAATAACCATAGACTAGAGAAAGAAAAACATGAACTTTCCTTTGTAAGACTAGGATTTAGGATATAAGACTCTATTTCTCCGTTTTAGATCATCTAGTTAAGCTTTGAACTCTTCAAACAACCATTACTTTGAAAAAATGGGGATCCAAGATCCCCCAATGCCTTTTCTTCATTTTCTATGGATTTTTAGCTTGCTTCCTCGTTCATACAAGTGGAGGAGCTCTTCTTTTTACTTTTCTCTTTTGACTTTCTTGCTATTCACTTCAGATGAGCATCTAAGCGGTAAAGAGAAGACAATTTATATTAAGACTCTCTCCTTAGACCGAAATCTCGCTAAACTAAAAAAGGAATTTCAAAAGATAAAAAATGGTTTAGTTATTTGATCAATCCTACGTTTCAATCACTTTTGCAAACTCCGATCAAGAGAAGTAAAGAGGGTAGGAGTATATCCGAGGACCCTCTGTCATAAACTTCTTTTCGATCGAGGCCCGAGGAAAAATAGTGAGAAAATCCCATTTTTAGTTCTCTGGGTACCCAGACGCCTTGTAAGAAGGCGCCCAGGTTCTCGGGGTACCCAGGTGCCTTCTCAGAAGGCGCTTAGGTACCTCGCTCTGTAGACAGAGACATCCTATGTCTGTAAGCATTCTCTGTATCGGCTTCTCCTCTTCTTGACTCATGTTCCCTCATAAAAAATCAGGCGACGCCTCACGTGTTTCCCACGTGAGCACCAGTGCCAGCATTTATTATGATTAAAAATCCTACATTGGCGTCTCACATGAAACACATGAGCACCGCTGTGCAAAGCACGTGAGCGCCAGCGCCAGCAATTATTAGGATTAAAAAATCCTATACTGGCGCCTCACGTGAAACACATGAGCGCCGGCGTGCAAAGCATGGGAACTCCAGCGCCTAAATTAAAGTGAGTAGAATTAAATTCTACATGGAGAATATTTTCCTAAAAACTGTGGATATTCTCTACTAAAACAAAGCTGTTGGATTAAAAATTCAATGGTGATTAAAATCATCAAATGATAGAATAAAATTTTATTATGGGGAAATATCTCACTGATCATTTTTAAATGGAAAAGATCTTCTCTGTTAAACAGAGTCGTTGGATCAAAAATCCAATGGTGACTAAAAAATTATCAAATATAGAATTAAATCTTTCCAAATGTGAAAAATAAATTCTAAACCCTTACATTAAAAAAAATCCAATGATGATTAAAAATCACCGTTTGATAGAATTAAATTCTATCTATGAGAAAATATTTCCCTAATCTTGTTAAAAACAAGAATATGTATTCTGTAAAACAGAAATTCACTGGATCAAAAATCCAACGGTGCATAAAATATCCGAAACAATTTTTGAGACCAATTAAATCAATTGGTATCTCTCAAATGAGAGATTTTCTCAAACTAATTAACAATTTACCTCTCCTATATAAAGAATCCAAAACCTCAAGTCTCAAGAATCAACCCTATAAGTTTTTCCACAAAACTGAGAATTCAATTCTCCAATAAAAGAAGAAGACCCTCACTTTTCAAAACCCCAGGTAAAGGAAAAAAAGCAGAGATAAAATGTATCTCTTTTGCCTAGCATAAAAAAATAAGGGTTTAAGCCTTTATAAAAAGAACTTAGTTCTTCCTCTGATATGAGATTTGTAAAGAAAATCTTCCTACAAATTGAGAATTTAATTCTCATCGGGAAGATTCTGTTCTTCAAACTCAAAATCTACGTGAAAAACTAGATTAAAAGATAAAGAGAGAAGAGGACATATGTTCTAGGGATTTAATTCCTTTGCAAACAGGGTCTAACCCTACATGAAAGAACTTAGTTCTTATAAAAAAAAGAATAAGAACTTAGTTCTCCAATAAAAATGATCCCAGGTCTTCAAAAACATAGATCTTGGTGATCATCAAAATGCCATTAATAGAGATTCAATCCAAAAAAAGGACCTTGCGCCTCACGTGAAACACACGTGAGCGCCCAAAAGATTTCCTTAAATGGAACTCAGCGCTGTGCGTGCTTCCCACCTGAGCGTCCAAAACAAAAGACTCGGCATCGCATTTGCTTCCTATGTGAGCGCCCAAAATAAAAGAATGCTCATCGCCTCATGTGAAACACACGTGGGCGCCTAACAAAATAGAATGCACAGCGCCTCACATGTTCCCCATGTGAGCGCCATACCAAGTACTTAGCACTCTATAAAATTCAGTCAAAATGACAAAATGCTTAGTACTGATTGGACAGCACCTCACATTCTCTCCATGTGAGCGCCATACCAAGTGCTTAGCACTCTATAAACAGTCAAAATGACTAAGTACTTAGCACTGATTGGGCAGCACCTTTGTTTCAGCGCCTCACGTGCTTCCCACGTGAGCGCCATATCAAGTGCTTAGCACTCTATATTTAGTCAAAATGACTAAGTGCTCAGCATTAATTGGGCAGCGCCCATATCTGAGCGCCTCACGTGTTTCCCACGTGAGTGCCAAAGCCATAAATAAGTGCTTGGCACTTATAAAGAAAGAAAAAGAAAGCCCAAGACTGAGTAAACCAAGCCCAAATTAGCTAAGTCTCTGAAAATTCTTGCAGCTGAGCCCAAATGCTTTGTTGTTGGATCTTAATTAAAATTTGATGATCCTTAAAATATTGTTAAGTTGATCTTAGTCTCAAATAAGCCTAACGCATCCTTAGTTAAAATAAATTGAGCCCAAATGCTCGTATATTTAAATTGATTTTAATCTCAAACAAAATTAACGGTTCTTAAATACCGGGTGTAGGGGATGGATAACGTCAGACCTCTAATAACCCGATAAGCCATGCCGGTGTCAAGCTCATCACCCACTGAGAAACTTTCGATCTCCCATCAGTAAATCTCATCCATCTTGGCCAAGGATTTATGGAGATAGTCAACAGAACACGGCGTGACATCGACTCCCTATACCATGAGAGACGAACCCCTGACGATCGCTCATTGCCTCCATATGGCTCGGGACCGTACACAACTAAAACTTGTTTGCATGACTCCTTTGAGCCGTGGTAGGGTAGTAATCAAAGTACAGTAAGAACTCACACGAAACAAATGACGATCTCAGATTAAAAGACTAACATGTACTCATGTCACCTGAGAACTGCTATCTGACAATAGATATAATACAATCTAGAAGTTCTTGGCGAATCCGTCCGGTGTACTTATCTCCAGTGAGCACCTATATACTATCTTAGGTGCTAAAACACCAATAGCTTGTGAAACCGGACACCACCCCTCGTCGGAGTTTAAAAACGTATACACTAGTGTACTCCGAAATATCGATACACAGTTTCGATATTTTCTCGACTAGGGACATTTAAGGATGTGCTTATGGACTACCCAACTCCCACATATATGATCGCCATCATAATGCCGGTAGTCAAATAAGAATTCTACATGCTTTATCATTATGTATTTGCAATATTTAATAATCAGTAAAATATATACACATCAATGATAAATACAAATCAGATAGCATACTATCATCTCGAGCAAGACCGTTCTATCTGTATAGGTCCTCCTTCAATTATCATAATCGCCTATCTGCAATTACAATAATTGCCTTGAGAGCACTATAGCCAACTCTTACGACCCCAAACTAGATAACCTAAAGTACGGATAATAGTAGTTAAACGTCCTGTTACACTCCTGTTAATTTACATGCTTTACGATACCGCCCTTACTGCTTAAACTGTTATAAACACACCAGTACACTAGTTCTTTTATTGCCTTATAAACCTTTGAGAATTCTAATGAAGCGAAAGCTCGCTGACGGATATTTCTGTCACTTTGAAATGTCCGTCAGGGTTGAAATAGAATGAGGACGACGCAACTGACGTGGAGGCATCAGTAGAAGACTACACACACTTCACGTCAGAAAATTAGTTTTAATGTTTTTCCTGTCTTTCTTCGTTTGCCTTTAGCCTCAAGTTAACGGCTTGCATTGTCTTTCGTTTCGAATGATGATGTAATCAAATGTTGTTATTTTGAAACACCTGTTGTTATAATGAATGTTAACTAATGTTAAATGTTTTATTTATCTTGATGTTGTATACTTCCATGCATTACTAAACGCTTAGCGTAACTATATCGGGAAGAATTTCTTCTCGGTATAGATACATCGCGGATCTTTTCCCGTCTCCGCTGTAGATTTTGAGAAGCAGGACATGACAAAATAGGCTGGACCGGGTCTAGCATGTCCCAAACCCGTAGGCGTTATTTTTTACGGGTCAAAACCCACCCATTTACACTACTGGTCCGTATGGTATAGATTCAGACCCAGACCCATTAATAGTTGGGTCGGAGCTGTTTATCTATCTTTTGATTTCAAAGAAACAATTCAATTGTTTATTCCGTCAAATTTTATATTGTGATATACAAGTGCATCATCAGAATTCAGAATCTCACAACTTACGTTTAAAAGCTAAATTGCATAGTAAAACCATAACTATAGATAGTTTAATTCTCAAATTTGCAACTTTTGTAACTTGAAAGCTATAATTCATAATATCTAAAATCATGTAAATATATAAAGTTCACGAATGTTAAGATAAATTGAGAAATAGAAAATATTTTGAACTAAACTACAACTACTAAGATATCTCTTAATTTTCTTAAAAATAATATGAAAGAGATTACAAATTCATTACTTATATCAAGCATCTTAACGGGTTTGGGTCTAACGGGCCAGAACAGACCCGACCCATTTATTAAACCAGGAAAGGGGTCTGGGTCTAGACCAATATCAAACCCGGATTTTAACAACGGATTTGGGACTAGTCTAGGGGACGCCCTGGCTCCCAAATTGAAAATTTCTATAGTCGGTACCAGCTAAAATTTCTCCTCACAAATCTTCAAGAGCTTCTCCTATGTTAGTTTTCTCAATAGTTATATTCAAACCCTTAAAATTAAGAGGCGCAACTAATTTGTTATGACATGTTAATTCTAAAACTGAAATAAACGAGTGAATTATTAATTTCCTAACTTATTTGGATCCTATCGTTCTCAATCTAAACGAAATAAAAAATTTCCTCTGGATGATGCTCATAAGTAGGAACTCTCCAGATCATGACACGTGGCAGATAACGTGTCCGAAGACTCATGCAAGCAGGGCAAGCACTATGCGTTGGGAACTCTTTCCGGGCTATCTCCCCGAGATTTTCCACGACCTCCTATGGGTCCCTGAACGCTCTTATGCACACCTTACAAATGACCGTGGGCTCGTCTTCAAGCCCCTCTATGCGCTGAGCTTCCTCGGCCCTCCCAGATCGTCTCCGAGCTATCTGTGAATCGAGCATCCTCGGCCTCCCACCTGTTTTGGGCCCCTGCCGAGCTAAGCCTCCCCGGTTCTGTCGAGCAGTATAGAACGCAGGTCACAGGCATCTCTGCCATGGCTCCGCGTATCTCACTAGACGCGAGATACCCGCCGCCCCACGATCCCGCGTTCTACGCCGCCGGATCCCCCATTAACGAGCATATCTCGTCATTAATGGGATCCCGTCATTCACGTAGGCTTAACGCCAGGGGAGTAACGACCGGCGAAGATCTCGCGCCAGCTAGCTCTTGGCTACCGCTATATAAACCCCTCTCCCAGACGACTTAGATAACGCAATTTGATTCCAACAAGCCTCTACTCTGACCAAATATCTCGGCTAACTTGATCGTCAGAGGGTCCACGGTGGTACAACCACCCCGGGACTTCGTTGCAGGTAGATCGGCTTCATTCCAAATAAAGCCTACTGAGATCCACACACTCAGTGAAACAACCCTCAATATCAATCTCAGCCGTCCATCAACGCTCGCGACAGATTAACGGAGGACAACATTTGAAGGAGATCCTGCCCTCCATCGGTTGGCGCGTTCTGTGGGAAGCAAAAATTCCACTCATTGAAAATTGATCTTCCAATCTCGAACTCATGGCGAGTGATCACTGCGACGATCCAAGCACAAGCCACCGCCCTCCCCATAATGGAGGCGCGGACGGCTCCACTCCTCTCCCTAACGCCCTCCACGCCCTCTCTGCACGGATTGACCGGCTCGCATCCATCATGGATGCCCTTGTCCGCATCCAAACGGTGGGACAAGCCCCCCAAGTCGTCATTCCCCCACCTCGGGATCATGACCTCTGCAAAGGGAGAGATGACACTGCCCACGCTAGCACCACTGAACAGCGTCTCGCTATCTCCGGCGGCAACAGGTCCCCCACGGCAACTGATTCAATGACCCGTTGGGCACCCCACGGTTCCATACCGTAGTCCCACGAACGAACCCATCGCCCCGAGGCACATCGCGTCTCCGTCCCTCCCGAAGAGATATCGGTCAGCTCGCCTACTCCTAAGCATGGCTGGCACCCTCTCCCTCGATGAGGTCACGTGAGTGGCACTCGCCGTGAAGACTCAAGAATGACCTCGTCAAGGGACCTAAGGAACCTGATAGAGCGGAACCGAAGCCGCAGCCAGGCATAGGCCGCCAGCAAGAAGGGCCATAACTCCGGCTATGCTGAGTCCTTGAGGTACCACGACCGTCTCGACGCCCTCGAAAAGAAAATCGAGGGTATACACCGGGAGGGTCATCCTTCGGGCGAGAGGGCCAGGTATGCCGCTGACTCGCTTACGAAGCCCTTCACTGAAGAGCCACTCGTTGTCCACGTCTCGTCTAGGAACAAGCCTCCAAAAGTGGCGCTCTTTGACAGGAAGTCCGACCCGAAAGACCACCTGGACGCGTTTATGGTGGGCATGAGCTTCCAGGACAACTCTGACGCTGCCTAATGCCGAGCATTTCCCGCCACTCTTGTCCGAGCTGGACGAGACTGGTTTTGAGGTCTCACGCCACGCTCCATATCTACCTTTGATGAGCTGGCCATCCAGTTCCTCGGACATTTTTTTGGGAACAGATGGCAGAAGCGGACCGTTGATTACCTCTTCACTATAAAGCGTGAGGACAAGGAATCCTTTAAAGCATACGTCACTCGCTTCTACAGCGCCCTTCTTGAGGTTCCCGAGTACTGGGACGAGACTGTCATCAGAGCTCTGTGGTCGGATCTTAGGATTAAGAAGTGGTTCCACTCCTTTGCATTGGAGCAACCTAAGACCATGGCCGAGGTAAAAGCTTGGACCGAGCGGGAAGTCCAAATTGAGTCCGAGGTGAACGCGAACCTACCCCGGGGTGACCAGGCCGACCAAAAAAAGAGGGGTAGAGAAGAGAAGAAGAAGGTCGACCGGCCAAAACCATACTCCCCGAAGTTCCAGGAGTATACTCCATTCAACATCTCTAAGACTGAGCTATTGGAGGAGGTGAAGGGCAAGCGATTCTTCAAGCTCCCTCCGGTCGCCAACAGAGCGGCCAAACGGACTCGAGGTCCATACTGCGCCTTCCATAGGTCGCAGGGACACCCTACCAAGAACTGTAAACAACTCCGCGACTATATCCAGGAGTTGATACGCTTGGTCCACCTGGCAAAGTACCTGCGGGAAAAGCGACAGGTAGACCAGGAGCAAGAGAACCATCCCCCTCCTGGCAAATTGACGATCGGCCAAATCATGGTCGTATCCTCGAGGGTGCGCATGGAGCAGGCGAGATTCGCCGCCTACTACCAGTCGAAGGAACTAACGGCCAACCCCGGAAGATAAACAAAGCTACCGAGCCCATCACCTTCACTGATGATGACCTCCATAGAATATCCTTGCCTCACAACGAACCCCTCGTGATAATAGCGCGGGTCCACCGCTACGAGGTCCAAAGGATACTGGTCGACTCAGGAAGCTCAGCGAACATCCTCTTCTATGACTGCTTTCTGCGCATGGGGCTCGGCCCGTCCGACCTACGGCCAACCACCCACATTCTGTCGGGGTTTACTAACCACTCCATTCCGGCATAGGGAGTGGTTACCCTCCTCCTTAACATCGGGGAGACGGGCCGTACGAGAACCGTGCCGGTAGAGTTCATCGTCGCCGGGATTCCCTCGTCCTACAATATCCTCCTGGGACACCCGGCGCTAAACTCCCTTCGGGCCTAAATCTCGACCTACCACATCGCGATCAAGTTTCCGTTGGATCAAGGGGGAATAGGCCAGGCCTACGGGAACCAGCAAATCGCCAAGATTTGCTTCACAGCGACATCCACCTCCGAGGAGCGAAGCGACGACCTTGGAAGCACGAGTGATTTCCAGGGGTCCTTGGATACTCATTACGAGCAAAAAGAAATCCGAGGGGCCCCGGTGGAGCCGCTAACGGAGGTCCCCCTCATTGAGGGGAGCAATGACCGAACTGTCCAAATCGGTTCCTTTTTAACAGGAACCCGGCGCGAAAACTTGATTCAATTTCTATGAGGAAACGCGGATGTGTTCGCGTGGGTGCCTACCGATATGCCCGGGATCGACCCCAAGGTAATCTCGCATAAGCTCGGGGTTGACCCAACGGCTCGACCCGTCAGGCAAAAAAAATGAAGCTTCGCTCCGATCAAACAAAAGGCGATCGAGGATGAGGTCGACAGATTTCTTGCAGCCAACTTCATTCGAAATGTGGCATACTCAGAATGGCTAGCGAATGTGGTCATGGTCAAAAAGGCAACCGGGAAGTGGCGTGTAGCGACTCCAATTCTTGTGTACATAAAATTGATTTAAAGTTAATATATACTTGGAGTATTTACATTCTTATGAGTACTATAAGTATTTAATTTACTTTTGGTCAGCAAGCAAGAGCTTATAGCTCATTGGTAAGACCTTGCACTGCTGAACCAAAGCACCATAGTTCAAATCCCATCAGCCATATTATTTTTAATTAGTTTTCTTTTAATCTTTTTAGAAGCCCAAGAGTCTACACGTGCATAACCCGTAAAACCAAAGGTCACACTAAAAACAAATGAGTCCACGAGGTAGACCAAGAGGCAAGGGACACGTGGCGGGGAGAATCGGCCCGGCTCGGCCGGCAAAGCGGCTGAATCGGCCCGCACCGCCGGCCGAACTCGTTTAAATTCGATTTCTTCCTTCTTGACATATGTGCCTCATGTACTCACCATAACTGCTACACTTTTTAAATTCCCTGCATTATTCCAGAGAATTAAAAATCCAAGTAAACTCTTTTAATGCATATTTTTAATGCATTTTTTTATCACACCTTAACCCTATTTTTTCCTATAAATACCCACTCAATTTTTCACACCCTTCACACTGAAATTCCTGTCCAAACTCTCAAGAAAAATTCCCTAGACTTTTTGTGTGCAAGTGGAGTTAGCGAAGGGCGAAACTCCGGCGAACTTCCGACGACATTCCGAGGAGTTTTCGGTGACGAAACGATGCACCGGTGCTTCCCCAACCTTTCTCTTCCTCTTCTCTTGGCTCTAATCCCGTAAGTCCCTTCTCCCACTTCTTTTACTATTCTAAAAACTTATAATTCTAAAACACGACAGAAGTGGAGTTAATCCGACTTCCGATTCGGTTTATCCTTAAAAATCATAATTTTCTTAAACATAATAATACCAAACTCTTCCATCATGATCATTAAACATTTAACAAAACATATTGACAAATTTCATATCAAAAGAATTCCTATTTTACTTTTTATCGCAATTTTTCAGAAAAATACCATATAGTTTAGTTTCGACATAAAACACCATTACCCCTTGCTATAACTTTAGATAGTTCACGAGGTAATGACCTACCTTCTCACAACACTCATATGTAACATAGCACGATGATCTTTGGGAATATAGTTTTGGGAAAATACGATTTTACACAAAACTACCTCAAACTTATAAAAACCTTTTTCTACAATATATGTATTTTTAACAAATCTTTGCAATGCGCCGCAACAACCCATTTTGGGGAACCCGTTCGGGATGGTGCGGGTTATTGCACATCCTAAGGCTTAGTAGTGCGAGATACAGACCTCCGCAAGGATCATACGGTCTCGAAAGATTTTAAAATGCAATTTTCTTTAGAAAATGTGATTTCTATTATAAATAAAACTTATATTTTTAATAAATAAATATATATGTAATTAATATCAAAATATCTATTTTAATATTTATAATATTCCATGTTTCCAAAATTCAAGAAAAACATCTCATTTACAAGAAAATACCATATAAATTCCACTATTACAAATAAATACCATATATTATGAAAAATAGGTTTTATTCATTAGAAATGTCACAATGATAAAATAGACATCAATAAAAACTTTAAAGACGATAATAAAATACTTGAGGTATATTTTTAAAATTATACAAAATTATTTTTACATAAAACCCCCTCAAGTTCTATAAATTACCCTAAGGACCCTAGTAAACATAGGTTTAAGCGGGACCGGTCTCTTGAGCCTCAGGGAGCCGGAGATATGGGTGCTTGCCTATTTAAGGTAAACAACTTAACAAACGGTGTTATCAACACGGTAATCGTCTTTGAAAAATACACAAATCCTACCGTCCATGTGCAACGGTTACCGATAGCACCAAAATATAATTCAGGATTCAATTTCTTTTCTAATTGTCTGACTCAGACTGAGTCTCAATATAATCAATCTGACTTGAATGAGATTTAAGTATATATAACAATTCAATATGAATCCATATATTCAATCTGTTCAATCTATACAACTTGACCGAACCGAACCATGGATATGCATCCATCTATATGATCCTCCAGTTACATCCATTTACTGATATCATGGTTTCGTTAAGTCATCCATCTATACAATCTATAATATAAGACAATACAATTTACAATATAATACAATCAAGACATCGTGGGGTTTAAGGGGTAGATTGGTACGGAAGGTGTTAGAAGTGGCACGAGACTGTAACCATTAAGTCACCTAAACTGAATTCAATTGCCGTTGTATCGTGGCTGAACGGTTCCTTATATTCTGTCCACCGTAGTCTCTTGTCTAACGAGACTCCTCTCGTATACACTGGTATTCTTCTGTACCAAGTTACAAACAGCAGTGTTAAGACTAAATACAATATTATAACAATATAATACAACTTTAAAAGCTACATTATCTCTCTATCTATTCTACTTCTCCCTTATCTTTTGGATTTACCGAGCGATTGTTCGCTGACAACATTCCTTCTCTTTCTTCTTTGAAATGTTGTCAGGTGGAATGGACCTTCAGGATATCGAGCCCAACAGCGAGGATTTGGACCAGCTAGCCTTCGACCCGGAGTTCTAGATACTTGTACATTTCATTTCAGTACTTTCCATTTCTGCTATGCCACTGTTTAGGCATTGCTTTTTATTCCATGTATTTACTTTTCAGATGTATTGTAAAAAAAATGTTAATAAATAAAGTCGTTGTTCAATTATATCTATTGGCATTGTCTCTTGTGCATTACTTATATTGCTTAGATACGCTCAGCGTGTTTAGTTTAGAGTAAATACGTAGCGGCCTCGTCGCGTCCTCTGCCCGTATACTGGAACGCGAGGCATGACATGGCACATGTGCGTCGACTTCACAGATCTCAACAAGACCTGTCTGAAAGACAACTATCCCCTTCCTCGGATAGATCAGCTTGTCGACAGCTCGGCAGGTCACGAATTTCTCAGCTTCATGGACGCTTTCTCCGGATACAACCAGATCCGAATGAACCCGGTAGATGAAGGGCTTACCGCGTTTACAACAGACCGTAGGGTATACTGCTACAAAGTGATGCCCTTCGGCCCCAAAAATGCCTGGGCCACGTACCAACGCCTGGTCAACAGAATGTTCAAATCACAGATCGGAAGGAACATGGAGGTTTACGTCGACGACATGCTCGTAAAATCGACCTCGTCGGACGAACACACCAGAGACCTCGGCGAGACTTTCGACATCCTCCGCAGGTACAAAATGAAGCTGAATCCCGCCAAGTGCACATTCGGGGTCACTAATAGAAAATTCCTTTGGTTCATAGTTACCCACCGAGGAATCGAAGCTAACTCGAAGAAGATCAGCACCATCCTCGACATAGTCGCACCAAAGAGCAACGTTGAAATCATGTGACTCACGGGGAGAGTGGCCGCCCTAAGTCGCTTCATGTCGAGGTCCGGAGAAAAGTGCCTCCCATTCTTCAAAGCCCTGAGAAAGATACCAAGGTTCGAATGGTCAGAAGAGTGTCAGATCCTTTCAGGCAACTGAAAGTGCACCTAGCAACTCCCCCGTTGCTCACCCGACCAATTGAGGGAAATGAGCTGTCACTATATCTAGCGGTATCCGATCATGCTGCAAGCTCGATACTCGTCCGAGAATATGAAGGAGTCCAGAAGCCGGTTTACTACGTAAGCCACGTCTTCAAAGACGCGGAGACGAGATACCCGGCCATAGAATAGATTGTCTTGGCGCTTATCA
Organism: Agapanthus africanus; assembly: GCA_030015575.1. NCBI lineage: Eukaryota > Viridiplantae > Streptophyta > Magnoliopsida > Asparagales > Amaryllidaceae > Agapanthus > Agapanthus africanus. Next base: position 365,910,986 of record JASDDO010000029.1, read on the forward strand.
TAGCCTCAAGAAAGCTACGGCACTACTTCCAGGCACACACCATCCTCGTCCTCACCGAGCGTCCCCTAGGGGCTATCCTCGCATCCTCCGAATCATCTGGTCGTCTGGGAAAATGGAGTTGGGAGATATCTCAATTTGACATCAAATACCACCCAAGACAAGCTATCAAAGCATAAGTCCTGGCAGACTTCGTTGTCGAGTGTACCATCCCCAATAAGGAGGCAGTATCGGCGCCCGTCCCTGGGTCCCAACCCTCGGTCGAGGAAAGGCCCGACTTTGTCCCCGACGGGGTCCTCTACATCGACGGATCCTCTACTGAGGAGGGAAGCGGTGCCGGCCTTATCATTCAAGGCCTGAATGAGGCCGAGATGGAGTACTCTTTGAAGCTCGGGTTTAGAGCTTCAAACAACACCACGGAATAAGAGGCCTTGCTGGCCGAACTACGAATCGCCTCCGGAGTGGGGCTGAAGACGATCCGAATTCACAGAGACTCCGCCCTAGTCGTAGGCCAAGTGACCGGCCGTTTCAAAGCCCAAGAGCCGCTAATGGTGAAATATTTAGCCAAGGTAAAAGACTACGAAAAGACTTTGACGAAATTCAAGTGGAGCAGACTCCTCGACATCTAAACGCCCAGGCCGACGCCCTGAGCAAGCTAGCCTCTTCCTATACGGCTAACAATAAGAGGAATATTCTCTTCGAAGTCTTACCACGGCCCAGCGTGGAAAATAGGGAGACGGTACTTCGAGTTTACACTGCTCAGGAGGAAGACCGGGATTGGAAGAAGCCCCTCATAGAGTTCCTGAAGGAGGGTACACTCCCAGAAGATCGAGGGGAAGCCTGCCGCCTCCGAGCCAAAGCCTGCCATTTCGTCTGGAGTAATAGAAACCTCTACAATAAGTCGTACACGCAACCTCTGTTTCTGTGCGTCGACCCTCACGAGGCCGACTATGTCCTGCATGAGATATACGAAAGGGTCGGTGGAGCTCATCAAGAGGCCCGCACCTTAGTCCAGAAAACACTGCTCCAAGGGTACTTTTGGCCAACCATTCATCAGGACGCTCAGAAGCTCGTCAGAAGATGCAAGAGTTGTCAACTCCATGGCAGCATACCCCGGCTTCCGGCTACCGAGTTAACAGCCCTGACCTCCTTATGGCCGTTTGCCCAGTGGAGAATGGACTTGGTAGGCCAGCTCCCAACTGGCACAGATAGGCACAAATATATCCTTATCGCGGTAGACTACTTTACAAAGTGGATCGAGACCGTCCCCATCAAAAGACCGGACGCCACCACAACCATCAAATTCCTGCAGAACAACATAATATCCCGGTTCGGGATCTCGAGGTGTATTGTTACCGACCACAGTACGGGACGAACTTTGAAAACGACAAAGTCAAGGGATTTTGCAACGAATGCCACGTACTGATGAAGTTTGCCACAATCGCGCATCCTTAATGCAACGGTCAGGCTGAGGTCGCTAACCGAAACGTTATTCAAGATCTTCGAACTCGTTTAGAAGGAAGACAAGGCAGCTGGGTCGAGCAACTTCCCCGAGTTTTATGGGCCCTAAGCACATCGAAGAAGACCCCTACTGGAGAGACCCCCTTCAGTGCTACGGCACCGAGGCGATGGTCCCAGCTGAGATTGGACTGCCCAGTTATAGAGTTGAGCATTTCAACGACAAAGCAAACACCTCGGCACTCCGGACTAATTTGGAATCTTGTTAGAGAAGCGGGACCGGGCGTAGATCAAAGCCGTCGCTTATCAACAACAAACTGCCCGCTACTATAACGCACGAGTCAAGCATCGCACCATCAAGACTGGAGATTTGGTCCTAAAGCGAAACGAATTTGTAGACCAAGACAAACTGCACAAGTTTTCCCCAAAGTGGGACGGCCCATTCCTCGTCTCCGAGGTATTGCCCGGCGGAACCTATCCCTTGCAAAACGCGACTTGTCATAAGTTCCTGCGACCTTACAACGCCGAAAAGCTCAAATTGTACAAGTGAATTCGAAATCTGTATCTGTGAATATATGTTTCTTCTTTTCCAAAGCGATGTAAATTGTCACGCCCCGCTTCCCAGTGTACGGTGAAGGGGACGCGACTAGGCCGCTACGTATTTACTCTGAAGTAAATACGCTAAGCGTATCTAAGCAATATTAATGTAAATGCATAAGAGACAAGATATAATAAAACAGCAACTTTATTTATTCACATTCTTTTTACAATACATGGAAAAGTAAATACAACTGAATGAAAGCAATGCCTAAACAATGGCATAACAAAAATGGAAAGTACTGAAAATGAAATGTGTACAAGTGTAACTACAGCTCGGGGTCTTCAGTAAACTGGTCCAAGTCTTCAGTGCTAGGCTCGATCTTCTGAGTGTCCATATCACCTGACAACATTCCAAAGAAGAAAGAGAAGGAATGTCGTCAACGAACAATCGCTTGGTAAGTCCCAAAGATAAGGGATGAATAGAATAGAGAGAGAGAGTAGCTTTTAAATTGTATTATATTGTATACTGTTGTATTTAATGTTAACGCTGTTGTTTGTAGTTTGGTACAAAAGGATGCCAGTGTATACAAGAGGAGTCTCACTTGCCCTGGAGACTAAGATATCAGGAACTCAAGGAACCGTTTATACAGCAACGAAATATAGATTAGGTGTCTTATGGTTGCAGTCTCGTGCCACTTCTAACACCATCCGTACCAATCTACCCCTTAAACCCCGCGAAGTATCGTTTGAATTGTTTATATTGTATTGCAACTTGTATTATCTTGTAATATAGATTGTATAATTGGATGACTTGCCAAAACCATGATATCAGTAAATGGGTGTAACTGGAGAATCATGAAGATGTATGAATCATGTAGATGGACGTATATCCATGGTTCGGTTCGGTCAATATAGATTGAATAGATTGAATAGTTTGAATATATATATTCATGGATTCATGTTGATTTGTAGTTTATAGATTGTACTTGAATCATATTCAAGTCAGATTATTTATAATGAGACTCAGTCTGAGTCAGAACAATTAGAAAGAGAAATTAAAATCCTGAATTAAGTTTTGATGTTATCGGTAACCGCTGCACATGGGCGGCATGATTTGTTTTTTTTCAAAGACGATTACCATATTGATAACACCGTTTGTTAAGTTGTCTATCTTAAATAGGCAAGCAACCACTTCTCCGGCTCCCTGAGGCTCAAGAGATTGGTCCCGTTTAAACCTATGTTTACTAGGGTCTTTAGGATAATTTATAGAACTTGAGGGAGTTTTATGTAAAATAATTTTGTATAATTTTCAAAATACACCACAAGTATTTAATTATCATCTTTAGAGTTTTCATAGATGTAGATTTTATATTTGTGATATATCTAGTGAAAATAACCTATTTTTCATAATACATGGTATTTAACTGTAACATTGAACTTGTATGGAATTCATGGTATTTTAATGTAAAGTGATTCTTGTGATTTTAGGAAAAAATTGGAATATTTATATTATCACAAAATAGATATTTTAATGATACATATATACATATTTATATAAAAATAATTTTTAATATATATTATATTTCTAGAAATCTCATTTTCTTAAGATATTTGTAGTTTAAATCTTTCGAGACCGAATGCTCCTTGCGGAGGTCAGCATCTCGCACTACTAAGCCCAGAGATGTGCGATAATCCGCACCATCCCAGTCGGGTTCCCCAAAATGGGTTGTAGCAGCGCTTTGCAAAGATTTGTAAAAAATACGAATTTTTATAGAAAACGGTTTTAATAGTTAGTGGTATTTATATGTAAAGTTTCAGTTTTCCGTATTCTATATTCTCGAAAGGTATTGTGCTATATTGCATATGAGTGTTGTGAGGAGATAGGTCATTACCTCGTGATCTACTTAAATGTATAGCAAGATTGTGATGTTTTAAATGTCGAAATAAAACTAAATGGTATTATAGTGAAAAAATACGATAACAATTGATATAGAAATCTTTTTGATATGGAACTTGTTCAACATGACTTGTTAATGGTTAATAGTCAACATGTAAGAGTTTAGTATGATTGTATTTAAGAAAAAGTGAGATTTTTAGGAAGAACCGAATCGGACATCGGATTAACTCCGATTCCGTCGGTATTTAGAAATACATGTTTTTAGAAAAGAATAGAGAAGAGAGAGGTGGGACTTACGGGTTTTTAGATTAGAGGAGAGGAAGAGGGAATGGTAGGAGGCGTCGGTACGTCATTTCATTGCCGGGAGCTCCTAGGGTTGTCGTCGGAATTTCGCCGGAGTTTCGCCCTTCGCTAACTCCAAATGTACACTAAAATTCTAGGGATTTCTTGAATGTTTTGATCAGAATTTTGGAGTGAGGGGGGGTGTTTAGGGGTTGTATTTATAGGGTAAGGGTAGGGTTTAGGTTAGGTGAAAGGTTGAATTGAAAAAATGTATTAAATTGTATAAAAATGTATTAAAAATGAAGTAAATAGGGTTTTAAAGGGGCTCTAGAACCGATCCAAAAAATTGAAGTGTGCAGGAGTGATGGGGAGATAAAAAGACAGAACTTTGGTGTTGGCGACTCGGCGGTCCGGCCGAGTCCGGCCGGCGGCGGCGGGCCGAATCGGCCGAGTCGCCGGCCGATTCGGCCGATTCCGGCCGAGTTCGGTGATCCTCGGGTTCCTCGTCGTTTCATATACCCCCTGGGCCATTTAGTTTTATAGGTGTAGTGGGGTTTTACAGGTTTAAAACGTATAGACTCTTGAAATTCTAAAAATATTAAAATAAAACAACATTAAAAATAATGTAGGGTATGGGATTTGAACTCTGGTGGGTTGGTTCAGAAGTGTAAGGTATTACCAGTGAGCTACAAGCTCCTTCTTGCTATTAAAAAGTAAAACAAACTTATATTTTGTGCTCAGGCAAAAATACCTCTTTCTGTATTTTTGAAAATTTTATACAGAAAGTTGTACAGGAAATTTAGGGTTGTTACGTTCTACCCTCCTTATAAAAATTTCATTCTCAAAATTTGTAAAAGGAAAGTGTAACAGATTCATGAAAAGTTTGGTGACTGAAATACTGATAGTGTATGAAAAATATCAAAGTGATACAAGGGTTTTAAAAATGTGAAAAAGTCTTACTATTGTTATCGTAACCTACAGCCTCGGCTTCTACGGCTGCTGAGGTGTAAGCCTGTCACCGTGGCACGTTCCTCCTAACTGGAGGCACATTCCTCTGTCCTCGAGACATGTTCCTCAGTTGCTGATGGAATTGGCGATTTGGCTATGCAGGAAATCCACGTGGAGATGGTGCTGGGAGTGCAGGACGAGTTGCAGGAGCCTGGATAGCTGGCCACTGCAGGTAGTTCGTGGGTGTGTGAGCTGAGTTGTATCTATATGGACAGGTCTCAATTCTGTGATTGGACGCGCCACAAACTAGAAACAGGTCTTTTGCGCATCTACAGTCCTTTATCAAATGTCCATCTCTCTTGCAATGGAAACAGAAATGTGGTCTTGGCTGGTTATTGGGTTCTTCAGTTCTCCTGGGTTCGAACGATAGCCTGGAAGAGGCTCCTCCTGCCATTTGAGTGGCAGGGCATTTCACACTGGCAGATTGAGGTCCGCCCTTTCTCTTTACTACTGCTTCATATCTTCGGGCAGCTTTCAAAGCCAAATCACGGGTTGGGAAATCTCCTGTAGCTAGAGCAGCTTGGATTTCTGGGGCCAACCCTTACTGAAATCTTCTAGCTCTGATCTCAGCGGTCGGTATGAGATGGGCCGTAAACCTGTTACGGTGTTGTGTTAGCTGTGTAGTATGTAATAAATTGAAAAATCGAATTATTGAGATATATCTTACCGACTGAGCATGGTGAACTCGGCGTCATATTCATCTACTGACTTGGTCCACATTGAACCTTATTCAGATGGATGAACTGTTGTTCCATATCAAAGCGGGCAGTCTCAGGGAAGTACTTTTCGTCGAACATGTCTCGGAAAGTCTTCCATTCGATAGGTTGGTCAAGACGGTTTTCTTCCGCCTTCCACCAGACTGGTGCATTGTCCGTAAGTTGCAGCTTCGCAACTTGGACCCAAGCTATCTCTGACACTTGTGCTGCTGCCAGATTATCTTCGATACTCTGAGCCCATTTATCAGCTTCTAGAGGGGTCCCCTTTCCTGAGAACTGTTTGGGATGCAAAGCTCTGAATTGCTTCACCCCAGGTGCTTCTTCCTCGGGACGGTTCATTAAAAGAGCATTCTGCTGCTGCTATCCCTCTAGGAGGCTGCGGATTGCCTCAAGCAGAACCGTCTGCTCGTTGAGCGGAGCAGGTACGGCAGGTGTGAGTGGTAGTGGTGGAGGTGTGTTGTTGATATTGGTGCTGGTGTTGTTTGGGGAATCCATAACCTTGAAAGAAAATCTAGGTTAGGACATATTCAAAACATATGATAAGATTCAAAGAACATGAATTGTAAATAATGTTTTAGTTGCTGGTTCTTGTGTTATATTGCTTAGGTTGTTCACGTAGAACAGAACTGTATGATAGTATTCTATACAGCTCTGACCTGCATGGGCCGCCAACAAAACCTATCACGCCCCGCTTCCCAGTGTACGGTGAAGGGGACGCGACTAGGCCGCTACGTATTTACTCTGAAGTAAATATGCTAAGCGTAACTAAGCAATATAATTGTAAATGCACAAGAGACAAGATATAATAAAACAACAACTTTATTTATTCACATTCTTTTTATAATACATGGAAAAGTAAATAACACTGAATGAAAGCAATGCCTAAACAATGGCATAACAGAAATGGAAAGTACTGAAAATGAAATGTGTACAAGTGTAACTACAGATCGGGGTCTTCAGTAAACCGGTCTAAGTCTTCAGTGCTAGGCTCGATCTCCTGAGTGTCCATATCACCTGACAACATTCCAAAGAATAAAGAGAAGGAATGTCGTCAGCGAACAATCGCTTGGTAAGTCTCAAAGATAAGGGAGGAATAGAATAGACAGAGAGAGAGATAGTAGCTTTTAAATTGTATTATATTGTATACTATTGTATTTAGTGTTAACGCTGTTGTTTATAGCTTGGTACAGAAGGATGCCAATGTATACGAGAGGAATCTCACTTGCCCCGGAGACCAGGGTATCAGGAACTCAAGGAACCGTTTATGCCACGGTACAACAGTAACGGAATACAGGTTAGGTGTCTTATGGTTGCAGTCTCGTGCCACTTCTAACACCTTTTGTACCAATCTACCCCTTAAACCCCGCGAAATATCATTTGAAGTGTTTGTATTATATTTCAACTTGTATTGTCTTATAATATAGATTGTATAATTGGATGACTTGCCGAAACCATGATATCAGTAAATGGGTGTAACTAGAGAATCATGAAGATGTATGAATCATGAAGATGTATGTATATCCATGGTTCGGTTCAGTCAATATAGATTGAATAAATTGAATAGTTTGAATATATATATTCATGGATTCATATTGATTTATAGTTTGTAGATTGTTGAATCATATTCAAATCAGATTATTTATAATGAGACCCGGTCTGAGTCAAAACAATTAGAAAGAAAAATTAAAATCCTGAATTAAGTTTTGATATTATCGGTAACCGCTGCACATGGGCGGCAGGATTTATGTCTTTTTCAAAGATGATTACCGTGTTGATAACACCGTTTGTTAAGTTGTCTACCTTAAATAGGCAAGCACCCACTTCTTCGGATTCCTGAGGCTCAAGAGATTGGTCCCGCTTAAACCTATGTTTACTAGGGTTCTTAGAGTAATTTATAGAACTTGAGGGGGGTTTATGTAAAATAATTTTGTATAATTTTCAAAATACAGCCCAAGTATTTAATTATCGTCTTTAAAGTTATCATAGATGTAGATTTTATATTTGTGATATTTCTAGTGAAAATAACCTATTTTTCATAATACATGGTATTTAATTGTAACATTGAACTTGTATGGAATTCATAGTATTTTAATGTAAAGTGATTTTTGTGATTTTAGGAAAAAGTTGGAATATTTATATTATCACAAAATAGATATTTTAATGATACATATATACATATTTATATAAAAATAATTTTTAATATATATTATATTTCTAGAAATCTCATTTTCTTAAGATATTTGTATTTTAAATCTTTCGAGACGGAATGCTCCTTGCGGAGGTCTGCATCTTACACTACTAAGCCCAGGATGTGCGATAATCTGCACCATCCCAGTCGGGTTCCCTAAAATAGGTTGTAGCGGCGCTTTACAAAGATTTGTAAAAAATACGAATTCTTATAGAAAATAGTTTTAATAGTTAGTGGTATTTATATGTAAAGTTTCGGTTTTCCGTATTCTATGTTCCCGAAAGGTATTGTACTATTTTTCATATGAGTGTTGTGAGGAGGTAGGTCATTATCTCGTGATCTACTTAAAGGTATGGTAAGATTGTGATATTTTAAATGTCGAAATTAAACTACATGGTATTATAGTGAAAAAATACGATAACAATTAAAATAGAAATCCTTTTGATATGGAACTAGTTCAATATGACTTATTAATGTTTAATAGTCAACATGCAAGGGTTTAGTATGATTGTATTTAAGAAAAAGTGAGATTTTTAGGAAGAACCGAATCGGACATCAGATTAACTCCGATTCCGTCGGTATTTAGAAATACGTGTTTTTAGAAAAGAATAGAGAAGAGGGAGGTGGGACTTATGGGTTTTCAGATTAGAGGAGAGGAAGAGGTAACGGTAGGAGGTGCCGATGCGTCATTTCGTCGCCGGGAGCTCCTAGGGTTGTCGTCGGAATTTCGCCGGAGTTTCGCCCTTCTCTAACTCCAAATGTACACTAAACTTCTAGGGATTTCTTGAGAATTTTGATCAGAAATTTGGAGTGAGGGGGGTGTTTAGGGGTTGTATTTATAGGGTAAGATTAGAGTTTAGGGTAGGTGAAAGGTTGAATTAAAAAATGTATTAAATTGTATAAAAATGTATTAAAAATGGAGTAAATAGGGTTTTAAAGGGGCTCTGGAACCGATCCAAAGAATTGAAGTGTGCAGGAGTGATGTGGAGATAAAAATACAGAACTTTGGTGTTGATGACACGGCGGTCCGGCCGAATCCGGCCAGCGGCGCCGGGCCGAGTCAGCCGAGTCGCTGGCCGATTCGACCGATTCCGGCCGAGTCTGGTGATCCTCGGGTTCCTCGTCGTTTCATATACCCCTGGGCTATTTAGTTTTACAGGTGTAGTGGGGTTTTACGGGTTTAACACGTGTAGACTCTTGAAATTCTAAAAATATTAAAATAAAACAATATTAAAAATAATGTGGGGTATGGGATTTGAACTCTGGTGGGTTGGTTCAGCAGTGCAAGGTATTACCAGTGAGCTACAAGCTCCTTCTTACTATTAAAAAGCAAAACAAAATTATATCTTGTGTTCAGGCAAAAATACCCCTTTCTGTATTTTTGAAAAATTTATACAGAAAGTTGTACAGGAAATTTTGGGTTGTTAAATAAATTTTTCTTTTAAGTCTTCTAAATTAGAAGAAATTTCTTCAATATGTTTCCCTCTTTCTCGGTTCAAAGGTCACTGATCTCGTTTTATGAACATACTCAAACACGCAAAGATGATAAAAGGAGACAATATCACGTCGCAAAAAAGGAATTTTATTCATCAAAGGTATTATGGGCTCCCCAGCCTTACATAAAAAAATTAAAATTACAACAAAGGGGGAAGGGGTCGAGAAAGCACTGCTGATGGTACTCCGAGGAGATCTCAAATGCCAAGCCCTAGCCTCCTCATCCCGCTCCCTCTGATGCTGCCCACGCGCCCGGCATGCCACGGAAGCACCCGAACTCCCACCCGCCGGGCAAGAATCCGCGATCTGTCTCTTTTGGAAACACTCTAAAAGAAGGGCCGCCGATCGATCATGCCTGTTCTTCGAGATAAGGCCGCGGACTTAGAGCATGTGCAGCTTATTGAGCGCCTCATCCTGCAGCTGCGAAGACAGGACGTTAAACAAACCCGGGGACATCCACCAAATGGTGTACATGAGCAATTGAAGGAAAGGGGACCGCCGGGGAAGAAGGCGGCCGAAGTAGCCCTCTATGTGTTCGACCACAGTCTGGTACGTCTCCTTCGTGCACCCCTGATCATAGAGGTACACGTCTTCGCGCGAGATGATCTCTCCGATGGAGTAGATGAACCCGGCCATCTTCAGAAAAGCAACGTTGAAAGAAACCCATATACCTTCTCTATTTATAGCCTCAATAGAATTCCCAGGGGCCGAGATTTGCGCATGCATGGGTGCAAATCTTGGAATATTTTCATATTTCCTAATACAGGGCTGCCGCGTGGTGGCCATCTCGTATATCACGGCCAACTGAAGTCAGAACAACACGGATCTTGGAGCGCCTCGCCTCGCCTGTGCATTTTAGCCACGTGTCACCCACGACGGTCACTCTTCCCGATTTTCTTTTCACAAGTCGAGATAGATTGAACGACACCTAGGAAAAATAAGAGGGAGTTTAAGAAAGCCCTCGCCAAGAGGCCACCGAGCAGTTTCCCTGCTCGGTCAATCCCTGACAGGTAGCTCCTACCCATCCATGCCAAGGATCGAAAGCCCTCACCAAGAGGCCGCCAAGCAGCTTCCCTACTCGGTCAATCCCTGGCGGGTAGCTGCTACCCATCCACGCCAAGGATCGAAAGCCCTCACCAAGAGGCAACCGAGCAGCTTCCCTGCTCGGTCAATCCCTGGCGGGTAGATCCTACCCATCCACACCAAGGATTAAAAGCCTTCGCCAAGAGACCACCGAGCAGCTTCCCTGCTCGGTCAATCCCTGGCGGGTAGCTCCTACCTATCCACGCCAAAGATCGAAAGCCCTCACCAAAAGTCCACGTGAAGAATCTCGGCCTACCTATGCTGAAGAATCTCCCGATGTATTCTAAACAAATGATCGCCACCTCGACTCCAGGGGCGGGAGGGGACCAACCTTCCTACACTTAGCGATTAACTGGCTTACACTCGACGGGCGATCGACATCTAAGAGATCGGTCATCGACCCACGGCTCAGCTCTTGGGATGAGGAAAACACTAACAAGCTAACGGTAACGAGTTCAAGAAAACATTGCCACGAAGAAAAGAAAACATTACCACGAAGAAAATCAAAAACAGCTTTATTCACGATCTGAAAGTCTTTACAAAAATTGCCCGAAGGCTTACAAAATTCAAAAAAGAAAAGAGAGGAAGGCAGGAAAGCTCAGGCCTTAGGACCGGGGAGGATCTCGACCTGCTCTGCGCTGGCGTCAGGAGCCGGGGTGACGGCTTTAGGGTCGGTGCTCCCACCAGGAGCTTCGGCGCCAAAAGCCAGGGTGACCGCCTTTCAGTCGGCGCTCCCACCGGGAGCCTTATCTCCAACACTCCCACCGGCAGCCTCCCCCCGGCGGCACTCCCGGCTGAAGGGTTACCCTAGTGCCTGCCAACTTCCATGGTCAAATGCGGAACAAAAATTTTAGCTAACAAAAACTCGGCACTAGAATAAAGCTTAACCGGATCTTTAACCATAAACCTAGTTAGCTAATTATGAGTTCTATCTACTATGAAAGAAGATATACAATAGGCTCAAGTCCTTCGGTCTTCTCTCCTCGTCATGTGCTCCAAGTGGTCTCCTTGAACTTGCTTGATCTCCAACTCCGGCTCCATCGGTCCTCCAGGATCGAGCTTGTTCTCTGGCCTTCCTTTGTTGTAGATGATCCACACGGGGAATATGATCCATGGCTATAGCTCCTAATCAAATGACTATAAGGAGCAACTAGAGAACTTGGGTTGCTAAACCAAGTGGTCTAGGATGTAGTGAGGGTATCTAAGTGTTTGCTATCTCTCTTCCAACCTCTTCACTTGTTTCTCAACACATGAGAATGTTAGTGAAGAGGAAGAAGATGAAGATGGAGGAAAGCAAGAGGAGAGAGGAGCTTGGAGAGAAAATGGAGCTCAAGAAAAACTATGAAGCATGAATGAAAGAGAAAATACACACAAGGGTTTTGTGTATCAATTCTTTCATTAAACAATTAGCAATCATGCTTCAATAGTAACTCCAAAATGCATTATAAATTCATTTGTTCACTATTGAAGCATGGTCACCTCAATTCCTCCCTCACCTCTCACTTTACACCTCATTTCCAATTATTAAATAAAAGGAAAATACATAATGAGGTGGCCACCTTCTAGAAGGAAATCTGTAGTAAATACGGATTTCAGTCTACTGTACATATATACCGGCAATCAGATAAAAATCCGAACTCCCAAAGAGATAGAATAACATGAAGAACGTAATACTAGAATATATATATCGAAATACATATACGTAAATTATTAAATCAATACCTGATTTAATAATCCGGCTCAAACCCGAGCCGGCTAGTATTACCAACTATCCGATCGAAAGTCCGAGTACAAAGTACATCAATCGATCGAACCCTGCACGTATCCAATACGGCTACTACATCATTTTGCCTGAATCAGGAAAACCCTCTGTGTGGGACTATAAAGACTCGACAGTACTCTAGCAGTGGGTTTAACCACAAGCACGTCAGTGGCACTAGCTGTACGTAACGGCTACCCATGTACCTGTCGAAAAGAAGGCCGATGAGCAAACTCATCCGGATCTCCTACTGAGCCTATCCGTGACAATATCCGTATAGTCCGGTCTCTTCGTCAAAGAGTATCGCATACCGGGTCTAGGGGATGGTGAACATCAAACCCTAATAACCTATTAAGTCATGCCGATGTGGCTCAGGACCAATCCGGGAAACTACCGATCAACCTATCAGTAAATCCCAAGTGCCTTGGCCAAGGTCTTATGGTCCTAACCAATTGAATCACAGTGCGATATCGACTCCCTATACCGGGAGAGACGAATCCCCGACAATCGCTCACTGCCTCCATGTGGCTCGGGACTGAACCCAACCAAAACCTGTTTGCACGACTCAGTAGAGCCGTGGTAGGGTAGTGATCAAAGTTCAGTGGGAACTCATACGAGACAAATGCCGATCTCGGGTCCAAAGACTAACCTGTACACATGTCATCTGAGAACTTCCATCTGACGATAGGTATAGTACCACATGGAAGTTCTCGGCGAGTCCGTCCAGTGTACTCACACCTAGTGAGCACCTGTATACGATCTTAGGTGCATCAGACCAATGGCTGCGGGACCAACCATCCCCCCAACAGGGTAGAAACGTATACACCAGTCTACTCTGAAGTATCAATGCCCAGTCTCGATACTCACGCGGCTAGGGACCATTTAAGGATGTGCTTATGGACTACCCTGCTCCCACAAGTATGATCGCCATCAAAACGCAGGTAGTCAAGGAAGATCCTAAGGGCTTTATCAACATGTAACCGCTATATGTAATAACGAGTGTGACATATGCTATGTTAAGATAAAGACAAACCATAATAGTATACTACCGTATCGAGTCTTTGTAAATATGTGCAAGCTAGATATAAAAACAATACAAATAAATACACATATCCCGATAAAGACAAATCAAATAATATACTATAAAACTAAGCAAGATTGTTCTGTACATACATATCCCTAGTATCCATGTGTATACATATACAATACTGGCCTCCAGGGCATATACATCCAACAATCTCCCACTTGCACTAAAGGCCCGTGATTGGTGTACCGAATATCCAACGTCTGCTCTAAGGCCAGCTGCTGGCGTACCGCATACCCAACATCCCAAAAAGTCGCTCGAACTGTTCTTGAGGTAGGGCCTTATTAAATGGATCCGCCGTGTTGTCCTTCGTATCCACTCCCCGGACCTCGATCTCCTGGCGATCTACGATCTCCCTGATCAGGTGATACCGCTTTAATATGTGCCTGGATTTCTGATGGGACCGTGGTTCCTTCGCTAAAGCTATAGCCCTATTATTATCACAATACACTGGTATCGGATCAACAATGGACAGAACTACTTGAAGTTCAGCTATGAACTTCTTTATCCAGATCGCCTCTTTTGCGGCATCGCTTGCAGCAATGTATTTAGCCTCCATCGTCGAGTCTACGACGGTATTCTGTTTGGAACTTTTCCAACATACAGCCCCTCCGTTGAGGGTAAACACAAAACCTGAGACAGACTTGCTGTCATCCTTGTCACTCTGGAAGCTTGAGTCGGTAAAATACTCGACTCTGAGGTCTCTATTACCATAAACTAGGAACAACTCCTTAGTCCTTCTCATGTACTTGAGAATGTTCAGCACTGCTGTCCAGTGGTTCTCACCTGGATCTGACTGATACCGGCTAACCACGCTTAGTGCATAAGCTACATCTGGTCTTGTACATAGCATCGCATACATTATAGATCCTATCGCCGAAGCGTAGGGTATAATGCTCATGCGAACCCTCTCCTCGTCAGTCTTGGGAGACATCTCCTTAGAGAGGGTGATTCCGTGCAATGCGGGTATATTACCGCGTTTGGAATCTTCCATACTAAATCTCTTTAGTACGGTCTCTATGTACCTGGACTGCGAATGTCCCAATAATCTCTTAGATCATCTCTGTAGATCTTGATCCCCAGAATGTACGAGGCATCACCTAAGTCTTTCATAGATAACCTTTGTGATAAGAATAGCTTGACCGATTGTAGCATAGGAATGTCATTTCCTATCAAAAGAATGTCGTCTACGTATAAGACTAGGAACACGACAGTTCATCCTACAATCTTCTTATAAATATAAGGCTCATCCACGTTCTTGATGAAATCAAAGTCCTTGACCGTCTCATCAAAACAGATATTCCAGCTCCGCGATGCTTGTTTTAATCCATAAATAGATTTAAGTAGCTTGCACACCTTTCCGCTGCTCCCACTATCTACAAAACCTTCTGGCTGATTCATATAAACTCCCTCTTCTAAACTTCCGTTTAGAAAAGCCGTTTTTACGTCCATCTGCCAGATCTTATAGTCATGGAAGGCAGCAATGGTAAGCAGGATCCTAATGGATTTGAGCATAGCCACTGGAAAAAAGGTTTCGTCATAGTCCACTGCTGGTCTTTGACGATAACCTTTTGCTACGAGTCTAGCCTTATAAGTTTCCACCTGCGCATCTACACCAAGTTTCTTCTTGTAGATCTATTTGCATCCAACGGGTTTTACCCCAGGTGGAGCAAATTCCAGGGTCCACACTTTATTGGTGTACATGAACTCCATTTCAGATTGCATAGCATACAGCCACTTATCAGAGTCCCTACTGTTAATGGCCTACCTGAAACTAGTAGGATCATCTTCTTCCAAGATGCAATCCTCTCGATCCCCATCTATAAGAAAACCGTAGTATCTCTCGGGCGGATGAGAAATTCTACTAGATCTGCGGAATGGCTGAGGTTCCTCTGAGATTACTGAATCTAGTGGTTCCTCCAAATCTTCAGTTACATTTTGTAGTTTATGGATTTCTCCTAGTTCTACCGTACTCTCACCAGTTTCTTTTGCAAGAAACTCCCTTTCTAAGAAGGTAGTATGGAGAGATACAAACACTTTCTGTTCCTCAGTGTGGTAGAACAAATATCCTAGTGAATCCTTAGGATATCCCACAAATTTACATAGAACTGACTGTGTCTCTAGTTTGTCCAGTTTCTGTGTTTTCATATAGGCCGGACAACCCCATATCTTAATAAATTTAAGACATGGTTTCTTGCTACTCCATATTTCATACGGAGTGTTGGGCACAGATTTGGACGGAACTTGATTCAAAAGGTATGCTGCTGTCTGAAGTGCATATCCCCAGAATGAAAGAGGCAACTCAGCATTACTCATCATGGAGCGAACCATATCCAATAGGGTACGATTCCTCCGCTCCGATACACCGTTGTGGTGTGGTGTGTAAGGAGGAGTAAGCTGAGAGAGAATTCCATTCTCTTTTAACTAATCTAGGAATTCAGTGCTCAAGTACTCCCCTCCCCTATCAGACCGGAGGATCTTAATACTTTTGCCAATCTGGTTCTCTACTTCATTCCTGAATTCTTTGAATTTCTCAAAAGCTTCAGATTTTTGTTTCATAAAATACACATATCCGAACCTAGAGAGATCGTCAGTGAATGTGATGAAGTACGAGAACCCTCCCCTTGCATGTATAGACATCGGACCACACACATCACTGTGTATGAGTCCTAAGAGCTCTGTTAGCTAGTTAGTTAGCTAATTATGAGTCCTATCTACTATTAAAGAAGATATACCAAGAGGCTCAAGTCCTTCGGCCTTCTCTCCTCGTCATGTGCTCCAAGTGATCTCCTTGAACTTCCTTGATCTCCAACTCCGGCTCCATTGGTCCTCCGGGATCGAGCTTGTTCTCCGGCCTTCCTTTGTCATAGATGATCCACCCGGAGAATATGATCCATGGCTCTAGCTCCTAATCAAATGACTATAAGGAGCAACTAGAGAACTTGGGTTGCTAAACCAAGTGGTCTAGGATATAGTGAGGGTGTCTATGTGTTTGCTATCTCTCTTCCAACGTCTTCACTTGTTTCTCAACACATGAGAATGTTAGTGAAGAGGAAGAAGATGAAGATGGAGGAAAGCAAGAGGAGGGAGGAGCTTAGAAAGAAAATGGAGCTCAAGAAAAAATATGAAGCATGAATGAAAGAGAAAATACACACAAGGATTTTGTGTATCAATTCTTTCATCAAACAATTAGCAATCATGCTTCAATAGTAACTCCAAAAAGAATTATAAATTCATTTGTTCACTATTGAAGCATGGTCACCTCCATTCCTCCCTCACCTCTCACTTTACACCTCATTTCCAATTATTAAATAAAAGGGAAATACATAATGAGGTGACCACCTTCTAGAAAGAAATCTGTAGTAAATACGGATTTCAGTCTACTGTACATATATACCGGCAATCAGATAAAAATCCGAACTCCCAAAGAGATAGAATAAAACGAAAAACGTAATATTAGAATATATATATATCGAAATACATATACGTAAATTATTAAATCAATACCTGATTTAATAATCCGGCTCAAACCCGAGTCGGCTAGTATTACCAACTGTCCGATCGAAAGTCCGAGTACAAAGTACATCAATCGATCGAACCCTGCACGTATCCAATATGGCTACTACATCATTTCGCCTGAATCAGGGAAACCCTCTGTGTGGGACTATAAAGACTCGACAGTACTCTGGCAGTGGGTTTGACCACAAGCACGTCAGCGGCACTAGCTGTACGTAACGGCTACCCAGGTACCTGTCGAAAAGAAGTTCGATGAGCAAACTCATCCGGATCTCCTACTGAGCCTATCCGTGACAATATCCGTATAGTCCGGTCTTTTCGTCAAAGAGTATCGCATACCGGGTCTAGGGGATGGTGAACGTCAGACCCTAATAACCTATTAAGTCGTGCCGATGTGGCTCAGGACCAATCTGGGAAACTACCGATCAACCTATCAGTAAATCCCAAGTGCCTTGGCCAAGGTCTTATGGTCCTGACCAATCGAATCACGGTGCGATATCGACTCCCTATACCGGGAGAGACGAATCCCCGACAATCGCTCACTGCCTCCATGTGGCTCGGGACTGAACCCAACCAAAACCTGTTTGCACGACTCAGTAGAGCCGTGGTAGGGTGGTGATCAAAGTTCAGTGGGAACTCATACGAGACAAATGCCGATCTCGGGTCCAAAGACTAACCTGTACACATGTCATCTGACGATAGGTATAGTACCACATGGAAGTTCTCGGCGAGTCCGTCCAGTGTACTCACACCTAGTGAGCACCTGTATACGATCTTAGGTGCATCAGACCAATGGCTCCGGGACCAACCATCCCCCCGACGGGGTAGAAACGTATACACCAGTCTACTCTGGAGTATCAATGCCCAGTCTCGATACTCACGCGGCTAGGGACCATTTAAGGATGTGCTTATGGACTACCCTGCTCCCACAAGTATGATCGCCATCAAAATGCAGGTAGTCAAGCAAGATCCTAAGGGCTTTATCAACATGTAACCGCTATATGTAATAACGAGTGTGACATATGCCATGTTAAGATAAAGACAAACCACAATAGTATACTACCGTATCGAGTCTTTGTCAATATGTGCAAGCTAGATATAAAAACAATACAAATAAATACACATATCCCGACAATGACAAGTCAAATAATATACTATAAAACTGAGCAAGATTGTTCTGTACATACATATCCCTAGTATCCATGTGTATACATATACAATACTGGCCTCCAGGGCATATACATCCAACAATCTCCCACTTGCACTAAAGACCAGTGATTGGCGTACCGAATACCCAACGTCTGCTTTAAGGCCAGCTGCTGGCGTACCGCATACCCAACATCCCAAAAAGTTGCTCGAACTATGCTTGAGGGAGGGCCTTTGTAAATAGATCCGTCTTGTTGTCTTTCGTATCCACTCCCCGGACCTCGATCTCCTAGCGATCTACAATCTCCCTGATCAGGTGATACCGCCTTAATATGTGCCTGGATTTCTGATGGGACCGTGGTTCCTTCACTAAAGCTATAGCCCCATTGTTATCACAATACACTGGTATCGAATCAATAATGGACGGAACTAATTGAAGTTCAGCTATGAACTTCTTCATCCAGACCGCCTCTTTTGCGGCATCGCTTGCTGCAATGTATTCAGCCTCCATCATCAAGTCTACGACGGTATTCTGTTTGGAACTTTTCCAACATACCGCCCCTCCGTTGAGGGTAAACACAAAACCTGAGACAGACTTGCTGTCATCCTTGTCACTCTGGAAGCTTGAGTCGGTAAGGACTCGACTCTGAGGTCTCCATTACCGTAAACCAGGAACATCTCCTTAGTCCCTCTCAGGTACTTGAGAATGTTCTTTACTGCTGTCCAGTAGTTCTCACATGGGTCTGACTGATACCGGCTAACTACGCTTAGTGCGTAAACTACATCTGGTCTTGTACATAGCATCGCATACATTATAGATCCTACCGCCGAAGCGTAGGGTATAGTGCCCATGCGAACCTCTCCTCGTCAGTCTTGGGAGACATCTCCTTGGAGAGAGTGATTCCGTGCAATGCGGGTATATTACCGTGTTTGGAATCTTTCATACTAAATCTCTTTAGTACGGTCTCTATGTACCTGGACTGCGAAAGTCCCAATAATCTCTTAGATCTATCTCTATAGATCTTGATCCCCAGAATGTACGAGGCATCGCCTAGATCTTTCGTAGAGAACCTTTGTGATAAGAATAGCTTGACCGATTGTAGCATAGGAATGTCATTTCCTATCAAAAGAATGTCGTCCATGTACAAGACTAGGAACACGACTGTTCGTCCTACAATCTTCTTATAAATACAAGGCTCATCCTCGTTCTTGATGAAGTCAAAGTCCTTGACCGTCTAATCAAAACAGATGTTCCAGCTCCGCGATACTTGTTTTAATCCATAAATAGATTTAAGTAGCTTGCACACATTTCCGCTGCTCCCACTGTCTACAAAACCTTTTGGCTGATCCATATAAACTCACTCTTCTAAACTTCCGTTTAGAAAAGCCGTTTTTACGTCCATCTGCCAGATCTCATAGTCATGGAAGACAGCAATGGCAAGCAGGATCCTAATGGATTTGAGCATAGCCACTGGAGAAAAGGTTTCGTCATAGTCCGCTCCTGGTCTTTGATGAAAACCTTTTGCAACGAGTCTAGCCTTATAAGTTTCCACCTGCCCATCTACACCAAGTTTCTTCTTATAGATCCATTTGCATCCAACGGGTTTTACCCCAGGTGGAGCAAATTCCAGGGTCCACACTTTACTGGTGTACATGGACTCCATTTCAGATTACATAGCATACAGCCACTTATCAGAGTCCCTACTGTTAATGGCCTGCCTAAAACTAGTAGGATCATCTTCTTCCAAGATGCAATCCTCTCGATCCCCATCTATGAGAAAACCGTAGTATCTCTCGGACGGATGAGAAATCCTACTAGATCTGCGGAATGGCTGAGGTTCGTCTGAGATTACTGAATCTAGTGGTTCCTCCAAATCTTCAGTTACATTTTGTGGTTCATGGATTTCTCCCAGTTCTACCGTACTCCCACTAGTTTCTTTTGCAAGAAACTCCCTTTCTATGATGGTAGCATGGAGAGATACAAACACCTTCTGTTCCTCGGTATGGTAGAACAGATATCCTAGTGAATCCTTAGGATATCCCACAAATTTACATAGAACTGACCGTGCCTCTAGTTTGTCCAGTTTCTGTGTTTTCATATAGGCCGGACAACCCCATATCTTAATAAATTTAAGACATGGTTTCTTGCTACTCCATATTTCATACGGAGTGTTGGGCATAAATTTGGACGGAACTTGATTCAAAAGGTATGCTGCTGTCTGAAGTGCATATCCCCAGAATGAAAGAGGCAACTCAGCATTACTCATCATAGAGCAAACCATATCCAATAGGGTACGATTCCTCCGCTCCGATACACCGTTGTGCTGTGGTGTGTAAGAAGGAGTAAGCTGAGAGAGAATTTCATTTTCTTTTAACTAATCTAGGAATTCCATGCTCAAGTACTCCCCTCCCCTATCAGACCGGAGGATCTTAATACTTTTGCCAATCTGGTTCTCTACTTCATTCCTGAATTCTTTGAATTTCTCAAAAGCTTCAGATTTGTGTTTCATAAGATACACATATCCGAATCTAGAGAGATCGTCAGTGAATGTGATGAAGTACGAGAACCCTCCCCTTGCATGTATAGACATCGGACCACACACATCATTGTGTATGGGTCCTAAAAGCTTTGCTGCTCTTTCTCCATGTCCGGTGAACGGAGATTTGATCATCTTTCCTTTGAAACAAGACTGACAAGTTTCATAAGATGAAAATTCGAACGTATTCAAGAATCCATCTTTATGTAACTTACTCAGTCTTTTCTCTCCGATATGACCAAGTCTACAATGCCACAAGTAGGATTCGTTCGTATCTGAACTCTTCCTCTTGCGTGTGTTTTGTACGTTCAGAACTGTATTCTGATTTAGAACATAGATACCATTACATAGTGTACCTTCTGCAACGAATACCTTATGAAGGTAGATGTTCATGATATTTCTATTAAGAACAAAGTTATATCCATCTTTATCAAATAAAGAAACTGATATTATGTTGCATAACATGGAAGGTACATAGTAGCAATTGTTCAAAATCATAGTATTGCCATTTGGCAACACTAGGTGATATTCATCGACGGCCGTAGCATTAACTTGTGCTCCGTTCCCTACTCCGAGGGACAAATCACCAGGTCCAATTATCCTACTTTTTCTCAGTCCCTGCAATAAATTACAGATATGAGATCTTGATCCGGTATCTAGTACCCAGGAGGTAGAACTGACCGAAAAGTAGTTCTCAACTACAAGAACACCTGAAGAAGATGCAACCGTATGTTTCTTCTTCGATGGGGTCATCAAGGAATTCAAACAAACCTCTTTTCCATGCTCATGCTCATGACCGTTGTCATAAGTTAGAGCCGAACCGACGTTCCCCAGCCTCGAATAAGAATTCGGATCGGTCAAGCGATACATTTTATTATCTTGATTAGGGTGTGAAATGGTTGCTACCTGAAGAGAGAGGGGGGGAAACACTTAGCGTGCGCTCTTACAAGATTAGATTGATTATTAATTTATCTAACCAGGATGGCTCCCACTGTTTCCTCAAATTCTTCTTCAAACCCTAAAAGAAGAACTAGTCAGGATTAATCGCACGTCACAATACTCGCTTAACCTTTCAGCCAGGCTGGTGTTGGTACTTCGAGAGAGGTTTTCCAACGCTTTCGTGAAGTTCCTTAATTACATAACCTCTTTTCCCTGGAGGCGTAGCCCCGCTAACACCGTTCTAGACACCTACTTGGTTTATAGCATTGATTGTTGAGTGAAAAAAATATCCCAAGAGTAATCCTACTTATCAATGGGATCAGGATCCAACTATCATTGTGTGATGCACTCGATTGAATCCACTCTAGTCACCACACTCCAGAAGGTATGATAAATCTGCAAGTTTCCTGTATGTTTGAAACCCCCGATGTGGTTTTTACCCCTACGACCCAAATGACCTTGACGAATAATCAACAAATCAAGAGGTCCTAGTCAAGTTCAACCCGTCGTTATCCTGGATTGCAATAGACCCACCCCATGATCCTTGACGAATAATCAACAAAATCATGCGACCGTCCTAACCAATCGCATCTATCTGTGCAACAGAGAACTATTACTCAGCTACCGTTCACTGTGCCTTGACGAATAATCAACAAACACAGCACGAATACTAAGTAGTAATTATCTGAAACGACGGAGGGCTACGGCTGGGTTTTTGGCGAAAACCCCGTTAATGTAATGAACTTGATATCGTTGAAGGAACCTGAGTGGTTTTTACAAATATATAGTGGCGAAAACCTTTGCTAAAGAGGTCACTCCCTGTGAAGGGATCTCGGCTCTTTCCTCGTCGAATGAGGTGCAGGATATTCCAAACTGAATACCACGATGCAAGACAAAAATAGTCGACTATATTGAAGTTATTACATTGACGCAAACTTTTACTCAAGGGGTCACTCCCGGTGAAGGGATCTCAGCCCTTGCCTCGTCGAATGAGGTGCTGGATATTCCAAACTGAATACCACTGTGCAAAGCAAAAGAGAACGTCTGTAATGTCAGTTTTTAAAGCTTGGTTCCAATAATATCTTTTAGGTTTATTATCTTGCATTAATCAAAATTAATACGGTCCCATCAATTTGTAACCTATCACACCAGAAAAGAACGAAAATATGATGTACGTATATGCCATCCGCATTCGCCACTGGGCCCCGTCAACACCTGTTAGGTTACTTAACTAACGACAGAGTAGGGACTGGACTAGCGTGGGTGCAAAACATATATAACATCTATTAGTATATATAACATTTGTCCCAGGCATGATAATAAACAACATCACAGAATATCAGTCAACAATACAGAATGGTGGATAATCTTGGAGCCCAGGGTTTCATTTGAGCCGCAAATAAAACCTGACGTTCCCTGTCGTGTGGATAGCCTGTGCAATGAAAACATGTACCCCCTACGAGTGCGGCGAATAGCCCGCCAATTCTAGAATGAAGCCCTCTCTGTCTCAACGCCATGAGAATGAAGCCTCTTTCCGTCTCAACGCCATGAGATGCGGGCTTATTGCCTTCTAGAACCCGTCTATCCATGCACTCCGCCGTGGGGTAATCCTAGTACAGAATAAGAAAATAATATGTACAAACGGTGACATCGACCTCAGCCCGGTCGTGCCCCAAAATAATATACAATCCGGCAAAGACGGCAGTCCACATGTCGGAAGCTCGCCCCGCAATAACAAATGTACAAAAGAATATAAATTGTATTTCTAACATTGCATCACATGATATCCATCATGACTATCCAACCACAATCACAGCACAAGAACAAAACATCTACGCAAATGTCACGTTCGCAAAACCCGTCTAAAGGAACATATAGCAATCAGACGAGTTTTACCGATCGAGTGACATTCCCGGTCGCAGATAAAAGTGAAAGTACTGTTACTGTTAAACAGTGTTAAATTTAACGAATTCGAAATAGTTCAAATTGCCCCGTACTGAAAACAACTGAGAATCAAATTTGGGCAAAAAGCAAACAACACCAGAAACCCAAAATCCTAAAGATAAGTGCCCAGAACAAAATTCAACTCATTCTAGCATGAAGGAACCGAGGAGGCCGGTTTTTAGGGTGTTTTGGCCGGTCCAAACATGGTTGAAGTGGCTCGTTTTTGTTCTGGGTACATCTTATAGTGTAAGGATCACTCTGCAGTTGTTTAAAAAAAATTTTGAAGCCCTTTTTAAATCAACAGAAACTGCAGTTTTGGGTTTGATGTTACGGAATTGTTTCAGTTTCGTTGTTTTAACATTGCTTAAACTTACTAACCTAGGGTTTATAGGCTGGCTCTGATACCATGAAGGGTTACCCTAGTGCCCCGGCCAACTTCCATGGCCAAATACGGAACAAAATTTTTATAGCAAACAAAAACTTGGCACTAGAATAAAGCTTAACCGGATCTTTAACCATAAACCTAGTTAGCTAATTGTGAGTTCTATCTACTATGAAAGGAGATATACCAAGAGGCTCAAGTTCTTCGGTCTTCTCTCCTCGTCATGTGCTCCAAGTGATCTTCTTGAACTTCCTTGATCTCCAACTCCGGCTCCATCGGTCCTCCGGGATCGAGCTTGTTCTCCGGCCTTCCTTTGTCGTAGATGATCCACCCGGGGAATATGATCCATGGCTCTAGCTCCTAATCAAATGACTATAAGGAGCAACTAGAGAACTTGGGTTGCTAAACCAAGTGGTCTAGGATGTAGTGAGGGTGTCTAAGTGTTTGCTATCTCTTTTCCAACCTCTTCACTTGTTTCTCAACATATGAGAATGTTAGTGAAGAGGAAGAAGATGAACATGGAGGAAAGCAAGAGGAGGGAGGAGCTTGGAGAGAAAATGGAGCTCAAGAAAAATTATGAAGCATGAATGAAAGAGAAAATACACACAAGGGTTTTGTGTATCAATTCTTTCATTAAACAATTAGCAATCATGCTTCAATAGTAACTCCAAAATGAATTATAAATTCATTTGTTCACTATTGAAGCATGGTCACCTCCATTCCTCCCCCACCTCTCACTTTCCACCTCATTTCCAATTATTAAATAAAAGGAAAATACATAATGAGGTGACCACCTTCTAGAAGGAAATCTGTAGTAAATACGGATTTCAGTCTACTGTACATATATACCGGCAATCAGATAAAAATCCGAACTCCCAAAGAGATAGAATAACACGAAGAACGTAATATTAGAATATATATATATATATATATCGAAATACATATACGTAAATTATTAAATCAATACCTGATTTAATAATCCGGCTCAAACCCGAGTCGGCTAGTATTACCAACTGTCCGATCGAAAGTCCGAGTACAAAGTACATCAATCGATCGAACCCTGCACGTATCCAATATGGCTACTACATCATTTCGCCTGAATCAGGGAAACCCTCTGTTTGGGACTATAAAGACTCGACAGTACTCTGGCAGTGGGTTTGACCACAAGCACGTCAGCGGCACTAGCTGTACGTAACGGCTACCCAGGTACCTGTCGAAAAGAAGGTCGATGAGCAAACTCATCCGGATCTCCTACTGAGCCTATCCTGACAATATCCGTATAGTCCGGTTTCTTCGTCAAAGAGTATCGCATACCGGGTGTAGGGGATGGTGAACGTCAGACCCTAATAACCTATTAAGTCGTGCCGATGTGACTCAGGACCAATCCGGGAAACTACTGATCAACCTATCAGTAAATCCCAAGTGCCTTGGCCAAGATATTATGGTCCTGACCAATCGAATCACAGTGCGATATCGACTCCCTATACCAGGAGAGACGAATCCCCGACAATCGCTCACTGCCTCCATGTGGCTCGGGATTGAACCCAACCAAAACCTGTTTGCACGACTCAGTAGAGCCGTAGTAGGGTAGTGATCAAAGTTCAATGGGAACTTACACGAGACAAATGCCGATCTCAGGTCCAAAGAATAACCTGTACACATGTCACCTGAGAACTTCCATCTGACGATAGGTATAGTACCATATGGAAGTTCTCGGCGAGTCCGTCCAGTGTACTCACACCCAGTGAGCACCTGTATATGATCTTAGGTGCATCAGACCAATGGCTGGGGGACCAACCATCCCCCCGACGGGTTAGAAACGTATACACCAGTCTACTCTGGAGTATCAATGCCCAGTCTTGATACTCACGTGGCTAGGGACCATTTAAGGATGTGCCTATGGACTACCCTGCTCCCATAAATATGATCTCCATCACAACGCAGGTAGTCAAGCAAGATCCTAAGGGCTTTATCAACATGTAACCGCAATATGTAATAACGCATGTGACATATGCCATGTTAAGATAAGGACAAACCACAATAGTATACTACCGTATCGAGTCTTTGTCAATATGTGCAAGCTAGATATAACAACAATACAAATAAATACACATATCCCGACAAAAAAAGTCAAATAATATACTATAAAACTGAGCAAGATTGTTCTGTACATACATATCCCTAGTATCCATGTGTATACATATACAATACTGGCCTCCAGGGCATATACATCCAACACCGGCGGCCTCCCCCTGTGGCTCATCCTCGGAGAGGGGGTACTGGAGCCGAAGCTCGCCATTAGCAAACCCCGGCATCAACGCCTTGACAGCGTCGAGGGCCTGGTGCCAAACGATGGCCGAGGCGTCAGCAAGGTCGGTGTAGAACTGGTCCGACGTCTTGTACCTCTCCATCGACTTCGCAGCCCAGAGGTCGGTGAGCTTCATCCCATCCTTCGCCGCCTCGATTTCCCTCTTAAGGGTGTCCGGCGACTTCTTCATCGTGGCATTAAGCACCCTAACCTCCTCCAACTTAGCCTGGGTGGCCTTATTGGATTCCTTCAGAAGGCGAATGGACTCCTTGCATTTGGAGTTCACCAACTCCTCGGCGGCCACCCGGGTTTCAAGGGCAGCGATCCTTTCCTTCACTTGCTGCAAATCCAGGCGCAGATCCTCCTCCCGCAAAGAAGACTCGCCCGCCTTCTGCATCGCCGGGGCTATCTCCTTAGACTCCATATTGACAATGAGGGCGCAGTGCTGAAGGACCTGAGGAAAGTAAAGAACGGGATTAAAAGTATCCGATCTAAAAATACTTGACGAAAACCTCGACGGAAAGCACATACTGACCTGTACGGCCTCCTGAGCAATGGCAGCCACTTAGGCCTTGAGGGTCCCCCGGGGAATTTTGCCCCCGGCCGATCGTTCTATCTCCGAAAGCAAGCTTCGGTGACAGAAATCCCAGAGGGCACCTCGAAACAGACGTCCCCCTCCTGCACGAGGATCTAGGAGGCCGAAGATCGAGATACCATCCTCTTGTACCTCTTGAGGGGGACCTCAAGGGGTAGGGTCGGCCTCATCCTCCATCGCCCTCACCCGGGGCTCTGGTTGCCGAGCGTGCTTGTGGCTCTCCCCGCGGTGATTTCCGAAGCTCGAGGCATGGAGAAAGGCCTAGCCGGTGCGGCTGCCTTCGGGATCGGGCTCGAACTGGAGCGGGACGAACAAGTGCCCCCGGTCTTCCTCCCCTCATTCGTGGCTACTATAGCCAAGATTTTGGATCGGTCCATTGGTTCTGCAAAAAGGAAAATACACAAAGGGGGTTAGTGACACCGAAAAGGGCAAAAGAAAATATGCTAGTTGTTCACACCATAATATTGCATTATTATATTTCCCATTCTTATTCTTTTTATAAATAAACAGGTACTTTTGACGCATGTCTGCTACATGTTACAGGTTACAGGTTCTTGGAGAGAAAACAGTGCAAACGATGTAAAGACAATAAAAATATGGACTTTAACCAACAAATAGAGGACTCTTGATCAAGCCTACATCAAAGATAAAATTCACAAAGTACAAGGCAACGCAAGGTCCAAGATTACAAGGCGAACGGTTAAAAAGCCATTGCAAATTGTTCACTGGAGATCTGGAACCAACCTAGAAGCCTAAATGGAAAAAGATATATAGAACTAAGAAGCCCAAGCCACTAGAAATCAGCCCAAGAAAATTAGAAGCCCAATTCCTTCTTTTAGCCGCGGAACCGCGGCCAAACCAGGCCTCGGGCCGCGGTTCCGCGGCGGTCTTGAGCAATCAGAAGCTGAAAATTTTATAGTAATTTGTGGCGGCGTTGACTAAGTCTTTCTAGGGCTATTTGTGTAATTGTGGACATGCGAAACAAATGTAACCCTAGGGTTTCCTATTCTTTATAAATAGGAACTCTAATCATTGTAATTCTTTATGCCTCCTTTTAATGAAATAAAATTCAGATCTCTTTATGGAGAGCATCGGTGTTTCTTTCCAATTCAGAAATTCAGATCTGACAACCCTGCATTGATGATTGGAGAGATGCGTCTGTAAGTAGATTTAATTCCTTGCTCTAGTTTAGATTTCAATTCTTTGCCCTAAGTAGATTTAATTTCATACCCTAGGAACTTGTTTAGAGTTAGCTTTGGGGAAGGCTTTTGAGAGATGAGATCTCCCATCCCTTTCTTACCCATCAAATATTTACAATAGGACTCCATGCATACACGCACACACCGCGCCCTACGGCATCCTACCCCTCGAGGTAACGATGACACCGTAGTGTAAAGGCCCGGTTGCGCGCGTTTTCCATGGAGGTTAGGGTAAGGATCTCTAAAGGAAGGACAAGAACCTAGAGGAAGGAACACCTTCCCGAATGGATCTAATCCCCTTTATTGATAATTACCATAACTCCTCATAGATCCTCATTCGGGTATAGAAAGCGTTGAGATTTACCTGCATTTCCTAACCATCCCTAAACCTAACCCTAACAAGACTAGATCTAGATAATCGTAGTATAGAATAATTAGGTTTTTAGATTTAATAATCAATCCGAATACCCTTCGGAATTAACTCGTAAGCGCGAATCGGAGATTCACAACATCCATGTAGACCGACCCGTACTCACCGGCTAGCTTCATGCGACGCCGTTCTTGATTGCGGTTTAGAAATAGTTTTTGAGATCAATCAAATAGCGCCGTTGCCGGGGATGGCGTAGAACTTTCCTTTTTGCGATTTCGGGTTAATCTTAAATTAAAAAATCATAAAAATCTAAAAAATCCAAAAATTATAAAAATATATCAATTGTTATTATTTTTGGAAAGGGTACTTTGTTGTGTGAATCTTGCAGGAACAATCGAGACGGATCTGGAGATTTCTAGAAAGCGAAAAAGAAAATGGGATATCGGAACAGAAGAGATTTTAAACAACAGAACAGCACAAAAAATTTGGAGCAGTGAACCCCCCAAAGCGCCGCTTTTCCGCGGCCATAACCTGCTTTAGGCCACGGAACCGCGGCCTACTTGTCGAGTCGTCGCTTGGAAAAAAATTTGGGGATCCGCGCAGCTTAGACCGCCGCCATTCCACCGCGGGAACCCACATAAGGCCGCGGAAACGCGGTTTTCTTGTGTCTTCAGCTCGTGAAAAAAAGTTCTGTAAGCTTCTCTGTTCCTCGTCTGCAAAAATTTCCATATATTTTCTGAAAAATTCCTGCAAGATTTTGTGTGCTTTAAAAATCTTTCTCTTTCTAAATAACAATCTTGTGCAGGATTTTTGGGCCCCGCTCAAAATAGAAATTGATTGCAAGTAATTTTTTTTTTTTGCATATCTTTTCTCGAATATCTTTTTGCAACATTTTTTTCCAAATAAAGATTCTTGTGATATGCTTAAAATAATAACTGATTGCAAGTAATATTTTTCGGTTGCATATCTTTAATTAAAAATCTTTTTGCAACAATTTTCAAATAAAGAAAAAGAAAAAGGAAAATTAGTATTAGAAAACTTGCAAACTTTTGCCGCAAATAAATTCTTGCACCAACCAACCTTCTTTCTTTTCCCCTTCTTCTAACATGGGTACCCCACATAATAAATCACTTGCCGAACTTTGGTATCCCGAACCTAATTTTGCGTCGTACGTCAATTTGTTCGGTCAATTTAAAGACGATCCTTCCATGCCTAAAAAATCTTTGAAAGATCAAATAGCGGCGTCTAGGAGAAACAGTTTGACTTTGCAACCCACTTTGTGTCAACCAAGTCAACCTTTACCACCTCCATATGTTGACACCACTTTTTCAAGTCCTTCTGTCACTCCTAAGCCGATATCCATTGCTGAGCATATTGCTCAATCTCGCAGCCGATCTTTCACCCCTCTCCACTCATCTAGTTCTAGGGATCCACACAATTATTCACCTTGTTATCCATATGTTGACCCTACCCCTGTCCAATCACCCACTTCCTACCAGTCCTACCCGACCTTACCATCCTCACTAGACACTGTTTCCACACAGCCATTAGGTAGTTTCACATATCCACACGATTTCGAATCTGTTACCGAAACCCCCTTACCACCAAAGTCTAGTTTGGAAGAGTCGTTGGAGGCTTATATCTTAGCAACAAACAAAATGACTAGGAATGTGGAAACGTCCGTGGCCGCCCTTATGCAACCTAGTGAACCAGTAGCTAGTTTCCCGCTAGCTCAAAAATTTTCAATGTATAAGGAGGCGGTTGGACAGAGTGAGAATTTGAGAGGATTTTCAAATCAAACCTACCCTTACCCAATTGAAACCCACAACTCCTGTTTTCCATCGATTGCCCTAAATAGTTCACCTGTTGAAAATAAAAATGAGTTGTGTGATTTTGTAGTGCTTGATTTGCCAAATTGTGAAGAACCCCTTTCGAGTGAAACCACACTTAATCCTTTCGACCTTTACACCTCCACTTTAGAACCTAAATTGATACATATCCATGCTTTTGATGAGGTGTCTAAAGAAATTAATTTTCACTTGATTGAGGATATAGACGCCGGGAATATTTCGGATGATGAACCTGTCGATTTGATTGAAATTTTATGTTCAAATCATCATCCCGAGTTATTAGATGTCTCTCCCGAATCTCATATGCGTCTTGACTTTGATGATAATGGCATGGATGAGTTGAATTTTGAGGAAAATTATATGGATAATATTGAGGAGAGTTTTGAGGATAATATTGAGGTTGAACCATTTTTGTTTAATGTGTCGGATTTTCCAATTCAGCCTCCTGAACCTTTGACTGTTATATCACCCTCCCTCCTTCCTATTGTTCCGACCGTGCAAGTGACCGTTACGCTTTCATCTCAAATACCAAGTTCGGTGTACCCATGTTTTCTTGCGAATCTTGAGGGATTTGACCCCATTTCTCGACAGGTTGATAGGTTAGCGCAATCGCTTATAACGTATCGGTCATCACATATTGCGCTAATTTATTCACTCGATTTACACCCTCAAGATCGCGCGACTCTTCTTTCTCCTTTCCGCCCTTCTTCTCCCCCACCGAGACCATATTCTACCATTCTTCTTTCCACACGGTCTCGCGTATTTCTCATTTTCTTGCACCAACTATACCATTACCACGATAAGATTTTTGAATGGTTGGTGCTAACTTTTGGCTTGTGTAAGGCCAAGCTTAAGTTTGGGGGGGAAAGTTGTTGTATATATGTATATATCTTTTTGTTTTCTTTTTCTATAAAAAAAAAAAAAAATTCAAAACATTAAAAGAAAAAATAAATAAAAAATTGTAAATAAATAAACAGGGGAGTGCCGACATTTTGACCCTCTTGGTTTAGTATGACAGTGAGGACACTGTCAAGTTCAAGTTTGGGGTATGCTCGGTACGTCTTCTTCCTTCGCATTCATTTGTACATATTTTTGCATTTGCATACTTATTTGAAAACCCATAAAAATTTGAAAAAAAAAATTCAAAAATTATAAAAATCATTGTATTCAATTTTGGCTTGATTTGATTTGAGTTTGACAAATAGGTTAACTGGCTAGGAACAACTAGATCTTAGACTTAGTAAATTAAAAACCCTAAAAATAACCTTCCTTAAAATTTAACGGTAGAAAGTATATGCTTTTGTAGTTTATTTAGAAATAGGCAAATTTTGGGTTCACTTCTTGGGCTAAGTCGAAACGAAGGAAGAGTATTGATGTTCTTATTAGAGTATAAGTTTGAAAAATAGTTCCTAACTTAAGTCTAGATTCTGAAAACGTATACCCTACAATTTGCACAATCACGCACCTTAAAACTTGGAATAGTAGAAGAGACCTTGAAATGCTCTTGTCTAAAGTCCTTAGTGCAATGAAAATGAAAAAAATATATATAAGTGTGAATAAAGAATGAGAAAAAATAAACACTGGTTTTTGTGATTATTTAAGGCTGCATTAATAGAAAAATATTTAGCGAGGGTGCTTCATCACCTAGTGCCTTAGACCAACTGGTTTGGGAGTCACTGCTAAAAGCCTTGGGTGTTGCAAGACTAGGAATTACGTTTAAATGTGCAAACACATTTTGTAATCGGTCGTTGGTACCTCAAGAAGTATTAACGGTCGCATGAAGGATGTGTAAGCAAAATTCAATTAAAAATTCACCTACTAATAAGTACTTTGGACAACGGACAAGAGTATGATTGCTTGATTTGAATTTCCAAGTGTAGGGGTGATTTAAACACACACGTAGGGGTATGTGATTGGAGTTTAGATGAGAGAAAGGGATGAAGAATAGAACTTGTAACTTTAGTAGAGTTGATAGAAATTCCTAAGTGGAGATGGAACTTTAGAAGGAAAACTTAAGAGATGCCGAAAGCTAAGTAGGTCTACATAACATATATAATCTTAAGTTAAATAATGAGGAAGTATGAAGAATATGGGTGGATAATTTGCGGGTCGATGATAATAGAATTCTTAGTTAGAAAACCTAATTGGAGAACAAAAGTCAATGGGCCGAATTGATAGGATTTTGTAGGTGTAATCCGCTGAAAACCC
Source organism: Agapanthus africanus (assembly GCA_030015575.1). Taxonomy (NCBI): domain Eukaryota; kingdom Viridiplantae; phylum Streptophyta; class Magnoliopsida; order Asparagales; family Amaryllidaceae; genus Agapanthus; species Agapanthus africanus. The sequence continues at coordinate 365,943,486 of JASDDO010000029.1, forward strand.
TCAGGAGACAACACTCCTCCTACTAGGGACACCTAGAGCTTTAACGGCTTGTTGCACATGCTCAGCGCAATCGCGTTTCCCTGCGAAAGTGCGGTTAGGATTTTAGTGAATAAAAAATAAGTTTGCTCGAGGACGAGCAAAAGATAAGTTTGGGGGTATTTGTTCACACCATAATATTGCATTATTATATTCCCCATTCTTATTCTTTTTATAAATAAACAGGTACTTTTGACGCATGTCTGCTACATGTTACAGGTTACAGGTTCTTGGACAGAAAACAGTGCAAACGATTTAAAGACAATAAAAATATGGACTTTAACCAACAAACAGAGGACTCTTGATCAAGCCTACATCAAAGATAAAATTCACAAAGTACAAGGCAACGCAAGGTCCAAGATTACAAGGCGAACGGTCAAAAAGCCATTGCAAATTGTTCACTGGAGATCTGGAACCAACCGAGAAGCCCAAATGGAAAAAGATATATAGAACTAAGAAGACCAAGCCACTAGAAATCAGCCCAAGAAAATTAGAAGCCCAATTCCTTCTTTTGGCCGCGGAACCGCGGCCAAAGCAGGCCTCGGGCCGCGGTTCCGCGGCGGTCTTAAGCAATCAGAAGCTGAAATTTTTATAGTAATTTGTGGCGGCGTTGACTAAGTCTTTCTAGGGCTATTTGTGTAATTGTGGACATGCGAAACAAATGTAACCCTAGGGTTTCCTATTCTTTATAAATAGGAACTCTAATCGTTGTAGTTCTTTATGCCTCCTTTTAGTGAAATAAAATTCAGATCTCTTTATGGAGAGCATCGGTGTTTCTTTCCAATTCAGAAATTCAGATCTGACAACCCTGCATTGATGATTGGAGAGATGCATCTGTAAGTAGATTTAATTCCTTACTCTAGTTTAGATTTCAATTCTTTGCCCTAGGTAGATTTAATTTCATGCCTTAGGAACTTGTTTAGAGTTAGCTTTGGGGAAGGCTTTTGAGAGATGAGATCTCTCATCCCTTTCTTACCCATCAAATATTTACAATAGGACTCCATGCATACACGCACATACCGCGCCCTAGGGCATCCTACCCCTCGAGGTAACGATGACACCGTAGTGTAAAGGCCCGGTTGCACGCGTTTTCCATGGAGGTTAGGGTAAGGATCTCTAAAGGAAGGACAAGAACCTAGAGGAAGGAACACCTTCCCGAATGGATCTAATCCCCTATATTGATAATTACCATAACTCCTCATAGATCCTCATTCGGGTATAGAAAGCGTTGAGATTTACCTGTATTTCCAAACCATCCCTAAACCTAACCCTAACAAGACTAGATCTAGATAATCGTAATATAGAATAATTAGGTTTTTAGATTTAATAATCAATCCGAACACCCTTCGGAATTAACTCGTAAGCGCGAATCGGAGATTCACAACATCCCTGTGGACCGACCCGTACTCACTGGCTAGCTTCATGCGACGCCGTTCTTGATTGCGGTTTAGAAATAGTTTTTGAGATCAATCACTAGTCTAGACAGATTGTCCAATCTCCTGCCATACCCACGAATCGAGCGGGGCTGAGCCCGTCCCAGCTAAAGGCCTGCTCGGAAAGCAAAACGTCGGCCCTTTGGATCGGCTCCTACATAGACACCGCCATTGTCTCGGGAGAGGACGACCGCTTCACCCGCGGGCAGTCGACCATGTGCCACTGTACATGTTGGATATATGTATGCCCTAGAGGTCATTATATGATAGTGTATGTACCGGTGTGTGTGTGTGTGTGTATTCAGCGGACATTCTTGCTCGATATGATAGTATTCTATCTAGTTGCACCTTTTATCTTGACATGTTCATTTGATCGTGCTTTCATTCATTTGGTACATGTTGATATAGCCCTTAGGATATGCAGGACTACTGAGATTATGATGCAGATCATACTGGTGGGACATGTGTAGTATATGAGCATATCCTTAAAATGTTCCTAGTCGTGGGTGTATCGAGACGGGGCATCGATATTGCCAGAGTAGACTAGCGTATACGTTGCTTGTCCCATATGATGGGCGATGGATGATCCCATATCCATTGGTGTGTGTTCACACCATAATATTGCATTTTATATTCCCCATTCTTATTCATTTTTATAAATAAACAGGTGCTTTTGATGCATGTCTGCTACATATTACAGGTTACAGGTTCTTGGACAGAAAACAGTGAAAATGATGAAAAGACGATGCAAAAGTGGACTTTGACCAACAAATAGAAGACTCTTGATCAAGCCTATATCAAAGATAAAATTCACAAAGTACAAGGCAATGCAAGGTCCAAGATTACAAAGCGAACGGTTAAAAGCCCACCGCAATTATTCACTGGAGATCTGGAAGAAACATAGAAGCTATTTTAACAAAGAACCAAATAATAAGGAAGCCCAAAGATCCAAGGCCCAATACTTTCTTTTAAAGAGACATAAAATTTTACCAAAGCTTGAAGTCTACTTTGACTAGGTCTTCCTAAGGATATTTTGGTAAATGTAGACATGCAAATCAATTGTAACCTAGGGTTTCCTATTCTCTATAAATAGGAACTCTACTCATTGTAATTTCTTATGCCTCCCTTCATTAATAAATTTCAGCATTCTTTTGGAGAGCATCATTTTTTGTAGGTAAATTATTTTCTTGCCTTAGTTTAATTTAGTTTAAGAATTTTATTAACTTGCAATAGATGTTTCTTCTCTTTAATAAAATCATGTCTTTCTTCATCCCTTCAATGAGCGAGTAGTTTTCTCGCTTGTTAGGATTAGGAATAGAGAAGGATTTGAGAGATGAAGATCTCTCATCTCTTTTCTTTACCAATCTTTTATGAAAATTAGAACTCCATGCATACCTTCTTATTCCGCTCCCTACGGCACTCTACCCTCGAGGTAACGGTGATTCCGTAGTCTAAAGGCCCGGATCTTAAGGTTTTCCATGGAGGTTAGGGTGAAGATTAAGAAAGGAGGACAAGGATCTAGAGGAAGAATCAATCTTCCCAATCATCCTAATCACCTTTGTTAATATTTACCATAACTCTAATATGATTGATTTAATTGATGGCAATGGAAAGAGATGTAAATCTTTAATTACCAAATTTTCCCTAAACCTAATCCTAGCAAGTTTCTAATTCTACCTTCATACAACTTCGATTTTTTAGATTTAATTAAACTTCCAAACACCTTTTGGAATTAACTCGTAAGAACTTAAAGAAGATTTACACATCCCTGTGGACCGACCCGTATTCACCGGCTAGCTTCAAGCGACGCCGTTCTTGATTGCGGTAATTATTTTTTGATCGACAAAACCTAAACCATCAAATGGCGCCGTTGCCGGGGATGGAGTAGAATTTTCTTTTCGTAATTTCGGGTTAATCATAAAATTTAAAAAATCATAAAAATCTGAAAAATCATAAAAATCTATAAAAATATATCAATTGTTATTTTTGGAAAGGGATACTTTGTGGTTGAATTTTTGCAGGATATACAGAATCGGATCTGGAAGTTTCCAGAGAGCAAAACAGAAAATAAAACATCGGAACAGGAGCGATTTTAAATAACAGAACATTCAAATTTTTCTGGAAAACCAAATCCATCAACTTGCCGCGCTTCCGCGGCCAATACCCACCTTAGGCCGCGGAAACGCGGCGGAATTGTCGAGTTGGGGCGCGAAAAAAATTCTCGGGATCCGTGCAAGCTATTCAACCGCGGAACCGCGGTGTAAACATCGTTTAGGCCGCGGAAGGGCGGCGCCGTCGTGCTTTCAGCGCAGGAAATTTGCTCCGTAAGCTTCTCTGGTTCATCCTCCGTGATTTTTGAAATATCTTTTCTGAAATATTTCTGCAGGATTTTGTGTGCTTAAAAATATTCTCCCTTCCATATAACAAGTCTTGTGCAGGATTTGTGGGCCCCGCTTGAACTAAATTGATTGCAAGAAATATTTTGCTGTTAATTCTTTCCAAATAAAGATTCTTGTGATATGCTTTAGATAATAAAAGATTGCAAGTAATCTTTTTTGTTGCATATCTTTAATTAAAAATCTTTTTGCAACTATTTTCAAATAAAGAAAAAGAAAAAGGAAAATTTTTTGTTACAAGAACTTGCAAACTTTAGCCCCAAATAAATCCTTGCACCATCCCCCAACTTTCTTTCTTGTCACCTTTCTTCTTTTAACATGGGTACCCCATATAAAAAATCCCATATAAAAAATCATTAGCCGAACTTTGGTATCCTGAACCTAATTTTGCGTCGTTCGGCAATTTGTTCAGTCAATCTAAAGACGATCCTTCCTTGCCTAGAAAATCTTTGAAAGATCACATAGAGGAGTCTAGGAGAAATAGTTTGACTTTTCAACCCACTTTGTGTCAACCTAGTCAACCTTTACCACCTACATATGTTGACACCACTTTTCCAAGTCCTGCTGCCACTCCTAGGCCGATGTCCATTGCTGAGCATATTGCTCAATCTCGTAGCCGATCTTTCACCTCTCTCCACACATCTAGTTCTAGGGATCAACAAGACTATTCACCTTTTTATCCACATGTTGACCCTACCCCAGTCCAATCACCCACTTCCTACCAGTCCTACCCGACTTTCCCACCGTCACTAGACCCTGTTCCTACACAGCCTTTTGGGAGTTTCACATATCCAAACAATTTTGAATCTTTTACCGAAACCCCCTTACCACCCAAGTCTAGTTTGGAAGAGGCGTTGGAGGCGTATATCGCAGCAACAAATAAAATGGTTAGGAATGTGGAAGCGTCCGTGGCCACCCTTATGCAACCTAGTGAACCGGTAGCTAGTATCCCGCTAGCTCCAAATTTTTCAATGTATGAGGCGGCAGTTGGACGGAATGAGAATGAGAGAGGATTTTCAAATCAAACCTATCCTTACCCAATAGAAGCCCACAACTCCTGTTTTCCATCAATTGCCCTAAATAGTTCACCTGTTGAAAATAAAACTGAGTTGTGTGATTTTGTAGTGTTTGATTTGCCAGATTGTGAAGAACCCCCTTCGAGTGAAACAGCACCTAATCTGTTTGACCTTTACACTTCCACTCTAGAACCTACATTGATAAACATCCATGCTTTTGAGGAGGTGTCTAAAGAAATTGACTTTCACTTGATTGAGGATATAGACGCCGGGAATATTTCGGATGATGAACCTGTCGATTTAATTGAAGTTTTATGTTCAAATCATCATCCCGAGTTATTAAATGTTTCTCCCGAATCTCATATGCGTCTTGATTTTGATGATAATGGCATGGATGAGTTGAATATCAAGGAGAATTATGAGGATAATTATGAGGATAGTCTTGAGGATAATATTGAGGTTGAACCATTTTTATTTGATGTGTCGGATTTTCCAATTCAGCCTCCTGAACCTTTGACTGTTATATCACCCTCCCTCTTTCCCATTGTTCCGACCGAACAAATGACCGCTACGCTTTCTTCTCCTATACCAAGTTCGGCGTACCCATGTTTTCTCACGACTCTTGAGGGATTTGATCCCATTTCTCGACGAGTTGATAGGTTAGCGCAATCGCTTTTAACACATCGGTCATCACAAATTGCGCTAATTTATTCACTCAATTTACACCCTCAAGATCGCACTTCACTTCTTTCTTCTTTCCATCTTTCTTCTCCCCCACCGAGACCGTATTCTACCCCTCTTAACACACGGTCTCGCGTGTCTCTCATTTCTTTCCTCCGCACCCTATACTTGCACCAACTATACCATTACCACGATAGAATTTTTGAATGGTTGGTGCTAACCTTTGGCTTGTGTAAGGCCAAGCTTAAATTTGGGGGGAACCTTTGTATATATGTATATATTTTTTGTTTTCTTTTTCTATAAAAAAAAAATAAAAAATTTCAAAACATTAAAAATATAAAAAAAAATTGTAAATAAATAAACAGGGGAGTATCGGCATTTTGACCCTCTTTGTTTAGCATGACAGTGAGGACACTGTCAAGTTCAAGTTTGGGGGTATGCTCGGTACGTCTTCTTCCTTCGCATTCATATGTACATTTTTGCATTTGCATACTTATTTGAAAACCCATAAAAATTTGAAAAATTTCAAAAATTATAAAAATTACTGTATTCAATTTTGGCTAATTGACTTGAGTTTGACAGATAGGTTAACTGGCTAGGAACAACTAGATCTTGGACTTAGTGAATTAAAAACCCTAAAAATAACTTTCCTTAAAGTTTAACGGTAGAAAGTATATGCCTTGTAGTTTATTTAGAAATAGGCAAATTTTGGGTTCACTTTTTGGGCTAAGTCGAAACAAGGGAAGAGTATTGATGTTCTTATTAGAGTATAAGTTTGAAAAATAGTTCCTAACTTAAGTCTAGATTCTGAAAACGTATACCCTACAATTTGCACAATCACGCACCTTGAAACTTGGAATAGTAGAGGAGACCTTGAAATGCTCTTGTCTAAAGTCCTTAGTACAATGAAAATAAAAGAAAAAAAAAGTGAATAAAGGAAAAAAAATGGACACTGGTTTTTGTGATTACTTAAGGCTGTAAAAATAGAAAAATATTTAGCGAGGGTGCTTCATCACCTAGTGCCTTAGACCAACTGGTTTGGGAGTCACTGCTAAAGCCTTGGGTGTTGCAAAGACTAGGAAGTACGCTTTAAAGTGCAAACGCATTTTGTAATCGGTCGTTGGTACCTCAAGAAGTATTAACGGTCGCATGAAGGATGTGTAAGCAAATTTCATTCACCAACTAATTAGTACTTTGGACAATGGACGAGAGTACGATTGCTTGATTTGAATTTCCAAGTGTAGGGGTGATCTATACACACACGTAGGGGTATGTGATTGGAATCTAGATAAGAGAAAGGAATGAAGAATAGAACTTGTATCTTTAATAGAGTTGATAGAAATTCCTAAGTGGAGATAAAACCCTAGAAGGAAAACTTAAGAAATGCCGAAAGCTAAGTAGATCTGCAGGATATATATAATCTTAAGTTAAATAATGAGGAAGTGTGAAGAATATGGGTGGATAATTTGCGAGTCAAAAGATAATAGAATTCCTTGTTAGAAAACCTAATTGGAGAACAAAATTCAATGAGCCAAATTGATAGGATTTTGTGGGTAGTATCCGCTGAAAACCCTCAGGAGACAACACTCCTCCTACTAGGGACACCTAGAGGTTTAACGGCTTGTTGCACGAGCTCAGTGCAATCGCGTTTCCCTGCGAAAGTGCGGTTAGGTTTTTGTAGAGAATAAAAAATAAGTTTGCTCGAGGACGAGCAAAAGATAAGTTTGGGGGTATTTGTTCACACCATAATATTGCATTTTATATTCCCCATTCTTATTCATTTTTATAAATAAACAGGTGCTTTTGATGCATGTCTGCTACATATTACAGGTTACAGGTTCTTGGACAGAAAACAGTGAAAATGATGAAAAGACGATGCAAAAGTGGACTTTGACCAACAAATAGAAGACTCTTGATCAAGCCTATATCAAAGATAAAATTCACAAAGTACAAGGCAATGCAAGGTCCAAGATTACAAAGCGAACGGTTAAAAGCCCACCGCAATTATTCACTGGAGATCTGGAAGAAACATAGAAGCTATTTTAACAAAGAACCAAATAATAAGGAAGCCCAAAGATCCAAGGCCCAATACTTTCTTTTAAAGAGACATAAAATTTTACCAAAGCTTGAAGTCTACTTTGACTAGGTCTTCCTAAGGATATTTTGGTAAATGTAGACATGCAAATCAATTGTAACCTAGGGTTTCCTATTCTCTATAAATAGGAACTCTACTCATTGTAATTTCTTATGCCTCCCTTCATTAATAAATTTCAGCATTCTTTTGGAGAGCATCATTTTTTGTAGGTAAATTATTTTCTTGCCTTAGTTTAATTTAGTTTAAGAATTTTATTAACTTGCAATAGATGTTTCTTCTCTTTAATAAAATCATGTCTTTCTTCATCCCTTCAATGAGCGAGTAGTTTTCTCGCTTGTTAGGATTAGGAATAGAGAAGGATTTGAGAGATGAAGATCTCTCATCTCTTTTCTTTACCAATCTTTTATGAAAATTAGAACTCCATGCATACCTTCTTATTCCGCTCCCTACGGCACTCTACCCTCGAGGTAACGGTGATTCCGTAGTCTAAAGGCCCGGATCTTAAGGTTTTCCATGGAGGTTAGGGTGAAGATTAAGAAAGGAGGACAAGGATCTAGAGGAAGAATCAATCTTCCCAATCATCCTAATCACCTTTGTTAATATTTACCATAACTCTAATATGATTGATTTAATTGATGGCAATGGAAAGAGATGTAAATCTTTAATTACCAAATTTTCCCTAAACCTAATCCTAGCAAGTTTCTAATTCTACCTTCATACAACTTCGATTTTTTAGATTTAATTAAACTTCCAAACACCTTTTGGAATTAACTCGTAAGAACTTAAAGAAGATTTACACATCCCTGTGGACCGACCCGTATTCACCGGCTAGCTTCAAGCGACGCCGTTCTTGATTGCGGTAATTATTTTTTGATCGACAAAACCTAAACCATCAGTGTGGTGACACCAAAGACCGTATACGGGTGCTCAGTGAGACTGGGTACACTGAACGGACTAGCCGAGAACTCTTATGTGGTATTATATCTATCGTCGGATAGCAGTTCTCAGGTGACACTGGTACAGGTTAGTCTGTAGACCCAAGATCGTCATAGAGTCTTGTGTGCCTCTCACTGTACTTTGATCTCCACCCTACAACGGCTCTACTGAGTCGTGCAAACAGGTGGATTTTGGGTACAGTCCCGAGGCACATAGAGGCAATGAGCGATAGGAAGGGTTTCGTCTCTCCCGGTATTGGGGGTTGATGTTGCACCATGTACGATTGGCTATAACAGGAAGTCCCTGGCCAGGGATGCTAAGATTTACTGATAAGTGTTATCAGTAGTTTCTCGATCTGTTATAAGCCATATACCGGCATGACTTATTAGGTTATTGGGGTCGACGATACCATCCCTAGACTCACATATGCAGCATGCTTGACGAAGAGACCGGATTGTACGGTAAGTGTTACCAATTGGCTCGACGGGAATTTTAGCAGATTTGCTTGTGTTTCTTCTGATCGCTCAATACCTGGGAGCTGTTACGTACAGCTTGTGTCACTGACGGTTTGTGGGCATGTGATGTGATCACTGCCTACTGCTAGCGTATTGACGAGTCTTAGAGTCCCACAAAGGGGTCTCCTAGCTCAGACGAAAAGATGTGGGGGTGCATATGAGATATGCACGGGAGCTCGATTAAATGCGTGTATTGGATACCGTATTTTAATCGGGTGTTTTCTATTGGACGGGTCATATGTGATATGACCGGGTTATTAAATCAAGTGTTGATTTAATACTAAGTCCATTAGCTCATTTATTAAAACTTATTTCTTTATGATGCATGCATGAGTGTATGTATATGTTGATATGCATGCACACATGCAAGCATACATGTATCATGGTTGATGATACATTGGTGGTGGCAATGCAATACTTACATAGTAACATTTTTAGATATTTTTTTATTTGAGAAAAGCAAAATGGCAACATAATCATGATTGACTATTCAACTCTCTTGAGTTGACAATAGTCAATGGTTTTTTAGCCTATGGTTTTGTAGCCCATGATTTTGCTTAAACTCAAGTTACAAAATATCTAGATATTTTGTAACCATGGTTTAGCATGGATGACTTCACTTACTCTCTTGAGTTTAGTGGAGGGTTATCATATTATTCTCTTGAGTTTGTTTTGAGCCATCTCCTTCTTCCTCTCTCTCCTCAAAGCTCACTAGGGTTTTAAAAGAAAGAGAAAGGATTAAAAAGAAAAGGTTTTGTAGTGAGATCCAAACCCATATCACCATTCCACTTAAGTCTAGCCCATTAGTGTAGAGTGTTTGCTTCATCTTCATCCTTGATCAAGTGAAACTTGGAGCTTGGTGCAAAGAGACTTCGTAGTGGATCATCGTGGACTTGGAAGGACACAAGCTAACCGGTTCAAACCCCAACCGATCCAAGGAGTCTAGGATGAGGTCTACAAAGGTTGTATTCTCTCCCCACTTAATGTAAGACACTTTATAGTATGTGATACTATAGTTTTTTACTCTTTTTTTCTAGTTCGATTCATGTTTGGAATTGTTTAGCACCCTCTAAATTTTTGTATAGCATGTGTGATGCAACCCTAAACCTAAGATGGTGCTAGAGAATCTCTACAGTGGTATCAGAGTCATACTAGAAACTTAGACGATATTAGAAACAATATGAAAACGAAACAGCTCCGAATTTACAATTTTCTGTAACCCTGAAAAAGCTTCTCTGTTGATTTTTAAAAGTGCTCGGAAATTTTTTTCAAACAACTGCAAAAGTTTACTGGTAATGCACTAAGAACACAGAACAAATTTGAGGCTCACCCACCGGTTTTTGGTCGAGCACCCGACCCCAAAATCCGGCGTCGCCGGCCCCTTCAACCCAAATTGCCTCGAATTTTTCCTGTGTTCTGGTGTCTAGGTTTTGGGATTTCAGGTATTGTTTGTTTAAGCCAAAATTTCATGTGATGCTAATTTTGATTATGGGCTTATTCAGAGTGTTTCGTAGTCGTATATTTTAACATTGTATTGATAACTTAGATGATGTTTAACAGTTCGAGCGAACATCAATCACCCCTCATTACCCTCGCTGAAAATTTCCAAGTGTTGGAATTTTCCAAGTTAAATATATTTGAATGTTCGTGTAAGTAACCCTATGGACTCTCTAGAGGAACAAAACCCTAACTCGATTATATGACCATAGAACCGCGACCGAACCTTAGGGTTTACCATAGTCCTGTGGCGCCAAAGGTGAGGCAAGGGTTGACCCTTCTACGGCTGGTCCATAAACACTGTGGCACATTTTTGGATACTTTAGTTTTTGCTCAAGTGTTGAGCTCTCGGGGGAATTTGAGGGTGTTTGTTGACTCGATCGAAACGTTTAACATTGTCTAAATATTTGTGATGTGATACAATAATTGGAATCTACACTAATTAGTTTTGTGAAAAGTAATTAGTTGCATGTAAGTCTAATATTTTGGTCTCAGTAGAATCGGGAATCTTGTTGAATTACCCGGCTTCTTTTGAAAAGGTGTTTTCATAGTTGAGACCTAAATATAAGATTTGCATAGTTAGGCATGAAATTCTGAATATGTGATATTTCGGGTTTATGATGTCTAAAGGCAGTGTCGATTCCAACTATTGTAGTTTTTCACTTTTTTTTCTGCGACCGTAAGTGTAGTATGTGGTGTATCGCCGGTTTCGTTACTATACATCAACGACAATTGGGGTACGCATACTTACTTACGTTGATGATATATGATATTATGTATTGAGTTTCGTTGCTATACATCAACGACAATTGGGGTACGCATACTTACTGACGTTGATGATATGTGATATTATGTATTGCTGAGATATGATGTACATGATCGCCGCGAATGAATAGCCGTGGGTTTTATTTGAGATGAGAGTTTTTTTTTCATTCATGTAAAATTAATTGTATGCAATATTCTTTTATTGGGCACTTTCGGGTTAAGGATGATGTCACCATTGTTGTATATTATTTACTTTTCCGTATTAGGATAGACCCAAGGAGGGGAGCACAAGTGACCGGGTTCTAGGGTTCAGTGGGAGGCCATCTCGAGGAGTCGAGACCGGGCCTCCTAAACTCTAGAATTAGTAGGGTCACTTGCCGCTCTCGTAGGGGTCTAGGGGTGTGGGCTTGGCTATTCATCATGACCGTGGAATCCGTATTTTCTATTGTTGGCTAAATACAAAATACGGACCTCCTAATATATCCTGTATTTTCATATATGTGCTTCTGCTGTGGATATTCTGTGATGTGATCACTTTATATGTTGAGACGAATGATGTATTATATATATGATATATAATAAACCTTGCTTATGTTTTGCATCCGCGCTGGTCCCGCCCCGCTATGCCGTTAGTTAAGTAACCTAACGGTATATAACGGGACATTGTGGCGAATGCGGATGGCATACGTGTACGTTCTATTTTCGTTTATTTTCTGTAATGGCTTAGGACTTCAATAATGGGACTACATTAATAAAATTAATGTAAACAAAAGAAACCTAAAAGATGTTGTATAATCAAATTTGAAACGTACTCGGCTTTTTATGAAAAAGCAAGATTTCAAAAGGCGGAGCTTAAGCCACTCCTTTTTAAACCATCAGATTCTACAACGATATCAAGTTCGAAGCGTTAAAGGTTTTCTTAAAAACTATTTGCAACCCTCCGTCATTTTAGGAAGTAGAGTACTTAGTATTCGTGCTGCGTATTTTGACTATAGTTAAGGCGCAGTGTACGGTAGCTAAGTGATGTCTTCCTACACCGCATATGATGCGATTAGTTAGGACATTCATATGATTATGTTGACTATAGTTAAGGGTCAGATGGGTGGGTTTAGTTAATCACGAAATGATGGGATGAACTTGACTAATGCTTATGATATGTTGACTATAATTAAGGTCATGAGTATTAGAGGTAAAACCATATCGGGAGTTTCAAGTGTTGAAATTTGCAATGAGATTGCATACATTCTATATGATAGTAGGATCCTGATCCCATTGTGAGCAATAGTTGCTCCCAGGAGAGTTTTGCACTTTACAATTAGCTAACTCATTAGGTGTCTAGAAAGGTGTCAACGGGGCTACGTCTCTGGGAAAATGAGGTTTATTTTAATTAGGTCCGTGCGAAAGCGCGGGGAACCTCCCTCAGAAGTAACGGCACTGGCCTGGCTGAACGGTTAGCGAAGTTGTAGAATGTAATTAATCCTGGCTAATTTTTTCCTTTTAAGATTTGAAGGAAAATTTGATAAAAGCGGTGGGAGATATCGATTAGATAAGATAATAAACCAATCTAATCTTTGCAAGAGCTTTCGCTGAGTGTATTCTTTTCTCTCTCCTAATGGCAGATAACCATGACTGTACTTAAGCTACTATTAGAGAAAAATAAGCTTAGCGGACCGAATTATAAAGATTGGTTGAGGAACATTAACATTGCTCTCACATATGATAAAATATCATATGTCCTCATTGCCACAGCCCCGTCCAAACCAGGCCCTGAATCTTCTGTTGCGGATAAGGAAATCCGCAAAACGTGGGATATTGACTGTGCCACCGCTAAATGCCTCGCGCTTGCATCGATGGACAATATACATCAAAAGCAGCACGAGGAGATGGATGTTCAATCCATCTTTCTCCATACAAAGGAGTTGTATGGAGAGCAATCTCGTATCCTACGATATGAAGTATCTCAAAAGTTGTTTCAGATACGGATGGCTCCTGGCACATCAGTAGGTGACCACGTTCTGAAGATGATAACTCTTACTGAAGAGCTTAAGGGCCTTGGATGGACAATGGATAACAAGCAATATACGGATATTGTTTTACAGTCTCTTCCCTCTGCCTTTGCTCCTTTCATAGTGAATTTCAACATGCACAACATGGAGAAGTCACTACCCGAACTTCTCAATATGTTGAGAAATACGGAGAGCATCTCCCTCCTGTTTGTTGGATAATCTTCTTCTTCCGTCCCAAAAGCCAAGGCCAAGGGAAAGAATAAGAAGAAATCCACTAAGCCGAGAGGTGGAATAAAAAAAGGCAAAGGGGAAAGACAAATCCAAAGCCGTGGAGTCAGGAAAAGAAGAATGTTTCTATTGCAAGTAGATGGGACACTGAAAGTGAAACTGTACTGAGTACCTTGGTCTCAAGAAAGGGAAGCATGGTGATGCTTCAGCTTCAGGTGTGTTCATAACTAAAAACTATTTTTCTATAAACTCTGCTTCCTGGGTATTGGATACCGATTCGGGTTCTCATATCTGCAATTCTGTGCAGGGACTGAGAAATAGCAGAGTTTTGAAGACAGGTGATTATACTCTCCGGCTTGAAAATGGTTCCAATGTACATGCAGTTTCAGTGGGAGAGTATCATCTGGGGTTGCCAGCGAGTTGTATATTGGTTTTGAACCCATGTTATTTTGTACCAAGCATACTTTGTAATATTGTATCCGTTTCTTTGTTAGACAATGAAGAATATCATTTTATATTGCAGCATAATTTTATGAACATTAAACTGAATCAAGAGTTGATTGGTTATGGTATACTTAATAACGGGATATACGTCCTGAATCAACACACAGTTTTCAACATACAACACACAAATAAAAGAAAGTTTTCAGATATAAATGAAGATTTTCTTTGGCATTGTAGACTTGGTCATATTAATGAAACAAGACTAAAAAATCTTCATAAAGATAGATATTTAAATTCTTTTAAGTATAAATCTTATGCGACTTGTCAGTCTTGTATCAAAGGGAAAATGACCAAAACTCCATTTACTGGACATGGAAAAAGAGCTACTGAGCTCTTAGGCCTCATACATAGTGATGTATGTGGGCCAATGTCTACACATGCAAGAGACGGTTTTTCTTACTTCATAACTTTTACTGATGATTTCTCATGATTCGGTCATGTGTTTTTGTTAAAACATAAGTCTGAAGCTTTCAAGAAATTCAAGGAGTACAAACTTGAAGTAGAAAAACAAACTGGAATGAGCATCAAGATACTTCGATCAGATCGAGGTGGAGAGTATCTTAGTACTGAGTTTTCGAACTTTCTAAAAGAGAATGGGATTCTCTCTTAGCTCACTCCCCCTTACACACCACGGCACAACGGTGTGTTAGAGCGGCAGAATCGAACCCTATTAGATATAGTACGATCCATGATGAGTGATGCTGAGTTGCCCCTCTCCTTTTGGGGGCATGCATTGGAGGCAGCTTTTCTATTGAACAAAGTTCCAACCAAGACCGTGTCTACCACTCCATATGAGATATGGTATGGGAAGAGACCATCTCTTAAACGAGTAAAGATTTGGGGTTGTCCGATTTTTGTTAAAAAGTAGAATCCAGAAAAACTCGAGACACGATCGGTCAAGTATATATTTGTGGGATATCCGAAACATTCGTTTGGGTATCTTTTCTACCACAAGGAGGAACAAAAAGTGTTTGTTTCTTAGTATGCCACGTTTTTGAAAAATGAGATTTTTCCAAACGATGCTGATGGCAATATGGTAGATCTAGAAGAAGTTCTAGAAACACAAGTTACAAATGACGACTTGGTTGAACTTGAAGTTGCAACAGAACCTAATAAAGCTCAACCACTCCGTAGATCTGATAGGACTTCTCGCCCACCGGAGAGATACTACGGTTTTCTCGTTGATGGTGATGGAGAAGATTGCATCATGGATGATGATGATCCTACCTGTTTTCAGCAAGTTATCACGAGTGGTGACTCTATAAAGTGGCTGGATGCAATGAGATCCGAAATGGAGTCTATATACACCAACAAAGTATGGACTTTGGATGTTGTACCCTCTGGGTAAAACCCGTAAAGTGCAAATGGATCTTTAAGAGAAAGATCGATGTTGATCGGCAGGTGGAGACCTATAAGGCAAGGCTTGTGGCGAAAGGATTTCGACAAAGACCAGAACTGGACTATGACGAAACCTTTTCTCCTGTGGCCATGCTTAAATCTATTCGGATCCTACTTGCTATTACTGCTCACTACGACTATGAAATCTGGCAGATGGACGTTAAAACAGATTTTCTAAATGGTGATTTAGAAGAGTGCGTTTATATGGATCAGCTAGAGGGCTTCATTGATAGTGGGAGCAGCGGGAAAGCATGTAGGTTGTTTAAATCCATTTATGGATTAAAGCAGGCATCACGGAGTTGGAACATCTGTTTTGATGATATTATCAAAGAGTTTGATTTCGTCAAAAATCCAGATGAACCTTGTGTTTATAAGAAGATTGTAGGAAGTACTGTCGCATTCCTCGTATTGTACGTGGATGATATTCTTCTGATAGAAAACGATGTTCCTATGATACAATCGGTTAAACTGTTCTTATCATAAAGGTTCTCCATGAAGGACCTGGGTGATGCCTCATACATACTGGGCATAAAAGATCTAAAGAGATAGATCTAAACGGTTATTGGGATTGTCCTAAACCAGGTACATTAACACCATCCTAAAGAGGTTTAGTATGGAAGACTCCAAGCGGGGTTCCTTACCCGCTAGTCATGGAGTCACTCTCTCTAAGTACTTTTGCTCAAAGACTGATGAAGAGAGAGCTCGCATGAGCATTATACCCTACGCTTCTGCTGTAGGATCTATAATGTATGCGATGTTATGTACACGCCCTGATGTAGCTTATGCACTGGGTGTAGTAAGCACGTATCAATCCAACTCAAGGGAGAATCACTGGACTGCTGTGAAGAACATTCTTAAGTACTTGCGAAGGACTAAAGAAATGTTCTTGGTGTATGGTAACGGAGATCTCCAAATGGAGGGCTTTACCGATTTGAGCTTCCAGAGTGATAAGGATGACAGCAAATCTATCTCAGGATTTGTCTTTACCCTCAATAGAGGGGCGGTGTGTTGGAAGAGTTCCAAACAGGATACCGTTGCAGGCTCCACTATGGAAGCTGAGTATATTGCTGCAAATGATGCTGCCAAGGAAGCCGTCTGGATGAGGAAGTTTGTCTCGGAGCTAGGAGTAGTTCCGACCATTATTGATCCAATATCTTTGTATTGTGATAATAATGGGGCTATGGTATTAGCCAAAAAGCCCAGGTCCCATCAGTGATCCAGACACATCCTCAGGCGATATCATCTGATCCGGGAGATAGTTGATCGCCGTGAGATCGAGATTCAAAGAGTAAATACAAAAGATAACACCGCGGAGACACTCACCAAGGCCTTCCCTTTGCCGCAACATGAGTGACTTTTTGAGAGATTGGGTATGAGATATGCTAATAGTTGGCCTTAGTGCAAGTGGGAGATTGTTGGATATATGTATGCCCTAGAGGCTATTATACGATAGTGTATGTACCGGTATGTGTGTGTATATATATTAAGGGGACATTCTTGCTCGACATGATAGTATGTTATCTGGTTGCACCTTTTATCTTGACATGTTCATTTGATCGTGCTTTCATTCATTTGGTACATGTTGATATAGCCCTTAGGATATGCAGAACTACTGAGATTATGATGAGGATCATACTAGTGGGATATGTGTAGTCTATGAGTATATCCTTGAAATGTTCCTAGTCGTGGGTGTATCGAGACGGGGTATCGATATTACCAGAGTAGACTAGCGTATACGTTGCTTATCCCATATGATGGGCGATGGATGATCCCATATCCATTGGTGTGGTGACACCAAAGACCGTATACGGGTGCTCAGTGAGACTGGGTACACTGAACGGACTCGCCGAGAACTCCTATGTGGTATTATATCTATTGTCGGATAGCAGTTCTCAGGTGACACTAGTACATGTTAGTCTGTAGACCCGAGATCATCATAGAGTCTTGTGTGCCTCCCACTGTACTTTGATCTCCACCCTACCACGACTCTACTGAGTCGTGCAAACAGGTGGATTTTGGGTACAGTCCCGAGGCACATGGAGGCAATGAGCGATAGGAGGGGTTTCGTCTCTTCCGGTATTGGGGGTTGATGTTGCACCATGTACGATTGGCTATAACAGGAAGTCCTTGGCCAGGGCTGCTGAGATTTACTGATAAGTGTTATCAGTAGTTTCTCGATCTGTTATGAGCCATATACCGGCATGACTTATTAGGTTATTGGGGTCGACGATACCATCCCTAGACTCACATATGCAGCATATTTGACGAAAAGACCGGACTGTACGGTAAGTGTTACCAGTTGGCTCGACGAGAGTTTTAGCAGATTTGCTTGTGTTTCTTCTGATCGCTCAATACCTGAGAGCTGTTACGTACAGCTTGTGCCACTGACGGTTTGTGGGCATGCGATGTGATCACTGCCTACTACTAGCGTATTGACGAGTCTTAGAGTCCCACAAAGGGGTCACCTAGCTCAGGCGAAAAGATGTGGGGGTGCATATAAGATATGCGCGGGAGCTCGATTAAATGTGTGTATTGGATACCGTATTTTAATCGGGCGTTTTCTATTGGACGGGTCGTATGTGATATGACCGGGTTATTAAATCAAGTGTTGATTTAATATTAAGTCCATTAGCTCATTTATTAAAACCTATTTCTTTATGATGCATGCATGAGTGTATGTATATGTTGATATGCATGCACACATGCAAGCATACATGTGTCATGATGATATATTGGTGGCGGCAATGCAAGACTCACATGGTAACATTTTTTAGATATTTTGTTTATTTGAGAAAAGCAAAATGGCAACATAATCATGGTTGACTATTCAACTCTCTTGAGTTGACAATAGTCAATGGTTTTTAGCCCATGGTTTTGTAGCCCATGGTTTTGCTTAAACTCAAGTTACAAGATATCTAAATATTTTGTAACCATGGTTTAACATGGATGACTTCACTTACTCTCTTGAGTTTAGTGGAGGGTTATCATATTATTCTCTTGAGTTTGTTTTGAGCCATCTCCTTCTTCCTCTCTCTTCTCAAAGCTCACTAGGGTTTTAAAAGAAAGAGAAAGGATTAAAAAGAAAAGGTTTTGTAGTGAGATCCAAACCCGCATCACCATTCCACTTTAGTCTAGCCCACTAGTGTGGAGTGTTTGCTTCATCTTCATTCTTGATCAAGTGAAGCTTGGAGCTTGGTGCAAAGGGACTTCGTGGAGGATCATCGTGGACTTGGAAGGACACAAGCCAACCGGTTCAAATCTCAACCGATCCAAGGAGTCTAGGAGGAGGTCTACAAAGGTTGTATTCTCTCCCCACTTAGTGTTAGACACTTTATAGTAAGTGATACTATAGTTTGTTACTCTATTTTTCTAGTTTGATTCATGTTTGGAATTGTTTAGCACTCTCTTAATTTTTGTTATAGTATGTGTGATACAACCCTAAACCTAGGATGGTGTTAGATAATCCTTACAGTACAGGCACAGGCCAATCCTCGCCCTCAGGTAGCCCGACGAATACGAACTAATCCTTCCATTCATGAATGGAAGAAGGAACTACTACTACCCCCGACCCGGCCGCCCCTCCCTTGCGTTGTTTGAAGGAAATATATACCCATCTCGGCTCGTCCTTACGGGTGTCGGGATGATTTTTTTAGCAAAGGAAGGAAATGATAAGGGTCAAGCTGAAGGGGATTTCCTCAAGTCTCAACCGGATTAGGAACCCGAGGAGAATTCTCCATGAGTTCGGCACTAGCTGGCCCGGGGCAAGTTGGAAGCAACGTAGGGCCCTGCATACTTCGGGAAGAAAGGGCAGACGCATTCCAGCCTAGAATGTATCCAAGTACAAGGAAATCTCCTTGCCATGCATCTGATCTGCCCTCTCGTCCTCCTTAGCCAAATGAAGTGAATAGTTAGGGGGGACATGGAAACGAGCCCGGATCGTGGTGAGCTCGTTCACATTCCTTAGGAGGTAGGACGCATCGTGAGCATTCCTGATGCGCGCTTTGGGGACCCTTACCGTCGCCTGACGACGAGCGGCGTGGGTAGCCCTAACTCTATGAGAGGAATCCGACTCGGATGGGGCAGAGGAAGAAGTAGAAGAAGACACCCTGGACTCGGCTCCAACAATTGGAACCTCATCACCTGACTCTACCCTAACAATTTCCACATACTCCTCAGAGAAAGACATCTAACCTGATTTAAAGAAGGAATCTTCCGAGAAAAGAGCACGAGAGATCCGATCTAAAGGACAGAGCGCCAAGCTATCTCTCGCACCAATAGGGAAATGATAGCGAAAGTGTGGACCCTGGGGGGATCCCATCCCTGTTTATAGTGCTTTGGCGACGCATCCAACGGCTTAGATCGTTTCCCGCCAAAACGAAACTTCGCGCTCGCCAGCCGTCGACGCTCCACGTGTCGCATGACCATTGGAAACGCCCCTTCGGGCGCAGAAGACAGCGACGACCCGTCACGTCTGCCAATCTGCGTCGGACACGTGGCATGCGCCTCAACAAACGTTCAAGCGAATCAGCGCTCCCTCTTTAATGCACGATCTCCTCTCTGATCCACTGCCCTCCATCAGTTGATACGCCAACCGCC
This sequence comes from Agapanthus africanus, assembly GCA_030015575.1. NCBI lineage: Eukaryota > Viridiplantae > Streptophyta > Magnoliopsida > Asparagales > Amaryllidaceae > Agapanthus > Agapanthus africanus. The sequence goes on from JASDDO010000029.1 coordinate 365,963,588, forward strand.
TCGGAAATCCGCGCTGACAAGGTTCTTAATTGCTAGCTGAACCCGAGAGACCGATCAGACCACTCTCGATCCGACCCATAAATAGGTCGGGACGAGAGTGGGGGGCTAATGATGATGCTCATAAGTGGAAACTCCCCAAATCATGACACGTGGCAGATGACGTGTCCCGAGAATCACGCAAGCAGGGCAGGCACTATGCGTTGGGAACTCTTTCCGGGCTATCTCCCCGAGGTTTGTCCCGACCTCCTATGGGTCCTTGAACGCTCTTATGCACATCTTACAAATGACCGTGGGCTCGTCTCTGAGCCCCTTTACACGCTGAGCTTCATCAGCCCTCCCATCTTGTCTCCGAGCTATCTCTGAATCGAGCTTCCTCGGCCTCCCGCCTGCTTTGCGCCCCCGTCGAGCTAAGCCTCCCCGGTTCTGCCGAGCAACATAGAACGCAGGTCACAGGCACCTCCGCCACAGCTCCATGTATCTCGCTAGACCGCCCCACGGTCCCGCGTTTCACGCCGCCGGATCTCTCTATTAACAAGCGTTTCTTGTCATTAATGGAGGATCCCGTCATTCATGCATGCGTAACGCCAGGGGTGTAACGGCCGGTGAAGATCTTGCGCTAGCCAGCTCTTGGCGACCGCTATATAAACCCCTCTCTCAGACGACTCAGGTAACGCAATTTGATTCCAACAAGCCGCTATTCTGCTCAAATATCTCGGTTAACTTGATCGTCGGAAGGTCCACGGTGGTGCAACCACCCCGGAACTTCTTTGCAGGCAGCTCGGCTTCACTCCAAATCAAGCCCACTGAGATCCACACGCTCGACAACCCTCAACATCAATCTCAGCTGTCCATCAACGCTCGCTACAGACAACATCTGAAGGAGATCCTGTCATCCATCACCTCTCCTTTAATTATTTCCTGGCTCCATCCAAATTCTATTCTATTTTCTGTCTTGAGCATCGAAACTTGGTAGGCAGAGAGAAGAAAAGAAGCGTGCTTAAATTGCCAATGAAGTGGTTGTCTAATTAGGTTTTCAGTTGCTATATACTTAATCCATTTATTCGAATTCCAACAAAAATATGCTTTATTATGCAAAATATTTCCAACTGCCTACAATGGATTGCCTTTGTTGTATTTTATTTTATAAAAAATTGCAATGTGATTTAAATTCATTTTTGTTTATTATGATTAAGTTTGATTCTCAGTCCTTATCAAGCATGCTTCGCGCATATAAGAATATAAATTCACCTATAGCTATAGACACCGATAATAATCTGTTTACTCTATATTTTTCACGAGACGTGCATGGTTGAAATTTGTTATCATTTTTGAATAAGTTTCTCATTTGGTTTCCATTTTCCCTATGATTTATTTCTGGCTCCGTCTATGGCTAGCGCACTTTCAAACATGATGAATTCAGTCCCTCAAATTCAGTATATATAATGGTTTAATTTCCACCTAAGGGAATATTAAAAGAGGCCATAAGGGGAAAAAATGGTGTTAAACATTTACAAATTGAAGTGCATGCACACCAAAATAACCTAACAAAATCAATAAACAAAAACCATTGAATGGCTTTTTGATGGTCGAATTCTTCATTTCACATACTAATTAATTTTAGGGAAACTCTTTTTACAACCAGCTTGCATGTTAAGAAATATAAGTTGTGTCTAAGAATAAGATGTAGATCATATAAAAAACAAAATGCACACTAATGCATGATGAGACTTAGCATTCAGGGTGCTATTCTTTGACTTGTTAGCCAAGCTTTTTTATGGTGGAAGACAAGATTATGCCTGTTCTAATACTGTTGGCTCTCTCCTGCTTCTTGTATAATTGCTTCTCACTTAGGTTGTATGAATGAGATGCTAATAATGGCAGTTGTTTTTGTCTTAACTATTGAGAATTTAGCTTTTCTTGATCATAAGCAGTGTTTTTTTGCTGCTTTACTACTACTATAAAGTCTAATTGACTTTATGCTTTATAGCATCAAAAGTTTTCCCCAAAGTTTCTTTATATCCCATATATTTTAATTAGGAAGAGATCATGTTCAAGTTGGCATGTATATTTCTACTGTACCCTTTTCATTTCTCTTGTTGCTAGCTTCTCTTTGTCCTGAAAATCAATCATGAAAACTCAACAGGTTGATGCCCAAAACCAAAAGAACCCCACGTCCAAAGGAAAAGAATAAAAAATAAAGGGTAAATTGTCAAAACACCCTAAGCAGGTTTTCCCGCTGACAAAAACGTCCTATCCCCGAAGCGGTTGTCAAAAATCACCTGGAAAAATTTCATACAGTATCTGTAAAGTCACTTGCTATATCTAAACAGTTCATAGATTTCGCATGTAGCTGCATAGATTTCGTAGGCAGCTATATAGATATCGCAGGAAACTGTATAGATATCGCATAATAACTAGATATGGCATGCAACTATACAGATACCTCATGTAGGAGTATTTTTGACAGCTGGAAAACTTTTCAAGGCGTTTTTGACCATCACTTCGAAGCCAGGGATTTTCGTCAGCGGGAAACCTGCTTGGTGGCTTTTGACAATTTACCCAAAAATAAATCTATGCACCTCCATGCCCTCAAGGAAAAAAGTAAAAACGCACCGCAAGGGTTCTCTCTATGTAAAAATAAAAATTAAAAAACACCTCTCTCTCTCTCCCCCGATTATATACCCCCTGTCTCTCAAATCACATAGTTAACTTGTTGCTACAAGGATCCTAAATGCAGGTTGTGCCTCAAAATCTACATTGTCTCCATTTCAAACTTTGTTTTTAAGAACTAATACAAGCAAAGGAAAATGAGCCATGCTACCAAGTTTTCCTTTGCATTAGTTTCCATCATAAACATAGGATCTATCTTAATTATCATCCTAGAGTCAATCATTGTTCAAACCTACCTTAAATTAGTTTATTCTTCATCTTTGATTACTCATCACACTTTAAACTTGGTTAAGATTAATGAAGAAGATATTGACCTTTTTCAACATCTCATTATCAATACTCTCCTAATTAACAGTAGTCATGATCTTGGGAAGATCTTTTGGAGGTTTTGGAGTATGAATCACTTAGGTTTAATTATGTAGAGTCTCTTTCACTCACTTGTTGTCATCTAAATTAAGGACCTTAATTAAGCCTCATTCTAAGTTTTAGACAAATATTGATTTTTGGACTTTGTTCCTTGGGGTTAAGGAATGGTTAAGGTAAACAAAATTAAATGTTTTTTTTGTCACCTAATCATATCTAATTCTATCATTTGTGTCATATGACTTAAACATCAAGATTAACGATAGCAAACCGAAGTCATAGATGGTATAATAAATATAATTTATGACACGTGTGATTGCGATGCGCTTGAAAATAACTGTTAGCACTGTCTTTTACAGAATGAATGATTGTTACATTTATTTATGCTTCGGTTTTAATTTGCGATAATACCTTAATCATTGTACATATGTTAGATAAAATGTTGATTTAGTTTCTTTTTATCTTAATATTAGCAATTTTTTTGTATTTAAATTACGAAAAAAGCAGGTAGAACAGAAATGATCTAGCTTTATTGACTTTATTTGAGAAACAATTTAGGAAATGCCATATGAGTAGAGATTTAAAATACTAGTAAAATTATGATCCATATATTGAGGATATATTGATCTAAATAATGCTATTAAAAGGAGAGAATTTTATTTTTCTTAGAACCCAAGAAACCTTCAATGTCGTAGCTAATATGCAAACTATATTACATTTGGTTTCCCACCTTCTTTTCTTTCTCTCAAATTTGTTTTCATTATTTTAACAAAGTCATGAGGAATGCGGGGGTCCATTACGACACATAATAGAAGTTTTCTCCTAATTCGGTCAGCATTCAATAAGTTAGACTAGGATTCGCTCGATAGTATTTAGAAATCCTATCAATTTTTTCGCCATTAGATCTGTTTTAAGATTTATGCGAATAATGATATCAAGGCTAGAATAAACAAGAGTTCTTTTTCATAATAGATCATCCAAATTTTTCGTAATGCCTAAAAACTTTACTGGATTTGTTTTCAAATGCAATAAAGTGGAACCTACACTAAATCAAATTCATCTTTCTGTCATGAAGTTCAAAAACATATGAAAGTTGATGAATGTATCATGCACTTCAAGATTAATGATGCAGATCATAAAATCATTGTTTTAATTTTGGGTAAATTGTCAAAAACCCCACGGGCCGGTTGAGGGTTGTCTAAACTTTCCTTTAATTTTCGAAATTACAGGGAAATGCCTGCTGGTCAAAATCTTTGTAAAAAAACACTCGAGCTTTATTTCATTTAGCCCTTATATTCTCTCAACTGTTTGGATATTACAAGCAATTGCTTAGATATCACAGGCAACTATTTAGATGATACATGCAATTGATATACAAGTGCTTTACCAAGAGAACGAGATTTTACGCAGGTTCGAAGTGGGCCGTGGGCTTTTTGACAAAAAAAAATCAATTGCCCATCATTGCTTTCAAAGGTAGCCCACACTTTTGGAAAGCCCGTCAACATATCATAAAAACCTTTAGGCCCATCAATAAATCATAAACCCTAATCATTTTCACAAAACAGAGGAGAGAGAAAGGAGAGAGAGGCATGAGAGGGGGAGCCCTAAAACCCCTTTCTTTATATCTTAGAAATTTTCAATTCAATGGTGTCGCTGCAAAGTCCTCACCTTTCTCTCCTCTCTCTTCCTTCATTCAGGTCCTCTCTTTTGCCACGGATTTTTCAATATTTTTTTTTGAATTTATCGGGATTTTTTTGTGTGGGGAAATGATTTTTGTTTTGAATGTTGATTCTTGTAGAAATTCGAGATGAAGGGTCGTTGTTTGTCATCCTCAGCATCAGTTGGTAAGATTACCACCCGCGCAAAATTTTTCATTTACGTTGCTGTGGGCGAATGTAAAGTTTGAAACTTGGGTTTAATTTTTGAAGCCCCCTTTTAGTTGACTTGAGTGTTGTCAAGGGTTTTGGTCGATGAGCGCAATGTGTTTTTCTGACAAAAAGTCACTTGAGGGGGTATAGGTGCTGTCCACTGTAAACTGGGAACAATTACCCTCCTGTTTGGTTATGGAGTTAAGGAAAACCCGAGTTTATTTTTAAGTGGAGGCAGAGTCTATGCAACTTCTAGTTTGCAAGGCCCTACCCCCGCTTATAAGTTTAACTTTGATGAGGTGATTGGCTTTGGAGTTATATGAACTCCAAAAGGTAATTAACTAAACTGCAAAATGGATGTTAACTTCTTGCATTTAGGAGTTTAGAATGCTTGGGATGGATTGGAGCTTTCAAAACTCCGTTTATTTAAACTTTTGAGTTTTAGATTATCAGAGTTTTCTAAACCCCAAAATAAAAGCCAAAACATGTCATAGTTAGGATTTTCGAGTTAAGTTTAGATAAGTTTATGAAAACTCCAGCTATCCAAACATAACTTCTAACCCTAGCATGCCTTAAAGAATTAAGCGGATGTTGTTGGGTTTGATGCCTTGAGTGGCTAAAGTGGATTAATGAGAAAGGAATTAGAGCATGGGTTCACTCCGAAATATGTGATCATGATATATGGTTAAGTTAGGAAATGCAGATTTCAATAGGATTTTCACCGTTTGGATATTATGAGTGCATATTGAGTTCCTTCTTTGAAGCATGGTCATCCAAGTTAATTGGTATCAGAACCCTTGCCAATTGATCCTAATCGGGACCAATTTGTGCACACAAAAACTCATAGCATGTGATAAAAAACATCCCAAAAGTTGTGGCCTTATTGGGTTCCTTTACTTAATAAAATATTGTATTTATCCACATGATACTTTATAAAAACAGCTGATTGCACTAACGTATGAAAAAAATATGTATATGTTTTTTATACTCAATAAAATGAACTTTATGATTCTCGTCGCTACACTGTGGTATTTAGGGTTGAACATACATGGGGACACAAACACAGACATGACACAATGCACCATGATGAGATGGAGAAAATTCAAAATTAATATAGGATACGAGAACACACCGTCGCATTTTTTAAATTTTTTTTTATAAAATAAATAAAATATTATGCTACTATGATAATGTAAAGCGAGAAAAATTAATAAGTTTTAACTTCGAAATAAACTCATTATAACTATAACATACAACCATTAATCATTCTTCAATTTTAACACTCATAATATCCGAAATATAAATAGAAAAGTGATTAACAAGTTTTTTTTAAATCAAACAAAATAAATAAATCAAAATCTATAACCTATAAAAAAAACTAACTATAGACAATTGTAATGTTCCCATGTACTCAATCAACTTTAATTTCGTCGATTCCAACCTTGTTTCAATAAAAAAGATTAGGAGTCTTTATAACCCATGTTGTAAAAATCATCCTATGAGGCTTTTTAACCGAAAGCAACACAAAGCTGCTTTGCTTTTCACTTGAGCGGTCAAATTAAGCAGGTCTTGTACTTAACCGGGTTGGGCCGTCTAGTTGCCCGCTTAAGATTGGTGCTTAGACGGTTAAACCGCTTGATCATTTGACATTTTTATTGTAAATGGTTGGAATCTGTATGTTTTTTCTCTCCTTAAAAGAAATTGTATATCAAATCCAATTAAATCCTTAAATCCTTAAATCTATCATTTTTCAGTAGAAAGCTTCATTTCTCCACCCTAAACATATTTAGCTAATATACTAAAACCTCCTGGATGCACGCCTTGCGCTTTTACAACCATGTATAAAAGATCGGCACCATTGAAGAAATCAAATGCATCTCCACCAAGGGTCTTATAACTTTGATTATCATAATTTCGGTTCTTCTTTTTCATTGTGTCGATCATTGAGATAAAAGATGAAGGTTATAATGTGTCTTATCTAACAAAGAACACCATGTGTTTCTTATCTAACAAAAAAATTCGAAAATTATAATATCTATAATCTATATAGACCAAATAATGATAACATACTAAAGACATGTAAAAGACATGTTAAGACAAGCATATGACGTGCATACAACATGCACATAACATGTTATTGCAGGTGTGTTTGATACATACAACATATCCAATACGTGCCATGCAAGTTTCGCTTTCCGATATGTGCCGGACACGGACACGACAACCAGTCGGAAGTGTTCGTGCAACCTACCTTGTACCTAAGCATATTCCCATATGTTGAACTAGATATAGGAATATAGGGCCACAAAATGATAGTCTATGCACTTCTTCTATGTAATATTTATATCATAATCAGTATTCAGTATTGTTGTTTTCTCTTGTGATACCTTAACAAGCATCTGAAAGCTAAGACTAGATGCTCCTACAATGCCTATGATCTTTGAAGTTGCAAGCTTTTGTGGCATCAAATTCCCAAAAGAGGGGAACAACAGGAAAAAACAAAAAACATGTCGTATATTTGTGTATAGAGTTAACCTGCAAATTCCACTTGTGCACCTACACGCTAGCAGTTTTCAGTTTTATTGGTGTTGACAGGTTGTGTGTGTGAAATCTTAAATTGTTATTCTATTTTATTTTGTAGGTGGATGTGTGAGACACAGATCAGATACTGCTATAAATCTGTATATGAGTCAGTCTGAACACTTAGTTTTAACTTTCAACTGAAATAAATTCTTATTATGTGTCTAATCAATTCATTTGATACCTACAAAGATGTTGGATGTAATGTTGGTTCCTTGTGTGTTTTACCAATGCTGATGTTCATGTTTTATGTTTTCATTTTGTGCTAGAGTATCATTTCAATCATCTTAACAGCATTTCAATTATTTTTTGTTAATTTTATAAATAATTAGCTAACTTCTTATACTTTAAAATCAATTTTCTAATGTTCAGCTGAAACACTATTGGAATATGAAAGGGATCAACTTTATGATGATGAAAAGATCATGGAAAAAGAGGAAACACTTCATCTTGCTCTCTCTCAGCTTGCCGGTGAATTTGATAGAGAATCTAACTTATCTTTGCACCGATTTTTTCGTACACGATATACATCAGTGATCTCAACAGGTTCATTGAAGCTTGATCTAGCTCTTGGCATTGGAGGCTTACCAAAGGTGATTACTTTTTGACAATGTATATGAAGAATATGATTTATCTAAAAAAATTATTATTAGTCACTTAGGTTGCACTCATGCAGACCAATGGTTAGAATTCTAGTCAATGAGTAAAGTACCTGGAATAGTCAATGAAAATAAACCGAATGATCTGTCAATCCATTTTCCGGTGTCTTTTGATTCTCACCTAAGATTCTCTTTCGAAGGGTTTCTGCTAATTCTAGGGAATTGCCTGCATGGAATGATATCTTTTATATTGAAACTCTATAACATTAGTAGCCCATGATCTAAACATTTTTCTTAGACAGTCATTTTTAATTTTTACATTTATGTAGTTCAATTTTTTGTGCAGGGAAGAATGGTTGAAATTTATGGGAGAGAAGCATCTGGAAAAACAACACTTGCACTCCATATTGTGAAGGAAGCTCAAAAGCTTGGAGGTCCTTAACTTTTCTTAACTTTACTTAACAAACTGATTAGCTGTCCTTTTCGCTATCAGCTCTTTACTCAGGCAAATTCTATATCATCTTTCAAATTTGTATGAATTTTGTTTCTAGATTTGTTATGATGATATGAATACTTTATTCATTTAATTATGTAGTTGAGATTAGGAGAAAAGCTGATAGAATTTTACTGGTTAAGCTTATTCTAGGTGGGGAGATCCTTAATGTTATTAGTGCTTTGCACTATGGATAGGTCTTGATGACGCCGGTAAGCGTCTATTCTGGAAGGATTTAGACGAGATGATGCAAAGAATACCTAGTGGAGAGAAGTTATTTATTGGTGGTGATCTCAATGGACATATAGGTACTGATCGTAGTGGGTTTGATACTATCCATGGAGGTATTGGTTTTGGACAAAAGAATGAAGCGGGTAGCTCGATTCTAAATTTTATGTTGTCTTATGACTTGATCTTAGCAAACACTTGGTTTAGAAAAAGAGTCTTACCTTATCATCTTTAGGAGCGGATCAAGTGCAAGTCAAATAGACTTTTTTCTAATGAGAATGATAGATAGAGGTTGTTGTATCGACTGTAACGTAGTGTCAGGTGAAAGTGTAACTACTCAACATAAATTTTTAGTTCTAGATTTTCGATTTAAAAGAGGATCTAGAAAGATTAGACGTAAGGTGGAGCTTAGAATTAAGTGGTAGCGACTGAAAAAAGGTAACCAAAAGGTGTTTAGAGATCGTGTAGTCCAAGAGACGGATTGGCAGTCTGAAAACGATTCAGACAGAATATGGAATAAGATGGCTAGTTATATCAAGAGGGTAGCTAGAGATCTACTTGGTGAGTCGAGAGGTGGTGCTCCACCATCTAAGGGCACATCATGATGGAACGAATAAGTAAAGGTTTCTATTAAAATCAAGAGGGATTCTTATAAAAATTTGAAGAAAAGCAAAAAAATGGAGAGATTTAAGAAGTATAAAATGGCTAAAAAGAAAGTTAAAAAAGCTGTTCGGGAAGCTAAAGCTAAGATTTATAAGAAGGTGTGCGAGAAGTTGGACACTAAGGAGACTGAAAATGATATATACTGGATTGCTCGGATGCGGGAAAGGGAGACCAGAGACTTATGTACGGTGAAGTGTATCAAAAATGAAGATCAGAAGGTTTTAGTTCGGGGCTCAAGGGAGAAGCCCCTTCATCAGCTCCAAAAATATCTTAGGAGTTTAACTCCTCAAATATATATATATATATATATATATATATATATATATATAAACACAAAATAATAAGTATTTCTTTTTGCGAGTACAACTCCCAGTGCAGGGACCAAGTCTTTTTTTGCCGTCCAGCCCCCGAGCGCCCAAAGCGCTAGCACCCAAGCGCCAGCGCCCGAGCACGTGGGGCGCATGGGGGCACATGGGGCGCTAGCGCCAACGCCCGCGTGCCGGGCACGTGGGGCGTTAGCACCCAAAGCGAAAGCGCCAGCGCCCGCGTGCCGGGCACGTGGGGCGTTAGCACCCAAAGCGCCAGCGCCAGCGCCCACGTGCCGGGCACGTGGGGGCGCCAGCGCCAGCGCTCGCGCCACCGCCCAAGCGCTTAAGCGCTCGCGTGCCGCTCACGTGAGACGCTGGCTCCTTCTCCCACGCATCCTATGGATGCCCTTTCCTTTTATATATATATGCATACATACATATATGCGCACACACATACTCCATCACACTGTTTCCGTTAGAAAAATTTTCTAACGGGACGCTGCCCCGCATCCCGTAAGGGAGCTGCTAGCCCCCTTGACCTCCAGCCCGCTATCCGGATAGCGGGACCCCCGTAAAAACTCTACGGGCCCCCCGTAAAAACTCTACGGGCCCCCCAATATATCCAAAACCCCTTCAAAACACAACACTGCATGTTGAGTTCGCATGGTCTGTTTGACCCGTCAATCGGAGGTTCTCTCGTTCCAAAGGCGATGGATAATTAACGGCAGCTTAGTCCGCGGCTGCCGGAGATTCGAATCCCCACAATCAATAAACCCCAGCCTACCCTAGGCTGGAGGAATCTGTAATGCGCCTGACAAGCACGCGCGTATTCCCATCTCAATGGGGTGACGAAAAACACACTACAGATTCTGGCACGCCCGGTGGGACCAATCTCTCCTCCCATATTACGGGTTAAACAATCATGCGAACTCAATCAATATACATATCTATGTTTATACTAAAATAATGCTCTTTCATGCAGTTTTCCAAGCAATCAATTTTCAACAATGTCTCCAAAGATGAACTCAGCTCCCATCTCCTACACGATAAAGATGGACTTCAGGATGGTCCTCCCGGCCAGTCTAGGGCGACAATGGGAGGAGCCGCTGCTACAGTTCGGCTTTATTCTGTTCGTGCCAACTAACGCCATTCCAGCTCCGCAAGCTCCGGTAACAGACAAATCGGCCTTGAAAGGCAAGAGGCCAAATGTGGTGATCTCGAGGGCACCACTACCCAAACGCAAGTCGGTGTCTGAACGACTTTTCTTGGCTCCAGCTGGGGGCAAGGCCATCAATGTCAACAAAGCAACGGGGCATCTTGGGCAAGCTCCAGCGGTACCTTCGACAACTGCTCGACCGGATATCTTCTTTAAGCTCCCTATCAATCGACTCATGATGGCTTCCCAGAAAATGGATGCCTGCCAAGCCCTCAAAATCGAGAAGCTGAGGCAGAAAAGGCTCAGATACAGAGCCAACAAAAAGGCTAGGGCTCACGCTAGGCCGAGCTTCATGAGGCTCCAAGAACGGGGTTACCTCGCCAAAGATAAAGAGACGGCTGGATATGTGGTCCACACTGTCTATATGGTCGGACATGAAGAAACGAACCCTCCTATGCTTCACAACCATGGTGATGATATGGTGGACGCTGCCCAACATCGACTCGGTCTAAATGATGAAAGCTCGCTTAGGCCGATAAGCCAAAAGAGCCCGGGGTTCCTGCAGAATTGAGCTCAGGCAATAAGGATGACCCGGTTGTCATAACCGGAACTACAGAACAAGCATTATTCCGATGGCTTCAGAGGCAGTTTCAGGACAGGGATGAGAAGTTAGCCAAGGTACAGTCTAAGGTCGACAAATTGGCAAACGTCGCGGCAGATCTCGCGACCCAAGTCTCCCGATTGCAATTACAACAGGATCAAATTTTGGTTCATAAGCTAGGGATTGATACCCGGAGGCAGCCAACTGATGCCCCCTTCAGCCTAAGTGCGGAGCGCCTTCGCGAAAAACGGCCGCGATTAGCCTCCAGTCACTCCGATACATACACCGAAGGGGAATCACCTCTGAAAGAGAAACTGTATAAGGTCTATTCCTTCAAAAGGGACAAAGTCCATAAGATATTCAAGGACGCCCTACGAAACGGTCTAAAGCTGCCAGAGTCAAAGAGACCGCAAGAAGCGAGTATGACTGACGACCCAAAATATTGCTCCTATCACAGAGTGATAAGTCATGCCATTGATGACTGCTTCATCTTTAAAGATTGGGTCGAAAAGCAATACAAGACGGGAGAAATAGAACTGTCTAAAGGCGTGTTAGGCTGTTAGCAAACAGTCAAGCTACGACCGCCGATTTCATACAAATGGAGACCGGAGCCCTTCGGGAACTTGGACATGTGCCATTATCTGAAAAGGGCGAGCCAAAGACTGATCGGCCTCAAGGACTAGCGTCAGTAAAGGCACCTACTCCAACGGAGAGAAAGAAGGCATACTCCTTCAGGAAGGATGAAGTCCGCAAAATATTCACGGACGTCTTGAACAGCGGTCTGCAACTGCCTGTTCCTAAGAAGCCACATGAAATGAACATGACCGGCAATCCCATATACTGCTTATATCATAGAATGGTGAGTCATATCATCGAAAACTGCTATATTTTCAAAGATTAGGTGGAGAACCAATACAAACTTGGAAAAGCTCCACAGTTGTCAGATGTACCGACAAGCTATAGAGCTACGGTCATTAACACAACTCCACCAAGATCAAAGTTCGAGGAGCTGGGATAAGCAAGCTAACCACCACGTCGTTAAACTGGGAACGATAGACCTCTAAGTCTTTAAATTGGGAACCGCTGACCACCATGTCATTAAACTGGGAATAATCGGCTTCTAAGTCGTTAAACTGTGAATGTAAATAAAAAAAAGTGTGAATAAAAACAAAAGAAAAGCCGAAATGATGGGGCAACTCGCAATAAAAATCAGCGAGTAAAATAAAGATGAAATATAAAACCGAAATGATAGGGCAACCGCGAATAAAGAGCAATCACGGTAAAAAAAAAGGCAAATGATGAGTCGCTCTTGGTATCATATTCCAGTGTAGCGATGCAGACGCCAGCCAAATTCCAAGTTCCTAGATTTCCAACGGCGAATGATAAGTCGCTTCTGGTACCATATTCCAGTGCAGCGATGTAGACGCCGACCAAAATTCAAATTCCTAAAATTCTCCCAGCCCTACAGGTGGTCCCCAAATTGACTACCGTATACAATCCACAGGCTCAAATAATTCTCCTCAAACTCATGCCCCACCGCAGTCACCAGTCCAGCGGCCGGTCTCTGCCCTCGGAATTATGCCCTATTAGGGAAGACCCACTCATGTGTCCTCACGATGCATGAGGAGAACAATCCTTTGTGGGATCCTTACGACTCACAAAGGAAAAACACACTTGAGTCCTCACGACTCTTAAGGAGAAAGTATACCTACGGGATCCTTACGACCCATAGGGAGAAAATGCTTTTATGGGATCCTTACGTCCCATGAAATTGAGAAGTTTTAGGTGATGGGGACCCAAACATGTCTCTTAAGCCATCACTCCCCAACGGGTAAAAGCAAATGATGAATTGCTCCTGGCACATGTGCTTCAGTGTTAGCAACGCTGATGCTTACCCTAACCCTAAAATTCCAAAATCCGATCTAATAGACCTTTGAGTCTTTAAACTGGGAACATATGACCTCTAAGTCGTTAAACTGGGAACAGATGACCTCTAAGTCGTTAAACTGGGCACAATAGACCCCTAAGTCTTTAAACTGGGAACATATGACCTCTAAGTCGTTAAACTGGGAACAGATGACTTCTAAGTCGTTAAACTGAGCACAATAGACGCCCAAGTCTTTAAACTGGGAACAAATGACCTCTCAGTCGTTAAACTGGAAACAGATGACCCCCTAAGTCATTAAACTGGGAACGAGGGAAATCCACTCATGTGTCCTCACGATGCATGAGGAGAACAAAACTTGCGAGATCCTTACGACTCGTAAGAAAACGCCTTCGTGGGATCCTTACGACTCACAAAGGAAAAACACACTTGGGGGTCCTCACGACTCCTAAGGAGAAATGCATCTACGGGATCCTTACGACTCGTAGGGAGAAAATGTTTTTATGGGACCCTTATGACCCATAAAACTAAAATGCCTTAGGTGATAAGGATCTAAACCTGTCCCCTAAGCCATCGCCTTCTAATAAGCAAAAGCAAATGATGATCCGCTCCTGGTACCGTATTCCAGTGTAGCGGTGCTGATGCCAAACCAAATCCCTAAATCCTCTCATGGCAAATGATGATTCGCTTCTGGTACCATATTCCAGTGTAGCAATGCTGATGTCAACCCAAATCAAACCAACAACTTCTGCGGCGGAATTATGCTTCGTTCCAGAATATACCCAATGTCGAAATCATGCTTCGCCTCGGGATATCTACCTTCCCTTCCGGAATTATGCTCCGCCTCGGAATAACGTCGACCAGCGACACTCCATGCCAGGGAAACGTCCAACGCAGACACTCCTTTTCGGGGAAACGTCAAGCAGACACTCCGTGCCGGGGACATGTCAACAAGCAGACACTCCGTCTCGGGGACACGTAAACAAGCAGACACTCCGTCTCGGGGACACGTCAACAAGCAGACACTCCGTCTCGGGGAAACGTCCAACGCAGACACTCCGTCTCGGGGAAACGTCAAGCAGACACTCCGTGCCGGGGACACGTCAACAAGCAGACACTCCGTCTCGGGGAAACGTCAAGCAGACACTCCGTCTCGGGGAAACGTCCAACACAGACACTCCATGTTGGGGCACGACCAGCGACACTGCGTGCCGGGGATCAAGTCGAACATTAGGGACGCTCCGTGACGGGGACAAGTCAATCAGCGACCCTCCGCGCTGGGGATCAAGTCGATCAGCGACACTCCGCGTCGGGGATCAAGTCGAACAAACAGCGACACTCCGCGCCGGGGATCAAGTCGAACAAACAGCGACATTCCGTGCCAGGGACAAGTCGATCAGCGACACTCCGTGCCGAGGATCAAGTCGAGCAAACAGCGACACTCCGTGCCGGGGATCAAGTCGAGCAATCAGCGACACTCCGTGCCGGGGATCAAGTCGAACGATCAGCGACACTCCGTGTCGGGGATCAAGTCGAACGATCAGCGACACTCCATGTCGGGGATCAAGTCGATCAGCGACACTCCGTGCCGGGATCAAGTCGAACGATCAGCGACACTCCGCGGCCGGGATCAAGTCGACCAGCGACACTTTGTGCCGGGGATCAAGTCGAACAAACACCGACACTCCGTGCCGGGGACAAGTCGACCAGCGACACTCCGTGCCGGGGATCAAGTCGAACAAACAGTGACACTCCGTACCGGGGATCAAGTCGAACATCAGCGACACTCCGTGCCGGGGACAAGTCGATCAGCGACACTCCGTGCCGGGGATCAAGTCGAACAAACAGCGACACTCCGTGCCGGGGACATGTCGATCAGCGACACTCCGTGACGGGGATCAAGTCGAACAACCAGTAACACTCCGTGCCGGGGACAAGTCGAACAATCAACGACACTCCGCACCGGGGATCAAGTCGATCGATCAGCGATATTCCGTGCCGGGGATCAAGTCGATCGATCAGCGACACTCCGTGCCGGGGATCAAGTCGAACAAATAGCGTCACTCCGTGCCGGGGATCAAGTCGAACAACCAGCGACACTCCGTGCCGGGGACAAGTCGAACATCAGCGACACTCCGTGCCGGGGACAAGTCGATCAGCGACACTCCGTGCCGGGGATCAATTCGAACAAACAACGACACTCCGTGCCGGGGGCAATTCGAACGACGACACTCAGTGCCACTGACCATTCAAGTCGCAAAAAGGGCAGGGCCGACCGTCCATGTCGTAGAAAGGGCAGTGCATGTTTCTCACAAATCGGGAACCAAATCGCTCCGTGCCGGGGAAACGTCTACTACAGACACTCCGTCTCGGAGACGCGTTAAGCACAGACCGTCCAAGTCTCAAAAAGGGCAGAGTCGACCGTCCATGTCATAAAAAGGGCAGTGCAGGCTTCCCACAAATCGGGAACCAAATCGCTCCGTGCCGTGGAAACGTCTACTACGGACACTCCGTCTCGGAGACGTGTCAAGCGTCGACCGTCCATGTTGTAAAAAGGGCAGTGCATCCTAAAAAGTGGGAACCAAAGCAAGTCGCCTCCACGTGTGAGAAGATCCATCAATTTCATGCACACGACCCATATATGTGGTGTGCATTCATTGATGGGGGCACTTTGTTGGGGTCGAAAATTGCATCCCGGTTGACCAAGTCAAAGTCAAGGTCAACCCCAAGCCAAGTGGGCCCATACCCAGGTCGAGTCCGAACATGAAGCGGCCGGCCCTCCTCCATGCCAAAATAAAAATCATGTAATAAATAATTTTGATGTAATTTTTTATGCATGCATATAAGCAAAATGGGCCTAAAGCCAAATTTTTGCAAAGCCCATGGCTTATGTGCAAAAGAAATGAGCACATGAGGCATGGGACGGGCAAAATGCCATTTTGTAACGCCCAAGGGGCTATATGTAAATGTGTAAGCCTATATAAGGCAACATGATGATGAATAAAAGAGACACTTTTTCATTCTCCCAAAAAACTAGGGTTCCTATGTATCCTTCTCCTTCCAAAAGGTTTTAAAACCTTCTTTCCTTTTGAATTAAATCAAGAGTTTTACTCTTCTTTTTCCAAAACTAAATAGTTTTTCACCACAAAACCCACAAAGGGGAGCCCAGATCTTCCATTAGATCTCAAAAAGGAGAGATTTTTAAATCTCATACCTCTTGTTCTTCAAGATCCGGCCAACAGAGGAGGAAGGAGACCCATCTCCGAAAATCCCACTTTGGAGGAGATCCAGGACTCAAGGGAGAAGCCCTTTCATCAGCTCCAAAAATATCTTAGGAGTTTAACTCCTCAAATATATATATATATATATATATATATATACACAAAATAATAAGTATTTCTTTTTTGGAGTACAACTCCCAGTGCAGGGACCAAGTCCCTTTTTGCCGCCTAGCGCCCGGGCGTCCAAAGCGCTAGCACCCAAGCGCCCACGTGCCGGGCACGTGGGGCGCCCGCGCCCACGTGCCGGGCACGTGGGGCGCCCGCGCCCAAAGCGCCGGGCACGTGGGGCGCCCGCGCCCAAAGCGCCGGCGCCAACGCCCGAGAGCCCACGTGCCGGGCACGTGGGGCGCCTGCGCCCAAAGCGCCGGCGCCAACGCCCGAGAGCCCACGTACCGGGCACGTGGGGCGAGCCAGCGCCCAAAGCGCTCGCGCCAGCACCCGAGCGCCTACATGCCGGGCATGTGGGGGCGCCAGCGCCCAAAGCGCCAGCGCCTAAGCGCTCGCGTGCTGCTCACGTGAGACGCTGATGCCTTATCCCACGTATTCTATGGATGCCCTTTCCTTTTATATATATATATATATATATATATATATGTATATGTATATATACATATATGCGCATACACATGTACCCCCGTAAAAACTCTGCGGGGCCTCCGATATATCCAAAACCCCTTCAAAACACAACACTGCATGTTGAGTTCTCATGGCCTGTTTGACCCGTCAATCGTAGGTTCTCTCGCTCCAAAAGCGAGAGGTAATTAACGGCAGCTTAGTCCGCGGCTGCCGGATATTCGGATCCCCACAATTAATAAACCCCAGCCTACCCTAGGCAGGGGGAATCTGTAATGCGCCTGACAAACACGCGCGTATTCCTATCTCAATGGGGTGACGAAAAACACCCTACAGCGTCAACCCAGAGCTCGTCTTAATTAATAAGAGGTCTTATGAACTGCCCCTACAAAATACATTCACAAAATGACCAAATGCACGAATCGAATGAAAAAGAGGAGTTGGAAAAATATAACGCATAATTCAAAAAATGTCCGAAAAATATACAAGCTATATCACCGTTCAACATAAAAAGCGAAGAAGTTAACCCACGATCTTAGAATCCTTAAGGACGGCCCCTACATATGTGGAACTAGACTTCAACAACTTGGAGGCAGTTTTCTTCTCTGGATTCTTCCAAGGGGGAGTAGAGCCTCAATGGAGCCTTCGGAAAATCCGGAAGGGAGGCCGAAAAAGCATTGGAGCCTGACACCTCTACCTCGGCCTCCAGAGCCATCATATCCTTATGGAATATGGCTTTGGGAGATCGAGCTTTGCACTTGGAGGATTACTCGGGGATGAGGTTGGCGACTAACTAGAGGGTAACTTGCACATCTCTTTTATATGCATCTTTGAAGCGAAGCTCATACTCCTCAGACTCTTTATAAGTTTCCAGACACTGCTGAGAAACGCCAGACTTGGCAGAGGTAAGCTCTAGATCCCGCTTGGCCTTATCGAGCTCGCCAGCGACGATAATCGATTTGCTTTTATTTTCACTATCGAAGTATGCAGATCGGCCTTTAAGTTCCCCACCTCTACGTCAAGTTTTTCCCTTCACCTTCCTTAGCTCGACAGATTTATTCTCACTTCCACTCGTCCACCTTCTGAGTCAGGGCTTCTTCACGAGCTCTGTCTTGACTATCTAACCCATATACCAAGAGAGTGACATGTAGCAAACCATTCGTAGCAGCAAATCGGTAAAGAAACCAACACAGACGAAAAGAATTCTGCATGACTCTTACCTGTGCAAAGAGAGCAATCGCTTCCTTGAAGACATACTCTCAAGACGATCTTTCAGACAGGATGCAAGAGGGATCATCGAAATAGGAGGGTTATAATCTTCTCCAAACCACTGTCGACAAGAGAAGCCCTTCTGCTTGGTTTTGAAGATGTGGCAACAAGTGGACGCATATCTCACTACAAGTGAACTTCCGGAGACGGTAGAATAGCACCGCTGGAGGAAGCAGCAGCAGTCGACTGATGAACTTTGAACTTGCCCAAGAGAACGTTCATGCCTGTCTGATCTGCAAGAGGAGAAAAATAAAATGATATTAGAACTCTGGCTGAAATCCACAGCTGAAAGGTAAAATGAAAAACATGGAGTACCTCCTGAGCTCGCTATAGGCTTGGGGGGTCATCATCTGCTTCTCCTTCAAACCAAGAAGAATCGAGGTTGATCTTGGGAACGATCACCGAAGTAGAGTTGGTTTTCTTAACACGGACTTTGCTCGGTCGGGAGGTGGAAAAGATATTTTCTTCTTACCCCTTTCTTCATACCCCTCAAGGGGCAAAACTCTGAGATGGCATAGCTTTAGAGGAGGATGGCCGAGAGTGAACGATAGATTCAAGGCTGGATGATTTAGAAACAAGAGGAACTGAGGGGGCCTTCGATGCCTAAGTCGGCCGCCTTTTGATATGATATTAGGGTTTTAAGGGTTGAAATCAGTGCATACCTTTGGCCTCAAGTAAGAGGGTTTATATGGGGTTTTTTGTACTGTTGTGATGCAGTCGTGGAGGATCCATTCGGTTATTTCGGGTTTTGTGCTTAGGCCCGGGCGGATATCCGATACTCGGATCCGGGTCCCTTGGATTCATGGGCCTCTATTCGTTTCGGTGGCCCTCGTAAGCAAGATTCGAGAACTCAGCCGAAACCTTAGAGTTTCGGCCATTTCGGATCGGTATCGGAGGAGACCGATCCGAAACAATCCATAAATACCAGTTTCGGCCGATACCATCACACAACCATTATTCCAAGGTAAAAACTCAGGAAATATTGAAAGAAAACCTCGATTTATCAAAAAAAAAGATTGAAACCTGCTGCAAAAACTTATTTTAAATGAAAGATCAAGTCGTGGTGGCGAAGAGGAAAGGCGATCTAAGAAGAAAACAAGTAATTTTGACCTTGGAAGAGCGGATCTCGATCAGGATTCGAGATCTCGAGCAGATCTGGGGAGAGGCGACGACTTACTAATTAGGAGTTAAGGTTTTCTAAAATGGTTGTTTATATATAATGGGTTGTGTGAGATTATTGGGCTTTTTTTGCTTGGGTTAGCAGTTGGGCCTTTGGGCTAACTTCATATTGGATTGTATACTAATTGTTTATGGCTCTTGGGTAATTATAGCTTGTTGGGTAATTATATATATTATGCCTAATATAAGCATATGTACACATAATTTATGTAGATACATATTTATACCACTACTGAAATTGAAAGCGAAACTAACCGATACCCACCGAAACTTGTCAATATTCAAAGGACCGAAACCGAGTTCTCGAGCCTTGCATTGTTGATGTCGATTAATATTAGCGGGGGCCCATGGGGATAATTTATGCCATATCAAAATACATTTTTTTTGTTGAGGAAGATATAAAGTCTTATTATAATATGATCTGCAGAGAGACTATACTATCTTTAGAGAAGTGGATATGGTGTAAATTTATGCCTCAACTCCTTAAGAATCAAACATTCTAACCTATCTTTACAGTTTCTCTTATAATTATTGTTTTTATTTATATTGCAGGATGTTGTGCGTTTCTTGATGTTGAGAATGCTATGGATCAATTGTTTGCAGCTGGCATTGGTGTCAATACAAAAGATCTTCTCATTGTACATCCAACGAGCGCTGAAAACTCCCTGAGCATTGTGAATACTTTGGTCAATAGCGGCTCAGTAAACGTTATCGTGGTGGATAGCGTATGTATGCATAATGCTGTGCATTTCTACATATTAATATGTCAACTTTCCCCTGATCATATATGTTCTCAGTTATATTGCTAGTCTAAGTACCATGAATTCAGAAACAGGTACGAGGCAACATATGAGCTGGATTCGCCTATTCACAAATTTCAAAACTGTAGGATATAATTCATGGGAATACGCTAATTTGTATTATCCACACATACACACAAATTTTTTTAATAAGTTTTGGCAAATCAAAACTAATAATACAAAAATATTCTCAAGTCTAAGAATGTGAACGATGACATTGTCTGTCTTAGCTATTGAACGCATGTTCGATGCATATAGATTTGTGTGATTATGTCACCTGCCTTTTTCTTTTTCCTCTAGTACTCCTGTTATAATTAATTGAAGTTCTTTCGAGATTATGCCATCGTCCTACCCCGTGGAAACGTTTTTTAATGGAACTTTAGCTGGGGAGTCTAGTGTGTCCAAAATTTTCATCATCTGTCTGATCCAATGGTTATCTTTGATCCATATAAATATAAATTTTTGTGTCTCTATGCATAATTTTCTAAACATTAATCTATCAACTTTTTTCTCATCTCAACTGTAGTGCTAGTGTGTCATGCAATGAAGTGAGAGTACTATACTAATTTGAAACTACAGAACATCTGTTGTGCAACTTTAATTTCTCTGAACATCTTAAAGTTCAAAATCCAAACTTTAACTTCGATTAGTTTCTCTCTCAATATATTTTTTCTAATAATTGCTTTGGCAGTTGACATACGCCAACTGAATTTACAATTTTACGTCTACCATCGTGCAAGCAAAAGAGAAAAAAAGGTATATAGACGCCGAAAAACTTTCCATACTTTTCCCAGATGTCAAATATAAGCTTCAATTTATTGTGGACCGAGCATATACACATAATAAGATTTAACCTTTATATTTCATTTGGCAGAATCTTTTGTCTCCACACAATCATTTTTGTTAGGCTGATGCCTGCCTGCAATTTTTGCAATGCTGACAATTCTCAGCTCTGATTCATGCCCGGCCCTGCAACCTAATGTGATCATAATGGCACTAGTTAATTTATTCAAAAACTAAAAATAAATATCGGCACCAGATGATTTAGTCCTCTATAATGCCCTTAGAAAATGCAACAGTTAAGCTTTACATGAATATATGAATTTTTCTCTGCGGTTGGCTTTCTGTTAAGAGTCATCTCATTTTTAGTCATTGTCCTGGTTACAATATAATTATTTTGCAAGTAGCTTGCTAACTGAAATTAAAACCAGTAGGTAAAACTAGTGATGCAATGGGCACAAAAACCTTAACTAATTTTATTTAACGATTCCTGAATTTATTTAGTTGTTGCATTTACTATCATATATTTATCCAGGGATTGCTGTATTGTGATAGGTAGCTGCTCTTGTTCCTCAATGCGAACTTGATGGGGTTATAGACATCAATTCTCAGGAAGTGCAATCACGATTATTAAACCAAGCACTTCGAAAAATTCATGACTCTCTAAGCCGGTCACAAACTCTTGTGATTTTTGTTAATCAGGTGCATTTCCCCCCCTTCTGTCAATTTCTTGATGTTCACAGCTTTTGTGTTTTTCGTTTTAAAGGTATAGGATATTTTCATTGCTTGATTACAAATTAAACTTTGCGTAATTAAATTTCTGATGTGCAAATCTGAAATATATGACAGTATGCGACGACTGCTGCATTCATATCTTGCTTGTATAATGTTATTAAATTAGCATGTGATGGGGAAATGTTTGTGTTATAGATTGAATCTGATTGGCCTATAAGTAACTTACTGGCTCATTGCATGTTTCTTATATCCATTATTGAAAATTCTGATATATCCTCGTTCCCACTTCCAGCTGCATTGTCATAGCACACTATGCTTTAGTTATTGTGGGGGCAAGAGAAGTGTTATATCAATCAATCTTCTTATATTATATCTGATAAATATTCAAAACAAATACCTTGTAACTTTAAAGCATAAAAATCTTGTAGATTATGATGTTCCGATAAATAACCAAAGTTCAGGTACTAGTACTGTTGACCATGGATTTATATCTCAGCCGATCCTAATCCAATATTTCTGGTTCCGTCCTATAACTATCTCTTAAACATTTTCTGCTGACACAACAATCGTAAAACATTATAACTCTTGGTAGTTTAGGTGTAATTACTTCTGATGTCGTGTTTCTTCCTATTGTAGTTTTAAGCTTTTTCTGAACACATGACTAAATGCTTGATCATGAAGACGAATGAAACTTAAGGCATCGAACAAGCAAACTTGAGAATTGAGATAGATGCCTAACCTTAATTGCTTAAAGTGGAGCTGAGCAGTTCGATCTTTAAAGCTTTTACTAACAAAGGAGAGAGATTTTACATAAACCCTCATAATGAAAAATTCAAACCATTTTGATGAGAGTGCAATTTGACCAATAAGATACCAAGAATTACTATCATGGAATCCTAAATACAGCATGCTGTCATTTGCTAGAGATACACACATGGCATGGGAATGTTGGTATTTGGTTTCGTTATTTTCTGTCAGAAAAAGAAAACATTTCTTGAATATCTTGTGCAGATCAGAGCAAATGTACGATCCAATGGAGACTTGGGTAAAGCAAATGAGGTGACCTGTGGTGGTAATGCCTTGAAATTCTACTCAGCTGTTCGAATGAGAATTACAAGAAGAAACTTGCTACACAGTGAAGATAAGGTCAATTACAAATTACTTATCTTTTTGGCGGTGTTTTTTTCGTTCATTTTTTAAAGAGAAAATAAAGCTATTCTATTTTCAATAATGAATCCAGTGACGAATACTTGCTCGAACCACCACTATAGCTTTAGAACCTCGAAAATCAAAAGGCTCAATGCCTTCGTAGCTGGCTTCTTCATCAAATGATCATTAAGTTAAATAAGTGATTTTCTGCATATTCTTTAATAGACTTCAACATTACGGGCCATATATTCTATTTGGATATTTACCTTTCAGCGAAGAGAGATGTATACAAAATTTTATAAAATATAAAGGATTTTGTTTTATCCCTCAAATAAACACTTTGACTAGTAAATTGGAACTCCCTAACCATTCAATAAAGCTATAGAATGACATTCATGATAGGCTCTTATCATGGATCACAAATATATATATATATATATAGAGAGAGAGAGAGAGAGAGAGAGAGAGAGAGAGAACAATGGAGGAAAGAGGCCATAGGAGGGGATTTCCTCCTATGGTGTCGAAAAAATACAACCTCCATTTTTTCCGAAGATCGGCATCCATCATCATCATTGTTATCATCTAAGATATGCATACACGAAATTTTATATGATTCCGCCACTTTTTCACCGTTGAATTAGCAATGTAAAAAGTTCTGTTATCGGTAAACCATTAATTTTGCACCAACTAAATCAATGGTGAAAAATGGTATAATCACATGAAATTTGGTGATCCGCATCTTAGATGATAAGGATGGACGTGATGTATGGCGATCGTCGAAAAAAATCATGGAGGATGCATTTTTCCGACGCCATAAGAGAAAATTCCCTTCTATGGCATCTTTCCTCCATTAACCTTTTATATATATATATATATAAGAATAATGAAGAAAAGAGGCCCTAGATGGCTTTTTCGTTAGGTGGCATCAAAAATCTATATCCTCTACAATTTTGTTCGACGATCAGCATCCATTATCATCATCTTTATCATGTAAAATGTGGCTACACCAAATTTCATATGATTCTAGCATTTTTTCACCATTGAATTAACAATGTAAAAAGTTCTATTGTCGGCAAACTGTTAATTTTTTATCCACAAAATCAACGGTGAAAATATGATGGAATTACAAATTTAGTGTATCCACATCTTACATGATAAAAATGATGATGGGCGCCGATCGTCGAAAAAAACCATGGAGGATATATTTTTTCAACGGCATAAAAGGAAATTCCCTCCTACGACACCTCTCCATTATCCTCTCGCTCGATATATATATATATATATATATATATATATATATATAATGGAGGAAAGAGGTCCTAGGAGGCCTTTTGCGTTAGCTGGCGGTAAAAAATACACCCTTCATTTCATTCAATGATCGACACCTTCCAACTTGATTCCATCCTCAAATATGTCGATACATCAAATTTCATGTGATTCTAACAATGTTGAATTAGCAATCTATAAAGTTCTATTGTCGGTAAACCGTTAATTTTGCACCCACTAAATCAACTGTGAAAATATGTTAAAATCACAGGAAATTCGGTATATCGACATATTAGACGAAGATCAAAGTGGCCGGTGTCGATCGTCGAATAAAATGGCGGAAGCCGTACTTTTTGCTGGTACCTAACACAAAAAGCCTCATAGCTATGTAGCACAGGTTCAGATACGAATCCGGGATACGATACGAAACGGATTCGTGGATTTGCATTTTTCCAAAAACTTAGGATACGGAATACGTTTTTATATCGATTTTAAATTAACTAAATATGAATATATATTAATGTATACATACCAATATAGATAAATAATGGCATTATGTTAGATATTCCATGCACTTTCAAATTTATGTACCCCTTAATTTTCTAGAGATAAAATGCGTTGATTCGAGAGGTTGACGAGACATTTGCAAGTCCGAGCAAATCCAAGAGTTTCAAACTTTGATATGCGATTGATGATGAGACGTGAGGCATATACAAGTATTCATGCTTCATAGCCTCCTAAGGCCTCTTTCCTCCATTATTCTCTCTCTATATATATCTGATCCTATAAGGTCTAGCCTCATTTCTTATTTTGAGATCCATTTTTCAAACACACAATACGTCGTGTTTTCCACCAATCCACATTAATCATCGTGATCTACACGTCAGATGGGTTATGTATCAAATTTTATGAGATTTAAAGACCTCTAACCAATCCATCAAATGAACTAAAAATCGACGGCTTTACGATGCATGGAAAACAAGATCGCTTGATGGATGGGTTAGAGGTCTCCAAATCTATTGAAACTTTATACATAACGTATCTAATACAAGTAAAGCAAAGTGATTGGTACAAATCAATGAAAAAACTCGGGGGTTGTATGTTTAAAAGTTTGGCCTCAAAATAAAAAATGATGACCGGCCTCATAGGATAAAAAAATAGAAGGTAAATATATTTTTCCTAAACTAACTAATAAGATATATTAAACTCATTCTAATGTACACAAAGGTGCATATCAAAATTGTAGAAGTATCAAAATTGTAGAATCTAAGCTTCTAATCTGTATCATCAAAATAACTAATATTTTAAAACTTTTTCTGTGCAAACAATACGGAATTTTCTTTAGCCTAGTGGACTATGTTGTAGCTAAAGAACAATAATTTAAACATATATGTTGGAAGTTCTAGTGGCTATCTTGATCAAAACCACCTCCTTTTTCTAAATAATTCAACAAGAACCACAATTTATCATGATTCAACTTAATATATGGAAAAACCTCACGGTCAGAATAAATATAAATGGTTGCAAATTTACATATGTGAACTTGGTTTACACTTTGAGTACATCATCACAAAACTCTTATATTCACCATAACATAAATTCACACTTAAAAGTTTCAATACAGAATATTTACCCATCTCATAAAATTTCTTAAAATGGATACATTCTCCGAGTTCAAATTAGAAAAAAATAAAATGTTACAATAAATAATTGAGAAAATGGAAGAATGCTTCATATATAAAGACATAATAAGATAATTTAATAGTATTCTCTTCAAAAAAAGGAACTCATATAACCTACGACACTCCTCGATATTAGTGAGATGAAAGAATTAATCTTTACCATCTTTGTTGGAAAGGGACTATGAAAGTATCAATGATCTTAATACCAATATAAAATAGCTAATTTTCAAGAATACTCAATTTTCTTAAACCAAGATCGTAAAAAGCGCTAGGCGAAGCTGAGCTGTTAGGGTCTCGTTCAGCGTCTATCTGCCATTTAAGCGTCCCATCGGCAAATTTTTTTATTTTAATTAAAATTACATTTCATATATATAAATACATATACATACAAAATAGAAAAATTTCATTAAAAAAATTCAAAAAATGATGTATTTAGAAAATATACTAAATTTATATAGTAACTTTATATTGAATGGAGTGCATAATATAAAAAAGATACTTAACATTAGATAAAATATAATGATAAATCATAAATTTCTAATTGAACTTTTTAACTTGCAAATACATATTTCGTGAAAAGAAATTGAAAAAGAAAAGAAAGACATGAGAAGAACATAACATGATTTGGACAAAATTACTTAGGGTTGTTTTGCTGTTAATCCTTTAGAGACTTGAAAAGAGACCGGCGAGAGGAAAGCGACGATGAGATATCTTAGGGTTTCTTTGTTCGTGTAATGTGAAAATAGATCGAGACGTGTATTGCATTTTAGAAAGGATTATAGGTTAGGTATTTTTAGGAAAAAAACTTAAACATGATACATGAAGCTTGTATTATTACCCACTTAAGCAACTTTCTTGATGGGAGAATTCATTTAAGAGCTTAAAGTGTGCATAGACTGTTTAATACAACCGTTTAGGGTTAAAGCGGAACGACTTGAGACCGCCGTAGCTTAGAGGTTGGGTAGACCACTTCTTAAAAGTCTGTCTTTAATCCATCTGAAAGTTCAAAAGAATGACACAAAGCTAAATAAAGAAAGAGTTAAACAAACGTAACTTAAAAAACTAGATTGTAAAAAGGATGGAAATGAGTTGTCTTTCTACAAATTGAAATACCTTCAGGATTGGTGACTATGAAGCATGAGGCGGAATGATGAATATAAAACGGAGTCTAAGCGGGTCTAAGCCCAGGCCAAGTGGGCTCATGCCCAAGTCAAGCCCGAACATGAAGCGGCTGGTCTCTCCCATGCCAAAAAGAAAATTATGTAATAAATAAGTTTGATGTAATTTTTATGCATGAATATAAAATAAATTGGCAAAAAGCCAAATTTTTGTAAAGCCCACGGCTAATGTGCAAAAAGAAATAAACACATTAGGCAATGGATGGGCAAAATGCCATTTTGTAAAGCCCAAGGGGCTATATGTAAATTTGTAAGCTTATAAAAAGCAATATGACAATGAAATGAAGAAGAATAATTCATTCCCCTTAAAATCTAGGGTTTCTGTGCCTCTTTTCTCAAGGTTCTAAACATTCTTCCCTTTTTTTGAATTAAATCAGGAGTTTTAACTTTTCTTTTTCAAAAAAGAAACAGTTTTCACCATAAAACTCTTGAAGGGGAACTTAAATCTCCCATCAAATCTCTAAAATGAGAGATTTTTAAGTCTCACCCCTTTTCTCCAAGATCCAGCCAATAGAGGAGGAAGGAGACCCATCTCCAAAAATCCCACTTTGGTAAGATCTAGGGCTCAAAAGAAAATTTAGGGCTTAAGGGATTAAGAAAGGGTTCCCCTTTCATCATCTCCGAAAATCTGAGACTTTAACTCCACAAATATATATATATATATATATATATATATATAAAATATTAAATCTTTCTTTATAGGAGTTCAACTCCAAAAGTCAATCGGGAGTACAACTCCCAGTGCGGGGGCTAAGTCCCTTTGTCCTTTCTTTAGGAGTTTAACTCCAAAAGTCAATTGGGAGTACAACTCCCAGTATAGTGGCTAAGCCTCTTTTTCCCGCTGGCGCCCAGCGCCCGCACGCCAACCACGTGAGGCGCGGGCGCCCAGCGTCCTTTGGATGTCATTTTCCCGTTTTATTTTTATTTTTATATATACACTCCACAATACTTTTCCCCGTAAACTCTGCGAGGCCTCCGATACATCCAATTCCCCTCCAAAAACACAACACACGCACACTGCACATTGAGTTCGCATGACCGGTTTGACCCGTCAATCGGAGGTTGCTTCGCTCCAAAGGCGAGGGGTAATTAACGGCAGCTTAGTCCGCGGCTGCCGGAGATTCGGATCTCCATAATCAATAAACCCCCGTCTACCCTAGGCAGGGGAATCTGTAGTACGCCTGACAAGCGACGCGTATTTCCATCTCAATGAGGTGACGAAAAACACCCTACAAATACATCATCACAAAATTCTTATATTCATCATAACATAAATTTTCTCACTTAAAGGTTTCAACACAAAATATTACCCATCTCATAAAATTTCTTAAAACGGATACATTCTCCGAGTCCAAATTAGAAAAAATAAAATGTTAGAATAAATAATTGAGAAAATGGAAGAATATTTCATATATAAAGACATAATAAAATAATTTATTAGTATTCTTTTCAAAAAAAAAAAAGAAACACATATAACCTATGACACTCGTCAACATCAGTGAGATGAAAGAATTAACATTTACCATCTTTGCTGGAAAGGAGCTATGAAAGTATCAATGATCTTAATACCAATATAAAGTAGCTAATTTTCAAGAATACTCAATTTCCTTTAATTAAGATTGTAAAAAGCGTTAAACGAAATTGAGCGGGTAGGGTCTTGTTCAACGCCTGGCCGTCGTTTAAGTGTCCCATAGACGGATTTTTTTATTTTAATTAAAATAACATTTCATATATATAAATACTTATACACATAAAAAAGAAAAAAAGTCATTAAAAAATTCTGAAAATGATGTATTTAGAAAATATACTAAATTTATATAGTAATTTTATATTGAATGGAGTGCATAATATAAAAAAGATACATAACATTAGATAAAATATAATGATTAATGATAAACCATAAATTTCTAATTGAACTTTTTTACTTGCAAATACATATTTCGTGAAAAGAAATTGAAAAAGAAAAGAGAGACATGAGAAGAACATAACATGATTTTGACAAAATTACTTAGGGTGGTTTTGCTGACGATCCTTTAGAGACTTGAAAAGAGACTGGCGAGAGAAAAGCGCCGATAAGACTATTTTAGGGTTTTTTCGTTTGTGTAATGTGAAAATAGATCGAGACGTGTATTGCATTTTAGAAAGGATTATGAGTTGGGTATTTTTAGGGGAAAAAAAACTTAAATCAGACACATGAAATTTGTATTATTACCCACTTAAGCAACCATCTTGATGGGAGAATTCATTTAAGAGCTTAAAATGCATAGACTGTTACCGCTTAGGGTTAAAGCGGAACGGCTTGAGACCGCCGTAGCTTAGAGGCTGCTTAGACCACTTTTTAAAAGACTGTCTTTAATCCATTTGAAAGCTCAATAGAATGACACAAAGCTAAATAAAGAAAGAGTTAAACAAATGTAACTTAAAAGGCTAGATTGTAAAAAGGATGGAAATGAGTTGTCTTTCTACAAATTGAAATGCCTTCAGGATTGGTGACTATGAAGCATGATGCGGAATGATGAATATGAAATGGAGATGATATATGAGTGTTATGAAGAGAGTATGTAGCATGAGAAAGATTAAACCAAAGATGAATGTATAAAAATGGAACAATGGGGTGCAATGTGATCTAATATAAAGGAAATACCAAATTTTCAATTTGTTAAATCTTTTAATTAGACAGTCATGATGTAAGAAATCATTATCATAGACTTGAAGATAAGAAAAGTTCTTCTAATAGATGTATTTCTTTATGGAGCCAACTAAAATAAAAAATAAACACTTTATACAGATAGGAAGACATCTCCAATCCAGAGTAATTTATATTTCTACAAAGCCATGAGACAAGGTCTTCCAATAATTGTATTTCTTTGTCGCGTCCACCAAAATAAAAGATAAAACACTTTAAGCAGGTGGGAAGATATTCCAAATCCGGAGTAATATTCCTTTCAACAAAGCCATGGGACAAACTATCTATCATTGTTGATGCATTGAGACATTAGGAGAATACAATTTTAGACGGAATTAAGGGTTGTAGGTCAAGGATTACAGTGGCCGTCTATGTAATAGTTTTTTCAAACTCCCTCAGTTCGGCCTCACAAATCTATCAATTCCATTTAAGCTAAATAAGGAAATTGGTGGCATAATTCATGCTTTTGTCTTATTAGCCCCCACCTTCATGTTAATATATAGATAGTTATTTTGTCCCTTTTTAAAGGTGCAGCCAAAATATAACATTCTATAACCCTCAAACCCATTGATGTCACTAAGAATAGAGCTCCCTCAAAGGCAAGTTTTCTAAATTGCCTTAAACTTTCTACGTTTTTCATAATAATACCGTAAACTTTCTGTTGGTATAAATAAATACCCTAATTAGAAAATTGCAAATTTTTTAATTTATCAATTCCATACTTTATGCCTTTTTTTGGTGAAATGACAATAAGATGTTGAAAGCTTTCGAGTTATTTATTTGCAACTTACCAAGTTCACGAGTATTTATCGGTAGTGAAAAACAAATTATTATGTGAAATTTAGCCTTAGTCAAACAAAATTTCACTTTATACATCCCAATATATCGAGAATGGTTATTTGCATGAAACCTCTAGTAGTTTAATTCTACTCTAGAATTTGCATGTGGTGTTTAGGGTAGATTTTTTTAGTTTTTTGAAGAGTCTCGGTCGATGTGTAGGGGCGTTATTTGCGCAAAAAAAAAATCCCTTTGGGCGGGGGGGCGGCAGGGGGGGGGTATAAGTGCACAAAAGCATTATTTTTTCATACATCTAACTGGTTACATTTCCAGATCACTGGCATTGGCATCTCCGTGCAAATCATGAAAAACAAGTTGTCACACCCAATGAAGACGGCTGATCTTGACATAGAATTTGGGCGGGGCCTCCGCCACGAAGCCGAGCTCCTCGAGATGGCATCTAAGCACGGAATCATCATGAGAGAAGGAGACAGATTTTGGATAAACGGCGATTGTTTCAAAAATCAAACCGAAGCCGAAGGATATTTATTTGCAAATAAAGTCGTAGCAGATGAGCTTGTAACTGCCGTGAGACACCAATTGTTTGAAGGTCGCACCTAATATGTTGAAATTAGTTCATCGACGTGAAATCGGAAATCAAGCGGTGATATTGTGAGCTTAAAGGTGATCCGCAAAAGCCTAAAGTTCACGAGCAGGAATTTTCGACGAATCTGTGGAGGCTAATATTGCCGTATATTTTCAAACATTCTTTATGCCTATGGATTGATTGTATTTATGTACAAGTCTATAAGTGTATCTGAACAATTTTAAATCTTGCTTGTTCTACTTTGAATAACCTGATATTTTTACGAATGTATTAAATGTATTATTTCCCTGGAATGCTAAATTTATGTTTGGGCATCTTATAAAGTATTTCCAAGGCCATTTTTCATGAACATTTCAGTTTGTAGTAAATTTTTTTAGCTGTTTAGAGTGTATCCAGCTTGCATATCTTATTCAAAATTGAACAATTGAAAATACCATCATATTTTTTTATTTTTTGCGTGCTAAAATAATTAAATTAATCCACTAAATTTACAAACTAGAAGTCATGAGTGATGCATATTAATCTATACATGGCTAAAGAGTTAATGGACATGAGGTGAGACTGAGTTTGGAGATTCATGCATAAATTTAGATGTGCCCAGTCAAATACGTCACAAGTATTTGAAAAGTCAAATATCGGAGACTTCTCTGATTTCTTCTTTCCAATGCATTTAATTCTCAATTAGGGAAAAAAATCACCACCACCATTTTTTATGGAAAAATTATTCAACTGGCCGGATGCTTCTCGGTCATGTGAAAGAAAGAAATAAATGTGTGGACTCATAAAGCTGTCGAAAAGATGCACGGCATATCAAATAACTTCACTGTTTTATGAAAAAACAAAATAAGTTATCACAATCTTCAAATTGAATGCTTGAAGAACGCATAAAAAGCAAGATAAATCTCTCTAAGCAGTGTAAGAAAATCGATTATGAATTTCTAGAAGATCGACAATCACTAATTATGCGACTAGTCAAGAACACATTAGCATGATTTTTCTTTTGGGATCTTCGAGTTTTCAGCTTTGTGATCAGAATATTGGATTGTACTTTGATGTATATTGATTGCATTGTTGGAGATTTCGATCCCCGGCCTCATTAAACATATGAGATAACCAAATCACACCCCGAAAAATAAAAAAAATAATATCAAATTAACATGTTTGGACCAAATCGGCTTCCATCCATAATTACTTTAATAAGAAATGAGAGATAGTAACCTTCAGACTCGTAACTATACCCCTATCCAAACACAGAGTGCTAAACAGTGCTAAACCCTAGCACTATTCATTATCTATTAGTAGCCTACACCAACAGACGTCCTGGCTAAAATGACTCACAGACGCACAACAGGATATGAGACACTATCCCAACGTGTATCTCGACTCAATTTATGTAAGTCTTTGATGTAGCCTTGGGTTGTTTTCTCTTGAATGATATTATTATAGGGGATTCTCCTACCTACCTAAAAATTAGGGGAATGAATGGAGGTAGCAACTTGATTCAAGTTGGCCATGTATAAAATTACATATTTTTGGTTGCAAGTGTGGATTATTTACATATAAAACATGGAAAATAGAAAATTAATCCTAAGAGAGGATGCACTTAGACCTTTAGCTTGTCTCGTCCCTCAATTTTGGTTGAAGAGTGCAAAATCTAATGACTTCTATTTCCATGGAGAAACAGACCAAATGACATGGGATTATTATTTGCTTACAAAAAAACTCTATTTAAGGAGGTTGATATTTTATTGAATATACATCATTAAGTTTCTAAGTATAGCTATTCCCAATGGCTTGCCGCTACATCACTTTGGTTGTGGCCATTGCATTGTTTCTTGCAGTCCTTTTGGATATCCCAACAAGTGCTCTCTCTCTCTCTCTCTCTCTCACCCACACACACCCACCCACACCCACACACACACACACTAGGGACCTGTTATATATCAAAATAATAATAATATAGTACCATATTCTAAGCTAACCTTTTTACCCCTTATATTATGATGCTAGTTTAGTTACTTGTGTACTGTATCTTCTTATATAAATATGGATGTTTTATATTTTTTTGTACTATGGACAAATTGATATGTAACTTCAAAACAAGGAGGAGGGAAATATATTTTAATTAAGTATTAGAAGAATGTTTAATTATGTCGAACATAATTCATTAATTAACTTTTTGTGCTAGTAGATCTAGGTTGAGCTTAATATTTAGAGCGATACTTTACCTACGGGCTTGCATTCCTACCACAATCAATCCAAGAGACAAAATGGTGGGACCCATAATATCTAGATATTAGTGCCAAACAGATGGGCCCATGGTGTTTGTCTCTTGAGTGGATTTTGGTAGGATTTCAACCCGGTGGATTAAGCATTTTTCTAGCATTTATGTTATTAAAGTTTCATTTAATTTGTCCCTTGAGTGCACACTGAAATATACTCAAACTATATCTGACTATACCACTTCGTTCCAGGTGTGCAATCGGTAGGCGTTTGCTACGGAATGAACGGAGACAACCTCCCTCAACCTGGTAATGTCGTGAACATGTACAAATCTAACAATATAGACTCAATGAGACTCTATGGACCGAACCAAGGTGCTCTCCAAGCCCTCGGGGGCTCTAACATCAACCTAATCCTCGATGTTCCGAATTCCGATCTACCCGCAATAGCTTCTAACCCTAGCTCTGCAGCTACATGGGTCCAAACAAACGTACAAGCCTATTCCGACGTCTCGTTCCGATATATTGCAGTCGGTAATGTCGAATTCCACTTTGCTGAAATTCTTTAATTAACAATGTATATTATGTTAATTTAATCGTCTGTAATGTTAAAGGCTATTGCTTATGGATAAACAATGCTTATTAAGTTGATTTAACTCTTAACAGGTAACGAGCAAATCCCCGGTGGCAGCGCGCAATACATTCTCCCGGCAATGCAAAACATAAAATCCGCCTTATCCGCCGCCGGACTAGACCAAATCAAAGTGTCAACTTCAGTATCGCAAGGAGTCCTCGGCCAATCGTATCCTCCTTCTTCAGGTGCATTTTCTTCCGCGGCACAGTCGACACTGCAACCAATAGTACGGTTCTTGGCTACAAACAATGCGCCGCTACTCGTGAATGTCTACCCATACTTCAGCTACATCGGCAACGAGGCTCAAATCGCGCTAAATTACGCACTGTTCACCGCACAAGGGACCGTAGTTAACGACCCTCCGTACACTTACCAAAACCTATTCGACGCGACAATGGATGCAATTTACGCGGCGCTAGAGAGAGTTGGGGGATCGAATGTACCGGTTGTCGTTTCTGAGAGCGGTTGGCCGTCTGCCGGCGGGGATTCATCGACAACGGTCACGAATGCGCAAACATACAATCAGAATTTGATCAATCATGTGGGGAAAGGGACACCAAAGAGGCCTGGTGCTATTGAAACATACGTGTTTGCAATGTTTAATGAAGATTTGAAGCAAGGAGCAGAGACAGAAAAACATTTTGGGTTGTTTTACCCAAATCAGCAGGCAGTTTACCCAATTACCTTCTAGTTAGAATTAAGGGGGTGGCATTGGGAAAAATTACATATTTGAAATATTTATTGTATGAAATAATTTTCCTAGAAGCAATAAGATTGTTTCATGTAATGTTCTGTTAACTCACATGTATGCTGAAAATTCAGTGCCATAATAAAGTGCATGGCTAAAAGCACAATCCAAAACAAGGTTTTAGTTCTTCTATGTTTTGATTCTTCTTTTTCTTTTGGCTTGTTTCCAAAAATCTACCAAATTCTTTGGCTCAGTTACGAGCAACTACCAAATTATCTCAAAATTACAGGAATCTACCATACTTTGAAAGTTTTGTGGTTATTTGTTGCAATTATTACCGACGTGGCATCTTATTCGTAGTAGTTTTTTGTAGTTTTTGAAATTTTTGCGGTAGTTTCTTGCAATTATTGCTAATATGACATCTTATTTAAGGCAGTTTTGTGGTGGTTTCACGTAGTTTTTGAAAGTTTTGTGTAGTTTCTTTTGCATTTAATAAGAATTTGGTAGTTTCTTATAATTAAGCCAAAATATTTGATAGTTTTTTTATTAATATTAAGCCTTTTTCTTTTTTAAATTTTACTTGCAAAGAGGCAAAGGAATTGATAAGGCTAGAGCTTATGCATGCAAGAGTTGAACTCCAGACCTCTTTCTCAACGTCAACAGATCACACAATCATTCTAGTTAGTGATACCGACAATTTTCAACTATTTAAAATATAATATAACACCAAGTCCTGCAAAAATACACCATAGCCCTTTCCATTGATATGCCATTTTTCTTTTGTTAAAAGTTGAGATAGAATTGTTTTGCATAAATAACTCAATAATAACAGAAAAAAGGGTCAATTGTTAAGGAGAAAACCCCGACCCTCTCAGAACTTGTCTAAAATCCCCTGGACTTTTTTGCCGTGTCAAAAACCCTGTGCCCAGTCAAAACCTCTCCCTGTACAATTCCCCAATTGTATTTTCCTATAACCCCAAAATGCCCTTGCCCAGGTGCTATGTCAGTCCATAATAGCTGGATTTTTGGCAGTTAAAGTACATAGGAGTTGCCTGTAATATTTGGATGGTTCCTTGTAATATCTGTTCTGTTTTTTGTTTTTTTTTGCTTGAAAGTCTGAGCATAAATGTTCCTACCCACTTTTTCGCTCTCCAAATTTCTTTAGCACCAAAATCTCATTTTCCTCCGAGGATCGTAACTATGACCTTTTATTTTTCTATTATTCCTCTCATTTAATCCCATAATATTTAACCAGTTGTTTATGATATTTATACGGTTGCTGTAATATCTACCCATTTGCATGTAATATCTAAGCAGAACATGTAAACATTTAACTTTCATATAATATCTAAACATATGTAGTAGTCAAAACTCGTCATTGTCTTCTATTCCGACAATTGCATATGACTGAAGTCATGACTCGGAACATGTGGCAAAGGGATTAGGAGAACATCAACGCCGTTCTTTTATCGACAAAAATTTGTCCAGTTAATATCATCCGCTACATCTTCGGATCTTACACTCAAGCGCATCCATGACGTTCCTTCTTTAAATCAGTGCTTTCATGAACAAATATATATAGATTTCACAATCAACACGGTTGAAAATCACAGTTAACATACATAATTACATATAACAGTTAACATACAGAAGAAACAAATAGATATATAACACTGTTAAAAATCCACATCCAAACTTGTTAATAAAGTCAACAATACGTACATATATACATATGCCCGCGCGCACCCACATGCACACACATATACATATATACATACACATATACACAAATATTATAGCCGGATTATTAGATATTATAAGCAAGTCCTTAGATATTACATGCAGATTATTGGCTAAATTGCATATAAATACTCAAGGTTTTACGCGTATGACAGATAAATACCTAAGTTTCTGTAAGCAGCATATAAATACTCTTATTTTGCTCCGTTAGCACTCAACTACCTACCGTAAGCAAACCGTCAGAATATTCCTTTTTTGTTTCCTACGTGCAACACGTGATTTTTTTTTTTTGACGATTTTGCCCCCTCTTCTTCCTCCTCTTGCTACAGAAGGCCTTTTCCTTACATTTCAAAAATACCAGGGTCTTTTTCACAACTCTGGGCTGGGCCAGGGTCTTTTTGAGAATTTATCCCAAAAAACCTTTAGGGTAATATGGCCTTATGACTGGTCACATGAACCTTGCTTTGTGGCCGACACACAAAATGGATGCATTTTCTTCATTCATTACCCTTTGTCTTTGATTGGCTACAATAATATGTTTTGGGTTAATTGCACAAAACCAGCTCTTAAGACTCTATACGACACCAATTTTTTTATAAAGTTAATTAAACAATCATTTGAGGTGTTTAGAGTTGAATTTGAGTGTTTTGCAAGATTTTGATTCGATAAATAGATGATTTGATTACAATTTAAATTGAAAACCGATTGAAGAATTGTTGCAATTTAAATTATTATTTAGTTAGATCTGATTATTTTAAATTAGGTTCGGTTTATTATCTTTCCTCTATTTTTAAGATTTCTTACTTTTTGGTTAAGAATCCTATTTTGCTATTTTAAGGAATACGTGTTTTTGTAATAAGGGGTTTTGATGAAATAATAGAAAAGGTTGCTTTTGGCATTTGAAAGCGGCGTCTTTGTTCTTGAAGGAGAGACGATCATATTTCTTTCTTGTTTATCTTGGATTTTCGCTTGTGATTTCTTCGTAGACCGATCATTATCAAAGCCTCTCGAATCCATCGTAATCAACAAGAAAAATCCCCAAATATCACCATGTTGTCGACCCATGGACTCCATAAACTGGTATGGGGCTGCTAAAATATTTTTATGTTCACTTGATATATATCATTCCACAGCCTAACTATACAAGTTCTTAGGAAAGGTAGTCTAGCAGGTAAGGTAGTTCTCCACGTGGCTGAAAAATACCTTTGTTGGAATTGAAAGCCTTTGAACCTTAGGGTTTGCAGCGGTTCCACGACGTCATTAGTGAGGCTTGGGTTTGCCCTTCTACGGCTGGACCACCGATACTGTGGTATGTACTCGATACTATTATACTATACCTAAGATGTTGAGCTCTTGGGGGATTATGAGGTTTTGACAAATCGATCGGACGGCTCGACTTCATTCGGATGCTAGATGGTGAGATGCAGTTCTTGGGAGACTCCAGGTACGAGGATAAACGTTGGAGCTCAGTTCAAGCAGCCACGACGAGACGAGTCCGGAGCAGTCGATATTAGAGAAAAGTGGAGTAAGAGGTTCGTGCAAGATCTGGACAAGATGACGTTCCACTCCGCCGACATCAGAGATGCGATGCGCATGCCAAGGCATTGTACTTGGATATACCTTCCAGAAAGAGTCGCGATGAGTATGCAGCCGCTCCGGAACAAGAAGCCGATATAGTAAAGGACGATGACTTCCGGACAATTGGCAGAGATGAGACTTGGAAGATACCTTGAGCAGGATTTCTTCCAGGACACTGCTGCAATGATACTTGCACCTAGGAGCAGATGTGCCATGTGATCAGAATATTGGATTGTACTTTGATGTATATTGATTGCATTGTTGGAGATTCCGATCCCCGGCCTCATTAAACATATGAGATAACCCAATCACACCCCGAAAAATAAAAAAAATAATATCAAATTAACATGTTTGGACCAAATCGGCTTCCATCCATAATTACTTTAATAAGAAAGGAGAGATAGCAACCTTCAGACTCGTAACTATACCCCTATCCAAACACAGAGTGCTAAACAGTGCTAAACCCTTGCACTATTCATTATCTATTAGTAGCCTACACCAACAGACGTCCTGGCTAAAATGACTCACAGACGCACAACAGGATATGAGACACTATCCCAACGTGTATCTCGACTCAATTTATGTAAGTCTTTGATGTAGCCTTGGGTTGTTTTCTCTTGAATGATATTGTTATAGGGGATTCTCCTGCCTACCAAAAAATTAGGGGAATGAATGGAGGTAGCAACTTGATTCAAGTAGGCCATGTATAAAATTACATATTTTTGGTTGCAAGTGTGGATTATTTTCATATAAAACATGGAAAATAGAAAATTAATCCTAAGAGAGGATGCACTTAGACCTTTAGCTTGTCTCGTCCCTCAATTTTGGTTGAAGAGTGCAAAATCTAATGACTTCTATTTCCATGGAGAAATAGACCAAATGACATGGGATTATTATTTGCTTACAAAAAAACTCTATTTAAGGAGGTTGATATTTTATTGAATATACATCATTAAGTTTCTAAATATAGCTATTCCCAATGGCTTGCCACTACATCACTTTGGTTGTGGCCATTGCATTGTTTCTTGCAGTCCTTTTGGATATCCCAACAAGTGCGCTCTCTCTCTCTCTCTCTCTCTCACTCACACACACACACACACACACACGGGACCTGTTATACATCAAAAAAATAATAATATAGTACCATATTCTAAGCTAACCAATTTTACCCCTTATATTATGATGCTAGTTTAGTTACTTGTGTACTTTATCTTCTTATATAAATATGGATGTTTTATATTTTTTGTACTATGGACAAATTGATATGCAACTTCAAAACAAAGAGGAGGGAAATATATTTTAATTAAGTATTAGAAGAATGTTTAATTATGTCTTACATAATTCATTAATTAACTTTTTGTGCCAGTAGATCTAGGTTGAGCTTAATATTTAGAGCCATACTTTATCCGCCGGCTTGCATTCCTACCACAATCAATCCAAGAGATAAAATGATGGGACGCACAACATCTAGATACTAGTGTCAAACAGGTGGACCCATGATGTTTGTCTCTTGAGTGGATTCTGGTAGGATTTCAAGCCGGTGGATTAAGCATTTTTCTATCACTTATGTTATTAAAGTTTCATTTAATTTGTCTCGTTATTGTCTTATTTATGAAGCATAAGTGGCCATACCGTTTATTTCCAAGAAAAAAAGTAATTTAATTTCATAATGTGAGATTATTTTGATCACACATGAACACTCAGACACGAATATACTCAAACTATATCTGACTATACCACTTCGTTCCAGGCGTGCAATCGGTAGGCGTTTGCTACGGAATGAATGGAGACAACCTCCCTCAACCTGGTAATGTCGTGAACATGTACAAATCTAACAATATAGATTCAATGAGACTCTATGGACCGAACCAAGGTGCTCTCCAAGCCCTCGGGGGTTCTAACATCAACCTAATCCTCGATGTTCCAAATTCCGATCTACCTGCTATAGCTTCTAACCCTAGCTCTGCAGCTACATGGGTCCAAACAAACGTACAAGCCTATTCCGACGTCTCGTTCCGATATATTGCAGTCGGTAATGTCGAAACCCACTTTGCTGAAACTCTTTAATTAACAATGTATATTATGTTAATTTAGTCGTCTGTAATGTCAAAGGCGATTGCTTATGGATAAACAATGCTTATTAAGTTGATTTAACTCTTAACAGGTAACGAGCTAATCCCCGGTGGCAGCGCGCAATACATTCTCCCGGCAATGCAAAACATAAAATCCGCCTTATCCGCCGCCGGACTAGACCAAATCAAAGTGTCAACTTCAGTATCGCAAGGAGTCCTCGGCCAATCGTATCCTCCTTCTTCAGGCGCATTTTCTTCCGTGGCACAGTCGACACTGCAACCAATAGTACGGTTCTTGGCTACAAACAATGCGCCGCTACTCGTGAATGTATACCCATACTTCAGCTACATCGACAACGAGGCTCAAATTGCGCTAAATTACGCACTGTTCACCGCACAAGGGACCGTAGTCAACGACCCTCCGTACACTTACCAAAACCTATTCGACGCGACAATGGATGCAATTTACGCGGCGCTAGAGAGAGTTGGGGGATCGAATGTACCGGTTGTCGTTTCTGAGAGCGGTTGGCCGTCTGCCGGCGGGGATTCATCGACAACGGTCACTAATGCGCAAACATACAATCAGAATTTGATCAATCATGTGGGGAAAGGGACACCAAAGAGGCCTGGTGCTATTGAAACATACGTGTTTGCAATGTTTGATGAAGATTTGAAGCAAGGAGCAGAGACAGAAAAACATTTTGGGTTGTTTTACCCAAATCAGCAGGCAGTTTACCCAATTACCTTCTAGTTAGAATTAAGGGGGTGGTATTGGGAAAAATTACATATTTGAAATATTTATTGTATGAAATAATTTTCGTTTCATGTAATGTCCTGTTAACTCACATGTATGCTGAAAATTCTGCCATAATAAAGTGCATGGCTAAAAGCACACCGGAAAACAAGGTTTTGATTCTTCTTTTTCTTTTGGCTTGGTTCCAAAAATTTTACATGAAGCTACCATACTTTGAAAGTTTTGTGGTTGTTTCTTGCAATTATTACCGACGTGGCATCTTATTCGCGATAGTTTTTCGTAGTTTTTGAAATTTTTGTAGTAGTTTCTTGCAATTATTGCTAATGTGACATCTTATTTAAGGCAGTTTTGTGGTGATGGTTTCACGTAGTTTTTGAAAGTTGTGTGCATTTAACAAGAATTTGGTAGTTTCTTGTAATTAAGCCAAAATATTTGATAGTTTTTTTTATTAATATTAAGCCTTTTCTATTTTTAATTTTACTTGCAAAGAGACGAAGGAATTGATAAGGTTGGAGCTTATGCTAGCGAGAATTGAACTCCAGACCTCTTTCTCAACGTAAATAGATCACACATTCTATTTAGTGATGCTGACAATTTTCAACTATTTAAAATATAATATAACACCAAGTCCTTGCCCAGGTGCTCTGTCAGTCCATAATAGCTGGATTTTTGGCAGTTAAAGTACATAGGAGTTGCCTGTAATATTTGAATGGTTGCCTGTAATATCTGTTCTGTTTTTAGTTTTTTTTTGCTTGAAAGTCTGAGCATAAATGTTCTTACCAACTTTTTCGCCCTCCAAATTTCTTTAGCACCAAAAATCTCATTTTCCTCCGAGGATCCTAACTATGACCTTTTATTTTTCTATTATTTCTCTCATTTAATCCCATAATATTTAACCAGTTGTTTGTAATATTTATACGGTTGCTGCAATATCTACCCATTTGCATGTAATATCTAAGCAGAACATGTAAACATTTAACTTTCATATAATATCTAAACATATGTAGTAGTCAAAACTCGTTGTTGTCTTCTATTCCAACAATTGCATATGACTGAAGTCGTGACTTGGAACATGTGGCAAAGGGATTAGGAGAACATCAAAAATCGGTCATGGTTCTTTTATCAACAAAAAATTGTCCAGTTAATATCATCCGCTACATCTTCGGATCTTACACTCAAGTGCATCCATGATGTTCCTTCTTTAAATCAGTGCTTTCATGAACAAATAAATCAGTGCTACATCTTCGGATCTTACACTCAAGTGAATCCTAACCCTCTTCCTCTCTTCTTTCCTAGCATTTGCCCTCTTTCCGTTATCACCGTCTTCTACTATTTCAATTGAATCCTAATCTTTCCCTCTTCCACCCTTTTTCTTCTCCTTCTCAAATAAGTTATAATTGAATCAAAACAATTATAAATTGAGGCTAACCCTAATTGAGGTTGGAGTTGGAGATGGAGTTGATGGCGAGGTTAAGTCGACGGCGGCGATGTTGGAGTCGACGGCGGCTAGGTTTGAGATGGATTTGGCGGCGAAGTTAGAATTGACGACGGTGATGCCGAGAAAGAAGAAGAGGGTAAGAGGGGTAGGTTATTTGACTGGGGGCATATCGATAATTTAGGAATTTCCGTCAACACCGCTGGTCATCAAACTGCCAGTCTCAAAGATAGATATTTATACACAACTCACAGAAACTTAGGTATTTATCTTTTAAACGCGTAAAACCTTGGGTATTTACGTACAATTTAGCCCAGATTATTAGATATTACATACGAGCGTATAGATATTGCATTCAGCTTATTAGATATTTCATTACATTGGAGATAACTTGGACAGGTTCCCATTCAATTATGGTGCACATGTATGTGCTGGAAACTCACCATTGATTCCTTCTGAGGAAGCTTATTATATCATAACTTTATATTAAAGTATCTGCAAACTTCAACTAATGTCTGAGGGTGAAATGGCTATGACTTTTGCTGCAAAAGTAGTTGGTTTTAAGTTCGATTCGGGTTGAAAGCCACAATGATTTACTTTGCCACATAACATCTCTAAAAGATTAGGCAGAGAGCATAGACACAATTTTTAGCAAAACAAAAGTTCGACTCGTTCATAATACTAAGAAGATAAGCAATGGGTCATAATCAAAATGCAAATTTTTGCATGAACTAATCATCAAGATCACGCACATAAACTGTTTGTTAAAATTTCTCAAAGAAAAACCACATCCAAAATCAAAAATACCAGGGCGATCGAAGCGGAGGAGGAGAAGTCGGCGATGGGGTGGCGACGAGAATCGTTCGTTGTAATGACGGCGATGGAGAAGGTGAGAGAGAGGATTCGTGAGATCGAGAGAGAGAGAGAGGATAAAATTTTGATGGCAGTCGTGAGGAGAAGGGCATTTTGGTCTCTCCATCTCAAATATACCCCCAGATCTTCAAAAAAGTTTTGCTACAGAAAGCCTTTTCCTTACATTTCAAAAATACCAGGGTTTCTTTTCACAACTCTGGGCTAGGCCAGGGTCTTTTTGAGAGTTTTCCCCAATAAAACCTTTGAGTAATATGGCCTTATGACTGGTCACATGAACCTTGCTTTGTGGCAGACACACAAAATGGATGCATTTTCTTCATGCATTACCCCTTGTCTTTGATTGATTGGCTACAATAATATGTTTTGGGTTAATTGCACAAAACCAGCTCTTAAGACTATACAACACCATTTTTTTTTATAAAGTTAATTAAACAATCATTTGAGGTAATTTGAGTGTTTTGCAAGATTTTGATCGATAAATAGATGATTTGATTACAATTTAAATTGAAAACTGATTGAAGAATTGTTGCAACTTAAATTGTTATTTATTTAGATCTGATTATTTTAAATTAGGTTCGGTTTATTATCTTTCCTCTATTTTTAAGATTTCTTATTTTTTGGTTAAGAATCCTATTTTGCTATTTTAAGGAATAAGTGTTTTTGTAATAAGGGGTTTTGATGAAATAATAGAAAAGGTTGCTTTTGGCATTTGAAAGCTGCGGCTTTGTTCTTGAAGGAGAGATGATCATATTTCTTTCTTGTTTATCTTGGATTTTCGCTTGTGATTTCTTCGTAGACCGATCATTATCAAAGCCTCTCGAATCCATCGTAATCAACAAGAAAAATCCCCAAATATCACCATGTTGTCGACCCATGGACTCCATAAACTGGTATGGGGCTGCTAAAATATTTTTATGTTCACTTGATATATATCATTCCACAGCCTAACTATACAAGTTCTTAGGAAAGGCAGTCTAGCAGGTAAGGTAGTTCTCCACGTGGCTGAAAAATGCCTTCGTAGGAATTGATTGCAAATTCGGAGACCGGGATCAAGAGCCCAAAAGCTCAAGACTCAAAGACACATGTATAGTGCGTGGAAGTGCAGCACGCACGTAACGCGATACGTGGGGTTAGACGTGCGCAAGAGACAGCTCTGAGGTTTTGAATAGGAATATGTTTGGAGAAACTTTGATTAATCTAACTAATTAAATTATCAAACTTTATCTCTATTTAAATGCAAACTAGGATAAATCTAAAGTGTAAATTGATTTATACTTTTATATATATATATATATATATATATATATATATATATATATATATATGCGCGCGCGCGCACTTATCTATCTATCTATATGTGTGTGTGTGTGTGTTGTGAGGTGGGGAGGGGGCGCGGAGGGGGAGGGGGGGGGTTTTGGATTTTACTAAACCCGATCCACCTTTTAAGGTTTTTGAGATAACCCCATTAAACTCTTAAAATGCTATAAAACCCTATTGATGGGTAATTTTCGTAAACAATTAAAAGGCATTTGTGACAAAAAAATATTATA
The DNA here is from genome assembly GCA_030015575.1 of Agapanthus africanus. Classification (NCBI taxonomy): domain Eukaryota; kingdom Viridiplantae; phylum Streptophyta; class Magnoliopsida; order Asparagales; family Amaryllidaceae; genus Agapanthus; species Agapanthus africanus. Next base: position 366,008,510 of record JASDDO010000029.1, read on the forward strand.
TTCCGTTCATTTTGAGTATTCAATCTATCCGTAAGATATTTTGGGGTTATTCAGTCAAATTGTGGTTTGTACGAGTTAATCAAACTTACAATTTTCATACAACATTGGTAATTTGGTAGGATTTTATAACATTTTTAAAGTTCAATGAGATTATCTCAAAAATCCGAAAAAATGAATGGGGTTTAATAAAATTTACCCTATTATATATGATTAATTAATCCAAAGGTTAATATATGAATTCCACATAGAGCCTTTATTGAACTCTGCGGGCAGCGGCTACAAATTGAAATCCTGAGGGGATTTTGGAGGCAGCTGCATAACAAAAAAATCCAGAGGGGAATTTTTTTTGGAGGATGCAAGCTAATTGGCCGACAGGAGAGAGAGATTTGTAGTGAGAAAGGTTGCTTTGTATATGGATGAGATCGAGATGACAGAAATTATTTCTTGTAATTTTTTATTGAATAGCAGAATCAATTCGTTGTCGGTTTGCAAGATTAGGTGTAAACGCACATCGAACCTGGATAATATATTATATACTTTACTTGGTGTGTTTTCCTTTATTATTTACCGCTGTAAACCTCATCAACAGATTACCATCGACGGCGATAGATATGAAAATTTCTGAGGAGGTGTGGACCGGGAAGGTTGGAGATTATAGGGGGCTTCATATATTTAATTGCCCGGCTTATGTTCAGCATAGGAGAGATAATGTCATGCCTCAGTACGGATGGTATTGTCCGCTCTGACCGAAACCACATGGTTTTATCCTCTGGAGCAAACCGGACTCGAGAAGAGACCACTTTCTAGAAGGTTACCCATCCTAGGATTTTCCTAGCCCGAGCATGCTTAATTACGGAGTTCTTCAAACTCCAGAGTGCCGGTTCATCCACAAAGCGTCTTCGTAATTGAGAGTAGTATCATTATATTTATAATGTAGTTCGGTCTTCTCTCGGAATGTGCTTCAGGGATCCAATCTTATTGTTCTGAAGCGGCTCCACACTCAGATCACCATGTGTCCGCAACAGACCGTACCGAGTGTGGATAGGGGCATTACATTCCCTTCATTTAAGAATAATGATTCGTTCTCGAACCACAGACCTACTACTGAAGGACCTGTATGGTCCACCATAAATGTCACGCCCCATGTCCCAATATAGATGGTATTGTTCTCTCTGACCGAAACCGCATGATTTTGCCTTTCGGAGCGAACCGGACTCAAGAAGGGGCCACTTCCCAGAAGGTCACCCATCTTAGGATTTTCTTAGTGTAAATAAAAATTACATGCTCTATAAGGTTTGTAGAGAAGTAGAATTTTAAAAAAAAAAAAAATCTATTTTGAAGCATGCAATTAAGACTTTAACCCAAGATTTACCACAAAACCCTAACTAGCAAGACTACATAGGTAATTATTCTATTGTGTTAGAATCTTATACCTATCGGATTCGTGTCTTTGGGGTCTTAATTTCTCTTCTTAAACTCCTTTTGGGGTCCTTAGTATAGCATGGTTGCCGGTCTCCTGGATCCTAAATGATCCACCCAAAGGTCCTAAGTTCAAGCTTCAACTTTGAAAGGAAAGTAATTTAACTAACTAGTTTGCTAATCTAGTTAGTTAGTCAAGAATGAGTGGAGAAAATTAGTGGTGAGTTTTCTATCCAAAAACCCTTGTTTATCAACTCATGAGAATGGTAGGGTTTGAGGAACAGGAGAAGGCTAAAGAGCAAGAGAAATGGCAACTCAAGAAAAATGAGCTAAGGAAAAAAATCTATCAACCATGAAGAATGGCTACATAAGATAATATCAAGCATTTTTCTTTTTCTTCTTTTAAAACCAAGCCATACTTAATAGTGTTTGCAATAAATGTCCAAACATGCTTCATGCCATGCCTCCTTTACACCTCATTTTATATTTATCAATAAATAGAAAAATACACATTATGAGGTGTCCCCTTCTAGAAGATATTTTGTATAAATACAAAATACTTTCTACCATATATACAGACCCGTATTCGTATCAAAATACGAATACCCAAGAGATAGAATAATACCACCAAAAAATAATACTAGCATTAAATAAATATCTGATTTAACGAACCCGCTTAATCCTAAGCCCGCTAGTATTAAAAAACCGTCCGATTAAATTCCGCTCAATTGGTACACGCAATCAATCGGAACCCTGAACGTATAAACATACGGCCTCCACATCGTTTTACCTGAACTAGAGAAACCTTTTGTGTGGGATTCTAAAGACTTAACAGTACGCTGGCAGTGGGTTTAACCATAAACGCATCAGCGGTACTACCTGTACGTAACAGCTACCCAGATACCTGTCGAAAAGAAGGCCGACGAGCAAACTCATCTGAACCCCTACCGAGCTTAACTATGATAATATTCGTACAGTCCGGTCTGTTCGTCTGAGAGTATTGCATACCGGGTCTAGGAGGCGGTTAATGTCAGACCCCTACTAACCCTGATAAGTCGTGCTGGTTTGGCTCATGACCATCTGAGAAATTACTGAACTAACTATCAGTAATTCTCAACTGCCCTGGCTAGGGGCTTATGGCATTGACCAACCAAATATAGTATGACATTGACTCCCTATACCGGGAGAGACGAATCCCTAACAATCACTCACTGCCTCCATGTAGCTCGGGACTGTACCCAACTAAAACCTATTTGCACGACTTCTTTTGTAGGGTTTCCTAGCACGGCAGCAAGTTTTCGGGAGGCATCATCCATGCCATATTTAAAAATTTTCCGTTCTAGTAAACCCTAACCCTAGAATCGCTACTAGAAAATCCGACGAAACATTATGCAAACACTTTACATCTAAAGTGAACAAGGAATACAAGCTTTATAGACCGGTCCTTCACTTCAATAGCTCCGTGTAGTTGTCCCTTCGCTGCGATCACGAACTCCCAGACTCTAGAGAGGCTCCCATGAAGGAACGAATAAGTTTGCATCGAAGACTTCGAGGCCAAAGATGATCTACGTCGAGGAGACACTAACCCAAGCTGCCCCTTCACTAATTGTGGAATTAGTGAAGCAAACACCCTATACTAAATGGAAAGTAGTAGAGGATGATGAACTAGGAATTTTGCTCATTTTAGTTTTCATTTTCTCACGCAATTCCATCACTTGATCAAAAGCTAGTGAGCTTTCAAGAGGAAGATAAAGATGAAAATGATGAAGTGATGAATGAATAATTCATGTGAGGTTAGAAATGCAACCATGGTGAGTTAATGTCATGCTTAACCCTTGTAGAGACTAAACCATAGCTATGAGTTAAGGGTTGGGTTAACAAATATCTTAAGCTAGACAAACAAGTGGACTTGGTCAATGAAACTTACAAGCTTCTACAAGTTTTGAACCATGACTCATTATCCAAGTGTTTGAATTACTTAAAACAAATAAAACCCTAACTTTAACCAAGCATGGTGTGAGTCTCATACTAACATGTTGCATGTGTAACCTAGCATGACACAACAATATATATCACAAATATATTTTGTGTGCAAAGAAAACAATTAACATATATCACATATATGTTAAGTGTATCAATTGTGAGAAAAAGAAAAGCTTTAAGTGAGCTAATATTAGTTAATGTAATTTAATATATCAAATATATAATTCTACATTAAATTATTAAATTAACACTTGATTTAATAATCCGGCTATAGCGTGTATAACCGACTAATATCAAATGCAACAACTTATCGAATCAACACTTGATCCGATAATCTGGTTATATCACATATAACCGACCAATGTCATAAGTCGCGAGAACAGAATGCGGTATCACATATCACATTAATCTCGGTCCCGCACATATCACATATGTGCTCCTACTCCATTTCGCTTGAGCCAGGAAAGCTCTGTGTAGGACTCTAAAGACTCGTCAATACGCCGACAGTAGGTGATGATCATATCAAACACCCACAAACCGCAAGCGGTCTGCTAAACGTAACGGCCACTCAGGTATTGAGTGATTAGAAGATCAACAAGCAAGCCAGCTCGTACTCCTGCGAATCCAATCAGTAACACTACCGTACAGTCCGGTCTCTTCGTCTGATATGTCGCATATCACAGCCTGGGGGTGGTATAACGTCAGACCCTAATAGCCTGATAAGTCATGCCGATGCAAGGTCCATAACGGTTTGTGAAACTACTGATATCACTTACCAGTAAATCTCAGCAACCCTGACCAGAGATTTCATGTTATGGCCAATCGAGCATAGTGCAACATCAACTCCCAATACCGGGAGAGACGAAACCCCTCCTATCGCTCATTGCCTCTATGTGACTCGGGACTGTACCCAAAAACCACCTTTTTGCACGATCTCTTGACCGTGCTATAGTGGAAATCAAAGCACAGTGGAAATCAAAGCACAGTGGAAATCACACAAGACTCTATGACGATCTCGGGTCTACAGACTAACCTGTACCAATGTCACCAGAGAACTGCTATCCGACGATAGGTATAATAGCATACACGAGTTCTCGGTGAGTCCGTTCAGTATACCCAGTCTCCACTGAGCACCCGTATACCTTCTCTGATGTCAAACACCAATAGATATGGGATCATCCATCTCCCATCATATGGGTCGATAAGCGTATACTCTAGTCTATTCTGGAGTATCGATACCCTGTCTCGATACTCCCATGACTAGGAACAATTATAGGGTGTACTTGTGGACTACCCTTGGCCCCACTAGTATGATCTCCATCATAGTCCTGGTAGTCAAGTACACATCCTAAGGGTTTTATCAACATGTGAGAGAGAGACAATAAGTGTACATGTTAAGATAAAGAGCAACCAGATAGCATACTATCATGTTGAGCAAGAAAGTCCTCCCTATATATGTCCAAGCATCCACTATAATATACATCCCATGTACAGTAATGGCCTCTAGGTCATACATATAATTAATAATCTCCCACTTGCACTAAGGCCATCTGTTGTAGTATCCAATACCCAACAATTTAGCAGTGGTTGTAGTATCCCATACTCAACCATTCCAAAATCTCTTAAATAGTATTTGGGGAAGCATGCCTTGGTGAGTGGATCCGCCGTGTTATCTTTCGTGTCAACTCTCTTAACCTCGATCCTTTGGATATCTACCATCTTCCTGATCAGGTGATACTTGCCTCAGAATATGTCTGGATCGCTGATGGGACGGATGTTCCTAGGCCAAAACCATAATTCCATTGTTGTCACAATAACAGTTATTGGACGCTCAATGGTAGGAACCTTGTTCATCTCATGAACAAGAAATGCTCGGACAACCACTTTGGCAGCATCATTGGTAGCAATGTATTCAGCCTTTATCGTCTAGTATGTCACGGTATCTAGCTTGGAACTCTTCCAACATACCGTCCCTTCACTGAGGGCAAAGACAATGCCTGTGACTGACTCTTAGTCAAACTTATCACTGTGGAAGCTGGAACTAAGAACATTCTTTTAGTGCTTCTCAAGTACTTAAGAATGACCTCTACAACTGTCCAGTGATTCTCCCAAGATCCGATTGATTCCTGATCACTACTTCTAGTGAGTCATCTACATCTAGTCTGGTACATAACATTGCATACTGTCACGACCCGAAAGTACGGAACATGACCGGCACTTAAACTACGAACGTCTCGAGGCGTATGTAATCTAAGTAAACCGAAAACCCAGAAATCCAAACCAAGAAAATAGTAGAGTGCAGGAAAAACCAACTTAAAGCAAGTAGTTTCAATAGCATAAGCCGAATTATGCGGTTTTTTAAAAACATCAAAAATTTACTGAAAATTTCGGCAGAGTCTCCTTTGTAAATACTGGCCCCCAAACGGAATACAACATGAATAGTATACGAAATCAAGAAAAAGGCATCCCCAAGCGGGAGCTAGCTCTTCGTCAAATGACGGTCACAACTACACAAGCAATATAATATACAACGCCAACGGCAAGGATCAAAACTCAAAAGAAAACTCAAAACCACCAGAAATCCACAGAAATAAAACGCGCGACTCTAAGGTCGAAAGAATAACATCACGGGTCTCTATCTCAAAAATAAATACATGTTTGGTTGATGGAACTTCTAGATACAACAGAATAATGATATACAAGATATATAATGGGGGTACGATACAAGTAAACCCACCTACTAGCAAATCACCCGAAGGAAACTATGCCCGCAAGCCGTAATGAAACCTGTACGGCAAACCTGCAAGAAACTGGGGCACAACGGGGATGAGTTGCCAACTCGTGAATAGAAAAACATCTACGGAAAGAAATCGCATAAATAACGCAACCTGGGTCAATGATCATAATATAACCTCAAATATATGTAAAACATGCAGCCTATACAATGGCTAGGGTAATATCTAACCGAGTGTGACCTCATGTGCCCGTGTCAGTGCCTCAGGTAGCAATATATCATATGAATGAGGTATGAATGCATGAAAACAGAAAGCATGTAAATGAAGAAACCGTTTTCATAATTTAGTGAGATTCCCTTTGTATTTTTAAAATGAGGTATCATAATGAAATCAGCATAAAACAGTGCCTAGCATCGGCACAAAACGTAATCCCAATATCTCGATATCTCTGTATCACAGTCTCTGTACCTCAATATCTAGAAATCTCAATGTCTCAATCACAATATCTAGGGCGCCGTCAGTCCAGACCGGCCCCTACCATCTATCTCAAGACCACGACGGTATCCTCCGGATATCCGACGCGTCAGGTAAAATCACCGGTAGGTAGTGCTCCCCTGCCAGGCTCACATCGTCATCATCACGCGCTTCTTGCCCCGGGGTACCTTACCGGGTCCACCATGTACCCGAAACGGTTCATCCGCCTCCTCGAATCGGGTCTCGAAATCCATCAGCAAACTCATGGTGGACGACTCATACATCATGGGAAAACCGCACTTTTTATTTTAAAAGAGAGAAAACAGTTTATATATGTTTTGCGGTTTTCCTCCAAATCCAGAAAATATCATGGAAATCCGAATCATCAATAGGATGTAAAACCATGAATATAAGCATGAGAATCCATGAATACGGCATAACAATGAATAACAGTATGCATGAAGCGACAAGTAATAACTACAATGTCTAATATGGCATATAAGGGAAGTACACTAATATCATGTCAAAACTACTAGCTAACAAGCTAAGTCAAGCAATTATATCATCTAAAGTGTACGTGACATGGCAATTACCGATGAAGATGTGTGTGAGCCGGCAAGTAGGTGTACGTAGTACATACGCATCATCGGTAATGGTGCTGCTGTCCTAACAGCATGATATCAATAATGGAATATGCAGCAAAATAAGTATGCGAGGCAGAGCGAACAGCAATAATGTGCGGGAGCTGAAAACTAGACACAACGATAACTAATCTGCATTAATCTAATATAAGTCCTACAAATTGGTGCCTTTTGAAATAACACGAATCATGGGGTTTTGAAAATAGGGGCTACGGTGTTTTTATGAAAAGATACGTCTTTTGAAATATCCGTAAGATCCCTTGGGCTGTCTTTTAAAATACCCACGATTCGTTAGTTTTGAAATAGGTAGGAGTCTAATCTAATCTAACAACTACACTAAACTATACGGCTGAACTAACAAGCTGAACTACAGGTAAGGAAACCGCCTATCATCTGAGTCGATACATATACATACCTGTATATGTATAGTCGGTGATCCCGCCTCAATAATATCATATCCATAACCAGACATCCCAAGTCAAGAGTGCGGATCAATCATCAATATAGCTCGTACGTAAATCCGTCGTACGGCATCCCAAATCTGGGTACGGGTCAATATCACATTCATCATACTATTCACCTGGTATCCTCTTTATCAATTATCATGATCGGGGTACTGATCTACATCTAGTACAATACTGATACCGCCTAAGTATGCATGCAGGTGTAAGAATCACTACGCCAAAAGACCCGCTAAAACATCATGTCGTATATCAATACGAACCAAATCACATCACCGATCTCCTGGCCTCAAGCCCAATCTCATCGACTCATCTCAAATTCCAAATACTATTCTCAAATCCGTATGTGAACACATAGTCCTATACCCATGTGAACCCATAACTATAAAGAATCCCATGAGCACATATCAATAGGAATGTATGCAAGTATGTATGTGTGTATGTGTAGTGCAACACTATCCTAGGGTTCGCAACACTAAAGTAATCCAACACACCAATATCCATCCTAAGCATCATTATTAATCCCAAATAACATATAATAATTGTTGGTGTGTATACGCATCCGTATACACCACCACGGACTGCGGGGGTGCTATACGCCATCCACCCGACTTCTCCCCGTAGATATAAATCTACTCACCTGGTCCTCGCTCGCCGGTGCCGACGTCGCCATGCGCTTGCTTGTCGTCTCGAAGTCCATATGGGGTACCTACATATCATAACGCACCATATCGCATTAAAACTAAATTCGAAATCAAAACGGCATACGAAAATCAAATCGGCACGCGTATCACGCATAGGTCCAAACCTATCGCCTACGCATGCAAGAATAGTCAAACCAACCCTCGATGTCGATGTACAAACGTCAAACCATCTAGAAAAATCCAATCACACTCATTTGCACATTCACGAACACTAATTTTAATATAAACTAGGTTAAAACTCACAAAAACCCCAATTTCACTTAAAAAGTCATTTTTCCGAAAATCTAGCAAGCACAATTCGCCGTTTTTGTACAAAACATGATGTTTAAATGAATGTAGCGGCCAATATACTTATTAAATATCTTAAATAAGTCATATAAACAATTTCCGGAATTTAATCTCATTAAATTCCAAAAACCCTAATATTCTAGTTTACAAAATACTTAAATTTTAACAATTTCAAAGCAGAAATGCACAAACTACAATCTAGCTTAGATTTGCATGATCCAAAGTATTAAACTACACTTAATAAAGTTAATGAAGCCATGAAAAACCTAATTAGATTTTTAGTCTAACATTTGCAGTAATTTCCAAAAACCTAGTTTAGAAAAAAAAAGCTTAATTTGGACATTTTACATCTAGCAATCTACATATCATCAAAAGATTAAGTTTTCACTTCCTTAAGATGATAGCCTATACTTGGCAACCATGATTACATGATAAGAACCCTAATTAGATTCAAACACCATCACACAATTTAAATCTTGAAATTGGAAATCACAAAATTAGCTAATTAAACTAATTTAAAGTAGCTTATCAAAATCTAAACACTTGGGTTAGGATTATACCTCCAAACCATGAGATCAAACTTAAAATATAGCCTCCCAAAATGCTCTCTTTTCACAAGGATCCATGCTTGAAATGCTAAGGAATAATGGGTAAGTGTTGGATTTGGATTTAGAGTTGAATTTGTATGGATTTGAAGTGATTTTTGTGGATTTTTTTTGATGCAAAAATGGAGTGAGAACTTAGGGAGGGGGCTGCTGCTGTATGGATGAATTTCGGCCAGAATTAGTGGGGGGGTGGGTGAGTGAGGAGAGAGAGTGAGGTGGGGAAGTTGCATTAAGTCAAAGTCCACTCATTTCTTATCATTTTCTACACTTTTCTTTTCTTTTCTTTCTTTTGCAAACCAAGTGGGGACAAGAGAGGGGGCTGCTGAATTCAGCCAAGGGGAGAAGTGAATGGGGGTGTGTGGGTGTGGGTACGGGTGTGGGGTGATGAAAAATGATAAATACAATACCCCAAACATCCATTTACGCTAAAAAAAAGCCTTTTTTCTTCAATAATTTCTAAACCGTTTTGGCAAATGATTTCGTTCCAAAAACCACATGATAAAATTTTATTTAATGTTTTATGATGCACAAAATTTGTTTCAACTCATTCCAATTTGTAATTTTCCCTAATTAAATGTATTAGTGACGGCTTAAAATAATAATAAAATAATATATTTTTTCAGAAAATTTGAAATTTCACCCGCGGCTCAATAAACACCAAATAATAGCAATTTCATAGCTAGAATATGTATATTTAATTTTTATAATAAGATATTTGTATTTTGACTTTTTACAGAAAACCTCCTTATTTTATCTTTTTTTCGAAATTTCACCGAAACGATTTTCAAAACGTTACAATCTTCCCCCCTTAAAGAAATTCAGTCCCCGAATTTAAATTAAAACTCTCCCCAAATACTAAAACATCTAAACCAAAACCATCAAGTCGTCGGGGCTCCGAAATTATAAATACATAAAACAAATCGTAGCGCAGCGTATGCGCATGAAAAATGAGCATATAACTCAAATCACAACTCCGTCAAGCATCCCGCAATCATCGGAGTCATGGGGAAGACATCAATGCCAAATCCAAAGCAAAACCAATATGATATAACTCGAAACTATACATGTAAATATCGAATCTATATATGTAAGTATCTGAAGGAAATGCATGCCAAATCTCTTTAAGTCGCTGTGCACGCGTATAACACTGCACAGTGGCGGACGTCTATCATAAGGAAATAACTATATACATATATACCTTTGTTTGAAATGTACGTTCCGCCGTTTTGGAAACAATTTAGAAGGGTCTCCTTGTTTTAAACATTTCATGTCATATCAGACACGTAGGTAAATACTGAGGCTATAGCTCGCTTTTTGGAAATCCCTTCAATAACTATCAATGCATGCAAAATATATTCAGGTACTGTCCTCTGACTAGTCCTGCTCAGTACGAAAACATATAGCAATATCATAAAAACGTACTGCTCTATACGAAATAAATCCCAAAATATGCACATGAATGCTACGTGCGTCTGGTGCGCACGGAAATCAAAATCCATGAATGTGCCATACATGCACACAGAAACAACATCTAAGTGCATCGGGTGTGCACGAAACATCTGTCGTAGGCAACGTGTGTGCCTGACAGCAAAATCAGGTGCATCTGACATGCACGAAAAATCTCGAATTAGTGCATCTGGTGTGCACCAAATCGCATCTCGTAACAGGCGCCTGATTGATCGTTTTTCCCGTTGTGTAGTATATAGAGAAATTTGTAAAGAATTTCATAACCAAAAACTATTTTGACCGCAATCAAACTACGGTGTCGGATGTAGTTTGTAGTGAGTGCGGATCGTCCACAGGGATTGCACGATTCACTTGTATTTCGATACGTTTGAAATGAAAAGTTAAGCAACAATAAAAGAAAACACGATTCAAGAATGATTTGTATTCGAGTGTCACTAATCTTTATGCAAGAATCAAGAAACTATAAACAATCAAGAATCGTGTTTTGATAATATTTCCAATCAACAATCAAGAATATAAGAGAGGCTCGTAGGAATCGATCGGATCGATAGACGTGATGTAATCTAAAGATATCGTGTTCTTGTCCTTCGAAGTATTGATACTAGATCGATGATCATCGACAAGAGTTAGGGTTTTCTCGTGAAACTAGGGTTTCATCTTATCCCTTGTTCTGTTGTCGATATCATTCACATTCTAGCCTCTAGCAATTTCAAGAAACGATCCTAACTCCCCCATTTTGAACGATGTCAATCAAGAAAGCATCGAAACAAAATGGGTTGTCGGTTCTTGAATTTGCTAGGGTTTACAAAACTTGTAGGAATCAAGAATCGATTAAAGCTATGTTATATCATCTTTCTATTGACCGTCTCGACTCCTCGACGAGCGGAGTTTTATTCACACATCACCACAAAGACAATATTAAAGATTTGTAAAGATAACATGATGCGGAATTTAAAGAAAACAAGATAAAAGAATATCACCTTTATTGATCTCAACAATTTTGATTACATTTGCTTCAAGAACTACAAGAAGAAGAATCTAGATTGTTGATCGGGCGTTGCTCGGCTTCGTGAGTCGTGGATCGGCTTCGGATCGCTTGCTCTGTTGAAGATCGGCTCCGCTCCTAAAGGTTGTCGGGCTTCTTGCTTAATGGGTACTCGGGATTCTTGATTTCAATTGGAATTAGGGTTAGGGTTTCCTACAAGCACTCTCACTAAACTTGAGGAAGAGGGGATGAAGAAAGAGATAGATTGGGGATAGATTCACTAATTGGATGATTAATCCCAAGGTTGAATCCTTTGGAATAATGAGCCTAGGGTCTTATTTATAGAGCTCCCAAACCCTAGGTTTAAGTTTGAATTTCCCTTTCCCTCCAAAAGTTTGTTGAGGAGTTTCTAGAAGGAGTTTGTTAGGAGCTAGCTTAGGGTTTAAGCTAGGGTTTAGGGAAAGTTCTAGAATAATAGGTTACTTAAGTGAAGCTCAAAGTGTTTGCTGATCTGGTAGAAGTATCTGGAGTCTTCTGGAAGTTTGTGTGCATTTCTGGAATGTGGGCCCTGGAACAGGAGTTGTGCACTGAAATTGAGGAGATGATGTCACAGGTAAGCCGCGGATCCGCCGCATTTACCCTATATTTGCCGCGCTTCCGCGCTCTTATGGTGAGCTTGGACCTTGGGCTTTCTGCTGTGTACTTGGACTGCTGTTTAGGGCTTTTTCTGATATGCTGAATTGTGATTGCTCCTTTGGATTAGTACCAGATTCAAATTTAGTGAGTTTACGAGCGGTGTAATGGTCGAGCAAGCTTCTCTTTTCCTGCACAGACTTCAAAACACGGGTTGCGATATATAGAAAATATGCCATGTAATGAAATGCAGTCAATTTCCCTAGAAATGCCGGTTTTAAGGTCGAATACATGTAATCTGATATTTTGCGACCGATTTGCTAATATGTGAATTATGAATACCGTACACTTCTATATGTATGCAAATGATAGGGAAATTGCCGGTTAAAATATGCAATATTTTCGACTGATCAAATACCCCCAAACTTAATTTCGATCGTCTCGAGCGAATGTTTTATTAAAAAGAGAAGGAGAAAATAAAGAAAGAGAAAAACTAGCTAGCACACTTTCGTAGGCAACACGATTGCACTGAGCATGTGCAACAAGCCTTTAAACCTCTAGGTGTCCCTAGTAGGAGGAGTGTTGTCTCCTGAGGGTTTTCAGCGGATTGCACCCACAAAATCCAATAATAAAAGTAAGATCATGAATATTACATTTAAAGAAAAGAATTATAAAAGAAAGACTTCGAAAATTAGGGTTTCCAACTAAGCTAGCTTTTCGGTTGTCATGAGCCCTATCTTAATGGTCATGAAAAGATGTCAGAAATCACGTCCTCCCTCAATAAAACATCATCTTATTCTTCATTCCTATCTGTATTCCAAACATCGATCATATAACCCTGCGTGTGTGTAAAGACATCCCTACACCCGGAGAATTCAATTCAAGCTATCATACTCTTGCCCATCAGCCTCAGTATTTTTTTTTTCGATGAGCTCACACACTTTCATGCGACCGTTAATACTTCTTGAGGTACTAACCGACCGATTACTCATGTGATCGCTTATTTGGTGTATTTTCCTCGTCTTGCACCACCTTAGGTATAGCAGTGACTCCCAGACCAGTTGGCCTTAGGGCACTAGATGAAGAGGCACCCTCGCTATATATTTTTTTATTCCCTTGGTGATAACAAAACCAGTGTCCATTTTTCTCACCATTTTTTTTTATTTCTTTTTTTTTCATACTTTTGGCTTTAAGACAAGAGCATTTCAAGGTATCCTCTACTATCCCAGGCTTCAAGACGTGTGTAAGTGCGAATAGCAGGGTAGCCACGTTCAAAATGTTTGGCTTCCAGAATAGAAACTATTTTTCAGACTTATTTTTATCCTCAGATTAGTGACGTCTTTCATCTTACTAACCCTTGGGACAACGGCTCATAACTACTTATTACTAGTTCGTATAAGAAAACTTCTAATTTTCTTGGTTTTCTTAAATTTTTCTAATCTCATAGATGTAATTTTTCACTATCTAGACTTTTATTATCTTATTTATATACAAAAAAGTATTTTTATAGTTTTGAAATTTTTTAAATTTTTATAGGTTTTTAAAGAAATGTTTTGTGCTTATGCAATGTATGATGCAAATGATGCGTAAATAAGCACAAACCTCCCCCAAACTTGTTTTCAACAGTGTCCTCACTGTTGCCTTCTGCTAAATCTCGAAAAACCTGTAAGCTTGGGAGGAATTTATTAGTGGGGGCAAAATATTTAAGTGACGACCCTCCCCCAAACTTATTTTTGGCTCATCATTTTGTAAAAATTTTCTTTTTAGGAGCCAGAAAAAATATCCCCCCAAACTTGAGTTATGCAATGTTAAACTTTGAAAATCACAAGTGGGGGTCAAAAATCATTGGTCGATGCCAAGCTTTGCAAAGACCGAAGGTTAACACCAACCATTCAAAAATTTTATCAATGCAGTGCTCGGGTTGGTGGAAGAAAAAGTAGGGAAAAGGTAAGTGGTGGAAGAGAATGTGTGTGCGTCTCATTTTGGAGAGACGATGCAGTGTATGTGATGGATTACTCGCATTCTTTTTACAAGTCAAAAGAAGGGGTGGAGGTTCAATTTCAGTGAGTAGAATATGATTCATCTCAACACCCGTGCTTTTTAGAAATGCGAGTTCATCAGCGAAGATTTCCTCAAAAGTTTCATCTATACCCCGAAGAATAATGTCATCACAAAGTGCGGGGTGATCTTCAGACTCTAAAAGCATTTCATAATCGGTGTTAATTGCAGACCCGGACATCTCGGTGGAAGCGTCCGTATGTGTATGATACATAGTTGGGTCAAACAATAACGTATGAAAAGATTCTAGATCGGTATCAGGAGGATTATCTAATTCGCTGCTGTCGATATCCATTAAGTCGACAGAACAGACCTGAACAGTAGGTTCGGAGGGTACACTTCCTAACTTATAAATGTTCATCTCAATTGTCCTGTTTCCAAAGGATAGGGTCATGGAACCGTTACGACAATTGATGATAGCATTGGAAGTGGCCAAAAAGGGGCGACCTAAAATCACCGGAATTTGATTCCGTGAGTTCGCTACAGGCTGTGTATCAATTACAATAAAGTCCACAGGGAAAATAAATTCCCCGATTTTTATTAACACATCCTCTAGTTCACCCCTAGGTCTGGTGATTGATCGGTCAGCCATCTGGAGAGTGCATGGAGATGGTTTCAACTCTCCGATCCCTAACTGCTCATAAACTGAGAAAGGAAGCAGGTTAACACTTGCCCCAAGATCTAGTAGAGCACGGTTAATGTGTTTCTCCCCAATAGAGATGGAAATCGTAGGATAGCCAGGATCCTTACGTTTCCTCGGTAATTGCTGGGGGAAAGCTGTGTCTACTGTCTTAACCATGAATATCTTCTTGGGCATTTGTTTCTTCCTCTTTCTAGTGCAAAAGTCTTTAAGAACTTTAGCATATGCAGGTACTTGTTGGATAGCATCTAGAAGAGGGATATTGATGTTAACCTGTTTAAACATCTCAGTGATCTTCTCCATTTGTGGACTTGGTGTGTTAGCCCTTAACCGATTAGGATAAGGTGCTTTAGCAATAAGCGCTGGGTCCATCATAGGAGAAGGAAGTGTGTGTGGAACCGATCCCAGAATAGAAGTGGGTATCGTTCGTGGAGGGGTAAAAGAGGTGGACTGTAGTGGCGAGCCTTTTGGGAAATGGAAAATAGGCTCGGAAGAAGGTGGTAGGGTAGAAGAACTGGGGTCAGAAGTGGAAGTGTGTATGTGTGGAAAGGTCTCAGCCGGGGTGTTGATATGATTTTCAGTATCATCAACTTCTTCCCCAACATGATTGTCAAGCACTCTTCCAGATCTCAACGTGGTGATTGCATTCACATGATGTGAATAACCAGGATTGGGTAAGGGTTGAGCTGGAAGTTTCCCTTTCTCTCTTGCACTTAGTTCGGCTTTTAATCTTGCAATTTCTTCTTCCATCGATTTAATACTCTCGTTTTGGGACGCAGAGTTTCTTTTCATGTCATCGACAGAAGATTTCATTTCAGCCGAAACTTGCATGATATTTGTTAAGATCAAATTCATGTATTGCACAAAAGAAGAGGATTCATCAGTTCCGGTCAACTGTAAAGGACTAGACAGTGCAGGTGTGTTGACCGTATTTTGAAAATTATGTGCTTGAAAGGGGTGCTGACTTAATTGAAGTTGTGGCTGCTGTTGTGGTGGAGGAACCCTTTGACAATTGTTTTGGTTTGGAACCATGTTTTGTGATTGTGATTGGTTCCAAGCAAAATTAGGGTGATTCTTCCAACCCTGATTATATGTGGAAGAAAAAGGATCGTTTCTAGGTCGTTGAAATGCGGCATTGGTATGCTCACGACCTTGAAACGGACATTCTTCCGTCAAGTGAGACGGATCAGAACAACAGCTACATACAGTTTTGGAAAGTGACATTTGGTTTAGGGAGGTAGCTAAAAATTTGTTTTCCATAGTCTCGAGTTTCTTTTGTATAGCTGAAATGTCAGCTCTAACTCCTATGGAAACATCTGATTGGTTGTTGCCACTCCTAAATGATGGACTTTCCCACTGTAAGGACTTTTCAGCGAACTCTTCTAAATATCGCCAAGCTTCCCCATCATCCTTAGACATAAAAGTACCTTGACACATGTTTTCAAGGCTCTGTTTAGTATTAGGGTTACTGCCCTCATATATGATTCGGCAAAGCTCCCATCTCGGGATGCCATGATGAGGACATTGAACCAATAGATCCTTGAAACGTTCAAAGCATTTAGAGAATGGTTCAGCAGGGAGCTGGGCAAATTGATTCAGTTCGCTACGGATTCGAGCTGTCTTTTGTATTGGGTAAAATTTCTTAAGGAATGCAGCAACGAATTCTCCCCAATTCGTAATAGAATGTGCGGTAGTGTTGTATAGCCACTTCTCGGCTATATCGCACAAGGTAAATGGGAGAAGTCGTAGACGCATCGCATCCACTGAAAGTTGTGACGTACCCATCATTGCGCATACGTTTTCAAATTTGGTAATGAAAACGTAAGCGTCCTCAGTCTCGAGTCCGTGGAATTTGGGTAAAAGATTGATATACTGGGGCTTAATCTCAAAGTTATCCCCATTGGCTGGTGGTGTGGATAAGCAGGTCGAAAGAGGACCTCTATGTGGATAGCATCTTTCCTGGAGAGAAATGTGGGGTGGATTCTGCGCACCAACGGACGGCGGCAGATTAGGGTCAAAGAAGTTCGATGGATTCGGATCCATCGGTGTGGGTGTGGTAGTGGGTAAAGAAAAGGTAAATGGAGAAATATCGACTTCGGAGTCGATAAAGGGTACGCGGACTAAACGGGCACTAGAATCCCGTGTCCAGCCTATCTTGCACTAAAAAGGGTTAGTACAAGTGGCAGCGTTGGCTTTATAATTAGGGGTATGAATGAATGCGGTGTTTGCTTTTGAAAAAGGGACGGATTTTTTTTTTGAAAAAATGATGCGACAAAACAAATGCAGCACACAACCCTAGAATCTAATGGTCACCTAGGTCCGGCTCTAGACCGCTCCTAACTGCCAAAAGACAAGCCGCAGGATAGAATCCTCCACTGCCTCTTTGTCCCCCTGTGGCCGGATAAGTGCCAGGTAAGTGGGAAGGAACCACCACTACAGTGGACCTAATTAATAACCACTAGCCTTAGACACACTCGCCTTAGGCACCACAAGAAAATGCGAATAAGCAATGAATTACCCACGACCTTCTCTTGTCCTATTGAGCGCGACAGTCCTTAGAGTCTTCTCTAGATTTCTTTTAATTAATGAGGGTAATGCGGATGCAAGTTTTGCGATTTTCGGGGCCTAGGAAGGGTAATGAAATCCCCACCTAATTTGGATTTGGCCGTGCCCCTTAAATTTCCGTATTAGAATGCAAACAACCAAGAAATCAAAAATCACACACAATTTTAATTTTGCTTTTGCGGCGCTGCGATTATTTGCAAAGAATCCTGCAGAAAAGTATTAGTTGGAGCTAAAAGAGAAGAGGGGAGAGAGCAAGAAATTACCTGCTGCAAAAATTTTGCAGAGACCACTTCAACAAGCCGCGGATCCGCCGCGTATGCTGCCTTTGTGCCGCCCTTCCGCGCTCCTACAGTGAGATCACTGTACAAGATTTCTTCAGGGAGCTTCTGATCACCTTGCAATCAAATCACAACACACGTAAAAGAGTTTGTACGAATTTTGATTTCAAGAAGTAAAATGTAATAATTCTTTCACTTCAAACTAAAAATGTAAATGAATTAGCGCGATCCCCGGCAACGGCGCCATTTTGATTGAAACAGATTCTTGATGTGTAGTATGAAATAGTGAAATTTGTAAAGAACTTCACAACCAAAAACTATTTTGACCGCAATCAAACTACGGTGTCGGATGTAGTTTGTAGTGAGTGCGGATCGTCCACAGGGATTGCACGATTCACTTGTATTTCGATACGTTTGAAATGAAAAGTTAAGCAACAATAAAAGAAAACACGATTCAAGAATGATTTGTATTCGAGTGTCACTAATCTTTATGCAAGAATCAAGAAACTATAAACAATCAAGAATCGTGTTTTGATAATATTTCTAATCAACAATCAAGAATATAAGAGAGGCTCGTAGGAATCGATCGGATCGATAGACGTGATGTAATCTAAAGATATCGTGTTCTTGTCCTTCGAAGTATTGATACTAGATCGATGATCATCGACAAGAGTTAGGGT
This sequence comes from Agapanthus africanus, assembly GCA_030015575.1. Classification (NCBI taxonomy): domain Eukaryota; kingdom Viridiplantae; phylum Streptophyta; class Magnoliopsida; order Asparagales; family Amaryllidaceae; genus Agapanthus; species Agapanthus africanus. Next base: position 366,027,126 of record JASDDO010000029.1, read on the forward strand.
TTTCTCGTGAAACTAGGGTTTCATCTTATCCCTTGTTCTGTTGTCGATATCATTCACATTCTAACCTCTAGCAATTTCAAGAAACGATCCTAACTCCCCCATTTTGAACGATGTCAATCAAGAAAGCATCGAAACAAAATGGGTTTTCGGTTCTTGAATTTGCTAGGGTTTACAAAACTTGTAGGAATCAAGAATCGATTAAAGCTATGTTATATCATCTTTCTATTGACCGTCTCGACTCCTCGACGAGCGGAGTTTTATTCACACATCACCACAAAGACAATATTAAAGATTTGTAAAGATAACATGATGCGGAATTTAAAGAAAACAAGATAAAAGAATATCACCTTTATTGATCTCAACAATTTTGATTACATTTGCTTCAAGAACTACAAGAAGAAGAATCTAGATTGTTGATCGGGCGTTGCTCGGCTTCGTGAGTCGTGGATCGGCTTCGGATCGCTTGCTCTGTTGAAGATCGGCTCCGCTCCTAAAGGTTGTCGGGCTTCTTGCTTAATGGGTACTCGGGATTCTTGATTTCAATTGGAATTAGGGTTAGGGTTTCCTACAAGCACTCTCACTAAACTTGAGGAAGAGGGGATGAAGAAAGAGATAGATTGGGGATAGATTCACTAATTGGATGATTAATCCCAAGGTTGAATCCTTTGGAATAATGAGCCTAGGGTCTTATTTATAGAGCTCCCAAACCCTAGGTTTAAGTTTGAATTTCCCTTTCCCTCCAAAAGTTTGTTGAGGAGTTTCTAGAAGGAGTTTGTTAGGAGCTAGCTTAGGGTTTAAGCTAGGGTTTAGGGAAAGTTCTAGAATAATAGGTTACTTAAGTGAAGCTCAAAGTGTTTGCTGATCTGGTAGAAGTATCTGGAGTCTTCTGGAAGTTTGTATGCATTTCTGGAATGTGGGCCCTGGAACAGGAGTTGTGCACTGAAATTGAGGAGATGATGTCACAGGTAAGCCGCGGATCCGCCGCATTTACCCTATATCTGCCGCGCTTCCGCGCTCTTATGGTGAGCTTGGACCTTGGGCTTTCTGCTGTGTACTTGGACTGCTGTTTAGGGCTTTTTCTGATATGCTGAATTGTGATTGCTCCTTTGGATTAGTACCAGATTCAAATTTAGTGAGTTTACGAGCGGTGTAATGGTCGAGCAAGCTTCTCTTTTCCTGCACAGACTTCAAAACACGGGTTGCGATATATAGAAAATATGCCATGTAATGAAATGCAGTCAATTTCCCTAGAAATGCCGGTTTTAAGGTCGAATACATGTAATCTGATATTTTGCGACCGATTTGCTAATATGTGAATTATGAATACCGTACACTTCTATATGTATGCAAATGATAGGGAAATTGCCGGTTAAAATATGCAATATTTTCGACTGATCAGCGCCCAACAGGCGCTAAAAATCCAATCCGGTGTATAAAATGCACAAAACAAATGTCGAGCATCACCCTCGAAATCGAAATCCAGTGTATCCAAGTGCACAAAATACATGTCACTGCACTGCCAGCATATATAAACTATACAGAGTGCAGGAACCAAATCGCGTGCGTGCATACGCACAAAATCAACTCAACTGTTTAAAACCGTAAAATCACAAACATGTGAAACTAAAGCACGAAAACGATATCAAGTGCAACACTGTGCAAAGATCGTAAATCCTCAATCATCAAAATCAAATCATACGAATAAATCACCCAAAACATCGAAATCAATAATGGCGGAACAGTACCGCTCAAGCGCATCCTCTAAGAATCTCGGCCAACTGTCACGGTCCCTAGTGGGACGTCTCGTCGATGATCATGAACTCTGTCCTGCTGATGTGCGTAACCATGACCACTCCTGGGTCAAGGTCTTCACTGTGAATTACCAATCTTTCGGACCATCGGCTCATCGGCCCTGTCAGGTGTGCTAACGGGGATGATCCCGTTCTGGCACGCCTCTTGTCATCTCTTGGTCAATCATCGCGACCACTCGTAAGACAGCATATCACTGGCGTCGGCCTCTGGCTCTCTGAATGTACGTGACACATCTGATCCTGGGTGCAAGTATCATTGCAGCAGTGTCCTGGAAGGAATCCTGCTCACGGTCTCTTCCATGTCTTGTCTCTGCCAACTGTCCGGAAGTCATTGTCCTTTCCTATATCTGCATCTTGCTCTGGAACGACTGCATACTCATCGCGACTCCTTCTGGAAGGTAAGTCCAAGTACCATGCCTCGGCATGCGCATCGCCTCTCTGATGTCGGCGGAGTGGAACGTCATCTCATCTAGATCTGGTGCGAACCTCTTACTCCACTTTTCTCTAATGTCGTCTGCTTTGGACTCGTCTCGTCACGGCTGCATGGACTGAGCTCCAACGGCTATCATCGTATCTGGAGTCTCCCAAGAATGCATCTCACCACCTAGCTGTTAGTTATATGTATGCCCTAGAGGCCATTACTATACATAGGATGTATATTGTAGTGGATGCTGGGACATATATAGGGAGGACTTTCTTGCTCGACATGATAGTACGCTATCTGGTTGATCTTTACCTTAACGTGTATACTGATTGTCTCTCTGTTACATGTTGGTAAAGCCCTTAGGATGTGTGCTTGACTACCTGGACTATGATGCGGATCATACTAGTGGGAACAGGGTAGTCCATAAGTACATCCTTCAAAGTCCCTAGTCAAGGGTGTATCGAGACGGGGCATCGATATACCAGAGTAGACTAGCGTGTACCTTCTCGACCCATACAGATGGGCGATGGATGATCCCATATCCATTGGTGTTTGACATCAGAGATGATATACGGGTGCTCAGTAGAGACTGGGTACACTGGACGGACTCGCCGAGAACTCCCAGATGGTATTATACCTCACGTCAGATGGCAGTTCTCTGGTGACACTGGTACAGAGTAGTCTGTTGACCCGAGATCGTCATAGAGTCTTGTGTGGTTCCTACTGTGCTTTGATTTCCATCTTACCACGTCCAAGAGGGCGTGCAAAACGGTGGTTTTTGGGTACAGTCCCGAGTCACATGGAGGCAATGAGCGATAGGAGGGGATTCGTCTCTCCCGGTATAGGGGGTTGATGTTGCGCTGTGTTCGATTGGCTATAACAGGAAATCCCTGGCCAGGGTTGCTGAGATTTACTGGTAAGTGTTACCAGTAGTTTCTCGAACAGTTATAGACCTCATATCGACACGACTTATCGAGCTATCGGGGTCTGACGTTTACCACCCCTAGGCGAGATATGCGACATATCAGACGATCAGACCGGACTGTACGGTAGTGTTACTGGTTGGATTCACTGGAGTGTGAGCGGGCTTGCTCGTCGATCTTCAGATCGCTCAATACCCGGGTGGCCGTTACGTTTAGCAGACCGCTTGCGGTTTGTGGGTGCTTGATATGATCATCACCTGCTGCCGGCGTATTGACGAGTCTTTAGAGTCCTACATAGAGGTTTCCTGGTTCAAGCGAAACGAAATAGGAGCGCATATGAGATATGTGCGGGACCGAGAATAATGCGTGTATGTGATACCGTATTCCATTCTCGCGATGAATGTGTCGAATGGTTGTATGCGATATAACCTAGTTATCGAATCAAGGATTGATTCGATAAGCCGATACATTGTATACTAGTCGGTTGTGTGCGACATGACCGGATCATTGAATCAAGTGTTGATTTAATTATTTGATGCATAATTATATATTTGATATATTACTTTGCATTAACTAGTATCGGTTCACTTTAAATGGATTTTCTCACTCGGGTGTGCGCATTGCATATGCGATATGATTTTGTGCACATGATTGTATCATGTTTGATGATACATGCTTTTTGGTTAAGTGTAAAGTATTAAACTATGGTTAAGTGGATGATTAGGGTTTTTACTTATTCATTTATTTGTTCATTTATTCTTTTTGGAAAAATGAATAGCATAAAGGAAAATGGTGGCTTGTTTTGTATTCTAGTTGAAGCTTCATGAAGCTTTGACCTAAGTAACCATTTTGTCTCATGCTTAACCCTAACCACTCCATTAACCCTAGTTTAATCTCTACACTTGACCATGGTTCATGTTTTGATAAGTATTGATTTTCTTTTTCAATATTTATTCAACTTATCATAATTCTTTCTTCTTCTTCTTCATCTTCTTAAAAGAAGAAAGCTTCTCTTCATCAATGGTGATTGATGATTAAGAGTGAGAAATCCATTTCTAAAGTCTACCCACTTCCTATTTCTTCATCCTCTACCTCTTGCCAAGTAGTAGAGTGTGTTTACTTCACAAGTTTCATGACTTGGTGAAGTTGTGAGCTTGATCCAGCGATGCCTCGATGTAGATCATCTTCGGCATGGATATCGACGACCTAGCTTGCCCATTCTCCGATGAAGCCGACGCTAGAGCCTGGAATCCCTCTTGGACAGCGAGGAGACTTCATTGCGGAGCCGTGGAGGTGGAGCACCGGATCTACAAAGGTTGTATTTCCGTTCCTTATAGTTAAAGTTGTTAACTAGTTATCTTTTCGCCTAGATTTCTAGCAAACGATCCGTACACTAGGGTTTCTCGGCACCTAGATTTTTGAAATTGGCATGTTCGATGCCTTGTGAGACCTCATTAGGGTGCCTAGGAACCCTACACTAGCATCCGAATTAAGTCGAGCCATCCGATCGAGTCGTCAAAACCTCATAATCCCCCAAGAGCTCAACCTCTTGGGCACAGTTTAATAGTATCGAGTACATACCACAGCATCGGTGGTCCAGCCGTAGAAGGGCAAACCCAAGCCTCACTAATGGCGCCGTGGAACTGCCGCAAACCCGAAGGTTCAAAGGCTTTCACACGGTCATTAAGTCGAGTTAGGGTTTCATTCTTCTAGAGGGACCATAGAATTGCCTGCATGTCTTTCCGAATACTTTAAACTTGGAATAATAGGTTTCTGACATTCGATCATCTCTGTCGACTCCCAACGTCTCCGCGTGAAGTCGTCTCTAGCTAGAATCAATTTATCTGATGACCTCTCATGGGGTAGGCGAACGAACCACCTGTCCTAGTCATTCATCATCGGGTGACTAGCGACCTTCTATCATTTCTTAGTACAACTCGTTCTGCACTAATTCCAGCATCTGGGGCAATATCTCGTCGTTTGCAGCAATAATTGGCTCGCTCGTCTGTACGCTGAACAGTGCCTCGATCATCATGAATAAGCAACACACCAACGGTCATCAAGATCTGGCTGGCCTCTATCATTGGCTCAATCCTCTAGCGTCGATCAGCACACCCGAGTAACCTCATAAAGGCGATCCGCCAAACGCTCGTGGCGCGGAAACACAGTAAAAAGACACATCTCTGCAATCGTGTGTTGCCGGAATTTCGCCCTGGTCAGTCCTCGTTCGTGACGAGCTCGTGCTGACCGCAACTTTAGCTGTAGCTCTCCCTGCCCGTAATCGTGGCAGCAAAACCATAACTGTTACCGATGAAGCTAGATCAGGAATGAATATAATACTGAACAAAGAAATGTACATCCTAAGGCTTCTTAAGTGGAGTAGCGTAGCGTAAGTATGCCGCGGAATATACCCACGGTACGTCACTCTACTTTAGTCACCTATTCCATCAACCAAGGGTCATCCTACGCTCCGAAGGTAAAACCTAACGCTCTGATACCAACTTTGTCACGACCCGAAAGTACGGAACATGACCGGCACTTAAACTACGAACGTCTCGAGGCGTACGTAATCTAAGTAAACCGAAAACCCAGAAATCCAAACCAAGAAAATAGTAGAGTGCAGGAAAAACCAACTTAAAGCAAGTAGTTTCAATAGCATAAGCCGAATTATGCGGTTTTTTAAAAACATCAAAAATTTACTGAAAATTTCGGCAGAGTCTCCTTTGTAAATACTGGCCCCCAAACGGAATACAACATGAATAGTATACGAAATCAAGAAAAAGGCATCCCCAAGTGGGAGCTAGTTCTTCGTCAAACGACGGTCACAACCACACAAGCAATATAATATACAACGCCAACGGTAAGGATCAAAACTCAAAAGGAAACTCAAAACCACCAGAAATCCACAGAAATAAAACGCGCGACTCTAAGGTCGAAAGAATAACATCACGGGTCTCTATCTCAAAAATAAATACATGTTTGGTTGATGGAACTTCTAGATACAACAGAATAATGATATACAAGATATATAATGGGGGTACGATACAAGTAAACCCACCTACTAGCAAATCACCCGAAGGAAACTATGCCCGCAAGCCGTAATGAAACCTGTACGGCAAACCTGCAAGAAACTGGGGCACAACGGGGATGAGTTGCCAACTCGTGAATAGAAAAACATCTACGGAAAGAAATCGCATAAATAACGCAACCTGGGTCAATGATCATAATATAACCTCAAATATATGTAAAACATGCAGCCTATACAATGGCTAGGGTAATATCTAACCGAGTGTGACCTCATGTGCCCGTGTCAGTGCCTCAGGTAGCAATATATCATATGAATGAGGTATGAATGCATGAAAACAGAAAGCATGTAAATGAAGAAACCGTTTTCATAATTTAGTGAGATTCCCTTTGTATTTTTAAAATGAGGTATCATAATGAAATCAGCATAAAACAGTGCCTAGCATCGGCACAAAACGTAATCCCAATATCTCGATATCTCTGTATCACAGTCTCTGTACCTCAATATCTAGAAATCTCAATGTCTCAATCATAATATCTAGGGCGCCGTCAGTCCAGACCGGCCCCTACCATCTATCTCAAGACCACGACGGTATCCTCCGGATATCCGACGCGTCAGGTAAAATCACCGGTAGGTAGTGCTCCCCTGCCAGGCTCACATCGTCATCATCACGCGCTTCTTGCCCCGGGATACCTTACCGGGTCCACCATGTACCCGAAACGGTTCATCCGCCTCCTCGAATCGGGTCTCGAAATCCATCAGCAAACTCATGGTGGACGACTCATACATCATGGGAAAACCGCACTTTTTATTTTAAAAGAGAGAAAACAGTTTATATATGTTTTGCGGTTTTCCTCCAAATCCAGAAAATATCATGGAAATCCGAATCATCAATAGGATGTAAAACCATGAATATAAGCATGAGAATCCATGAATACGGCATAACAATGAATAACAGTATGCATGAAGCGACAAGTAATAACTACAATGTCTAATATGGCATATAAGGGAAGTACACTAATATCATGTCAAAACTACTAGCTAACAAGCTAAGTCAAGCAATTATATCATCTAAAGTGTACGTGACATGGCAATTACCGATGAAGATGTGTGTGAGCCGGCAAGTAGGTGTACGTGGTACATACGCATCATCGGTAATGGTGCTGCTGTCCTAACAGCATGATATCAATAATGGAATATGCAGCAAAATAAGTATGCGAGGCAGAGCGAACAGCAATAATGTGCGGGAGCTGAAAACTAGACACAACGATAACTAATCTGCATTAATCTAATATAAGTCCTACAAATTGGTGCCTTTTGAAATAACACGAATCATGGGGTTTTGAAAATAGGGGCTACGGTGTTTTTATGAAAAGATACGTCTTTTGAAATATCCGTAAGATCCCTTGGGCTGTCTTTTAAAATACCCACGATTCGTTAGTTTTGAAATAGGTAGGAGTCTAATCTAATCTAACAACTACACTAAACTATACGGCTGAACTAACAAGCTGAACTACAGGTAAGGAAACCGCCTATCATCTGAGTCGATACATATACATACCTGTATATGTATAGTCGGTGATCCCGCCTCAATAATATCATATCCATAACCAGACATCCCAAGTCAAGAGTGCGGATCAATCATCAATATAGCTCGTACGTAAATCCGTCGTACGGCATCCCAAATCTGGGTACGGGTCAATATCACATTCATCATACTATTCACCTGGTATCCTCTTTATCAATTATCATGATCGGGGTACTGATCTACATCTAGTACAATACTGATACCGCCTAAGTATGCATGCAGGTGTAAGAATCACTATGCCAAAAGACCCGCTAAAACATCATGTCGTATATCAATACGAACCAAATCACATCACCGATCTCCTGGCCTCAAGCCCAATCTCATCGACTCATCTCAAATTCCAAATACTATTCTCAAATCCGTATGTGAACACATAGTCCTATACCCATGTGAACCCATAACTATAAAGAATCCCATGAGCACATATCAATAGGAATGTATGCAAGTATGTATGTGTGTATGTGTAGTGCAACACTACCCTAGGGTTCGCAACACTAAAGTAATCCAACACACCAATATCCATCCTAAGCATCATTATTAATCCCAAATAACATATAATAATTGTTGGTGTGTATACGCATCCGTATACACCACCACGGACTGCGGGGGTGCTATACGCCATCCACCCGACTTCTCCCCGTAGATATAAATCTACTCACCTGGTCCTCGCTCGCCGGTGCCGACGTCGCCATGCGCTTGCTTGTCGTCTCGAAGTCCATATGGGGTACCTACATATCATAACGCACCATATCGCATTAAAACTAAATTCGAAATCAAAACGGCATACGAAAATCAAATCGGCACGCGTATCACGCATAGGTCCAAACCTATCGCCTACGCATGCAAGAATAGTCAAACCAACCCTCGATGTCGATGTACAAACGTCAAACCATCTAGAAAAATCCAATCACACTCATTTGCATATTCACGAACACTAATTTTAATATAAACTAGGTTAAAACTCACAAAAACCCCAATTTCACTTAAAAAGTCATTTTTCCGAAAATCTAGCAAGCACAATTCGCCGTTTTTGTACAAAACATGATGTTTAAATGAATGTAGCGGCCAATATACTTATTAAATATCTTAAATAAGTCATATAAACAATTTCCGGAATTTAATCTCATTAAATTCCAAAAACCCTAATATTCTAGTTTACAAAATACTTAAATTTTAACAATTTCAAAGCAGAAATGCACAAACTACAATCTAGCTTAGATTTGCATGATCCAAAGTATTAAACTACACTTAATAAAGTTAATGAAGCCATGAAAAACCTAATTAGATTTTTAGTCTAACATTTGCAGTAATTTCCAAAAACCTAGTTTAGAAAAAAAAAGCTTAATTTGGACATTTTACATCTAGCAATCTACATATCATCAAAAGATTAAGTTTTCACTTCCTTAAGATGATAGCCTATACTTGGCAACCATGATTACATGATAAGAACCCTAATTAGATTCAAACACCATCACACAATTTAAATCTTGAAATTGGAAATCACAAAATTAGCTAATTAAACTAATTTAAAGTAGCTTATCAAAATCTAAACACTTGGGTTAGGATTATACCTCCAAACCATGAGATCAAACTTAAAATCTAGCCTCCCAAAATGCTCTCTTTTCACAAGGATCCATGCTTGAAATGCTAAGGAATAATGGGTAAGTGTTGGATTTGGATTTAGAGTTGAATTTGTATGGATTTGAAGTGATTTTTGTGGATTTTTTTTGATGCAAAAATGGAGTGAGAACTTAGGGAGGGGGCTGCTGCTGTAGGGATGAATTTCGGCCAGAATTAGTGGGGGGGTGGGTGAGTGAGGAGAGAGAGTGAGGTGGGGAAGTTGCATTAAGTCAAAGTCCACTCATTTCTTATCATTTTCTACACTTTTCTTTTCTTTTCTTTCTTTTGCAAACCAAGTGGGGACAAGAGAGGGGGCTGCTGAATTCAGCCAAGGGGAGAAGTGAATGGGGGTGTGTGGGTGTGGGTACGGGTGTGGGGTGATGAAAAATGATAAATACAATACCCCAAACATCCATTTACGCTAAAAAAAAGCCTTTTTTCTTCAATAATTTCTAAACCGTTTTGGCAAATGATTTCGTTCCAAAAACCACATGATAAAATTTTATTTAATGTTTTATGATGCACAAAATTTGTTTCAACTCATTCCAATTTGTAATTTTCCCTAATTAAATGTATTAGTGACGGCTTAAAATAATAATAAAATAATATTTTTTTTCAGAAAATTTGAAATTTCACCCGCGGCTCAATAAACACCAAATAATAGCAATTTCATAGCTAGAATATGTATATTTAATTTTTATAATAAGATATTTGTATTTTGACTTTTTACAGAAAACCCCCTTATTTTACCGTTTTTTTCGAAATTTCACCGAAGCGATTTTCAAAACGTTACACATACTCTGATAGAGCCTACTGCCGAAGCATAGGATATCCCTTGCACGCGAGCTCTCTCCAAATCAGTCTCGGAAGACCTCTTTTTGGAGAGAGTGATTCATGAGTAAGCGGACGAACCACCACGCTTAGAATCCTCTATACTAAACCCCTTTAGTATGGTGTTAATGTACATAGATTTGTGACACTCCCAACATCCACTTAGATCTATCACCATAGATCATAATCCACAAGATGTAGTAGGTATCATCCAAATCTTTTATTGAGAATCCCCGTGATAAGAGGAGCTTGACCGAGTGTAGTATAGGAAACTATTTCCTATCAAGAGTATGTCATCTACGTACAATACGTATGAGACAACCTCACTCTCTACAACCTTCTTGTATATACAAGGTTCATCTACCATTTTGATGAAGTCAAACTCTTTGAATGTCACATCAAAACAGATGTTCTAACTCCGCGATGCGCGCATTGATCCTGATGGACTTAAGCATAGCTTCGAAAGTCTCAACTTTTCCATTTACACCAAGAATCTTCTCAAGATCCATTTGCTTCTAATGGGTTTTACCCCTTCAGGTGCAACAGGAAAAATCATACTTTGTTAGTGTACATGGTTTCCATCTTTGATCGTATAGCATCCAGCCTTTTCACAGAGTCGCCACTCGTGATGGCCTGCCTGAACCTAGTTGGGCCATCATCAACCATAATGCAATTCTCGCTCCTACTGTCACCGAGAAGACCGTAGTATCTTTCAAGGAGATGAGAAAGCCTACCAGATTCGCGGAGAGGCTGAGGTTCGTTGGAGACTATCGAATCGTTTGGTTTCACCAAATCATCAATTGTTAGTTTGTCAGGCTGGAACAACTTCCAGTTCTACCTCATGTCCACAAATTTCTTCACAAGAAATTCCTTTTCTAAAAAGGGTGGCATGCTGAGAAACAAAACACCTTTTGCTCCTCAGAGTTGTAGAAAATATTCCCTCACAAATATTTGGGATATCCTAACAAACTTACAGAACTGACCTTGCCTCGAGCTTGTCCGGATTTTGCCTTTCAACATAGGCCGAACAACCCCATATCTTAACTCGTTTAAGACATGGTCTTTTCCCATTCCATATCTCATATGTAGTGGTAGACCCTGATTTGGATAGAACCACATTCAATAGGTATGCAGCTTCTCAAGTGCATAACACCAAAAGAAAACAGGTAACTCAGCAGTACTCATCATAGAGTGCGCCATATCTCTACCCCGATACACCGTTGTGCTGTGGTGTACTCAAAGGAGTAAGCTGAGAGAGAATCACATTCTCCTTTTAGAAACTCCAGGAACTTCATGCGCAAGTATTCACCTCCTCGATCACATCATAGAAGTTAATACTTTTACCCGTCTGGTTCTTAACTTCAGCTTATATTCCTTGAATTTCTCAAAAGTTTTAGACTCATGTTTCAACAGGAACACATGTCCGAATCTCGAGAGATAGTCGATGAATGTAATGAAGTACCAAGAACCATCCTTAGCATTTGTAGACATTGGAACGAGTACATCATCATGTATTCGTCCTAAGAGTTCGCTAACTGTTTCTCTGTTTATGGTAAATGGAGTATTGGTCTTTTTATCTTTGAGACAAGACTGATAAGTATCATAAGATGAAAATTCGAACAGATTCTCATATTCATCCTTATGTAACTTAGCTGGTCGTGCCGCATTGATATGATCTAGTCTACAATACCATAAGAAGGATTCATTCATTTCTGAACTATTCCTCTTGTGTGTGTTCTATATATTTTGAACTGTGGTTTGATTTAGAACGTATATGCTATTATATAACGTGCCTGATTGAATCAACTCTTGATTCAGGAAAATGTTCACAACATTATCCCCTATACAGAATTATATCCTTCTTTAACTTAATAAAGAATCTAATGTAATGTTGTATACCAGGTTCGGTATCTAATGACATTTGTTCAGAATCATTGTATTTATACAAGGTGATATCTGCCAACTGACTTGGCTGCAACAATTGTACCATTCTCTAACACTTAGAGACATATCATCCATTCTCAGTTCTCTACCTTTCTGTAACCTATGTAACATATTACATATGCAGGATCCTGATCCGGTATCACATACCTAGGATGTAGAGGACACTGAGAAACAGTTCTTGGTAATGAACACACTCGAAGAAGATGCATCAACATGTACTTTCTTCGATTGGGTGGCATGGGAATCCGGATATTCCCCTATTTCCTGCTCGGACTTATAACAGTTATAAGATAGAGCGGAACCAACGTTCCCTAACTCAGAATAATAAGTAGGTTCGGTCAAAACATCCATATTATTATCTTGATTAAGGCGTGACATGGTCGCTACCGGGAAAGAGAGAGAAGAAAACACTCTGCGTGCGCTCTTGCAAGATTAGATTGGTTATTATTTTATCTAATCAGGATGGCTCCCACTGTTTTAGTCAAATTCTATCTTCAAACCCTAAAAGGTAAGACTAGCCGGGATTAATTACACCCTACAAGTTCGCCAATCTTTCGTCCAGACTAGTGTCGGTACTTTGAGAGAGGTTCCCTGTGCTTTCGCACAGACCTAATTAAAATAAGTCTCGTTTTCCCAGGGGTGTAACCCCGTTAACACCTTTCTAGACACCTACTTGATCGACTAATTATGATGTATAAAACTTTCCCAGAAGTAACTCTTACTCGCAGTGGGTATCGGGATCCAACTATCTCATAGAAGGTATGCAATCTCATTGCAAATTTCAACACTTGAAATTCCCGATAATATTTTACCCCCAGCATCCTATGACCTTGACGAAAGCCAACAAACCATAGTCTGCTAGTCAAGTTCAAGCCGTACATTTCATGATTGAATTAAACCCACCCGCACGACCCTTGATGAAAGCCAACAAAGTCGTACGACTACCCTAATTCAATCGCATCTCATGCTTTAGCAGATAAGCACTAGTTAGTTAGTGCACACTACGCCTTGACGAAAGCCAACAAACGTAGCACGAATACTAAATAGTACTTATCTGAAATGACGGAGGGCTACGATAGATTTTTAAGAAAACCCTTTGCGTAATAAACTTGATATCGTTGTAGAATCGGGTGATTTTGAAAAGGAGTGTTTTTGAGGTTTTTACTAATTTCGCTAAAGAGGTCACTACCAGTGAAGGGATCTCGGCTCTTTCCTTATCGAATAAGGTGCAGGATATTTTACAAACACCACTATGCAAAGCAAAAACTATAGAAGCAATCAAAAGACAATCCGAGTTTGTAGCATCTGCTAGTTTCGCTAAAGAGGTCACTCCCGGTGAAGGGATCTCGGCTCTTTCCTTATCGAATAAGGTGCTGGATATTTTACAAGGAATACCGCTATGCAAAGCAAGAACTAGAGCTACCAGTTTTTAAAACAAGTTTCTACAACATCTTTAGCTTTCTTTTATTTCATTAATCTCATTAATGAAGTCCCATTTATTATGCTTCTCAAGCATCACATATGAAACGAAAGCAGCAATATTAATTATATCTCATATATATAATATAGGCATTCGTCTGAACATATCACAGTGATCACATCACAGAGCAGCAGAAGATAACATATGAAATATTGGATATACTAGGATTTCCGTATTTTAATTTAAACCAGTATAAACACGGATTCCACGGTCGCGATGAATATCCAAACTCACATTCCTAGACCCCTACGAGAGCTGCAAGCAACCCTACCAATTCTAGAGTTAGGTGACCCGGTCTCGACTCCTCGAGATGGTCTCCTAGTGGACCCTAGAACCCGGTTATTTGTGCTCCCCGCCTTGGGTCTATCCTAATGCGGAAAAGTAAATAATATACATCAATGGTGATATCATCCTCAACCCGGAAGTGCCCCAATAAAAGAATATTACATACAACCTTTTACATGAATGAAAATGAAAAACTTTTATCTCACATAAAACCCCCGGCTATTCAGAACACGATGATCCAATATAACATATCACAACAACACATAACATCACATGTCATCAACGTAAGTAAATATGCATATCCCAGTTGTCGTTGGCATATAGCACCGAAACCGGCGATACACCACATATTACACTTACGGTCGCAGAAAAAAAGTGAAAAACTAGAACAATTGGAATCTGCAACCACCTTAGACATCATAAACCAAATGTATCACATACTTTGGATTTCATGCCCAACCAAATGAATTCCTTAGACATCACATGCCTAACAATTATAAACCCCGTATTTTAGTCTCGATATTGAAAACATTTTCCAATAACCTGTCGGGTAATTCAACAAGATTCCCGATAACCTGATCGAATGGTCGTCGGAAACTTTATTAGACGGCCGCAACCTCCGATGCTGTCGATGAAGTGCACTAAGGCGGAACACCGCTGCCGCGAGCACCCGAACGGATGCTTTTGGCGACGGGGTTCTCTTACAGTCACTTGGTCGGGGCTATGGGGCATGGCTATCTAGTAAGGTTACCTGGCGAGTATCCGCGTACACCACGTAATTGTGACGGACTTTTGATCAACATCAAAATCCTGTAGCAACCGATCAAATGAGACTAAACTGCTAGATTTATAAAATTCAAACTAGTTATCTCATAACCATTTGTGGATTCTAAATATTGTATCATAATCACAGATAGTTAGACGAAGTTAAACTTTTCGATCGAATAAACAAACACTTAAAATTTCCCATGAAGCTCAACACTTGAGCGAAGTTCAAAAAGTACCCAGAAACATGCCACAGCTCCTATGAACCAGCCGTAGAAGGGTCAACCAATGCCTCACCTGTGGCACCGCTAAACTACCACAAACCCTAGGGTTTAGTGGTGGTTTTGACGGTCACAGAATCGAGTTAAGGTTTCGTTCTTCTAGAGGGTCCACAGAATCGCTTGCAAGATTTTCTGAAAATTTTAAACTCGAAAAAATCCAACTCTTGAAAAATTTCAAGCGGGGGAAAAATTGGGTTATTAATATCCGTTCGAACTTTTTAACATCGTCTAAATAACCCGAATACATGTCAGGATTACGATTACGAAACACTCCGAATTGCTTTTGCAAAAAGTTAACATCACATGGAAATTTAGCAAAAACAAACAACACCTGAAACCCTAAAACCCAGAGACTGGAACACTACCAAAATTTGAAGCCAGAACTCCACTATTCACCCGAGCACACCGGATTTTAGCCTATTGTGTGTAGGGTTACTAGGCACCGTCATAAGGGTCTACAAGGCATCAACCATGCCCGATTTAAAATTTAGACATGCCGAACAACCCTAACCAAGATCTTAGACTAGAGATTAGGCGAAACAAAGCATGTAAACAACTTTACATCTAAGAGTTGGGGATTACAACTTTTGTAGTCCATTCCTTCACTTCTAACGCTCCGTGTTGAGGTCTCTTCGCTGCGATCATCGAGTACCCGGACTCAAGAGAGGCTCCATGAAGAGAAAGATGCAAGCTTGCTTCCGATCTTCGATAACTAAGATGATCTATCTTGAAGAAACTCAAACCCAAGCTCTTGCTTTGCTAATCAAGTATTAGCAAAGCAAACACCCTAATCTAAGCGGCTAGAATAGATGAGGATGATGAAGTAGGAATTTAGCTCTCATTTGTTTTCGATTTCTCACTCATTATCATCATTTTGCAAAAATCTAGAAAGCTTTTTTATCCAAAAGGAAGAAGAAGAAGAAGCAAATCTCTTTGTGATGAATAATGAATCAAGTGTGTGGTTAGAAATTGCAACCATGGGTTAAGTAAGAAGACTTAACCCTTGTAGAGATTTAACTATGGTTAAAGGGTTGGGTTGGGTTAAATAAATATCTTTGCAAAATATCACAAAATATCAAGGTCAAAGTCAAAGCTTCAAGAAACTTCTTGAAAGCTTCATGAAATCTTAACCCTCATCCAAACCCTAACCAAATTTAAACTCCACAAATCATGTTGCATTTATAACCATAACATGTTACAATATTATATATCACATATACAATATTTATTGTAACAAAATAAAATAATACAATTAACATATATCGTATATATATCAATGTATTACCCGAGTGAGAAAAAGAATCTTTAAGTGAGCTTATATTAGTTAATGTAATTCAATATATCAAATATATAATTATACATTAAATTATCGAATCAACACTTGATTCGATAATCCGGCTATTTCATAAATAACCGACTAATATAATCTGTATCAGTTCATCGAATCAACACTTGATCCGATGACCCGGCTATATCACATATACCCGGCCGATATCTTATATCGCGAGAATCTAATACGGTATCGCATACACGTATTATTCCCGGTCCCGCATATATCACATATGTGCTCCTACTCTGTTTTGCCTGAGCCAGGAAACCTCTGTGTAGGACTCTAAAGAATCGTCAATACGCCGGCAGTAGGTGATGATCATATCAAACACCCACAAGCTGCAAGCGGTCAGCTAAACGTAACAGCCACCCAGGTATTGATCAATCAGAAGATCAACAAGCAAGCCTGTACATTCTCCCGTGAATCCAACCAGTAACACTCCCGTACAGTCCGGTCTCTTCGTCTGATATGTCGCATATCTTGCCTAGGGGTGGTAAACGTCAGACCCCAGTAGCTTGATAAGTCGTGTCGATATGAGGTCCATAACAGTTTGAGAAACTACTGATAACACTTACCAGTAAATCTCAGCAACCTTTGCCAGGGATTTCCAGTTATAGCCAATCGAACACAGCGCAACATCAACTCTCTATACCGGGAGAGACGAAACCCCTCCTATCGCTCATTGCCTCCATGTGATTCGGGACTGTACTCAAAAGCCACCTTTTTGCACGCCCTCTTGGACGTGGTATGATGGAAATCAAAGAACAGTGGGAATCACGCAAGACTTTATGACGATCTCGGGTCTACAGACTAACCTGTACCAGTGTCACCAGAGAACTGCCATCTGACGTGAGGTATAATACCATCTAGGAGTTCTCGACGAGTCCGTCCAGTGTACTCAGTCTCCACTGAGCACCCGTATACCTTCTCTGATGTCAAACACCAATGGATATGGGATCATCCATCGCCCATCATATGGGTCAAGAAGCGCATACGCTAGTCTACTCTGGAGTATCGATGCCCTGTCTCGGCACTCCCACGACTAGGAACATTTGAAGGATGTACTTGGCGACTACACTGTCCCCGCTAGTATGATCTGCATCATAGTCCTGGTAGTCAAGTACTCATCCTAAGGGCTTTATCAACATGTGACATAAAGACAATCAGAGTACATGTTAAGATAAAGTGTAACTAGTTAGCATACTATCATGTCGAGCAAGAAAGTCCTCCCTATATGTGTCCAAGCATCCACTACAATATACAACGTATGTACAGTAATGGCCTCTAGGGCATACATATAACTAACAATCTCCCACTTGAACTAGGGCCATCTATTGTAGTATCTCATACCCAACAATAAGCTGTGGTTGAAGTATCTCATACTCAACCGTCTCATAAAAGTCTCTACTGGGAAATAGGCCATTGTGAGTGGATCCTCGCTGTTGTCCTCTGTGTCTACTCTCCTGACCTCGATCTTCCTGGAGATCAATCATCTCCATGATCAGCCGATACTGTCTAAGAATATGTCTGGATCTCTGATGGGACGGGGGTTCCTTGGCCTAAGCCACAACTCCATTGTCACACAATGGCAGGAACGAAGTTCATCTCATGAACTCATATATATCCAGACTGCCTCTTTGGTAGCATCCTTAGTAACGATGTATCTTGCCTTTAATCGTCTAGTAAGTCACGGTATCTAGCTTGGAACTCTTCCAACATACCGTCCCTCCACTGAGGGTAAAGACAATGCCTGCGACTGACATTCAGTCGTCCTTAGCACCATTGAAACTTTCCAGTGATTCTCCCCAGGATCGATTGATACCATCTCACTACAACTAGTGAGAATCCTAATATCCAATTAGATCTATCTCATAGATCCATAACTTAGGATTTAGGAGGTATCACCTTGATCCTATATGGAGAATCTTTATGATAAGAGAAGATTGACCGAGTGTAGCATAGGAAACTACTTCCCTATCAAGAGTATGTCATCCACGTACTATACGAGGATCACCACCATACTCCTTACTACCTTTTTGTATATACTTGGTTCATCTACCATTTTGATGAAGTCAAACTCTTTGACTACCACATCAAACCAGACGTTCCAACTCCGCGATGCCTGATTTATCTCATAAAACATCTTGCACACGTTTCCGCTGCTCCCACTGTCTACGAAGCCCTCTGGCTGTGTACTTACAGACGCTCTCTTCCAAATCATCATTTAGAAAAGCAGTCATGACACCCAATCACCAGATATCGTAGTCATGGTATGTAGCAGTGGCAAGTAGGATCTGAATGGACTTAAGCATAGCTTTGAAAGTCTCAACTTTTCCATGTACACCAAGTAATCTTCTCAAGATATACTTGCTCCTGATGGGGATTTAACCCTTCAGATAAAGCAACCAAAGTCCATACTTTGTTGGTGTATAAGGATTCCATCTCAGATCACTAAGCATCCAGCCATGCTCACAGAGTCCCCACTCCTAATGGCCTGCTCGAAACTAGTTGGGTCATCATCTCATGATGCAATCCTCGCTCCCACTTTCATAGAGAAACCGAAGTATCTCTCAGGTGGATGAGGAACCTTACTAGATTGGCGGAGAGGCTGAGATTCGTCGGAAACTATTGAATCCTCCGGTCCAAATCATCAGCTGCAGTTTGTATAGCTGGAACTCCTTCCAGTTCTACCTCATGACCACTAATTTCTTCACAAGAAATTCCCTTTTACTCAAAAAAGTGGTATGCCGAGAAATAAAATATCTTTTGTTCCTCGGTGTGGTAGAAGATATTCCCTTGCTAATGCTTGGGATATCCAACAAACTTTCACGGAACTAACTTTGCCTCGAGCTTGTCCGGATTTTTCTTTTGACATAGGCCGGACAACCCCAAATCTTATCTTCTTTAAGAGATGGGCTCTTCCCATACCATATCACATATGGAGTGGAAGACATCTGATTTGGTTGGAACCCTATTCAATAGGTATGCAACTTCTCAAGTGCATAGACCCAAAAGAAAATAGGCAACTTAGTAGTACTCATCATAGAGCACACCATATCACATAAGGTGTAATTGCTCCGCCCCGATACACCGACGTGCTGTGGTGTATACGGAGGAGTTATGCTGAGAAAGAATCTCATTCTCCTTTAGAATAGTACAGGAATTTCATGCTCAAGTATTCTCCCCCTTGATCTCATTAAAGGACATAATACTTATACCCGTTTTTGGTTCTCTACTTCTAACTTATATTCATTGAATTTCTCAAAAGTTCCAGACTTGTGTTTCAACAGGAACATATGTCCGGATCTTGAGAGATAATCAGTGAATGTAATGAAGTAAAAAGAACCGGTCTTGGCATGTGTAGACAGGGGACCTTCATACATCAGCATGTATCAATCACAAGAGTTCACTAACTCTTTCTGTGTTTCCAATAAACGGAGCTATGGTCATCTTATCTTTGTGACATGACTGGCAAGTTTTACAAGATGTAAATCCAAACTAATTTAAATATGCATCTTTATGTAACTTCAGCTAGTCGGGTCGCATTGATATGACCTAGTCTATAATGCCTCAAGAAGGATTTGTTCATTTCTGAACTCTTCCTCTTGTGTGTGTTCTGTACGTTAAGAACTGTAGTTTGATTTAGAACGTCTATGCTTTTAGATAACGTGCCTGAACCGATCAACTCTTGATATAGGAAATGTTCAAAACATTATCCAACGATACAAAATTATATCCTTCTTTACTAATAAAGAGACTGATATGATGTTGTATATCAGGTTCGGTATCTAATAACATTCGTTCAGAATCAATGTATTCTGGTAATACAGGGTGATAACTGCCAACAGACTTGGCTGCAACACTTGCATCATTTCCAACTCTTGAAACTTATCACCCGTTCTCAGTTCTCTACCTATCTGTAGCCCATGTAACGGATTACATTTTGCGGGATCCTGATCCGGTATCTCATACCCAGGATGTAAAGGATACTGAGAAACAGTTCTCGGCAATGAACATACCCGAAGATGATGCATCAACATGCACTTTATTCGTTTGGGCGGCACGGGAATTCCGGTAATCCCCTATTTCCTGCTCTGTCTTATAACAATTATAAGTTGGAGCGGGATCAACGTTGTCACGACCCGAAAGTACGGAACGTGACCGGCACTTAGATTACGAAGCGTCTAGAGGCGCAACGTAACCTAAGTAAGCCGAAGCCCAGAAATCTAAACCATAAAAGAAGAAGAAGAAGGAAAACATATAGAAAACAAGTTTAAAAGCACCATCCAATTTTCTCAAAAATTTCGGCAGAGTCTCCTTTGTAAAAACTGGCCCCAAACGGGTACAACAAGTATAAATACATATAAACAATAAAAAGCATCCCCAAACGGGATCTAGCTCTACGCCAAAAGGCGGAAACAACCACACCAATGCACAATAGTATACAACGCCAAAGAGCGAGGCTCAAAACTGAAAAGAAAACAAATCCACCAGATATCATAATAATACAAGTGCGACTTTAAGGTCGAAATAAATAACTGGTCCAGTACACTATCAAGTAATACAAGTTTGGTTGATGGAGCTTACTAGATACAAATGAAGTAATAAAAGTACAACGGCGGTCCAGATAAAAATGAACCAACCTACCGTGCAAATCACCCGGAATGAAACGATGTGCCGGCAAACTGCCAAGGAACCCTGTACATCAACCTGTAATAAAATTTGGCACAACGGGGGTGAGTTGCCAACTCGTGAGTAGAAGATATCTGCGAAAAGAAATCGAATGCACGACGCTGTCCTAGGTCATAATAATATACTAATATACTACTAGTCATCAAGTAAAGACAGAATAATAAGCTACGTGTAAGTGCAAAAGCTCCGTGCTCGTGTCAGTGCCTCATATAGTACTATGTCATGAGAACGAGTATGCATGCACCATGAATGTAAAATAACCAATCCTGAAATCTAGATATATCTGTATAAGAAATCTTTAGCTTTTATCATGATAAAATGTGTATAGAAATCTGAAATATCAACGATGAAATCCATGGAAATCCGTGTCAAGCATCGACACAAAACATGTAAATCTCAAGTCTCAATACCTCATAATCTCAATGTCTCATAGTCTCAATATCTCGGGCTCCGTCAGTCCGGATCGGCCCATATCATCAAATCTCACGACAACGGTCGGTATCTTCCGGATATCCGCCGCGCCAGACATCACCGATAGGTAATCCTCCCCTGCCAGGCTCATCGTCTACAACTCGATTTTCTTGCCCCGGGGTACCATACTGGGCCCACCATGTACCCGAGACGGTTCATCCACTCCTCGAATCGGGTCTCGAAATCCAATAGAAAACATGAAATCTCATGGTGGACGACACATACATCACGAGAAAATCGCATCTTAACAGAGGGGAAGAGAGAGAGAGAAGTTTTTATATATTCTTGCGGTTTTCCCCAAAATCCAGAAATCTCATAGAAATCCAAAATCCCAAAATCATGAGTAAGTATATGATAAGTGTCGGCATATGCCCCATAATACTGCATGATAACATGAAAATGTGAATGCATGAAATGTCTAAGTAATAAATGCCATGTCTATACTAACACCAGAGAGAGTAATCACAATATTATATCGATCTAGCTGTTAGCTGATTCTATCAATAAAAGATAATATGATCTAAAGTGTACGTGACATAGCAATTACCGATGATGATGTGTGTGAGCCGGCAAATAAGTGTGCGTGGAATATGCGCATCATCGGTAATGGTGCTGGTGTCCTAAAAGGCAGAGTTTTATACTGATTATAGAAACATATGTATGAACATGCAACATTATGATTACGGTATGAATGTAAAGACGGATGTGTAATAACCACTCATCTGCGATATACAAGTACAACTACCACAATATGACTCGAACCTAAACTAGTGTCCATCTAACCTCCTAAGGAACTGAACCTAAGAAACTAGTCGATAAGAAATAGGAGTACACCTAAAGTCTGAGTCCATATCTGTAATAGTCGGCGATCCAGCCTCAATAGCGTCACGTACGTAGTACGACTTCCTCGAAACAAGAGTGCGGATCAATCATCACATCCATACCTCGTACGGTAAAATCCATCGTACGACATCCCAATATCGGGGTACGGGTCAAGTATCACCTACGTGTCTCATCATTCGTATAATATCATCATCAACTCATGTCAAGATCAAGGTGCTATACTGTAATCGCATACATCAATCATATATCATTGCCAGCATAAATATACATAGTTAATTTATCCTCATAAATATCATGTATATGCATCATATTGTGATTAAGTCACACTTAAATCATATCGTAATCATGTCACAGCTATATGATATTGTAATCAAGTTACACATATATATCATATCGAAATCAAGTCACACCTATATGATGTCGTAATAAGGTCATACATATATCATATCAGAATTTCAGGCACAGGTTACGGTCCGGGTTCTATTTTAGAGTCGCATATACTTCAATATCATCACCATCCTTTATTATTGTTCATGTATACAAATCCATTATCTCATTTTCTAATGATCCGCTAACATCATAACACGACTGTATAGCCAAGAATCACGGCATCAGCCCAGTTATATTGTTTCCTCCCCGTGTATCATATCACATCTTTGTATCACATATACATATTGTGTGTATATATATACCTACATCTAGTCCTACATATATACATACATACACGTATACACCACGTCGAGTCTCAGTGTGTGCGTGTGTGTGTATCTACCTGAAACCTATGAATCTCTTCCAAGGTATTCATCCTCTGGTAAGGTCTTTCTAAATCAATCTAGTCCAACCTAGGGTCATTACTAGGTTCCTACTCACCGAAATTCTAAGGCCACGTCAGGCTTCCTAATGACAATAAGTACTATTCCTATTCTACGTTCGCGGGGGTGCTAAACGCCATCCACCCGACTTCCCCCCGTAGATATATATCTACTCACCTGGTCCTTGTTTGCCGAAGACGATGTCGCCTTCCTCTTCTTCCTCGTCCGAAGTCTACGCGAGGGGTACCTATACGCAAACATGTATAATATCGTAAACTGAATCACGAAAAAAAATCAAAACGACGCACGGAACGCGCATAGGTTAAAACCCATGTCCCGCTCATGCAAAAGGACCAAATATCGCTCGATATCGGCGTACAAACGCCGAATGATCGAGATAAACATCAACAAACAACTTTTAGTTTAAAAACTCGTTGCTTATAATATAAAACATGATTTAATCCATCAAAACCCTAAAAATCAATCAAATCGTCCGATTTCGAAAAACCCGAAAACGCCAATTTACCGTTTTACTTCAAAACTTGACATTTAAATGAAACTAATGGTCATAAAACTCATTAAATAGCATAACTAGATTATACAACCCATTACTATATTTTTAACTCCCCAAATGTATTAATTGGAAAATTCTAGTTTGCAAACTTGCCCGATTTCGATACTTTTAAGCAAAATTTCACAATATCATAACTAAACTTGAGTTTGCATGAATTAATGTATTAAAATACAATTCATGATGATAATAATATAATGAAATCATAATTTAGATTTTAAATCTCATTTATTTAAGAATTTCCAAATTCTAGTTAGCAAAAATAGCATTTTTATTACCGTTTTTCAATTATCAATAGAAACTTTCATTCCACTAACAAGTTAATATCCTCTTTAAAACCACAATCTAGTGTTACAAAGATTAATTGGAATTTTATCTCATCAATATATACAACTTATAGAAATCTAGTTTGCAAAAATACTTAATTTAAACCAATTGGAATGAACAAATTATAATTCAACAACCATGCAAGATTTTCCACTTCTAAAAATATTAAACTAGTTATTATAACCCTACTTAATTAATAAAAATCATAACTTAATTTTATAACCCTAACTTGAATTTTTAAAACCTGAAGATAGAAATTATTTATTAAATCTAATTATGCTTAAATGAAACATCTAATAACAATAATTCAAAAGAAGAAGATTTATACCTCCACAATATGAAATCCAAACATGAAAATAAGCCTCCAAAATGAATGCTTTCCATCTCCAAAATCCATGTAAAGATGAGCAAAGAATAGAGGGTAGGAATTTATTAGGATTTTGTGGAATTTTTATTGAATTTTTGATGAATTTTTGATGGTTTTTGTAATAAAAATCAAGTGGGGAAAAGGGGGGCTGCCAAGGGGAGGAGGCCGGCCATGTGAGGAGGAGGGAGAGGAGAGTGAGAAAAGTGAAGAAAAGTGTAGAAACTTCACCCCAAAATGTCACCTTCTTTATGTCTTTTCAACATTTTAATTAATTTTAACCATTTCACTTCTAAACAATTAATGAAAATTCTAGAAACATGGAAAAATTTGAAAATAAATTTTGCATGATACAAACTAGATTCTAATATGCAATGGTTCATTTTTACAAATTAAACCAATTCAAATTTGTAATTTACACAAATTTAGTGTATAAATAAAGCTTATGTTAATATTTAAAATAATTAATTTAGGAAAAATATTTAATTAAACTAAAAATTTATAAGTGACTAAATAAACACCATTTACTAGTAATTACATAATTAAAATATGTATTTTTAAATTTATAATGAAAAATAATTACGGTTTAGTTTTACGAAAAATACGTTTTACTTTACCGAAAATTATAAAATTCACTTAAACGATTTATTTATTTAAATATTTTTAAAACGTTACAATCTTCCCCCCTTTAAGAAATTCGGTCCCCGAATTTAAATTAAAACTCCCCCCAATTACTAAAACATTTAGCCAAAACACTCAAATCGTCGGGGCTCCGAAATCATCAATACATAACTAAAATCAACTCCGTCAAGCATAACGCAATCATCGGAGTTATAGCGAAAATAAAATATCAAAACTCAATACGAAAACCAACATAATATATATCAAAACTATAACTTATATATAGTGCGCATCGTGATAAAATCGTCCAGACATCTGGATAAAGAAGCATGCAAAAACCCCTTTTGAAAATCGCCGTGTGACGCACGTGTCACGGCATAAGTAGCGGACGCTTATTTTAAAAAAAATAGCTATATATATATCTCTTATTTAACATACACGTCCCGCCTGGTTACTAAATCAAATAGTAATGATTATAAAAACATACTGCTTAAACTGAAATCAATCCCAATCACATCATAAAAATATCATGTGCGTCCGGTGCGTACTGAAATCGAAACCAAATACAGATACCACGAATACACACAAAAACAAAACTAAGTGCAACAGGTGTGCACCAAAAACATCTGTCAAGTGCAACGGGCGTGCACGACTCAATATCAGGTGCATCTAATCTGCACAAATGTGTGCACAAAATCGCATCAAGTGCGCCAAGTGTGCGCAAGAATCTCAATCAGGTGCACATGGTGCACGAAATCATACACCGAATATCAAAATCGAAATCACAGTACGAAAGTGCATGAAAACTAGGTCGAAGCATATATCAAAATCATGTGTAACCATATGCACGAAATCAAATCAAAATCTCAAAATGTATTAAAACCAAATCAAGTGCACTGGGTATGTACTAAACAACATCAATACAACTGATATATGAAACACAGATAGAATGTAATGAAGGTACACATAAGAAATACCAATCGTAGAACAAAGTCCTCAAAATACCAAAATCCAATCAACGAAAATATGAAATTCAAATCACCAAATCACAAACGTAAACACTATCGTCAATGTGCGCCTCTTTCCCCCTTTCCTCTGGTGTCGACTGCTTCGAACTTGTCTCTTCATAGGTGTGCTGACTACGCTACCAACGGCAATACTCATGTCTAGAGTCTCCCACGTAGTCGATCCCTTCACCTGATATCCGGACTACATTAAACTTTTCGATCGATCCATCAAAATCCCATAATTCTCCGAGAGTTCAACACTCAAGTACAGTTTAAAAATATCCGGTACATACCCCAACATCGATGGTCCAGCCGTAGAAGGGCAAACCCAAGCCTCACTAATGGCACCACGGAACTGCCGTAAACCCTAAGGTCCAAGGGCGTTCTCGTGGTCATTATGTCGAGTTAGGGTTTTATTCTTCTAGAGGGTCCATAGAAATACCTGCGTGTTCTTCCGAATACCTTAAACTTGGGAAAATGGGTTTCTGACAATCGTTCGAATCCTTTAACTTCGTCTGGACGGCATGTGAATACCCTTCGTCCGCACGCTAAACAATGCTTCACTCCTCAAGAATAACCAATACCCTAATGGTTATCGCACTCGAGCCGCAGCTCCCCCTGCCCGTGCGCCCGTGGTAACAGAAACCACCCTCCGATATCGATGAAGATAGATCAAAGGAACGAATGAAATGCGGTGCAAAGAAATATACATCCTAAGGCTACTTAAGAAGAGTAGCGTATCGTAAGTATACCGCGGATCATACCCACGGTACGTGTAAGTGCACGGCGGCGCCCCGGCCGTCAATCCGACGGCCAAATGCGGAAACGGTGATAAACTTTAATTTTGCGAACTTAGCAAACCGGCACCACCGCGCACTAAACCCCGGATCGGGCCATTAAACTAGTTCTAGCAAAGAACAAGATAGGGAAGAGATATACCGAATGATCCGAGTCCTCCGGTCTTCATCTCCACTCCGATCTCCTCGCGGAAACTCCGGTCGTCGCCTCCTCGCCGGAAGGGCACCACATCGCCTGTGTCTTTTACGGGCTCCCACCTCAATACCGAGGCAACTCGGGCATGAAGCCGGCAAGTCGACATGCCCAAGATATGCTGTAGAATGTGTAGTTTAGAGGCTATGTCTCACTTTGGGGTTATGTTGCCTTTGAAAGATGATGGAGGGATCAAGAAGAAAAATGGTGCTTGCATTTTTCTAGCATCAAATGAGATCAAGAATGCCACAAGCTCAAAAATGAAATTCTCTCATTCCCCTCACTCAAGTGGCCGACCTATATCATTGAAAATGGTGGAGGGAAGGGATTTTGTAGCATGAAGGGAGGTGATGGTAGGAGAAGAGAAAAGGGTGACCATAAACAAACATCAACCATAACCAATCCACATCAAACCCATACCCTCCCTTAACTTAATTAATGCAAGTGATGGAAGAAAGAATGGTATCAAAAAGATGCTATCATAATAAATCCATATGCAAGAAAACCCCTCCACAAATGTTATTTGCAAACTTGCAAATAACCCCCCTCCATCGGAAAAGTCCGGCCGGGAAAGAACAAAGGAAAACCGGCCGGAACGGAATGCAAACTGGCAACTCCAGAAAACTGGTCCCGTAATAAATTACAGGAAAACCCCGATACTGTGCATACACACCCGCATCTGTATTCCGTCCGGATACAAATGCAAAGAGACAAAATCTACACTGTACTAAACTAGGATCCGGCTTAAACCAAAGCCGGCTAGTAATGTTCGTCCGATCCTGATCCGTGCAATACCGCACGTATCTGATCGAACCCTGCCATATATCCATACGGCCTCTAATACAAACCGTCCGATCCTGATCCGTGCAATACCGCACGTATCTGATCGGACCCTGCCATATCTCCATACGGCCTCTACAGCGTTTCGCCCGAAAACTTGAGTAACTGAAGGTGTGGTGGACTCTAAAGACTCGTCAATACTATGGCTGTGGATTTAACCACTAGCACGTCAGAGGTATAAGCCAATACGTAACGGGCCACCAGCTATTGACTAAAAGGGACGTCGATGAGCGAACTCATCCTGACACCCTACTGAGCCTGTCAGTAACAATATCCGTACAGTCCGGTCCGTTCGTCTATGAGCATCGCATGTCGGGCCTAGGGGGTTGGTAAAAGTCAGACCCCTAAAAGCGGTACAAGTCGTGTCGGAGTGTAGCCCAGAACACCCTGAGATACTACTGGAATACCTACCAGTAAATCTCCTGCCTTGGCCAAGGAATTCGTGTAATGGCTCTCCTAGACACAGCGCGACCTCACCCCCAATACCGGGAGAGACGAACCCCTGAAGATCCGCTCACTGCCTCCATGTGGCTCGGGACTGTACCCAACTAAAACCTGTTTGCACGACTCCTTTGAGCCGTGGTAGGGTAGTAATCAAAGCACAGTGGGAACTCACACGAGACAAATGACGATCCTCAGGTCGATGAACTAACCTGTACACATGTTACCAGGGAACTGCTATCTGACGTCAGGTATAAGACCAACTAGCATGTTCCCGGCGAGTCCTGTCCGGTGTACTCATAACCCAATGAGCACCTGTATACATCTTAGGTGAACCAACTGACACCAGTGGCTTGTGAGACCGGCCACTGCCCCTCGTCGGGGTCTCGACTGTATACACTAGTCTACTCTGGAGAATCGATGCCCTGTCTCGAAACTCCCACGACTAGGGACCTTTTAAGGATGTGCTTATAGACTCCAGCTCTCACTTATATGATCGCCCTCATACTGCTGGCAGTCAAGCAAGAATCCTAGGGGCTCTATCAACGTGCAATAGTGACCTGTCAGGTCACCTAAAGCAGTACACGATGATAAAGGTAAACCAGATAGCATACTATCATCTCGAGTAAGACTGTTTTACCGGGATAGGTCCTCCCTCAATCATTGCAATCACGTGCCTGTGATCCAATAATTGACTCTGAGGGCACTATTTCCAACAATCTCCCACTTGCACTCAAGGCTAATTATTGCGATGTCGCATACTCACAGCCCGTATGATACCGAACACCCAACTCCTCTACTAGTCAGTCTCATAAAGCCTGTTTGCGAAACTCTTGCGTTCGAGGAATAGCCTCAGTGAGTGGATCCGCCCTGAAGTTTCTTTCTATGTCTCTCTCTATATCTCAAGTTCGCGGAGAATACCATCTCCCGAAATGAGCAATACCTGTCTTAGAATGTCTGGATGTCTGATGGGACCTAGCTCATAAATGAACTCCAAATCCAAACTACTCGGACTGTATCGTCAACTGAACTTAATCAGTATCCTGCGCCATGCCTCCCTCAGTATTGCCTTGGATCACCTGTCCAGAATATTGCCCCTCGTCAGAAGGAAAAACTATAACTCTGACAACCTCCTTGTCGTCCATGTCACCTTGGAAGCCTGGAATGATAACTATCTCCCAAATGAGGCTGTCGTTATCATATCCCTAGAATATCCACTTATGTTCTAAAACTGCTTCCGACTGTTTCTCCAGGATTGGATCAATGTCAACTTATTGCATCTAATGCAAGAACAACATCTGGTGTGGTACTTGACATCTCATGATTGACTCAATTGCCTAAGCAAGTGATCTGCCAATCATGCACATCCCTCTCTACTTTAGTCTATAAGACACCTTTAGAGAGGGTGCCTCTATTACCTGCAGGTACACTACCGTGCCAGGAGTCGTCCATTCTAAATACTCTTAGAATGCTGTCAAAGTACCCTGATTGGGAAACCACCCAAATCTAGATCTAAAACTATAGATCTAGTAACCAGTATGTTTGATTTAATGTCCAAGTCCCATGTGGAGAAACCACCGTGTGACAACCAAAGTATAACCGATCGTAGTATAGGAATGTCACTTCCTACTTTGTGTATGTCATCCAAAACCCGGATATCACACCCTACTACCTTCTCAACAGATCCATCCCCTATTCTGATGACGTCAAACCCATGACTGTCATATCAGAAATAGATGATCTATCTCCGCTTTATCTGCTTTAGTCTATAAATAGACATAAGCCAGATTCCACCAATGCTTCCGCTGCTCCCACTGACTACGACAACCCTCTGGCAGAGTCATATAGACGTGCACTTCTAAATCTAGTTTAGAACGACGCTATACTCATCTTCCTGCCGGGTCTCGCAGCCTGGAACAACAACAATGGCAAGTGTGGGTAAACAAGAACTTCCCTGTCACCGTCCTTGAGGCTACCGGAGTACCTCTCGGGTGCCTGAAGTTACCCACCTTATCTGCGGGGTGGCCAATGGAATGTCAAATCAGATTGAATCTTTAGGTTCCTTATCAAATCTTCAGTAATCGTTTGCGGTTCTGGAATCACTTCCAGTTCTACCATACTCCCACTACTGTTTTTGAAAAAATCCATTTTTAATAAAACTGTGGCGAGTCCAGAACAATATTTCTATTGATCTGCCAGATGGTAGAAAGTCAACCCTCGTCATAGCCTGGGTCAACCCTCAAACAGCCATTACAGAAACGTGCCTTGAGTTATCCAGAGTCTGGTTTTAATCATAAGCCGGACAACTCCCCGTACCTTAACAATGTTAAGATATGAACTGTTCTACATCCAATATAGAACCAGAGGCACTGATTTAATTTAACCAGATTCAAATCATGCAGCTGTCTCCAGTGCATGTCAACTAAATGGAGAGAGGCCGATCAGCGTTACTCAACTTAGGAATGCTTCCAATTATGAGTAACCTGAAAAAGAAGCAATTTCTCTTTATCATTACTATCAACTGAATACCATACACGAGTATCTACATCTTCGATCACTTTGAAGAATCCCGATACTTGCTACACCTGGTTCTCTACTCTATTCAAATACCTATAACTCCTCAAAACTTAGACCCTGTGTTTCTACGAAACACATGTCTAAGAACTAGAGAAGTTAAAGGTAAACAGAATATAGTATGAGGACCAACCCCTCTGTCCTAATGGACACTGGACAACATACAATACTCTGTATAAGTCCGCTGAGTCTAACAACTCTTTCACTGTGTGTTGTAGGTTGAAAACTGTACTTATGGTTAAGAAGAATTACACCGCTGTTTAATGCTCCTTACCTAACCATCCACTGATATAGGTAAATGTCATCGACATAATATCAAAAGGTATATCTCACTCTATGAAAATAGACGTATAGATATATCAATTTGAAATTGGTGCATAAAAGCGGATATTCAAAACCAAATATTTGCCGACCGGCAAACAGCCCAGGTGATTTCCTCAAATATCACCGATTACAATGAATCCCGATATAATGAGGATGATCACCCAATTCCCAATAACCTACTCCCACTCATCATCTGTAAAACCATACAGATGTGAGAATCAAACCTGGTAAATACATACCCTGGAGCAAGTGTCTAATCAGGAAATCAGTTTTCTTTTAACAGTACACAGTTGAACTGAAACATTAAAATGTTTCGATAGGGTATCCTGGTATTCCTAGTAATGCCTCTTCCATTATCCAGATTCACGACTATAACCGTATAATTCTTTGCCACCTCTCCAAATCCCTTTATATGTCTTTAGTCATTACCTTCCGCACACCCCTTAGGCCAAATGGTTTTCTTCCTTCCCTACCGTTCGGCACCAGCCTATGGTTTGGAAGAAGACTATCCAATAAGCATAATGGGTGTACTGTCCTAGTCCTAGGAGCACTCGCAATGCGAGAGTAGGTGAAGATAAAAGACAACCGAATAAACCTTATTCCTATTTCTCCTGAACCAGAATCCATCCCCGAACTGGAACAAGTTCCTTTCGAGTTCGTATATAACCATACGATGGAGTATTCAATAAACTGTGGATCTTCGTAGTGATACGGAGTGTCTTGGAGAAATACAAAGGTGATTTAGGATTGGCTAAGAAATACTTGGTTTGGTCGTGAATATCAGTCGCAATTTACTTTGCCCTCTTACTAATCCCTTGCTTTGTCTTAATCTTAATACCTTCTGCACACCATCGTTATGCTAATTGGTTTTCTTCATTCCCTACCGGTCAGCACCAGCCTAAGGTTTGGAAGAAGACTATCCAATTTGCGTAATAGGTGTACTATCTCCTAAACCAAGGAGTACTCGCAATGTGAGAGAAGGTAAAAGGAAAAGACAACTGAATAATCCTATCCGTTTTCTCCAGAACCGGAAACCATCCTCGAATAAATTCCTTCGAGTTCGTATCTAACCATACGATGGTTTTGTCCAATGGAAGTGGATGTTCGTAGTAATACGGGGTGTCCTGGAGAAAAGGGTACAAGTAGGAGTGGCAATGAGGTCTGCAACTCTGACAATCCAAAAGCCAGTGTAAAGAAGGTTCGGTTAACTTGGTCTCTGAGTCATAGTCTTAGGGTCGGGTCAATGGTCGCTACCAAAGAGAGAGAGAAAAGAAACACTCAGCGTGCACTCTAACCTAGATCAGAATGGTTACCAATTTATCTAATCTGGAAACCTCCCACTGTACCTCAAATTCTCCTCCAAACCTGAAAGAAGAATTAGTCGGGGTCACCCGAGAAGTAAACCAACTCATCAGTGGGAATCGGGATCCAACTATCATCGCATGATAACGTGACGGAATCCGCTCACGCTATAACACTCCAGAAGGTATGCGCATATCTGGCAAGTTTCAGTTCTTTTGAAACTCCCAATGTGGATTTTTACCCCATGCTCTTATGACCTTGACTTTGGCCAACAAATCATAAGTCACATGTCAAGTTCTACCCGTCATTCTTCAGGTTAATTTGAATCCACCCGTACCTACCCTTGACTTTGGCCAACAAGGCAGTACGACTGTTCCAAACCAACGCATCTATCTATGCTGCATATGAATACCCAACAGCTACCAAACACTGTGCCTTGACTTTGGCCAACAAACACAGCTTGAATACTATTGACTACCCATATGAAATGACGGAGGGCTACGAATGGTTTCTGGCGAAAACCTTTAACGCAAAGAACTTGATATCGTTGAAGGAACGGATAGCTTTTTGAAAATATAGTGACGAAAACCTTTACTAAAGAGGTCACTTCCGGTGAAGGGATCTCGGCTCTTTCCCCGTAGAATGGGGTGCAGGATATTCCAAATGAATACCACGATGCAAAGCAAAAGTAATCGGCTATAGTGAAGTTAATGCCCTGACGCAAACATCTGTCCAAGGGGTCACTCCCGGTGAAGGGATCTCGGCCCTTGCCTCATCGACTGAGGTGCTGGATATTCATAACCGAATATCACTATGCAAAACAAAAGAGAACGTCCTTGCAATAACAGCTTTTTGAAAAGTGTTCCAACAACATCAGAATAGGTTTGTTTATCTTGCATTGATTCGAATCAATGCAGTCCCATCAATTGATCACACCACAAAGAACGAAAATATACTGACGTACGTATATGCCATCCGCATTCGCCACTGGGTCTCGTCATCACCCGTTAGGTTAGCTAACTAACGGCAGAGCGGGGACTGGACTAGCGCGGATGAAAAACATATACAACATCTACTAATATATATACCAATATATAGTATTTCGCTCAAGGCGTGAATAAAATGCAACATCACAGAAATGTACAGCATCACAGAACAATACAGATATCTGGGATCCCCGGGTTTCACAGAGCCACTACTGAAAACCCGACGTTCCCCTGGTCTTGTGGATAGCCTGTGCAATGAAATCCTAGACCCCTACGGGCGCGGCAAGTTACCCGCCAAAACCTGAAGCGAGGCAGCCCCTTTCAGCACCGTGAATGGACCACCCAGCACTTCACGGAATCCGGTAACTTGGGCACCCCTCCTGGGTCAACCTGTACCCCCTACGAGTGCGGCGAATAGCCCGCCAATTCCAAACTGAAGCCCCCTCCGTCTCAATGCCCTGAGATGCGGGCCCGTTGCCCTCTAGAACCCGGCTATCCGTGCACCCCTCCGCGGGGTAACCCTAGTACAGAAAGTAAAATATACATACAACGGGTACATCGACCGCAACCTGGTCTTGCCCCAAAAGAATAATACAATCAGGCAGTGACGGCAGTCCACATGTCGGACGCTCGCCCCGCAATAACAAATGTACATGATATAACAGAAACTGTACTAGCATTGCATCCAGGCTATCCCCCACGACCGATCCGCAACAACACAGCAAAACACAGAACATCAACGTGAAAATCACGTTCGCAAATCCGTCTAACCGGGCTATAGCAGTTAGACCGGATTTACCGATCGAGTGACATTCACGGTCGCAGATATAATGTAAAAACTATGAAATAATGTGTTTAAAATATCCGATCGATCAAAAATTAACAAGTGGGCCCCCAAGCAATACTGTAGCACTCACAGAAAATCTGGGCCCAATTTTAATATTCCAAAACCCCTATTTTTAGCCCACAAGCCCACTGCAAAAAAATGATGACATGATCCCTCAACCATGCGGCGGATCCGCGGCCTCCAGAGTGGTAATGGCCGCGGATCCGCGGTCGTACGGAGGGATCGTGTTGTCGAATTTTTCCAGTGTTCTTAGAACTCGCTGCACATCATTCTGAGACAACCTGAAAAATTTTTAGAGACCAAAAAATTTCAACAGAAAACTGATGTGAACAAAAATGCAAGTTTTGGAATTTTGGTCGATCGGAAATGTAAAACACATCAAACGAAGCTAGACGAAGTTAATGGCGAGGCTCTGATACCACTGTAAGTGCACGGCGGCGCCCCGGCCGTCAATCCGACGGCCAAATGCGGAAACGGTGATAAACTTTAATTTTGCGAACTTAGCAAACCGGCACCACCGCGCACTAAACCCCGGATCGGGCCATTAAACTAGTTCTAGCAAAGAACAAGATAGGGAAGAGATATACCGAATGATCCGAGTCCTCCGGTCTTCATCTCCACTCCGATCTCCTCGCGGAAACTCCGGTCGTCGCCTCCTCGCCGGAAGGGCACCACATCGCCTGTGTCTTTTACGGGCTCCCACCTCAATACCGAGGCAACTCGGGCATGAAGCCGGCAAGTCGACATGCCCAAGATATGCTGTAGAATGTGTAGTGTAGAGGCTATGTCTCACTTTGGGGTTATGTTGCCTTTGAAAGAT
The DNA here is from genome assembly GCA_030015575.1 of Agapanthus africanus. Classification (NCBI taxonomy): domain Eukaryota; kingdom Viridiplantae; phylum Streptophyta; class Magnoliopsida; order Asparagales; family Amaryllidaceae; genus Agapanthus; species Agapanthus africanus. The sequence continues at coordinate 366,062,265 of JASDDO010000029.1, forward strand.
GATGGAGGAATCAAGAAGAAAAATGGTGCTTGCATTTTTCTAGCATCAAATGAGATCAAGAATGCCACAAGCTCAAAAATGAAATTCTCTCATTCCCCTCACTCAAGTGGCCGGCCTATATCATTGAGAATGGTGGAGGGAAGGGATTTTGTAGCATGAAGGGAGGTGATGGTAGGAGAAGAGAAAAGGGTGACCATAAACAAACATCAACCATAACCAATCCACATCAAACCCATACCCTCCCTTAACTTAATTAATGCAAGTGATGGAAGAAAGAATGGTATCAAAAAGATGCTATCATAATAAATCCATATGCAAGAAAACCCCTCCACAAATGTTATTTGCAAACTTGCAAATAACCCCCCTCCATCGGAAAAGTCCGGCCGGGAAAGAACAAAGGAAAACCGGCCGGAACGGAATGCAAACTGGCAACTCCAGAAAACTGGTCCCGTAATAAATTACAGGAAAACCCCGATACTGTGCATACACACCCGCATCTGTATTCTGTCCGGATACAAATGCAAAGAGACAAAATCTACACTGTACTAAACTAGGATCCGGCTTAAACCAAAGCCGGCTAGTAATGATCGTCCGATCCTGATCCGTGCAATACCGCACGTATCTGATCGAACCCTGCCATATATCCATACGGCCTCTAGTACAAACCGTCCGATCCTGATCCGTGCAATACCGCACGTATCTGATCGGACCCTGCCATATCTCCATACGGCCTCTACAGCGTTTCGCCCGAAAACTTGAGTAACTGAAGGTGTGGTGGACTCTAAAGACTCGTCAATACTATGGCTGTGGATTTAACCACTAGCACGTCAGAGGTATAAGCCAATACGTAACGGGCCACCAGCTATTGACTAAAAGGGACGTCGATGAGCGAACTCATCCTGACACCCTACTGAGCCTGTCAGTAACAATATCCGTACAGTCCGGTCCGTTCGTCTATGAGCATCGCATGTCGGGCCTAGGGGGTTGGTAAAAGTTAGACCCCTAAAAGCGGTACAAGTCGTGTCGGAGTGTAGCCCAGAACACCCTGAGATACTACTGGAATACCTACCAGTAAATCTCCTGCCTTAACCAAGGACTTCGTGTAATGGCTCTCCTAGACACAGCGCGACCTCACCCCCAATACCGGGAGAGACGAACCCCTGAAGATCCGCTCACTGCCTCCATGTGGCTCGGGACTGTACCCAACTAAAACCTGTTTGCACGACTCCTTTGAGCCGTGGTAGGGTAGTAATCAAAGCACAGTGGGAACTCACACGAGACAAATGACGATCCTCAGGTCGATGAACTAACCTGTACACATGTCACCAGGGAACTGCTATCTGACGTCAGGTATAAGACCAACTAGCATGTTCCCGGCGAGTCCTGTCCGGTGTACTCATAACCCAATGAGCACCTGTATACATCTTAGGTGAACCAACTGACACCAGTGGCTTGTGAGACCGGCCACCGCCCCTCGTCGGGGTCTCGACTGTATACACTAGTCTACTCTGGAGAATCGATGCCCTGTCTCGAAACTCCCACGACTAGGGACCTTTTAAGGATGTGCTTATAGACTCCAGCTCTCACTTATATGATCGCCCTCATACTGCTGGCAGTCAAGCAAGAATCCTAGGGGCTCTATCAACGTGCAATAGTGACCTGTCAGGTCACCTAAAGCAGTACACGATGATAAAGGTAAACCAGATAGCATACTATCATCTCGAGTAAGACTGTTTTACCGGGATAGGTCCTCCCTCAATCATTGCAATCACGTGCCTGTGATCCAATAATTGACTCTGAGGGCACTATTTCCAACAGTACGTCACTCAACCTAAGTCGTCTACTCCATCAACCAAGGGTCACCTAGACTTATACAAGGTTAAACCCAGAGCTCTGATACCAACGTTGTCACGACCCGAAAGTACGGAACGTGACCGGCACTTAGATTACGAAGCGTCTAGAGGCGCAACGTAACCTAAGTAAGCCGAAGCCCAGAAATCTAAACCATAAAAGAAGAAGAAGAAGGAAAACATGTAGAAAACAAGTTTAAAAGCACCATCCAATTTTCTCAAAAAATTCGGCAGAGTCTCCTTTGTAAAAACTGGCCCCAAACGGGTACAACAAGTATAAATACATATAAACAATAAAAAGCATCCCCAAACGGGATCTAGCTCTACGCCAAAAGGCGGAAACAACCACACCAATGCACAATAGTATACAACGCCAAAGGGCGAGGCTCAAAACTGAAAAGAAAACAAATTCACTAGATATCATAATAATACAAGCGCGACTCTAAGGTCGAAATAAATAACTGGTCCAGTACACTATCAAGTAATACAAGTTTGGTTGATGGAGCTTACTAGATACAAATGAAGTAATAAAAGTACAACGGCGGTCCAGATAAAAATGAACCAACCTACCGTGCAAATCACCCGGAATGAAACGATGTGCCGGCAAACTGCCAAGGAACCCTGTACATCAACCTGTAATAAAATTTGGCACAACGGGGGTGAGTTGCCAACTCGTGAGTAGAAGATATCTGCGAAAAGAAATCGAATGCACGACGCTGTCCTAGGTCATAATAATATACTAATATACTACTAGTCATCAAGTAAAGGCAGAATAATAAGCTACGTGTAAGTGCAAAAGCTCCGTGCTCGTGTCAGTGCCTCATATAGTACTATGTCATGAGAACGAGTATGCATGCACCATGAATGTAAAATAACCAATCCTAAAATCTATATATATCTGTATAAGAAATCTTTAGCTTTTATCATGGTAAAATGTGTATAGAAATCTGAAATATCAACGATGAAATCCATGGAAATCCGTGTCAAGCATCGACACAAAACATGTAAATCTCAAGTCTCAATACCTCATAATCTCAATGTCTCATAGTCTCAATATCTCGGGCTCCGTCAGTCCGGATCGGCCCATATCATCAAATCTCATGACAACGGTCGGTATCCTCCGGATATCCGCCGTGCCAGACATCACCGGTAGGTAGTCCTCTCCTGCCAGGCTCATCGTCTACAACTCGATTTTCTTGCCCCGGGGTACCATACCGGGCCCATCATGTACCCGAGACGGTTCATCCACTCCTCGAATCGGGTCTCGAAATCCAACAGAAAACATGAAATCTCATGGTGGACGACACATACATCACGAGAAAATCGCATCTTATGTTTTAAAAAGAGAGGGGAAGAGAGAGAGAAGTTTTTATATATTCTTGCGGTTTTCCCCAAAATCCAGAAATCTCATAGAAATCCAAAATCCCAAAATCATGAGTAAGTATATGATAAGTGTCGGTATATGCCCCATAATACTGCATGATAACATGAAAATGTGAATGCATGAAATGTCTAAGTAATAAATGCTATGTCTATACTAACACCAGAGAGAGTAATCACAATATTATATCGATCTAGCTGTTAGCTGATTCTATCAATAAAAGATAATATGATCTAAAGTGTACGTGACATAGCAATTACCGATGATGATGTGTGTGAGCCGGCAAATAAGTGTGCGTGGAATATGCGCATCATCGGTAATGGTGCTGGTGTCCTAAAAGGCAGAGTTTTATACTGATTATAGAAACATATGTATGAACATGCAACATTATGATTACGGTATGAATGTAAAGACGGATGTGTAATAACCACTCATCTGCGATATACAAGTACAACTACCACAATATGACTCGAACCTAAACTAGTGTCCATCTAACCTCCTAAGGAACTGAACCTAAGAAACTAGTCGATAAGAAATAGGAGTACACCTAAAGTCTGAGTCCATATCTGTAATAGTCAGCGATCCAGCCTCAATAGCGTCACGTACGTAGTACGACTTCCTCGAAACAAGAGTGCGGATCAATCATCACATCCATACCTCGTACGGTAAAACCCATCGTACGGCATCCCAATATCGGGGTACAGGTCAAGTATCACCTACGTGTCTCATCATTCATATAATATCATCATCAACTCATTTCAAGATCAAGGTGCTATACTGTAATCGCATACATCAATCATATATCATTGCCAGCATAAATATACATAGTTAATTTATCCTCATAAATATCATGTATATGCATCATATTGTGATTAAGTCACACTTAAATCATATCGTAATCATGTCACACCTATATGATATCTTAATCAAGTTACACATATATATCATATCAAAATCAAGTCACACCTATATTATGTCGTAATCAGGTCACACATATATCATATCAGAATTTCAGGCACAGGTTATGGTCCGGGTTCTATTTTAGAGTCCCATATACTTCAATATCATCACCATCCTTTATTATTGTTCATGTATACAAATCCATTATCTCATTTTCTAATGATCCGCTAACATCAAAACACGACTTTATAGCCAAGAATTACGGCATCAGCACAGTTATATTGTTTCCTCCCCGTGTATCATATCACATCCTTGTATCACATATACGTATTGTGTATATATATATACCTACACCTAGTCCTACATATATATATACATACACGTATACACCACGTCGAGTCTTAGTGTGTGCGTGTGTGTATCTACCTGAAACCTACGAATCTCTTCAAAGGTATTCATTCTCTGGTAAGGTCTTTCTAAATCAATCTAGTCCAACCCAGGGTCATTATTAGGGTCCTACTCATCGAAATTCTAAGGCCACGTCAGGTTTCCTAATGACAATAAGTACTATTCCTATTCTACGTTCGCGGGGGTGCTAAACGCCATCCACCCGACTTCCCCCATAGATATACATCTACTCACTTGGTCCTTGTCTGCCGAAGACGATGTCGCCTTCCTCTTCTTCCTTGTCCGAAGTCCACGCGAGGGGTACCTATACGCAAACATGTATAATATCGTAAACTGAATCACGGAAAAAAATCAAAACGACGCACGGAACGCTCATAGGTTAAAACCTATGTCCCGCTCATGCAAAAGGACCAAATATCGCTCGATATCGGCGTACAAACGCCGATTGATCGAGATAAACATCAACAAACAATTTGTAGTTTAAAAACTCGTTGCTTATAATATAAAACATGATTTAATCCATCAAAACCCTAAAAATCAATCAAATCGTCCGATTTCGAAAAACCCGAAAACGCCAATTTACCGTTTTACTTCAAAACTTGACATTTAAATGAAACTAATGGTCATAAAACTTATTAAATAGCATAACTAGATTATACAACCCATTACTATATTTTTAACTCCCCAAATGTATTAATTGGAAAATTCTAGTTTGCAAACTTGCCCGATTTCGATACTTTTAAGCAAAATTTCACAATATCACAACTAAACTTGAGTTTGCATGAATTAATGTATTAAACTACAATTCATGATGATAATAATATAATGAAATCATAATTTAGATTTTAAACCTCATTTATTTAAGAATTTCCAAATTCTAGTTAGCAAAAATAGCATTTTTATTACCGTTTTTCAATTATCAATAGAAACTAGTAACCAATTTAAGTTTTTCATTCCACTAACAAGTTAATATCCTCTTTAAAACCACAATCTAGTGTTACAAAGATTAATTGAAATTTTATCTCATCAATATATACAACTTATAGAAATCTAGTTTGCAAAAATACTTAATTTAAACCAATTGGAATGAACAAATTATAATTCAACAACCATACAAAATTTTCCACTTCTAAAAATGTTAAATTAGTTATTATAACCCTACTTAATTAATAAAAATCATAACTTAATTTTATAACCCTAACTTGAATTTTTAAAACCTGAAGATAGAAATTATTTATTAAATCTAATTATGCTTAAATGAAACATCTAATAACAATAATTCAAAAGAAGAAGATTTATACCTCCACAATATGAAATCCAAACATGAAAATAAGCCTCCAAAATGAATGCTTTCCATCTCCAAAATCCATGTAAAGATGAGCAAAGAATAGAGGGTAGGAATTTATTAGGATTTTGTGGAATTTTTATTGAATTTTTGATGAATTTTTGATGGTTTTTGTAATAAAAATCAAGTGGGGAAAAGGGGGGCTGCCAAGGGGAGGAGGCCGGCCATGTGAGGAGGAGGGAGAGGAGAGCGAGAAAAGTGAAGAAAAGTGTAGAAACTTCACCCCAAAATGTCACCTTCTTTATGTCTTTTCAACATTTTAATTAATTTTAACCATTTCACTTCTAAAAAATTAATGAAAATTCTAGAAACATGGAAAAATTTGCAAATAAATTTTGCATGATACACACTAGATTCTAATATGCAATGGTTCATTTTTACAAATTAAACCTATTCAAATTTGTAATTTACACAAATTTAGTGTATAAATAAAGCTTATGTTAATATTTAAAATAATTAATTTAAAATATTTAATTAAACTAAAAATTTATAAGTGACTAAATAAACACCATTTACTAGTAATTACATAATTAAAATAGGTATTTTTAAATTTATAATGAAAAATAATTACGGTTTAGTTTTACGAAAAATACGTTTTACTTTACCGAAAATCATAAAATTCACTTAAACGATTTTATTTATTTAATTATTTTTAAAACGTTACAAACGTTCCCTAGCGCTGTATAACAAGCGGGTTTGGTTAATACATCCGTATTATTATCTTGATTAAGGCGTGACATAATCTTAACCAGGAGAGAGATAGAAGAAAACACTTAGCGTATGCTCTTGCAAGATTAGATTGGTTATTAATATATCTAATCAGGATGTCTCCCACTGTTTTAGTCAAATTTTCCTTCAAACCCTAAAAGGAAAGACTAGCCGGGATTAACTACACTCTACAAGTTCGCCAATCTTTCCGCCAGGTCAGTGTCGGTACTTTGAGGGAGGTTCTCCGCGCTTTCGCACGGACCTAATTAAAATAAACCTCGTTTTCCCAGAGGCATAACCCCGTTGACACCTTTTTAGACACCTACTTGATCGGCTAATTGTAATGTGTAAAACTTTCCCAGGAGTAACTCTTACTCGCAGCGGGTATCGGGATCCAACTATCTCATAGAAGGTATGCAATCTCATTGCAAATTTCAACACTTGAAATTCCCGATAATATTTTACCCCTAACCTCCTATGACCTTGACAAAGGCCAACAAACCATAGGATGCTAGTCAAGTTCAACATGTCATTTCCTGATTGAATTAAACCCACCCGTATGACCCTTGACAAAGGCCAACAAGGTCACACGACTACCCTAACTCAATCACATCGTATGCTTATACAGATAAGCAGTATTCAGCTACCGCACACTATGCCTTGACAAAGTCCAACAAATGCAGCACGAATACTAAATACTTCTTATCTGAAATGACGGAGGGCTACGACAGGTTTTTAAGAAAACCCTTTGCGTAATGAACTTGATATCGTTGTAGAATCGAGTGATTTTAATTGGAATGTTTTTGAGGCCTTTTCTAGTTTTGCTAAAGAGGTCACTCCCGGTGAAAGGATCGTCAGCTCTTTCCTCATCGAATAAGGTGCAAGATATTTCACAAATATCACTATGCAAAGCAAAAACTATAAAAACAATCAAAAGACAAACTGAGTCTGTAGCATCTGCTAGTTTCGCTAAAGAGGTCACTCCTGGTGATGGGATCTCGGCTCTTTCCTTATCGAATAAGGTACTGGATGTTCTACAAGGAACACCGCTATGCAAAGCAAGAACTAGAGCTACCAGTTTTTGAGACAAGTTTCTACGACATCTTTAGGTTTCTTTTAGTTTCATTAATCTCATTAATGAAGTCCTATTTTATTATGCTTCACAAGTATCACATTTGAAACGAAATCTGCAATATAACATATATCTCATATATATAATATAAACATTCGTCTCAGGCAGTAATACGATCTCATCACAGAACATTGCAGCAGAAAATAACATGTGAAATATTGGATATACCAGGACGTCCGTGTTTTATATCGAGCCTGCATAAAACACGGATTCCATGGTCGCAATGAATAGCCAAACCCACATTCTTAGACCCCTACGAGAGCGGCAAGCAACACTTCCAATTCTAGGGTTAGGAGACCCGGTCTCGACTCCTCGAGATGGTCTCCCACTGAACCCTAGAACCCGGTTACTTGTGCTCCCCGCCTTGGGTCTACCTAATGCGGAAAAGTAAATAATAAACAATGGTGACATCATCCTCATCCCGGAAGTACCCTAATAAAAGAATATTACATACAATGAATTTTACATGAATGAAAAAGAAAAACTCTTATCTCACATAAAACCCCCAGCTATTCAAAACACGACGATCCAATATAACATATCATAGCAACACATAACATCACATGTCATCAACGTAAGTAAATATGCGTATCCCAATTGTCGTTGATGTATAGCAACGAAACCGGCGATGCACCACATATTATACTTACGGTCGCAGAAAAGAAAGTGTAAAACTACAACAGTTGGAATCCGCAACCTCCTTAGACATCGCATGCCTAACCAAATGAATTCCTTAGACATCGCATGCCTAACAATTATAAACCCCGTATTTTAGTCTCTATATCGAAAACTCTTTTCAATATCAAGTCGGGCAATTCAACAAGATTCCCGACATCCTGATCGAATGCTCGTCGTAAACTTTAGTAGACGGCCGCACCCCCGGATGCCGTCGATGAAGTGCACTAAGGCGGAACACCGCTGCCGCGAGCACCCGAACGGATGCTTTTGGTGACGGGGTTCTCCTACAGTCACTTGGTCGGGGCTATAGGACGCGGCTATCTATTAAGTTTACCCGGCGAGTATCTGCGGACGCTACGTGATTGCGACAGACTTTTGATCACATCAAAATCCCATGGCAACCGATCAAATGAGACTAAACTGCTAGATTTATAACATTCAAATTAGTTATCTCATAACTACTTGTGGATTCCAAATATTGTATCACATTCCAGATAATAGACAATGTTAAACTTTCAGATTGAATAAACAAACACCCAAGATTTCCCTAATAGCTCAACACTTGAGCGGAGTTCAAAAAGTATCCATCACATGCCACAGTACCAATGGTCCAGCCGTAGAAGGGTCAAACCAACGCCTCACATGTGGCAACGCCGTACTGCCCCAAACCCTAAGGTTTAGAGGCGGTTCAGACGGTCACATAATCGAGTTAAGGTTTGTGTTCTTTTAGAGGGTCCACCGCGTTACTTGCATGACTTAGAACGTTCTTTAACTAAGGAAAAATCCAACACTTGGAAATTTTCCGGCAGGGGAAAAGTGAGTTACTGATATCCGTTTAAACTTTTTAACACGTTCTAAATTACCCGGAAAAAGCTTAAACGAAGTTAAACTTTCCGATCGAATCAACGAATACAAAAGATCTCCAGAAAACTCAACACTTGAGTAATATTAAAAATTCCCAAAAGCATCAAGAAATACCTACGGATTTTACTGTAGAAACAGTAAACCCTAATTCTCCTTTTTGGCCGTGGAACCGCCGTGCAAGGCAGGGTATTGCCGCGGTTCCGCGGCGCTTTAAAGGTATTATGGGCTCGTTTTTTCCAGTAATCCTTAGAATTCCCTGCTTAATTTTCTGAGTATTTTTAATACAGAAAAAATCAACATTTTTAGAAATTTCCAGAGAGGGGTGTAAAATAGGATTTCGGGGTTCGATCGGACTTTAAACTTCGTCTACACTTCGCCTAAAACTCTAGCTTGGCTCCGATACCACTGTAGGGTTATTAGGCACTGTCACAAGGGTCTACAAGGCATCAACCATGCCCGATTTCAAATTTAGACGTGCCGAACAACCATAACCAAGATCTTAGACTAGAGATTAGGCAAAACAAAGTATGTAAACAACTTTACATCTAAGAGTTAGGGATTATAACCTTTGTAGTCTATTCCTTCACTTCTAAAGCTCCATATTGAGGTCCCTTCGCTGCGATCATCGAGTACCCGGACTCAAGAGAGGCTCCATGAAGAGAAAGATGCAAGCTTGCTTCCAATCTTCGATAACTAAAGTGATCTACCTTGAAGAAACTCAAACCCAAGCTCTTGCTTTGCTAATCAAGTATTAGCAAAGCAAACACCCTAATCTAAGCGGTTAGAATAGATGAGGATGATGAAGTAGGAATTTAGCTCTTATTTTTTTTCGATTTCTCACTCATTATCATCACTTTGCAAAAAGCTAGAAAGCTTTCTTATCAAAAAGGAAGAAGAAGAAGAAGCAAATCTCTTTGTGATGAATAATGAATCAAGTGTGTGGTTAGAAATTGCAACCATGGGTTAAGTAAGAAGACTTAACCCTTGTAGAGATTTAACTATGGTTAAAGGGTTGGGTTGGGTTAAATAAATATCTTTGCAAAATATCACAAAATATCAAGGTCAAAGTCAAAACTTCAAGAAGCTTCTTGAAAGCTTCATGAAAGCTTAACCCTAATCCAAACCCTAACCATATTTAAACTCCACAAATCATGTTGCATTTATAACCATAACATGTTACAATATTATATATCACACATCCAATATTTATTGTAATAAAATAAAATAATACAATTAACATATATCGCATATATATCAATGTTTTACCCGAGTGAGAAAAAGAATCTTTAAGTGAGCTTATATTAGTTAATGTAATTCAATATATCAAATATATAATTATACATTAAATTATCGAATCAACACTTGATCCGATAATCCGGCTATTTCACAAATAACCGATTAATATAATCTGTATCAGTTCATCGAATCAACACTTAATGCAATGACCCGGCTATATCACATATACCCGGCCGATATCTTATATCGCGAGAATCTAATACGGTATCGCATACACGTATTATTCCCGGTCCCACACATATCACATATGTGCTCCTACTCTGTTTTGCCTGAGCCAGGAAACCTCTGTGTAGGACTCTAAAGAATCGTCAATACGCCGGCAGTAGGTGATGATCATATCAAACACCCACAAGCTGCAAGTGGTCAGCTAAACGTAACAGCCACCCAGGTATTGATCAATCAGAAGATCAACAAGCAAGCCTGTACATTCTCCCGTGAATCCAACCAGTAACACTCCCGTACAGTCCGGTCTCTTCGTCTGATATGTCGCATATCTTGCCTAGGGGTGGTAAACGTCAGACCCCAGTAGCTTGATAAGTCGTGTCGATATAAGGTCCATAACAGTTTGAGAAACTACTGATAACACTTACCAGTAAATCTCAACAACCCTTGCAAGGGATTTCCAGTTATAGCCAATCGAACACAGCGCAACATCAACTCTCTATACCGGGAGAGAAGAAACCCCTCCTATCGCTCATTGCCTCCATGTGATTCGGGACTGTACCCAAAAGCCAATTTTTTGCACGCCCTCTTAGACGTGGTATGATGGAAATCAAAGCACAGTGGGAATCACACAAGACTCTATGACGATCTCGGGTCTACAGACTAACCTGTACCAGTGTGACCAGAGAATTGCCATCTGACGTGAGGTATAATACCATCTGGGAGTTCTCGACGAGTCCGTCCAGTGTACTCAGTCTCCACTGAGCACCCGTATACCTTCTCTGATGTCAAACACCAATGGATATGGGATCATCCATCGCCCATCATATGGGTCAAGAAGCGCATACGCTAGTCTACTCTGGAGTATCGATGCCCTGTCTCGGCACTCCCATGACTAGGAACATTTGAAGGATGTACTTGGTGACTACACTGTCCCCACTAGTATGATCTGCATCATAGTCCTGGTAGTCAAGTACTCATCCTAAGGGCTTTATCAACATGTGACATAGAGACAATCAGAGTACATATTAAGATAAAGTGTAACCAAATAGCATACTATCATGTCGAGCAAGAAATTCCTCCCTATATGTGTCCAAGCATCCACTACAATATACAACGTATGTACAGTAATAGCTTCTAGGGCATACATATAACTAACATTGTGGCTGGCCAAATTTGGTCAAAATTGCCCCAATTTTTGGTGGTGTTCATGTTACATCTCATATAACATTCTGCAGTTGTTTAAAAATTTTTTTGAAGACTTTCTAAATTTGACAAAAACTAAGTTTTCGTATCGGGTGTTTCGGAGTAATTTCGGTTTCGTAATCCTAACAAACATCATCAAATTTTCTAGCATGGCTCTGATACCACCGTAGGGTTTCCTAGCATGGCAGCAAGTTTTCGGGAGGCATCATCAATGCCATATTTAAAAATTTGCCGTTCTAATAAACCCTAACCCTAGAATCGCTACTAGAAAATCCGACGAAACATTATGCAAACACTTTACATCTAAAGTGAACTGGGAATACAAGCTTTGTAGACCGGTCCTTCACTTCAATAGCTCCGTATAGTAGTCCCTCCGCTGCGATCACGAACTCCCGGACTCTAGAGAGGCTCCTATGAAGAAAAGAACAAGCTTGCATCGAAGTCTTCGAGGCTGAAGATGATCTACGTCGAGGAGACATTAACCCAAACTACCCCTTCACTAATTGTGGAATTAGTGAAGCAAATACCCTATACTAAATGGCAAGTAGTAGAGGATGATGAAGTAGGAATTTTGCTCATTTTAGTTTTCATTTTCTCACTCAATTCCATCACTTGATCAAAAGCTAGTGAGCTTTCAAGAGGAAGATAAAGATGATAATGATGAAGTGATGAATGAATAATTCATGTGAGGTTAGAAATGCATCCATGGTGAGTTAATGTCATGCTTAACCCTTGTAGAGACTAAATCATAGCTATGAGTTAAGGGTTGGGTTAACAAATATCTTAAGCTAGACAAACAAGTGGACTTGGTCAATGAAACTTACAAGCTTCTACAAGGTTTGAATCATGACTCATTATCCAAGTGTTTGAATTACTTAAAACAAATAAAACCCTAACTTTAACCTAGCATGGTGTGAGTCTCATACTAACATGCTGCATGTGTAACCTAACATGACACAACAATATATATCACATATATATTTTGTGTGCAAAGAAAACAATTAACATATATCATATATATGTTAAGTGTATCAATTGTGAGAAAAAGAAAAGCTTTAAGTGAGCCAATATTAGTTAATATAATTTAATATATCAAATATATAATTCTACAATAAATTATTAAATCAACACTTGATTTAATAATCCGGCTATAGTGTGTATTACCGACTAATATCAAATGCAACAACTTATCGAATCAATACTTGATCCGATAACCTGGTTATATCACATATAACAGACCAATGTCACAAGTCGCGAGAACAGAATGCGGTATCACATATCGTATTAATCTCGGTCCCGCACATATAACATATATGCTCCTACACCATTTCGCTTGAGCCAAGAAACCTCTGTGTAGGACTCTAAAGACTCGTCAATACGCCGGCAGTAGGTGATGATCATATCAAACACCTATAAGCCACAAGCGGTCTGCTAAACGTAACGGCCACCTGGGTATTGAGCGATCAAAAGATCAACTAGCAAGCCAGCTCGTACTCCTGCTAATCCAATTAGTAACACTACCGTACAGTCCGGTCTCTTCGTCTGATATGTCGCATATCACAGCTTGGGGGTGGTATAACGTCAGACCCTAATAGCCTGATAAGTCATGCCGATACAAGGTCCATAACGGTTCGAGAAACTACTGATAACACTTACCAGTAAATCTCAGCAACCCTGGCCAGGGATTTCATGTTATGGCCAATCGAGCATAGCGCAACATCAACTCCTAATACCGAGAGAGACGAAACCCCTCCTATCGCTCATTGCCTCCATGTGACTCGAGACTGTACCCAAAAACCACCTTTTTGCATGATCTCTTGACCGTGGTATGGTGGAAATCAAAGCACAGTAGGAATCACACAAGACTCTATGACGATTTCGGGTCTACAGAATAACCTTACCAGTGTCACCAGAGAACTGCTATCCGACGATAGGTATAATACCATCTAGGAGTTCTCGGCGAGTCCGTTCAGTGTACCCAGTCTCCACTGAGCATCCGTATACCTTCTATGATGTCAAACACCAATGGATATGGGATCATCCATCGCCCATCACATGGGTCGAGAAGCGTATACGCTAGTCTACTCTGGTGTATCGATGCCCTGTCTCGATACTCCCACGACTAGGAACAATTATAGGGTGTGCTTATGGACTAACCTTGGCCCCACTAGTATGATCTCCATCATAGTCCTAGTAGTCAAGTACACATCTTAAGGGCTTTATCAACATGTGAGAGAGAGACAATAAGTGTACATGTTAAGATAAAGAGCAACCAGATAGCATACTATCATGTTGAGCAAGAAAGTCCTCCCCATATATGTCCAAGCATCCACTACAATATACATCCGATGTACAGTAATGGCCTCTAGGGCATACATATAACTAACACTTTTGAGCCATGGTAGGGTAGTAATCAAAGCAAAGTGAGAACTCAGACAAGACAAATGATGATCTTAGGTCTGTTAGTGTATATGCCCTAGAGGCCATTACTGTATCATACTAGCTTGTATATTACTTAATGGAAGCTTGGGATATTCACAGTTATATAGACAATCTTGCTCAAAATGGTAGTATGCTACTTGGTTTGTCTCTACTTCAATATGTGCATGTGTTTCTTTTAGCATATCGCTCATATACATATTAGTAGAGCCCTTAGGATCTTTGCTTGATTACCAGCGTTGTGATGGCAGTCATACTCGTGGGGGCTGGGTAATCCATAAGCACATCCTTATACAGGTCCCTAGTCGTAGGACTATCGAGACAGGGCATCGATACTCCGGAGTAGACTAGCATATGCGCTTTTCATCCCAGCAGGGGAGATGGTCTGTCCCTCAGCCATCAGTACGTCGTACTGGAGATAGTATACGGGTGCTCGTTAGGTTACGAGTACATTGGACATGACTCATCGGGAATTGTTGGTTGGTATTATACCTATCGTCAGTTATCAGTTCCCAGATGATATGAGTACAGCTTAGTCCGCTGACTTGACACTGTCACTTTGCCTCGAGTGTGTTCCCACTGCACTTTGATTACTACCCTACCACGGCTCAAAGGAGTCGTGCAAACAGGTAGTTTTGGGTGCAGTCCCAAAGCACTTGGAGGCAGTGACGGTTAGACAGGATTCTTCTCTCCCGGTATTTGGGGTTGACATCGCGCTGTGTCCAGGAGAGCCATTACACAAGTAGTCCCTGGCCAGGGCAAGCAAGATATACTGGTAGGTTTCTAGTGTTATTTCAGGGTGTTCTGGGCTACACTCCGACATGACTTGTACCGCTATTAGGGGACTGATGTTTACAGCCCCTAGGCCCGCCATGCGATGTATCAGACGAACAGACCAGACTGTACGGAGACTGTCACATTCAGGCTCAGTAGGAGTTCAGATGGGGTCACCTCGTCAGTCTTCTTATCGGCATCTACCTGGGGATCGTTACGTACAGCTAGTGCCGCTTACGGTCTGTGGTTAAATCCACCGCCAGCGTAGTGTCGAGTCTTTAGAGTCCCACACAGAGAGTTATTCGCCTTTAGGCAAAATGAGTAGAGGTCGCATGGTTTTGCGACAGGGTTCGTTCACATTCGCGCACTTGTGCACGTTTGCTGTCCGGACAGCTTATACTAGCGGGCTTTGGTTTAAGCCGGATCCTAGTATATGATTTGGGATTGGTTTTATCTCATTGTATTCGTGTTCTTCAGATCACGGATACGGGTGCGTATGCACAGTTGACTGAGACAGAGGGAGAGGACCTTGATTAGGGTTGATGACCATTGTCATTTTCTTAACCCTAATGCTTATGTGTGAATTATGATTAATTGATATTAGTTAAATATAATTGTGCATGGTTAAGGTTGTTGACCATTTGACTATATTTGACTTGTTGACCTAGGTTGATATTTTGACTATCATCATTCCATATGAAAGATGCTCTTTGATCCTTGCAAATTACATTTAATGTGAAATGATAATGGCCAAGTATTGATTGACCATAACAATTATCTTGTCTAATTATCTAATTTTCTATAATTCACATATATGAGGAGAATGGTTCATATTATTCTCATTCTATCATTTTAGTTCTCTCCCCTCCTCTTCCTCTCTCTCTAGCTCTCCCCTCTCTTGAGTTGAGAATCTCTAGAGCTTGAGATAAATCATTCTAAAATACTCTCTACTCTTTTCTAAGGTTCTAGGATTAGCACTCCAAGCATCTTAGTTACTTCTAGCTTGAAGTTGAAGCTAAAGGTTGAGGCTCTCGGGTGGATCCTTCTTCGACAAGAGAAGGCGACGAGGAGATCACTTCCATTCACTCCAAGGAGCAAGGAGAGAAGGACTAGAAGCCCTAGGTATAACCTCTTTTCCGAGTAGCTAAACTTTTTAGCTTTGTAGTTAGTTTTTGTTTAGTAAAGATCCTCCTTTTGCTAGTCCATGTTGCCTAGTGTGTTAAAAATCCGATTTTTATACCGTTTCCGCCTCCCCGCAAGCACCGGGGTGGGCAACGTGGACTTACAGTGGTATCAGAGCCTAACTAAACATAAACTAGCTAGTTAGTAAAGTGTATAGAAGTTAGATCGGTAAAAATCGCAAAACTAGTTTTTCAAAACCCTAAGTTTCTGTTGATTTTTTTTCTGCTCTAAAAATAATAAATCATACTTCAAAAATCGGCTCAGGGTTTTGTTAAGAAGCACACCAAAAACGATCCAGTGAACCGTTCAAAGCGCCGCGGTTCCACGGCAAGAACATGCTTCTTGCCGCGGAACCGCGGCGCTTTGAACGGTTCACTGGATCGTTTTTGGTGTGCTCTTGCCGCGGATCCACGGCCGAGTTGACTCGGTTGTGGACCGAGTTTGGTGCAGTATTCTTCTGTTAAGGTTTTGGGATTTTTAAGATATTTTATTTCTGCCCAGATTTTCCAGAAAAAAAATTTGTATTTGGGGTGGCTATAAATCCGTATTTTTTGATCGAACTTCCCTATACTTTGACTAATGGGTTATATCTGTGATGTTTAATGTGTATTGAACGTCTGCTAATCGCTATACGTCGATTAGTGGAGGTTATACATATCTGTGATCTGTAATGCTTGTTGGTTTGTGTATATGAACTCGGTGGATTGTCGCGGATGAATAGCCGGGGTGGATGTGAGATGAGAGTTTCTTTTTCTTTCATTCATGTAACATGTAATTTGATGTAATATTATTTGTATGGCCGCACAACCGGGTCGGGGTTGTAGCCGTCATTGTATAATTTCTTTTTACTGTTTTTGCTCCTAGGATAGACCCAAGGTGGGGTGCATAAACTACCGGGTATCTAGAAGTGCAGAGTGGCCTACTCATGTCGTTGAGGGAGGTTGCTTCGCTTCGGATACTTGGCGGGTAGTTTGCCGCACCCGTAGGGGTCTTGGGTGGGGTATTGGCTATTCATCACGACCGTGTAATCCGTTTTTCGTTGCAGGCTCGAACGAATCGCGGATTCCTAGTATATCCAAAGTGTTCATCTGTGATCTGGATTGACTATCATTGCTATATATCTATATATGATATCTATTTAGGTGTTGCTTATGTTTTGCATCCGCGCTAGTCCTGCCCCCGCTCTGTCGTTAGTTAAGTAACCTAACGGGTGATGACGGGACCCCGTGGCGAATGCGGATGGCATAAGCGTACACCATATTTTGGTTGTTTTCTGCAATGGTAGGATTAAAATGATGGGACGCATTGGAATTATTGCAAGAAAATAAACCAAGTAAAAGTCGTTGGAACACTTTGAAAACCACTCGGTTCTTTTCAAAACTAAACTTTTAAATGCGGAGCTTGAACCACTCCTTTTAAAAGCTATCTCGTTCCATCGATTATATCAAGTTCACTACGTTCACGGTTTCGCCAAAACCATCCGTAGCCCTCCGTCGTTTCATATGAATATTCAACAGTATTCAAGCTGTGTTTGTTGGCCTTAGTCAAGGCACAGTGTTTGGTAGCTGGTGGGTATTCATATGTTGCATAGATAGAATGCGTTGGTTTGGGACAGTCGTATTGCTTTGTTGGCCATAGTCAAGGGTATATACGGGTGGGTTCAAATCAACCTGGACAACGACGGGTAGAACTTGACATGTGACTTATGATTTGTTGGCCTTAGTCAAGCTCATAAGAGCATGGGGCAAAAATCCACATCGGGAGTTTCAAAAGTACTGAAACTTGTTAGCGCTGCATACCATTTGGAGTGATGATTTGGTAGGATTCCTTCAGTTTTGTCACGCGATGATATTTGGATCCCGATCCTACTGTGAGTGTATGCTACTCCTCGGGAACTTTTTCACTTAACGATCAATGCTATAAACCAAGTAGGTGTCTAGAAAGGTGTTAGCGGGGCTACGCCCACAGGGAAAAGAGGTTACTTAAGTATGGAACTTCGCGAAAGCGTTGGAAAACCTCCCTCGAAGTACCGACACTGTCCTGGCTGAACGGTTAAGCAAGTATTGTACGGTGAGATTGATCCTGACTAATTCTTCCTTTATGGTTTGAGGAGGGATTCGAGAGACAGTGGGAGCCATCCTGTTTAGATAAATTAAAAACCAATCTAAACTTGCAAGAGCATCATGCTAAGTGTTTTCTTCTCTCTCTCTTAATTGCAGCGACCCAATGACCGCACCTAGGTTACATCTAGATAATAAAATGACTGAATCTGACTGTTATGACTGGCAAAGGTCTGTCCAGATGTCCATTGCCCATGACAAGCTGGGACACCTCTTGACTGATCCAACCCCTGCCGTCTCAGGTCCAGTTTCCCCTGTCACGGATATTGATATCCGTAGGACATCGGAAGAAGACTGTGCAAAAGCCAAGTGCCTCGTGTTAGCCTCAGTTGATGGTACAAACCAGAGGCAGCACGAGAAGATGGACTTAGTTTCTATCATCCTCCATAACAAGGATTTATATGGAGAGAAATCTCGTATCGCAAGATATGAGACCTCGAACGAATTGCTTCCAGCGAGGTTGGCTATCGGGTCATCTGTAAGGGGCAACGTCCTTACAGAGACCAGCTCTTTTGAGCTCACGGACCTGAAGACCACGTTGAAGAACGGGTCAGATACTGACTTAGTTCAACAGTCTTTACCTACTACCCTGAAGGAAACCAGGGAAGTAGAAAGAAAGGGAAGGGCAGAAGTTTCGGGAATGGATGTAGTAAAAGAGGGATGTTCCTATTGTTACGGGAATGAACATGGGCAGAAGGATTGCAGGGCTTGTAAAGCCAGTAGCCAGAATTCGAAGCATGTTGTGGCTTCGGCTTCGGGTGTGTTTGTAATAGAGAACTGTATGTCAGTTAACCCTACTTCCTGGGTATTGGATACCGGATCAGGATCTCATATCTGTAATTCGTTACAGGCTCTGAGAAACCGTAGGGTTATCAAGAAAGGTGATATGACTCTCAGGGTTGCTAACGGAATGAGCATGTATGCTGAATCCGTGGGGAATATCATCTAGGACTGACAACTGGGCAGATATTGATTCTGCGTGACTGTTTTTATGTACCAGGTGTGACTTGTAATATCATATCTATATCCTTACTTTCTAAGGAAGGATATGATTTTACTTTTGTAAGCGATGTAGTAAACATCCACCTAAATCAAGTACTGATTGGGTCAGGTACATTGAAAAACGATATATACGTTTTGAATCAAGCTCAGGTCTTCAGTGTCCAGAACACACTTAAAAGAAAGTCTCCGGAATTAAATCAGGCTTTCTTATGGCATTGTAGACTGGGTCACATCAATGAGACACGGTTAACAAAGTTACATAAAGAAGGATACTTGGATCCGTTCGAGTACCAGTCTTATGCCACTTGTGAATCTTGTCTCATGGGAAAGATGACAAAGACTCCGTTCACTGGACACGGAGAAAGAGCGAGCGAGCTCTTGGGACTCAAACACAGTGACGTGTGTGGTCCAATGTCTACACATGCACAAAGTGGTTATTCATACTTCATTACTTTCACAGATGATTTCTCTAGGTATGGGCATGTCTTCTTGATGAAGCACAAATCCGAGGCCTTTGAGAAATTTCGGGAGTACAAGAATGAAGTTGAAAAACAAAGAGGCAAAAGTATCAAGATACTGAGATCTGATCGAGGTGGTGAATACTTGAGTGCCGAGTTTCTGGGCTATTTAAAAGAGAATGGAATTCTCTCTCAGCTTATTCCTCCATACACACCACAACACAACGGTGTATCAGAAAGGAGGAATCAAACCCTATTGGATATGGTTCGTTCCATGATGAGTAAGGCAGAGTTGCCGCGATCCTTCTGGAGTTATGCACTAGAAACAGCTGCATATCTTTTGAACCAAGTTCTTACTAAGTCAGTGCCTACCATACCATATCAGATGTGGAGTGGGAAGAAACCCAGTCTTAAACACTTTAAGACATGGGGATGTCCAGCTTTTGTAAAAAAGCAGCATGCGGACAAGCTCGAGGCACGATCAGTACAGTGTAAGTTTGTGGGATTGTTGGAGATAGTGCCCTCAGAGTCAATTATTGGATCACAGGCACGTGATTGCAATGATTGAGGGAGGACCTATCCCGGTAGGACAGTCTTACTCGAGATGATAGTATGCTATCTGGTTTACCTTTATCATCGTGTACTGTTTTAGGTGACCTGACATGTCGCTATTACACGTTGATAGAGCCCCTAGGATTCTTGCTTGACTACCAGCAGTATGATGGCGATCATATACGTGGGAGCTGGTAGTCTATAAGCACATCCTTAAAAGGTCCCTAGTCGTAGGAGTTTCGAGACAGGGCATCGATACTCCATTAGTAGACTAGTGTATACAGTTGAGACCCCGACGAGGGGCGGTGGCCGGTCTCACAAGCCACTGGTGTCAGTTGGTTCACCTAAGATGTATACAGGTGCTCATTGGGTTATGAGTACACTGGACAGGACTCGCCGGGAACCTGCTAGTTGGGTTTATACCATACGTCAGATAGCAGTTCCCAGGTGACATGTGTACAGGTTAGTTCATCGACCTGAGATCGTCATTTGTCTCGTGTGAGTTCCTACTGTGCTTTGATTACTACCTTACCACGGCTCAAAGGAGTCGTGCAAACAGGTTTTAGTTGGGTACAGTCCCGAGCCACATAGAGGCAGTGAGCGGATCTGCAGGGGTTCGTCTCTCCCGGTATTGGGGGTGAGGTCGCGCTGTGTCTAGGAGAGCCATTACGCAAAGCCCTCGGCCGAGGCAGGAGATTTACTGGTAGGTATTCCAGTAGTATCTCAGGGCGTTCTGGGCTACACTCCGACACGACTTGTACCGCTTTTGGGGGTCTGACTTTTACCAACCCCCTAGGCCCGCCATGCGATACTCATAGACGAACGGACCGGACTGTACGGATATTGTCACTGACAGGCTCAGTTGGGTGTCGGGGTGAGCTTCCTCATCGACGTCCCTTTTGGTCAATAGCTGGTGGCCCGTCACGTATTGGCTTATACCTCTGACGTGCCAGTGGTTAAATCCACAGCCATAGTATTGACGAGTCTTTAGAGTCCACCACACGTACAGTTACTCAAGCTTTCGGGCGAAACGCTGTAGAGGCCGTATGGAGATATGGCAGGGTCCGATCAGATACGTGCGGTATTGCACGGATCAGGATCGGACAGTTTGTACTAGTGGCCGTATAGTTATATGGCAGGGTTCGATCAGATACGTGCGGTATTGCACGGATCAGGATCGAACGGATTTTACTAGCCGGCTTTGGTTTAAGCCGGTACTAGTTTAGTACAAGTGTAGATTTTGTCTCATTGCATTTGTATCCGGTCGGAAAAAAGATGCGGGTGTGTATGCACAGTATCGGGGGTTTTCCTATAATTTATTACGGGACCAGTTTTCTGGAGTTGCCAGTTTGCATTCCGTTCCGGCCGGTTTTCCTTTGTTCTTTCCCGGCCGGACTTTTCTGATGGAGGGGGTTATTTGCAGTTTTGCAAATAACACTTTGTGGAGGATTTTCTTGCAAAAGTATTTATTATGATAACCTTTTTAGATTCCATTCCTTTCATTCTTCTTTTCATGCTTTATGAAGATTAGAAGTGATGAGAAAGGATTTGATCTTTGATTAGAGTTGATGTGAGGTTGTGATGATGGTTTAGGATGTGGTCACCCTTCTTGCTCTCCTACACTCACCTCCCTCTTGTTTCATATACATACATTCCTCCACCTTATTCTTCACTTGATGAAAAATGGTTAAGAGAGAAGAAGAAGAGAGAGCTTCATTCTTGAGAGTTTCTTTCTTGATCTCATTTTCATGCTAGAAAAATGCAAGCACCATTTTTCTAATCCTTGTTTCCTCCATCATCCTCAATGGCAACAACATAACCCCAAAGAGACAAGCATCTTCTACACTACATTCTACAGCATATCTTGAGCATGTCGAGTTGCCGGCTTCATGCCCGAGTTGCCTCGGTATTGAGGCGGGAGCCCGTAAAAGACGCAGGCTATGTGGTGCCCTTCCGGCGAGGAGGCGACGATGTGGAGGCAAGACTTTCCGCGGGAGATCGGGACGATGACGAGAAGACCGGAGGACTCGGATCACTCGGTATACTTCTCACCCTATCTCTTGATTGCTAGCATTAGGTTAATGGTTACGATCCGGGTTTTCATTGTCCGCGGTAGCGCCGGTTTCCGAGTAAGGAAAAAATTTTGATTCCACATTTTGGCCTCGAGTACGAGGCCGGGGCGCTGCCGTGGCGCAACATGGTATCAGAGCCACGCCATTAACCTTACCTAGCTTCGTTTGATGTGTTTGCGTTTCCGATCGACCAAAATTTCCAAAAACCGTATTTTTCCTTCACATCAGTTTCTGTTGAAATTTTTTGAAGTCTAAAAATTTTTCAGGTGGTCTCAGAAAGATGTGCAGGGAGTTCTAAGAACTCTGAAAAAAACGAGACAGTGAACCCTTACCTAGACCGCGGAAGGGCGGCCAAAACCCCATTTTGGCCGCGCTTCCGCCGCAAGTTGGTGGGGTCATTGCCTCATCTTTTTTCAGTGGGCTTCTGGGCTTATTTTAGGGGTTTTGGAATATTAAAATTGGGCCCAGGTTTTCTGTGAGTGCTACAGTTTTGATTGGGGGCCCACTTGTTAATTTTTTGGTCAATCGGAAAATTTTAAACACATTTTTCACAGTATTTACATTATATCTGCGACCGTGAATGTCACTCGATCGGTAAATCCGGTCTAACTGCTATAGCTCGGTTGGACGGATTTGCGAACGTGACTTTCACGTTGATGTTCTATGTTTATGCTGTGATGTTGCGGATCGGTCGTGGGGATGGCCTGGATGCAATGCTAGTACTGTTTTGTTGTATTATGTACATTTGATATTGCGGGGCGAGCGTCCGACATGTGGACTGCCGTCACTGCCTGTTTGTATTATTCTTTTGGGGCACGACCTGGTTGCGGTCGATGTACCCGGTATATGTATATTTTACTTTCTGTACTAGGATTGCCCCGCGGTGGGGTGCACGGATAGCCGGGTTCTGGAGGGCAACAAGCCCGCATCTCATGGCATTGGGACGGAGGGGGCTTCACTCCAGGATTGGCGGGCTATTCGCCGCACTCGTAGGGGGTACAGGTTGACCCAGGAGGGGTGCCCAAGTTACCGGATTCCGTGAAGTGCTGGGTGGTCCATTCACGGTGCTGAAGGGGGCTGCCTCGCTTCAGGTTTTGGCGGGTGACTTGCCGCACCCGTAGGGGTCTAGGTTTTCATTGCACAGGCTATCCACACGACCAGGGGAACGTCGGGTTTCAGCAGCGGCTCTGTGAAACCCGGGGCTTCTAGATATCTGTATTGTTCTGTGATGCTGTACATTTCTGTGATGTTGCATTTTATTCACGCCTTGAGCGAAATACTATATATTGGTATATATATTAGTAGATGTTGTATATGTTTTACATCCGCGCTAGTCCAGTCCCCGCTCTGCCGTTAGTTAGCTAACCTAACGGGTGATGACGGGACCCAGTGGCGAATGCGGATGGCATATACGTACGTCAGTATATTTTCATTCTTTGTGGTGTGATTAATTGATGGGACTGCGTTGATTCGGATCAATGCAAGATAAACAAACCTAATCTGATGTTGTTGGAACACTTTTCAAAAAGCTGTTATTGCAAGGACGTTCTCTTTTGTTTTGCATCGTGGTATTCATTTGGAATATCCTGCTCCTCAGTCGACGAGGCAAGGGCCGAGATCCCTTCACCGGGAGTGACCCCTTGGACAGAAGTTTGCGTCAGGGCATTAACTTCACTATAGCCGATTACTTTTGCTTTGCATCGAGGTATTCAGTTGGAATATCCTGCACCTCATTCTACGGGGAAAGAGCCGAGATCCCTTCACCGGGAGTGACCTCTTTAGTAAAGGTTTTCGTCACTATATTTTTATAAAAGGCTATGCAGTTCCTTCAACGATATCAAGTTCATTACGTTAAAAGTTTTTCGCCAAAAACTAGACGTAGCCCTCCGTCATTTCTTACAAGTATTACTTAGTATTCGTGCTGCGTTTGTTGACTGTGTCAAGGCGTAGTGTGCGGTAGCTAAGTAGTGTTTGTTTGCAGCATATAAATGGGATTGGTTAGGACAGTCGTGCGGCCTTGTTGACTGTGTCAAGGGCTCGTACGGGTGGGTTTAATGCAATCCAGGATAATGACGGGTTGAACTTGACTAGGACTCTTTGATTTGTTGACTGTGTCAAGGTCACTTGGGTCCTAGGGGTAAAACTTTCATCGGGAGTTTCAAAAGAACTGAAACTTGCCAGGCATGCGCATACCTTCTGGAGTGTGGTGACTTGAGTGGATTCCGTCAAGTTATCATGCAATGATAGTTGGATCCCGATTCCCACTGATGAGTTAGTTTACTCCTCGGGTGACCCCGACTAATTCTTCTTTTAGGTTTGGAGGAGAATTTGAGGTACAGTGGGAGGATTCCTGATTAGGAAAAGTGATAACCATTCTGATCTTGGTTAGAGTGCACGCTGAGTGTTTCTTTTCTCTCTCTCTTTGGCAGCGACCATTGACCCGACCCTTGACTATGACTCAGTGACCAAGTTGACCGAACCTTCTTAACACTGGCTTTTGGATTGTCAGAGTTGCAGACCTCATTGCCACTCCTACTTTTACCCTTTTCTCCAGGACACCCCGTATTACTACGAACGTCCACTTCCATTGGACAAAACCATCGTATGGTTATATACGAACTCGAACGACTTCGAGGATGGTTTCTGGTTCTGGAGAAAAAGGATAGGATTATTCAGTTGTTTTTTCCTTTTACCTTCTCTCAGGTTGCGAGCACTCCTTGGTTTAGGAGATAGTACACCTATTACGCAAATTGGATAGTCTTCTTCCAAACCTTAGGCTGGTGCCGACCGGTAGGGAATGAAGAAAACCAATTAGCATAACGATGGTGTGCAGAAGGTATTAAGTTAAGACAAAGCAAGGGATTAGTAAGAGGGCAAAGTAAATTGCGACTGATATTCACGACCAAACCAAGTATTCCTTCGCCAACCCTAAATCACCTTTGTATTTCTCCAGGACACTCCGTGTCACTACGAAGATCCACAGTTTTATTGGATATTCCATCGTATGGTTATATACGAACTCGAAAGGAACTTGTTCCAGTTCGGGGATGGATTCTGGTTCAGGAGAAATAGGAATAAAGTACATTCAGGTGTCTTTTATCTTCACCTTCTCTCGCATTGCGAGTACTCCTAGGATTAGGACAGTACACCCTTTATGCTTATTGGATAGTCTTCTTCCAAACCATAGGCTGGTACCGAACGGTAGGGAAGGAAGAAAACCAATTGGCCTAAAGAGGTGTGCAGACGGTAATGACTAAAGACATATAAAGGGATTTGGACAGATGGCAAAGAGATATACGGTGACAGTTGTGAATCTGGATAATGGAAGAGGCATTACTAGGAATACCAGGATACCCCAAAGAAACATTTCAATGTTTCGGTTTCACTGTGTACTGTTAATAGAAAACTGATTTCCCGATTAGACACTTACTCCAGCGTATGTATTTACCAGGTATGATTCTCACATCTGTATGGTTTTACAGATGATGAGTGGGAGTAAGTTATTGGGAATTGGGTGATCATCCTCATTATATCGGGATTCGTTGTAATCGGTGATATTTGGGGAAGTCACCTGGGTTGTTTGCCGGTCGGCAAATATTTGGTTTTGAATATCCGCGGTTATGCACCAATTTCAAATTGATATATCTGTACGTCTATTTTCATAGAGTGAGATATACCTTTTGATATTATGTCGATGACATTTACCTATATCAGTGGATGGTTAGGTAAGGAGCATTAAACAGCGGTGTAATTCTTCTTAACCATAAGTACAGTTTTCAACCTGCGACGCACAGTGAAAGAGTTGTTAGACTCAGCGGACTTATACAGAGTATTGTATGTTGTCCAGGGTCCATCAGGACAGAGGGGTAGGTCCTCGTACTATATTCTGTTTACTTTTAACTTCTCTAGTTCTTAGACATGTGTTTCGGAGGAACACAGGGTCTAAGTTTTGAGGAGTTATAGGTATTTGAATAGAGTAGAGAACCAGGTGTAGCAAGTATCGGGATTCTTCAAAGTGATCGAAGATGTAGATACTTGTGTATGGTGTTCAGTAAATAGTAATGATTAAGAGAAATTACTTCTCTTTCAGGTTACACATAATTGGAAGCATTCCTAAGTTGAGTAACGCTGATCGGCCTCCTTCCATTTAGTTTACATGCACTGGAGATAGTTGCATGATTTGAATCTGGTTCAATTGAATCAGTGCCTCTGGTTCTATATTGGATATAGAACAGTTCATATCTTAACGATGTTAAGGTACGGGGAGTTGTCCGGCTTATGCTTAAAACTAGACACTGGACAACTCAAGGCACGTTTCTGTAATGGCTGTTTGTGGGTTGACCCAGGCTATGACGAGGGTTGACTTTCTACCATCTGGATGAACAATAGCAATATTGTTCTATACTCGCCACAGTTTTAATAAAAATGGATTTTTTTTCAGAAAACAGTAGTGGGAGTATGGTAGAACTGGAAGTAATTCCAGAACCACAAACGATTACTGAAGATTTGATAAGGAACCTAAAGATTCAATCTGATTTGACGTTCCATTGGCCACTCCGCAGATAAGGTGGGTAACTTCAGGCACCCGAGAGGTACTACGGTAGCCTCAAGGACGGTGACAGGGAAGTTCTTGTTTACCCACAATTACCATTGCTGTTGTTCCAGGCTGCGAGACCCGGCAGGAGGATGAGTATAGCGTCGTTCTAAACTAGCTTTAGAACTACACGTCTGTATGACTCTGCCAGAAGGTTGTCG
Source organism: Agapanthus africanus (assembly GCA_030015575.1). Taxonomy (NCBI): domain Eukaryota; kingdom Viridiplantae; phylum Streptophyta; class Magnoliopsida; order Asparagales; family Amaryllidaceae; genus Agapanthus; species Agapanthus africanus. Next base: position 366,089,549 of record JASDDO010000029.1, read on the forward strand.
TAGTCAGTGGGAGCAGCGGAAGCATTGGTGGACATCAGGCTTATGTCTATTTATAGACTAAAGCAGATGTAGCGGAGATAGATCATCTATTTCTGATGTGACAGTCATAGGTTTGACGTCATCAGAATAGGGGGTGGATCTGTTGAGAAGGTAGTAGGAAGTGATATTCCTATACTACGATCGGTTATACTTTGGTCGTCACACAGTGGTTTCTCCACAAGGGACTTGGACATTATATCAGACATACTGGTTACTAGATCTATGGTTTTAGATCTAGATTTGGGTGGTTTCCCAATCAGGGTACCTTGACAGCATTCTATGAGTATTTAGAATGGACGACTCCTGGCACGGTAGTGCACCTGCAGTTGATGGAGTCACCCTCTCTAAAGGTGTCTTATAGACTAAAGTAGAGAGGGATGTGCATGATTGGCAGATCACTTGCTTAGGCAATTGAGTCAATCATGAAATGTCAAGTACCACACCAGATGTTGTTCTTGCACTAGATGCAATAAGTTGATATTGATCCAATCCTGGAGGAACAGTCGGAAGCAGTTTTATAACATAAGTGAATGTTCTAGGGATATGATAACGACAGCCTCCTTTAGGAGACGGTTATCACTCCAGGCTTCCAAGGTGACATGGACGACAAGGAGGTTGTCAGAGTTATAGTTTTCCTTCTGACGAGGGGCAGTATTTTGGACAGGTGGTCCAAGGCAATACTGAGGGTGGCATGGCGCAGGATACTGATTAAATTCAGTTGACGATACAGTCTAAGAAGTTTGGATTTGAAGTTCATTTATGAGCTAGGACCCATCAGACATCCAGACGTTCTATGACAGGTATTGCTCATTTCGGGAGATGGCTTTCTCCGCGAACTTGAGATATAGAGAGACATAGAAAGAAACATCACAGCGGATCCACTCACTGAGGCTATTCCTCGAACGCAATAGTTTCACAAACGAGCTTTGTGAGACTGACTAGTAGAGGAGTTGGGTGTTCGGTATCACACGGGCTGTGAGTATGCGACATCGCAATAATTAGCCTTGAGTGCAAGTGGGAGATTGTTGGAGATAGTGCCCTCAGAGTCAATTATTGGATCACAGGCACGTGATTGCAATGATTGAGGGAGGACCTATCCCGGTAGGACAGTCTTACTCGAGATGATAGTATGCTATCTGGTTTACCTTTATCATCGTGTACTGTTTTAGGTGACCTGACATGTCGCTATTACACGTTGATAGAGCCCCTAGGATTCTTGCTTGACTACCAGCAGTATGATGGCGATCATATACGTGGGAGCTGGTAGTCTATAAGCACATCCTTAAAAGGTCCCTAGTCGTAGGAGTTTCGAGACAGGGCATCGATACTCCATTAGTAGACTAGTGTATACAGTCGAGACCCCGACGAGGGGCGGTGGCCGGTCTCACAAGCCACTGGTGTCAGTTGGTTCACCTAAGATGTATACAGGTGCTCATTGGGTTATGAGTACACTGGACAGGACTCGCCGGGAACCTGCTAGTTGGGTTTATACCATACGTCAGATAGCAGTTCCCAGGTGACATGTGTACAGGTTAGTTCATCGACCTGAGATCGTCATTTGTCTCGTGTGAGTTCCCACTGTGCTTTGATTACTACCTTACCACGGCTCAAAGGAGTCGTGCAAACAGGTTTTAGTTGGGTACAGTCCCGAGCCATATAGAGGCAGTGAGCGGATCTGCAGGGGTTCGTCTCTCCCGGTATTGGGGGTGAGGTCACGCTGTGTCTAGGAGAGCCATTACGCAAAGCCCTCGGCCGAGGCAGGAGATTTACTGGTAGGTATTCCAGTAGTATCTCAGGGCGTTCTGGGCTACACTCCGACACGACTTGTACCGCTTTTGGGGGTCTGACTTTTACCAACCCCCTAGGCCCGCCATGCGATACTCATAGACGAACGGACCGGACTGTACGGATATTGTCACTGACAGGCTCAGTTGGGTGTCGGGGTGAGCTTCCTCATCGACGTCCCTTTTGGTCAATAGCTGGTGGCCCGTCACGTATTGGCTTATACCTCTGACGTGCCAGTGGTTAAATCCACAGCCATAATATTGACGAGTCTTTAGAGTCCACCACACTTACAGTTACTCAAGCTTTCGGGCGAAACGCTGTAGAGGCCGTATGGAGATATGGCAGGGTCCGATCAGATACGTGCGGTATTGCACGGATCAGGATCGGACAGTTTGTACTAGTGGCCGTATAGTTATATGGCAGGGTTCGATCAGATACGTGCGGTATTGCACGGATCAGGATCGAACGGATTTTACTAGCCGGCTTTGGTTTAAGCCGGTACTAGTTTAGTACAAGTGTAGATTTTGTCTCATTGCATTTGTATCCGGTCGGAATACAGATGCGGGTGTGTATGCACAGTATCGGGGGTTTTCCTATAATTTATTACGGGACCAGTTTTCTGGAGTTGCCAGTTTGCATTCCGTTCCGGCCGGTTTTCCTTTGTTCTTTTCCGGCCGGACTTTTCTGATGGAGGGGGTTATTTGCAGTTTTGCAAATAACACTTTGTGGAGGATTTTCTTGCAAAAGTATTTATTATGATAACCTTTTTAGATTCCATTCCTTTCATTCTTCTTTTCATGCTTTATGAAGATTAGAAGTGATGAGAAAGGATTTGATCTTTGATTAGAGTTGATGTGAGGTTGTGATGATGGTTTAGGATGTGGTCACCCTTCTTGCTCTCCTACACTCACCTCCCTCTTGTTTCATATACATACATTCCTCCACCTTATTCTTCACTTGATGAAAAATGGTTAAGAGAGAAGAAGAAGAGAGAGCTTCATTCTTGAGAGTTTCTTTCTTGATCTCATTTTCATGCTAGAAAAATGCAAGCACCATTTTTCTAATCCTTGTTTCCTCCATCATCCTCAATGGCAACAACATAACCCCAAAGAGACAAGCATCTTCTACACTACATTCTACAGCATATCTTGAGCATGTCGAGTTGCCGGCTTCATGCCCGAGTTGCCTCGGTATTGAGGCGGGAGCCCATAAAAAACGCAGGCTATGTGGTGCCCTTCCGGCGAGGAGGCGACGATGTGGAGGCAAGACTTTCCGCGGGAGATCGGGACGATGACGAGAAGACCGGAGGACTCGGATCACTCGGTATACTTCTCACCCTATCTCTTGATTGCTAGCATTAGGTTAATGGTTACGATCCGGGTTTTCATTGTCCGCGGTAGCGCCGGTTTCCGAGTAAGGAAAAAATTTTGATTCCACATTTTGGCCTCGAGTACGAGGCCGGGGCGCTGCCGTGGCGCAACATGGTATCAGAGCCACGCCATTAACCTTACCTAGCTTCGTTTGATGTGTTTGCGTTTCCGATTGACCAAAATTTCCAAAAACCGTATTTTTCCTTCACATTAGTTTCTGTTGAAATTTTTTGAAGTCTAAAAATTTTTCAGGTGGTCTCAGAAAGATGTGCAGGGAGTTCTAAGAACTCTGAAAAAAACGAGACAGTGAACCCTTACCTAGACCGCGGAAGGGCGGCCAAAACCCCATTTTGGCCGCGCTTCCGCCGCAAGTTGGTGGGGTCATTGCCTCATCTTTTTTCAGTGGGCTTCTGGGCTTATTTTAGGGGTTTTGGAATATTAAAATTGGGCCCAGGTTTTCTGTGAGTGCTACAGTTTTGATTGGGGGCCCACTTGTTAATTTTTTGGTCAATCGGAAAATTTTAAACACATTTTTCACAGTATTTACATTATATCTGCGACCGTGAATGTCACTCGATCGGTAAATCCGGTCTAACTGCTATAGCTCGGTTGGACGGATTTGCGAACGTGACTTTCACGTTGATGTTCTATGTTTATGCTGTGATGTTGTGGATCGGTCGTGGGGATGGCCTGGATGCAATGCTAGTACTGTTTTGTTGTATTATGTACATTTGATATTGCGGGGCGAGCGTCCGACATGTGGACTGCCGTCACTGCCTGTTTGTATTATTCTTTTGGGGCACGACCTGGTTGCGGTCGATGTACCCGGTATATGTATATTTTACTTTCTGTACTAGGATTGCCCCGCGGTGGGGTGCACGGATAGCCGGGTTCTGGAGGGCAACAAGCCCGCATCTCATGGCATTGGGACGGAGGGGGCTTCACTCCAGGATTGGCGGGCTATTCGCCGCACTCGTAGGGGGTACAGGTTGACCCTGGAGGGGTACCCAAGTTACCGGATTCCGTGAAGTGCTGGGTGGTCCATTCACGGTGCTGAAGGGGGCTGCCTCGCTTCAGGTTTTGGCGGGTGACTTGCCGCACCCGTAGGGGTCTAGGTTTTCATTGCACAGACTATCCACACGACCAGGGGAACGTCGGGTTTCAGCAGCGGCTCTGTGAAACCTGGGGCTTCCAGATATCTGTATTGTTCTGTGATGCTGTACATTTCTGTGATGTTGCATTTTATTCACGCCTTGAGCGAAATACTATATATTGGTATATATATTAGTAGATGTTGTATATGTTTTACATCCGCGCTAGTCCAGTCCCCGCTCTGCCGTTAGTTAGCTAACCTAACGGGTGATGACGGGACCCAGTGGCGAATGCGGATGGCATATACGTACGTCAGTATATTTTCATTCTTTGTGGTGTGATTAATTGATGGGACTGCGTTGATTCGGATCAATGCAAGATAAACAAACCTAATCTGATGTTGTTGGAACACTTTTCAAAAAGCTGTTATTGCAAGGACGTTCTCTTTTGTTTTGCATCGTGGTATTCATTTGGAATATCCTGCTCCTCAGTCGACGAGGCAAGGGCCGAGATCTCTTCACCGGGAGTGACCCCTTGGACAGAAGTTTGCGTCAGGGCATTAACTTCACTATAGCCGATTACTTTTGCTTTGCATCGAGGTATTCAGTTGGAATATCCTGCACCTCATTCTACGGGGAAAGAGCCGAGATCCCTTCACCGGGAGTGACCTCTTTAGTAAAGGTTTTCGTCACTATATTTTTATAAAAGGCTATGCAGTTCCTTCAACGATATCAAGTTCATTACGTTAAAAGTTTTTCGCCAAAAACTAGACGTAGCCCTCCGTCATTTTTTACAAGTATTACTTAGTATTCGTGCTGCGTTTGTTGACTGTGTCAAGGCGTAGTGTGCGGTAGCTAAGTAGTGTTTGTTTGCAGCATATAAATGGGATTGGTTAGGACAGTCGTGCGGCCTTGTTGACTGTGTCAAGGGCTCGTACGGGTGGGTTTAATGCAATCCAGGATAATGACGGGTTGAACTTGACTAGGACTCTTTGATTTGTTGACTGTGTCAAGGTCACTTGGGTCCTAGGGGTAAAACTTTCATCGGGAGTTTCAAAAGAACTGAAACTTGCCAGGCATGCGCATACCTTCTGGAGTGTGGTGACTTGAGTGGATTCCGTCAAGTTATCATGCAATGATAGTTGGATCCCGATTCCCACTGATGAGTTAGTTTACTCCTCGGGTGACCCCGACTAATTCTTCTTTCAGGTTTGGAGGAGAATTTGAGGTACAGTGGGAGGATTCCTGATTAGGAAAAGTGATAACCATTCTGATCTTGGTTAGAGTGCACGCTGAGTGTTTCTTTTCTCTCTCTCTTTGGCAGCGACCATTGACCCGACCCTTGACTATGACTCAGTGACCAAGTTGACCGAACCTTCTTAACACTGGCTTTTGGATTGTCAGAGTTGCAGACCTCATTGCCACTCCTACTTTTACCCTTTTCTCCAGGACACCCCGTATTACTACGAACGTCCACTTCCATTGGACAAAACCATCGTATGGTTATATACGAACTCGAACGACTTCGAGGATGGTTTCTGGTTCTGGAGAAAAAGGATAGGATTATTCAGTTGTTTTTTCCTTTTACCTTCTCTCAGGTTGCGAGCACTCCTTGGTTTAGGAGATAGTACACCTATTACGCAAATTGGATAGTCTTCTTCCAAACCTTAGGCTGGTGCCGACCGGTAGGGAATGAAGAAAACCAATTAGCATAACGATGGTGTGCAGAAGGTATTAAGTTAAGACAAAGCAAGGGATTAGTAAGAGGGCAAAGTAAATTGCGACTGATATTCACGACCAAACCAAGTATTCCTTCGCCAACCCTAAATCACCTTTGTATTTCTCCAGGACACTCCGTGTCACTACGAAGATCCACAGTTTTATTGGATATTCCATCGTATGGTTATATACGAACTCGAAAGGAACTTGTTCCAGTTCGGGGATGGATTCTGGTTCAGGAGAAATAGGAATAAAGTACATTCAGGTGTCTTTTATCTTCACCTTCTCTCGCATTGCGAGTACTCCTAGGATTAGGACAGTACACCCTTTATGCTTATTGGATAGTCTTCTTCCAAACCATAGGCTGGTACCGAACGGTAGGGAAGGAAGAAAACCAATTGGCCTAAAGAGGTGTGCAGACGGTAATGACTAAAGACATATAAAGGGATTTGGACAGATGGCAAAGAGATATACGGTGACAGTTGTGAATCTGGATAATGGAAGAGGCATTACTAGGAATACCAGGATACCCCAAAGAAACATTTCAATGTTTCGGTTTCACTGTGTACTGTTAATAGAAAACTGATTTCCCGATTAGACACTTACTCCAGCGTATGTATTTACCAGGTATGATTCTCACATCTGTATGGTTTTACAGATGATGAGTAGGAGTAAGTTATTGGGAATTGGGTGATCATCCTCATTATATCGGGATTCGTTGTAATCGGTGATATTTGGGGAAGTCACCTGGGTTGTTTGCCGGTCGGCAAATATTTGGTTTTGAATATCCGCGGTTATGCACCAATTTCAAATTGATATATCTGTACGTCTATTTTCATAGAGTGAGATATACCTTTTGATATTATGTCGATGACATTTACCTATATCAGTGGATGGTTAGGTAAGGAGCATTAAACAGCGGTGTAATTCTTCTTAACCATAAGTACAGTTTTCAACCTGCGACGCACAGTGAAAGAGTTGTTAGACTCAGCGGACTTATACAGAGTATTGTATGTTGTCCAGGGTCCATCAGGACAGAGGGGTAGGTCCTCGTACTATATTCTGTTTACTTTTAACTTCTCTAGTTCTTAGACATGTGTTTCGGAGGAACACAGGGTCTAAGTTTTGAGGAGTTATAGGTATTTGAATAGAGTAGAGAACCAGGTGTAGCAAGTATCGGGATTCTTCAAAGTGATCGAAGATGTAGATACTTGTGTATGGTGTTCAGTAAATAGTAATGATTAAGAGAAATTACTTCTCTTTCAGGTTACACATAATTGGAAGCATTCCTAAGTTGAGTAACGCTGATCGGCCTCCTTCCATTTAGTTTACATGCACTGGAGATAGTTGCATGATTTGAATCTGGTTCAATTGAATCAGTGCCTCTGGTTCTATATTGGATATAGAACAGTTCATATCTTAACGATGTTAAGGTACGGGGAGTTGTCCGGCTTATGCTTAAAACTAGACACTGGACAACTCAAGGCACGTTTCTGTAATGGCTGTTTGTGGGTTGACCCAGGCTATGACGAGGGTTGACTTTCTACCATCTGGATGAACAATAGCAATATTGTTCTAGACTCGCCACAGTTTTAATAAAAATGGATTTTTTTTCAGAAAACAGTAGTGGGAGTATGGTAGAACTGGAAGTAATTCCAGAACCACAAACGATTACTGAAGATTTGATAAGGAACCTAAAGATTCAATCTGATTTGACGTTCCATTGGCCACTCCGCAGATAAGGTGGGTAACTTCAGGCACCCGAGAGGTACTACGGTAGCCTCAAGGACGGTGACAGGGAAGTTCTTGTTTACCCACAATTACCATTGCTGTTGTTCCAGGCTGCGAGACCCGGCAGGAGGATGAGTATAGCGTCGTTCTAAACTAGCTTTAGAACTGCACGTCTGTATGACTCTGCCAGAAGGTTGTCGTAGTCAGTGGGAGCAGCGGAAGCATTGGTGGACATCAGGCTTATGTCTATTTATAGACTAAAGCAGATGTAGCGGAGATAGATCATCTATTTCTGATGTGACAGTCATAGGTTTGACGTCATCAGAATAGGGGGTGGATCTGTTGAGAAGGTAGTAGGAAGTGATATTCCTATACTACGATCGGTTATACTTTGGTCGTCACACAGTGGTTTCTCCACAAGGGACTTGGACATTATATCAGACATACTGGTTACTAGATCTATGGTTTTAGATCTAGATTTGGGTGGTTTCCCAATCAGGGTACCTTGACAGCATTCTATGAGTATTTAGAATGGACGACTCCTGGCACAGTAGTGCACCTGCAGTTGATGGAGTCACCCTCTCTAAAGGTGTCTTATAGACTAAAGTAGAGAGGGATGTGCATGATTGGCAGATCACTTGCTTAGGCAATTGAGTCAATCATGAAATGTCAAGTACCACACCAGATGTTGTTCTTGCACTAGATGCAATAAGTTGATATTGATCCAATCCTGGAGGAACAGTCGGAAGCAGTTTTATAACATAAGTGAATGTTCTAGGGATATGATAACGACAGCCTCCTTTAGGAGACGGTTATCACTCCAGGCTTCCAAGGTGACATGGACGACAAGGAGGTTGTCAGAGTTATAGTTTTCCTTCTGACGAGGGGCAGTATTTTGGACAGGTGGTCCAAGGCAATACTGAGGGTGGCATGGCGCAGGATACTGATTAAATTCAGTTGACGATACAGTCTAAGAAGTTTGGATTTGAAGTTCATTTATGAGCTAGGACCCATCAGACATCCAGACGTTCTATGACAGGTATTGCTCATTTCGGGAGATGGCTTTCTCCGCGAACTTGAGATATAGAGAGACATAGAAAGAAACATCACAGCGGATCCACTCACTGAGGCTATTCCTTGAACGCAATAGTTTCACAAACGAGCTTTGTGAGACTGACTAGTAGAGGAGTTGGGTGTTCGGTATCACACGGGCTGTGAGTATGCGACATCGCAATAATTAGCCTTGAGTGCAAGTGGGAGATTGTTGGAGATAGTGCCCTCAGAGTCAATTATTGGATCACAGGCACGTGATTGCAATGATTGAGGGAGGACCTATCCCGGTAGGACAGTCTTACTCGAGATGATAGTATGCTATCTGGTTTACCTTTATCATCGTGTACTGTTTTAGGTGACCTGACATGTCGCTATTACACGTTGATAGAGCCCCTAGGATTCTTGCTTGACTACCAGCAGTATGATGGCGATCATATACGTGGGAGCTGGTAGTCTATAAGCACATCCTTAAAAGGTCCCTAGTCGTAGGAGTTTCGAGACAGGGCATCGATACTCCATTAGTAGACTAGTGTATACAGTCGAGACCCCGACGAGGGGCGGTGGCCGGTCTCACAAGCCACTGGTGTCAGTTGGTTCACCTAAGATGTATACAGGTGCTCATTGGGTTATGAGTACACTGGACAGGACTCGCCGGGAACCTGCTAGTTGGGTTTATACCATACGTCAGATAGCAGTTCCCAGGTGACATGTGTACAGGTTAGTTCATCGACCTGAGATCGTCATTTGTCTTGTGTGAGTTCCCACTGTGCTTTGATTACTACCCTACCACGGCTCAAAGGAGTCGTGCAAACAGGTTTTAGTTGGGTACAGTCCCGAGCCACATGGAGGCAGTGAGCGGATCTGCAGGGGTTCGTCTCTCCCGGTATTGGGGGTGAGGTCGCTCTGTGTCTAGGAGAGCCATTACGCAAAGCCCTCGGCCGAGGCAGGAGATTTACTGGTAGGTATTCCAGTAGTATCTCAGGGCGTTCTGGGCTACACTCCGACACGACTTGTACCGCTTTTGGGGGTCTGACTTTTACCAACCCCCTAGGCCCGCCATGCGATACTCATAGACGAACGGACCGGACTGTACGGATATTGTCACTGACAGGCTCAGTTGGGTGTCGGGGTGAGCTTCCTCATCGACGTCCCTTTTGGTCAATAGCTGGTGGCCCGTCACGTATTGGCTTATACCTCTGACGTGCCAGTGGTTAAATCCACAGCCATAGTATTGACGAGTCTTTAGAGTCTACCACACTTACAGTTACTCAAGCTTTCGGGCGAAACGCTGTAGAGGCCGTATGGAGATATGGCAGGGTCCGATCAGATACGTGCGGTATTGCACGGATCAGGATCGGACAGTTTGTACTAGTGGCCGTATAGTTATATGGCAGGGTTCGATCAGATACGTGCGGTATTGCACGGATCAGGATCGAACGGATTTTACTAGCCGGCTTTGGTTTAAGCCGGTACTAGTTTAGTACAAGTGTAGATTTTGTCTCATTGCATTTGTATCCGGTCGGAATACAGATGCGGGTGTGTATGCACAGTATCGGGGGTTTTCCTATAATTTATTACGGGACCAGTTTTCTGGAGTTGCCAGTTTGCATTCCGTTCCGGCCGGTTTTCCTTTGTTCTTTCCCGGCCGGACTTTTCTGATGGAGGGGGTTATTTGCAGTTTTGCAAATAACACTTTGTGGAGGATTTTCTTGCAAAAGTATTTATTATGATAACCTTTTTAGATTCCATTCCTTTCATTCTTCTTTTCATGCTTTATGAAGATTAGAAGTGATGAGAAAGGATTTGATCTTTGATTAGAGTTGATGTGAGGTTGTGATGATGGTTTAGGATGTGGTCACCCTTCTTGCTCTCCTACACTCACCTCCCTCTTGTTTCATATACATACATTCCTCCACCTTATTCTTCACTTGATGAAAAATGGTTAAGAGAGAAGAAGAAGAGAGAGCTTCATTCTTGAGAGTTTCTTTCTTGATCTCATTTTCATGCTAGAAAAATGCAAGCACCATTTTTCTAATCCTTGTTTCCTCCATCATCCTCAATGGCAACAACATAACCCCAAAGAGACAAGCATCTTCTACACTACATTCTACAGCATATCTTGAGCATGTCGAGTTGCCGGCTTCATGCCCGAGTTGCCTCGGTATTGAGGCGGGAGCCCGTAAAAGACGCAGGCTATGTGGTGCCCTTCCGGCGAGGAGGCGACGATGTGGAGGCAAGACTTTCCGCGGGAGATCGGGACGATGACGAGAAGACCGGAGGACTCGGATCACTCGGTATACTTCTCACCCTATCTCTTGATTGCTAGCATTAGGTTAATGGTTACGATCCGGGTTTTCATTGTCCGCGGTAGCGCCGGTTTCCGAGTAAGGAAAAAATTTTGATTCCGCATTTTGGCCTCGAGTACGAGGCCGTGGCGCTGCCGTGGCGCAATAGGGATACCCAAAGAACTCCAAGGGGTATCTTTTCTATTACGCAGAGGAATAAAAGGTTTTTGTTTCTCGTCATGCCCGCTTCTTGGAAACTGAGTTTTTGGAAAATCAGATAAGTGGGAGCGCAATAGAACTGGAAGAAATTCCAGAACCACGAGCTATTACTGAAAGCTTAGTAGAACCAGAGGGTTCGAAAGAACAGGACATTCCTACGCCACTCCGCAGGAGTAGTAGGCAGTCTCATCCGCCCGAGAGATACTACGGTTTTCTCATTGACGGGGATAGAGAGGATTGCACTATGGATTATGGTGAGCCTACTAGCTTCCAGCAAGCCATTCAGAGCGGTGACTCGGTAAAATGGCTGGATGCAATGCGGGTCGAGATGGAGTCCATGTACACCAACAAAGTTTGGACTTTGGACTTTGCTCCAGAAGGGGTAAAACCCGTATGCTGCAAATGGATCTTCAGAAAGAAGATTGGTGTAGATGGCAGGTTGAGACCTATAAAGCTAGACTTGTTGCAAAAGGTTTTCGTCAAAAACCTGGTTTGGACTATGACGAGACCTTTTCTCCAGTGGCTATGCTGAAATCCATTCGGATCCTTCTTGCCATTGCTGCCTTCCACGATTATGAAATCTGGCAGATGAACGTAAAGACGGCTTTCCTAAATAGAAATTTGGAAGAGTACGTCTATATGGATCGGCCAAAAGGATTCATTCAGAGTGGGAGCAGCGGTAAAGTGTGCAAGTTGCTAAAGTCCATCTATGGACTTAAGCAGGCATCACGGAGTTGGAACATCTGCTTTGATGATACTGTTAAAGAATTCGACTTTATCAAAAACCCAGATGAACCATGCATTTACAGTAAGATTGTAGGGAGAACTGTGGTATTCCTCATCTTGTACGTGGATGACATTCTCCTAATAGGAAATGATATTCCTATGCTACAGTCAGTCAAAGGATTCTTGTCGCAGAGGTTCTCCATGAAGGACCTGGGCGATTCCAACTACATTCTGGGGATCCAGATCTATCGTGATAGATCTAAGAGGATGTTGGGACTTTCACAGTCAAGGTACATCGACACCATACTGAAAAGATTCAGTATGGAAGATTCCAAGTGCGGTAATTTGCCGGCTGGTCACGGGATCACCCTCTCCAAAGAGATGTCTCCCAAGAATGATTTGGAAAGGGATCGCATGTCTATTATACCCTATGCTTCTACGGTAGGCTCTATAATGTATGCGATGTTATGTACCAGACCAGATGTAGCATACGCATTGAGCGTTGTAAGCCGGTATCAGTCGAACCCAGGGGAGAAACACTGGATAACGGTAAAGAACATTCTCAAGTACCTAAGAAGGACTAAGGAGATGTTCTTGGTGTATGGCGGAAAAGACCTCCAGCTCGAGGCCTTTGCCGACTCCAGCTTCCAGAGTGACAAGGATGATTCCAAGTCCATGTCGGGTTATGTCTTTACCCTCAATGGAGGGGCGGTTTGCTGGAAGAGTTCCAAGCAGGAGACCGTTGCTGACTCAACTATGGAAGCGGAGTACATAGCTGCTTGCGATGCCGCAAAGGAAGCTGTCTGGATGAAGAAGTTCCTCACGGAGCTTCAGGTGGTTCCTACCATTGTTGATCCAATACCGCTGTATTGCGACAACAACGGCGCTATAGCTTTAGCGAAGGAACCCAGGTCCCATCAGAAGTCCAGGCACATTTTGAGGCGGTACCACCTGATCAGGGAGATCGTAGATCGCCGGGAGATCGAGGTGAAGAGAGTAAATACGGAGAACAACACTGCAGATCCACTCACGAAGGCCCTACCCCAGACTCAGTTCGAGCGGCTGATCGAGATGATAAGTCTTCGATACGCCAGTACATGGCCTTAGTGCAAGTGGGAGATTGTTAGTGTATATGCCCTAGAGGCCATTACTGTATCATACTAGCTTGTATATAACTTAATGGAAGCTTGGGATATTCACAGTTATATAGACAATCTTGCTCAAAATGGTAGTATGCTACTTGGTTTGTCTCTACTTCAATATGTGTATGTGTTTCTTTTAGCATATCGCTCATATACATATTAGTAGAGCCCTTAGGATCTTTGCTTAATTACCAGCGTTGTGATGGCAGTCATACTCGTGGGGGCTGGGTAATCCATAAGCACATCCATATACAGGTCCCTAGTCGTAGGACTATCGAGACAGGGTATTGATACTCCGGAGTAGACTAGCGTATGCGCTTCTCATCCCAGCAGGGGAGATGGTCTGTCCCACAGCCATCAGTACGTCATACTGGAGATAGTATACGGGTGCTCGTTAGGTTACGAGTACACTGGACAGGATTCATCGGGAACTGTTGGTTGGTATTACACCTATCGTCAGTTATCAGTTCCCAGGTGACATGAGTACAGCTTAGTCCGCTGACTTGACACTGTCACTTCGCCTCGAGTGTGTTCCCACTGCACTTTGATTACTACCCTACCATGGCTCAAAGGAGTCGTGCAAACAGGTAGTTTTTGGGTGCAGTCCCGAAGCACTTGGAGGCAGTGACGGTTAGACAGGATTCGTCTCTCCCGGTATTGGGGGTTGACATCGCGTTGTGTCCAGGAGAGCCATTACACAAGTAGTCCCTGGCCAGGGCAAGCGAGATATACTGGTAGGTTTCCAGTGTTATTTCAGGGTGTTCTGGGCTACACTCCGACACGACTTGTACCGCTATTAGGGGACTGACGTTTATCGCCCCCTAGGCCCGCCATGCGATGTATCAGACGAACAGACCGGACTGTACGGAGACTGTCACATTCATGCTCAGTAGGAGTTCAGATGGGGTCACCTCGTCAGTCTTCTTATCGGCATCTACCTGGGGACCGTTACATACAGCTAGTGCCGCTTGCGGTCTGTAGTTAAACCCACTGCCAGCGTAGTGTCGAGTCTTTAGAGTCCCATACAGAGAGTTATTCGCCTTTAGGCAAAATGAGTAGAGGTCGCATGGTTTTGCGACAGGGTTCGTTCACATTCGCGCACTTGTGCACGTTTGCTGTCCGGACAGCTTATACTAGCGGGCTTTGGTTTAAGCCGGATCCTAGTATATGATTTGGGATTGGTTTTATCTCATTGTATTCGTGTTCCTCGGATCACGGATACGGGTGCGTATGCACAGTTGACTGAGACAGAGGGAGAGGACCTTGATTAGGGTTGATGACCATTGTCATTTTCTTAACCCTAATGCTTATGTGTGAATTATGATTAATTGATTTTAGTTAAATATAATCGTGCATGGTTAAGGTTGTTGACCATTTGACTATATTTGACTTGTTGACCTAGGTTGACATGTTGACCATCATCATTCCATATGAAAGATGCTCTTTGATCCTTGCAAATTACATTTAATGTGAAATGATAATGGTCAAGTCTTGATTAACCATGACAATTATCTTATCTAATTATCTAATTTTCTATAATTCACATATATGAGGAGAATGGTTCATATTATTCTCATTCTATCATTTTAGTTCTCTCTCCTCCTCTTCCTCTCTCTCTGGCTCTCCCCTCTCATGAGTTGAGAATCTCTTAAGCTTGAGATAAATCATTCTAAAATACTCTCTACTCTTTTCTAAGGTTCTAGGATTAGCACTCCAAGCATCTTAATTACTTCTAGTTTGAAGTTGAAGCCAAAGGTTGAGGCTCTCGGGTGGATCCTTCTTCGACAAGAGAAGGCGACGAGGAGATCACTTCCATTCACTCCAAGGAGCAAGGAGAGAAGGACTAGAAGCCCTAGGTATAACCTCTTTTTCGAGTAGCTAAACTTTTTAGCTTTGTAGTTAGTTTTTGTTTAGTAAAGATCCTCCTTTTGCTAGTTCATGTTGCCTAGTGTGTTAAAAATCCGATTTTTATACCGTTTCCGCCTCCCCGCAAGCACCGGGGTGGGCAACGTGGACTTACAAGGTCTATAGACTATCTGTACAAATGCCACACGAGAACTGCTATCTGACGCTAGGTATAATACCATCCAGCAGTTCTCGGCGAGTCCGTCTAGTGTACCCACCCACAACGAGCACATGTATACAATCTTAGGTGAAACAAACCAATGGCTGTGAAACTGAACATCACCCTTCGTTGGGGTCTAGAAATGTATACACCAGTCTACTCTGGAATATTGATGCCCTATCTCGATATTCCTACGACTGGGGACGCTTTTAAGGATATGCTTATAGACTACCCAGCCCTCACAAGTATGACCGCCATTACAACGCTGGTAGTCAAGCACATCCTACGGGCTTTATCAACACGTATAAGTAATACGTAATAACAAGTAGAACATACGTACATGTTAAGATAAAGTCAAAGCAGATAGCATACTATCATTTTGAGCAAGATTGTCCTATATATATATCCATTACAAACAATAGCCTCTCGGGCACATATATATATCCTGATATATACATATCCATACTACCCATTACAATTAATGGCCTCTAGGGCATGTATATCCTACAATCTCCCACTTGCACTAGGGCCAGTTATTTGCATAACGTATCCCCAACATCTCGAACAGCCGCTCGAACCGTGTTTGAGGTAAGGCCTTCATGAATGGATCCACTATGTTATCTTTTGTGTCCACTCTTCGAAGCTCGATCTCCTTGCGATCCACTATCTCCCTGATCAGGTGATACCGCTTCAAGATATGTCTGGATTTCTGATGGGACCTTGATTCCTTTGCTAAAGGTACAGCCCCATTGTTATCGCAATACAAGAGTATTGGATTATATATCCATATATATACATATCCATAGTACTCATTACAAATAATAGTCTCTAGCGCATATATATCCTACAATCTCCTACTTGCATTAGGGCCAGTTATTTGCATAACGCATCCTCAATATCTCGAATAGCCGCTCGAGCCGTGCTTGAGGTAAGGCCTTCGTGAATGGATCTACTATGTTATCTTTTGTGTCCACTCTCCGAATCTCGATCTCCTTGCGATCCACTATCTTCCTGATCAGGTGATACCACCTCAAGATATGTCTGGATTTCTAATGGGACCTTGGTTCCTTTGCTAAAGCTATAACCCTATTGTTATCGCAATACAAGAGTATTGGATTAACAATGGACGAAACCACCTGAATTTCAGAAATGAACTTTCTCATTCAGACCACCTCTTTTGCGGCATCGTTAGCAGCTATATACTCACCTTCCATCGTTGAGTCTACGACGGTGTTTTGTTTGGAACTCTTCCAACACACCACCCCTCCATTAAGGGTAAAAATATAACCCGAGACGGATTTATAGTCATCCTTGTCACTTTAGAAGCTTGAGTCGGTAAAAGCCTCAATCTGGAGGTCCCTATAACCATACACCAAGAACATCTTCTTAGTCTTTCTCAGATACTTGAGAATGTTCTTTATTGCTATCCAATACTTCTCTTCCGGGTTTGACTGATACCTACTTACCATACTAAGTACGTAAGCCATGTCTGGTCTGGTACATAATACCGTATATATTATATATCCTACTGTCGAAGCGTAGGGTATAATGCTCATGCGAGCCCTCTCTTCATCAGTCTTTAGAGACATCTCTTTGGAGAGGGTGATCCCGTGACAAATGGGTAAATTAGCACGCTTAGAATCTTCCATACTAAATTTCTTCAGTATGGTGTCAATATACCTGAACTGTGAAAATCCCAACATTCTTTTAGACCTATCACGATAGATCTTAATCTCCAGAATGTAGGAGGCATCACCCAAGTCTTTCATGGAGAACTTCTGTGACAAGAAGAGCTAAACTGATTGTAGCATAGGGATGTCATTCCCTATCAGGAGTATGTCATCCACGTACAGTACAAGGAAGACTACTGCTCCTTTTACAATCTTCCTATAAATACATGGTGTTGGATATGTATGCCCTATAGGCTTGTATTGTATAGGATGCTAGGAATATGTATGTACATGACAATTTTACTCAGCTGTATATAGTATATTATCTGAGTTATTTTTGTCTTAATATGTGTATTTCTTTCTCTTGCTGCTTTATATTGTTTACACATATTGATAAAAACTCGATACAACAGTATACTATTTTGGTTTGTCTTTATCTTAACATGTGCATATGTTATACTCGATATCACATATGACGGATACATGTTGATAAAGTCCATAGGATTTTGCTTCACTACTAGTGTTATGATGGCGATCATACTTGTGGGAGCTGGGTATTCTATAAGCACATCCTTAAACATCCTAAATCATAGGAATATCGAGACCAGGTATCGATATTCCAGAGTAGACTTATGTATACGTTTCTAGACCCCGATGAGGGATGGTGGTTGGTCCTACAACCATTGGTGTGATTACCTAAGATTGTATACAGGTGCTCACTGGAGGTGAGTACACTGGACGGACTCGCCGAGAACCTCTAGATGGTATTATACTGTTAGTGTATATGCCCTAGAGGCCATTACTGTATCATACTAGCTTGTATAGTACTTAATGGAAGCTTGGGATATTCACAGTTGTATATACAATCTTGCTCAAAATGGTAGTATGCTACTTGGTTTGTCTCTACTTCAATATGTGCATGTATTTCTTTTAGCATATCGCTTATACATATTAGTAGAGCCCTTAGGATCTTTGCTTGATTACCAGCGTTGTGATGGCAGTCACACTCGTGGGGGCTGGGTAATTCATAAGCACATCCTTATACAGGTCCCTAGTCGTTGGACTATCGAGACAGGGCATCGATACTCCGGAGTAGACTAGCGTATGCGCTTCTCATCCCAGCGGGGGAGACGGTCTGTCCCACAGCCGCCAGTACGTCATACTTGAGATAGTAAGCGGGTGCTCGTTAGGTTACGAGTACACTGGACAGGACTCGTCGGGGACTGTTGGTTGGTATTATACCTATCGTCAGTTATCAGTTCCCAGGTGACATGAGTACAGCTTAATCCGCTGACTTGACACTGTCACTTCGCCTCGAGTGTGTTCCCACTGTACTTAGATTACTACCCTACCACGGCTCAAAGGAGTCGTGCAAACAGGTAGTAGTTGGGTGCAGTCCAGAAGCACTTGGAGGCAGTGACGGTTAGACAGGATTCGTCTCTCCCGGTATTGGGGGTTGACATCGCGCTGTGTCTAGGAGAGCCATTACACGAGTAGTCCCTGGCCAGGGCAAGCGAGATATACTGGTAGGTTTTCAGTGTTATCTCAGGGTGTTCTGGGCTACACTCCGACATGACTTGTACCTCTATTAGGGGACTGACGTTTACCGCCCCCCTAGGCCCGCCATGCGATGTATCAGACGAACAGATCGGACTGTACGGAGACTGTCACATACAGGCTCAGTAGGAGTTCAAATGAGTTCACCTCGTCAGTCTTCTTATCGGCATCTACTTGGGGACTGTTACGTACAGCTAGTGCCGCTTGCGGTCTGTGGTTAAACCCACTGCCAGCGTAGTGTTGAGTCTTTAGAGTCCCACACAGAGAGTTATTCGCCTTTAGGCAAAATGAGTAGAGGTCGCATGGTTTTGCGACAGGGTTCGTTCACATCCGCGCACTTGTGCACGTTTGCTGTCCGGACAGCTTATACTAGCGGGCTTTGGTTTAAGACGGATCCTAGTATATGATTTGGGATTGGTCTTATCTCATTGTATTCGTGTTCCTCGGATCACGAATACGGGTGCGTATGCACAATTGATTGAGACAGAGAGAGAGGACTTTGATTAGGGTTAATGACCATCGTCATTTTATTAACCCTAATGCTTACGTGTGCATTATGATTAATTGATATTAGTTAAATATAATTATGCATGGTTAGGGTTGTTGACCATTTGACTATCTTGACTTGTTGACCTAGGTTAACACTTTGACCATCATCATTCCATATAAAAGATGCTCTTTGATCCTTGCAATTTGCATTTAATATGAAATGATAATGGTCAAGTCTTGATTAAACCATGACAATTATCTTACTAATTATCTTTTTACAATAATTCACACATATATGTGAGAATGGTTCTTTATTCTCTCATTCTATCATTTTGATTCTCTCTCCTCCTCTTCCTCTCTCTCAAGCTCTCCCCTCTCATGTGTTGAGAAACACTTGAGCTTGAGATAAACCTCTCCAAAGTAATCTCTACTCTCATCTAAGGTTCTAGGATTAACACTTCTAGCACCTTAGTTACTTCTAGCTTGAAGTTGAAGCCAAAGGTTGAGGCTCTCGGGTGGATCCTTCTTCGACTAGAGAAGGCGACAAGGTGATCTCTTTCTTCCACTCCAAGGAGCAAGGAGAGAAGGACATAAAGCCCAAGGTATAACTTTTCTTCCATGTAGCTAAATCTAGTTAGCTTTTAGTTAGTTTTTGTTTAGCAAAGATCCTCCTTAAGCTAGTCCATGTTGCCTAGTTTGATAAAAATCCGATTTTTATTCCGTTTTCCGCCTCCCCGCAAGCACCGGGGTGGGCAACATAGACTTACAGTGGTATCATAGCCTAACTAAACATAAACTAGCTAGTTAGTAAAGTGTATAGAAGTTCGATCGGTAAAAATCGCAAAACTAACATTTCAAAACCTTAACTTTCTGTTGATTTTTTTTCTGCTCAAAAAATAAAAAATCATACTTCAAAAATCGGCTCAGGGTTTTGTCAAGAATCACACCAAAAACGGTCCAGTGAACAGTTCAAAGTGCGGCGGTTCCTCGGCAAAAGCATGCCTATTGCCGCGGAACCGCGGCCGTTTTGACTCCTTAATGGACCGAGTTTGGCTCAGTATTCCTCTGTTAAGGTTTTGGGATTTTTAAGATGGTTTATTTCTGCTCAGATTTTCCAGAAAAGAAATATGTATTTGGGGTGCCTATAAATCCGTATTTTTGATCGAACTTCACTACACTTTGACTAATGGGTTATATCTGTGATGTTTATATGTATTGAACGTCTGCTAATCGCTATACGTCGATTAGTTGGGGTTATACATATCTGTGA
Source organism: Agapanthus africanus (assembly GCA_030015575.1). NCBI lineage: Eukaryota > Viridiplantae > Streptophyta > Magnoliopsida > Asparagales > Amaryllidaceae > Agapanthus > Agapanthus africanus. Next base: position 366,109,760 of record JASDDO010000029.1, read on the forward strand.
TCTGTGTTTGTTGATGGTATGTGTATATGAATGCGTTGGATTGTCGCGAGTGAATAGCCGGGGGGTTTTGTGAGACGAGAGTTTTCTTTTCTTTCAATTCATGTAACATGTAAATTGATGTAATATTATTTGTATGGCCGCACAACCGGGTCGGGGTTGTAGCCGTCATTGTATAATTCTTTTTACTGTTTTTGCTCCTAGGATAGACCCATGGAGGGGGTGCATAAACTACCGGGTATCTCGAAGTGCCGAGTGGCCTACTCACGGTGTTGAGGGAGGTTGCTTTGCTTCGGATACTTGGCGGGTAGTTTGCCGCACCCGTAGGGGTCTTGGGTGGGGTATTGGCTATTCACCGCGACCGTGTAATCCACTTTTCGTTGCAGGCTCGAACGGATTGCGGATTCCTAGTATATCCAATGTATTCATCTGTGATCTGTAATGTCTATCATTGCTATATATCTATATACGATAACTATTTAGGCGTTGCTTATGTTTTACAGCCGCGCTAGCCCAGCCCCTGCTCTGTCGTTAGTTAAGTAACCTAACGGGTGATGACGGGGCCCCGTGGCGAATGTGAATGGCATAAGCGTACGTCATATTTTGGTTGTTTTCTGCAATGGTAGGATTAAATGATGGGACGCATTAAAAGAACTAATGCAAGAAAATAAACCAAGTAAAAGTCGATTGGAACACTTTGAAAACCACTCGGTTCTTTTTCAAAACCAAACTTTTAAATGCGGAGCTTGAACCACTCCTTTTAAAAGCTATCTCGTTCCATCGATTATATCAAGTTCACTACGTTCACGGTTTCGCCAAAACCATTCGTAGCCCTCCGTCATTTCGGTTAAATATTCAGTAGTATTCAAGCTATGTATTTTGACCTTCACCAAGGCATAGTGATTGGTAGCTGCTGAATATTTATTTGTAGCATAGATAGATGCGTTGGTTTGGGACAGTCGTACTACTATTTTGGCCTTCGTCACGGGTATGTACGGGTGGATTCAAATTAACCTAGACAATGACGGGTAGAACTTGACATGTGACTTATGATATGTTGGCCTTCGTCAAGGTCATAAGAGCATGGGGGCAAAAATCCACATCGGGAGTTTCAAAAGTACTGAAACTTGCTAGCGCTGCATACCATTTGGAGTGTGATGATTCTGGTAGGATTCCTTCAGTTTTGTCACGCGATGATATTTGGATCCCGATCCTACTGTGAGTATATGCTACTCCTCGGGAACTTTTTCACTTAACGATCAATGCTATAAACCTAGTAGGTGTCTAGAAAGGTGTTAGCGGGGCTACGCCCACAGGGAAAAGAGGTTACTTAATTAAGAAACTTCGCGAAAGCGTTGGAAAACCTCCCTCGAAGTACCGACACTGGCCTGGCTGAACGGTTAAGCAAGTATTGTATGGTGAGATTGATCCTGACTAATTCTTCCTTTATGGTTTGAGGAGGGATTCGAGAGACAGTGGGAGCCATCCTGTTTAGATAAATTAAAAACCAATCTAAACTTGCAAGAGCATCATGCTAAGTGTTTTCTTCTCTCTCTCTTAATTGCAGCGACCCAATGACCGCACCTAGGTTACATCTAGATAATAAAATGACTGAATCTGACTGTTATGACTGGCAAAGGTCTGTCCAGATGTCCATTGCCCATGACAAGCTGGGACACCTCTTGACTGATCCAACCCCTGCCGTCTCAGGTCCAGTTTCCCCTGTCATGGATATTGATATCCGCAGGACATCGGAAGAAAATTGTGCGAAATCCAAGTGCCTCGTGTTAACCTCAGTTGATGGTGTAAGCCAGAGGCAACACGAGAAGATGGACTTAGTTTCTATCTTCCTCCATAACAATGATTTATATGGAGAGCAATCTCGTATTGCAAGATATGAGACCTCGAACGAATTGCTTCCAGCGAGGTTGGCTATCGGGTCATCTGTAGGGGGCAACGTCCTTACAGAGGCCAGCTCTTTTGAGCTCTCGGACCTGAAGACCACGTTGAAGAATGAGTCAGATGCTGACTTAGTTCAACAGTCTCTACCTACTACCCTGAAGGAAACCAGGGAAGTAGAAAGAAAGGGAAGGGCAGAAGTTTCGGGAATAGATATAGTAAAAGAGGGATGTTCCTATTGTTACGGGAATGAACATGGGCAGAAGGATTGCAGGGCTTGTAAAGCCAATAGCCAAAATTCGAAGCATGTTGTGGCTTCGGCTTCGGGTGTGTTTGTAATAGAGAACTGTATGTCAGTTAACCCTACTTCCTGGGTATTGGATACCGGATCAGGATCTCATATTTGTAATTCGTTACAGGCTCTGAGAAACCGTAGGGTTATCAAGAAAGGTGATATGACTCTCAGGGTTGCTAACGGAATGAGCATGTATGCTGAATCCGTAGGGGAATATCATCTAGGACTAACAACTGGGCAGATATTGATTCTGTGTGATTGTTTTTATGTACCAGGTGCGACTTGTAACATCATATCTGTATCCTTACTATCTAAGGAAGGATATGATTTTACTTTTGTAAGCGATGTAGTAAACATCCACCTAAATCAAGTACTGATTGGGTCAGGTATATTGAAAAACGGTATATACGTTTTGAATCAAGCTCAGGTCTTCAGTGTCCAGAACACACTTAAAAGAACGTCTCCGGAATTAAATCAGGCTTTCTTATGGCATTGCAGACTGGGTCACATCAATGAGACACGGTTAACAAAGTTACATAAAGAAGGATACTTGGATCCGTTCGAGTACCAGTCTTATGCCACTTGTGAATCTTGTCTCATGGGAAAGATGACAAAGACTCCGTTCACTGGACACGGAGAAAGAGCGAGCGAGCTTTTGGGACTCATACACAGTGACGTGTGTGGTCCAATGTCTACACATGCGCGAAGTGGTTATTCATACTTCATTACTTTCACAGATGATTTCTCTAGGTATGGGCATGTCTTCTTAATGAAGCACAAATCCGAGGCCTTTGAGAAATTTCGGGAATACAAGAATGAAGTTGAAAAACAAAGAGGCAAAAGTATAAAGACACTGAGATCTGATCGAGGTGGTGAATACTTAAGTGCCGAGTTTCTGGGCTACTTAAAAGAGAATGGAATTCTCTCTCAGCTTACTCCTCCATACACACCACAACACAACGGTGTATCGGAAAGGAGGAATCGAACCCTATTGGATATGGTTCGATCCATGATGAGTAAGGCTGAGTTGCCGCGATCCTTCTGGGGTTATGCACTCGAATCAGCTGCATATCTTTTGAATAAGGTTCCCTCCAAGACTGTGCCTACCACACCATATCAGATATGGTGTGGGAAGAAACCCTGTCTTAAGTATCTGAAGATATGGGGATGTCCATCTTTTGTAAAAAAGCAGCACGCGGACAAGCTCGAGGCACGCTCAGTACTGTGTAAGTTTGTGGGATACCCAAAGAACTCCAGGGGGTATTTTTTCTATTACGCAGAGAAACAAAAGGTTTTTGTTTCTAGTCATGCCCACTTTCTGGAACATCAGTTTTTAGAAAAAGAAGCAAGTGGGAGCGTAGTAGAACTGGAGGAAACTCCAGAACCACAAGCTATTACTGAAAGTTTGGAAGAACCAGAAGTTTCAAGAGAACCGGACATCCCTACGCCACTCCGCAGGAGTAGTAGACAGTCTCATCCGCCCGAGAGATACTACGGCTTTTTCATAGACGGGGATAGAGAGGATTGCACTATGGATTATGGTGAGCCTACTAGCTTCCAGCAAGCCATTCAGAGCGGCGACTCTGTAAAATGGCTGGATGCAATGCGGGACGAGATGGAGTCCATGTACACCAACAAAGTTTGGACTTTGGACTTTGCTCCCGAAGGGGTAAAACCCATAGGCTGCAAATGGATCTTCAGAAAGAAGATTGGTGTAGATGGGCAGGTTGAGACCTATAAAGCTAGACTTGTTGCAAAGGGTTTTCGTCAAAAACCTGGTTTGGACTATGACGAGACCTTTTCTCCAGTGGCTATGCTGAAATCCATTCGGATCCTTCTTGCCATTGCTGCCTTCCACGATTATGAAATCTGGCAGATGGACGTAAAGACGGCTTTCCTAAATGGAAATTTGGAAGAGTGCGTCTATATGGATCAGCTAGAAGGATTCATTCAGAGTGGGAGCAGCGGTAAAGTGTGCAAGTTGCTAAAGTCCATCTATGGACTTAAGCAGGCATCACGGAGTTGGAACATCTGCTTTGATGATACTGTCAAAGAATTCGACTTTATCAAAAACCCAGATGAAGCATGCATTTACAGTAAGATTGTAGGGAGAACTGTGGCATTCCTCTTCTTGTACGTGAATGACATTCTCCTAATAGAAAATGATATTCCTATGCTACAGTCAGTCAAAGGATTCTTGTCGCAGAGGTTCTCTATGAAGGACCTGGGCGATGCCAACTACATTCTGGGGATCCAGATCTATCGTGATAGATCTAAGAGGATGTTGGGACTTTCACAGTCAAGGTATATTGACACCATACTGCAAAGATTCTGTATGGAAGATTCCAAGCGCGGTAATTTACCGGCTTGTCACGGGATCGCCCTTTCCAAAGAGATGTCTCCCAAGACTGATTTGGAAAGGGATCGCATGTCTATTATACCCTACGCTTCTGCGATAGGCTCTAAAATGTATGCGATGTTATGTACCAGACCAGATGTAGCATACACATTGAGCGTTGTAAGCCGGTATCAGTCAAACCCAGGGGAGAAACACTGGATAGCGGTAAAGAACATTCTCAAGTACCTGAGAAGGACTAAGGAGATGTTCTTGGTGTATGGCGGAAAAGACCTCCAGCTCGAGGCCTTTGCTGACTCCAGCTTCTAGAGTGACAAGGATGACTCCAAGTCCATGTCGGGTTATGTATTTACCCTCAATGGAGGGGCGGTTTGCTGGAAGAGTTCCAAGCAGGAGACCGTTGCAGACTCAACTATGGAAGCGGAGTACATAGCTGCTTGCGATGCCGCAAAGGAAGCTGCCTGGATGAAGAAGTTCCTCATGGAGCTTCAGGTGGTTCCTACCATTGTTGATCCAATACCGCTGTATTGCGACAACAACGGAGCTATAGCTTTAGCGAAGGAACCCAGGTCCCATCAGAAGTCCAGGCACATTTTGAGGCGGTTCCACCTGATCAGGGAGATCGTAGATTGCCGGAAGATCGAGGTGAAGAGAGTAAATACGGAGAATAACACTACAGATCCACTCACGAAGGCCCTACCCCAGACTCAGTTCGAGCGGCTGATCGAGATGATAGGACTTCGATACGCCAGTACATGGCCTTAGTGCAAGTGGGAGATTGTTAGTGTATATGCCCTAGAGGCCATTACTGTATCATACTAGCTTGTATATTACTTAATAGAAGCTTGGGATATTCACAATTGTATATACAATCTTACTCAAAATGGTAGTATGCTACTTGGTTTGTCTCTACTTCAATATGTGCATGTGCTTCTTTTAGCATATCGCTTATACATATTAGTGAGCCCTTAGGATCTTTGCTTGATTACCAGCGTTGTGATGGCAGTCACACTCGTGGGGGCTGGGTAATCCATAAGCACATCCTTATACAGGTCCCTAGTCGTTGGACTACCGAGACAGGGCATCGATACTCCGGAGTAGACTAGCGTATGCGCTTCTCATTCTAGCGGGGGAGACGGTCTGTCCTACAGCCGTCAGTACGTCGTACTTGAGATAGTATGCGGGTGATCGTTAGGTTACGAGTACACTGGACAGGACTCATCGGGGACTGTTGGTTGGTATTATACCTATCGTCCGTTATCAGTTCCCAGGTGACATGAGTACAGCTTAGTCCGCTGACTTGACACTGTCACTTCGCCTCGAGTGTGTTCCCACTGCACTTAGATTACTACCCTACCACGGCTTAAAGGAGTCGTGCAAACAGGTAGTAGTTGGGTGCAGTCCCGAAGCACTTGGAGGCAGTGACGGTTAGACAGGATTCGTCTCTCCCGGTATTGGGGGTTGATATCGCTCTGTGTCTAGGAGAGCCATTATACGAGTAGTCCCTGGCCAGGGCAAGCGAGATATACTGGTAGATTTCCAGTGTTATCTCAGGGTGTTTTGGGCTACACTCCGACACGACTTGTACCGCTATTAGGGGACTGACGTTTACCGCCCCCTTAGGCCCGCCATGCGATGTATCAGACGAACAGACCGGACTGTACGTAGACTGTCACATACAGGCTCAATAGGAGTTCAGATGAGTTCACTTCGTCAGTCTTCTTATCGGCATCTACCTGGGGACTGTTACGTACAGCTAGTGCCGCTTGCGGTCTGTGGTTAAACCCACTGCCAGCGTAGTGTCGAGTCTTTAGAGTCCCAGATAGAGAGTTATTCTCCTTTAGGCAAAATGAGTAGAGGTCGCATGGTTTTGCGACAGGGTTCATTCACATCCACGCACTTGTGCATGTTTGCTGTCCGGTCAGCTTATACTAGCGGGCTTTGGTTTAAGCCGGATCCTAGTATATGATTTGGGATTGGTCTTATCTCATTGTATTCGTGTTCCTCGGATCAGGAATACGGGTGCGTATGCACAATTGATTGAGACAGAGGGAGAGGACTTTGATTAGGGTTAATTACCATTGTCATTTTATTAACCCTAATGCTTATGTGTGCATTATGATTAATTGATATTAGTTAAATATAATTGTGCATGGTTAGGGTTGTTGACCATTTGACTATCTTGACTTGTTGACCTAGGTTGACACTTTGACCATCATCATTCCATATAAAAGATGCTCTTTGATCCTTGCAATTTGCATTTAATATGAAATGATAATGGTCAAGTCTTGATTAAACCATGACAATTATCTTACTAATTATCTTTTTACAATAATTCACACATATATGTGAGAATGGTTCTTTATTCTCTCATTCTATCATATTGATTCTCTCTCCTCCTCTTCCTCTCTCTTAAGCTCTCCCCTCTCATGTGTTGAGAAACACTTGAGCTTGAGATAAACCTCTCCAAAGTAATCTCTACTCTCATCTAAGGTTCTAGGATTAGCACTTCTAGCACCTTAGTTACTTCTAGCTTGAAGTTGAAGCCAAAGGTTGAGGCTCTCGGGTGGATCCTTCTTCGACTAGAGAAGGCGACAAGGTGATCTCTTTCTTCCACTCTAAGGAGCAAGGAGAGAAGGACATAAAGCCTAAGGTATAACCTTTCTTCCATGTAGCTAAATCTAGTTAGCTTTTAGTTAGTTTTTGTTTAGCAAAGATCCTCCTTAAGCTAGTCCATGTTGCCTAGTTCGATAAAATCCGATTTTTATTCCGTTTTCCGCCTCCCCGCAAGCACCGGGGTGGGCAACATGGACTTACATATACCTATCATCAGATAGTGGTTCTCAGGTGACATGAGTACATGTTAGTCTTAGGACCTGAGATTATTATTTATCTTGTTTGAGTTGCCTTTGTACTTTGATCATTACCCTACCACGGCTCTACTGAGTTGTGCAAACAGGTTTTGGTTGGGTACAGTCCCAAACCACATGAAGGTAGTGAGTAATTGTCAGGGATTCGTCTCTCCTGGTATTGGGAGTCGATGTCGCTGTTGGGTTATGCCAGCACCCTGGCCATCAAACCATGGCCAATTGCGGAACAAATTTTTTCTAAACTGGCGCTAAAACGACCCGATACTACAGATCTACCGTAAACTCTAATCTAGCTAGCTAAAAAGAGTTATACCGAATGATCCGTGTCTTTCGGTTTTTAACCACCTTCTCAAGCTCCTAGTGGCCACTACTATCAAGCTTGGTCGCCGGTCTCCCTCCATCGAAGATGATCCACCTGTGGATTTGTATTCTAAGCTCCTACCTCATAGCCGAGGTAACCAGGATACCTAGTTCGCTAAATTAGATAGCCTAAAAGATGTAGAGTCTAATGATAGATTGATTTGTCTCTAAATACCCTAGGTTTCTCAACACATGAGACTATTAGGGTGGAGGTAGTAGAAGAAACGATGAGAGGATGAAAGTGTGAAGCTAAGCTCAACTCAAGAAAAATGGCCAAGTGTTGTGAGCAAGAATAATGAATCATCAAGTCAAGAAAAAATATCTCACAACACATAACGAATATCAAGTATGCTAGAATAGTGAACCATGAGTCACACCCATGAGTCACCACAAAGCCATGCTTCAATAAATGCACAACCCACCTCATCCTCTTCCTCAATTAACCATTTAACCAAATGGTTAATAAACATAATGAGGTGGCAACTTCTAGAAGCAACTTGTAATAAATTACAAGAATACCCCTCATCCGTATATACATACCCGCATCCGTATTCCAAAAAATACGAATACAAAGAGACGAAAATAATTCAACAATATAATACTAGAATCCGACTTAAACCAAAGCCACTAGTATAATCCATCCGAATCATGATACGTGCACAAGTGAACGTATATGATCGAACCCTGCCGTAAAACCATACGACCTCCATATCGTTTCGCCCGAAGCAGGAAAACCCTCTGTGTGGGACTCTAAAGACTCGTCAATACGCTGGCAGTGGATTTATCCATAAGCACGTCAGCGACACTACCTGTACGTAACGGCTACCCAGGTATTGAGCGAAACGAAGGCCGATGAGCAAACTCATCCTGACCCTTACTGAGCCTGTCTATGACAATCTCCGTACAGTATGGTCTCTTCGTCTAAGAGTATCACATATCGAGTTTAGGAGGTGGATAAAGTCAGACCCTTAATAACGCGACATTTCATGTCGGTATGAAGCCTATCACAACCTGAGAAACTACTGATCCAAATCAGTAATTCTCGACTACCTTGATCAAGAATTTCAGGTGATGGCCACCCATGCACCACGCAACATCAAACCCTAATACCGGGGGAGACGAATCCCCGATGATCCGCCCACTGCCTCTATGTGGCTCGGGACTGTACCCAACTAAAACCTGTTTGCATGACTTTTTTGAGCCATGGTAGGGTAGTAATTAAAGCATAGTGGGAACTCACATGAGACAAATAACGATATCAGGTCAACAGACCAATCTGTATACATATCACCTAGGAACTGCTATCTGACAATAGGTATAATACCAAGTAGCATATTCCCGGCGAGTCCGTCCAGTGTACTCATAACCGAATGAGCACATGTATACTATTTTAGGTGAACAAACCAACACCAATGGATTATAAGACCTGGCCACCGCCCCTCATCGGGGTCTCGATAAGTACACAATAATCTACTCTGGAGTATCGATGTCCAGTCTTGATACTCCCACGACTAGGGACATTTAAGGATGTGCTTATGGACCATCCAGCTCTTACGTATATGATCGCCATCATAATGCTGGTAGTCAATCAAGAATCCTATGGGCTCTATCAACATGTAATAGTGATCTGTAATACCACATAAAGCATGCATTTGATGATAAAGACAAATCAGATAGCATACTATCATTTTGAGTAAGACCGCTCTATCCGTATAGATCCTCCCTCAATCATCGCAATCGCGTGCATGTGATACAATAATTGACTTGAGGACACTATAGCCAACAATCTCCCACTTGCACTTAAGGCTAATTATTGCTGTGTTGCATACTCACAGCTCGTGTGATACCGAACACCCAACTTCTCTACTAATCAGTTTCGCAAAGCCTATTTGTGAAACTATTGCATTCGAGAAATAATCTCAGTGAGTGGATCCGCTCCAATATTTCTTTCTATATCTCTCTATTTCTCAACTTCACGGAGATAGACTATCTCCCGAAATGAGCAATACCTGTCTTAGAATTTGTTTGTATATCCGATAGGACCCAGTTCATAAATGAACTCCAAATCCAACAAACTTCTTAGACTGTATCTTCCACTGAATTTAATCAGTATCCCGCGCCATGCCTCCTCAGTATCCACTTGGACTACCTGTCCAACATACTGTCCCTCAAAAGAGATAAAACTATAACACAGACAGCTATTCCGTCAACCAGGTCACCTTGGAAGCCTGAAATGATAACCGCCTCCTGAAGGGGCTGCCATTACCATACACCAAGAACATTCACTTATGTTCATAACTGCTTCCCAACGTTTCTCCAGGATTGGATTCATATATATACTTATTGCAACTAGTGCAAAATTAATATCTGGTGTGGTACTTGACATCTCATGGTTGACTCAATTGCCTAAGAAAGTGATATGCCAATCATGCAAATCCTTCTTCCCTTTAGTCTGTAAAATATCCTTTAGAGAGGGTGACTCCATCACCTGCGGGTACACTTCCACGCTAGGAGTCAACTATTCTAAAACACCTTTAGAATAATGTCAAAGTACCAAAATTGGGACACATCCCAAATCTAGATCTAAAATCATAGATCTAGTGACCAGAATCCCTGATATTTTATCCATAACCTATGTGGAGAAACACCTTGTGACAACTATAGTATATAACCGATCGTAGTATAGGAATTTCACTTCTTATTAAATGCATATCATCCATATACCAGGACATCATTCCCTACTACCTTCTTACGAGATCCATCTCTTATTCTGATGAAGTCAAACTCTATGACTGTCACATCAAAAATAGATGATCTATCTCCACTATACCTGCTTATGTTTATAAATAGATATAAGTTACTTGCCTACTATGTTTCCACTGCTCCAACTGACTCCAACAACCCTCTGGCAGAGTCATATACACGTGCACTTCTAAAGCTAGTTTAGAACGACGTTATACTCATCCTCTTGCCGGATCTCATAGTCTAGAACAGCAGTAGTGGCAAGTATTGGGTAAACAACAACCTCCCTGTCACCGTCTTTGAGGAGACCGAACTACCTCTCGGGTGCCTGAGGTTACCCACCAAATCTGCGGAGTGGCTAATGGAATGTTGAATCCAATTGAATCTTTATGTCCTACTATATTTTCAGTAATCGTTTGTGGTTCTGGAATCACTACTAGTTCTACCATACTCCCACTAATATTTTCAGAAAAGAATCCATTTTACTAAGACTGGTGGAGAGTCAAGAATAATATAACTATTGATCTTCTTGATGGTAGAAAGTTAACACTCTGCAATGCCCGGGATAACCCACAAACAACCATTACTAAAATGTTACTTGAGTTTATCCGGATTCTGGTTTTGAGCATAAGCCGGACAACTCCATATACCTCAACATCGTTAAGATATGATCCATTCTATATCTTCTATAGAAACAAAGGCACTAATTTAATTGGAATCAGATTCAAAAATCATACAGCTGTTTTCAGTGCATATCAACCAAATGGAAGGAGGCTAATCAACATTACTCATCTAGGAGCGCATCCACATTTGAGTAATCTGAAAGAGAAGCAAGTTCTCAAAACCATTACTTACGACAGAATACCTCGCACAAGTATCTACATCTTCAATCATCTTGAAGAATCCTGGTACTTCCCGCATATGGTTCTCTGCTTTATTCTTATACCTATAACTTCTCAATATCTGGACCCTGTATTTCAACGAAATACTTGTCTAAAACTGGAGAAGTCACAAGTAAACATAATATAGTACAGGTACCAATCCCTTTGTCCTAATGGACACTGGACAACATACAATACTTTGTATAAGTCCTCTAAGTTTAATAACTCATACCCTGTGCATCGTAGGTTGAAAACTGTACTATGGTTAAGATGAATTACACTGCTGTTGAATGCACCTTACCTAATCATCAATCGATATAGGTAAATATCATAGACATAATTTCAATAAAGTTATATCTCACTTTATAAAATAAACGTACAGATATATCAGTTTGAAATTGATGCATAACAAGGGATATTCAAAACCAATATTTGTCGTCAGGCAAAACTCAGGTGATTTCCTCAAATATCACCAATTACAAAGAATTCTAATATGTATTGAGGATTTTATCACCCAATTCCCAATATTCTACTCCTACTCATCATTTGTAGTATCATACAGATGTGAAAATCAAATCTGGTAAATACATAACCTGGAGTCAGAATCTAATTGGGAAAACAGTTTTCAATTAACAATGCACAGTAAAACCGAAACATGAAAATGTTTCGAAGAGGTATCTGGGTATTCCTAGTAATGCCTTTTCCACTATCCAGATTTATGACTGTAACCGTATATTTCCTTGTCATCACTCCAATCCTTTTATATGTATTTACTTATTACCTTCTGTACACCATCCTTAGGCTAAATGGTTTTCTTCTTTCCCTACCTTTCGACACTAGTCTAAGATTTGGAAGAAAACTATCCAATAAGCGTAATAGGTGTACTCTCCTAATTCTAGGAGCCCTCGCAATCTGAGAGAAGGTAAAGATAAAAGATAACCCGAATAATCCTATTCGATTTCTCCTGAACCGAAAACCATCCTCGAACTGAAACAAGTTTCATCGAGTTCGTATGTAACTATACGATGGCGTATCCAATAAATGTGGATCTTCGTAGTGATACAGAATGTTCCGGAGAAATGCAAAGGTGAAGTAGGAGTGGCGATGATATACGCAGTTTCGTCGTGAATGATAGCATTCGCAATTTCCTTTGCCCTCTTTCTAATCCCTTTATATGTCTTTACTTATTACCTTCTGTACACCATACTTAGGCTAATTGGTTTTCTTCCTTCCCTATCTTTCGGCACCTGCCTATGGTTTGGAAGAAGACTATCCAATAAGCACAATAGGTGTACTCTCCTAATACTAGGAGCCCTCGCAACCTGAGAGAAGGTAAAGGGAAAATACAACCTGAATAATCCTATTCAATTTCTCCCAAACCAGAATCCATCCTTGAACTGGAACAAGTTCCTTCGAGTTCGTATGTAACTATACGATGACATATCCAATCAATATGGATCTTCATAGTGATACGGAATGTTCCGGAGAAATGCAAAGGGTAAAAGTAGGAGCGGCAATGATATATGCAACTATGACAATCCAAAAGTCAAATTATTTTAAAAAGGTTCGGTTAACTTGGTTCATGTGTTTTAGTCTAGGGTTGGGCCATGGCCGCTGCCAAAGATAGAGAGAAAAGAAATACTCAGCGTGCACTCTAACGTAGATTAGATTGGTTATTCACTTTATCTAATCAGTATGGCTCTCACTATTTCCTTAAATTCTCCATCAAACCTAAAAGGAGAATTAGTCGGGATCATCTAAAATCATCCGAGGAGTAATACCTACTCATCAGTGGGAATCAGGATCCAACTATCATCGCATGATAACTTGATGGAAACCACTCAAGTCACCACACTCCAGAAGGTATACGCATGCATGGCAAGTTTCCTATATGTTTGAAACCCCCGATGTGATTTTTACCCCTAGGACCCAAGTGACCTTGACACAGTCAACAAATCAAAGAGTCTTAGTCAAGTTCAACCCGTCATTATCCTGGATTGCATTAAACTCACCCGTACGAGCCCTTGACACAGTCAATAAAGCCACACGACTGTCCTAACCAATCGCATATATATGCCACAAACAATCATTACTTAGCTACCGCACACTATGCCTTGACACAGTCAACAAACACAGCACGAATACTAAGCAACACTTGTAAGAAATGATGGAGGACTACGGCTGATTTTTGGTGAAAAACCTTTAACATAATGAACTTGATATCTTTGAAGGAATCGAGTGGTTTTACAAATATATAGTAGCGAAAACTTTTGCTAAAGAGGTCACTCCCTGTGAAGGGATCTCGACTCTTTCCTCATCGAATGAGGTGCAGGATATTCCCAATCAAATACCACGATACAAAGTAAAAGAATTGACTATAGTAAAGTTATTGCGTTGACACAAACTTATGCCCAAGAGGTCACTCCCGATGAATGGATCTCGGCTCTTGCCTCGTGGAATGAGGTGCAGGATATTCCCAATTAAATACCACCATGCAAAGCAAAAGTAAACTTCTGTAATGTCTGTTTTCAAAAAAATTGGTTCCAACATCATATAGATTTGTTTTATCCTTGCATTGATCAGAATCAACGTAGTCCTATCAATTAAAACATATCACACCAGATAAAGGAACGAAAATATAATATACGTATATGCCATCCGCATTCGCCACTGGGCCCCATCATCACCCGTCAAGTTACTTAACTATCGACAGAGCGGGGGCTGAACTAGCACGGGTGCAAAACATATACAACATCTACTAGTGTGTGTGTGTGTGTGTGTGTGTGTGTATAACATTCATCCCAGACATGATATACGGCAACATCACAGAATCTCAGCCAAGCAACACAGAGTGGTGGATAATCTTGGAGCCTCGGGTTTCATTTGAGCCGCAAATGAGACCCGACGTTTCCTGTCGTGTGGATAGCCTGTGCAATGAAAACCTAGACCCTTACGAGTGCGGAAAGTTACCCGCCAATCCCAGAAGTGAGGCAATCTCAATCAACAAAGTGAATGGGCCACCCAGCACTTGACGGAATCTGGTAACTTGAGCACTCCTCCGTAGGTCAAACTATACCCTTTCCGAGTGCGGCGAATAGCCCACCAATTCTAGAGTGAGGCCCTCTCTGTCTCAAAGCCATATGATGCGGGCCCGTTGCCCTCTAGAACCCAGGTATTCTTGCACTCCACCGTGGGGTAATCCTAGTACAGAAAAGAAAATAATATGTATAAGGGTGACATTGACCTCGACCCGATCGTGCCCCAAACAAATAATATACAAACTGGCAGAGACGGCAGTCCACATGTTGGACGCTCGCCCCGCAATATCAAAATTTCAAAAGAAACTAAACTATACTACCATTGCACCACTGGTTATCCACCACGACAATCCAACCACAACCACAACACAACACAGAACATCAACGTGAATGTCATGTTCGCAAACCTGTCTAATAGACATATAGTAATTATACGAGTTGTACCGCTCAAATGACATTTACGGTCGCAGATAGTAATGTATGTACTGAAATTTTTTAAACAGTGTTAAAAATAGCGACTTCAAAATACCTCGAATTGCCCCTAAACCAAAGATAACATAATATGCAATCTGGGAAAAAACAAACAATACTATATAACCAATATTCAAGAACCTAGAACACAGCCAAAACCCCAAGACCAAACCCCATAGTTCAACCGGCGGCGCCGGGTTTTGGCCCGATCTCGCCGGTCAAGACATGTATTTTTTTGGCTCGTTTTTAAGGTGTGTTCTAGTTGTCACAAGAGTAGTCTTCTGAAATTGTTTAAATAATTTTTAAAGACTAAATGAAAATTGACAGAAGCTTGAATATTGCGGGTATTGTTTCGGAGTTGTTTCGATTTCGATACTTTAACATCATCTAAAACAGCTAGATAAGGGTTTATGGGTTGGCTCTGATACCATGTTGGGTTATGCCAGCGTCCTGGCCATCAAACTGTGGCCGATTGCGGAACAAATTTTTTCTAAACCAGCGCTAGAACAACCCGATGCTACAGATCTACCGTAAACCCTAATCTAGCAAGCTATAAAGAGTTATACCGAATGATCCGTGTCCTTCGGTATTTAACCACCTTCCCAAGCTCCTAGTGGACACCACGATCAAGCTTGGTCGCCTGTCTCCCTCCATCGAAGATGATCCACCTGAGGATTTGTATTCCGAGGTCCTACCTCAAAGCCGAGGTAACTAGGGTACTTAGTTCGCTAAACTAGATAGCCTAAAAGATGTGGAGTCTAATGATGAATTGATTTGTCTCTAAACACCCTATGTTTCTCAACACATGAGACTATTAGGGTGGAGGTAGAAGAAGAAGCCATGAGAGGATGAGAGTGTGAAGCTAAGCTCAACTCAAGAAAAATGGCTAAGTGTTGTGAGCAAGAATAATGAATCATCAAGTAAAGAAAAAATATCTCGCAACACATAAAAAATATCAAGCATGCTAGAATAGTGAACCATGAGTCACACCCATGAGTCACCACAAAGCCATGCTTCAATAAATGCACAACCTACCTCATCTTCCATCTCAATTAACCATTTAACCAAATGGCTAATAAACATAATAAGGTGGCAACTTCTAGAAGCAACTTATAATAAATTACAAGAATACCCCTCATCCGTATATACATACCTGCATCCGTATTTCAAAAAATACGAATACAAAGAGACGAAAATAATCCAACAATATAATACTAGAGTCCGGTTTAAACCAAAGCCACTAGTATAATCCGTCCGAATCATGATACGTACACAAGTGCACGTATATGATCGAACCCCGCCGTAAAACCATACGGCCTCTACATTGTTTCGCCCGAAGTAGAGAAACCCTCTGTGTGAGACTCTAAAGACTCATCAATAAGCTGACAATGGGTTTAACCACAAGCACGTCAACGGCAAGCTGTACGTAACGGCTACCCAGGTATTGAGCGAAAGGAAGGCCGACAAGAAAACTCATCCTGACCCCTATTGAGCCTGTCCATGAAAATATTCATACAGTACAGTCTCTTCATCTAAGAGTATCGCATATCGAGTCTAGGGGGTGGATAAAGTCAGACCCCTAATAACACGACATTTCGTATCGGTATGAAGCCTATCACAATTTGAGAACCTACTGATCTAAATCTGTAATTCTCGACTACCTTGATCGAGGATTTCAGGTGATGGCCACCCGTGCACCACGCGACATCAACCCCCAATACTGGGAGAGACGAATCCCCGACGATCCACTCACTGCATCCATATGGCTCGGGACTGTACCCAACTAAAACCTGTTTGCACGACTCCTTTGAGCTATGGTAGGGTAGTAATCAAAGCACAGTGGGAACTCACATGAGACAAATGACAATCTCAGATCAACAGACTAATCTGTACACATGTCATGTAGGAACTGCTATCTGACAATAGGTTTAATACCAACTAGTATGTTCCAGGCTAGTCCGTCCAGTGTACTCATAACCCAATAAGCACCTATATACTATCTTAGATGAACAAACTAACACCAATGCCTTGTGAGACCTGACCACCGCCCCTTGTTGGGGTCTCGATAAGTATACACTAGTCTACTCTGGAGTATCGATGCCCAGTCTCGATACTCTCACGTCTAGGGGCATTTAAGGATGTGCTTATAGACCACCCAACTCTCACATATATGATCG
This sequence comes from Agapanthus africanus, assembly GCA_030015575.1. Classification (NCBI taxonomy): domain Eukaryota; kingdom Viridiplantae; phylum Streptophyta; class Magnoliopsida; order Asparagales; family Amaryllidaceae; genus Agapanthus; species Agapanthus africanus. The sequence goes on from JASDDO010000029.1 coordinate 366,126,846, forward strand.
CCATCATAATTCTGGTAGTTAAGCAAGAATTCTATGGGCTCTATCAACATGTAATAGTGATCTGTAATACCATATAAAGTATGTACATGATAAAGACAAATCAGATAGCATACTATCATTTTGAGTAAGACTGTTCTATCTGTATAGGTCCTCCTTCAATCATCGCAATCGCGTGCCTGCGATTCAATAATTGACTTGAGAGAACTATAGCCAACAGTCGCACTATGTCTGGTTGGCTAGAACCATAAGAGCTTGACCAAGGCAGTTGAGATTTACTGATGGTTAGATCAGTAGTTTCTCGGATTGGTCCTGAGCCAAATCGACGCGACTTATTGGGTCAGTAGGGGTCTGACGTTTACCATCCCCTAGACCCGGTATGCGATACTCTTAGACAAAGAGATTGGACTGTACGGAGATTGTCATAGATAGGCTCAGTAGGAGTCCGGATGAGCTTGCTCGTCGACCTTCCTTTTCGACAGATAACTGGGTCGCCGTTACGTACAACTAGTGCCGCTGATGTGCTTGTGGTTAAACCCACTGCCAGCGTACCATCGAGTTTTTAGAGTCCTACACAGAGGGTTTCTCTGGTTCAGGCGAAACGATGTGGTGGCTGTATGTTTATACATGCAGGGTTTCGATCGAATGATAATACTAGCCGGCTTAGGATTAAACCGTATTATTAAATCAGGTATTGATTTAATAATTTACATATACACATTTCTATATGTATATTTTAGTGTCATCCAGGATTTTGATCGAGCTTGGTTCCGATCGAATGATAATACTAGCCGGCTTAGGATTAAGCCGGATTATTAAATCAGGTATTGATTTAATAATTTACGTATACATTTTTTGATATGTATATTCTAATGTTATCCAGGGTTTTCGATAAGACGATTGTTAATACTAGCGGGTTTAGAATTAAACCGGTTTGTTAAATCAGATATTGATTTAATACTAATATTATATTAGTGGTATTATTGTATCTCTTTCGGTATTCGTATTTTGATACGAATACGGGTATTTATATATGGTAGAGTGCATTCCGTATTTATACGGAAAATATTCTAGAAGGTAGACACCTCATTTTTTATTTATCCATTTATTCTTTTAAATGGAAATGGGGTGTAAATGTAGTAAGGAGAGAATGGTGAGAATCATACTTGAATAGTTTGCACAAATGAATTTATAATTCATTTGTCAAGACTATTCAAGTATGGTTGCTATATTTATATTTTAAAATATGTTTTATATAACTATTTTTGCATTATTGTTTTGAGATGACGATTTTTCATTCTCACCATGAGCTTCTCTATTCTTTTTAGCCTTTCTTGAGTTCCTCCATCTTCTTCTTCATCTTCCTCCCTACCGTCTCATGAGTTGAGAGTCAAGAGAGGAAGAGAGATAGAAATACACTAGAAAACTCACTACATCTTCTTGGCAACCTAGATTAGCAAACTAGATTGTTGATTTACTTCATTAGTGAAGCTAAGTTTGGATTACAAACTCACGAGTGGATCATCTAGGACCGAGGAGGCCGGCCATTAAGATTGATCTAGGAGATCTCTAGGAGCTTAAAAAGAGGAGTGAAGAAACGAAGGACTGAATCTTCTGGTATAACCTTCTCTCATATTAGATAAAATCTCCAGTAGTTGCTAATTTAGGATTATGGTTTGATCACATGGGTTAAGTTGGTTGTGCTTGTTTAAAATTTTTAATTTTTGTGCATTCCGCCTCTCTACTTCAATATAGAGTGAGCACAACTCACCAATATGGTAGCAGAGTCACTCCATAAACCTTAACTAGACTAAATTTCATTAATTTAGAGTTTCAATCGATGGAACTTTCCGAATCACATTTCCAAATCACTGCTTGCCGTTCAAATTTTAAAGTTGTTCAAAAAATATTTCTGTGTTGCACTGATGTTATGGATGGATTATCGTGGTGGATAGCTTATAGTGCAATGGTAAATGTACAGTGTTAATTCATTTGTATATTCATTATTGCGGGGCGGACGTCCGACATGTGGACTGCTGTTTCCGCTAGTTTGTATATTTTTTTACTGGGGCACGGCTGGATTGAGGTCGATATCACCATTTGTATATATGTATATTTCTTTTTTATACTAGGTGTAGGGTGTTTTTCGTCACCCCATTGATATGGGAATACGTGCGCGCTTGTAAGGCGTACTACAGATTCCCCCTGCTTAGGGTAGGCTGGGGTTTATTGATTGTGGGGATCCGAATCTCCGGCAGGCGCGGACTAAGCTGCTGTTAATTACCCCTCGCCTTTGGAGCGAGAGAACCTCCGATTAACGAGTTAAACTGGTCATGCGAACTCAATGTGCAGTATTGTGTTTTGAAGGGGTTTTGGATATATCGGGGGCCCCGCAGAGTTTTTACAGGGGTCCCGCTACCCGGATAGCGGGCTAGGGGTCAAGAGGGCTAGTAGCCCCCTTGCGGGGTGAGGGGCAGCGCCCCGTTAGAAATTTTTTTCTAACAGGGACAGTGTCGTGGAGTATGTGTGTGTGTGTGTGTATGTATGTGTGTATATATATATATATATATATATATATATATATATATATATATAAAGAAATGGAAAGGGTATCCAAAGGATGCGTGGGAAAAAGCGCAGCGCTTTGGGTGCTAGCGCTTTGAGCGCAAGGGCACTAGTGCCCCACGTGCTAGGCAGGTGGGCACTCGGGCGCTAGCGCTTTGGGCGCTAACGCTTTGAGCGCTAACGCTTTGAGCGCTAGAGCGCTAGCGCCCCACGTGCCAGGCACATGAGCGCTCGGGCGCTAGCGCTTTGGGTGCTAGCGCTCTGGGCGCTAGCGCTAGCGCCCTACGTGCCAGGCACGTGGGCGCTCGGGCGCAAGCGTTTTGGGTGCTAGCGCTTTGAGCGTAAGAGTGCTAGCACCCCATGTGCCAGGCACATGGGCGCTCGGGCGCTAGCGCTTTAAGCGCAAGGGCGCTAGCGCCTCACGTGCGAGGCACGTGGGAGCTCGGGAGGAAAAAGGGACTTGGTCCCTGCAATGGGAGTTGTACTCCCAGAAAGGAGCACTTATTATTTTGTATATATGTATATATATATGAGGAGTTAAACTCCTAGGATATTTTGAGGCTGATGAAGGGGCTTCCCCCTTGAGCCCTGGATCTTCCCCAAAGTGGGGTTTCTCGAGATGGGTCTCCTTCTTCTTCCTGTTGTTTGGCCGGATCTTGGAAAAAGTGGGTGAGACTTAAAAATCTTCCCTTTTTGAGATCTAATGGAAGATCCAAGTTCCCCTTTGTGGGTTTTGTGGTGAAAAACTATTTAGTTTTGGAAAAGGAAGAGTAATACTCTTGATTTAATTTAAAAGAAAGAAGAAGGTTTTAGAACCTTGAGGAAGGAGAAAGAAGCACATGCCCTAATTTTTGGGAAATGAAAAGTGTCTTGCTTATTTATCATCATGTTGTCTTATATAGGCTTACATATTTACATATAGCCCCTTGGGCTTTACAAAATGGTATTTTGCCCATCCTATGTCTCATGTGCTATTTCATTTTGCACATAAGTCATGGGCTTACAAAAATTTGGCTTTATGCCCATTTTGTTTACATTCATGCATAAAAAATTACATAAAAATTATTTATTACATGATTTCATTTTGGCATGGGGGAGGGCCGGCCGCTTCATGTTCAGACTCGACTTGGGCATGGGCCCACTTGGCTTGGGGTTGACTTTGACTTTGACTTGGTCAACCGGGGTGCAATTTTCGACTTCAACAAAGTGCCCCCCATCAATAAATGCACACCACATATGTGAGTTGTGTGCATGAAATTGATGGATTTTCTTTCACATGGAGGCGTCTTGCCTCGGTTCCCACTTTTTGGGATGCACTGCCCTTTTTACGACATGGACGGTTGACGGTTGACGCGTTTCCGAGATGGAGTGTTCGTGGTAGACGTTTCCCTGGACCGGAGTGATCTGGTTCCCGCTTAGTAGGAAGCCTGCACTGCCTTTTTTATGACATGGACGGTCGACGCTCTGGTCCGGAGCGATTTGGTTCCCGCTTTGTAGGAAGCCTGCACTGCCCTTTTTACGACATGGACGGTCGATGCTTGCCCGATTTGTGGGGAGCCTGCACTGTCCTTTTTACGACATGGATGGTCAACGCTTGACGCGTCTCCGAGGCGGAGTGTCCGTGGTTGACGTTTCCCTAGCCCAGAGCGATTTGGTTCCCGATTTGTGGGAAGCCTGTACTGCCCTTTTTACGGCATGGACAGTCGACACTTGCCCAATTTGTGGGAAGCCTGCACTGCCCTTTTTACGACATGGACGGTTGACGCTTTCCCGATTTGTCGGAATCCTGCACTGCCCTTTTTACGATATGGACGGTTGACGCTTGCCCAATTTGTGGGAAGCCTACACTGCCCTTTTTACAACATGGACGGTCGACGCTTGCCCGATTTGTGGGAAGCCTGCACTGCCCTTTTTACGACATGGACGGTCGACGCTTGACGCGTCTCCGAGGCGGAGTGTCTATGGTAGACGTTTCCCTGGCCCGGAGCGATTTGGTTCCCGATTTGTGGGAAGCCTGTACTGCCCTTTTTACGACATGGACGGTCGACGCTTGATGTGTCTCCGAGACGGAGTCTCCATGGTAGACGTTTCCCTGGCCCGGAGCGATTTGGTTCCCGATTTATGGGAAACCTGCACTGCCCTTTTTACGACTTGGACGGTCGACGCTTGACGCATCTCCGAGGCGGAGTGTCCGTGGTAGACGTTTCCCTGGCCCGGAGCGATCTGGTTCCTGCTTTGTAGGAAGCTTGCACTGCCCTTTTTATGACATGGACGGTCGACGCTTTGACCTGGAGCGATTTGGTTCCCGATTTGTGGGAAGCCCGCACTGCCCTTTTTACGACATGGTCGGTTGACACTTTCCCGATTTATGGGAAGCCTGCACTACTCTTTTTACGACATGGATGGTCGACGCTTGCCTGATTTATGGGAAGCCTGCACTGCCCTTTTTACGACATGGACGGTCGACGCTTGACGTGTCTCCGAGGTGGAGTGTCCGTGGTAGACGTTTCCCTGGCCCGGAGCGATCTGGTTCCTACTTTGTAGGAAGCCTGCACTGCCCTTTTTACGACATGGACGGTCGACGCTTTGACCTGGAGCGATTTGGTTCCCGATTTGTGGGAAGCCCGCACTGCTCTTTTTATGACATGGACGGTCGACACTTGATTTGACTTGCTCTGCTTCTTACAGTGTCAGGGGTGAACTTGACTTGCTCCGCTTCTTGCGGTGTCGAGGTTGGATTCTAACTTTCTCCACTTTCTGCGGTGTCGGAGTTGAAGTTAACTTGTTGATTGTGATTTGGGTTGACATCCGCATCGCTACACTGGAATATGGTACCAGGAGCGAATCATCATCTGTCTTTGAGAGGATTTTGGTTTTTGTTTGGCATCTGTATTGCTGTACTGGAATAATGCCAGGAGCAACTCATCATTTGCCCCGGGAGGATTTGGGAATTGGTTTTTGCTTGGCATCAGTATCGCTACACTGGAATATGGTGCCAGGAGCGAATCATCATTTGCGCTTGCTTATCAGGAAGCGATGGCTTAGTAGACACATTTTAGGTCCCTATCACCTAAGACTTTTCAATTTTGTGAGCCGTAAAGGTCTCACAAAGCATTTTCTCCCTACGGGTCGTAAGGATCCCGTAAGTGTATTTTCTCCTTAGGAGTCGTGGGGACTCCTAAGTGTGTTGCTCCTTTGTGAGTCGTAAGGATATCACGCGGGAATTTTCTCCTCACAAAGTCGAGAGAACCTTGCGAGTGCATTTCATCTCTTTTTTTTTACGAGTTTGTGCCCTTTCGGGTTTTCACAAACTCGCCGGCAGTCCTGCTGTTTTTACACACGGAGCCCTTTCGGGTTTTCATCCGTGCACATCTTGCTTGTGGACATACCATTTTTTTATTATTTTTTTTATTTTATTATTTTTGGTAGGACTTTGAATGTGGTCTCACCGGTAGGACTTGGGAGAGATTGGGATTGTTTTACGCCCGTGGATTGTATACGATTTTGCAGGATGTATGATCCAGACCATAGGGCCGGAAAAATTTCGGGACTTTGTTGGCATCTGCATTTCTACACTGGAATATGGTACCAGAAGCGACTCATCATTCGCCGTTGGGGTATGGGATTTGGAATTTGGCTGGCGTCTGCATCGCTGCACTGGAATATGGTACCAGGAGCGACTCATCATTCGCCATTGGGAATTTGAGTTTTGGAATTTTGGTTGGCGTCTGCATCGCTGCACTGGAATATGGTACCAGGAGCGACTCATCATTTGCCGTTTTGATTTGAGTTTGGAATTTGGTTGGCGTCTGCATCGCTGCACTGGAATATGGTACCAGGAGCGACTCATCATTCGCCATTGGGAATTTGAGTTTTGGAATTTTGGTTGGCGTCTGCATCGCTGCACTGGAATATGGTACCAGGAGCGACTCATCATTCGCAGTTGCCTATTGGGAAGTGATGGCATAGGAGACAGGTTTAGATCCCTATCACCTAAGGCTTTTCGATTTTATGGGCCATAAGGGTCCCATAAAAGCGTTTTCTCCCTGCGAGTCGTAAGGATCCCGTAGGTGCATTTTCTCCTCAGGAGTCATGAGGACCCCCAAGTGTGTTTCTCCTTTGTGAGTCGTAAGGATCCCACGAAGGTTTGTTCTCCTCATGCATCGTGAGGACGCATGAGCGGGTCTTCCCAATGGAGCATAATTCCAAGGGCGGAGACCAGCCACGTAACTAGTGATTACGGTGGGGCATGGGTATGATGAGAATTATTTGAGCCCATGGATTGTATACGGTAATCAATTTGGGGGACTGGCCGTAGGGCTGGGAGAATTTTGGGAAATTGGATTTTGGTTGGCGTCTGCATCGCTGCATTGGAATATGGTACCGGGAGCGACTCATTATTCGCCGTTTTTTTGCCGCGATTGCTCTATCATTTCAGCTTTTCTTATCGCGAAGGTCGTGATTGCCCTACCATTTCGGCTTTATTCGTGGTTGCCCCATCATTTCGGCTTTATTTTTATTTTTCCTCGTTGATTTTTATTGCGAGTTGCCCCATCATTACGGCGTTTTATTATTTTTTTTGTCTTTTTTGTTTTATTTACACATTTTTATTTACACATTTTATTTACATTCCCAGTTTAACGACTTAGAGGTCGATTGTTCCCAGTTTAATGACGTGGTGGTCAATTGTTCCCAGTTTAATGACATGGTGGTCAATCATTCCCAGTTTAACGACATGGTGGTCAGCTGGTGTTCCCAGTTTAACGACGTGGTGGTCCTCTTTTCTTATCCCAGCTCCTTAAATTTTGATCTTGGCGGAGCTGTGTTGATGACCGTAGCCCTGTGGCTTGCCGATACATCCGAGGATTGTGAGGTTTTTCCAAGCTTGTATTGGTCCTCTGCCTAATCTTTGAAAACACAGCAGTCTTCAATGGTATGACTCACCACTATATGGTATGGACAGTATATGGGATTGCCGGTCATATTCATTTCATGTGGCCTCTTCGGAATAGGCAATTGCAGACCGTTGTTCAAGGCTTCCTCGAATATATTGCGGACCTCATCCCTCCTGAAGGAGTACACCTTCTTCTTTCTCTCCATTAGAGTAGGTGCCCTTACTGATGCTGGTCCTTGAGGCCGATCAGTATTTGGTTCTCCCTTTTCAGATAATGGCACATATCTGGGAGGATTAGGTTCCCGAAAGGCTTCGGTCTCCATTTGTATGAAATCAGCGGTCGTAGCTTGACTGTTTGCTAACACGCCTTTAGACAGTTCTATCTCTCCCGTCTTGTATTGCCTTTCGACCCAATCTTTGAAGACGAAGCAGTCCTCAATGGCATAACCTATTACTCTGTGATAGGGGTAATATTTTGGGTCGTCGGTCATATTCGCTTCTTGCCGTCTCTTTGATTCTGGCAGTTGTAGACCGTTTCTTAGGGCGTCCTTGAATATCTTGTGAACTTTGTCCTTTTTGAAGGAATAGACCTTATCCAGTTTCTCTTTCAGAGGCGATTCCCCTTCGGTGTATGTATCGGAGGGACTGGAGGCTGATCACGGCCGTTTTTTGCGAAGGCGCTCCACTCTTAGGTTGAAGAGGGTATCAGTTGGCTGCCTCCGGGTATCAATCCCTGGCTCATGAACCAAAATTTGATTCTGCTGTAATTGCAATCGGGCGACTTGGGTCTCGAGATCTGCCGTGACATTTGCCAATTCGTCGACCTTAGACTGTACCTTGGCTAACTTCTCATCCCTGTCCTGAAGCTGCCTCTGAAGCTATCGGAATAATGCTTGTTCTGTAGTTCCGGTTATGCCAACCGGGTAATCTTTATTGCCTGATCTCAATTCCGCAGGAACCCCAGGCTCTTTTGGCTTATCAGCTTGAGGGAGCTCTTCGTCATTTAGACCGAGTTGACGTTGGGTAGCATTCACCGTATCATCACCCTGGTTGTGAAGCATAGGAGGGTTCGTTTCTTTATGTCCGACCATGTAGACAGTGTAGACAACATATCCAGTCGTCTCTTTATCTTTGGCGGGGTAACCCCGTTCTTAGAGCCTCATGAAGCTCAGCCTAGTATGAGCCCTAGCCCTTTTGTTGGCTTTGTATCTGAGCCTTTTCTGCCTTAGCTTCTTGATTTTGAGGGCTTGGCGGGAATCCGTTTTCTGTGAAGCCACCGTGAGTCGATTGTTAGGGAGCTTAAAGAAGATACCCGATCGAGCAGTTGTTGGGGGTACCGTTGGAGCTTGCTCGAGACGCCCTGTTGCTTTGTTGGTGTTGATGGCCTTGCCCCCAGCTGGGGCCAAGGAGAGCCATTCAAACACCGACTTGCGTTTGAGTTGGGGCGCCTTCGAGACCACCATATTTGGCCTCTTGCCTTTCGAGACTGGTTTGTCTGTCACCGGGGCTTGAGGAGCTGCGATGGCGTTAGCTGACATGAACAGAATAGAGCCAAATGGTAGCAGCAGCTCCTCCAATTGGCGCCCAGGACTGGCCGGAAGGACCGTCCTGGAGTCTATCTTCATCGTGTAGGAGACGGGAGCCGTGTCGAGAGTTGAGCTTGTCCTTGGAGACATTTTTGCTGCGACCGGAGATTGCAATTTGAAATTTGTTAACCTGCACAAAGAAGCATGATTTCAGTACAGGCAGTCGATATGTATATTGATTGAGTTCGCATGAACGCTTAACCCGAAATATGGGAGGAGAGAAAGGTCCCGCCGGGCGTGCCAGAATCTGTACGGTGTTTTTCGTCACCCCATTGAGATAGGAATACGTGCGCGCTTGTCAAGCGTACTACAGATTCCCCCTGCCTAGGGTAGGCTGGGATTTATTGATTGTGGGGATCCGAATCTCCGGCAGGCGTGGACTAAGCTGCCGTTAATTTCCTCTCGCCTTTGGAGCGAGGGAACCTCCGATTAACAAGTTAAATTGGTCATGTGAACTCAATGTACAGTGTTGTGTTTTGGATATATCGGGGGCCCCGTAGAGTTTTTACGGGGGTCTTGCTACCTGGATAGCGGGCTGGGGGTCAAGGGGGCTAGCAGCCTTTTTGCGGGGTGCGGGACAGCGCCCCGTTAGAAATTTTTTTCTAACAGGGACAGTGTCGTGGAGTATGTGTGTGTGTGTATGTGTGTGTATATATATATAAATAAAGGAAAAGGTCATCCAAAGGATGCGTGGGAAAAAGCGCCAGCGCTTTGGGTGCTAGCGCTTTGAGCGCAAGGGTGCTAGCGCCCCACGTGCCAGGCACGCGGGCTCTCGGGCACTAGCGCTTTGGGCGCTAGCGCTTTGAGCGCCAGAGCGCTAACGCCCTAAGTGCCAGGCACGTGGGCGCTCGGGCGCTAGTGCTCTGGGCGCTAGCGCTCTGAGCGCTAGCGCCCCACGTGCCAGGCACGTGGGCGCTCGGGCGCTAGCGCTTTGGGCGCTAGCGCTTTGAGCGCAAGAGTGCTAGCGTCCCATGTGCCAGGCATGCGGGCGCTCGGGTGCTAGCGCTTTGGGCGCTCGGGTACTAGCGCTTTGGGCGCTAGCGCTTTGAGCGCAAGGGCGCTAGCGCCTCACGTGCCAGGCACGTGGGCGCTCAGGAGGCAAAAGGGACTTGGTCCCTGCAATGGGAGTTGTACTCCCAGAAATGAGCACTTATTATTTTGTATATATGTATATATATATGAGGAGTTAAGCTTCTAGGATATTTTGAGGCTGATGAAGGGGCTTCTCCCCTTGAGCCCTGGATCTTCCCCATAGTGGGGTTTCTGGAGATGGGTCTCCTTCTTCTTCCTGTTGTTTGGCCGGATCTTGGAAAAAGAAGGTGAGATTTAAAAATCTTCCTGGGCATGGGCCCACTTGGCTTGGGGTTGACTTTGACTTTGACTTGGTCAACCGGGGTGCAATTTTCGGCTTCAACACTAGGATTACTCCGCGGAGGAGTGCTTGAATAGCTGGGTTCTAGAGGGCAACGGGCCCGCATCTCATGGCGTTGAGATGGAGGGGCCTTACTCTAGAATTGGTGGGTTGTTCGCCGCGCTTGTAGGGGATATAGGATGACCCACGGAGGGGTGCTCAAGTTACCGGATTCCGTGAAGTGCTGGGTGACCTATTCACTTTGTTGATTGGGGTTGCCTCACTTCCGGGATTGGCGGGTAATTTGCCGCACTCGTAGAGGTCTAGGTTCTTTATTGCACAGGCTATCCATACGATCGGGGAACGTCGGGCTTCATTTGCGGCTCAAATGAAACCCGGGGTTCCTAGATTATCTCCTATTCTATATTGCTTATTGATGTTCTGTGATGTTGCTTATATCATGCCTGGGACGAATGGTTATATATATATGTATACTAGTAGATGTTGTATATATTTTGCATTCGCGCTATTCCTGCCCCTGCTCTGCCGGTAGTTAAGTAACCTAACGGTGCATGACAGGGCCCCGTGGCGAATGCGGATGGCCTATACATACATTTTATTTTCGTTCTTTTCTGGTATGATAGGATTTAATTGATGGGACCACATTAATTTTAAATAATGCAAGAAAAGAATCCTAAAAGATGTTGTTGGAACAAATTTCGAAAAACTATAGTCGTATTCTTTCATTTGCATAGTGGTATTCGGTTAGGAATATCCAGCACCTCATTCGAGGAGACAAGAGCTTAGATCACTTCACGGGGAGTGACCTCTTTAGGAAAAGTTTACGTTACTATAGATTACTCATTTTTTTTTCAAAACCACTAGTTTTCAAAAGTGGAGCCTAAGCCACTCCTTTTCAAAACTACTCGGTTCTTTCAACGATATTAAGTTCATTGCGTTAAAGGTTTTTGGCCAAAAACCAGCCGTAGCCCTCCGTCATTTCAAAATAGTAGTATTTAGTATTCGTACTGCGTTTGTTGACCTACTCAAGACGTAGTGTACGGTAGCTAAGCGGTGATTTTCTGTGCATTGTAATGCAATTGGTTAGGACAGTCATGCGGCCTTGTTGCGGGTGGGTTTAATGCAATCAAGAAAATGATGGGTTGAACTTGACAAGCGGTTTATGGTTTGTTGACCTAGTCAAGGTTATAAACCGTTAGAGGAAAAACAATATCGGGAGTTTCAAATATACATGAAACTTGCTAGTGTTGCATACTTTCTAGAGTGTGGTTACTAGAGTGGCTTCCATCTAGGTTATTATGCGATGATAGTTAGATCCCGATCCCACTGATGAGTAGGATTACTCTTGGGAGATATTTTTCACTTCAAAATTAGCTAACCTATTAAGTGTCTAGAAAAGTGTTAACGGGGCTACGCCTTTGCGGAAACGAGGTTTATTTTAATTAGGTCCGTGCGAGAGCACGGGGAACCTCCCTCGGAATACCAACACTCACCTGGCTGAACGGTTAGCGAACTTGAAAGGTGAGAATGATCCTGACTAGTTTTCTTTTTAAGGTTTGAAGGAAAATTCGAGGAAACAGTAGGGGCCATCCTGATTAGATAAACTAATAACCAATCTAATCTTGCAAGAGCGCACGCTGAGTGTTTCTTTTTTCTTTCTCTCCAGGTAGCAACCATGTCACGCCCTAATCAAGATAATAAAATGTTTGACTTGATCGAATCAGCTTATTACACTGGGCTGGGGAACGTTGGTTCGGCTCTAACTTGTGACAACTGTCACGAGTATGGGCAAGCGAAAGAGAACTGTAAGGAATTCCAGATAACCCTATTGAAGAAGAATCATTCTAATGTATCTTCTTCGGGTGTATTTGTTATCGAAAACTATTTTTCGGTCAACCCTACCTCCTGGGTACTAGATATCGGATCAGGATCTCATATCTGTAATTTATTATAAGGACTGAAAAAAAGTAGAATGGTTAGATCGGGTGATATATTTCTCAGTGTAGGGAACGGAGCACAAGTTGATGATGCTGTCGTCGGTGAATATCACCTTGTATTGCCAAGCCGGAATACTATGATTTTGAACAATTGCTACTATATACCTTCCATACTTAGCAATATCATATCAGCTTCTTTACTTGATAAAGATGGATATAAGTTTGTTTTAGATAGAAATATCATGAACATTTATGTTAATCAGGTATTGGTTGCAGAAGGTACACTGTGTAATGGTATTTACGTTCTAAATCAAAACACAGTTTTCAATGTACAAAACACACGCAAGAAGAAGAGTCAGATGTGAACGAAGCCTACTTGTGGCATTGTAGACTTGGTCATATCGGTGAGAAAAAACTAAGTAAGTTACATAAGGATGGATATCTGAATCCATTCAAATATTCATCCTATGAAACTTGTCAATCTTGTCTTAAAGGAAAGATGACCAAACCTCCGTTCACCGGACACGGAGTAAGAGTTGTAGAGATCTTGGGACTCATATACAGAGATGTATGTGGTTCGATGTATGCAAGGGGTGGGTTCCCATACTTTATTACATTCACTGACTATCTCTCTAGGTTCGGATATGTGTATCTTTTGAAATACAAATCTGAAACTTTTGAGAAATTCAAAGAATATAAAAACGAAGTAGAGAACCAGACTGGCAAAAGTATCAATATCCTCAGATCTGATAGAGGAAGCGAATACTTAAGCATGGAATTCCTAGAATACCCTAAAGAAAATGGTATTCTCTCTCATCTTACTTCTCTGTACACACCACAGCACAATGGTGTATTGGAGTAAAGGAACCGTACCCTTTTGGACATGGTTCGCTCCATGATGAGTGGTGCTGATCTGCCTCTTTCATTCTGGGGATATGCGCTTCAAACAGCGGCATATCTATTGAATGATGTTCCATCCAAATCCGTACCTAAGACATCATTCGAAATATGGAATTGTAAAAGGCTGTATCTAAAAAGATTTAAGATACGGGGTTGTCCAGGTTATGTTAAAAAGTATAATCCAGACAATCTAAAGGCATGGTCAGTTTTATGTAAGTTTATGGGATATCCAAGGAATGGTTATGGATATCTGTTCTACCACACCAAGGAACAGTAGGTGTTTGTTGCTCAGCATGCCGTTTTCTTAGAAATGGAATTTCTTATAAAAGAAATTAGTGAGAGCACGGTAGAACTGGAAGTAATTCTGGAGCCACAAACTGAAACTGAAGATTTGATGAAACCGGAGGATTCAATAATCCCAAACGAACCTCAACCACTCCACAGATCTAGTAGGATTTCTCATCCGCCCGAGTGATACTACTGTTTTTTCATAGATGGGGATCGAGTGGATTGCATCTTGGAAGAAAATGATTCTACTAGTTATAAGCAGGCCATTAACAGTAGGGACTCTGTAAAATGGCTTAAAGCTATGCAATCTGAAATGGATTCTATGTACACCAACAAAGTTTAGACTTTAGATGTTGCTCCTCCTGGGGTAAACCTGTTGGATATAAGTGGATCTTGAAAAAAAAGATTGGTGTAGATGGACAGGTGGAAACCTATAAGACTAGACTTGTTGCAAAAGGTTTTCGTCAAAGACCAGGAGTAGACTATGACGGAACTTTTTCTCCAGTGGCTATACTGAAATCTATTCGGATCCTACTTACCATTGCTTCCTACCATGACTATGATATATGGCAGATAGATGTTAAAACAGATTTTTTAAATGGAAGTTTAGAAGAGTGCATTTATATGGATCAGTCGAAGGGATTCATAGACAGTAGGAGCAGTGGGAAGGTGTGCAAGTTGTTTAAATCCATTTATGGATTGAAGCAAGCGTCGTGGAGCTGGAACATATATTTTGATGAGACATTCAAGGAATTTGACTTCATCAAAAATGAAGATGAGCTATGTTCTACAAGAAGATTGTAGGGAGAACTGTCGTATTTCTCGTCTTGTATATGGATGACATTTTATAACTAATAGTCATAAAACTTCCTTTTCAAATTTTCTTCTATTGATAGGGAATGAAATTTTTATGCTGCAATTGGTCAAACTATTCTTGTCACAAAAGTTCTCAATGAAGGACCTGGGTGATGCCTCCCACATTCTAGGGATAAAGATCTACAGAGATAGATCCAAGAGATTGTTAGGACTTTCACAGTCCAGCTACATAGAGACCATACTAAAAAGATTTAGTATGGAAGATTCCAAGCGCAGTAATATATCCGCATTGCACGGAAACACCCTCTCCAAAGAGATGTCTCCCAAGACTGATGAGGAGAGGGTTCGCATGAGCACTATACCCTACACTTCGGCGATAGGATCTATAATGTATGCGATATTGTGTACCAGACCAGATATAGTATACGAGCTTAGCGTGGTGAGCCGGTATCAGTCGAATCCAGTTGAGAATCATTGGACAGCTGTGAAGAACATTCTCAAGTACTTGAGAAGGACTAAGGAGATGTTCTTAGTTTACGGTAATGGAGAGCTTCAGGTCAAGTCCTTTGCCGACTCAAGCTTCCACAGTGACAAGGATAACTGCAAGTTTGTCTTGGGTTTTGTATTTACCCTCAACGGAGAGGTGGTGTGTTAGAAGAGCTCCAAACAGAACACCGTCGCAGACTCGACGATGGAAGCTGAATATATTGGTTCCAATGATGCCGCGAAAGAAGCGGTCTGGATGAAGACGTTCATTATTGAACTTGAGGTGGTTCCGTCCATTGTTAATCCAATACCTTTGTATTATGATAACAATGGGGCTATAGCTTTAGCGAAGGAACCACTGTCCCATCAGAAATCCAGACACATCTTGAGACCGTATTACCTGATCTGGGAGATCGTAGATCGTCCGGAGATTGCGATCCAGAGAGTAGATATGAAAGACAACATGGCGTATCCATTTACCAAGGCCCTCCCTCAAGCGCAATTTAAGTAACTTTTTGAGATGTTCGGTATGCCATACACCAACAACTGGCTCTAGAGCAGACGTTGGGTATTCGGTATACCAATTACAGGTCTTAGTGCAAGTGGGAGATTGTTGGATATGTATACCCTAGAGGCCTATATTGTATAGGATACCAGGGATATGTATGTACAGGACAATTTTGCTCAGTTGTTTATAATATATTATCTGAGTTATCTTTGTCTTAATGTGTGTTTTTCTTTCTCTTGCTGCTTTATATTGTTTACACATATTGATAAAGACTCGATACAGTAGTATACTATTTTGGTTTGTCTTTATCTTAACATGTGCATATGTTATACTCGATATCACTTATGGCAGATATATGTTGATAAAGCCCGTAGGATTTTTCTTGACTACCAGCGTTATGATGGCGATCATACTTGTGGGAGTTGGGTGGTCCATAAGCACATCCTTAAACGTCTTTAGTCGTAGGAATATCGAGACCGAGCATCGATATTCCAGAGTAGACTTGTGTATACGTTTCTAGACCCGGACGAGGGGTGGTGGTTTGTCCCACTGCCATTGGTGTGATCACCTAAGATTTTATACTGGGGCTCACTAGGGGTGAGTACACTGGAAGAACTCGTCAAGAACCTTTAGATGGTATTATATCTATCGTCAGTTAGCAGTTCTCAGATGACATAAGTACATGTTAGTCTTAGGACCTGAGATCATCATTTGTCTCGTGTGAGTT
Source organism: Agapanthus africanus (assembly GCA_030015575.1). Taxonomy (NCBI): domain Eukaryota; kingdom Viridiplantae; phylum Streptophyta; class Magnoliopsida; order Asparagales; family Amaryllidaceae; genus Agapanthus; species Agapanthus africanus. The sequence goes on from JASDDO010000029.1 coordinate 366,142,922, forward strand.
CTCACTATGCTTTGATCATTACCCTACCACAACTCTACTGAGTCGTGCAAACAGGTTTTGGTTGGGTACAGTCCCGAGCCACATGGAGCCAGTAAGTAATTGTCAGGGATTCGTCTTTCCTGGTATTGGGAGTCAATATCGCACTGTGTCCGGTTGGTTAGAACCATAAGACCTTGGCCAAGGCAGTTGAGATTTACTGATGGTTAGATCAGTAGTTTCTCGGATTGGTCCTGAGCCAAATCGATATGACTCATCGGGTCAGTAGGGGTCTGATGTTTACCATCCCCTAAACCCGGTATGCGATACTCTTAGATGAAAAGACCGGACTGTCTGGAGATTATCACGGATAGACTCAGTAGGGGTCCGGATGAGCTTGCTCGTTGACCTTCCTTTTCGACAGGTACCTAGGTAGCCGTTACAAACAGCTAGTGTCGCTAACGTTGTAACACCCCAGTACATTTATACCATATATGTTGGTATTTTAAATCTTGCAGAAAAATTCTTTTCTATTGTTGCTATCGGGTTGCGAATGATGCAATTAGTTGCTATGGTTATTATCCGATCCGACCCGCATGTTTGAAACCCAATATGGCGTGAGGTTATATCGAATATTGGCTAGGACGATGCATCCATGTGAATCGAGTGTTATATATATATATATATATATATAATATTTTAAGCTCTACATATCTCTTTATAATACAATATAAAAACAAATAATATTCTTTTCCTATCTAGCCTTGCATGGAAAATTACCCCATATCAGGTAGTTGCGCCCATATATCATGTTTGTATCTTAAGAGTTAGACAGAGAGATAATTAGATCGCTACGTATATTTGCATAAATTTTTATTGGTGGCATATGTATTTAACTACAGAATATTGCATTATGATTAAAATTCTTATGTATGCTCTTTACATTTAAAAACTATATTTTTAAAGGGATATGGGTAATATTGTATTACCTGCAAAATCCTACAATATATATATATATATATATTATATTTTCCTATAACTATATTTATATATATAAACCGTTATATATATATATATAAATTATATATTTAATTTTATTTAATAAAATACTCTCTCTATCTCTCTTTCTCTCCCTATATATATATAATTATTATAACATCCTCTCTCTCTCCCCCATTGTATTCATCCCTCTCTCTATCGTTCCTTCTTTCTCTCGCCGAACTCTAAACCCTACACCATCGCCGTCTCCATCTCCTCGTCATCAACACCCTCATCTCCTCCTTTCCCTCGTCGACACCTCCTCCTCTTCCCTGAGACCTCGCTGGAGCTCCGAACCCTCACAACTGAACCCACTTCCTTCAACCTCTCCCCTTTGCCATCTCCTTCTCGTTGCCACCCCCCTCTCGTTGTCGTTGTCTCCACTTCCTCATCTTCTTCTCTTACTCGCCGTCAGCACCTCCTTCCTCCTCTTTTCCCGTAAGCTCGCCAAGCCGACCCCAACGCCAAAACCTACCTCTTTCCTCCGCCTCTCTCGACGTCGCCTGAACCCAACCACCTCCATCACCTTCCTCGCCTCGCTAGCAACACCAAAGCACCTACGCCACCACCGCACCTTCCCCTCCTTCTCATTCTCATTCCCCGATCACCATCAACTTCTTATCGGCCATGACACCTCGCCGTCGGCCTCGTCCCTTCAACCTCGTTGCTGTCCATCTCTCTATTCTTCCCCGTCCACACTAAAACCACAGAACTCCAGCAACCCCATTTCTTCTTCTTTTCTTCTCTTTTCCTACTTGTTCGCCGGAGTTGTTCACCACCGACGAGCACGATCCAGACGGCCCAGTCACAATCGTCGTCTAACCCAGTTACCACGTCACACGGTTGCTCAGTCAGGTCAAGTCCTATGCACGTGGGTTTTGCCTCGTGTCGTTATTCGGCGTTCGGAACGTGATATCCGAATACTCGTCGTGAGATTTCGATTAGGCAAGTTTTAAACTTGCAACATACTATTTTGTTTATATCAATATTTATATGGGTGATTATAGTACATGTGTTTTACTATTCAGCAAATATTACCGATTTACAATTTTATATTATCAGTCTGTATCCGTACCAATAATGGGTTATCTAGTTGCATGCCGGATCATCACAATATTATCATACTACCATATCAGTTCATCTTTATCTAGATTGCCATATACCTGGTAATAGACGTAAAACGGTTATTACAGATAGATACTTATACATTCTGGCATTAGTTATGTTTACCGTGTCCAGATATTGGTTACAGTTTTACATTTGGTGTCTATTTTGGTTAAAATATATTGCCTGACTTGTACACGAGACATTACCAGACCTGTTACTTGGATCATCTGCTAATGTCGACAATCCTGAGTTGTTGTCCTGATGGACGTGAATTGTTGTCTACACGGACAAGACTTGTACCTGCTTGATCCTGTGTTGGCACTAGATTTATATCATTAATACCCGACTTGAACACAAAACCTGGGGTTAAGGGGAAATCAATAATGAAACCTGACTTGTAACTCAACAGTTCGATACTTTCTAGAGATTGATCAGTCGATACGGGCTTCGGTCGGCCCCGGAATGATGCTACTGACATCATTCATCTGTACATGATACCTGTTTTTACTTCTTAGCGGCACGTCTCAAATTCAGCCCCGAGAGTCTTGACCGTGGTCCCAGGCACGCACATGATACTATTGAGTTATATCGACGATTCCATTTAATTGATTTCAAACACTTGTAGAATAGATAACCTAGAAGCACAGAATTTAGGATACACATCACATACATATAGCTTACTGTTTTACACATGTGTTTATTATTTACACTCATGTTTAATCATAGCATCCTATTCTGGTTATTACTGTTATTTTGATATTTATGACGCACTGAGGTTTGGGTTTTGCATGGCCCAGTTCCTTTGACTTTATCGCTGGCAGATAAGGAGTATTTTTAGCAAGAAAGCCGAGTATTGAGGAGCTAGATATTTAGTTTTAGAGATGCTTAGTTTATTTTATTTCCATGGTTTTATTTTATCGATGTGATCCTATAAGGGATGTGTTTCAGATATTATAATTGGATCTTGACTCGTTTCCTCTATATGCATTTCTTGACTTTTATCTATTGTAGCAGATGGATATGTATTAGTTAGATTTTATTTACTGTTCTTGATATCTGCTTGACAGCCGTAATGTGACTATTGAGTGATTATTCCTAACCATAGGTAGCATGGTTGGTGTTCATATCAGATTTTTGCATTTTTATATCGCCCATTCTTAATCACATTGCATATAAATAGGTGCTTTTGATCCATGTCTGCTAAATAGTTGCAGGTTACAGGTTCTTAGCTCTTTACAGTGAGATTCATGAAAAGTCGCAACAAATGGTGGGACTACGACCAATAACAGATGAATACTGACCCACATGATGCCGCATACCAGTTCAAGCGGAGTTCAAGGCAAAAGTCCACTGCTGAATATCTGGAAGAGAACAGAAGAGTTTTTAAGAAACCAAGTATACCAAACAGAAGATAAAAGCAACTGGTAGAAGACCTGAAAAGATGGACCCAAGATTCCACCATATGGCCGCGGTTCTGCGGCCAAACAGGCACATCTGCCGCGGTTCTGCGGCCGTGCAATGCACGTGTCAGTGGCAGTGTCGGTGCATTGACTCGGCTCTCTTGGGGTAGTTCTGTAATTTCGTGTATGGATCAGAATGTAAACCTGGGGTTTTTCTATCTATAAATAGGAGAGCACAAAGCCAAATTAGGTGTGCCTTTTTTAGGGTGCCTTTCTTAGGTGCTTTTCTTTAGTTTAGATTTTAGGATTTAATTCCGTAGTTTTTCTTTCTTTATGAAAATTGTAGTGAGTTATGAGCGTTGTTTAATAAAAATAAAAAGAGAGTTCTTTTATTTATCTTGCTTGCTTATTTAATTTCTATAATTTTTATTTTTTAATCTAGTTGTTTATTTTTATTTGTGTTCATCTTTTGTTTTCTCTATTTTCTTTATCCTTAAACAACGATGATACTTGAGTAAGATCCTTGCCAAGGTGAGATCTCAAATAACTAGTTGTAATTTTCCTTAACCTAATTTCTTTCTACCTATCTTATTTGTTTTTATCTTTTTTATGGGTGAGTAATTTATCACTTGTTAGGGCAGGAGAAGGAAGATTTGAGAGAAGGAAATCTTACTCACTCCTTTCTTTACCCAACACTTTAAATTCGGACTCCCTTTAATTGACCCACAATCCGCTCACTACGGCACCCTATCCTACATGATAGCGGTGATTCCCTAGTTAGACCGATTGTGGCTGAATTAACCGGAGGTTAGGGCTAAGAGACAAGAACGGACGGACAAGGACCAAAAGAAAGAAACTAAGCATGGAAAGCCTAGCTTATACTTGCAAGTTCCTTCCTAGCCGTGCTAATCCCCATTGTTGCTGATTACCTTAACACCGATATTAAATAGGGCATTGAAAGAAGTGAGGAATTCCTAAAACTCGAACTAACCTAATCCTAACCCTAGCAAGTCCATTATCATCTGTTATCTCATCTTAACACAAAACCCAAAATAATTGGATTTAACTCGTTAAAACATAAAGAAAAAGATTCCATCTCCCTGTGGATCGACCCGTACTCAACCGGCTAGCTACCAAGCGACACCGTCTTGATTGCGGTAATTAAAAATACGCATAGAAAATAGAGAACAATAAGTTGGCTCTGTCACATACCATATTTACGTATTTTGGGAAGCGGGGCGTGACAGATGTGCTTGTGGTTAAACCCACTGCCAGCATACCGTCGAGTCTTTAGAGTCCCACACAAAGGGTTTCTCTGGTTCAGGCGAAACGATGTGATGGCCGTATGTTTATACGTGCAGGGTTTCGATCGAATGATAATACTAGCTGTCTTAGAATTAAGCCAGATTATTAAATCAGGTATTGATTTAATAATTTACATATACATATTTCAATATGTATATTCTAGTGTCATCCAGGATTTCGATCGAGCAGGGTTCCGATTGAATGATAATACTAATCGGCTTAGGATTAAGACGGATTATTAAATCAGGTATTGATTTAATAATTTACGTATACATATTTCGATATGTATATTCTAGTGTTATCCAGGGTTTTCAATCGGACGGTTGTTAATACTAGCGGGTTTAGGATTAAGCAGGTTTGTTAAATCAGATATTGGTTTAATACTATTATTATATTAGTAGTATTATTCTATCTCTTTCGGTATTCGTATGTTGATACGAATACGAGTATATATATACAGTAGAGTGTATTCCGTATTTATACGGAAAATATTCTAGAAGGCGGACACCTCATTTTTGATTATCCATTTATTCTTTTAAATGGAAATGAGCTGTAAATGTAGTAAGGAGAGAATGGTGAGAACCATGCTTAAATAATCTTGACAAATGAATTTATAATTCATTTGTGCAAACTATTCAAGTATGATTGATATATTTATATTGCAAAATATGTTTTATATAATTATGTTTGCATTATTGTTTCGAGACAATAATTTTTCATTCTCGCCATGTGCTTCTCTCTAGCCTTTCTTGAGTCCCTCCACCTTCTTCTTCATCTTCCTCCCTACCATCTCATGAGTTGAGAATCAGGGGAGGAAAAGAGATAGAAATATACTAGAAAACTCACTACATCATCTTGGCAACCTAGATTAGCAAACTAGGTTGTTGAGTTGCTTCATTAGTGAAGCTAAGTTTGGATTACAAACTCTCGGGTGGATCATCTAGGACCGAGGAGGCCGGCCATCAAGGTTGATCTAGGAGATCCCTAGGAGCTTAAGAAGAGGAGTGAAGACCCGAAGGACACGGATCTTTTGATATAACCTTCTCTCATAGTAGATAAAACTCCTAGTAGTTGCTAGTTTAGAGTTATGGTTTGATTACTTGGTTAAGTTGGTTGTGCTTACTTGAAAATTTTAATTTTTGTGCATTCCGCCTCTCTAGTTCGATGTAGAGTGAGCACAACTCACCAATACATGGTTCATCTACATTTCTGATAAAGTCAAATTCTTTGACCGTCTCATCAAGATAGATGTTCAAAATCCACGATACTTGCTTTAATCCATAAATGGATTTAAGCAGCTTGCACGCCTATCCACTGCTCCATCACCTAAGAAACCCTCTGGCTGATCCATGTAAACACTATCTTCTAAATTTCCATTTAGAAAAGCTGTTTTCACGTCCATCTGCCAAATATCATAGTCATGGAAGGCAGCAATGGTAAACACGATCCGAATAGATTTAAGCATAGCCACTGGAGAAAAGTTTTCATCATAGTCCAATCATGGTCTTTGACGAAAACCTTTTGCAACAAATCTAGCTTTGTAGATTTCCACCTGTCCATCTGCACCAATCTTCTTCTTGAATATCCATTTGCAACCAACGGGTTTTACCCTAAGAGGAGCAACTTCCAAAGTCCATACTTTGTTGGTATACATGGATTCCATTTCGAATCTCATAGCATCCAGCCATTTCACCGAGTCTTTACTCGTGATAGCCTGCTGAAAATTAGTAGGCTCATCATCATTGATAATGCAATCCTCTCGATCCCCGTCAACGAGAAACCCATAGTATCTCTCCGGCGGATGAGAATGCCTACTAGATCTACAGAGCGGCGTTGATTCGTCGGGTTCTATTGAAACCTGAGATTCTACTATGTTCTCAGCAGTAGTTTGGGGTTCTGGAATTTCTTCCAGTTCTACCGCGCTCCCACTAATTTCTTTTGCAAGAAATTTGCTCTCTGCAAGAAATTCGCTCTCTAAAAAGACTATGTGGTGAGCGACAAACACCTTTTGTTCTTCACTGTGGCAGACAAGATATCCCCGTGAATTTTTTAGGTATCCCATAAACTTGCATAAAACCGATCGTGTTTCAAGCTTGTTCGGATTTTGCTTTTTCACAAAAGCTGGACACCCCAATATCTTAAGATACTTAAGACATGGTCTTTTCCTACTCCATATCTCATATGGAGTGGTAGGCACAGATTTAGTTGGAATCCTATTCAACAGGTATGCAGCCGATTCCAGCGCAAATCCCCAGAAGAAAAGTGGCAACTCAGCACTACTCATCATGGAACGCACCATATCGAGTAGCGTGCGATTCCTTCTCTCTGATACACCATTATGCTGTGGTGTATATGGAGGAGTAAGATGAGAGAGAATTCCATTCTCTTTTAAGTATTCAAGAAAATAGGTACTTAAATATTCTCCATCCCGATTAGATCAAAATACCTTGATACTTTTACCTGTTTATTTCTCTACTTCATTCTTATACTCCTTGAATTTCTCAAAGGCCTCGGATTTATGTTTCATTAAGAATACATGTCCATACCTTGAGAAATCATCAGTAAAAGTGATGAAGTAGGAGTGATCACTTCGTGCAAGTGTAGACATCGGACCACTTATATCGCTGTGTATGAGCCCCAAGAGCTCAACGGCTCTTTCTCCGTGTCCTGTGAACGGAGATTTGATCATCTTTCCTTTGATACATGATTGATAAGTTGTATATGATACAAATTCGAACGGATCCAAATATCCATCTTTATATAATTTAGTCAACCTTATTTCATTAATATGACTAAGTCGACAATATCATAAGAAGGTTTGGTTTGAATCTGGAGCCTTTCTTTTGAGTGTGTTTTGGATGTTAAAAACTTGATGTTGATTGAGTATGTATATGTCGTTATCTAGTATGCCAGACCCAATCGGTTCTTAATTTAGGTGAATTTTCATGACATTTCTTTCAAGTGCAAAATTATTTCTTTTATTAGATAACAAAAATACTAATATAATATTAAAGGAAATTAGAGGGAGGCTTCCCATATCTTAAGATACTTTATGGGAAAAATCTTCACTCACGTGTGCATGTGCATGGGTTGGGGGGAGGCTTCGCACATAGGGAGAAATTGGAGCCTCCTGCGGCGGGAGGCTCCAAAGGAATGGGAGTCTCTCTGCGGGAGGCTCCAAATAAGATGGGGCCTCCCCGCCAGCGAGAGGCTCTAAGCATTTTTTAAAAAGAATTTTATTCAAACGGGAAACTTCCCGTTAGTGGGTAGGTTCTCGGTGATCTATGTCAATATTGATTTTCATTTTAGTTCTACTTTAAAAACACTTGTATATTTTATTTGTTCCATTTTTTAAATTTTGTTTAATTTTGTAATCGGTCTAAAATGAACGTACATCGACGGAATTTCGGCAACATGACCAATTCCTCCGGCAATATATCATACGGGGAGGTGAAATATGTAAAACTCTGTACCCACCAAAATGGGAAATACGGACTGAAATTCGCATTCCAGATTCACCGAGAGGGAAATACGGATCGAACCGCATTCCCGAGGGTTTCCTAAAGGAAAAACCCGAAAGCTTTCCTTTTGATGGGGTCATCCTTCTCCGGGTACCGACGTTGGGTCTCAAAAAGATATTTTTTTATAAATCGTTGATGTTCAAATCTCAAAAAAAATTTGTGATTTGATCTTAAAACAAGGTTTCGCTCCTTTACAGATCTACCTTTCCTCCTTTCTTTTGATCTTTTTTTATTTACGAAAGGGTTGGATCATATGGCCTTTTCTCTCTTCCGCCACTCCTCTTTTGGACTTTAATGGATAGGAGAAGAATAACAAAGGGAATTTTTTTGTACGAGATGGTGAGAGAAAGAGAACCTACGTGAGGAAAATGACAGAGAGAGAGAGAGAATGAAGATGGCTCAAAACCCTAGGTAAATGAAAAGAGATTTATTTTTTATTGATTCATGGATGCCTTGTATAGGCCTTACAATTTACATTTGGGTCCTTAGGGCTTCACAACTTTGGCTTTTGACCCCTTTCCCATATCCTTGTGCTTATTTATTTTTGCACATAAGCCATGTGTTTTACAATTATTTGGTTTTCTGCGCATTCCCTTTACATTTATTCATAAAGAAAATTACATTAAAATTTACTTGTTACATAAATATTTTCTTCTCTTCGACGGTCGGCTGCGTTCCGGCTTGAGACGTCTTGAGTTTGGATCCAGTTGCTTGAGGTTGGATCCGGATTAGTCGGACCTGCGTTGACTTGGGCGTTGACTTTGACCCGTTGACTTTAACTTTGAATTTTTTATTTTCTATTATTTTGGATAATAGGGTGTAAATTTTGATCCTAACAAAATGCCCCCATCAATAAATGCACGCCACATGTATGGGTAGTATGCATGAAATTGGTGAATCTTCTTTCATGGATATAATTTTGGGATGCTTGACTTGATTTCTTTTTAATAACATAAAGGTCGAGCTTGACTTGGTTCCCTTTTTATGACATAGAGCTTGATAACCTAAGGCGAAACATGATTCCAACATGGGTATATATTTTGAGACGAAGTATAATTCCGAAGCGGCGTTCCGGGGCGAAGCATAATTCCAACGTGGGTCAGATATTCTGAGCCAAAGCATGATTCTGATGCAAGGTTGTAGAGGCGAAGTATAATTCCGACAAGGGAGCAGATATTCCGAGACGGAGCAGAATTCCGACGCGGGGTTCCAGGTCAAAGCATGATTCTGGTACATAAGCAGATATTCTGCGGTGAAGCATGATTCAGACGCAGGGGTTCAGGGCGAAGTATAATTTTGACATGGAAGCAGATATTATAGGGCGAAGCATAATTCCGACGCTGGGTTCCGGGATAGAGTATGATTCTGGCATAGAAGCAGAAATTCTGAGGCGAAATATGATTTCGATGCAGGGGTTCTGGGACGAGGTATAATTTCGACACGGGAGCTGATATTCCGGAATGAAGCATAATTTCGACGTGGAATTCTAGGACGAAGCATAATTCCGACACTGGTGCAGATATTCCGAGATAAAGTATGATTCCGACGTGAGTTTTTGGGACGAAGCAAAATTCCGACACTGGAGCAGATATTCTGAGACGAAATATGATTCTGACACGAGTTTCTAGGGCGAAACATAATTCTGACACGGAGGATATATTCTGAAACGAAGTATGGTTTCAACATAGAGGTTCTGGGGCGAAGCATAACTCTGACACGGGGATATATTGTGAGACGAAATATGGTTCTGACGTAGAGGTAGACAATTTGTACGAAGTATGATTCTGATCCGGAGATTGTTGGTTGACTTGACTCCGAGGCGCGGTATGATTCCGACGGGGAGGTAGACATTATAAGACAAAGTATGGTTCCGATGCAGAGGTTGATTCTGAGACGAAACATGATTCCACCATGGAAGGAAATTGGTTGACTTGACTCCAGGGCAGGCTTGATTCCGACGGAAAGGTTGTTGGTTGAATTGTTGCTTTGATTTGTTTTGGGATTTTCCCATCTATCCTGCAGGACTTTCTGAACCTTGAAGTATGATTCAACTTTTCCGATCTTTTCCTATTTGGCTGGACTTCTGAGTTCGGATTGTGTCCTTGCGGGTTTTTACAAGCTCGTAAGCAGTCTCGCTATTTTTACTCACGGAGCCTCTTCAGGTTTTCATCCATGCCCCTTTCATTTAAGGATTGATTTTTTTAGTAGTCGGTAGGGTTTGTTTTTGAGTGGGATTTGAGTTGGAATTTTGGATTCCATGCAGTATCGGCATTGCTAACACTGCAGCACGACTGCAAGGAGCAATTTATCATTTACTTTTGGAGAATTAGTGCTTTTGGTTTTAGTTCGGCATCAACACGCTAACACCGAAGTATAATGCCAGGAGCGACTCATCATTTGCAATCAGAGGACTGGGGATTTTGGTTTTGGTTTGGCATCGGTGCGCTAACCCTGAAACATAGTGGTAAGAGCAACTCATTATTTGCCATTGTTTTACCGCGATCGCTCTTTCATTTCATCTTTTCTTATCGCGAAGGTCATGATTGCCCTATCATTTCGAGGGCACCGCTTGAGCTTGTCTGTGATGCCTTATGACTCTTTAGTTATGACAGCCTTGCCCCCAGCTAGAGCAACAGAGAATCGTTCAAAAACATATTTGCGCTTGATTTGGGGTGCCTTCGCGACCACCACATTTGGTCTCGTGCCCTTTGAGGTTGGTTTGGCGACTTTGCGTAATGAGGCCTCCGCAATAGGAGCACTGGCGGCTGGGTAGGTTATGAAGGAATCTAATTGACATAGCGGCTCCTCCCATTGCAGCATAAGACTTGCCAGGAGATCCACCCGTGCATTCGTCTTGATTATGTACGTGACTGGAATTGCATCACAAATCGAGTTTGCCTTTGGAGACATTGTCCCGCGATTAAAAAGTTGCTAACCTAGAATCATGATTTCAGTACAAACAATAAAGTATATATTAATTGAGTTCGCATAATCGTTTGACCTGAAATATAGGAGGAGAGATATGTCCCACCGGGCGTGTCAGAATCTGTAGAGTGTTTTTCGCCACCCTATTTAAACAGGAATGCGCTCACTTGTCAGGTCAGTACAGATTCCCCCAGCAAAGGTAGGCTGGGGTTTATTAATTGTGAAGATCTTAATCTCCGGCAGCCACGAACTAAACTTCCGTTAATTACCCTTCGCTCCAAAATGAGGGAAGCTCCGATTAACGGGTCAGACGATTCATGCGAACTCAACGTGGGACATGAGCATTTGAAAATAAATGCAGGAGGGGATGTCTGTTTTGAGGTGCCCTCGGGGCTTTCCGTCATCGACAGCCTGCTCTCCGACATGGAGCAATCGTCCGGGAGCAAAATTCCTCGGGGGATCCTAAAGGCCCAAGTGGCTGCCATCGCTCAAGAGGCGGTTCAAGTCGGCATCCGTTTTCATTTAAGAATTTTGTTAAATATTTTTCCTCAGTTTGAACATTTCTAACTCCTTTTGCTGCTTTTCTCAAGTCCTCCAACACTGCGCCCTCATCGTTAATATGGAATCTGAGAAGCTTGCCCTAGCCATGAGGAAGGAGGACGAATCGTCCTCGCGGGAGGAGGATCTGCGCCTGGAGCTGCAGCAGGCGAAGGAAAGGATAGCCGTTCTCGAAACCCGGGTGGCCGCCGAGGAGTTGATGAACTCTAAGTGTAAGGAGTCTCATCGACTTCTGAATGAATCCAACAAGGCCATCCAGGCTAAGTTGGATAAGGTCAGCAAGCTCTATGCCGCGATGAAGAAGTCGAGGGATGCCAGCAGGAGGGACACCCAGGAGGCGCTCGATGTGGTGAAGCTTGCCGATCTTTGAGCTTCGAAGTCGGACCAGTTCTACGCTAACCTCATCGACGCTTCGGCCATTGTTTGGCACCAGGCTCCCGATCCTGTCAAGGCGTTGAAGCCGGGGTTCGCCGATAGTGAGCTCCGGGTCCAGTACCCTCTCTCTAAGGATGCACCGCAGGTGGAGGCTGCCGGGAATGCCGCCGGGGGTGAGGCTACCGGTAGAAGCACCGGGGGTGAGGCTTCTGGTGGAAGCGCCGACTCAGAGGCCGTTTTGGTTCCTGATGCCGGCGTTAAGCAGGGCGAGATCCTCCTCGACCCTATGGCCTGAGCTTTCCTGTCTTTTCTCCTTTTTTTCCTTTTTTCTCTTTTTTCCCTTTTTTAGTTTTGTAAGCCTCTGGGTGTTTTGTAAGGCTGAGGAGCCCAGAAAACCTTGTAAAAAATTCTGGAATATAAATAAAGCTGAGCTTATTTTCCTCTGCATGACTGTGTGCTTTCTGCGCGAGTACTTCAGTTCGTCAGTCATTTCCTCGACTCGAGTGGTAGGCCGTAGGTCGATGCCTGGATTTTTAGATGACGATCGCGCGTCGAGTGTAAGTTGATTAATTGCCAAGTGTAGGAAGGTCGGTGCCCTCCCGCTCGCTGGAGTCGAGGTGGCGATCGTCCATTTAGGATGAACCGAAAGATATCCAATTGTAGGAAGGTCGGTATCAGTCCATTCCTCAGAGTCAGGTTGAAAACCACGTCTCTTAGTATGTGTTGAAAAATGTAGAATAGGTCGGCATTGACTGATTCCTCCCTAATATGGTTCCTAGACTTGTGTTTTTGTAGGGTAGAAACCTACCCCTCGGAGACTAGCCGAGCAGGAATCTACACGGTGGCCTCGTTAGGAGGGCTTTAGCTTCTGAGCATTGATAGGAAGGAAGCTACCCGCTCGGGATGGACCGGGCCACCGTGTAGGTCAGCAAGCTCTATGCCGCGATGAAGAAGTCGAGGGATGCCAGCAGGAGGGACACACAGGAGGCGCTTGATGGGGTGAAGCTTGCCGATCTTCGAGCTTCAAAGTCGGACCAGTTCTACGCTGACCTCACCGACGCCTCGGCCATTGTTTGGCACCAGGCTCCCGATGCTGTCAAGGCGTTGAAGCCGGGGTTCGCCGATAGTGAGCTCTGGGTCTAGTACCCTCTCTCTGAGGATGCGCCGCAGGTGGAAGCTACCGGGAATGCCGCCGGGGGTGAGGTTGCCGGTGGAAGCACCGGGGGTGAGGCTTCTGGTGGAAGCGCCGACTCAGAGGTCGTCGTTTTGGTTCCCGATGCCGGTGTCAAGCAGGGCGAGATCCTCCCTGGGCCCACGGCCTGAGCTTTCCTGCCTTTTTCCCTTTTTTCCTTTTTTCTCTTTTTTCCCTTTTTTAGTTTTGTAAGCCTCCGGGTGTTTTGTAAGGCTGAACCCCAGCTTCAACTCCTTGACAGCATCGGGAGCCTGGTGCCAAACAATGGCCGAGGCGCTCGATGTGGTGAATCTTGCCGATCTCTAAGCTTCGAAGTTGGACCAGTTCTACGCCTAATCTGCTCGGTGGCCTCGAGAGGAGGGCTTTTGATCCTTAGCGTTGTTGGGTAGGAAGCTACCCGCTAGGGATGACCGAGAAGGAAGCTACTCGGTCGCCTCACGGGGAGGGCTTTGATCCACAGCGTAGTTGGGCAGGAAGCTACCCACCATGGATGGATTGGGGAGGGAAGCTACTCGTTAGCCTCGAGAGGAGGGCTTTTGATCCTTAGCGTTTTTGGGTAGGAAGCTACCCGCTACGGATGACCGAGCAGGAAGCTACTCGGTCTCCTCGCGAGGGGGCTTCGATCCACAGCGCAGTTAGATAGGAAGCTACCCGCTGTGGATGGACCGGGTAAGGAAGCTGCTCAGTGGCCTCGAGAGGAAGGCTTTTGATCCTTAGCATTGTTGGGTAGGAAGCTACTCACTAGGGATGACCGAGCAGGAAGCTACTCATTCACCTTGCGAGGAGGGCTTCGATCCACAGTGTAGTTAGGCAGGAAGCTACTCATTACGGATGGACCGGGTAGGGATGCTGCTCGGTAGCCTTGAGAAGAGGGCTTTTGATCCTTAGCATTGTTGGGTAGGAAGCTACCTGCTAGGGATGACCGAGAAGGAAGCTACTCGGTCGCCTCGGGAGGAGGGCTTCGATCCACAGCGTAGTTGGGCAGGAAGCTACCCACTTTGGATAGACCGGGCATGGAAGCTACTAGGTAGCCTCAAGAGGAAGGCTTTTGATCCTTAGAATTGTTGGGTATGAAGCTCCCCGCTAGGGATGATCGAGCAGGAAGATACTAGGTCGTCTCGCAAGGAGGGTTTCGATCCACAGCGTAGATAGGTAGGAAGCTACCCAATACGGATGGACCAGGCTGGGAATCTTCTCGGTTGCCTCGAGAGAGGGCTTTTGATCCTTAGCGTTGTTGGGTAGGAAGCTACCCGTTAAGGATGACCGAGCAGAAAGCTACTTGGTCGCCTCACGAGGAGGGCTTCGATCCACAGCATAGTTGGGCAGGAAGCTACCTAATGCGGAAGGACCGGACATAGAAGCTTCTCGGTGGCCTCGAGAGGAGGGCTTTTGATCCTTAGCGTTGTTGGGTAGGAAGATACCCTCTAGGGATAAACCGGGCAGGGAAGCTGCTTGGTCGCCTCATGAGAAGGGTTTCGATCCACAGCGTACTAGGGTAAGAAGCTACCCACTGCGGATGGACTGGGTAGGGAAGCTATTCGTCAGCCCTGCAAGGAGCTTTAGCATGGAAACAAAGAGAAGTAGTTCAAATTGCAGGGAAGTGAGAATCTTTATTATTGAATAAATTATAGATTATGTGATTCAATTTAAATTCTCCTGCATTGAATATAAATTTTGGAAGGTGTCCTTGTTGTTCGGATTTGGGTCAGTCGGCGATGACCATGATCTGTCCGATCATCAGCTCTACGTATTTAATTTGATCGGCTTAACGTTTATCTCGTAGGTACTTTGCCAAGTGACCGGAGCGGATTAGCTCCACATTTTAATCGCGCAGCTATTTACAATCTTCGGTCGGATGTCCTTACATCCTGTGATAGGCATAATAGGACCTCGGAGCCACTTACCTATGCTTCGGGTAGTCGGCGGGAGCCTGAAGAACCTCTCGCCCTTTGCCTCTTCTAGCAGCTCGGTCTGGGAGATGTTAAGAGGAGTGCACTCGTGGAACTTCGGGGAGTAAGGTTTTGGTCGGTCGACTCTCTTTTTCTCTTCTCTATCTCGCTTCTTTTGGTCGGTTTGGTCGCCTCTGGGCAGATTCGAGTTCATCTCGGACTCGAGTTGGATCTCCCGCTCGGTCCAGGCTTTTACCTCGGCCATGGCCTTAGGTTGCGCTAATGCAAAAGATCGGAGCTACTCTTTGTGCCTAAGACCCGACCTCAGTGCGGAGATGACCGTTTCATCGCGGTGCTCGGGGACCTCAAGAAGCGGGTTGTAGAAGCGGGTGACATATCTTTTGAAGGATTCTTTGTCTCCGCTCTTGATAGTGAACAGATAGTCTGTAACAACCCTAAACTTTCTGTACAATTTTTTTTCAAAAAAATACAGAAAGGGGTACTTGAGCCCGAGCACAAATTATAAGTTTGATTTGCTTTTGAATAGCAAGAAGGAGCTTGTAGCTCATTGGTAAGACCTTGAACTGCTAAACCAAAGCACCAGAGTTCAAATCCTATCAACCACACATTTTTTTAAATTAAAATTCTTTTAATCTTTTAGAAGCCCAAGAGTCTACACGTGCATTATATGTAATAGGGTAAGTTATATAATAAAAAAATGTGACCACAAGACTAGAATAAGCGTCAGGGATACGCGGTATCAAGACGAGCCCCGACTCGCCCGACTCGGGCCGGCGAAGCGCTTGAATCGGCCGGCGCCGCCAAGTCAACTCGGTCCGATCGCTCTTTTTCTTAAACCCCCTGCACCCTTTGGACTACCCCACTCTCCCTACACTGTTTAAATTCTCTGCAATTACCCAGAGAATTAAAATACCCCTTTAATCCTTTAATGCAAATTTAAATACAATTTTTATCACACCCTTTCACTACCCTAAATCCTAAATTTTTCCTATAAATACCACCCCTAAAATTACCCTTCCTCACTCCCAAATCCCTACCCAAACTCTCAAGGAAATTCCTAAGACTTTTTGTGTGCAAGTGGAGTTAGCAAAGGGCGAAACTCCGACGAAAACACAAGGAGTTTCTGGCGACGAAATGATGCCCCGACGCCATTCGTAGTTCTCTCTCTCTTCCCTCTAGTTCTAAAGCCAGTAAGTCCCATTCTTCCTTCTCATCTTGATCTCTAAAAAGTTCTTTTTCTAAAACCCGACGGAAGCGGAGTTAGTCTGACTTCTGATTCGGTTTTCTTTAAAAATCTATATTTTTCTTAATCAAGGTAACTTCATATTCTTACATATGGCTTAACAAACATTAACAAAACCATTAAATCAAGATTCACCACAAAAGAATCATTTTTGTAACTTTTATCGCACTTTTACAGTAAAATACCATATAGTTTAGTTTCGACTTAAATCCTTACAATTCCTTGCTATACCTTTAAATAGTTCACGACGTAATGATCTACCTCATCACAACACACATATCTAACATAGCACGATGGAAATTTGGGAACATAGATTTGGGAAAAACACGATTTTACACATAACTAACTCCGACTTATAAAAGAAAACCTTTTTCTATAAGATGTGTATTTTAACAAATCTTTGCAAATGCACCTCTACAGCCCATTTCGGGGAACCCGTTCGGGATGGTGCGGATTATCGCACATCTTCGGACTTAGTAGAGTGAGATACAGACCTCCGCAAGGAGCATACGATCCCGAAAGATTTAAAATACAATTTTCTTTTGAAATTGTGATTTCTATTATAATTAAAACTTATATTTTTAATAAATAAATATATATGTAATTAATATCAAAATATCTATTTTAAATCTTTATAAAATTCCACATTTCCAAAATTCAAGAAAAATATCTCATTTACAAGAAAATACCATACAATTCCAATATTACAAATAAATACCATCTATTATGAAATTAGGCTTTATTCACTAGAAATGTCATATTGATAAAATATACATCCATGAAAACTCTAAAGACGATAATAAAATACTTGAGGTGTATTTTAAAAATTAGACAAAATTATTTTTACATAAAACTCCCTCAAGTTATTACAATAAGGACCCTAGTAAACATAAGTTTAAGCGGGACCAGTCTCTTGAGCCTTAGGGAGCCGGAGATATGGGTGCTTGCCTATTTAAGCTAGACAACTTAACAAACAGTATTATCAACACGGTAATCGTCTTTGAAAAAGACACAAATCCTGCCGTCCATGTACAGCGGTTACCGATAGCACCAAAATATAATTCAGGGTTCAATTTCTTTTCAAATTGTCTGACTCAGACTGAGTCTCAATATAATTAATCTGACTTGAATATGATTCAAGTATCAAACTTCAATACAACATGGATGTATGAATCCATCTATTCAATCTAATCAATCTATATTGACCGAACCGAACCTTGGATATATATCCATCTACATGATTCTCTAGTTACATCCATTTACTGATATCATGGTTTCGGCAAGTCATCCATCCATATACAATATACAATTCAAACAATACATCAATACAATCAAGACATCGCGGGGTTTATAAGGGGTAGACTGGTACGGAAGGTGTTAGAAGTGGCACGAGACTGTAACCATAATACGCCTAACCTGAATTCAATTGCTGTTGTACCGTGGCTGAACAGTTCCTTATGCTCCGTATACCTTAGTCTGCGGAATAGTGGGACTCCTCTCGTATACACTGGCATTCTTCTGTATCAAGCTACAAACAACAGTGTTAACACTAAATACAACATTATAATAATAAATACTCTATTCTGTCTATTCCATTCTTGTCTATTTACGGGACTTACCGAGCGATTTGTTCGCTGACGACATTCTCTTTCTTCTTCTTTGGAATGTCGTTAGGTGATTCGGACTCACTGGAGATCGAGCCCACCAGCGAGGGTTTGGACCAGCTAGCTTTCGACCCGGAGCTCTAGTTACTTGTACATTTCATTTCAGTACTTTCCATCTTTGTTATGCCACTGTTTAGGCATTGCTTTTCATTCCATGTATTTACTTTCTAGATGTATTGTAAAAAGAATGTTAATAAATAAAGTTGCTGTTCAATTACATCTATTGTCTTTGTCTCTTATGCATTTTACTTATATTTCTTAAATACGCTTAGCGTGTTTACTTCAGAGTAAATACGTAGCGGCCTCGTCGTGTCCTCTGCCCATATACTGGAAAGCGGGGCATGACATAGTCGACCGTCCTCTTCTGCTGTCGATTCCCGATGAAGTAACCGAGGAATTAGGAGGCCAGCTCATCAAAAATCGATATGGAGTGGGGCGCCATCCCCCGGAACCAGTCCCGACCTGCCCGAATTAGGGTGGTGGGAAAAGCACGGCATTAGGCTGCGTTCGAGTTATCTTGGAAGCTCATGCCTGCCGTAAATGCGCCCAGGTGATCTTTTGGGTCGGACTTCCCGTCAAAGAGCGCCACCTTGGGTGGCTTGTTCTTGGATGAGACACGTTCGGCCTGCAATTCCTCGGTGAAGGGTGTCGTGAGAGAATCCGCAGAATACCTAGCCCCTTCGCCGGACGGATGGCGTTTTCGCCGTATGCCCTCGATCTTCTTTTGAGGGCCTCGAGTCGGTGGTGGTAACTCGAGGATTCTGCATAGTCGGAGTGGTCACTATCCCCGCTTCGGGTCTGCGCCAGTGTGCGGTTTCGATTCCACTCTATCAGATATCGCAAATCCTCGGGCAAGGTCTTTCTCGAGTGGCCCCGGCGTTTGTCATTCGTGTGACCCCGGCAGGAGGGGAGGTGTCAGTCATGCCTGGAAGCAGGCAAGTTGAACGATACCTCCTCGGGGGGCGAGAACACATGGTGGGCATTGGAACGGGGTGTGGAGCTGTCCGGCACCCAGCGGGTCATGGAATTCATCGCCACATGCGGGTGACGGTGACCGGAGTCGGCACGCCGGCGCCCTGTGACGCTGGGATGAGCATGAGTCGAATTGAGGGCTTGAGTGTGCTCGTACATGATAATTAGCATGGTGTAAGTCTTGTACACCCATGAAAGTTGTATCAACAACCATGATACAAAAAACAAAACACAAATTAATATATATCGCATATATATTAAGTTGTGCACAAGTGAGAAAAACAAATGCTTAAGTCAACCAATGTTAGTTAATATAAATTAGTATATCACATATACAATTATACACTAAATTATTAAATCAACATTTGACTTAATAATCCAGATATATCTTATATAACCGACTAACTTCCAATGTATCGTCTTATCGAATCAACCCTTGATTCGATACCCGGCTATATCACATATAACCGACTGATACAATAAGTCACGAGAATAGAATACGGTATCACATACATGCATTATTCTCGGTCCCGCACATATCACATATGCGCTCCTATTTCGTTTTGCCTGAGCTAGTAAAACCTCTATGTAGGACTCTAAATACTCGTCAATACGCCGGCAGTAGGTGATGATCACATCAAGCACCCACAAGCCGTCAGCAGTACTATCTGGACGTAACGGCTACCCGGGTATTGAGTGATCAGAAGATCAGCAAGCAAGCCCGCTCCAACTCCTGCAAAATCCTGACGGTAACACTTGCCGTACAGTCTGGTCTCCTCGTCTGATATGTCGCATATCAAGTCTATGGGTGGTAAACGTCAGACCCCAATAACCGATAAGTCATGCCAATGTGAGGCTCATAACGGGTCCAGAAACTACTGGTAACAGTTACCAGTAAATCTCTAAATCCGCCCTGGCCAGGGACTTCCCTGTTATGGCCAATCGAGCACAGCACAACATCAACTCCCAATACCGGGAGAGACGAAACCTCTCCTATCGCTCATTGCCTCCATGTAACTTGGAACTGTACCCAAAAACCACCGTTTTGCACACCCTCTTGGACGTGGTAAGGTGGAAATCAAAGCACGGTGGGAATCACACAAGACTCTATGACGATCTCGGGTCTACAAACTAACCTGTACAAGTGTCACCAGAGAACTGCCATCTGACGTGAGGTATAATACCATCTGGGAGTTCTCGGCGAGTCCGTCCAGTGTACCCAGTCTCCACTGAGTACCTGTATACCATCTTTGATGTCAAACACCAATGGATATGGGATCATCCATCGCCCATCTCATGGGTCGAGAAGCGTATACGCTAGTCTACTCTGGTATATCGATGCCCTGTCTCGATACACCCACGACTAGGAATGTTAAAGGATGAACTTGTGGACTACCATGACTCCACTAGTATGATCTGCATCATAGTCCTGGCAGTCAAGTACACATCCTAAGGGCTTTACCAATATGTAACCATAAGACAGTATCAAGAGACAAGTATACATGTTAAGATAAAGAGCAATCAGATAGCATACTATCATATCGAGCAAGAAATTCCTCTCTATATATATGTCCAAGCATCCAATATAATATACATCATATGTACAATACTGGCCTCTAGGGCATACATACAACTGACAATCTCCCACTTGCACTAGGGCCAGCTGCTGTAGTATCACATACCAAGCATCCCGAAGAGTCTCTCAAACTGTATCTGGGGAATGGCCTTCGTGAGTGGATCCGCTGTGTTGTTCTTCGTGTCAACCCTCCTGACCTCGATCTCCCGGCGATCAACTATCTCCAGGATCAGATGATACCGCCTCAGAATATGCCTGGATCGCTGATGGGACCTGGGTTCCTTGGCCAAAGCCACCGCTCCATTGTTATCACAATACAAAGGTATTGGATCCTTAATGGATGGAACTACTCCAAGTTCAGTAATGAACTTCTTGATCCAGACAGCCTCTTTGGCAGCATCGTTGGCAGCGATGTATTCAGCTTCCATCGTCGAGTCTGCCACGGTTTCCTGCTTGGAACTCTTTCAGCATACCGCCCCTCCGTAAAGGGTGAAGACAAATCCCGAGTGCGACTTAGAGTCGTCCTTATCACTCTGGAAGCTCGAATCGGTAAAGGACTCCACTTGGAGTTCTCCGTTACCATACACCAAGAGCATCTCTTTAGTCCTTTATAAGTACAAGAGAATGCTCTTTGTAGGGATCCTAGGCACCCTAGTGAGGTCTCACAAGGCATCAACCATGCCAATTTCAAAAATTATGGTGCCGAGAAACCCTAGTGTACGGATCGTTGGCTAGATTTCTAGGCGAAAAGATAACTAGTTAACACTTAACTAAGAGATACGGAAATACAACCTTTGTAGATCCGGTTCTCCACCTCCATAGCTCCGCAATGAAGTCTCCTCGCTGTCCATAACAAGTTTCGGGCTCTAGCGTCGGCTTCATCGGGGAATGGACGGGCTAGGTCATCGATGTCCATGCCGAAGATGATCTACGTCGAGGCATCGCTAAATCAAGCTCCGACTTCACCAAGTCAAGAAACTTGTGAAGAAAACACACTCTACTACTTGGCAAGAGGTAGAGGATGAAGAAATAGGAAGTGGGTAGACTTTAGAATTGGATTTCTCACTTGTTTCATGAATCCACCATTGATGAGGCTTGCTTTCTTCAAGTGAAGAAAGGAAGAAGAAGATAGAAATTGTTATGATAAGTTAATTTAGAAAATAGAAAATAATAGAATACTTATCATAATCAACCATGGTAAAGTGTAGAGACTAAACTAAGGTTAAATGAAGTGGTTAGGGTTAAGCATGAGACAAAAATGGTCACATAGTCAAAAGTTCAAGAAGCTTCAACTAGAATCCAAAATTAGCAACCATTTTCTTTTTATGCTTATCATATTCCAAAATGAATAAATAAATAAGATAAAAGGATAAAACAAAACCCTAACCATTATCATGTAACCATGGTTTGATCTTTATACAAAAACCCTAGCATAACATGTATCATCAAACATGATACAATCAAGTGCACAAAAAGTATATCACATATACAATGTGCACACCCGAGTGAGAAAATCCATCTTAAGTAAACCGATACTAGTTAATGCAAACTAATATATCAAATATATAATTACGCAATAAATCATTAAATCAACACTTGATTTAACGATCCGGTCATATCGCATATAACCTACTAGTATCCTATGTATCGGCTTATCGAATCAATACTTGATTCGATAACTAGGTTATATCGCATACAACCATTCGATACATTCATCGCGAGAATAGAATATGGTATCACATACGCGCATTATTCTCGGTCCCGCACATATCTCATATGCGCTCCTATTTCGTTTCGCTTGAGCCAGGAAACCTCTGTGTAGGACTCTAAAGACTCGTCAATACGCCGGCAGCAGGTGATGATCATATCAAACACCCACAAGCCGCAAGCGGTCTGCTAAACGTAACGGCCACCCGGGTATTGAACGATCTGAAGATCGACGAGCAAGCCCGCTCACACTCCAGTGAATCCAACCAGTAACACTACCGTACAGTCCGGTCTGATCGTCTGATATGTCGCATATCTTGCCTAGGGGTGGTAAACGTCAAACCCCAATAGCTCGATAAGTCGTGTCGATATGAGGTCTATAACAATTCGAGAAACTACTGGTAACACTTACCAGTAAATCTCAGCAACCCTGGCCAGGGATTTCCTGTTATAGCCAATCGAACACAGCGCAACATCAACCCCCTATACCGGGAGAGACGAATCCCCTCCTATCGCTCATTGCCTCCATGTGACTCGGGACTGTACCCAAAAACCACCGTTTTGCACGCCCTCTTGGACGTGGTAAGATGGAAATCAAAGCACAGTGGGAACCACACAAGACTCTATGACGATCTCGGGTCAACAGACTACTCTGTACCAGTGTCACCAGAGAACTGCCATCTGACGTGAGGTATAATACCATCTGGGAATTCTCGGTGAGTCCGTCCAGTGTACCCAGTCTCTACTGAGCACCCGTATATCATCTCTGATGTCAAACACCAATGGATATGGGATCATCCATCGCCCATCTGTATGGGTCGAGAAGGTATACGCTAGTCTACTCTGGTATATCGATGCCCCGTCTCGATACACCCTCGACTAGGGACTTTGAAGGATGTACTTATGGACTACCTGTCCCCACTAGTATGATCCGCATCATAGTCCAGGTAGTCAAGTACTTATCCTAAGGGCTTTACCAACATGTAACAGAGAGACAATCAGTATACACGTTAAGGTAAAGGGTAACCAGATAGCATACTATCATGTCGAGCAAGAAAGTCCTCCCTATATATGTCCCAGCATCCATTACAATATACATCCTATGTACAGTAATGGCCTCTAGGGCATACATATAACTAACAATCTCCCACTTGCACTAGGGCCATCTGTAGCAGTGGTTGCAGTATCTTATACTCAACCATCCCATGAAAGTCTCTCTCTGGGAACAGGCCTTTGTGAGTGGATCCGCTGTGTTGTCCTCTGAGTCTACTCTCCTAACTTCGATCTCCTTGGAGATCAACTATCTCCATGATCAGGCGATACTGCCTTAGAATAAGTCTGGATCACTGATGGGACCGGCGTTCCTTGGCATAAGCCACAACTCCATTGTATCACAATGGTAGGAACGTAGTTCATCTCATGAACTAATATACACCCAAACATCCTCTTTGGTAGCATCTTAAGTAGCGATGTATCCAGCCTTTATCGTCTAGTATGCCACGGTATCTAGCTTGGAACTCTTCCATCATACCGTCCCTGTACTGAGGGTAAAGACAATGCCTGCGACTGACATTCAGTCGTCTTTATCACCCCGGAACCCTTCCAGTGATTCTCCCCAGGATCGATTGATACCAACTCACTACAACTAGTGAGTTTCCTAACATCCAATTAGATCTATCTCATAGATCCAAATACCAGGATTTAGGAGGTATCACTTTGATCCTATATGGAGAATCATTGTGATAAACGGAGATTGATCGAGCGTAGCATAAGAAACTCCTTTCTTATCAAGAGTATGTCATCCACGTACTCTACGAGGATCACCACCATACTCCCTACTACCTTTTTGTTTATACAAGGTTCATCTACCATTTTGATGATGTCAAACTCTTTGACTAATCCATCAAAACAGATGTTCCAACTCCGCGATGCCTGCTTTATCCTATAAAGCATCTTGCACACATTTCCGCTGCTCCCACTGTCTACGAAGCCCTCTGGCTGTGTACTTATAGACGCTCTCTTCCAAAATATCATTTAGAAAAGCTGTCATGACACCCAACCACCAGATATCGTAGTCATGGTATGTAGCCGTGGCAAGTAGGATCTGGATGGACTTAAGCATAGCTACTTAGAAAAGGTTTCATCATCATCCATACCTGGTCAATGATGTAGACCTTTAACAAGTCTAGCTTTGAAAGTTTCAACTTTTCCATGTACACCAAGTAATCTTCTCAAGATATACCTGCTCCTGATGGGGATTTAACCCTTCAGATATAGCAACCAAAGTCCATACTTTGTTGGTGTATAAGGATTCCATCTCAGATCGCTAAACATCCAGCCATTTTTACAGAGTCTTACTCTCGATGGCCTGCTTGAAGCTAGTTGGGTCATCATCTCATGATGCAATCCTCGCTCCTACTGTCATAGAGAAAACGAAGTATCTCTCAGGTGGGTGAGGAACCCTACTAGATCGGCGGAGAGGCTGAGGTTCATTGGTAACTATTGAATCTTTTGGTTCTTTCAAATCATCAGCTGCAGTTTGTATAGCTGGAACATTTCCAGTTCTACATAACAGTCCTTGCCTCGAGCTTGTCCGGATTTTGCTTTTAGACATAGCCCGGACAACCCCAAATCTTAACCAACTTAAGATATGGGCTCTTCCCTTTCCATATCACATATGAAGCGGTAGGCAACCTATTTGATTTGAACCCTATTCAATAGGTATGCATCTTCTCAAGTGCATAACTCCCAAAAAGAAATAGGTAACTCAGTAGTACTCATCATAGAGCACACCATATCAAATAGGGTGTATCTGCTCCGCCCCGATATACCATCGTGCTATGGTGTATACAGAGGAGTAATGCTGAGAGAGAATCTCATTCTCCTTTAGAACAGTCCAGGAATTCCGTGCACAAGTATTCTCCTCCTTGATCGCATCAAAGGACATAATACTTTTACCCGTATTTTGGTTCTCTACTTCTAACTTATATTCTGTGAATATCTCAAAAGGTTCGGACTTGTGTTTCAACAGGAACATAGGTCTGAATCTCGAAAGATCATCAGAGAATGTAATGAAGTACGAAGAACCGTTCCTGGCATGTGTAGACAGGGGACCTTACATACATCAACATGTATCATCCCAAGAGTTTACTAACTCTTTCTCTGTTTCCAATAAACAGAGCTAGTGTCATTATATCTTTGTGACATGACTGGCAAGTTTCACAAGATGTAGATTCAAACTGATTTAAATATGCATCTACATGTAACTTCAGCTAGTCGGGTCACATTGATATGACCTAGTCTACAATGCCTCAAGAAGGATTCGTTCATTTCTGAACTCTTCCTCTTTTGTGTATTCCATATACTAAGAACTGTAGTTTGATTTAGAACATCAATGCTTTTAGATAACGTGCCTGAACCGATCAACTTTTGATATAGGAAATGTTCAAAACATTATCCAACAATACAAAATTTTATCATTTCTTTACTACTAATGAGACTGATATGATTTTGTATATCAGGTTCGGTATCTAATAACATTCGTTCAGAATCAATGTATTGGCAATACAGGGTGACAGTGACCAACAGACTTGGCTGCAACTCTTGCCCCGTTTTCTGTCTCATGAAACTTATCACCCGTTCTCAGTTCTCTACCTTTCTGTAGCCCTATGTAACAGATTACATATCTGGGATCCTGATCCGGTATCAAATACCCAGGACGTAAAGGATACTGAGAAACAGTTCTTTGTAATGAACATACCCGAAGATGATGCATCAGCATGCACTCTCTTCGTTTGGGCGGTACGGGAAATCTGGTATTCCCCAATTTCCTGCTCTGTCTTATAACAATTATAAGGTGGAGCGGGACCAACGTTCCCCAGCTCAGTATAACAAGCGGGTTCGGTCAATTATCCGTATTATTATCTTGATTAAGGCGTGATATGGTCGCTACCAGGAGAGAGAGAGAAGAAAACACTCAGCGTGCGCTCTTGCAAGAATAGATTGGTTATTATTTTATCTAATCAGGATGGCCCCCACTGCTTTTTATCAAATCTTCCTTCAAACCCTAAAAGGAAAGACTAGCCAGGATTAATTACACACTACAAGTTCGCCAATCTTTCAGCCAGGCCAGTGTCGGTACTTTGAGGGAGGTCCCCCGTGCTTTCGCACGAACCTAATTAATGTAAACCTCGTTTTCCAGAGGCATAACCTCGTTGACACCTTTCTAGACACCTACTTGATCGGCTAATTGTAATGTATAAAACTCTCCCAGGAGTAACACTTACTCGCAGCGGGTATCGGGATCCAACTATCTCATAGAAGGTATGCAATCTCATTGCAAATTTCAACACTTGAATATTTTGCCCCGAACGATCTATGACCTTGACAAGGTCAACAAACCATAGACCGCAAGTCAAGTTCAACCCGTCATTTCTTGATTGAATCAAACCCACCCGCACGACCCTTGACAAGCTCAACAAGGCCGCACGACTACCCTAACCCAATCTGCATCATATGCATAAGCAGATAAATACTGGTTAGCTACCGCACACTGCGCCTTGACAAGGTCAACAAACGCAGCACGAATACTAAACAGGACTTATCTGAAATGACGGAGGGCTACGACAGGTTTTTCTGAAAACCTATTGCGTAATGAACTTGATATCGTTGTAGAATCAAATAATTTTAAAATGGAGTGTTTTTGAGGCTTTTCTAGTTTTGCTAAAGGAGTCACTCCCGGTGAAGGGATCGTCAGTCCTTTCCTCGTCGAATGAGGTGCGGGATATATCACATATATCACTGTGCAAAGCAAAAACTCTTAAAAGCAATCAAAAGACAAACCGAGTGTGTAGCATCAGCCAGTTATTGCTAAAGGAGTCACTCCCGGTGAAGGGATCTCGGTCCTTTCCTCATCGAATAAGGTGCAGGATATATCATATATACCGCTGTGCAAAGTAAGAACTGTAGCTACCTGTTTTATTTTGAAATTCGATTCTACAACATCTTAGGTTTCTTTTATTTCATTAATCACATTAATGAAGTCCCATCATTTAAGTCACCTAAACATCACAGATAAATACGACGTACGCTTATGCCATCCGCATTCGCCTCGATGTCCCCTCGTGCATCGTTAGGTTAGGTAACTAACGGCAGAGCGGGGCAGGGCTAGCGCGGGTGTAAAACATAAGTAACGCCTATATAATATATCATATATACTATATATAATATCCATCACAGAACATCACATGATCACTTCACAGATATCGCAGCAGAAGAATCGTATGAAATATTGGATATACTAGGACGTCCGTGTTTTCAATACGAGCCAGTATAAAACACGGATTCCACGGGCGTGATGAATAGCCAAACCCACACCCCTAGACCCCTACGAGAGCGGCAAGCAACCCTACCAATTCTAGAGTTAGGAGACCCGGACTCGACTCCTCGAGTTGGTCTCCTACTGGACTCCAGAACCCGGTTACTTGTGCTCCCCTCCTTGGGTCTATCCTAGTGCGGAAAAGTAAATAATATACAAAGGGTGACAACTTCCGCAACCTGGAAGCGCCCCAAATAAAAGAATATTACATACAAGTTTTTACATGAATGAAAATGAAAAACACTCATCTCACATAAAAACCCCCGGCTATTCAAACACGACGATCCAATATAACATATCCAGCAACACATAACATCACATGTCATCAACGTAAGTAAATATGTCCATCCCAATTGTCGTTGACATATAGTAACGAAACCGGCGATATCACATATTACACTTACGGTAACAGAAAAGAAAGTGTAAAACTACAACAGTTGGAATCCGCAACCACCTCAGACATCGCATGCCTGACCAAATGAATTACTTAGACATCGCATGCCTAACAATTATAAACCCCGCATTTTAGTCTCATTATCGAAAACTTTTTTCAATATCAAGTCGGGTAATTCAACAAGATTCCCGACAGTCTGATCGAATACTCGTCGCAAACTTTAGTAGGCGGCCGCACCCCCGATACCGTCGACGAAGTGCACCAAGGCGGAACACCGTTACCGTGAGCACCCGGACGGATGCTTTCGGCGACGGGGTTCTCCTACAGTCACTTGGTCGGGGCTATGGAGCGAGGCTGTCTATTAAGTTTATCGGCGAGTATCCGCGTACGCTACGTGATTGCGACGGACTTTTGATCACATCAAAATTCCGTGGCAACCGATCAAGTGAGACTAAATTGCTAGATTTACAACATTCATTCAGTTATCTCATAACTACTTGTGAATTCCAATTATTGTATCCCATTCCAGATAATTAGAAAATGTTAAACTTTCCGATTGAACATTCGAACACCCAAGTTTTCCCGATACAGATCAACACATGAATTAAGTCTAACAACATTCAGTTCGTGCCTCAGTACCAACGGTCCAGCCGTAGAAGGGTCAAGCCAACGCCTCACATGTGGCACGCCGTACTGCCCCAAACCCGAAGGTTCAAAGGGCAGTTCAAGACGGTCACATAATCGAGTTAAGGTTTGTTGTCTTCTAGAGGGACCATCGCGTTACTTGCACTACTTAGAACGTCGTTAAACTACGGAAAAATCCAACACTTGGAAATTTCCCGACAGGGGAAAAATTGGGTATTTATATCCGGTCGAACTTTTTAACATATTCTAAAATTTATCCGGAAAGCAACACAGACAAAATTTGATACCCCGATCGAAACACCGAATCCCCAAAACAACCCCAGAAAATTCAACTCTTTAATAAATATTAAAAATTCCCAGAAAATCCAGCATAATAAAATAGGAGTTACTGTGCAAACAGGAATTGATGATGTCAGTATATGGCCGCGGAACCGCCGCAGAAGCCAAGCTTCTGCCGCGGTTCCGCCGCATGTTGTACTGTTCATCAGAAACTTTTTGCGCCGTAATTCTTAGATTTCCCTGCTGAATTTTTTAGCAATTTTTAATGTTGAAAAACTCACTGTTTTCAAAAATGTACAGAGGGCATGGAAATTTTGGACTTTCGGGTTCGATCGGACTTCAAACTCCGTCTAGACTTCGCCTAAGGCTCTAGCTAGGCTTTGATACCACTGTAGGGATCCTAGGCACCCTAGTGAGGTCTCACAAGGTATCAACCATGCCAATTTCAAAAATTATGGTGCCGAGAAACCCTAGTGTACGGATCGTTGGCTAGATTTCTAGGCGAAAAGATAACTAGTTAACACTTAACTAAGAGATACGGAAATACAACCTTTGTAGATTCGGTTCTCCACCTCCATAGCTCCGCAATGAAGTCTCCTCGCTGTCCATAACAAGTCTCGGGCTCTAGCGTCGGCTTCATCGGGGAATGGATGGGCTAGGTCATCGATGTCCATGCCGAAGATGATCTACGTCGAGACATCGCTAAATCAAGCTCCGACTTCACCAAGTCAAGAAACTTGTGAAGAAAACACACTCTACTACTTGGCAAGAGGTAGAGGATGAAGAAATAGGAAGTGGGTAGACTTTAGAATTGGATTTCTCACTTGTTTCATGAATCCACCATTGATGAGGCTTGCTTTCTTCAAGTGAAGAAAGGAAGAAGAAGATAGAAATTGTTATGATAAGTTAATTTAGAAAATAGAAAATAATAGAATACTTATCATAATCAACCATGGTAAAGTGTAGAGACTAAACTAAGGTTAAATGAAGTGGTTAGGGTTAAGCATGAGACAAAAATAGTCACATAGTCAAAAGTTCAAGAAGCTTCAACTAGAATCCAAAATTAGCAACCATTTTCTTTTTATGCTTATCATATTCCAAAATGAATAAATAAATAAGATAAAAGAAAAAAACAAAACCCTAACCATTATCATGTAACCATGGTTTGATCTTTACACAAAAACCCTAGCATAACATGTATCATCAAACATGATACAATCAAGTGCACAAAAAGTATATCACATATACAATGTGCACACCCGAGTGAGAAAATCCATCTTAAGTAAACCGATACTAGTTAATGCAAACTAATATATCAAATATATAATTACGCAATAAATCATTAAATCAACACTTGATTTAACAATCCGGTCATATCGCATATAACCGACTAGTATCCTATGTATCGGCTTATCGAATCAATACTTGATTCGATAACTAGGTTATATCGCATACAACCATTCGATACATTCATCGCGAGAATAGAATACGGTATCACATACACGCATTATTCTCGGTCCCGCACATATCTCATATGCGCTCCTATTTCGTTTCGCTTGAGCCAGGAAACCTCTGTGTAGGACTCTAAAGACTCGTCAATACGCCGGCAGCAGGTGATGATCATATCAAACACCCACAAGCCGCAAGCGGTCTGCTAAACGTAACGGCCACCCGGGTATTGAACGATCTGAAGATCGACGAGCAAGCCCGCTCACACTCCAGTGAATCCAACCAGTAACACTACCGTACAGTCCGGTCTGATCGTCTGATATGTCGCATATCTTGCCTAGGGGTGGTAAACGTCAGACCCCAATAGCTCGATAAGTCGTGTCGATATGAGGTCTATAACAATTCGAGAAACTACTGGTAACACTTACCAGTAAATCTCAGCAACCCTGGCCAGGGATTTCCTGTTATAGCCAATCGAACACAGCGCAACATCAACCCCCTATACCGGGAGAGACGAATCCCCTCCTATCGCTCATTGCCTCCATGTGACTCGGGACTGTACCCAAAAACCACCATTTTGCACGCCCTCTTGGACGTGGTAAGATGGAAATCAAAGCACAGTGGGAACCACACAAGACTCTATGACGATCTTGGGTCAACAGACTACTCTGTACCAGTGTCACCAGAGAACTGCCATCTGACGTGAGGTATAATACCATCTGGGAGTTCTCGGCGAGTCCGTCCAGTGTACCCAGTCTCTACTGAGCACCCGTATATCATCTCTGATGTCAAACACCAATGGATATGGGATCATCCATCGCCCATCTGTATGGGTCGAGAAGGTATACGCTAGTCTACTCTGGTATATCGATGCCCCGTCTCGATACACCCTCGACTAGGTACTTTGAAGGATGTACTTATGGACTACCTGTCCCCACTAGTATGATCCGCATCATAGTCCAGGTAGTCAAGTACTTATCCTAAGGGCTTTACCAACATGTAACAGAAAGACAATCAGCATACACGTTAAGGTAAAGGGTAACCAGATAGCATACTATCATGTCGAGCAAGAAAGTCCTCCCTATATATGTCCCAGCATCCACTACAATATACATCCTATGTACAGTAATGGCCTCTAGGGCATACATATAACTAACACTCTTCACAGCTGTCCAGTGACTCTCTCCAGGATCTGCTTGATACCTACTCACTACACTTAGTGACTGTGCTATATTGAGTCTGGTACATAGCATCGCGTGCATGATAGAGCCTACTGCCGAAGCATAGGGTATCCCTTGCATGCGAGCTCTCTCCAAATCGGTCTTGGGAGACATCTCTTTAGAGAGAGTGAGCCCAGAAAT
Source organism: Agapanthus africanus (assembly GCA_030015575.1). Lineage (NCBI taxonomy): Eukaryota > Viridiplantae > Streptophyta > Magnoliopsida > Asparagales > Amaryllidaceae > Agapanthus > Agapanthus africanus. The sequence continues at coordinate 366,174,896 of JASDDO010000029.1, forward strand.
CGTGGGTAAAAACCCACGCTTGGACTCTTCCATACTAAACCTTTTTAGTATGGTGTCAATGTACCTGGATTGGGACAATCCCAGCATCCGTTTAGATCTATCTCTATAGATCTTAATCCCGAAGATGTAGGAGGCATCCCCTAGATCTTTCATTGAGAATCATTGTGATAAGAAAAGCTTGACCGATTGTAGTATAGGAATGTCATTTCCTATCAAGAGTATGTCGTCCACGTACAATACGAGGAAGACAACCTTACTCTCTGCTACCTTCTTGTATATACAAAGTTCATCTACATTTTTGATGAAATCAAACTCTTTGATAACGACGTCAAAGTAGATGTTCCAACTCCGCGATGCTTGCTTTAATCCATAAATGGATTTAAGCAGCTTGCACACCTTCCCGCTGCTCCCACTAGCTACGAAGCCCTCCGGCTGAGTCATGTACACGCTCTCTTCTAAATCACCGTTTAGAAAGGTGGTCTTAACATCCATTTGCCAGATTTCGTAGTCATGATATGCAGCAATGGCAAGCATGTTCCGGATGGATTTAAGCATAGCCACTGGAGAAAAGGTTTCGTCATAGTTCACACCTGGTCTTTGACAAAAACCCTTTGCAACAAGTCTAGCTTTGAAAGTCTCCACTTTCCCATCTACACATAGTTTTTTCTTGAAGATCCACTTGCTCCCAATGGGTTTTACCCCTTCAGGAGCATCTTCCAAAGTCCATACTTTGTTGGTGTACATGGATTCCATCTCAGACCGCATTGCATCCAGCCATTTCATTGAGTCTCCACTCGTGATGGCCTGCTCGAAGCTAGTTGGGTCATCATCCTCCATGATGCAATCCTCGCTCCCACCATCCATGAGAAAACCGTAGTATCTCTCAGGTGGGTGAGCAACCCTACTAGATCGGCGGAGAGGCTGGGGTTCATTGGGAACTACTGAATCCTCTGGTTCCACCAAATTTTCTGTTGCAGCTGTTGTAGCTGGAATCTCTTCCAGTTCTACCTCATGACCACTAATCTCTTTTGCAAGAAATTCCTTTTCTAAAAAGGCGGCATGCCGAGAAACAAACACCCTTTGTTCCTCGGTGTTGTAGAAGATATACCCTTGTGAGTTCTCGGGACATCCTTCAAATTTGCATAGAACAGACCGTGCCTCGAGTTTGTCCGGATTTTGTCGTTTAACATAGGCTGGACAACCCCATATCTTAACATAATTAAGACATAGTCTCTTCCCCTTCCATATCTCATATGGAGTGGTAGGCACAGATTTGGTGGGGGCCATATTCAATAGATGTATGGCTGTTTCCAGTGCATACCCCCAGAAGGAAATAGGTAACTCAGCTGTGCTCATCATAGAGCGCACCATATCTAATAGGGTGCGGTTCCTCCGTTCCGATACATCGTTGTGCTGTGGTGTATATGGAGGAGTTAGCTGAGAGAGAATCCCATTCTCTTTTAGGAAGTCCAGGAACTCATTGCTTAAGTATTCACCTCCTCGATCTGATCGAAGGATTTTAATACTTTTCCCGATTTGGTTCTCGACTTCTTGTTCAATTTCTCAAAAGCTTCAGACTTGTTTTTCTTATCAAGAACACATGTCCGTATCTTGAGAGATCGTCAGTGAATGTAATGAAGTACGAAGAACCATCCCTGGCATGTGTAGACATGGGACCGCAAACATTGCTATGTATCAGTCCCAAGAGTTCAGTAACTCTTTCTCCGTGTCCCATAAACGGAGTTTTGGTCATCTTTCCTTTGAGACATGACTGGCAAGTGTCATAAGATGAAAATTCGAACGGTTTCAAATATCTATCTTTATGCAACTTAGCTAGTCATGTCTCATTAATGTGACCAAGTCTACAATGCCACAAGAAGGATTCATTCATTTATGAACTCTTCCTTTTGTGTGTGTTTGTTATGCTCAGAACTGTTGATTGATTTAGAATATAAATGCCATTGCACAACGTGCCTGATCCAACCAACTTTTGGTTCAGGAAAATGTTCATAACATTATCTTGTAATATAAAATTATATCCCTCTTTACTCAACAAAGAAACCGATATAATGTTGCATATCAGGTTCGGCATGTAATAGCATTCGTTCAGAATCAATGTATTACCAGTTGGTAATACAAGGTGATATTCCCCGACAGTTTTAGCTGCAACAATTGCACCATTTCCAACCTTTATGTTTTTATCACCTTCTCCAAGTTCTTTACCTTTTCTCAGCCCATGTAACTGATTACATATATGGGATCCTGACCCGGTATCTAATACCCAGGACGTAGAGCAAATGGAGAAATAATTCTCTGTAACGAACACACCCAAAGAAAATGCATCAACATGTACTTTCTTCATTCGGGTGGCATGGGAATCCTGGTATTCCCATATATCCTGTTCAGTCTTATAACTTTTATAAGAAAGAACTAACGTTCCTCAGCACAGTATAACATGCGGGTTCGGTCAATACATCCATATTATTATCTTAATTAAGGTATGATATGGTCGCTACCTAGAGAGAGAGAGAGAAGAAAACACTTTAGCGTATACTCTTGCAAGATCAGTGATTAGTGTCAAAAATATGAGTTTACCGCAATCAGAAACGGCGTCGCTTTGCAGCTAGCCGGTGAGTACGGGTCGATCCACAGAGACGGGTAAATTTCTTTTATGTGTTTTAACGAGTTGATTCAAAATGTCCTTTTGATTGGTGTATAAAAATCTATAAAAACTGGATCTAATTAATCTAATTGAGAGTCTTGCTAGGGTTAGGCTTAGGGGAAGTTTTGGAGATTAACGTTTTTCTTCACCGCTTTCAATGCCTTCTTTTTTAGATCTATTAGATGTTACGGTAATTATCAATAAAGTGGATCCGAATCTTTTGGGAAGATATTTCTTCCTCTAGATTCGCATCCTTCCTTTGTTGATAGTTACCCTAACCCCCATGGAAAACACGCGCAACCGGCCCTTTATACTACGGTTCACCGTTACCTCGAGGGGTAGGATGCCGTAGGGAGCGGTTGTGCGTGCATGCATGGAGTTCTAATTCATTAGGTGAATGTGGCATTGAAAGGGGTGAGAGATCTCATCTCTCAACCCTTTCCCTAAGGCTAACCCTAACAAGCGAGGAGATTACTCGCTCATTAGGGGATGAGAAAACATTTAATTAAAGGAACAAAAATAAAATTACTTACTAATTCGACGGCTCCTTCCAAGCAAGAAGAACAGATCTGAATATAATTCCCAGAACTTCTAAATTTTATTGATTGAAAAGAGGCATAGGGTTTTACAATTTTAGATTACAATTTATAAGTAAACAGAAGAATTAGGGTTTCAGAGTCTCGCGCATGTGCAATTACAGATATGCCCACGAAAAATCCCAACCCCTGCACCGACGCACCGACACGAGGAAAATCCACCGACACGGGCTCTGAATGGCCGCGGATCCGCGGCAAACGTTGTCTTGGGCCGCGGATCCGCGGCCCTTTGGTGGGCTTGGGTCACCAATTTTCTGCACTTGGGTTGTATTATCTTGGGCTTCCTATTTTCATATGTATTTTCTCTGTTGGGTTTCTAGGTCTTCTCCAGATCTTCAGTGAAAACTTGTTCGTATCTTTTGACCGTTCATTTGACATTTTGGACCTTGCACTGTTCTTCGTCTAGGCTTGACTAGGATCCGTCTAATTGTTGGTCAAAAGTCCCTTTTTCTGTTGCTTTGTGTCTTTTTCACTGTATTTGCTCCAGAAACCTGTATCCTGTAATATGCAACAAACGTGCGTCAAGAGTACCTGTTTATTTATAAAAAGGATAAGAATAGGGGAATGAAAAATGCAATATTATGGTCTGAACAAATACCCCCAAACTTATCTTTTGCTCGTCCTCGAGCAAACTTATTTTTTTATTCACTAAAATCCTAACCACACTTTCGCAGGGAAACGCGATTGCACTGAGCACGTGCAACAAGCCGTTAAACCTCTAGGTGTCCCTAGTAGGAGGAGTGTTGTCTCCTGAGGGTTTTTAGCGGATTACACCCACAAAATCCTATCAACTCGGCCCATTAACTTTTGTTCTCCAATTAGGTCTTCTAATAAGGAATTCTATTATCTTCTACTTGTAAATTATCAACCCATATTCTTCACACTTCCTCATTATTTAACTTAAAGATTATATATGTTATGTAGACCTTCTTAGCTTTCGGCATCTCTTAAGTTTTCCTTCTAGGGTTCCATCTCCACTTAGGAATTTCTATCACTCTATTAAAGATACAAGTTCTATCTTTCATTCCTCTCTCTTATCTAAATTCCAATCACATATCCCCACGTGTGTGTATAGATCACCCCTACACTTGGAAATTCAATTCAAGCAATCATGCCCTTGTCCATTGTCCAAAGCACTTATTAATTAGTGAACTTTTAATTGAATTTCGCTTACACATCCTTCATGCGACCGTTAATACTTCTTGAGGTACCAACAACCGATTATAAGATGCGTTAGCACTTTAAAGCGTACTTCCTAGTTTTGCAACACCCAAGGCTTTAGCAGTGACTCCCAAACCAGTTGGTCTAAGGCACTAGGTGATGAAGCACCCTCGCTAAATATTTTTCTATTTTTGCAGCCTTTAGTAATCACAAAAACCAGTGTCCATTTTTTTATTCTTTATTCACACTTATATATTTTTTATTTTCATCATACTAAGGACTTTAGACAAGAGCATTTCAAGGTCTCTTCTACTATTCCAAATTTCAAGGTGCGTGATTGTGCAAATTGTAGGGTATACATTTTCAGAATCTAGACTTAAGCTAGGAACTATTTTTCAAACTTATACTCTAATAAGAACATCAATACTCTTCCCTTGTTTTGACTTAGCCCAAGAAGTGAACCCAAAATTTTCCTATTTCTAAATAAACTACAAGGCATATATTTTCTACCGTTAAACTTTAAAGAAGGTTATTTTTAGGGTTTTTAATTCACTAAGTCTAAGATCTAGTTGTTCCTAACCAGTTAACCTATTTGTCAAACTCTAGTCAATTAGCCAAAATTGAATACAATAATTTTTGTAATTTTTGAAATTTTTCAATTTTTATGGGTTTTCAAATAGGTATGCAAATGCAAAAAATATATACAAATGAATGCGAAGGAAGAAGACGTACCGAGCATAAATACCCCCAAACTTGAACTTGACAGTGTCCTCACTGTCATACTAAACCAAGAGGGTCAAAATACCGGCACTTCCTTGTTTATTTATTTATAATTTTTTATTGTTAAGAAAAACAAAAATATATACAAAAAGGCCCTCCCCCAAACTTCATTTAAACTATGTTAGACATTACTGCCAAACCTTGCATAGACCAACACCAACCAGTTGAAAATTTTATCAGTAAAGAGTATTGGCGGGTGGAAGAATAAGTTGTAGCGATCCGCAAAGAATTGGGAAAGATAGAAGTAGTGGTAAGGGAGGTGTGGAGGTAAATATACAGGCGATGGTGATGTATCAAAACGAGAATGTAAATGATCAACAATCAGTGGAATGTTGGCATTCTCGTAGCTTATTAAAAGAAATGGGGGTATTTCAACTTCTAAAGGAGGAGGTTGACTCACCACAATACCCCTAAGATGTTCCTGTGGGTCCTCTATTGACTCGGCATCATCCATCAATTGTATATGATACTTAATTATGAGGGAACTTATCTCCTCGATGTCCGCCATAGTCCAACCGAAAACTTGCCGCCTATCTTGTAAGACCATTAAGAGGGCGTTCTCTTGCTCGAGGGCTAGAGAGGCCGATATGATAATGGAAAAGGTCTCATTCTTACCTATGTAAGCATATCTAAGGTGAGACGGCAAGGGCGTGAGTTCGAGTTTCGGAGGCGAAAGAATCATTTCGGAATCTACCTCGAACTCAAAGGACTCCAACACAAGTTCGAAATCACTGCAAACAACCGATTCGGATGGCTCAACTAACTCATCCACAAATTCAAAAGACTCATATTCGGGCTGTGAGTCGTCATCATCCGAAAAAGTGAAACATTCATAATCCATATCGGTTGTGTCAACTGTGGTAGGCTCAAGGAGGGACGCACTAGTGGCGTCAAAACTGTTTTCATCAAACAAGAATCTTTCAAGCTCGCAGTCCTCCTGCGTGATTTCGTGAATAGAGCAAACTTCTCGTGTACTAGTTTTTGGCACGGGGGGCAGACTTCCCATCTTATAAATATTGAACTCACTAGACATCTTCCCAAAGGATAGAGTCATGGAGCCATTGCGACAGTTTATTACAGCATTGGAAGTGGCCAAAAATGGTCGACCTAGGATCACCGGAATTTGGTTTCTTGGGTTAGCAACAGGTTGTGTATCCATAACAATAAAATCAACGGGGAATATGAACTCCCCCACTTTGATCAACACATCCTCTAGCTGACCCCTTGGATGGGTGATCGATCGATCAGCCATTTAGAGAGTACAACGAGTGGGTTTTAACTCTCCAACCCCCAATTGTTCGTACACGGAGTAGGGAATCAGGTTAACACTCGACCCAAGATCTAAAAGTGCTCGATTAATTTTCTTATCCCCAATTGTGATTGAAATCGTAGGACAGCCGGGGTCCTCTCGTTTTTGGGGTAAGGTTTGATGGTGGTTAATAGCATTGCTCACTGCACTAGCCACTAGCACTTTCTTGGGTACTTGAGATGCCTTTCTCTTCGAGGTGCATAAGCCCTTTAAGGTTTTCGCGTATGAAGGGACTTGCTGAATTGCATCCAAGAGAGGTATATTTATGCTAACCTGCTTAAATAACTCCACAATCTTTTCCACTTGTGCAGTTGGTTTATTGGGACTCAACCTGTTTGGAAATGGTGCATTTTGAAAATTTGTTGAGTCACATGTTTGTGGAGTAGAATGTGGAGTAGGAACAGATCCCGGTGTAGATGTGTTCGTGTTGTGAGAAATGGGTCCGTTCGAGCTGGAAGAAGTAGAGCCGTGTGAAGGGTGGAGAACAGGCTCTAAAGAAAAAGGTGACGAAGAAAGTGAAGAAAATGAAGAAGGGGAAGATGACGATGGAGAAAAAGAAGAAGAAGAAGAAGAAGAAGAAGAAGAACCACCACCGGCGGGGATGTCATCACTAGTATCCACATTATTTTGCAACTCTCTTCCGGATCTCAACGTGGTCACCGCATTTACATTGTGACTGTGATATGCGTTTTGTGTGTGACCGGGATTTGGCAATGGTTGAGATGGAAGCTTTCCCTTTTCTCTCTCGCTCAATGCAGCAGTTAATTGTGCAATTTGTGCCTCAATAGATTTGATACTTTGATCGTGTGAGGCATTGTTATGCATTAAAGATTGAACACAACTTTCAAATCTTGCTGCGGATTCTGTAGATTGCTTGAGAAATGCATTTAGACTTTTCTCGAGCGAGCTAACCTTATCATCATTTGGTTGAACTAAATTGTTCGTTTGATTTGTATAAGGTTGTTGTTGGAAAGGTTGCTGGTTTTGAGTTTGTAAGGGTGCTTGTTGTTGTTGTGGAGGAGGTCTTTGAAAATTATTGTTCCCTTGGACTTGTTGATTTTGGTTCCAAGCGAAATTCGGGTTACTCCTCCATCCCGGATTGTATGTCTAAGAGTACGGATCATTTCTTTATCGTTGCTGAAATGCAGCATTGACTTGATCCTGTCCTTGAATGGGTGCATTATAAGGACACTCTTCGGTTAGGTGCGACGGGTTCGAACAACAAGCACAAATAGTTCGTGTGGGTAGAGTAGGAGCAGGAGAAGACGATGAGATTTTGGTCTCAATGGCTTCTAGCTTTTTCATAAGTGAGGCCATCTCGGCCTTCATAGCAATCGACATATCTATTTGATGTATGCCTGCCCTAGATTGACCAACAGAAGAAGATGCTGTGGTCTTGGAACTCTCCCACTGAATTGTTTGCTCACTAAGATCCTCAAGAAACTGCCACGCTTCGTCGCTAGACTTGGAAAGAAAATGACCTTGACATATTGTTTCTAGCAACTGTTTCGTTGCTGCGTTCAATCCCTCGTATAATGTTTGGCAAAGTTGCCAACTTTCGATCCCATGATGAGGGCATTGAACAAGTAGGTCTTTAAATCTCTTGAAACACTTCCAAAATGGTTCGGAAGGAAACTGTGAAAATTGTATTATCTCGTTACGGATTCTAGCGGTTTTGTGATGAGGATAGAACTTTTTCAGAAAAGCTCTCACAAACTCGTCCCAATTTCTAATGGAATGTGATGCGGTGCTGTATAGCCACTTCTCGGCTAGGTCACATAAGGTAAAAGAAATGACCCTTAGCCTTATAGCGTCATCACTTAATTGGGTAGTTTTCATCATGGCACAAACGTTTTGGAATTTATTAATAAAAATATATGCATCTTCAGATTCCAAACCATGAAATTTTGGCAGCATATTGATGAAATGTGGTTTTATTTCAAAATTATCCCCATTTGCCGGTGGGGGTGAAAGACATGTGGGTAAAGAAGTGCGGACGGGGTAGAAGAGATCCTGGAGAGCAACTCGTGGGGGCGCTACAACAGGCGGAAGATTCGGGTTATTCGCATCTGGCGGAGGTGGAATCATTCCCGTCGGTAAGGTATCGTTGGGGTTGAATCCCGACATACCTTCGAAAGAAGAATTTAAAGGTGGAGGTAAGGAAATGGACGGAATGTCGACGAAGGGTTCGTCAAAGGGTTCGTTGGTCGGTACCAACGAAACACGGACTAATCGGGCGTTAGTATCCCTAGTCCAAAGTGACATACACTAAAGGAGTAGTGTAGTCAGAAAAAATAGAAAAACAGAATGTGGGGGTAAGATAACGTCAATGAGAAGAAGTGAGAGAAAGTGAGTTGCAAGTTTTTTAGCGGCAAGTTGCAAGTTTTTGAAAAGATTTATATTTTTTTTTAATTTTTGTGTGGGTTTTGCCAAGAGGTTTTTGAAAAGGGACTCGTGACACAAATGTATCAACCACACATGCACAATCAGGCCTAGATCTAGGGTCACCTAGGTCTGCTAGGCAGCTCCTAACTAGGGCTAGAAATAGGACCTCAAACCGCCTCTTCATGGACAAGTACGGCCAGGTAAGTGGGAAGGAACCACCACTACAGTGGGTCTAATTAATAACCACTAGCCTAGACACCGCAATGTCGGTTAGGATAAACGGCCGATGCCTATACTAGTCCTTTTCCTATTGAGCTCGATGTCCTTAGGTCTGAGTCTAGTCTTTTTTATTTAATTGTGGTCGATGCAAAATGCTTTAGGTGTTTTCTGGGGTCCTGGGAAGGGTGATGAAATCCCCACCCAATCTGAGTTTGGTCAATTAGCCCCTTAGAGTCTGGTTAAATTATGCAAAACAATAAAATTTCACTTGCAATCAATTTTTAGCACGGCGCAAAGAAACCTGCAGAAAATCTATTATTTAGAAGGGGGAGAAAGATTTTTTAGCACAAAGAACCCTGCAGAAAATTTTTACAGTGGATATATTGTAGGTTACAGAGGGGAGAAGGAGAGAACAAACCCACTAATTTTGGACTGCTGACGTGGCAGTAAGAGCGCGGAACCGCGGCGGGATCCCTGTATATGCGGCGGAAACGCGGCAGGATTAGGGTTTCAGGTTCTGAAAAAAATTGTACTGCTTCTCTGTCCAATTTCTCCTCTGTTCTTCTGCACCAACTTCTGTTTTGTTCTTCTGTAAATTTCCAGATTTGCAATCCTTCGCTGTTCCTGCAAGATTCAAGCAATAAACCCTTCAAACAGATCAAAATTGATAATTTTTGTATTTTTTATATTTTCAGATTTTTATAATTTTTAAAATTTATATCAACCCGAAAATTCACAAAAAGAAAAATTACGCCATCCCCGGCAACGGCGCCATTTGATTAGTGTCAAAAATATGAGTTTACCGCAATCAGAAACGGCGTCGCTTCGCAGCTAGCCGGTGAGTACGGGTCGATCCACAGAGACGGGTAAATTTCTTTTATGTGTTTTAACGAGTTGATTCAAAATGTCGTTTTGATTGGTTTATAAAAATCTATAAAAACTGGATCTAATTAATCTAATTTAGAGTCTTGCTAGGGTTAGGCTTAGAGGAAGTTTTGGAGATTAACGTTTTTCTTCACCGCTTTCAATGCCTTCTTTTTTAGATCTATTAGATGTTACGGTAATTATCAATAAAGTGGATCCGAATCTTTTGGGAAGATATTTCTTCCTCTAGATTCGCATCCTTCCTTTGTTGATAGTTACCCTAACCCCCATGGAAAACACGCGCAACCGGCCCTTTATACTACGGTTCACCGTTACCTCGAGGGGTAGGATGCCGTAGGGAGCGGTTGTGCGTGCATGCATGGAGTTCTAATTCATTAGGTGAATGTGGCATTGAAAGGGGTGAGAGATCTCATCTCTCAACCCTTTCCCTAAGGCTAACCCTAACAAGCGAGGAGATTACTCGCTCATTAGGGGATGAGAAAACATTTAATTAAAGGAACAAAAATAAAATTACTTACTAATTCGACGGCTCCTTCCAAGCAAGAAGAACAGATCTGAATATAATTCCCAGAACTTCTGAATTTTATTGATTGAAAAGAGGCATAGGGTTTTACAATTTTAGATTACAATTTATAAGTAAACAGAAGAATTAGGGTTTCAGAGTCTCGCGCATGTGCAATTACAGATATGCCCACGAAAAATCCCAACCCATGCACCGACACGAGGAAAATCCACCGACACGGGCTCTGAATGGCCGCGGATCCGCGGCAAATGTTGGCTTGGGCCGCGGATCCGCGGCCCTTTGGTGGGCTTGGGTCACCAATTTTCTGCACTTGGGTTGTATTATCTTGGGCTTCCTATTTTCATATGTATTTTCTCTGTTGGGCTTCTAGGTCTTCTCCAGATCTTCAGTGAAAACTTGTTCGTATCTTTTGACCGTTCACTTGACATTTTAGACCTTGCACTGTTCTTCATCTAGGCTTGACTAGAATCCGTCTAATTGTTGGTCAAAAGTCCCTTTTTCTGTTGCTTTGTGTCTTTTTCACTGTATTTGCTCCAGAAACCTGTATCCTGTAATATGCAACAAACGTGCGTCAAGAGTACCTGTTTATTTATAAAAAGGATAAGAATAGGGGAATGAAAAACGCAATATTATGGTCTGAACAATCAGATTGGTTATTATTTTATCTAATCAGGATGGCTCCCACTGTTTTTATCAAATCTTCCTTCAAACCCTAAAAGGAAAGACTAGCCGGGATTAATTACACCCTACAATTTCGCCAATCTTTCAGCCAGGCCAGTGTCGGTACTTTGAGGGAGGTTCCTCGTACTTTCGCACAGACCTAATTAAAATAAACCTCGTTTTTCCAGAGGCATAACCCCGTTGACACCTTTCTAGACACCTACTTGATCGGCTAATTGTCCTGTGTAAAACTCTCCAGGAGTAATAATTACTCGCAGTGGGTATCGGGATCCAACTATCTCATAGAAGGTATGCAATCTCATTGCAAATTTCAACACTTGAAATTCCCGATAATATTTTACCCCTAACATGCTATGACCATGACGAAAGCCAATAAACCATATCCCGCTAGTCAAGTTCAACCCATACATTTCTTGATTGAATCAAACCCACCCGCACGACCCTTGACAAAAGCCAACAAAGCCGTACAACTACCCTAATCCAATCACATCATATGCAGCAGATAAGCAGTATATAGTTACCGTACACTACACCTTGATGAAAGCCAACAAATGTAGCACGAATACTATATACTACTTATCTGAAATGACGGAGGGCTACGACAGGTTTTTCAGAAAACTTATTGCATAATGAACTTGATATCGTTGTAGAAACAAGTGAGTTTTTGAAAATGTGTGTTTTTGAGGCTTTCATTAGTTTTGCTAAAGAGGTCATTCCCGGTGAAGGGATCTCGGCTCTTTCCTCATCAAATAAGGTGCGGGATATATCATATATATCACTATGCAAAGCAAAACTCCAAAAGCAATCAAAAGATAAACAGGGAATTGTAGCATTTGCCAGTTTTTGCTAAAGAAGTCATTCCCAGTGAAGGGATCTCGGCTTTTTCCTCATCGAATAAGGTGCGGCATATATCATATATATCACCATGCAAAGTAAAAACTGTAGCTACCCTTTTTGAAAATTTGATTTTACAACATATTTAGGTTTCTTTTCTTTCATTAATCACATTAATGAAGTCCCATCATTTAAGTCACCTAAACATCACAGAAAAATACGACGTACATTTATGCCATCCGTATTCGCCTCGATGTCCCGTCATGCACGGTTAGGTTAGGTAACTAACGGCAGAGCGGGGCAGGGCTAGCGCGGGTGTAAAACATAAGTAACGTCTATATAATATATCATATATACTATATATAGTATCCATCTCAACATATCAAATGATCACATCACAGATATCGCAGCAGAAGAAACATATGAAATATTGGATATACTAGGAGGTCCGTGTTTTATTTTGAGCCTCTATAAAACACGGATTCCACGGTCGCGATGAATAGCTAAATCCACACCCCAAGATCCCTACGAGAGTGGCAAGCAACCCTACCAATTCTAGAGTTAGGAGACCCGGACTCGACTCCTCGAGTTGGTCTCCCACTGGACTTTAGAACCCGTTACTTATGCTCTCCTCCTTGGGACTATCCTAGTGCGAAAAAGTAAATAATATACATATGGTGACATCAACCTCAACCCGGAAGTGCCCCAATAAAAGAATATTACATACATTTAATTTTACATGAATGAAAATAAAAACTCTCATCTCACATAAAACCCCCGGCTATTCAAAACGCGACGATCCAATATAACATATCCAGCAGTACATAACATCACATGTCATCACAGCACAGAAAAAACTAGACGATGTTAAACATTCCAATCGAATCATTCAACACCCAAGATTACCCAGAAAGCTCAACACTTGAGCGTAGTTTTAAAGTTATTCAGCACACGCCACAGTACCAATGAACCAGCCGTAGAAGGGCCAAACCAACGCCTCACATGTGGCACCGCTGAACCACCACAAACCTGAGGGTTCAGTGGCGGTTCTGACGGTCACATAATCGAGTTAAGGTTTTGTTCTTCTAGAGGGTCCATCGCATAATTTGCGTGATCTTTGAAAGCTTTTTAACTACGGGAAAAATCCAACACTTGGAAAATTTTCCGGCAAGGGAAAATGTGGGTATTTGACATCCGATTGAACCTTTTAATATCGTCTAAAGTAACCCAAAAACAGGTAAAATTATGACTACGAAACACTCCGAGTCGCCTTTGCATTGAGTTAATTATCACATGAAAATATAGCAAAAATAAACAACACCTAAAACCCCAAATCATATAGCACAGAGCATGAAAAAAATTTGGGAGCCAAAGAACATGCCAGGGCCGGCCACCCCGGTTTTACCCCCCATGTGCTCAGTCCAAATCCAAGCACTGGGTCCTAAATTTCTTCCTTGCTCCTATATTTGCTCAAAGATGATTCTGCACTTGTTTGAAAAATTTTTGGAGCTCTTTTTAAAATCGACAGAAACATAGAATTAGGGTTTCAAGTTTCAGAGTTTGTTTCATATTTGTAATCTAACATTATCCGTATAATTTTCTAGCTAGGCTCTGATACAACTGTAGGGTTCCTATCGACGGCAGCGAGGTTTCAGGAGGCATCGTCCATGCCATTTTAAAAAATTTGCCGTTAAAAGGAACTCTATACTAGAATCGTTAATTAGAATATAATACAGAAACATAATAAACCATTTACTGTCTAAATGAAAAAGGAAATACAACCTTTGTAGATCGGTCCTTCACTTCATAATCTCCTTGTTGTAGTCCCTTTGCTGCGATCGTGGTTCTCCCGGACTCTTGCATGGCTTCACGAGGCGAAAAGAACGACCTTACTTGAAGTCTTCGAGGCCGAAGATGATCTACGTCGAGGGGATACCAACTCAAGCTACTACTTCAATAACTAGAGAATTAGTGAAGCAAACACCCTAAACTAAAGTGCTAATCTAGTAGAGGATGGAGAAATAGGAAGTGGGTTCACTTTAGAATTTCTTTTCTCACTTTACTTTCTCACTTGATCAAAACCTAGCAAGCTTTTTGAGCTTGAGGAGGAATATGAACTAAAATGAGATGAGAATAATGATCAAGTGAGAGAGTGAACCATAGTGAGTGAGTATCATATACTAACTCATGAAGAGACATAACCATGGCTAATTAATATGGTTGTGTTAACAAATATCTAAAGTAAAACAAATCTAGTGGACTTAGTCAATGCATCCACAAGCTTCCACTAGCTTCATGCATTTTTCCAATTTTCCACTAATTTTGTAATTACTTTAAATACTAAACCCAACATGATAATTAGCATGGTGTAAGTCTCGTACACCCATGAAAGTTGTATCAACAACCATGATACAAAAAACAAAACACAAATTAATATATATCGCATATATATTAAGTTGTGCACAAGTGAGAAAACAAATGCTTAAGTCAACTAATGTTAGTTAATATAAATTAGTATATCACATATACAATTATACACTAAATTATTAAATCAACATTTGACTTAATTATCCGGATATATCACATATAACCGACTAACTTCCAATGTATCGTCTTATCGAATCAACCCTTGATTCGATAACTCGGCTATATCGCATATAACCGACCGATACAATAAGTCGCGAGAATAGAATATAGTATGACATACACGCATTATTCTCGGTCCCGCACATATCACATATGCGCTCCTATTTCGTTTTGCCTGAGCCAGTAAAAGCTCTATGTAGGACTCTAAATACTCGTCAATACCCCGGCAGTAGGTGATGATCACATCAAGCACCCACAAGCCGTTAGCGGTACTAGCTGGACGTAATGGCTACCCGGGTATTGAGCGATCAGAAGATCATCAAGCAAGCCCACTCCAACTCTTGCAAAAGCCTGACGGTAACACTTGCTGTATAGTCTGGTCTCCTCGTCTGATATGTCGCATATCAAGTCTATGGGTGGTAAACGTCAAACCCCAATAACCGATAAGTCATGCCGATGTGAGGCTCATAACAGGTCGAGAAACTACTGGTAACAATTACCAGTAAATCTCTAAATCAGCCCCGGCCAGGGACTTCCCTGTTATGGCCAATCGAGCACAGCGCAACATCAACTCCCAATACCGGGAGAGACGAAACCCCTCCTATCGCTCATTACCTCCATGTGACTCGGGACTGTATCCAAAAACCACCGTTTTGCACGCCCTCTTGGACGTGGTAAGGTGAAAATCAAAGCACAGTAGGAATCACACAAGACTCTATGACGATCTCAGGTCTACGGACTAACCTGTACAAGTGTCACCAGAGAACTGCCATCTGACATGAGGTATAATACCATCTGGGAGTTCTCGGCGAGTCCGTCAAGTGTATCTAGTCTCCACTGAGCACCCGTATACCATCTCTGATGTCAAACACCAATGGATATGGGATCATCCATCGCCCATCTCATGGGTCGAGAAGCGTATATGCTAGTCTACTCTGGTATATCGATGCCCTGTCTCGATACACCCACGACTAGGAACGTTAAAGGATGAACTTATGGACTACCATAGCCCCACTAGTATGATCTGCATCATAGTCCTGGCAGTCAAGTACACATCTTAAGGGCTTTACCAACATGTAACCATAAGACAGTATCAAGAGACAAGTATACATGTTAAGATAAAGAGCAACCAGATAGCATACTATCATATCGAGCAAGAAATTCCTCTCTATATATATGTCCAAGCATCCAATATATTATACATCATATGTACAATACTGGCCTCTAGGGCATACATACAACTAACACTGGTGGTTAGGGCCCGCCGCTTGAACGCGGACGAGGGCATCTACCAGCATCGTAAGCCGGTCTATCTGGGCGGACAAGGCGTGGATGGCATTAGGAGGGGGTGGCGAGTCGCTCCCGCCTCCATTGCGGCGGCTCATATTCGGATCGTTGCGGTCGTCGCTCGCCATTGGATCGAGGGCAGAAGATTAATTTTTTTGGTGGAACAAAATAAGTCTTTCGTTCCCACAGACGGCGCCAACTGATGGAGGCCTTGATCTCCTTCAGATGTTGTCCTCCGTCGATCTATCACGAGCGTTGCTGGGCGGTTGAGATTGGATTCGGATGTTGCCTCCTTGAGTGTGTGGATCTTAATGGGTTGACTTTGAGGTAGAAGCCGAGCTACCCGCAAAGAAGTCCCGGGGTGGGTTGCCACCGTAGGACCCTCCGACGATCAAGTTAGCCGAGGAATTTGAGCAGAGTAGCGGCTTATTTGATTCAAGTTGCCTTACCTGAGTCTTCTGAGAGAAGGGTTTTATAGTGGTCACATAGAGCGAGCTGGCGCGAGATCTTCGCTTTCGGTTACGCCCCTGACGTTACGCGTGCGAGAACGACGAGATCCCTTCATTAATGATGGGATACGTTCATTAATGGGGGGACACGCCAGCGTGGGATGCGGGACGTGGGGTGGCTGTTATCTCGCTTTGGCGAGATACGCGGAGCCATTGCGGATGCGCTAGGGTTCTGCAATCTCGGTTGATCGGGGAAGGTCGAGGAAGCTCGGCACATCAGAGGCTCGGAGACGAGTGGGAGGTCGAGGAAGCTCGGCACGAGAGATGGCTCGGAGGCGAGCAAGGAGACTGAGGAAGCTCGGAGACGAGCTGTTGGCAGTCTCCTAGATGAAGGTGGAATGTCTTCAGGGGGGTCTCTCAAAAGTTTGTGTACGTCCACTGAGAAGGGGACCCGAGGAATGTCCCCGATACGGGTTATTTATTCCACCCCCGTAGAGTCTGGGACACGTCATCTGCCATGTGTTGTAATTTGAGGAGACACCACTTGTCAGCATCATCAATTTTATTCAAAAGTGTGGACCTTCCCGCTGGTGGGTGGGTACCCGACAATCTATGTCAATGTTGATTTGCATTTTTGTTCTACTTTAAAAAAATGTGTATATTTTTTTGTTCCAATTTTTTTTATTTTGTTTAACTTTGTAAATGGTCTGAACGCACGTGCATTGACGGTATTTCAGCTGCATAAATGCTACCTCCATCAATATATCATACGAGGAGGTAAAATACGGAAAACTCTGTACCCACTAAAAAGGTAAATACGGACCGAAATCCGCATTCCAAAGGGGCAATACGAACCGAAATCCGCATTTCAGATTCACCGAGAGGGAAATACGGATCGATCCGCATTCCCAAGGGGAAAGGAAAAGCCCGAAAGCTTTCCCTTTGATGGGGTCACCATCCTCTGATACCGACTTTATGTCTCAAAAAGATATTTTTTTTATAAAACATTGATGTTCGGAT
Source organism: Agapanthus africanus (assembly GCA_030015575.1). NCBI lineage: Eukaryota > Viridiplantae > Streptophyta > Magnoliopsida > Asparagales > Amaryllidaceae > Agapanthus > Agapanthus africanus. The sequence continues at coordinate 366,192,273 of JASDDO010000029.1, forward strand.
CTCAAAAAATTGTGATTTGATCTTAAAACAAAGTTCTACTCTTCCTTTCTTTCGATCATTTTTTCTATTAGCAAAAGGGTTGGATCATGTGGCCTTCTCCCTCTCCCTCTTCTTTCCTCTTTTAGACTTTAATGGATAGGAGAAGAAAAACAAAGGGATTTGTTTTGTATGAGATCTTGGGTATAATATATTCACAGTGGAGAAAGAGAGTCCTCCCAAAGAGAGAAAATTTTACAGGGAGAGATAGAGAACTTACATGAGGAAAATGACATAGAGAAGGAAAATGATGACGGTTCAAAACCCTAGGTAAATGATAGGAGACTTATTTTTTTATTGATTCATGGGTGTCTTATATAGGCATCACAATTTAAATTTGGGCCCATAGGGCTTCACAACTTTGGCTTTTTACCTTCTCGCATGTCCATGCGCTTATTTATTTTTACACATAGGCCATGCGTTTTATAATTATTTGGCTTTTGCCATTTTCTTTAACATTTATTCATAAAGAAAATTACATTAAAATTTACTTGTTACATAAAAAAATTTCTCTTCAACGGTCGGCTGCGTTTGGGCTCGAGATGTCTAGGGCGCGTATCCATTTGCTTGGGGTCGGATCTGGATTAGTCGGACCCAAGTTGACTTGGACGTTGACTTTAACCCGTTGAGTTTGACTTTGACTTTTTTCTTTTGATTTTTTTAGCAAATGGGGTGTAAATTTTGACCCTAATAAAATACCCTCCATCATTGAATGCACGGTATGTATATGGATAGTGTGCATGAAATTGGTGGATTTTCTTTCATGGATATGGTTTTGGGATACTTAACTTGATTCCCTTTTAACGACATAAAGATTGAGCTTGACTTGGTTCCCTTTTTGCGACATAGAGGTCGATATCCTAAGGTGAAACATGATTCTAACGTGGGTATGTATTTCGAGACGGAGCATGATTTTGAAGCGGGGTTCCGGGGCAAAGCATAATTCCGACGCGAGGCAGATATTCTGAGACGAAGTATGATTTCGGCGCAGGGTTTAGGGGCGAAGCGTAATTCCAACATGGGAGTATATATTATGAGACGAAGCATAATTCAGATGCGGGGTTCTGGAACAATGCATGATTCTGGCACGGGAGCATATATTCTGTGGAAAAGTATGATTCTAACGCAGGGTTTCCGGGGCAAAGCATAATTCCGACATGGGAGCAGATATTCCGAGGTGAAGTATGATTCTGACACAGGGTTTCCGGGACGAAGAATAATTCTGATGCGGGGTTCCGGGAAAAAGCATGATTCTAGAACGGGAGCAGATATTCTGAGGCGAAGCATGATTCCGACGCAGGGGTTTCGGGGTGAAGCATAATTTCAAAACGGGAGCAGATATTCCTAGACGAAACATGATTCCGACGCGGGTTTCCGAAACGAAGCATAATTCCGACACTGGAGCAGATATTCCGAAACGAAGTATGATTCCGACGTGGGGTTCCGGGGCGAAACATAATTCCGACACAGGGGATATATTCTGAGATGAAATATGGTTCCGACGCAGATGTTCCAGGGTGAAGCATAATTCCGTCACGGGGATATATTCTGAGACGAAGTATGGTTCCGATACAGAGGTATACATTCTTAACGCATCATGATTCTGATGCAAACGTTGTTAGTTGACTTGACTTCGAGGTGAAACATGATTCTGACAGGGAGGCAGACATTCTGAGACGAAGTATGGTTCTGGCACAGAGGTTGATTCCGAGGTGAAGTATGATTCCTCCACGGAAGGCAATTGGTTGGCTTGATTCCATCAGAGAGGTTGTTGGATGACTTATTAATTTGATTTGTTTTAGGATTTTCCCATCTGTCCAGCGCGACTATCTGAACTTGGAAGTACTGCTGGGTGGGATTTTGATTTGACTTGTCCGATTTTGTCCGGTTTGGCGGGACTTCTGAGTTCGGAAGAATTGGTCAAGTGTTTTTTAAGGAATTTGCGCCCTTGCGGGTTTTCACAAGCTCACGTGTAGTCTCGTTGTTTTTACTCATGGAGTCTCTTCAGGTTTTCATCCGTGCCCCTTTCGCTTATGGACCGATTTTTAGTAATCGGTAGGGTTTGATTTTGAGAAGGATTTGAGTTTGAATTTTGATTCCAGGCAGCATCAGCGTTACCAACACTGGAGCACAAGTGCAAGGAGCAATCACAACTAGAAAATGTGCTTATTAGGAACGGTGTATTAAAGACCATTAAAATATATATAGCCTCTACTAAAATATTAGAGACTGTATATATTATAAGGTATCTAATAAATGGTCGCCAAAACATTGGCGACCGTTTAAATAGTATTAGCGACCGTATATGACGGTTGCTAATATCCTCTGTAATATTTACCCGCGAGGGCACTTATCTCTCCTCATTCTTCTTAAATTTTCCCTGCAAATTCCCCTAAATCTTCCCCCAAATTCATCGCCCCTGCCGCCAAATTTATCGCCAACCCTATCCCTGTCACCGCTGCAGTGTGTGACCCTGCCCGTTTCGCCGAGCGTGACCCCCTGCCACCGAACGCGATCCTGCCCCGCCGCCGAGCGCCGACCCGGCCACCGAGCACTAAGCCTGTCCCTACCGCGAGCGCCGACCCTTCCCCTGCCGCGATCGTCGACCCCACCCCCGCCCCTGCCTCCGACCCGGCCACCGAGCACTGACCTCACCCCTGCCGTGAACACCGAACCTCCCCCTGCTTTCGACCTGTCCACTGAGCCCACCCCTGCCGCCGCCGTCGACTACTGCCGCAACACTGACTGCTGCCGATCTTTCCCGCCATTGCCGGTTGAAGGTTAGGGTTTTTCAAGTCTTGGTATTTAATTTATGTTTTTGGCTTAAAATTAATTTATGGAGCAAACTTATTGTGTTAAAATTGATCTTTGGTTCGATGACATCCATATGTGTGAATGTGAGTGTGAGTGTGTGTATGTGTGAGTGTTAGTGTGTGCATGTGTGTGTATGTGTGAGAAAATATCATATGTGTGAGTGTGAGTGTGTGTATGTATGAGTGTGTGAGCGCACGCTTATATGTGTAAGCGCGTGTTTGTGTGCGAGTGTGCATGTATGCGCGCGCACATGTGTGTGTTTGTGCGTATGTGTGAGTGTGTACGGTGCATAATAAGGACGGTCTATTAGTGACCGTTATTTTTAAACGGTCTCCAATAAATTATTAGCGAGCGTATATAATATACGGTCGCTGTATTTATTAGCGTCCGTTCATTGTACATTAGCGATCATATGGAACGGTTGATAATGTACTCTAATCTTTTAGCCCGCGAGATGACTTTCTCTCTCCCATTCTTCCCCAAAATCTTCACAGCTCACGAATTTGACACTAATAGGGGATTTCCCTCTTTATTTTCCCCCAATTCTTCCAAAAATTTTCCCTTTTCTTATCTAATTTTTTGTAGGTATTGTTGCTGCTGGTGGTGTTCAAAATTCGATCAAAGGTTAGGGTTTTTATCCTCCAATTAATATTTTTCAATTAAATATGGATGTTAGGTTATGAATTGTGAGTTTAGGTTATGAATTGTGATGCAATTTTGATATTAGGTTGTGAAATTATGATGTGGATGTCACGTTATGAATTTTTGAAATTAAATGTGGATGTTAGCGTTTTTCAATTATATGTGAATGTTAGGTTATGAAATTTGTGATGATGGGCTGTACAAATTGAACAATGTATAAACCCTAAAGAAACCCTAATAACAATCTATAAACCTTAATAACAAATTATAAACCCTAATTACAAATTATACTTCACTACTTGGTATTTGTGATGATTGTTAGATTAATTTAGGATAAGATGGATTATAAGAAATTATTAGATGAATTTAGGATAAGATGAATTTTAGGTAATTAAGGGTATGCGTGTCGGCAACCACTCTCTGTTCGAGCTCACCGGCCGGGCCCACCGGGCTCGCCGGACAGAGTTGTTTAATAGAGGAGCTCCCCCTCAATCATCAGGGGCTCACATCCGTGCCTTCTATCGTTCCGCTCCGTCAGTTCTTTCCTTCGCTTCTTTTGCCTTCGAACAACTCAATCGTTCACTTCGTTCACTTGCCTCGCCGTTCCGCTGCACTTCACTGACTTGCCTCATTTTAACTCAACTCGCAGCGCTCGGCCCTGCGGGGCCTATGCGCCACCCGGTCCCTCAAAGGATCGTTCGCTTCGCTCTCTTGCCGGAACCGAAAATGTGTGAGTGTGTGAGCGAGTGCACGTGCGCGCATGTATGGTTGTACGTATTTGTCAGTGTGTGTGCGCGCATATATATATGAGTGTGTGTGTGTGCGCATACATATATAAGTGTGTGAGCGGGTGTATGTGTGAGTGTGTGCACATGTATGTGTGAGTGTGTATATATGTGTATGTGTCCGCATATAAAATATTTGACAAATATATTCATTCTAACTTCTGACTTGTATTTTGTAAATTTAATGATTCGAAATCTTATTGTCTATGATTTACCGTTTAGATTTTTAAATTATAGCTTCATCTATAAACCGAATCAAAATTTATATCAAATCCTTTAATACCAATTAAACTATACTAGAAGCATAAATTATAAAAAAATCAAACCCATTAAGAAAAATTAACACTAATTAAGCTATAACATTTATTACACTAATTAAGAAACCTTAATAAAAACTAGATACTAGTGAACCGAGACCCTAATTAAAGATTAAATAGAAAAGAGACCACAAGATGAGCTGCTTGGAGCATCTTGATCAACCAATTTTAAATATGAAAATTGATCTTATTAATGCAACTACACATGAACCATGTGCCCTTTTTATCTATGATCATGATACATAGTCTTTTTGTTGTCTCCAAACAAATCCTTGCAGATAGCTTTCAAATTAACTATTAATGCAGCAATACTTCAAGCTCACAAGATTCATTCAAAGAGCAAAGGTTGCAAGTGTGGATGGGGCTTCCAACAAATTAAGGGTTGCCAATGGGGCCGGATCGAATATTTCGTATGATAGAACTAAATGGATAACTTATGGACTTCATTTTATATTGAAACATTAAGATATGGTTTCAAAAGTTTAGTCTACATTTTCCTGATTGGACATGTATGAATATGTGTGATGGCAATCAAAATACGTGCATGTAAGCACTCTTATTGTCATGTTGCATAGACAAGAAGAAAAAAAGACATTGTCATGATGCATGCCTTGAGAGTCTTGCTGGCCTACAATGAAATTTGATCTGCCGGGAAAGTTGAGCGAACGCATTTTTATGTTCTAGTGGAGGTTGAGGGTCTTTTGGGCTGTAATTTGCACTAGTAGAAACTGTACATATTAGGGACGGTACATTAGAGACCGTATAATCTAAACGGTTGTATGAAACATCCGTGCCGCACATCTGGTACGCATGTTACTTCTTTTCGTGTATACGTATATGTTTGTGTGCGTCAGTATAATTTTTAAGGTAGTTTAGTGTAAAAATTCATTAAATATCTATGGGTTTGTATAAATTGCGGTTATGTTCGATGTACCCGCTCCGTCAGTATTTTTAGGGTCTAACTTATAAGATGGTTTACTTCAAACAAACATTACCCTTCAAACACAAGTTTCTTTTTCTCTTGTAATTTCAGTATCCTTCCCTCAATCACAAATCTCATGATTCTAGTAAATATGGATAGAGAGTGAGACACAAGGCACAATATCAGTCGACGCTCGATGACATACCTTCACCTCAATTCCAATTTTGGAATTGCCTGCCGATGTAACGCTGGCCGATGATAAGACAAGAACCGTCACGACTGGGAGCGAAGGGTTACCATCTGGAATAGGAGTGAAGTCACACTTTATTCCCAGCCGCTGCGGTTCTTGTCTCGTTACCAACCAACGCAACATCGGCAGGCAATTCCCAAATTGGAATTGAGGTGAAACTATATCATCGAGCATCAATAGGTGTTGTGCCTTGTGTCTCACTCTATATCCATATTTACTAGAATCATAAGATTTGTGATTGAGGGCACAATTGAGGGAAGGATACTGAAATTACAAGAGAAAAAGGAACTTATATTTGAAGGGTAATGTTTGTTTGATATAAACCATCTTATAAGTTAGACTCATTGATATCCATATTTTACTCGAGTTTTTGTCGGCCCAGGGTTGCAGTGATGAGCAGATGCACCAGATTTCCCAGATATTTGGAGGTAGAGCACCTATCCACTGTCCTAGACGTCGTAAGCAAAACCGAAAAATACGTGCATGTAAGCATTCTTATAGTTATAGTATTAGTTAATAATTTTCAATTTATCTTTTAAATATGTGCATATAAGCAAAACTGAAAATATCTAAAATATTATGTGGTAGGAGAAAATAAATCACGCTCCATTCTTTAAAACAAAGTTTGAGCCTAAGCTTATGGGCTTTCATAAGTATATTGTGACATGTGAATGTGTGAGTGTGCGCATGCAAGTGATTGGTATTTGTAAGTTACAATCAAGCGTATAAGCTTGGTATCTAATTATGGAAGAAGACTTTCAGGATACCGCTTGATACTATTCAAGAAGAGCTTCTGATGGCGATGACAGTGGCGGGAGTAAGTGAGGTACGTATGTATATGTGTTAGTGTAGCTAGCGTAGGTTTGAAGATTATGATTTGAGTTCATGTATTTATTTATTTATTTGGATTTGCAGGGTTCACAGGGTTGAGTGAGCTTAGATTGTGCATGATTTGGAGAGTTTTTTTGTATTGTTGGACAACACGGATCGATACTTTTCAAGGTGAGGTTTTGATAGCGATGACAGCGGTGGAAGATAATGAGATACGCATTTACATGAGTTAATTAATATAGCTACCGCGTTGTTTAATTTCGAAAATTATGATTTGAATTCATGTATTTATTAAACTTGTTTTGGATTTGCAGGGTTCATAGAGTTGAGTGAGCTAGGATTGCGTGCGCGATTTGGAGAGTTTTTCATATTGTTGGACCTTTAGTAAGTAATTTATTATTTGTATTCAAAAAAATATTTTCTGTGTTGATTTGGAGAGAGTTTCGTATTTTTCATATTGTTTGAGTTGCTGAAATTGTTGGATTTATAATGGTTTGATATAGAAATGCTATTGGTTTGTGATATATCGTGTTTATATTTTTGTTTTTGATCGGAACGCTATATTTGCGTATTATATTGTGATTAAATGTATTATTGTATGGGAAAAATGCATTTTCTGTAAAAAAAATTCAAAAATATATGGGTATTAGCGACCGTTCAAGCTACAGGTCTCTGATACCCATATTAGCGATCGTTCACTGATACAGAAAACAGTTAAGAGTCGTTGGTTTGTCTACATGGCATAGCATTGGCGACCATGACGAATGGTCGCTAATAAATCATTAGCGACCATTCATATTAGCGACCGTTCATAGACGGTCGCTAATACACGTGTCAGCGACCACTCTTTTTGCGATCGTGTATTAGCGACCATTTAAAATAAGAACGGTTCCTAATACTCTTTAGAGATCATACCTTTAGTATTAGAGACCATTTAAGACGGTCTCTAATATGTATGGTATTCAGTAGTGAATTCATCATTTGCCTTGGTAGAATTTGGGCTTTTGGTTTTAGTTCGGTATCAGCACGCTAACACTGAAGCATAATGTCTGAAGTGACTCATCATTTGCCATTGGGGAAGTTAGGATTTTGGTTTTGGTTTGGCATCAACGCGCTAACACTGAAATATAGTGTCAGGAGCGACTCATCATTTTATCTTTATTTACCTTGATTACTCTATCATTTCAGCTTTTCTTATCACGAAGGTCGCAATTACCCTATCATTTTGGCTATTTATTCATAGTTGCCCCACCATTTCGGCTTTATTTTTATTTTTACTCGCTGATTTTTTTTATTGTGAGTTACCCCATCATTTCGACTATTTTTTTACACTCCCGGTTTAACGACTTAGGGGTCAAAAATACACTTATTCTTTGTTCAGCCTTATTAGAGCTTTGTTGCAAAATTGACGGCCGAGATTGCGGGTTTCACTTGATTCTTCTCCCTACTTAGAACTCTCCTTGAAGAAGCCCTAGTATTTTTTGCTTCTCTTGGATAAGCATAAGTCACACGAAGAATGTGGGAGAATCCAGTCCATTTTCGAAGTGGACAATTGAGTCATTTGCCCCCGGAAGATTTCGAAATTCGTTTGTATATCATTGACGATTGCAGTTTGATTGTTTGCCAACACGTTAAAAGACAGCAAGATTTCCCTAGCCTTGTATTCGTTCTTGATCCAATCCTTGAAAATATAGCAGTCCTCAATTGCATGACTCACCATTCTGTGATATGGATAATAAATAGGATTGTCAGTCATATTTGCTTCATGTGCTCTCTTTGATTTTGGTAGTTGCAAACCATTTCTTAAGGTGTCCTTGAGTATCTTATGAATTTTGTCCCTTCTGAAGAAATAGACCTTGTTCAATTTCTCTTCCAAGAGCGATTTGTCTTTCCTTCCCAACACTAGTTTTCGATGCCAGTTGGTCTTTGATCTGTTCATCACTTGCTTACCCGGTCAGCAGATGTGTTGAAATGAGCAATATGTTGCTCAGTGTTCCCTATCCCCTTGAACTTTTCAAAACTAGGGATGACATAACCACCGAGGTACTCCCTGAGATCGTATTTGGCTGGGTATGGCCTCCCGCTATTGGCACGGTCTTTCTGTACTTCAATTTCGGCGACCGATAACTTGTCTTTGATTTTGTTTGGTATCAACTTGCCATAATAATGCGACAGAACTTCCCTTGAAGCTGGCCATGGTTGAATTTCGTGAAGATGATCCGCTCTTGTATTGGACGGAATAGCCATCGACGGCTTGGGGATGTTAATCCCTGATTCGTGGACCAAATTTTGATTTTGTTGTAATTGCATTCGTACGACTTGGGTCAGAAGATTTTCCACGACATTCATCAGATCGTCAACTTTGGAACAGAACTTAGCTAATTCCTTATCTCTGTCCTGAAATTACTCTTGAAGCCATTGGAAAAATATTTGTTCTATAATTTTTGGGATGATGACTGGACTATCGTCACCGCGTGAGCTCGCTCAATTCTCTACGAACCAGGGGCTCCTTTTGAGCAAAGATCTTGTCATTGTCTGAACCGAGCCGGTATTGGACAACGGCCACTATGTCATTATCATGACTGTGAATCGTAGAAGGATTTGTTCCCTCAGGTCCGACTATGTAGACAGTATGGATTGTGTATCCGTCCGTTGCCTCTTCAATGGTAATGCTATTTGCCGGGCTTCAGAATTGTTGCCATGGTCTGATCCTTTCAGGGAAGGACGAACATCTGAGAGCAGTCAGTTCACGAAATACTTCAGTTTCTATTGGTATAAAATTGGTGGTCGCGACTTGATCGTTTGTCAACACGCCAGAAGACAGTTCTATTTCTCCCGTCCTGTATTATTTCTCGACCCAGTCCTTGAAAACAAAGCGGTCTTCAATAGAATGATTCACCACTCTATGATATGGGCAATATTTGGGGTCGTCGGTCAGATTTGCTTCTTGCTGTCTCTTCGATTCTGGTAATTGCAGATCGTTTCTTAGAGTGTCCTTGAATATCTTATGGATTTTCCCTTCTGAAGGAATAGAATTCAGCTTCTTTTCTAAGGGCAGTTCGCCTTCCTTCCCAACGCTGGCTTCCGAGGCTGGTTGATTTTCGATCCGTGTCACGCCCCGCTTTCCAAAATACGTAAACATGACATGCAAACAGAGCTAACCATGCAACCTATGACTAGGAATAATCTCTCCATAGTCACATTACGGCTGCCAATCGGATATCAAGAACAGTAAAATAAAATCTAGCTAACACATGTCCATCTGTCACAGTAAATAAAAGTCAAGAAATGCATATAGCGGAAATGAATTAAGATCCAATAAAATAATATCTGAAACATGTCTCTTATAGGATCACATCGATAAAAAATAAAACTACGAAAATAAATAAACTAAGCATCTCTAAAACTAAATATCTAGCTCCTCATTGCTCAGCTTTCTTGCTAAAGTACTCCTGATCTGCCAGCGATAATGTCAGAGGAACTGAGCCATGCAAAACCCAGACGTCAGTACATCATAAATATCAAAATAATAGTAATAAACAAGATATGATGATATGATTAAGCATGAGTATAAATAATAAACACAGGTATAAAACAGTGAGGTATCGGTATGTGATGTGTATCCTAAAGTCTGTGCTTCTAGGTTATCTATTTTACAAGTCTTTGAAATCAATTAAATAGAATCGTCGATATAACTCAATAGTATCTCGTGCGTGCCTGGGACCACGATCAAGATTCTTGAGGCTGAATCCGAGACGTGCCGCTAAGCAGTAAACAGATAACATGTATAGATGAATGATGTCAGCATCATCATTCCGGGGCTAGCCGAGCCCGTATCAACTGATCAGTATATGGAAGTATCGAATTATTGAGTTACAAGTCAGTTTTCATTATTAATTTCACCTTACCCCTAGGTTTGTGGTCAACTCGGGTATTGATGATATAAGTCTAATGCCAACACAGGATTAAGCAGGTGGAGATCTTGTCTATACAGACAAGTCACGTCCATCAGGACAACAAGTCAGGATTGTCGGCATTAATAAAGGATCCAAGTAACAAGTCTGGTAATGGGTCGTGAACATGTCATGCAATGTATATTTTAACCAAAATAGACACCGAATGTAAAACTGTAACCAATATCTAATCATGGTAAACACAACTAATGCTAGGATGCATATGTATCTATCTGTAATAACCGTTGTACATCTGTTACCAGGTATATGGAAATCTAGATCAAATACTGAATTGATATAGTCTTATAATAATATTGTGATGATCCGACATGCAACTAGCTAAAACCATTATCGATACGTATACATACTGATATTATAAAACTGTAAATTGGTAATATTTACTGGATATTAAAACACGTATACTATCATTAATCATATAAATAAAAATAAATTAGTATGTTGCAAGTTTAAAACTTGTTTCAAAATAAAATAGGGTTACTATAATGTGTACAGTTCACATCATATCTCTAAACTGTAATTTTGATATTTCAATGGAACGGTGCATGCTATTTCTAGAACGGTTTGGACATAATTTTAATTTTCAATAATTAATAAAAAAGGTTATATAACAATCTATAATTGCATTAATGTCAAATATATGTAATATTAATCATACGTAACATTAGGCATCATAATCATCATAAGTGTGCATTTTCTAGAAAGTATTATTTGTACATATTAAGTTAAGTTTAAATGTAAGTTAGTTCATATTTATTTTATTTTAGTGGACATGACTAGATATTACCATATATGAAGCAATCATTATCTACTATATAATGTGCAACCAGTTAATATAGTCAAGTGATATAGATTAAATTACAACAGTTATAAAGCTGATTGAGTTTAGTCAAACGGTACCATTAAACTTATTAGTATATATGGATATGGTTCATTATATATTTTAAATTCATTTAAACTACTCTAATATGTACTAACTTAATCATTATCGATAAATAATATTACGACGTAATTGTCGTCATACTAGCATGTAAAAGCAAGTAGTAAATACTTGCCTTGACGTCGATTACAGAAACGACACGCTACAAGATCACGGCTTGACTTCAGCCTAGACTTGACTCCGGTTCGAAGAATCGGTGGTAAGGTATTGGTGAAGGTGTCGAGAGACTTTGAAGACGATGGTGGCTTCTTGGGTCGAAGGAGCAGGGCTCGGAGGAGACGGGGATTTTTTATGATGAAGATTTCTAGGTTCAAAAAAGATGAAGGGGATGTATAAATATAAGTGTGGGGGTTTAGTTAGGAAAATATATTTGGGAGAGAGAGAGATTGAGACGAGGAGAGAGAGAGAGAAAGAGATAAAGAGAGACGAGGAGAGGGAGAGAGAAAGAGAGACAGAGAGAAGACAGGGGGAGAGAGAGAGAGAGAGTGTGTGTGTGTATATAATATTAGGGTAACTAGATAGTATCAAATCACTCCAAATATTACCTATATCCCTTTAAAAATATAGTTTTTAAATATGAAGAATATACGTAAGGATTTTAAGCATAATGCAAATGTCTATAATTAAATACATATACCCCCAATAAAATCTACATAAATATACGTAGAAATCTTAAATTATTTGCCTATCTAACTCTTAAGATATGAATATGATATATGAACACAACCATCTGATATGGGGTAATTTGCCATGCAAGGCTAGATAGGAAAAGAATATTATTTGGTTTTATATTGTATTATAAAAAGATATACAGAGTCTAAAATATATTATATTTGTATCTAATACTCGATTCTTACGGATACACTGTACCAGCAAATATTTGATATAACCTCGTGCCATATTGGGTTTCAAATATGCGGGTCGGGTCGGATAATAACCACATGTACTAATTGCATCATTCGAAACCCAATAGCAACAAGAATAAAAAAAGACTTAAAATACCAAATTATATTGTATAAATGTACTAGGGTGTTACAATCTGCATGTCCTTTTCTTATTTCGATCAACCGACATGTTGAAGGATTCAAAATTGTTAGAATTTTCGCCTTTACGGTTATCGTATTTCCGATTCATCCAGGCTTTACTGTTACTTTGGGGGTCCGGAGTAGACTCGTGTCTTGAATGTTCTAACATTTGAACCTTCTTGGTCAGCCCTTGGAATGTCTTGAGACCCGCCGTGCATAGGAAATAACTCATCCAATTGTCGAGATTTTCTATAAAGAGACTGACAGATTGGTCTTGGTTTAACGGCATTTCATACTTGACGGAGAAATTGCGCCATCAGACTATAAAATCCGTGTTGCTTTTGTTGTTCTTTGGCTTGATTCTCACGAGATCTACAATGATAATCTTATCGCTAACACTCAAGAATTTTTGCTTGAACAAAGATTCCATTTGAGCGAACGTCGTAACCGAGTCGTCCAGTATGCTTGCATACCATTCGAAATTAATATCGGTCAACTTGTTGATGAACTGGCGGAGAAGGAGCGCATCATTACTTCCAGTATTCGCGCATGATGCTTTAAATTGGGCACTATGCTAGTTCGCATTTCCTGTCCTATCAAACTTTCCGAATGTTAGTTATATGTATGCCTTAGAGGCCATTACTGTACATAGGATGTATATTATAGTGGATGCTGGGACATATATAGGGAGGACTTTCTTGCTCGACATGATAGTATGCTATCTGGTTACTCTTTACCTTAACGTGTATACTGATTGTCTCTCTGATTACATGTTGGTAAAGCCCTTAGGATATGTACTTGACAACCTGGACTATGATGCGGATCATACTAGTGGGGATATGGTTGTCCATAAATGCATCCTTCAAGGTCCCTAGTCGTGGGTGTATCGAGACAGGGCATCGATATACCAGTGTAGACTAGCGTATACCTTCTCGACCTATACAGATGGGCGGTGGATGATCCCATATCCATTGGTGTTTGACATCGGAGATGATATACAGGTGCTCAGTGGAGACTGGGTACACTGGACGGACTCGCCGAGAACTCCCAGATGGTATTATACCTTACGTCAGACGGCAGTTCTCTGGTGACACTGGTACAGAGTAGTCTGTTGACCCGAGATCTTCATAGAGTCTTGTTTGGTTCCCACTGTGCTTTGATTTCCACCTTACCACGTCCAAGAGGGCGTGCAAAACGGTGGTTTTTGGGTACAGTCCCGAATCACATGGAGGCAATGAGCGACAGGAGGGGATTCGTCTCTCCCGGTATAGGGAGTTGATGTTGCGCTGTGTTCGATTGGCTATAACCGGAAATCCCTGGCCAGGGTTGCTGAGATTTACTGGTAAGTGTTACCAGTAGTTTCTCGAACTGTTATAGACCTCATATCGACACGACTTATCAAGCTATTGGGGTCTGACGTTTACCACCCCTAGGCGAGATATGCGACATATCAGACGATCAGACCGGACTGTACGGTAAGTGTTACTGGTTGGATTCACAGGAGTGTGAGCGGGCTTGCTCATCGATCTTCTGATCGCTCAATACACGGGTGGCCGTTACGTTTAGCAGACCGCTTGCGGCTTGTGGGTGTTTGATATGATCATCACCTGCTGCCGGCGTATTGACGAGTCTTTAGAGTCCTACACAGAGGTTTCCTGGCTCAAGCGAAACGAAATAGGAGCGCATATGAGATATGTGCGGGACCGAGAATAATGCGTGTATGTGATACCGTATTCTATTCTCACGATTTGTATCATCGGCAGGTTATATGTGATATAGCCGGGTTACCGAATCAAGTGTTGATTCGATACATTGATACACTTGATACTAGTCGGTTATATGCGATATGACCGGATCATTAAATCAAGTGTTGATTTAATGATTTAATATTTAATTATATATATATTTGATGTATTAGTTAGCATTAACTAGTATTGGTTCATATTAAATGGATTTTCTCACTCGAATGTGCACATTGTATATATGATATAGTTTTGTGCACTTGTTTGTATCATGTTTGATGATACATGCAAACTTGGATTTGTGTAAAGACTTAAACCATGTTTAGTGAATGGTTAGGGTTTCATTTCACTTATTTATTTATCTATTCTTTTTTGAGAAAAAGAGAAAAGAAAACAAAATGGTTGCTTTTTTACATGAAGCTTCTTGATGCTTCATGTAACTTTGACTAAGTGACCATTCTTGTCTTCTTCTCCTAACCCTAACCATTCATCTAACCTTAGTTAATTCACTATGCCTAACCATGGTTGATATTATGATAAGTATCATTTTGTTTTCTATTTTAAAATGAACTTATCATATTATCATCATCATCTTCTTCTTCTTCTTCAAGAAGAAAGCTTGCCACCATTAATGGCATCTTGAGAAAAAGAGTGAGAAATCCAATTCTAAAGTGAACCCACTTCCTATTTCTTCATCCTCTACCTCTTGCCAAGTAGTATAGGGTGTTTTCTTCACAAGTTTCATGACTTGGTGAAGTGGGAGCTTGATCTTGTGTTGCCTCGACGTAGATCATCTTCGGCATCGAAGTCCATGACCTAGCCCGCCCTTTTCTCCGATGAAGCCGACGCTAGAGCCCGGGATCCGATGATCGCAGCGAGGGGAATTCATCATGGAGCTATGGAGGTAGAGGACCGGATCTACAAAGGTTGTATTTCCGTTCACTTATTAGTAAAGTTGTTTACTAGTTATCGTTTTCGCCTAAAATTCTAGTTAACGATCCGTATTAGGGTTTCTCGGCACTTGTAAAATTTGAAATTGGCATGGTTGATGCCTTGTGAGACCTCATTAGTGTGCCTAGGAACCCTACAGTGGTATCAGAGCCTAGTTAGAGCCTTAGGCGAAGTGTAGACGACGTTTGAAATCCGAATGAACATCGAAACCTTAACTCAAATTGCTCTCTGGAAAATTTTCAAAAATGTGGATTTTTGTGAATTAAAAATATGCAGAAATATCAGCAGGAATTTCTAAGAATTGCAGTGAAGTTCGATCACCTGATTCCATCAAAGTGCGGCGGAACCGCGGCATTAGCATGGCTAATGCGGCGGTTCCGCTGCCATTTTGTCTCTTCTCCCATTTATCTTTGCACAGTAATTCTTATATATTGGTGCTGTATTTTCTGGAAATTTTTAATATGCACTCAAGAGTTGAGTTTTTTGGGTTGTATTGGGAGTTCGTAGATTCGATCGGATTATCAGACTTTGTCTATGTGGCTTTCCGGGTATTTTTAGAATATGTTATAAAAGTTCGACCGGATATAAATACCCATCTTTTCCCCTGTCGGGAAATTTCCAAGTGTTGGATCTTTCCGTGGTTTAATAACGTTCTAAGTAGTGCAAGTAACACGATGGTCCCTCTAGAAGACAACAAACCTTAACTCGATTATGTGACCGTCTTGAACTGCCCTTTGAACCTTCGGGTTTGGGGCAGTACGGCGCGCCACATGTGAGGCGTTGGCTTGACCCTTCTACGGCTGGACCGTTGGTACTGAGGCATGAACTGAATGTTTTTAAATTTATATCATGTGTTGAGCTGTTTCGGGAAAACTTGGGTGTTCGAATGTTCGATCGGAAAGTTTAACATTTTCTATTTATCCGGAATGTGATACAATAATTGGAATTCACAAGTAGTTATAAGATAACTGAATGAATGTTATAAATCTAGCGGTTTAGTCTCACTTGATCGGTTGCCACGGAATTTTGATGTGATCAAAAGTCCGTCGCAATCACGTAGCGTACGCGGATACTCGCCGAGTAAACTTAATAGATAGCCTCACTCCATAGCCCCGACCAAGTGACTGTAGGAGAACCCCGTCGCCGAAAGCATCCATTTGGGTGCTCGCGGCAGCGGTGTTCCGCCTTAGTGCACTTCGTCGACGGCATCGGGGGTGCGGCCGCCTACTGAAGTTTGCGACGAGCATTCGATCAGGATGTCGGGAATCTTGTTGAATTACCTGACTTGATATTGAAAAGTGTTTTCGATAAAGAGACTAAAATGCGGGGTTTATAATTGTTAGGCATGTGATGTCTAAGGAATTCATTTGGTCAGGCATGCGATGTCTGAGGAGGTTGCGGATTCCAACTGTTGTAGTTTTACACTTTCTTTTCTGTGACCGTAAGTGTAATATGTGATATCGCCGGTTTCGTTGCTATATGTCAACGACAATTGGGATGCGCATATTTACTTACGTTGATGACATGTGATGTTATGTGTTGCTGGATATGTTATATTGGATCGTTGTGTTTGAATAGCCGGGGGTTTTTATGTGAGATGAGTGTTTTTCATTTTCATTCATGTAAAAACTTGTATATAATATTCTTTTATTGGGGCACTTCCAGGTTGCGGAAGATGTCACCTTTTGTATATTATTTACTTTTCCGCACTAGGATAGACCCAAGGAGGTGAGCACAAGTAACCGGGTTCTGGAGTCCAGTGGGAGACCAACTCGAGGAGTCGAGTCCGGGTCTCCTAACTCTAGAATTGGTAGGGTTGCTTGCCGCTCTCGTAGGGGTCTAGGGGTGTGGGTTTGGCTATTCATCACGACCGTGGAATCCGTGTTTTATACTGGCTCGTATTGAAAACACGGATGTCCTAGTATATCCAATGTTTCATATGATTCTTCTGCTGCGATATCTGTGATGTGATCATGTGATATGTGTTAGTTGTATGTATGCCCTAGAGGCCAGTATTGTACAGATTATGTATATTATATTGGATGCTTGGACATATATAGAGATGACTTTCTTGCTCGACATGATAGTATGCTATCTGGTTGATCTTTATCTTAACATGTACACTTGTCTCTTTATACTGTCTTATAGTTACATGTTGGTAAAGCCCTTAGGATGTGTACTTGACTACCTGGACTATGATGCAGATCATACTAGTGGGGACATGTTAGTCCATAAGTACATCGTTCAAGGTCCCTAGTCGTGGGTGTATCGAGACGGGGCATCGATATACCAGAGTAGACTAGCGTATACGCTTCTCGACCCATGTGATGGGCGATGGATGATCCCATATCCATTGGTGTTTGACATCAGAGATGGTATACGGGTGCTCAGTGGAGACTGGGTACACTGGACGGACACGCCGAGAACTCCCAGATGGTATTATACCTCACGTCAGATGGCAGTTCTCAGGTGACACTTGTACAGGTTAGTCTGTAGACCCGAGATCGTCATAGAGTCTTGTGTGATTCCCACTGTGCTTTGATCTCCACCTTACCACGTCCATGAGGGCGTGCAAAACGGTGGTCTTTGGGTACAGTCCCGAGTCACATGGAGGCAATGAGCGATAGGAGGGGTTTCGTCTCTCCCGGTATTGGGGGTTGATGTTGCGCTGTGCTCGATTGGCCGTAACAGGGAAGTCCCTGGCCAGGGCTGATCAGAGATTTGCTGGTAAGTGTTACCAGTAGTTTCTCGACCCGTTATGAGCCTCACATCGGCACGACTTATCGAGTATTGGGGTCTGACGTTTACCACCCCTAGACTTGATATGCGACGTATCAGACGAACAGACCGGACTGTACGGTAAGTGTTACTGGTTGGATTCACAGGAGTGTGAGCGGGCTAGCTCATCGATCTTCTGATCGCTCAATACCCGGATGGCCGTTACGTTTAGCAGACCGCTTGCGGCTTGTGGGTGCTTGATATGATCATCATCTACTACCGGCGTATTGACGAGTCTTTAGAGTCCTACACAGAGGTTTCCTGGCTCAAGCGAAACGAAATAGGAGCGCATATGAGATATGTGCAGGACCGAGAATAATGCGTCTATGTGATACCGCATTTCATTCTCGCGATATATGTTTCGATTGGTTATATTCGATATGACCTAGTTATCGAATCATTGATTCGATAAATCGATACATTGAATACTAGTCGGTTATATGCGACACGACCGGATCATTGAATCAAATGTTGATTTAATGATTTGATGTATAATTATATATTTGATATATTACTTTGCATTAACTAGTATTGGTTCACTTTATATGGATTTTCTCACTTGATGTGCAAATTGTATATGTGATATACTTTTGTGCACATTGATGTATCATGTTTGATGATACTTGATTATTTAGTTAAGTATATAGAATTAAACCATGGTTAATTTGATAATTAGGGTTTTGCATATTTATTTATTTATTTCTTCATTTATTTATTTGAAAAAGGTTGAGATAAGAATGGTGGAGAAGTTTGTCTTTAGTTGAAGCTTCATGAAGCTTTGACTTCTTAACCATCCTTGTCTTCATGCTTAACCCTAACCTATCCAACTAACCATGGTCTATTCTCTACACTAAACTATGGTTTGTAAATGATAAGTATTGATTTATTTTATCATTTACAATAAGACTTATGATATATTCTTTCTTCATCTTCATCTTCTTCTTCAAGAAAAGCTCAAGGTCCATCAATGGCAACTTGAGCTAAAGTGAGATAAATCCAATTCTAAAGTGAACCCACCTCCTATTTCTTCACCCTCTACCTCTTGCCAAGTTGTTTTGGGTGTTTACTTCACAAGTTTCACAACTTTGTGAAGTCGGATCTTGAACTTTGATGCCTCGACGTAGATCGTCTTTGACACGAAGCCGACGACCAATTCCGCTCGTTTCTCCGATGAAGCCGTCGCGAGAGTCCAAGATTCACGATGGACAGTGAGAGGACGCCCACGTGGAGCTTAGGAAGTGGATATCCGGATCTACAAAGGTTGTAGCATCCTAACTTTTAGTTAAGTAGTTAACTAGTTTATCTTTTCGCCTAGACATCTAGCCGACGATTCCGTAGTCTAGGGTTTCTCGGCACCAATAATTTTTGAAATTGGCATGTTCGATGCCTTGTGAGACCTCACTAGAGTGCCTAGGAACCTTTCACTGGTATCAGAGCCTAGCTAGAGCCTTAGGCGAAGTCTAGACGCGATTTGGAGCCCGAACGAACCCGAAACCCTAAACCAAACATGCTCTCTGTACATTTTCTAAAATCTGGGATTTTTCAATATTAAAAATGCTTAAAAAATTCAGCAGGGAATTCTAAGAATTACGATGCAAATTTCATCCAATGAACAGTAATAAGCGCGGCGGAACCGCGGCCTAAGCCAGATTAGGCGGCGGTTCCGCGGCGGCTTGATGACGTCATCCCTCCTCCAATGCACAGTAATTCATAGTTTCTGCAGCTGAGCTTTATGAGTATTTTTTAATAATTATTCCAGATTTTAATTTTCTGGGCTGTTTTAGAGCTTCGGTGTTTCGACCGGATTATCAAATTTCGTCTTTTGTGTATTTCCGGATAATTTTTAGAATATGTTAAAAAGTTCGACCGGATATAAATACCCAATTTTTCCCTTGTCGGGAAATTTCCAAGTGTTGGATTTTTCCGTAGTTTAACGACGTTCTAAGTAGTGCAAGTAACGCGATGGACCCTCTAGAAGACAACAAACCTTAACTCGATTATGTGACCGTCTTGAACTGCCCTTTGAACCTTCGGGTTTGGGACAGTACGGCGTGCCACATGTGAGGCGTTGGCTTGACCCTTCTACGGCTGGACCGTTGGTACTGAGGCACGAACTGAATGTTGCTAGACTTATTTCATGTGTTGGACTGTATCGGGAAAACTTGGGTATTCGACTGTTCGATCGGAAAGTTTAACATTTTCTGTTTATCTGGAATGTGATACAATAATTGGAATTCACAAACAGTTATGAGATAACTGAATGAATGTTATAAATTTAGCAGTTTAGTCCCATATGATATTGAAAAGAGTTTTCGATAATGAGACTAAAATGCGGGATTTATATCTGTTAGGCATGTGAAATCTAAGTATTTCATTTGATTAGGCATGCGATGTCTAAAGAAGTTTCGGATTCCAATTGTTGTAGTTTTACACTTTCTTTTCTGTGACCGTAAGTGTAGTATGTTCATATCGCCGGTTTCATTGCTATATGTCAAAGACAATTGGGGTATACATACTTACTTACGTTGATGACATGTGATGTTATGTGTTGCTGGATATGTTATATTGGATCGTCGTGTTCGAATAACCGGGGGTTTTTATGTGAGATGAGTGTTTTTCATTTTCATTCATGTAAAAACTTGTATGTAATATTCTTTTATTTGGGGCACTTCCAGGTAGCGGAAGTTGTCACCCTTTGTATATTATTTACTTTTCCGCATTAGGATAGACCCAAGGAGGGGAGCACAAGTAACCGGGTTCTGGGGTCCAGTGGGAGACCAACTTGAGGAGTCGAGTCCGGGTCTCCTAACCCTAGAATTGGTAGGGTTGCTTGCCGCTCTCGTAGGGGTCTAGGGGTGTGGGATTGGCTATTCATCACGACCGTGGAATCCGTGTTTTATACTGGCTCGTATTGAAAACACGGACGTCCTAGTATATCCAATATTTCATATGTTTATTCTGCTGCGATATCTGTGTTGTAACTCTGTGATGGATATAGTATATAGTATATATGATATATTATATAGACGTTACTTATGTTTTACACCCGCGCTAGCCCTGCCCTGCTCTGTCGTTAGTTACCTAACCTAACGGTGCACGAGGGGACATCGAGGCGAATGCGGATGGCATAAGTGTACGTCATATCTATCTGTGATGTTTAGGTATTTAAATGATGGGACTTCATTAATGTGATTAATGAAAGATAAGAAACCTAAGATGTTGTGGAATCGAATTTTAAAATAAAACAGGTAGCTACAGTTCTTGCTTTGCACAGCGGTATATATGATATACCCTGCACCTTATTCGATGAGGAAAGGACCAAGATCCCTTCACCGGGAGTGACTCCTTTAGCAATAACTGGCAGATGCTACACACTCGGTTTGCTTTTGACTGCTTTTGGGTTTTTGCTTTGCACAGCGATATATATGATATATCCCGCACCTCATTCGACGAGGAAAGGACCGAGATCCCTTCGCCGGGAGTGACTCCTTTAGCAAAACTAGAAAAGCCTCAAAATCACTCCATTTCAAAACATCATTTGATTCTACAATGATATCAAGTTCATTACGCTCATGGTTTTCAGAAAAACCTGGCGTAGCCCTCCGTCATTTCAGATGAGTAGTAGTTAGTATTCGTGCTACGTTTGTTGGCCTGCGTCAAGGCGTAGTGTGCGGTAGCTAACTAGTATTTATCTGCTTATGCATATGATGCAGATTGGATTAGGGTAGTCGTGCGACTTTGTTGGCCTGCGTCAAGGGTCGTACGGGTGGGTTTAATTCAATCAGGAAATGACGGGTTGAACTTGACTAGCGCACTATGGTTTGTTGGCCTGCGTCAAGGTCATAGGACGCTAGGGGCAAAATATTATCGGGAATTTTAAGTGTTGAAATTTGCAATGAGATTGCATACCTTCTATGAGATAGTTGGATCCCGATACCCGCTGCGAGTAAGAGTTACTCCTGGGAGAGTTTTACACATTGCAATTAGTCGATCAAGTAGGTGTCTAGAAAGGTGTCAACGGGGTTACGCCTCTGGGAAAACGAGGTTTACATTAATTAGGTTCGTGCGAAAGCAAGGGGACCTCCCTCAAAGTACCGACACTGGCCTGGCTGAAAGATTGGCGAACCTGTAGTGTGTAATTAATCCCGGCTAGTCTTTCCTTTTAGGGTTTGAAGGAAGATTTGATAAAAAGCAGTGGGAGCCATCCTGATTAGATAAGATAATAACCAATCTAATCTTGCACGAGCTTACGCTAAAGTGTTTTCTTCTCTCTCTCTCCAGGTAGCGACCATTTCATGCCCTAATGAAGATAATAATATGGATGTATTGACCGAACCCGCATGTTATACTGTGCTGGGGAACGTTGGTTCCGTTCTTTCCTATAAGAGTTATAGGAATGAACAGGAAATAGGGGAATACCAGGATTCCCATGCCACCCGATTGAAGAAAGTACATGTTGATCCATTTTCTTCGGGTGTGTTCGTTACTGAGAACTGTTTCTCCATTTGCTCTACTTCCTGGGTATTGGATACCGGGTCAGGATCCCATGTATGTAATCAGTTACATGGGCTTAGGAAAGGTAGAGAACTTAGAGAAGGTGATAAAGACATAAGAGTAGGAAATGGTGCAATTGTTGCAGCCAAGACTGTCGGGGAATATCACCTTATATTACCAACTGGTAATACATTGGTTCTGAACGAATGCTATTACATGCCGAACCTGATATGCAACATTATATCAGTTTCTTTATTAAGTAAAGAGGGATATAATTTTGTATTACAGGATAATGTTATGAACATTTTCCGTAACCAAAAGTTGGTTGGATCAGGCACGTTGTGCAATGGCATTTATGTTCTAAATCAATCAACAGTTCTGAGCATAACAAACACACACAAGAGGAAGAGTTCAGAAATGAACGAATCCTTCTTGTGGCATTGTAGACTGGGCCACATCAATGCGACACGACTAGCTAAGTTGCATAAAGATGGATATTTAAATCCGTTTGAATTTTCATCTTATGACACTTGCCAGTCATGTCTCAAAGGCAAGATGACCAAAACTCCGTTTACGGGACACGGAGAAAGAGTTACCGAACTCTTGGGACTGATACATAGTGATGTATGCGGTCCCATGTCTACACATGCCAGGGATGGTTCTTCGTACTTCATTACATTCACTGACGATCTCTCTAGATTCGGATATGTGTTCCTGATGAAACAAAAATCAGAAGCTTTTGAGAAATTTAGAGAATATAAACAAGAAGTCGAGAACCAAACCGGAAAAAGTATTAAAATCCTTCGATCTGATCGAGGAGGTGAATACTTGAACAATGAATTCCTGGACTTCCTAAAAGAGAATGGGATTCTCTCTCAGCTGACTCCTCCATATACACCACAGCACAACGGTGTATCAGAACGGAGGAACCGCACCCTATTAGATATGGTGCGCTCTATGATGAGCACAGCTGAGTTACCTATTTCCTTCTGGGGATATGCACTGGAAACAGCTGCAGACCTATTGAATATGGTTCCCACCAAAACCGTGCCGACCACTCCATATGAGATATGGAAAGGAAAGAGACCATGTCTTAATTATGTTAAGATATGGGGTTGTCCGG
This sequence comes from Agapanthus africanus, assembly GCA_030015575.1. NCBI lineage: Eukaryota > Viridiplantae > Streptophyta > Magnoliopsida > Asparagales > Amaryllidaceae > Agapanthus > Agapanthus africanus. The sequence goes on from JASDDO010000029.1 coordinate 366,215,894, forward strand.
CCTATGTAAAAACGCAAAATCCGGACAAACTCGCGGCAAGGTCTATTCTGTGTAAGTTTATTGGATATCCCAAACATTCGCGAGGGTATATCTTCTACCACCCTGAGGAACAAAGAGTGTTTGTTTCTCGGCATGCCACCTTTTTAGAAAAGGAATTTCTTGAAAAAGAGATTAGTGGTCATGAGGTAGAACTGGAAGAGGTTCCAGCTGCAGAAGCTACAACAGAAGATCTGGTGGAACCAGAGGATTCCGTAGTTCCCGATGAACCCCAGCCACTCCGCCGATCTAGTAGGGTTCCTCGCCAACCTGAGAGATACTACGGTTTTCTCATGGACGGTGGGAGCGAGGATTGCATCATGGAGGATGATGACCCAACTAGCTTCGAGCAGGCCATCACGAGTGGGGACTCAGTGAAATGGCTGGATGCTATGCGGTCCGAGATGGAATCCATGTACACCAACAAAGTATGGACTTTGGAAGTTGCTCCTGAAGGGGTAAAACCCATTGGGAGCAAGTGGATCTTTAAGAAGAAACTTGGTGTAGATGGGAAAGTGGAGACTTTCAAAGCTAGACTTGTAGCAAAGGGTTTTCGTCAAAGACCAGGTATGGACTATGACGAGACCTTTTCTCCAGTGGCTAAGCTTAAATCCATCCGGATCATGCTTGCCATCGCTGCATATCATGATTACGAAATCTGGCAAATGGATGTTAAGACCGCCTTTCTAAACGGTGATTTAGAAGAGTGCGTGTACATGACTCAGCCAGAGGGCTTCGTAGACAGTGGGAGCAGCGGGAAGGTGTGCAAGCTGCTTAAATCCATTTATGGATTAAAGCAAGCATCGCGGAGTTGGAACATCTGCTTTGACGTCGTTATCAAAGAGTTTGATTTCGTCAAAAACCCAGATGAACCTTGTATCTACAAGAAGGTTGCAGAGAGTAAGGTTGTCTTCCTCGTATTGTACGTGGACGACATACTCTTGATAGAAAATGATATTCCTATGCTGCAATCGGTCAAGCTCTTCTTATCACAAAGATTCTCAATGAAAGATCTTGGTGATGCCTTATGCATATTGGGGATTAGGATCTATAGAGATAGATCCAAACGGATTTTGGGATTGTCCCAATCCAGGTACATTGACACCATACTAAAGAGATTTAGTATGGAAGAGTCCAAGCGTGTGAACTTACCCACGATCTCTGGAGTCACTCTCTCCAAAGAGATGTCTCCCAAGACTGATTTGGAGAGAGCTCGCATGCAAAGGATACCCTATGCATCGGCAGTAGGCTCTATCATGTATGCGATGCTATGTACCAGACCCGATGTAGCATACTCACTAAGTATAGTGAGCAGGTATCAAGCTGATCCTGGAGAGAGTCACTGGACAGCTGTGAAGAGCATTCTCAAGTACTTGCGAAGGACTAGAGATATGTTCTTGGTGTATGGTAACGGAGAGCTCCAAGTGGAGTCCTTTACCGATTTGAGCTTCCAGAGTGATAAGGACGACTCTAAGTCGCAGTCGGGCTTTGTCTTTACCCTTTACGGAGGGGCGGTTAGCTGGAAGAGTTCCAAGCAGGAAACCGTGGCAGACTCGACGATAGAGGCTGAATACATCGCTGCCAACGATGCTGCTAAAGAAGCTGTCTGGATCAAGAAGTTCATTACTGAACTTGGAGTGGTTCCATCCATTGAGCGTCCAATACCTTTGTATTGCGATAACAATGGAGCGGTGGATTTGGCCAAGGAACCCAGGTCCCATCAGCGATCCAGGCATATTCTGAGGCGGTATCACCTGATCCGGGAGATAGTTGATCGCCGGAAGATCGAGGTCAGGAGAGTTGACACGAAGAACAACACGGCGGATCCACTCACGAAGGCCATTCCCCAGATACAGTTTGAGAGACTCTTCGGGATGCTCGGTATGAGATACTACAGCAGCTGGCCCTAGTGCAAGTGGGAGATTGTTAGTTGTATGTATGCCCTAGAGGCCAGTATTGTACAGATTATGTATATTATATTGGATACTTGGACATATATAGAGATGACTTTCTTGCTCGACATGATAGTATGCTATCTGGTTGATCTTTATCTTAACATGTACACTTGTCTCTTTATACTGTCTTATAGTTACATGTTGGTAAAGCCCTTAGGATGTGTACTTGACTACCTGGACTATGATGCAGATCATACTAGTGGGGACATGGTAGTCCATAAGTACATCCTTCAAGGTCCCTTGTCATGGGTGTATCGAGACGGGGCATCGATATACCAGAGTAGACTAGCGTATACGCTTCTCGACCCATGTGATGGGCGATGGATGATCCCATATCCATTGGTGTTTGACATCAGAGATGGTATACGGGTGCTCAGTGGAGACTGGGTACACTGGACGGACTCGCCGAGAACTCCCAGATGGTATTATACCTCACGTCAGATGGCAGTTCTCAGGTGACACTTGTACAGGTTAGTCTGTAGACCCAAGATCGTCATAGAGTCTTGTGTGATTCCCACTGTGCTTTGATCTCCACCTTACCACGTCCATGAGGGCGTGCAAAACGGTGGTCTTTGGGTACAGTCCCGAGTCACATGGAGGCAATGAGCGATAGGAGGGGTTTCGTCTCTCCCGGTATTGGGGGTTGATGTTGCGCTGTGCTCGATTGGCCGTAACAGGGAAGTCCCTGGCCAGGGCTGATCAGAGATTTGCTGGTAAGTGTTACCAGTAGCTTCTCGACCCGTTATGAGCCTCCCATCGGCACGACTTATCGAGTATTGGGGTCTGACGTTTACCACCCCTAGACTTGATATGCGACGTATCAGACGAACAGACCGGACTGTACGGTAAGTGTTACTGGTTGGATTCACAGGAGTGTGAGCGGGCTAGCTCGTCGGCTAGCTCGTCGATCTTCTGATCGCTCAATACCCGGATGGCCGTTACGTTTAGCAGACTGCTTGCGGCTTGTGGGTGCTTGATATGATCATCATCTGCTACCGGCGTATTGACGAGTCTTTAGAGTCCTATACAGAGGTTTCCTGGCTCAAGCGAAACGAAATAGGAGCGCATATGAGATATGTGCAGGACCGAGAATAATGCGTCTATGTGATACCGCATTTCATTCTCGCGATATATGTTTCAATTGGTTATATTCGATATGACCTAGTTATCGAATCATTGATTCGATAAATCGATACATTGAATACTAGTCGGTTATGTGCGACATGACCGGATCATTGAATCAAATGTTGATTTAATGATTTGATGTTTAATTATATATTTGATATATTACTTTGCATTAACTAGTATTGGTTCACTTTATATGGATTTTCTCACTTGATGTGCAAATTGTATATGTGATATACTTTTGTGCACATTGATGTATCATGTTTGATGATACTTGATTATTTAGTTAAGTATATAGAATTAAACCATGGTTAATTTGATAATTAGGGTTTTGCATATTTATTTATTTATTTCTTCATTTATTTATTTGAAAAAGGTTGAGATAAGAATGGTGGAGAAGTTTGTCTTTAGTTGAAGCTTCATGAAGCTTTGACTTCTTAACCATCCTTGTCTTCATGCTTAACCCTAACCTATCCAACTAACCATGGTCTATTCTCTACACTAAACTATGGTTTGTAAATGATAAGTATTGATTTATTTTATCATTTACAATAAGACTTATGATATATTCTTTCTTCATCTTCATCTTCTTCTTCAAGAAAAGCTCAAGGTCCATCAATGGCAACTTGAGCTAAAGTGAGATAAATCCAATTCTAAAGTGAACCCACCTCCTATTTCTTCACCCTCTACCTCTTGCCAAGTTATTTTGGGTGTTTACTTCACAAGTTTCATAACTTTGTGAAGTCGGAGCTTGAACTTGTGATGTCTCGACGTAGATCGTCTTTGACACGAAGCCGACGACCAATTCCGCTCGTTTTGCCGATGAAGCCGTCGCGAGAGTCCAAGATTCACGATGGACAGCGAGAGGACGCCCACGTGGAGCTTAGGAAGTGGATATCCGGATCTACAAAGGTTGTAGCATCCTAACTTTTAGTTAAGTAGTTAACTAGTTTATCTTTTCGCCTAGACATCTAGCCGACGATTCCGTAGTCTAGGGTTTCTCGGCACCAATAATTTTTGAAATTGGCATGTTCGATGCCTTGTGAGACCTCACTAGAGTGCCTAGGAACCTTTCAATATGTTCTGTGATGGATACTGTATATAGTATATATGATATATTATATAGGCGTTACTTATGTTTTACACCCGCGCTAGCCCTGCCCCGCTCTGCCGTTAGTTACCTAACCTAACGGTGCACGAGAGGACATCGAGGCGAATGCGGATGGCATAAGTGTACGTCGTATTTATCTGTGATGTTTAGGTACTTAAATGATGGGACTTCATTAATATGATTAATGAAAATAAAAGAAACCTAAAGATGTTGTAGAATTGAATTTCAAAAATAAAACAGGTAGCTACAGTTCTTGCTTTGCACAGCGGTATATATGATATATCCTGCACCTTATTCGATGAGGAAAGGACCGAGATCCCTTCACTGGGAGTGACTCCTTTAGCAATAACTGGCATATGCTACAACCCTCGGTTTGTCTTTTGATTGCTTCCATAGTTTTTGCTTTGCACAGTGATATATATGATATATCCCGCACCTCATTCGACGAGGAAATGACCGACGATCCCTTCACCGGGAGTGACTCCTTTAGCAAAACTAGAAAAGCCTAAAAAACACTCCATTTTAAAATCATTTGATTCTACAACGATATCAAGTTCATTACGCAATAGGTTTTCAGAAAAACCTGTCGTAGCCCTCCGTCATTTCAGATAACTCCTGTTTAGTATTCGTGCTGCGTTTGTTGACCTTGTCAAGGCGCAGTGTGCGGTAGCTAACCAGTATTTATCTGCTTATGCATATGATGCAGATTGGGTTAGGGTAGTCGTACGGCCTTGTTGACCTTGTCAAGGGTCGTGCGGGTGGGTTTGATTCAATCAAGAAATGACGGGTTGAACTTGACTTGCGGTCTATGGTTTGTTGACCTTGTCAAGGTCATAGATCGTTTGGGGAAAAATATTATCGGGAATTTCAAGTGTTGAAATTTGCAATGAGATTGCATACCTTCTATGAGATAGTTGGATCCCGATACCCGCTGCGAGTAAGAGTTACTCCTGGGAGAGTTTTACACATTACAATTAGCCGATCTAGTAGGTGTCTAGAAAGGAGTTAACGAGGTTACGCCTCTGGAAAAACGAGGTTTACATTAATTAGGTTCGTGCGAAAGCACGGGGGACCTCCCTCAAAGTACCGACACTGGCCTGGCTGAAAGATTGGCGAACTTGTAGTGTGTAATTAATCCCGGCTAGTCTTTCCTTTTAGGGTTTGAAGGAAGATTTGATTAAAATAGTGGGAGCCATCCTGATTAGATAAAATAATAACCAATCTATTCTTGCAAGAGCGCACGCTGAGTGTTTTCTTCTCTCTCTCTCCAGGTAGCGACCATATCACGCCTTTATCAAGATAATAAAACGGATATTTGACCGAACCCGCTTGTTATACTGAGCTGGGAAACGTTGGTCCCGCTCCAACTTATAATTGTTATAAGACAGAGCAGGAAATTGGGGAATACCAGATTTCCCGTGCTGCCCAAACGAAGAGAGTGCATGCTGATGCATCATCTTCGGGTGTGTTCATTATACAGAACTGTTTCTCAGTATTCTTTACGTCCTGGGTATGTGATACCAGATCAGGATCCCGCATATGTAATTTGTTACATGGGCTACAGATAGGTAAAGAACTGAGAACGGGTGATAAGTTTCATGAGGCAGAAAATGGGGCAAGTGTTGCAGCCAAGTCTGCTGGTCACTGTCACCCTGTATTACCAATACATTGATTCTGAATAAATGTTATTAGATACCGAACCTGATATACAAAATCATATCAGTCTCTTTATCAGTAAAGAAATGATAAAATTTTGTATTGTTGGATAATGTTTTGAACATTTCCTATATCAAAAGTTGATCGGTTCAGGCATGTTATCTAAAAGCATTGATGTTCTAAATCAAACTACATTTCTTAGTATACAGAGTACATACAAGAGGCAGAGTTCAGAAATGAACGATTCCTTCTTGAGGTTTTGTAGACTAGGTCAGATCAATGTGACCCGACTAGCTAAAGTTACATTTAGATGCATATTTAAATCAGTTTGAATTTACATCTTATGAAACTTGCCAGTCATGTCACAAAGATAAGATGACCATAGCTCCGTTTACTGGAAACAGAGAAAGAGTTAATGAAATCTTGGGATGACACATGTTGATGTATGTAGGTCCCCTGTCTACACATGCCAAGACCGGTGCTTTGTACTTCATTACATTCTCTGATGATCTCTTTAGATTCAGACATATGTTTTTGTTGAAACACAAGTCCGAACCTTTTGAGATATTCACAGAATATAAGTTAGAAGTAGAGAACCAAAATACGGGTATAAGTATTATGTCCTTTGATGTGATCGAAGAGGAGAATACTTGAGCATGGAAATCCTGGACTATTCTAAAGGAGAATGAGATTCTCTCTCAGCATTATTCCTCCGCATACACCATAGCACAATGGTATATCGGGGCGGAGCAATCGCACCCTATTCGATATGGTGCGCTCTATGATGAGTACTACTGAGTTACCTGTTTCCTTTTGGGAGTTATGCGCTTGAGAAGCTGCATACCTATTGAATAGGGTTCGAATCAGATCACAGCCTACCACTCCATATGAGATGTGGTATGGGAAGAGCCCAAGTTTTAAGCTAGTTAAGATTTGGGGTTGTCCGGCCTATGTATAAAAGCAAAATCCGGACAAGCTCGAGGCAAGGTCAGTTTTGTAGAACTGGAAATGTTCCAGCTATACAAACTACAGCAGATGATTTGATAGAACCAAAGGATTCAGTAGATTCCAACGAACCTCAGCCTCTCCGCCGATCTAGTAGGGTACCTCACCCACCTGAGAGATACTTCGGTTTCTCTATGACAGTGGGAGCGAGGATTGCATCATGAGATGATGACCCAACTAATTTCGAGCTGGCCATCAAGAGTGGGACTCTGTAAGAATGGCTGGATGCTTAGCGATCTGAGATGGAATCCTTATACACCAACAAAGTATGGACTTTGGTTGCTATATCTGAAGGGTTAAATCCCCATCAGGAGCAAGTATATCTTGAGAAGATTACTTGGTGTACATGGAAAAGTTGAGACTTTCAAAGCTAGACTTGTTAAAGATTTGCATCATTGTCCAGGTATGGATTATGTTGAAACCTTTTCTAAGGATCTATGCTTAAGTCCATCCAGATCCTACTTGCCACGGATACATACTATGACTACGTTATCTGGTGGTTGGGTGTCATGACTACTTTTCTAAATGCGGTTTTGGAAGAGAGCGTCTATAAGTACACAGCCAGAGGGCTTCGTAGACAGTGGGAGCAGCGGAAACGTAAGCAAGATGTTTTATGTGATAAAGCAGGCATCGCGGAGTTGGAACATCTGTTTTGATGAGTTGGGTAAACAGTTTGACATCATCAAAATGGTAGATAAACCTTATATATACAAAAAGGTGGTAGGGAGTATGGTAGTGATCCTCGTAGAGTACGTGGATGACATACTCTTGATAGGGAAGGAGTTTCCTATGCTACGCTCGGTCAATCTCCGCTTATCACAAAGATTCTCCATAGAGGATCAAAGTGATACCTCCTAAATCCTGGGTTTTGGATCTATGAGATAGATCTAATTGGATATTAGGATACTCACTAGTTGTAGTGAGATGGTATCAAATGGTCCTGGGGAGAATCACTGGAAGGGTTCCAGGGTGATAAGGATGACTGAAAGTCAGTCACAGGCATTGTCTTTACCCTCAGTAAAGGGACGGTATGTTGGAAGAGTTACAAGCTAGATACCGTGGCATACTAGACGATAAAGGCTGGATACATCGCTACTTAAGATGCTACCAAAGAGAAAGTCTGGGTGTATATTAGTTCATAAGATGAACTTAGTTCCTACCATTGTGTGACAATGGAAGTGTGGCTTTGGCCAAGGAACGTCCGTCCCATCAGTGATCCAGACATATTCTAAGGCAGTATCACCTGATCATGGAGATAGTTGATCTCTAGGGTGATCGAGGGGAGGAGAGCGGACTCAGAGGATAACACGGCAGATCCACTCACGAAGGCCTATTCCCAGAGAGAGACTTTTATGGGATGGTTGAGTATAAGATACTACAACCACTGCTACAGATGGCCCTAGTGCAAGTGGGAGATTGTTAGTTATATGTATGCCCTAGAGGCCATTACTGTACATAGGATGTATATTGTAGTGGATGCTAGGACATATATAGGGAGGACTTTCTTGCTCGACATGATAGTATGCTATCTGGTTACTCTTTACCTTAACGTGTATACTGATTGTCTCTCTGATTACATGTTGGTAAAGCCCTTAGGATGTGTACTTGACTACCTGGACTATGATACGGATTATACTAGTGGGGACATGGTAGTCCATAAGTGCATCCTTCAAGGTCCCTAGTCGTGGGTGTATCGAGACGGGGCATCGATATACCAGTTTAGACTAGCGTATACCTTCTCGACCCATACAGATGGGCGATGGATGATCCCATATCCATTGGTGTTTGACATCGGAGATGATATACGGGTGCTCAGTGGAGACTGGGTACACTGGACGGACTCGCCGAGAACTCCCAGATGGTATTATACCTTACGTCAGACGGCAGTTCTCTGGTGACACTGGTACAGAGTAGTCTGTTGACCCGAGATCGTCATAGAGTATTATGTGGTTCCCACTGTGTTTTGATTTCAACCTTACCACGTCCAAGAAGGCGTGCAAAATGGTGGTTTTTGGGTACAGTCCCGAATCACATGGAGGCAATGAGCGATAGGAGGGGATTCGTCTCTCCCGGTATAGGGAGTTGATGTTACGCTGTGTTCGATTGGCTATAACCGGAAATCCCTAGCCAGGGTTGCTGAGATTTACTGGTAAGTGTTACCAGTAGTTTCTCGAACTGTTATAGACCTCATATTGACACGACTTATCAAGCTATTGGGGTCTGACGTTTACCACCCCTAGGCAAGATATGCGATATATCAGACGATCAGACCGGACTGTACGGTTATTGTTACTGGTTGGATTCACAGGAGTGTGAGCGGGCTTGCTCGTCAATCTTCTAATCGCTCAATACCCGGGTGGCCGTTACGTTTAGCAGATCGCTTGCGGCTTGTGGGTGTTTGATATGATCATCACCTACTGCCGGCGTATTGACGAGTCTTTAGAGTCCTACACAGAGGTTTCTTGGCTCAAGGGAAACGAAATAGGAGCGTATATGAGATATGTGCGGGACCGAGAATAATGCGTGTATGTGATACCGTATTCTATTCTCGCGATTTGTATCATCGGCAGGTTATATGTGATATAGCCGGGTTACCGAATCAAGTGTTGATTCGATACATTGATACACTTGATACTAGTCGGTTATATGCGATATGACCGGATCATTAAATCAAGTGTTGATTTAATGATTTAATGTTTAATTATATATATATTTGATATATTACTTAGCATTAACTAGTATTGGTTCACATTAAATGGATTTTCTCACTCGAATGTGCACATTGTATATATGATATAGTTTTGTGCACTTGTTTGTATCATGTTTGATGATACATGCAAACTTGGATTTGTGTAAAGACTTAAACCATGTTTAGTGAATGGTTAGGGTTTCATTTCACTTATTTATTTATCTATTCTTTTTTGAGAAAAAGAGAAAAGAAAACAAAATGGTTGCTTTCTTATATGAAGCTTCTTGATGCTTCATGTAACTTTGACTAAGTGACCATTCTTGTCTTCTTCTCCTAACCCTAACCATTCATCTAACCTTAGTTAATTCACTATGCCTAACCATGGTTGATATTATGATAAGTATCATTTTGTTTTCTATTTTAAAATGAACTTATCATATTATCATCATCATCATCTTCTTCTTCTTCTTCTTCAAGAAGAAAGCTTGCCACCATTAATGGCATCTTGAGAAAAAGAGTGAGAAATCCAATTCTAAAGTGAACCCACTTCCTATTTCTTCATCCTCTACATCTTGCCAAGTAGTATAGGGTGTTTTCTTCATAAGTTTCATGACTTGGTGAAGTGGGAGCTTGATCTTGTGTTGCCTCGACGTAGATCATCTTTGGCATCGAAGTCGACGACCTAGCCCGCCCTTTTCTCCGATGAAGCCGATGCTAGAGCCCGGGATCCGATGATCGCAGCGAGAGGACTTCATCATGGAGCTATGGAGGTGGAGGACCGGATCTACAAAGGTTGTATTTCCGTTCACTTATTAGTAAAGTTGTTTACTAGTTATCGTTTTCGCCTAAAATTTTAGTTAACGATCCGTATTAGGGTTTCTTGGCACTTGTAAAATTTGAAATTGGCATGGTTGATGCCTTGTGAGATCTCATTTGTGTGCCTAGGAACCCTACACCGAATTTGGGATTGACATAGTCGCTGAGAAACTCCACAAGATCATATTGTGCGAGGTATGGTCTCCCATTGCTTCTGTCATATATTTGTGCTTCGGCTTTAGCCACCAATGTTTTGACTTTGTTAGTGACCAAATCCATGATTTGATCTTGCGTTGTAGTCAAAATATTTCCTGAGGCAGAATGTGGCCGACTTTCATGCGTCTTGCCTATTTTCGGACTTAAGGAAGCAGGTGTCGGCTGCTTCTGGCCGTTGTCACTTAGCTCATGAATAGAGCCTTAAGCTTGATTTAGTTGCGGCTGAGTAATTTAGGCTGTAAGCTGCATGATGACATTTGTCAAGTCATCGATCTTGGAGTAAAGCTTGGTCATCTCCTTATCTTTGCTTTTGAGCTGCTTCTGGAGTTCTTGGAGAAGTTGCTGCTCTGCGATTTTGGGACGGAAGATTGGCTCCTTTTCGCTTTCCGAGCCTGACTCCTTATGAACCGAGAGATCTTTTTGCTTATCGGCCTCACCGAAAGAGTTTTCGTTATCTTCCAGAGGAGGCTGGACTTAAGAAGTGGCGGCCGCATTCTTGCTCTTGCTCCACGTGCCCGGCATATAAACCGTATGATCCACGTATCTGGTGATTGATGTGTTGTTTAGCGTGCCTGCACTTTTAAAAGATAAATTAAAGAATATTAACCGAAATCAAGAACAACGTCGCTTGGTAGCTAGCCGGTTGAGTACGGGTTGGTCCACAGGGATTTTGTGTATTTTCTAGTTGTTCTAACGAGTTAATTCCAATTGTGGTAGGATTGATTATCACTAAAAACTGAAATGAGTTTGATTAGGATTAAAACCTTGCTAGGGTTAGGTTTAGGTTAAATTTGGAAATTCAATATTTCTCACCGCTTTCTATGTCCTAATTAAGATCTTTTAGGTGTTAAGGTAATAATTAACAAAGGGGATAAGCACGATCGGGAAGAAACTAGGTTTCTTCCTCTAGGTCCTTGTCCGTCCTTTCTTAACTCTTACCCTAACCTCCATGGAAAATATACACAACTGGTCTTTAACTATTGTATCACCACTACCTCGTGGGATAGGGTGCCGTAGTGAGTGGTGTGTGTATGTATGCATAGAGTCCTATTAAAATGTATAACGGACAAGAAAGGGGCGAGAGATTTTCATATCTCAAACCTTTCCTATTCCTAACTCTAACAAGTGAGGAACTGCCCACTCATTAGGGAATTGATAAAAAGAGACATTTTTTGTTTGCTTTTTATTTAACAACTAATTATCTAAACTACGGCAAATAAATAATGTTTATACTAGGGCAGATAAATAAAGTTTATACTCGGACAGAAAAGAAATTAAACTAAGGCATAGAAAAGAAAACTTACTTTTTATTTGATGCACTCTTCAAACATTACAGCGATTAAAAATTCTGAATTTTGGAATTATAAAGAGGCATAAAAAGTGGCATGCTCCAAAAAGAGCTGTAGGGTTCCTATTTATAGATTATAGAAACCCTAAGGTTTATATCTGATCCCTATCTACATTTACAAAACTACCCTGAGAAGCCTGGTCAACGCACCGCCACCACCGTAAAAAATGCACCGACACGTGTTCTATATGGCCGCGGATCCGCCGCCAACTGCCTTGTTTGGCCGCGGATCCGCGGCCATCTTGGAGGCTCTTGGCTCTGTTTTCTCAGGTATATTTTATGTTGCTTTTTCCTTGACTTTTCTTTACTTTGTTCTTCAGAATGTCTTCTAGTTTCTTCCAGATTTCCACAGTGTAGAATGTGGTGGACTTTTACCGTTTACTTCGTGTTGAAGTTTTGAATCTTGCGCTGCCTTTGTACTTTGTGAATTTGTTCATTGATTTTCATTTGTCCCTCAAACTGTAGGCATGATCAAGATTATTCTATTTATTGGTCGTAGTCTCACTTTTGTAACATCTTTTCATCATTTTCACTGTTTTGTTCCGAGAACCTGTAACATGCAACTATATAGCAGACATGGATCAAAAGCACCTATTTATTTGTAAAATGATTAAGAATGGGGAATGTAATAATGCAAAATTATGATATGAACATCTGGCCATCTCTTTATCGTCGGCGGTTAATCTTTTGAACCGTCGTCGTGGCCTTTCCTCTTCGGGAAAGGAAAAGCGACTGAAGATGGTCAGCTTGGCTGGGTCCTTGGATAGCACTGGTACCCCTTTTCTGAATTTTCCCTACTGCTTTCGTGCGGCTTGGAGAGCTTGATAAACTTTTGAGAAGATGGAGTCACATTTTTTATGATGAGGCTTAGACGCATCTCTTTGCAGCACTGTTCGAATTTCCATCTTGTTGATCCTGACGGTCATGGCGTTTTTCTGAACTAGTTTTAATTGATCAAATGAGTTGATGGTTTTCACAGCCAGTACAGCTTGCGTTGTGGGGAAACCTGCTAGGTTCATTAGCACTCTCACTAGGTTTTATAAGGCATTGGGTATGCAATTTAAAAAAATCCAGAGAGCAAAGCAACCCAAACCAAGGATCTAACTAGAGAATTAAGGTTTTTAAAACATGTAAACAACTTAACACTAAGTGAAATAGGAATACAAACTTTGTATACTGGTCCTTCACTTCTAAAGCTCCGTGTAGTAGTCCCTTTGCTGCAAGTAGTGGTGTCCCGGACTCTTGCTAGGCTCCACTAGTCGAAAAGAACAAGCTTGCTTACGGATCTTCGAAGCCGAAGACGATCTACGTCGAAAAATCTCTAACTCAAGCTACCTCTTCACTAATTCAGAATTAGTGAAGCAAACAATCTTTACTAAATGGCTAGTTTGGTATAGATTGGTGAAGTAGGAATTTTGCTCACTTTAGAATAATTTTTCTCTCTTTCTTTTCTTCACTCACTCAAAGCTAGAGAGCAAGGAAGGAGATGAAGAAAATGATCTCAAGTGATCAAGTGTGAACCATGGGTGAGTAAATATCTCATATAACTCATGTAAAGACTTAACCATGTCTAAAAATAATGGTTAGGTTAATAAATATCTAGAGTAAAACAAAATTAGCGGACTTTAGTCAAAACTTCTCCATACTTCCACAAGCATCTTAGCCATACTAATTTCTACCTAATTTTGATTTTTCACTTAATATTTAAATACCTAAATTATCTCTAGTTAGATATGAGTCTCACACACCCAAGTCTAATGTATCATCTAGCATGACACAAAATAAATACATTAACATATATCACATATATATTAAATGTATAAAGAGAAAACATTTTCTTAAGTGAGCTAATATTAGTTAATGTATATTAATATATCAAATATATAATTACACAATAAATTATTAAATCAACACTTGATTTAATAACCCGGCTGTGTAGCATAAAACCTACTAATATCATTTCTATGCATATCATATATATATATATATATATATATATATATATATATATATATATATAACATATCATTGAATCAACACTTGATTCAACAATCCGGTTATATCACATATAACCTGTATCACGATATTGGAATACGGTATCACATACACGTATTAATCTCGGTCCCGCACATATCACATATGTGCCCTACTTTGTTTCGCATGAGCTAGGAAACCTTTATGTAGGACTCTAATGACTCGTCAATATGCCAGCTGTAGGTGATGATCATATCAGTCACCTGATTGTAGGATATTTTAGTGCTTACGCTATTTGTGATCAAAGAATTAACCGCAATTAAGAACGGTGTCACTTGGTAGCTAGCCGGTTGAATAGGGGCCAGTCCACATGGATTTTGTGTATTTTCTAGTTGTTCTAACGAGTCAATTCCTATTGTGGTAGGTTTGATTTTCAATAAAAACTAAAGTTGAGTTTGAATAGGATTAAAACCTTGCTAGGGTTAGGATTAGGTTAGTTTGGAAAGTGAATTATTCTCACCGCTTTCTTTGCCCTAATTAAGAACTTTTATGTCTTAAGGTAATAGTTAACAAAGGGGATTGGCACGATCAGGAAGAAACTAGGTTTCTTCCCTTTGGTCCTTGTCCGTCCTTTCTTAACTCTTAGCCCTAACCTCCATGGAAATCATACACAACCGGTCTTTAACTATGGTATCACCGCTACCTCATGGGATAGGGTGCCGTAGTGAGCGGTGTGTATATGTATGCATAGAGTCCTATTTTAAAATGTTGAACGGGCAAGAAAGGGGTGAGAGATTTTCATCTCTCAAATCTTCCCCAAACCTAACCCTAACAAGTGAGGAATTACTCACTCATTAGGGAATTGATAAACGAGTTCATTTTTGTTTATTTTTAATAACCTAATTAACTAGCGCAAAATAACTACGGCTGATAAAAATTTTTGCAGATAAATAACTAGGGCAGAAAAGAAATTAAAATAACTAAGGCAAGATAAAGAAAAACTTACTTTTTATTGATGCACTCTTTGAACATTTACAGGGAATGAAAATTCTAAACTAGGAATTAAAAAGAGGCATGCTCCAAAAAGAGCTGTAGGGTTCCTATTTATAGAGAATAGAAACCCTAGAGTTTACATCTGATCCATATCTAGAATTACAAAAATATCCTAAGAAAACCGGGTCAATGCACCAACTCCACCGACACGCACCGTCACGTGCATAGCATGGCCGCGGATCCACGGCCATAAGCATGGTTTGGCCGCGGTTCTGCGGCCATATAGTGGAATCTCTTTCTCATTTTTCTTGGGCTGCTTCATGTTGCATTTGGATTCTGGTTTCTTCACTTGGTTTCTCAGAATGTCTTCTTGTTTCTTCCAGATTTCCACAGTGCAGAATGTTGTGGACTTTTACCGTTTGCTTCGTGTTGAAGTCTTGAATCTTGCGCTGCCTTTGTACTTTGTGAAATTGTTCATTGATCTTCGTTTGTCTCTCAAACTGTAGGCGGTATGATAAAGATTCTTCTATTTGTTGGTCGTAGTCTCACTTTTGTAGCGTCTTTTCACCATTTTCACTGTTTTGTTCCGAGAACCTGTAACCTGCAACTATTTAGCAGATATGGATCAAAAGCACCTATTTATTTGTAAAATGATTAAGAATGAGGAATATAATAATGCAGAATTATGATATGAACAAATACCCCCAAACTTATCTTTTGCTCGTCCCGAGCAAAACTAGTTTTATTCTCGAAAAGCCTAACCTCACTTTCGCAGGGAAACGCGATTGCACTGAGCTCGTGCAACAAGCCGTTAAAGCTCTAGGTGTCCCTAGTAGGAGGAGTGTTGTCTCCTTAGGGTTTTCAGCGGATACTACCCACAAAATCCGATCAATTTGGCCTATTGATTTTCATTCTTCAATTTGGTGTTTTAGCAAGAAATTCTATTATTTTCAACTAAGAAATTATTAACCCGTATTTTTCACGCTTCCTTATCATTTAACTTAAGATTGTATATGTTCTGTAAATTTATTTAGGTTCTAGCATCTTTTGAGTTTTCCTTCTAAGGTTCCATCTCAACTTAGGAATTTTTATCATCTCTACTAAAAGTATAAGTCCTATATTTCATTCCTATCTCTCATCCAAACCCCAGTCATATACCCCTACATGTGTGTATGTATCACCCCTACACTTGAAAATTCAATTTAAGCTCTTATACTCTTGTCCATCATCCAAAGTAATTTTAGTTGGTGAATTTTTAGATGAAATTGCTCACACATCCTTCATGCGACCGTTAATACTTCTTGAGGTACTAACGACCGATTACAAAATGTGTTTGCACATTAAGGCGTAATTCCTCGTCTTGTAATACCTAAGGCTTTAGCAGTGACTCCCAAACCAGTTGGTCTAAGGCACTAGGTGATAAAGCACCCTCGCTATATATATTTTTTATTTTACGCAGCCTTAAGTAATTACAAAACCAGTGTTCATTTTTTTTTATATCTCTTTATTCACACTTATAATTTTTTTTATACTAAGAATTTTAGACTAGAGCATTTCAAGATATCCTCTACTATTCCAAGTTTCAAGGTTCGTATTTGTGCAAGTTGTAGGGTATATATTTTCAGAATTTAAACTTAAGCTTAGGGATTATTTTTCAGACTTACACTTTAAAAAAAATTTCAATACTCTTCCTTTATTTTGACTTAGCCCAAGAAGTGAACTCAAAATTTGCCTATTTCTAAGTAAACTACAAAGACATATATTTTCTACCGTTAAATTTTAAGAAAGCTTATTTTTAGGGTTTTTAATTTACTAAGTTTGGGATCTAGTTTTTCCTAGCTAGTTAACCGTCTTTTCAAACTCAAGTCAATTATGGCCAAAATTGAATTTTTCAATTTTTATAATTTTTAAAATTTTTCAGTTTTTATTTGATTTTTCTTTTTAATTTTTTTTTTATTTTCATTTTTTCATTTTTTATAATTTTTTTTATAAAGATGCAATGCAGAATTAAACATGCAAAAGAAAAAGAAAAAAGAAATACACAAAAATTTTAAAAAAAAATATGAAATGCAAATGATAACTATTTACAAGCACCTCCTCTCCCAAACTTACCAAAAGCAGTGCCCTCACTGCTCGGCCCCATGCCGCCCCCTTGAGCGTGAACGGGAACGCTCCTCCCTAGCCAGCAGGGTTCGGACCCCTTGCTCTACTTCAGTCAAACGCCGATCATACTCCCTCATCATCTCCCTAAAATCATCAATCCCCCTAACGACTTTTCTCATTAATTGTGCATGTTCTAAGGGGGTGAGCTCTCCCTCGCTCGCCGTCGAGCTAGAGCTAGGTGTTCTGGCGGGCACGTGCTCCGCCGGTTCAGTTCGTGACCAAACATCTGCCAAGCGTGTATAGGATGTAGATATGCCCTCAATGAGAGGCCTGATGGGTATGCCTCCAAGCATGTAAAATTCAAATTCCTCCACGGGGAGGAAATAGCTACACAGTTGTGTCACTTGTTAGTTATATGTATGCCCTAGAGGACATTACTGTACATACGATGTATATTGTAATGGATGCTTGGACATATATAGGGAGGACTTTCTTGCTCGACATGATAGTATACTATCTGGTTGTACTTTATCTTAACATATACTCTGATTGTCTCTATGTTACATGTTGATAAAGCCCTTAGGATATGTACTCGACTACTGGGACTATGATGAGATCATACTAATGGGGCCACGGTAGTCGACGAGTACATCCTATAACTATTCCTAGTCGAGAGTGTATCGAGACAGGGCATCGATACACCAGAGTAGACTAGCGTATACGCATCTTGACCCATATGATGGGCGATGGATGATCCCATATCTATCGGTGTTTGACATCAATGATGGTGTACGGGTGCTCAGTAGAGACTGGGTACACTTGTCGGACTCGCCGAGAACTCCCAGATGGTATTATACCTCATGTCAGATGGCAGTTCTCTGGTGACACTGGTACAGGTTAGTCTGTAGACCCGAGATCGTCATAGAGTCTTGTGTGATTCCCACTGTGCTTTGATTTCCATCATACCACGTCCAAGAGGGCGTGCAAAAAGGTGGATTTTGGGTACAGTCCCGAATCATATTGAGGCAATGAGCGATAGGAGGGGATTCGTCTCTCCCGGTATAGGGAGTTGATGTCGTGCTGTGTTCGATTGGCTATAACTGGAAATCCCTGGCCAGGGTTGCTGAGATTTACCGGTAAGTGTTATCAGTAGTTTCTCGAACTGTTATAGACCTCATATCGACACGACTTATCAAGCTACTGGGGTCTGACGTTTACCACCCCTAGGCGAGATATGCGATATATCAGACGAAGAGATCGGACTGTACGGGAGTGTTACTGATTGGATTCGCAGGAGAATATACATGCTTGCTTGTTGATCTTCTGATCGCTTAATACCTGGGTGGCTGTTACGTTTAGCTGACCGCTTGCAGCTTATGGGTATTTGATATGATCATCGCCTACTGCCGGCGTATTGACGATTCTTTAGAGTCTTACACAGAGGTTTCTTGGCTCAGGCAAAACGGAGTAGGAGCACATATGTGATATGTGCGAGACCGAGAACAATACATGTATGTGATACCGTATTAGATTCTCACGATATGAGATATCGGCCGGGTATATGTGATAGAGCCGGGTCATCGGATCAAGTGTTGATTCGATGAACTGATACTGATTATATTAGTCGGTTGTTTGTGAAATAGCTGGATTATCGGATCAAGTGTTGATTCGATAATTTAATGTATAATTATATATATGATATATTAAATTAAATTAACTAATATAAGCTCACTAAAAGATTCTTTTTCTCACTCGAGTAATACATTGATATATATGCGATATATGTTAATTGTATTATTTTATTTTGTTACAATAAATATTGTATATGTGATATATAATATTTTAACATGTTAGGGTTATTAATGCAACATGTTTTGTGGAGAATAAATATGGTTAGGGTTTGGATTAAGGTTAAGCTTTCATGAAGCTTTCAAGAAGCTTCTTGAAGCTTTGACTTTGACTTGGATATTTTGTGATATTTTGTGATATTTGCTTAACCCAACCCAACCCTTTAACCCTA
This sequence comes from Agapanthus africanus, assembly GCA_030015575.1. Classification (NCBI taxonomy): domain Eukaryota; kingdom Viridiplantae; phylum Streptophyta; class Magnoliopsida; order Asparagales; family Amaryllidaceae; genus Agapanthus; species Agapanthus africanus. The sequence goes on from JASDDO010000029.1 coordinate 366,234,941, forward strand.
GTTAAGTCTCTACAATGGTTAGCCTTCTCATTATCTACCATGGTTGCATTTCTAACCTCACACTAGAGTTTCATTATTCATCACAAAAGGATTCTTCTTTTTCTTCCTTGAGTTCTTGATGGAAAAGCTTACTAGCTTTTTCATTAGTGATGAAAATGAGTGAGTTAATGAAAATAAATGAGAGCTAAAATCCTACTTCATCATCTTAATCTATCCTAACTATTTAGATTAGGGTGTTCACTTCATTCAGTGAGTGAGAGCTTATGTTAATGAAACTTCAAGGTAGATCATCTTTGTTATCGAAGATCAGAAGCAAGCTTGCATCTTTCTCTTCATGGAGCCTCTCGAGTGGAACTTGATGATCGCAGCGAAGGGACCACAACACGGAGCTTATGAAGTGAAGGACCGGACTACAAAGGTTGTAATCCCAAACTCTTAGATGTTAAAGTGTTTAACATGCTTTGTTTCGCCTAATCTCTAGTTTAATGATCTTGTTAAAGGTTGTTCGGCACGTCTAAATTTAAATCGTGCATGGTTGATGTCTCGTAGACCCTTGTGACAGTGCCTAGTAACCCTACAGTGGTATCAGAGCCAAGCTAGAGCTTTAGGCGAAGTCTAGGCGAAGTTTAAAGTCCGATTGAACCCCGAAACCCCGATTAATACCCTTCTTTAGAAATTTTGTAAAAATGTGATTTTTTCTGCATTAAAAATACTTTAAAAAATTAGCAGGGAATTCTAAGGATAACCCTAAAACACGTGCCCCCAAGGCTCTTAAAGAGCCGGGGAACCACGGCAAGAACATGCTTGCCGCGGCGGTTCCGCGGCCAAAAGAGTGAACTGGGGACACGTGTTTGTACAGTATTATCCGTAGGTGTTTCTTCTTTTTTCTGGGTATTTTTAATTTATACTCAAGTGTTGAGTTTTCTAGGTTGTATTGGGGACTCGTTGATTCGATCGGATAATTTAACTTCGTTTAAGTTTTTTCCGAATAATTTTAGAACGTGTTAAAAAGTTCGAATGGATATCAATAACTCGCTTTTTCCCCTGTCGGAAAATATTTCAAAAGTTGGATTTTTTCTCGAGTTTGAAACTTCCGGAAAATCATGCAAGTAACGCGGTAGACTCTCTAGAAAAACACAAATCTTAACTCGATTATGTGACCGTCTGAACCGCCTCTGAACCTTAGGGTTTGGGGCAGTACGGCGTTGCCACATGTGAGGCGTTGGCTTGACCCTTCTACGGCTGAACCATTGGTACTGTGGCAAGTGATGGATATTTTTTGAACTCCGCTCAAGTGTTGAGTTATTTGGGAAAACTTGGGTGTTTGATTATTCGATCTGAAAGTTTAACAATGTCTATTTATCTGGAATGTGATACAATATTTGGAATCCATAAGTAGTTATGAGATAACTAATTTGAATATTATAATTCTAGCAGTTTAGTCTCATTTGATCGGTTGCCACGTGATTTTGATGTGATCAAAAGTCCGTCGCAATCACGTAGCGTACACGGATACTCACCGGGTAAACTTAATAGACAGCCACGCCTCATGGCCCCGACCGAGTGACTGTAGGAGAACCCCGTCGCCAAAAGCATCCGTTCGGGTGCTCGAGGCAGCGGTGTTCCGCCTTAGTGCACTTCGTCGACGGCATCCGGGGGTGCGGCCGTCTACTAAAGTTTGCGACGAGTATTCGATCAGGATGTCGAGAATCTTGTTGAATTGCCCGACTTGATATTGAAAAGAGTTTTCGCTATAGAGACTAAAATGCAGGGTTTATAATTGTTAGGCATGCGATGTCTAAGGAATTCATTTGGTTAGGCATGAGATGTCTAAGGAGGTCGCGGATTCCAACTGTTGTAGTTTTACACTTTCTTTTCTGCGACCGTAAGTGTAATATGTGGTGTATCGCCGGTTTCGTTGATATACATCAACGACAACTGGGATACGCATATTTACTTACGTTGATGATATGTGATATTATGTGTTGCTGTTATATATTATATTGGATCGTCGCGTTCTGAATAGCCGGGGGTTTTATGTGAGATGGGAGTTTTTCTTTTTCATTCATGTAAAATTCATTTGTATGTAATATTCTTTTATTGGATCACTTCCGGGCTGAGGATGATGTCACCATTGTATATTATTTACTTTTCCGCATTAGGTAGACCCAAGACGGGGAGCACAAGCAACCGGGTTCTAGGGTCCAGTGGAAGACCATCTCGAGGAGTCGAGACCGGGTCTCCTAACCCTAGAATTGGCAGTGTTGCTTGCCGCTCTCGTAGGGGTCTAGGGATGTGGGTTTGGCTATTCATCGCGACCGTGGAATCCGTGTTTTATACAGGCTCGTATTAAGAACACGGACCTCCTAGTATAGCCAATATTTCATATGTTATCTTCTGCTGCAATGTTCTGTGATGAGATCATATTACTGCCTGAGACGAATGTTTATATTATATATATGAGATATATGTTATATTGCAGATTTCGTTTCAAATGTGATGCTTGTGAAGCATAATAAAATGGGACTTCATTAATGAGATTAATGAAACTAAAAGAAACCTAAAGATGTTGTAGAAACTTGTTTAAAAACTAGTAGCTCTAGTTATTGCTTTGCATAGCGGTGTTCCTTGTAGAACATCCAGCACCTTATTCGATAAGGAAAGAGCCGAGATCGCTTCACCGGGAGTGACCTCTTTAGCAATAACTGGCAGATGCCGCATACACGGTTTGTCTTTTGATTTCTTCTATAGTTTTTGCTTTATATAGTGATATTTGTGAAATATCCTGCACCTTATTCGATGAGGAAAGAGCCGACGATCCCTTCACCGGGAGTGACCTCTTTAGCGAAACTAGAAAAACCTAAAAAACACTCCATTTAAAATCACTCGATTCTACAATGATATAAAGTTCATTACACAAAGGGTTTTCTTAAAAACCTGTCGTAGCCTTCCGTCATTTCAGATAAGTAGTTTTTAGTATTCATGCTGCGTTTGTTGACTTAGTCAAGGCGTAGTGTGCGGTAGCTGATTAGTGCTTATCTGCAAAGCATATGATGCGATTGGATTAGGGTAGTCATGCGGCCTTGTTGACTCAGTCAAGAGTCGTGCGGGTGGGTTTAATTCAATCGGGAAATGACGGGTTGAACTTTACTTGCGGTCTATGGTTTGTTGACTTAGTCAATATCATAGATCGCTTGGGGCAAAATATTATTGGGAATTTCAAGTGTTGAAATTTGCAATAAGATTGCATACCTTCTATGAGATAGTTGGATCTCGATACCCGCTGCGAGTAAGACTTACTCCTGGGATAGGTTTACACATTACAATTAGCCGATCAAGTAGGTGTCTAGAAAGGTGTCAACGGGGTTACGCCCCTGGGAAAATGAGGTTTACTTTAATTAGGTCCGTGCGAAAGCACGGGAAACCTCCCTCAAAGTACCGGCACTGGCCTGGCTGAAAGATTGGCGAACTTATAGAGTATAATTAATCCCGGCTAGTTTTTCCTTTTAGGGTTTGAAGGAAGATTTGACTAAAACAGTGGGAGCCATCTTGATTAGATAAATTGATAACCAATCTAATCTTGTAAAAGCGCACGCTGAGCGTTTTCTTCTCTCTCTCTCCTGGTTGCGACTATGTCACGCCTTAATCAAGATAATAATACGGATGTATTGACCGAACCCGCTTGTTATACTGCGCTAGGGAACGTTGGTCCCACTCCAAGTTATAATTGTTATAAGACAGAGCAGGAAATAGGGGATTACCAGAATTCCCGTGCCGCCCAAACGAAGAAAGTGCATGTTGATGCATCATCTTCGGGTGTGTTCATTACACAGAATTGTTTCTCAAAATATCCTTTACGTCCTGGGTATTTGATACCGGATCAGGATCCCACATATGTAATTTGTTACATGGGCTACAGATAGGTAGAGAACTGAGAACGGGTGATAAATTTCATGAGATAGAAACGGTGCAAATGTTGCAGCCAAGTCTGTTGGTAGTTATCACCCTGTATTACCAGAATACATTGATTCTGAATGAATGTTATTAGATACCGAATCTGATATACAACATCATATCAGTCTCTTTATTAGTAAAGAAGGATATAATTTTGTATTGTTGGATAATGTTTTGAACATTTTCTAAGAGTTGATCGGTTCAGGCACGTTATCTAAAAGCATAGACGTTCTAAATCAAACCACAGATCTTAACGTACAGAACACACACAAGAGTAAGAGTTTAGAAATGAACGAATCCTTCTTGAGGCATTGTAGACTAGGTCATATCAATGCGACCCGACTAACTGAAGTTACATATAGATGCATATTTAAATTAGTTTGAATTTACATCTTGTGAAACTTGCCGGTCATGTCACAGAGATAAGATGACCATAGCTCCGTTTATTAGAAACAGAGAAAGAGTTAGTGAACTTTTGGGATTGATACATGCTGATGTATGAAGGTCCCCTGTCTACACATGCCAGGACCGGTTCTTTGTACTTCATTACATTCACTGATGATCTCTCAAGATTCAGACATATGTTCCTGTTGAAACACAAGTCCGAAACTTTTGAGATAATCACAGAATGTAAGTTATAAGTAGAGAACCAAAAACCGGGTAAAAGTATTATGTTCTTTGATGAGATCAAAGAGGAGAATACTTGAGCAACGGAATTCATGGACTATTCTAAAGGAGAATGAGATTCTCTCTTAGCATACTCCTCCGTATACACCACAACACCTCGGTGTATCGGGGCGGAGCAATCACACCCTATGTGATATGGTGCGCTCTATGATGAGTACTACTAAGTTTCCTATTTTCTTTTGGTGTTATGCACTTGAGAAGTTGCATACCTATTGAATAGGGTTCAAATCAAATCAGTTGCCTACCACTTCATATGTGATATGGAATGGGAAGAGCCCATATCTTAAGTATGTTAAGATTTGGGGTTGTCCCATCTATGCCTAAAAGCAAAATCCGGACAAGCTCGAGACAAAGTCAGTTCTGTGGAAGTTTGTTGGATATCCCAAGCATTTGCAAGGGAATATCTTCTACCAAACCGAGAAAGAAAAGATGTTCTGTTTCTTAACATGCCACCTTTATGAAAGGGAATTTCTTGTGAAGAAATTATTGGTCATGAGGTAGAACTGGAAAGAGTTCCAGCTATACAAATTGCAGCTGATGATTTGGTAAACCCGAAGGATTCAATAGTTTCCAACGAACCTCATCCTCTCCACCGATCTAGTAGGGTTCCTCATCCACCTGAGAGATAATTCGGTTTTCTCTATGACAGTGGGAGCGAGGATTGCATCATGAGATGATGACCCAACTAGTTTCGAGCAGGCCATCAGGAGTGGGACTCTGTAAGAATGGCTGGATGCATAGCGATCTGAGATGGAATCCTTATACACCAACAGAGTATGGACTTTGGTTGCTTTATCTGAAGGGTTAAATCCCCATCAGGAGCAAGTATATCTTGAGAAGATTACTTGGTGCACATGGAAAAGTTGAGACTTTCAAAGCTATGCTTAAGTCTGTCCAGATCCTTCTTGCCACGGCTACATACCATGACTACGATATCTGGCGGTTGGGTGTCATGACTGCTTTTTTAAATAATGATTTCGAAGATAGCGTCTATAAGTATAGAGCCAGAGGGCTTCGTAGATAGTGAGAGCAGCCGAAACGTGAGCAAGATGTTTTATGTGATAAAGCAGGCATCGCGGAGTTGGAACATCTGTTTTGATGTGGTAGTCAAAGAGTTTGACTTCATCAAAATGGTAGATGAACCTTGTATATACAAAAAGGTAGTAGAGAGTATGGTGGTGATACTCGTAGAGTACGTGGATGACATACTCTTGATAGGAAAGGAATTTCCTATGCTACGCTCGGTCAATCTCCTTTTATCACAATGATTCTCCATATAGGATCAAGATAATACCTCCTAAATCCTAGATTTTATATCTATGAGATAGATCTAAATGGATGTTAGGATTCTCACTAGTTATAGTGAGATGGTATCAATCGATCCTGGAGAGAATCACTGGAAAAGTTCCAGGGTGATAAGAACGACTGAATGTCAGTCGCAGGCATTGTATTTACCCTCAGTGGAGGGACGGTATGTTGGAAGAGTTCCAGGCTAGATACCGTGACATACTAGACGATTAAAGGCAAGATACATCGTTACCAAGGATGCTACCAAAGAGGCAGTCTGGATATATATATAAGTTCATGAGATGAACTCTGTTCCTACCATTGTGTGACAATGGAGTTGTGGCTTATGCCAAGGAACCCCCGTCCCATCAGAATTCCAGATATAATTCTTAGGCAGTATCACCTGATCATGGAGATGGTTGATCTCCAGGGAGATCGAGGTTAGGAGAGTAGACACAGAGAGACCTGATCATGGAGATGGTTTATCTCTAGGGAGATCGAGGTTAGGAGAGTAGACACAGAGGACAATAGCGCGGATCCACTCACAAAGACCTTTTTCCCAATAGAGACTTTTATGGGATGGTTGAGTATGAGATACTTCAACCACAGCTAATTGTTGGGTATGTGATACCACAACAGATGGCCCTAGTGCAAGTGGGAGATTGTTAGTTATATGTATGCCCTAGAGGCCATTACTGTACATACGATGTATATTGTAATGGATGCTTGGACATATATAGGGAGGACTATCTTGCTCGACATGATAGTATGCTATCTGGTTGTACTTTATCTTAACATGTACTCTGATTGTCTCTATGTTACATGTTGAAAAAGTCCTTAGGATATGTACTCGACTACTGGGACTATAATGAGATCATACTAGTGGGGCCACGGTAGTCGATGAGTACATCTTATAACTGTTCCTAGTCGAGGGTGTATCGAAACAGGGCATCGATACACTAGAGTAGACTACCGTATACGCATCTTGACCCATATAATGGGTGACGGATGATCCCATATCCATCGGTGTTCGACATCAAGGATGGTGTACGGGTTCTCAGTAGAGACTGGGTTCACTGGATGGACTCGCCGAGAACTCCCAGATGGTATTATACCTCACGTCAGATGGCAGTTCTCCGGTGACACTGGTACAGGTTAGTTTATAGACCCGAGATCGTCATAGAGTCTTGTGTGATTCCCACTGTGCTTTGATTTCCATCATACCACGTCCAAGAGGGCGTGCAAAAAGGTGGCTTTTGGGTACAGTCCCGAATCACATGGAGGCAATGAGCGATAGGAGGGGATTCGTCTCTCCCGGTATAGGGAGTTGATGTCGTGCTGTGTTCGATTGGCTATAACTGGAAATCCCTGGCCAGGGTTGCTGAGATTTACCGGTAAGTGATATCAGTAGTTTCTCGAACTGTTATAGACCTCATATCGACACGACTTATCAAGCTACTGGGGTCTGACGTTTACCACCTCTAGGCGAGATATGGGACATATCAGACGAAGAGACCGGACTGTACGGGAGTGTTATTGATTGGATTTGCAGGAGTATGTACGGGCTTGCTTGTTGATCTTCTGATTGCTCAATACCTGGGTGGCTGTTACGTTTAGCTGACCGCTTGCAGCTTGTGGGTGTTTGATATGATCATCGCCTACTGCCCGCGTATTGACGATTCTTTAGAGTCCTACACAGAGGTTTCTTGGCTCAGGAAAAACGGAGTAGGAGAACATATGTGATATGTGCAAGACCGAGAACAATACGTGTATGTGATATCGTATTAGATTCTCACGATATGAGATATCGGCCGGGTATATGTGATATAGCCGGGTCATCGGATCAAGTGTTGATTCAATGAACTGATACAGATTATATTAGTCGGTTATTTGTGAAATAGCCGGATTATCGGATCAAGTGTTGATTCGATAATTTAATGTATAATTATATATATAATATTTTAAATTAAATTAACTAATATAAGCTCACTAAAAGATTCTTTTTCTCACTCGGGTAATACATTGATATATATGTGATATATGTTAATTGTATTATTTTATTTTGTTACAATAAATATTGTATATATGATATATAATATTGTAACATGTTAGGGTTATTAATTCAACATGTTTTGTGGAGAATAAATATGGTTAGGGTTTGGATTAGGGTTAAGCTTTCATGAAGCTTTCAAGAAGCTTCTTGAAGCTTTGACTTTGACTTGGATATTTTGTGATATTTTGTGATATTCGCTTAACCCAACCCAACTCTTTAACCCTAGTTATGTCTCTACAATGGTTAGCCTTCTCATTATCTACCATGGTTGCATTTCTAACCTCATACTAGAGTTTCATTATTCATCACAAAAGGATTCTTCTTCTTCTTCCTTGAGTTCTTGATGGAAAAGCTTACTAGCTTTTTCATTAGTGATGAAAATGAGTGAGTTAATGAAAATAAATGAGAGCTAAAATCCTACTTCATCATCCTAATCTATCCTAGCCATTTAGATTAGGGTGTTCACTTCATTTAGTGAGTGAGAGCTTGTGTTAATGAAACTTCAAGGTAGATCATCTTTGTTATCAAAGATCGGAAGCAAGCTTGCATCTTTCTCTTCGTGGAGCCTCTCGAGAGTCCGGAACTTGATGATCGCAGCGAAGGGACCACAACATGGAGCTTATGAAGTGAAGGACCGGACTACAAAGGTTGTAATCCCAAACTCTTAGATGTTAAAGTGTTTAACATATTTTTGTTTCGCCTAATCTCTTGTTTAAAGATCTTGTTAAGGGTTGTTCGGCACGTCTAAATTTTAAATCGGGCATGGTTGATGCCTTATAGACCCTTGTGACAGTGCCTAGTAACCCTACAGCATGGGGCAAGGGTAGTTCACGGCTCTTTTGCTCGCACCAATTGAGTTAAGCAGAACCGTGCACATGTCGAATCTAGGGTTCCTTGTCATAAGTGTGTGCACGATATGCAGTGAGGGTGTGAAAAATGTGGTGTTATGGTAACTCCCAAAAATATTGTTTTGTGCCCACCGGCACATAGTTAAAACATTAGTGAAAAGGGTTCTCGCTTGTATTCCTTTCCGCGGTTCCCTTGAGCAATCATTACCCATTAAGGGCATGTAATCCTCAAACTGAAGTGGTTGATCATTAATAGGTATCCTAGGGATTAAAGTGACTTCATGTATGAAGTCTCTATCAATTATTATCTCCTTATCATCCCACAGTAATTTGATAAAGCCATATTGGGCAAGACAGCCGTCTTCCATGCACTCGTAAAAACGAGTGACTAGATTTGGAAGGGCGTAAGCGTTTCGGTGATTATATATCAAAAAATTCCAGCCCCTACGTGCGATTTCATTAGCAAAGTAACTCCCATATATCGTGTGTGAAAAGATCTGTGAGAAATCACGTTCTAACTGCATACTCGGTGCCATCACAGATAATCTACAGATCTAGAAAATTAAACAGAGAGGAGTTTTTAGAGATCGAACCTCCCCTGAAAAAATCAGGGGGTGAAGACATGGAGGCACGGCGGAAGCGCGGTCGGAAGCGGCTTCTTGCGGCGGAAGGGCGGCGGCGCAGAGGGAACTCGCTTGAAAAATTGAGGCGGCGGCTAGGGTTTCTGAGAGGAACTTTAGGGTTTGGTAAAAAAAATCAGAGAGGGTCGGGTTCTATATATAGGGGGAGAGTGTTTGGTTATTCGTAAATAAACCCCTCTAAAGAGGAAATTATTTGCAAATAAAAAATTTATTTATTTTTTTTTTAAATCTGGAAATTTACAAAAATACCCAAATTTTTTTTATTTTTAAACTTTTATTTTTTATGTTATTTTGCATTTATATAATTACAAATGATACATACCCCCAAACTTTTTTGAAGCAATGTTTTGGCTAGATGATCGAAAATTTGGGGGTAGATGGAGGAAGATCAGTCAGTGTAAATCGGCTCCTGCAAAAACAGGAGCTCTTCTGACGGGTCCGCAGTGAGGAACGGTTTAAGTCGATGCCCGTTTACTTTAAACAGTGTACCATCCTCCGGGTTTTCTAGATCTACCGCACCGTGCGGATATACGGTGCGTACCAAAAATGACCCTTTCCATCGAGATTTGAGCTTGCCGGGATGGAAATGTAACCGAGTATCGTAAAGCAAAACCTGTTGACCAGGTTTGAAAGTCTTGCGCATAAGGTGTTTGTCATGGAACACCTTCGTTCAGTTTTTAACAATTACCGCGTTCTCATAGGCCTCATCCCGCAGCTCATCTAATTCATTCAATTGCAGCTTTCTATTGTTGCCCGCTTCTCCCAAGGATAAGTTCAACTCTTTAATCGCCCAAAATACCTTGTGCTCTATTTCAACTGGAAGGTGGCAAGCCTTCCCATAAACAAGCCTGTATAGAGACATGCCAATATCGGTCTTATAGGCAGTATGGAATGCCCACAGTGCATCAATCAGTTTTGATGACTAATCTTTACGGTTTTTGGAAACCGTTTTCTCCAATATTTGTTTAATCCGCCGATTCGAAATTTCGGCTTGCCCACAAGTTTAAGGATGATATGGTGTTGACAATTTGTGAGTAATGGAGTATTTGTGCATTAAGGACTCAAAAGTCCTATTACAGAAGTGAGATCCATTATCACTGATGATCGCGCGAGGATGCCCAAACCGAGAAAAAAAGTTTTCTTTGAGAAATCTAACGACAATCTTATTGTCATTAGTTCGGCTGGGCACAGCCTCGACCCATTTTGAAACATAGTCAACAGAAAGTAGAATGTACATGTTCCCAAAAGAATTCGAAAATGGTCCCATGAAGTCTATTCCCCAAACATCAAAAATTTCAACAACCAAAATTGGTTGGAGCGACATTTCATTTCTCCGAGATATCCGGCCCAAGTGTTGGCACCGGAAGCATGTCTTGCAGTATTCGTATGCATCTTTAAAAAGTCGTGGCCAGTAGAAGCCACACTGCAAGATTTTTTCTGCCGTCTTCTTAGGGCCAAAATGCCCGCTACACGCTTGATCGTGGCAAAATGACAGCACGCTCTTAAACTCGCTGTCGGGGACACACCGACGAATGATTTGGTCGGAACAGTATTTAAAGTGATACGGTTCATCCCAGTAGAAATGTTTTACTTATGACAGGAATCGGAGTTTGTCCTGATTCGACCAGTCGTTTGGTATCAGTCCGGTAGCCAAATAATTTACGATATTAGCGAACCAAGGTTCGCTTGACACGGTTAAGAGCTGCTCATCGGGAAAACATCTTTAATAGGAATTTTGAGTGTAGGCGAAGAAGGAAGTCGTGAAAGATGATCGGCGACTACGTTTTCACATCCTCTCTTATCTCTTATGAAAAGGTCAAACTCTTATAGTAAGAGGATCCAATGTATTAGCCGAGATTTAGCATCCTTCTTCGTGAAAAGATGGCGAAGAGCTGAGTGGTCTGTGTAAACAATGACTGGAGAGCCGATTTAATAGGGCCTGAATTTTTCTAGTGCAAACACAAAGGCTATGAATTCTTTTTCGGTTGTTGTGTAATTTAATTGGACCTCATTTAATGTTCGGCTAGCGTAATAAATTACGTGCGGCATCTTATTTATGTGCTGTCCAAGGACAACACCAATGGCAAAATCAGATGTATCGCACATAATTTCAAATGGGTGCGTCCAGTCGGGAGATGAAAGAATGGGCGCAGAAATAAGAGAGTGTTTCAATGACTCGAATGCTTTCATGCTGTTTGAGTCAAAATCAAAAGTTGTGTCCTTGGCCAACAAAAGAGTCAAGGGTCTAGCTATCTTGCTAAAATCCTTGATGAACTGTCTAAAGAAACCGGCATGGCCAAGGAAGGCTCGGATGTATTTGACGCACTTGGGAGGAGGAAGATTGGAAATGACTTCAATCTTAGCTTTATCAACCTCAATGCCGTTTTGTGAGATGATATGTCCTAAGACAATACCCTCTCGTACCATAAAGTGGCACTTCTCCCAATTTAAAGTGAGGTTCTTATCCCTACAGCGGGTAAGAACTGCGTCTAAGTGTAGCAAACACTCATCAAAGGAGTCGCCGAAAATGGAGAAATCATCCATAAAAATCTCCAAAATTTTTTCCACTATGTCTGAAAAGATCCCCATTATACACTGCTGGAAAGTAGCGGGTGCATTGCATAACCCAAAGGGCATGTGACGGTAAGCAAATGTACCGAAAGGACAAGTAAATGTGGTCTTGTCTTGATCCTTTTCGGCGATGGGAACTTGATTATAGCCGGAGTAGCCATCCAAAAAGCAGTAAAATTCATGCCCAGCCAATCGTTCTAGCATTTGGTCAATAAAAGGTAATGGAAAGTGGTCTTTCCATGTAGCGGCATTGAGTTTTCTATAATCGATGCAAACTCGCCATCCAGTTTGGGTGCAAGTAGGTATTAACTCATTCGCCTCATTGGTTATGACCGTTATGCCCGATTTCTTTGGGACAACGTGAATGGGGCTAACCCACTGGCTATCAGAGATAGGGTAAATGATACCACTATCAAGACATTTTACAATCTTCTTTTTAGCAGCCTCCTTCATTTTGGGGTTGAGGCGTCTCTGTGGATCCCTTACTGGCTTGGCATCATCCATCATATGTATATGATGTTCAATTATGAGGGGACTAATCCCCTTGATGTCCGCTATAGTCCAGCCAAAATCTTGCCGGTTATTTTGTAAGACCATTAGAAGGGCCTTCTCTTGCTCGAGAGCTAGAGATGCCGATATGATAATAGGAAGGGTCTCATTCTCACCTAGGTAAGCGTATTTAAGGTGAGACGGAAAAAAGCTTTAGTTCGAGTTTCGGAGGTGAAACAATTGAAGGTAAAATTGGTGAAACTGTCTCGAACTCGAAGGATTCTAACAATGGTTCAAAGCAAGGGTAAGCAACCAAGTCGGATGGTTCAGCTAACTCATCCGAAGAATCAAAGGACTCAAACTCGAGTGGTGAGTCTTCAAAATCGTCCAAAAAAGTGAAACACTCGTAATCGTTATCGGGTGTAAAAGCTGTGTCAGATTCAAGGAGGAACGCACTAGTGGCATCAAAACTGCTGTGATCGAACAGAAATTTTTCGAGCTCACAGTCCTCCTGCGTGATCTCTTGGATCGAGCAAACATTAAGTATACTAGCATTAGGCTCAAAGGGCTGATTCTCCCCAAAAAATATGTTGAGTTCAATTGTCATATTTCCAAAAGATAGGCTCATCAAACCGTTTCGACAATTAATCACCGCATTAGAAGTTGCAAGGAATGGTCGACCGAGTATCACCGGAATTTGACTCCGGGGGTTAGCTACAGGCTGTGTGTCCATAACAATGAAATCAACGGGGAAAATGAAGTCCCCTACTTTGATGAACACATCTTCTAACTCACCCTTAGGATGGGTGATGGATCGGTCGGCCATTTGGAGAGTACAATGATTGGGTTTAAGCTCTCCAACGCCTAATTGTTCATATACTGAATAGGGTAGCAAATTAACACTAGCACCAAGATCTAAAAGTGCGCGATTGATGTTCTTATCCCCAATTATTATTGAAATAGTAGGATAGTCGGGGTCCTTATGTTTTTGGGGTAAAGGTTGGGTAAGAGCATCACATAGAGCACTAGCCACGAAAACTTTCTTGGATACCTGTGACTTCCTCTTCTTGGTGTATAAGTCCTTTAAGATTTTCGCGTAAGAAGGGACTTTTTGGATTGCATCCAAGAGAGATATGTTAATACTAACATGTTTGAATAACTCCACAATCTTATCCATTTGGGGAGTAGGTTTATTGGATCTCAACCTGTTTGAAAATGGGACATTTTGAAAATTTGTTGAGTCCAATATTTATGGAGTAGATTGCTGAGTTGGAACGGATCCCAGTGTTGGTGTTATCGTGGAGTGACATGTAGGTCCGTTTGAATTAGAAGAAGTTGAACCTTGTGAAGAATGAAGAACAGGCTCTGACGAAGAAGATGATGAAGAAGATGAAGAGGAAGAAGATGATGAAGAAGAAGAAGAAGAAGCGGCGGCCGAGGTTTCATCACTAATACCCATATTATTGTGCAACACTCTTCTAGATCTCAATGTGGTCACAGCATTTACATTATGATTTTGTTGTTCATAAGCAACATGTGCATTGTGTGTGTGACCGGGATTTGGCAATGGTTGAGACAGAAGCTTTCCCTTTTCTCGCTCGCTTAACACAGCATTCAGTTGTGCAATTTGGGCCTCAATTGATTTGATGCTCTGATCATGTGAAGCACTATTTTGCACCAAAGACTGAATGGAAGACTCCAACCTTGCTGAGGATTGTGTAGATTGTTTTAAAAACACATCCAAACTTCGTTCTAGCGCGGAAACCTTATCGTTATTCGGCTGAACAAAATTGTTTTGAGGATAAGAGTTGTTGGGTACAAAATTGTTCATTTGGTTTGGGTAAGGTTGGGGTTGGAAAGGTTGCTGATATTGAGTTTGTTGAGGGGCTTGTTGTTGTGGAGGAGGCCTTTGAAAGTTGTTGATGCCTTGGAATTGTTGTTGATTTTGATTCCAAGCAAAATTTGGGTAGCTCCTCCAACCAGGATTGTAAGTTGAAGAGTATAGATCATTTCTTTGTCTTTGCTGAAAGACAGCATTGACTTGATCTTGTCCTTGAACAGGTGGGTTATAAGGACACTCTTCAGTAAGATGGGACGGATCCGAACAACAAGCGCAAACAGTGCGTGGGGGTAAAGCTGGGGCAGGAGAAGGCGATGAGAATTTGCTCTCAATTGCTTCTAGCTTTTTCGTAAGTGCAGCCATTTCGGCCTTCATTGCAATCGACATATCAAGTTGATGTATGCCTGCCCTAGACTGACCTGATGAAGTAGATGAGGTGGTCTTAGTGCTTTCCCACTGAAGTGTTTGTTTAGCAAGATCGTCGAGAAATTTCCAAGCTTCCTCGCTTGATTTTGTAAGAAAGTGACCTTGACAAATGGTTTCCAACAACTGCTTAGTTGCTGGGTTCAGTCCTTCGTATAAAGTTTGGCAAAGTTGCCAATTCTCGATACCGTGGTGAGGACACTGAACAAGGAGGTCCTTAAATCTTTCAAAACACTTCCAAAAAGGTTCGGAAGGAAGCTGGGAAAATTGAATAATTTCGTTGCGAATTCTCGCGGTCTTGTGGTGTGGGTAAAACTTTTTTAGAAAAGTCTTAACAAACTCCTCCCAATTTTTTGTGGAATGTGATGTTGTGCTATATAACCATTTTTCATCTAGGTCACATAATGTGAATGGAATGACACGTAGCCTTATAGCATCATCCGAAAGTTGTGTGGTCTTCATCATTGCGCAAACATTCTGGAATTTGTTAATGAAGATGTAGGCATCTTCGGATTCCAGCCCATGAAATTTGGGCAACATATCTATGAAGTGGGGTTTAATCTCATAGTTATCCCCATTAGCCGGTGGAAGTGAAAGACAAGTGGGAAGTGCGGTGCAGATAGGATAGAAAAGATCCTAGAGCACGATTCGTTGGGGCGCTTCAACAGGAGGGCTTGGTGGGTTATTCGCACCTAGTGGAGGTGGAATCAGTCCTGCAGGTAAGGGGTTGTTAGAATTGAATCCCGACATCTCCTTAGAAGACGATGAATATGAAGATGAACGTAAAGAAGTGAAAGGAATTTCGACTTCGGAGTCGAAAGCGTCGTCAGTCGGCACTAACGAGACACTGACTAAACGGGCGCTAGTGTCCCTAGTTCAACTGGACATACACTAAAGAGGGGTAGTGTAGTCAAAAGGTAAAAACAGAAGTGGGGGTAAGAAAACGTCAATGAAAGAAATTGGGGTGTAGTGGATTTCTAGCGACAAAATTGGCAAGTTTTTTTTGTAAAATTTTTCTGTTTTGTGTGTTTTTTTAAGGAATTTTTGCAAAAGATTTTTATAAGAAGCTTAGACACACGTTCAAGCAATCACAATATGCACAATCAAGCCTAGATTTAGGGTCTCCTAGGTCAACTAGACTGCTCCTAACTGTTCCAAAGGGTAAGTTGTGAGATCCTCAAATCGCCTCTTCACCGCCAATTACGGCCAAGTAAGCACAAGTAAAGAAAGGAGGGATCCGCTCACGAATCACCGTGAGACGGGCCTTTTAAAAATTACCTTTCCCACTTGTCTAGCCCAGGCACCACAAAGTCTGGTTTAGATAAACGACCGATGCCTACAACTATTTCTTTGTCCTAGTGAGCACTACAGTCCTTATAGGCTGAGTCTAATCTTTTTTAATTAACTCGAAGGTTAATGCAAAATGCTTTTTATGATTTTTGGGGTCCTAGGAAGGGTAATGAAATCTCCACCCAATCTGGATTGGTGTTAAAACCCCTTAAAAGTCAGTTTTAAAAATGCAAAGCAGTAAACACACAAAACACTTGCCAAATTTTTTTCTTTTATTGCGGCGCAAAGAATCCTGCACAAGATCAAGTTATTGGAGAAGGGAGAGAAGTTTTTGTGCAAAGAACCCTGCAGGAAAATTTTTCAGAGGAGATCAGGGGGTTACAGAGGAGAAAAGAATGCTTACAGAGAAGTTTCCGCGTGCTGACGTCAGCAAGGAGCCGCGTTTCAGCCGCCTAACCCTGCCTTTGACCGTGGTTCCACGGTTGACTCGTTGACTCAGGCCTCCAAATTTCTTCTGTTTCTCTGTTGTGGTTCTCCTCTCTTTGTTCAGATCTGCTGTTAGCTGTTTTGCTCACTGGATTTTTCCAGATCTGAATCTGTTCGCCTGCACAATTCACACGAAAACCATTCAAAAAATAACAAGATGATAATTTTTTTATATTTTTATATTTTTCAGTTTTTATGATTTTTCAATTTTTTTTAATTAACCTAAAATTACAAAAAGAAAATAACTACGTCATCCCCGGCAACGGCGCCATTTGATTGTTAGGTAGTTTTAGTGCTTACGCTATTTGTGATCAAAGAATTAACCGCAATCAAGAACGGTGTCGCTTGGTAGCTAGCCGGTTGAATACGGGTCGGTCCACAGGGATTTTGTGTATTTTCTAGTTATTCTAACGAGTAAATTCCTATTGCGGAAGGGTTGATTTTCAATAAAAACTAAAGTTGAGTTTGAATAGGATTAAAACCTTGCTAGGGTTAGGATTAGGTTAGTTTGGAAAGTCAATTATTCTCACCGCTTTCTTTGCCCTAATTAAGAACTTTTAGGTGTTAAGGTAATAGTTAACAAAGGGGATTAGCACGATCGGGAAGAAACTAGGTTTCTTTCCTTTGGTCCTTGTCCGTCCTTTCTTAACTCTTAGTCCTAACCTCTATGGAAATCATACACAACCGGTCTTTAACTATAGTATCACCGCTACCTCATAGGATAGGGTGCCGTAGTGAGCGGTGTGTGTGTATGCATAGAGTTCTATTTTAAAATGTTGAACGGGCAAGAAAGGGGTGAGAGATTTTCATCTCTCAAATCTTCCCCAAACCTAACCCTAACAAGTGAGGAACTACTCACTCATTAGGGAATTGATAAACGAGTTCATTTTTGTTTATTTTTAATAACCTAATTAACTAGCGGAAAATAATTACGGCAGATAAAAAATTTGCAGATAAATAACTAGGGCAGAAAAGAAATTAAAATAACTAAGGCAAGATAAAGAAAAACTTACTTTTTATTGATGCACTCTTTGAACATTTACAGGGAATGAAAATTCTAAACTAGGAATTAAAAAGAGGCATGCTCCAAAAAGAGCTGTAGGGTTCCTATTTATAGAGAATAGAAACCCTAGAGTTTACATCTGATCCATATCTAGAATTACAAAAATACACTAAGAAAACCAGGTCAACGCACTGACTCCACCGACACGCACCGACATGCACCGTCACGTGCACAGCATGGCCGCGGATCCGCGGCCATAAGCATGGTTTGGCCGCGGTTCCGCGGCCATATAGTGGAATCTCTTTCTCATTTTTCTAGGGCTGCTTCATGTTGCATTTAGCTTCTGGTTTCTTCACTTGGTTTCTCAGAATGTCTTCTAGTTTCTTCCAGATTTCCACAGTGCAGAATGTTGTGGACTTTTACCGTTCGCTTCGTGTTGAAGTCTTGAATCTTGCGCTGCCTTTGTACTTTTTGAAATTGTTCATTGATCTTCGTTTGTCCCTTAAACTGTAGGCGGCATTATAAGGATTCTTCTATTTGTTGGTCGTAGTCTCACTTTTGTAGCGTCTTTTCACCATTTTCACTGTATTGTTCCGAGAACCTGTAACCTGCAACTATTTACCAGACATGGATCAAAAGCACCTATTTATTTGTAAAATGATTAAGAATGGGGAATATAATAATGCAGAATTATGATATGAACATCACCCACAAGCCATCAGTGGTACTAGCAGAATGTAACGGCTACCCGGTTATTGAGCGATCAGAAGATCAACAAGAAAGCTTGTCCATACTCTTGTGAATCCAACAACAATACTACCGTACAGTCCGGTCTCTTCGTCTGATATGTCGCATATCGAGTCTAGGGATGGTAAACGTTAGACCCTAATAACTTGATAAATCGTGCCGATGTGAGGCTCATAACAGGTTGAGAAACTACTGATAACACTTACCAGTAAATCTCCATATCAGCCCTGGCCAGGGACTTCTTATTATGGCCAATGGAGTACAGCGCAATATCAACCCCCAATACCGGGAGAGAAGGATTTCCTCTTATCGCTTATTGCCTCCATGTGACTCGGGACTGTACCCAAAAACCACTGTTTTGCATGCTCTTTTGAATGTGGTAAGGTGAAAATCAAAGTACAGTAGGAATCACACAAGACTATATGACGATCTCGGGTCTACAGACTAACCTGTACTAGTGTCATAAGAGAACTGCTATCTGACGTTAGGTATAATACCATCTAGGAGTTCTCGGTGAGTCCTGTTCAGTGTACCCAGTCTCCACCGAGCACCTGTATTCCATCTTTGATGTAAAACTCCAATTGATATGGGATCATCCATCGCCCATCAAATGGGTCAAGAAGCGTATACGCTAGTATACTCTGGAATATCGATTCCCCGTCTCGATACACCCTCGACTAGAAATAATTAAAGGATGGACTTATGGACTACCCTGGCCCCACTAGTATGATCTCCATCATAGTCCTGGTAGTCAAGTCCACATCCTAAGAGCTTTATCAACATGTAACAGAGAGACAATACAAGTATACATGTTAAGATAAAGTGTAAGCAGATAGCATACTATCATGTCGAGCTAGAAAGTCCTCCCTATATATGTCCAAGCATCCACTATATTATACAATCATGTACAATAATGGCCTCTAGGGCATACATACAACTAACAATCTTCCACTTGCACTAAGGCCAGTTGTTGTAGTATTTCATACCCAACATCCCTTAAACTCTTTCTAGGGAAAGGCCTTCGTGAGTGGATCCGCCGTGTTATTCTTCCTGTCTACTCTCCTGAGCTCGATCTTCCGAAGATCCACCATCTCCCTGATCAGGTGATACTGCCTAAGAATATGTCTAGATCACTGATGGGACCGGTGTTCCTAGGCCAAAGCCACAGCTCCCCACAATGGTAGGAACCAAGTTCATCTCATGAACATCTATATCCAGACAACCTCTTTGGTAGTATCATTGGTAGTGATGTATTCAGCCTTTATCATCGAGTCTACTACTACTGTATCTAGCTTGGAACACTTCTGACATACCGTCCCTCCACTGAGGGTAAAGTCAAAACCCGCAACTGTCTTACAGTCGACCTTATCACTCTGGAAGCTCGAATCGGTAAAGGACTCAACATGGAGTTCACCATTACCAAACACCAAGAACATTTCTTTAGTCTTTCTCAAGTATTTAAGAATATTCTTCACAGCTATCCAGTGTTTCTCCTCAGGATCTGATTGACACCTACTCAATACACCTAGTGAGTATGATACATCCTCTTAGATCTATCCCTATAGATCTTAATCACTAGATGTAGGAGACATCACCCAGATCCTTCATGGAGAAACATTATGATAAGAAGAGCTTGACTGAGTGTGGCACAGGAACACCATTTCCTATCAAGAGTATGTCATCCACGTATAATACGAGGAAGAAAACCTTACTCTCTAAAACCTTCTTATATATACAAGGTTCATCTACCATTTTGTTGAAGTCAAACTCTTTGACTGCCACATCAAAACAGATGTTCTAACTCCGTGATTCCTGCTTTAATCCGTAAATTGATTTAAGCAAGTTGCACACCTTTCCGCTGCTCTCACTGTCTACGAAACCCTCTGGCATTGTCATGTACACGCTCTCTTCTAAATCACCATTTAGAAAAGCGATCTTGATGTCGATCTGCCAGATTTCGTAGTCATAGCAATGTCAAGTAGGATCTGGATGGACTTAAGCATAGCCATTGGAGAAAAAGTTTCATCAAAATCCACACCTAGTCATTAACGAAAACCTTGTGCTACAAGTCTAGCTTTTGAAAGTCTCAAATTTTCCATCTACACCAAGAATCTTCTCAAGATCCACTTGCTCCCGATGGAATTTACCCCTTCAGGTGCAACCACCAAAGTCTATACTTTGTTGGTGTACATGGATTCCATCTCAGATCATATAGCATCCAGCCATTTCACAGAGTCCCCACTCGTGATGGCCTGCTCGAAACTAGTTGGGTCATCATCTTCCTTGATGCAATCCTCGCTCCCGCTGTTATTGAGAAAACCATAGTATCTCTTAGGCGGATGAGGAACCATACTAGATCTGTAGAGTGGCTGAGGCTCGTTGGAGACTATGGAATCCTCCGGTTCTACCAAATCATCATCTGTTAGTTTGTCTAACTGGAACTTCTCCCAGTTCTACCTCATGACCACTAATTTCTTCCATAAGTAATTCTTTTCTTTAAAAGGTGGCATCCCGAGAAACAAAACACCTTTCGCTCCTCAGTGTGGTAGAAGATATACCTTCGCAAATGTTTGGGATATGCAACAAACTTACACAGTACCGACCTTGCCTCGAGCTTATCCAGATTTTACTTTTTAACATAGGCCGGACAACCCCATATCTTAACACGTTTAAGAGATGGTCTCTTCCCATTCCATATCTCATATAGAGTGGTAGGCACTGATTTGGATAGAACTCTATTCAATAGGTATGCGGCTTCTCAAGCGCATAACTCCAAAAGGAAATAGGTAACTCAGCAGTACTCATCATAGAGCGCACCATATCTAATAGGGTGCGATTCCTCCGCCCCGATACACCATTGTACTGTAGTGTATTTGGAGGAGCAAACTGAGAAAGAATCCCATTCTCTTTTAAATAATCCAGGAACTCCGTGCTTAAGTATTTTCCTCCCCGATTAGATCGAAGGATTTTAATACTTTTACCCGTTTGGTTCTCCACTTCGTACTTATATTCCTTGAATATCTTAAAAAGCTTCAGACTTGTGTTTCAACAGGAACACAGGTCCGAATCTTGAGAGATCATCGATGAATGTAATGAAGTACGAAAAACCAACCCTGGCATGTGTAGACATAGGGCCTCATACATCACTATGTATCATTTCCAAGAGTTAGTAGCTCTTTCTCCGTGTCCAGTAAACAGAGTTTTCGTCATTTTACCTTTGAGACATGACTGGCAAGTTTAATATGATGTAAATTCAAACTAATTTAAATATCCATTTTTATGCAACTTAGCTAGTCGTGTCACATTGATATGACCTAGTCTACAATACCACAAGAAAGATTCGTTCATTTCTGAACTTTTCCTCTTGTGTGTGTTCTGTATGTTGAGAACTGTAGTTTGATTTAGAATGTATATGCCATTATATAACGTGTCTGATCCAATAAACTTTTGATTCAGGAAAATTTTCATAACATTATCCTGTAATAAAATATTATATCCTTCTTTACATAATAAAGAAAATGATATAATATTGCATATCAAGTTCAGTATGTAATAACATTCGTTCAGAATCAATTTACTATCAGTTGGTAATGCAAGGTGATATTCACCAACTGCTTTGGCTGCAACGTTTGCACCATTCACTACCTTAGAGAATGATCACCTTTTCCCAATTTTCTACCTTTCTTTAGCCCATATAACATATTACATATATGGGATCCTGAATCGGTATCTAATACCCAGGACGTTGAGTGTACTGAGAAACAGTTCTCGGTAATGAATACACCCGAAGAAGATGCATCAACATGCACTTTCCTCATTTGGGTCGCATGGGAATCCATATATTCCCCTATTTTCTGCTCGGACTTATAACAATTATAAGATAGAGCGGATCCAACGTTCCCCGGCTCAGTATAATAAACGGGTTCAGTGACATGGTCGCTATCTAGAGAGAGAGAGAGAGAAGAAAACACTCTTCGTATGCTCTTGCAAAATTAGATTGGTTATTATTTTATCTAATCAGGATGGCTCTCACTGTTTTTATCAAATCTTCCTTCAAACCCTAAAAGGTAAGACTAGCCGGGATTAATTATACACTACAAGTTCGCCAATCTTTCGGCCAGGCCAGTATTGGTACTTTGAAGGAGGTTCCCTGTGCTTTCGCACAGACCTAATTAAAATAAACCTCGTTTTCCCAGAGGCTTAACCCCATTGACACCTTTCTAGTGACCTACTTGATCGACTAATTATAATGTGCAAAACTCTTCCAGGAGTAACTTTTACTTACAGTGGGTATCGGGATCCAACTATCTCATAGAAGGTATACAATCTCATTGAAAATTTCAACACTTGAAATTCCCAATAATATTTTGCCCCTAGCGTCCTATGACCTTGACGCATGCCAACAAACCATAGTCCGCTAGTCAAGTTCAACCCGTACATTTCGTGACTGAATTAAACCCACCCGCACGACCCTTGACGCAGGCCAACAAAGTCGCACGACTACCCTAATCCAATCGCATCATATGCAGCAGATAAGCACTAAATATCTACCGCACACTATGCCTTGACGCAGGCCAACAAACGTAGCACGAATACTAAGTAGTATTTATCTGAAATGACGGAGGGCTACGATAGGTTTTTAAGAAAACCTTTTGCATAATGAACTTGATATCGTTGTAGAATTAAGTGATTTTGAAAAGGAGTGTTTTTAAGGCTTTTGCTAGTTTCGCTAAAGAGCTCACTCCTAGTGAAGGGATCTCGGCTCTTTCCTCATCGAATGAGGTGCTGGATATTCATCAAGAAATACCACTATGCAAAGCAAGAACTAGAGAAGCAATAAAAAGACAAAACCGAGCGGGTTGTAGAATCTGCTAGCTTTTGCTAAAGAGGTCACTCCCGGTAAAGGGATCTCGGCTCTTTCCTCTTCAAATGAGATGCTGGATATTCATCAAAGAATACCGCTATGCAAAGCAAAAACTAGAGTTACCCTTTTTGAAACAGGATTCTACAACATCTTTAGGTTTCTTTCCTTTTCATTAATCTCATTAATGATGTTCCATCATTTATGCTTCCTAAGCATGACAGATAAAGAAACAAAAATACTTATACAACGTACGCTTATGCCATCCGCATTTGCCACGGGGTCCCGTCATGCACCGTTAGGTTAGATAACTAACGATAGAGCGGGGGCAGGACTAGCGCGGATGCAAAATATAAGCAACGTTTATTATATATCATATATATATAATATAAAGCATTCGTCTCACGCAGTTATATGATCTCATCATAGAACATTGTAGCAGAAGTCAACATATGAAACATTGGATATACTAGGAGGTCCGTGTTTTAAATTAAGCTAGTAAAAAACACAGATTCCACGGTCGTGATGAATAGCTAAACCCATATCCCCAAACCCCTATGAGAGCGGCAAGCAACCCTACCAATTCTAGAGTTAGGAGAGCCAGTCTCGACTCCTCAAGATGGTCTCCCACTGGACTCTAGAATTCGGTCACTTGTGCTCCCCGCCTTGGGTCTATCCTAATGCGGAAAAGTAAATAATATACATCAATGGTGACATCATCCCAACCCGGAAGTGTCCCAATAAAAGAATATTACATACATTTTTACATGAATGAAAATGAAAAATTCTCATCTCACGCAAAAACCCCCGGCTATTCAAACATGACGATCCAATATAACATATCACAACAACACATAACATTACATGTCATCAACGTAAGTAAATATGCGTATCCCAATTGTCGTTGATGTATAGCAACGAAACCGGCGATACACCACATATTACACTTACGGTCGCAGAAAAGAAAACGAAAAAACAATAATTAGAATCCGCAACATACTTAGACATCATAAACCCGGAATATCTCATACACCGCTCATGCCTAATATATAAACCTTACATTTTAGTCTCATATTGAAAACAGCTTTTCAATAACCTAGTCGGGTAATTCAACAAGATTCCTGACTACTTGATCGAATACTCGTCGGAAACATTAGTAGATGGCCGCACCCCCTATGCCATCGACGAAGTGCACTCAGGCGGAACACCGTGGCCGTGAGCACCCAGGGGGATGCTTTTGGCAACGGGGTTCTCTTACAGTCACTTGGTCGGGGTTATGGGGTATGGCTATCTAGTAGTGTTACCCGGCGAATGTTCGCGTACTATACGAGATTGCGACGGAGTTTTGATCCGAATCGAAACTCCGTGGCAATCTATCAGAAGAGACTAAATTGCTAGATTTACAGAACACTAACTAGTTTTCACAAAACTAATTATTGTGGATTCTAAATATTGTATCATATTTCAATATCAAACCCGAAACGATGTTAAAATATGACTACGAAACACTCTGTATTGCCACTACAGAAAGATAATATCATATGCAATCTTGGCAAAAACAAACATAACCTGAAACCCTAAACCAAGAGATCAGAACACCACAAAAATTTTAAGGTTTTTTGCTACAGGAAAAAAGGTGAGGCCGGTTTTTTGACAATATGGCCGGCCAAAAATTTAGTGTTTTGCCTCAAATTTTTCTGGTGTTCTAGATACATCATAACTAGCTTTCTGCACTTAATTAAAAAATTTTTAGAGGACTTAAAAAATTCGATAGAAACTAAGGTTTCAGATTCCAGATTTCGGAGTTGTTTCGATTTCGTAATTCTAACACATCGTATAATTCTCTAGCTTGGCTCTGATACCACTGCTGGGTTCTTTAGCACTCTCACTAGGTTTTATAAGGCATCGGATATTCAATTTAAAAAAATCTAGAGAGCAAACCAACGCAAACCAAGGATCTAACTAGAGAATTAGGGTTTTTAAAACATGTAAACAACTTTACACTAAGTGAAATAGGAATGCAACCTTTGTAGACCGGTCCTTCACTTCTAAAGCTCCATGTAGTAGTCCCTTTGTTACAAGTAGTGGTGTCCCGGACTTTCGCTAGGCTCCACTAGTCGAAAGAAACAAGCTTGCTTAAGGATCTTCGAAGCCGAAAATGATCTACGTCGAAGAATCTCTAACTTAAGCTATCTCTTCACTAATTGAGAATTAGTGAAGCAAATAACATATACTAAATAGCTAGTTTAGTATAGATTGGTGAAGTAGGAATTTTGCTCACTTTAGAATAATTTCTCTCTCTTTCTTTTCTTCACTCACTCAAATCTAGAGAGCAAGAAAGGAGATGAAGTAAATTATCTCAAGTCATCAAGTGTGAACCATGGATGAGTAAATATCTCATATAACTCATGAAGAGACTAAACCATAGCTAAAGATAATGGTTAGGTTAATAAATATCTATAGTAAAACAAAATTAGTGGACTTTAGTCAAAACTTCTCCATACTTCCACAAGCATCTTAGCCTTGGTAATTTCCACCTAATTTTGATTTTTCCCTTAATATTTAAACACCTAAATTATCTCTAATTAGGTATGAGTCTTACACACCCAAGTCCAATGTATCATCTAACATGACACAAAATAAATATATTAACATATATCACATATATATTAAATGTATAAAGAGAAAACATTTTCTTAAGTGAGCTAATATTAGTTAATGTATATTAATATATCAAATATATAATTACACATTAAATTATTAAATCAGCACTTGATTTAATAACCCGGCTGTGTCGCATACAACCAACTAATATCATTTATATGCATATCACATATACATATAACATATCATTGAATCAACACTTGATTCAAAAATCCAGTTATATCACATATAACCTGTATCACAAGATTAGAATACGGTATCATATACACGTATTAATCTCGGTCCCGCACATATCATATATGTGCTCTACTTCATTTCGCATGAGCTAGGAAACCTCTATATAGAACTCTAATGACTTGTTGATACGCCGGCAGTAGCTGATGATCATATCAGTCACCCATAAGCCGTCAGCGGTACTAGCTGGACGTAACGGCTAGCCGGGTATTGAGCGATCAGAAGATCAACAAGCAAGCTTGTCCATACTCCTGTGAATCCAACAACAACACTATCGTACAGTCCGGTCTCTTCGTCTGATATGTCTAATATCGAGTTTAGGGGTAGTAAACGTCAGACCCCAATAACTTGATAAGTCGTGCCAATGTGAGGCTCATAACGGGTCAAGAAACTGCTGATAACCCTTACCAATAAATCTCTATGGCAAGGGACTTCCTGTTATGGCCAATCGAGCACAACGCAACATCAATCCCCAATACCGGGAGAGACGAATCCCCTCTTATCGCTCATTGCCTCCATGTGACTCAGGACTGTACCTAAAAACTACCATTTTTCACGCTCTTTTGAACGTGGTAAGGTGGAAATCAAAGCACAGTGGGAGTCAAACAAGACTCTATGAGGATCTCAGGTCTACAGACTAACCTATACCAGTGTGACCAGAGAACTGCTATCTGACGTTTGGTATAATACCATCTAGGAGTCTCGGCAAGTCCTGTTCAGTGTACCCAGTCTCCACTGAGCACCCGTATACCATCTTTGATGTCAAACACCAATGGATATGGGATCATCCATTGCCCATCAAATGGGTCAAGAAGCGTATACGCTAGTCTACTCTGGAATATCGATGTCCCGTCTTGATACACCTTTGACTAGGAACAATTAAAGGATGGACTTATGGACTACCCTGACCCCACTAGTATGATCTCCATCATAATCCTGGTAGTTAAGTCCACATCCTAAGGACTTTATCAACATGCAACAGAGAGACAATACAAGTATACATGTTAAGATAAAGAGTAACCAGATAGTATACTATTATGTCGAGCAAGAAAGTCCTCCTTATATATGTCCAAGCATCCACTATAATATACAATCATGTACAATAATGGCCTCTATGGCATACATACAACCAACATAACCATCTTTTTGGAACCTCACGAATTCCAGATGAGCAGGAGCCCTAGCCTTTTTGTTGGCATTGTATCTGAGCCGATTCTGTCTTAACTTTTCGATCATAAGGGCATGGCATGTATCTACTTTCTCAGAAACCGCCGTAGTCCGATTGATAGAGAGTCTAGAGAAGATGTCCGATTGTGCAATTTTTTAGGACGCCGCTTGAGCTTGCTCGCAATGCTTTGTGGCTTCTTTAGTTTTGACAGCCTTGCACCCAGCTAGAGCAACAGAATCATTCAAAAACAAATTTGCGTTTGAGTTGGGGTGTCTTCGCGACCACCACATTTGGCCTCCTACCCTTTAAGATTGGTTTTTTTAATATTTCAGAAATATAAAATAATATTTTTGGAATTCAAATAATAAAATATTATATTTCACGAAAACTATTCGATTTGGGAATTGGGGTTTTCGTAAGATGGTATAATTACATACCAATATTTAGAAAAATATTTGGAGATTAATATTGTGATATTTAATAAAACGGTATTTATTGGATTTGGGCATTTTATAATTAATTATATGCAAGTTTAAATTAAACTTGATTAGTGCACTACCAATCACGGTTATGCCAAATCCGTCTTTTTAATTATTGCATTTTTATTACATGTTGGTTTCATTTGTATTTATGTTGGTTTTAAATAAGTGGGGATAAACAAAAGAAAAAGAGAATACATGATTGAGAGAAAGAGAGGGGACAACATGGAGGCATGGGCATGTGAGAGTAGGAGAGAGAGAGAGGTATGGCTCCTTGACCTTGATTTTCTTCATCTCATTTCTTCAATTCATTCTTCAACTTCTCCTTCATATTCTTCTCCTCCTCCTTCACCCTCCTCTACCTCATGAAAACATCTTCAAATCATCACCAAAGCCCTACATTTTCTTCACAAAAGTTGATCCCCACCACATCCTAAACCCTATAAACCAATCAAGTGTAGATTTTTAGCACTTTGGGCAACCCAAGAATTTGCTCGAGTTACCAAATGAGGTAATCCCTACACTTTTAGTTAAGTGTTTGTGTTTAAGATATCCTATTATAGTTTAGAGTTAAACTATTGTGGTTTTGTGATCTTAGAAATTTCCAAGTTGATGTTTAGTGGGAGACTTGACTTGTAAGTGGTAAAGTGAGGTGTAGTGAATGTTTGTAAGACCTTAGTGATGATTTTACTAGCCAAGACTAGAGGCTAGAAATCAAACCACGAACTAAGAATTTCCCGACATCGATTATTCGACAGATTCTGATGGTATTTTGAAATTTGGGATGACCCGAGACCACCATAAAATAAGTTCCCTTGATAGTGAGACAAGCAGGCAACCATAAAGCAACACCTGAAACCCGAGCCCCCACACCCTAAAACAAGCCGCAGATTTATTCTTGGTGGCCGCAATTTGCGGCCGCATCGGAGTAGAATTGGGTGATTTTTGGTTCATGCTTTTGTTATCTAGTAATTAGACCTACCCTATATGCAGAATGTCTTGATTTGACCTAAGGTAGAATCTGGGAGTGGTTTTCTTATGTTGCTGATTTCGTGTTTTTCGATTCTGAAACTTGTTTTTTAGTATTTGATTTCGGACTTGGTCATCGGACGTTTGTATGTCAACGATGAGGGTTATCTGGTTGTTCTTGCATGCGTAGGCTATAGGTTCTAACCTATAAGCACATCGTGTGCCATATCGGTTTTCCGGACTTGGTTTTAATAACGTTATGATACGTGTTGAATTATATATACCTTCGTGTGGACTTCCGAGACGACGAAGCATATCGACTTTGAATAAGCAAGGAGTTTAATAGGCGAGTAGATTTATATCTACGGGAGAAGTTGGATGGATAGCGTATAGTACCCCCGCAACCGTAGTGCTAGGTTATATATATATATATATATATATATATATATATATATATATATAGGGTTATTATAATACCATATGCGATAGTAGTAGACTTAGTAGAAAGATATATCTCTAGTTCCATTTTCTTAACTTTTGAGCTATATATACACATATATGGGAAAAGGAAATTATGATATGATAATACGAGTAGTTGCGATACGATATAATGATATAAGGCGATGTGATATGATATGAATATAAGATGACATGAGATGATTTATGATGAGATGAGATGAGATGATATACGCGACTATAGATCCGTACTATTGATTTGATAATTTCGTACGATGGATATAGCGTACGTGATATAATAAGGATGAATCACCAATATTTATTTCGACTTGAGAACATTTTATTGTATATCACGAAGTGGATATTGTGATATGTTTGGAGTCATACCTATTTCAAAGCTAATGAATCGTTATGCACTTTTAAATGATGATTTCAAGGAGACACTACAAACTTTTTAAATGGTCCAAACAATATCATAGTCCCTTATTTTCTAAAACAACGATTTGTACTATTTTAAACTATAACTGTATGACTCATACGTAGTTGCATATTTTATATTGTTCGCACTTACGATTCCTTTATTCTGTTTACGCTCGCGTTACGATTTCTTATTTCTGTATACGCTTGCATCTCTTTCATTACGATATATATACGACGTTTCATACACCTTTTGTTTACATGACTTCGTCTGCTAGTACACCTTCACAATTACCGATGGTGCGCATGTTACACTTACACAGATTCGCTGGCTCATACATTCATCATTGGTAATTGCTATGCCATTTACACAGTAGAATTGCTATATCATGATATTATTCTTATTTGTAAAGTACATTCATTGTTCAGTACTATCATATGACACGTTTGCATGATATACTTGATATGCTCACATTACTGTTCTATATTTGCATACATCGTACTTTATGGTTATATGCATTGAGATGCTGTTTTCATGAGATTTCTGAATTTGAGAAACGCATATATATTTCAAAGGAAATTATAAATTGTTTTAAAACACGGTTTCTCGTGATGTGATTTCGAGACGTCCACCATGAGTTTTTTCGGTTCTGAGCTTGTTTTCGAGACCCGATTAGGAGTTGGATGAGCCGTCTGCGAGTACATGGTGGACCCGGTAAGGTACCCCGGGGCAAGAAACTCGAGTTGTAGACGATGAGCCTGGCAGGAGGGAGCACTACCTACCGGTGATAGTTTGGACCCGGCGGTTATCTGGAGGATACCGACCGAAGTCGTGAGATGGATATGAGGGCCAATCAGAGGATGTGGCGCCTGTGGGCCGATCTAAGCATGCGGTGCCTGAGATATGAGGTTTTCCGTATCGATGCTGGACATGGGTTTCATGATGTTTCGAGTGTTGATTTTCGACACTCAGGTTCCATGATTTTGATGTGTCGTTGATGGACACACGTTGGTTGATATCCTTATACACACAGGCATATGTTTTCATGATGATTCGAGCGTCGATATTGGATACTCAGGTTCCATGATATTGATTGTGTCGTTGATGGACACACGTGGATGATATCCATATGCATACAGGCATATGAGTTCAGATGTTTATTTCTATATGTCATTTGCATTGACTCTATTGTTGACATATATGCATACATGGTCATCTTAGATACCATCGTATTACCTTCATGATACAGTTGTTAGTTATATGTATGCCCTAGAGGCCATTATTGTACATGAGATGTACATTATAATGGATGCTTAGACATATATAGGGAGGACTTTCTTGCTTGACATGATAGTATGCTATCTGGTTGCTCTTTGCCTTAACATGTTGACTTGTATAAGTGATGCTGTCTTGCTCTCACATGTTGATAAAGCCCTTAGGATGTGTACTTGACTACCAGGACTATGATGGAGATCATACTAGTGGGGCCAAGGGTAGTCCACAAGTACACCCTATAATTGTTCCTAGTCGAGGGTGTATCGAGACAGGGCATCGATATTCCAGAGTAGACTAGCGTATACGCATCTTGACCTATATGGTGGGCGATGGATAATCCTACATCCATTGGTGTTTGACATCAAATATGGTATACGGGTGCTCATTGGAGACTGGGTACACTGGACGAACTCGCCGAGAACTCCTAGATGGTATTATACCTATCGTCAGATAGCAGTTCTCTGGTGACACTGGTACAGGTTAGTCTGTCGACCAGAGATCATCATAGAGTCTTGTGTGATTCCCACCGTGCTTTGATTTCCACCATACCACAGTCAAGAGATCGTGCAAACAGGGGTTTTTAGGTACAGTCTCGAGTCACATGGAGGCAATGAGTGATAGGAGGGGATTCGTCTCTCCCGGTATTGGGGGTTGATGTTGCGCTATGGTCGATTGGCCATAACAGGAAATCCCTAGCCAGGGTTGCTGAGAT
This sequence comes from Agapanthus africanus, assembly GCA_030015575.1. Taxonomy (NCBI): domain Eukaryota; kingdom Viridiplantae; phylum Streptophyta; class Magnoliopsida; order Asparagales; family Amaryllidaceae; genus Agapanthus; species Agapanthus africanus. The sequence goes on from JASDDO010000029.1 coordinate 366,266,496, forward strand.
TTACTGGTAAGTGTTATCAGTAGTTTCTCCAACCGTTATGGACCTTACATTGGCATGACTTATCAGGCTATTAGGGTCTGACGTTATACCACCCCAGGCTGTGATATGCGACATATCTGATGAAGAGACCAGACTGTACGGTAATATTACTGATTGGATTCGCAGGAGTATGAGCAGGCTTGCTTGTTGATCTTCTGATCGCTCAATACCCGGGTGGCCGTTACGTTTAGCAGACCACTTGCGGCTTGTGGGTGTTTGATATGATCATCACCTTTTGCCGGCGTATTGACAAGTCTTTAGAGTCCTACACAAAGGTTTCCTGGTTCATGCGAAACGAAATAGGAGCACATATGTGATATGTGCAGGACCGAGATTAATGCGCCTATGTGATGCCGCATTCTATTCTCGCGATATGTAATATCGGTCGGTTATATGTGATATAGCCGGGTTATCGGATCAAGTGTTGATTCGATAGATTGTTACATTTAATATTAGTCGGTTGTATGTGATATAGCCGGATTATTAAATCAAGTGTTGATTTAATAATTTAATGTATAATTATATATTTGATATATTAACTTACATTAACTAATATTAGCTCACTTAAGATTTCTTTTTCTCACTAGTGTACACTTAGTATATATGTGATATATATTAATGTACATTATTTATGTGTCATGCTTGATGCCACATGCTACATGGGTGTATGAGACTCACACCATGCAAATAATAATGAAGGGTTTTTATTTATTTAAAATAAATTAAAATTGGTTGGAAATTGTCACATGGTTGAAGCTTGTAGAAGCTTGTGGAACTATTGACCAAGTCCACTCTTTTTGTTTTACTTAAAGATATTTATTAACCCAACTATTATTGTTTAGCCATGGTTTATTCTCTACATGAGTTAGTGTATGACTCTAACTCACCCATGGTTGCTATTCTCACCTCATGAGTTCATTCTCTCATCTTCATTCTTCATCTTCTTTTTCATGAGAAAAAGCTTGCTAGCTTTTTCTAAGTAAGAAAATATTGTGAGAAAAAGAAATCTAAAGAGTTCCCAATTCCTAATTCATCATCCTCTACTATTAGCCATTTAGTTTAGGGTGTTTGCTTCACTAATCTACCATTAGTTAAGAGGTAGCATGAGCTTGAGTCTTCTCGACGTAGATCATCTTCAGCCTCGAAGATTTCGAGCAAGCTTGTTCATTTCTTCATGTGAACCCATACTAGAGTTCGGGTGTTCACTACTTGGAGTGAAGGGACTACTACACGGAGCTTTAGAAGTGAAGGACCGGTCTACAAAGGTTGTATTCCTCATTCACTTAGTATGTAAAGATGTTTGCATGGTGTTTTGTTTAAATCTTTAGTTAAGATTCTAGGGTTAGGGTTCTTTAGAACGGCAAAAATTTAAAAACGGCATGGACGAAGCCTCCCGAAACCTTGCTGCCGCCCTACGGAACCCTACAGTGGTATCAAAGACAAGCTAGAGATTTAAATGATGTTTGTTAGAATTACGAAACCGAAACAACTCCGAAACACCCGATATAAAATCTAGTTTCTGTTGAATTTTTAAAGGTGTTCAATTTTTTTTAAACAACTGCAGAATGTTGTATGTGATATAATTTGAACACTGTGAAAATTTGAAGCAATTTGGCCTCAAAGTGGCTGGCCACATCACCTCTAAAACCGGCCTCCTCGGTTTTTTGATGGTGTTCAGAGTTCAAATTTTCATGGTGTTCCAGTCTCTGGGTTTTGGTGTTTCCGGTGTTGCTAGTTTTTTCTAAATTTGCATGTGATGTTAACTTTCTGCAAAAACAATTCGAAGTGTTTCGTAATCGTAATTCTAATATCTATTCGGGTTATTTAGACGATATTAAAAAGTTCGAACGGATATCAATAACCCATATTTTCCCTCGCTGGAAATTTTCCAAGAGTTGGATTTTTTTCAAGTTTAAAATCTTCAAAAAATCATGCAAGCGATTCTTTAGACCCTCTAGAAGAACGATATGCAAACTAGACTTTTTGGATTGCGGAACTGCAGTAATACCGTAGAGTTTGCCGCAGTTCCGTGGCAATATAGGTGAGGCATAGGTCGGCCCTTCTACGGATGGTTCATATGAGCTATGGCATGTTCTAGGTACTTTTTGAACTCTGCTCAAGTGTTGAGCTCTTTGGAAAATTTTGGGTGTTTGTAAAAGTTTAACATCGTCTAGTTATCTGTGATTATGATACAATATTTGGAATCCACAAAATTAGTTATGTGATAACTAGTTTGGATTTTATAAATCTAGCAGTTTAGTCTCATTTGATTGGTGGCCACGGAATTTTGATATGGATCAGAAGTTCGTCGCAATCACGTAGCGTACGCGGATACTCGCCGGGTAACCTTACTAGATAGCCACGCCCTATAGTCCCCACCAAGTGACTGTAGGAGAACCCCGTCGCCAGAAGCATCCGTTCGGGTGCTCATGGCCGCGGTGTTCCGCCTAAGTGCACTTCGTTGACGGCATCGGGGGTGCGGCCGTCTACTAAAGTTTTCGACGAGCATTCGATCAGGTTATCGGGAATCTTTTTGAATTACCCGACAGGTTATTGGAAAGTGTTTTCAATATTGAGACTAAAATGCGGGGTTTATAATTGTTAGGCATGTGATGTCTAAGCAGTTCATTTTGTTGGGCATGAAATTCAAAGTTTGTGATACATTGGGTTTATGATATTTAAGGTGGTTGCGGATTCCAATTGTTATAATTTTTCATTTTCTTTTCTGCGACCGTAAGTGTAATATGTGGTGTATCGCCGGTTTCGTTGCTATACGTCAACGATAATTGGGATACACATATTTACTTACGTTGATGACATGTGATGTTATGTGTTGCTGTGATATGTTATATTGGGCCGTCGTGTTTTGAATAGCCGGTTTTTTTTATGTGAGATGAGAATTTTTCATTTTCATTCATGTAAAAACTTGTATGTAATATTCTTTTATTGAGGCACTTCTGGGTTGAGGATGATGTCTCCATTGATGGATATTATTTATTTTTCCGCATTAGGATAGACCCAAGGAGGAGAGAACAAGCAACCGGGTTTTAGGGTCCAGTGGGAGACCATCTCGAGGAGTCGAGACCGGATCTCCTAACTCTAGAATTGGGAGGGTTGCTTGTCGCTCTCGTAGGGGTCTAGGGATGTGGGTTTGGTTACTCATCGCGACCGTGGAATCCGTGTTTTATACCGGTTTAATTTAAAACACGGAATTCCTGCTGCTGATATTCTGTGATGTGATCACTTGATATTCTGAGACGAATGCTTATATTATATATATATATATATATATATATATATATATATATATATATGATATATAATAAATATTGATACTTTCGTTTCTTATGTGATGCTTAGGAAGCATAATTGTTGTGAATTCATTAATGAGATTAATGAAATAAAAGAAGCCTAAAGATGTTGTAGAAACTTGTTTTAAAAAGACTAGATAGCTCTAGTTCTTGCTTTGCATAGCGGTATTTCTTGTAGAATATCCAGCACCTTATTCGATAAGGAAAGAGCCGAGATCCCTTCAACGGGAGTGACCTCTTTAGCGAAACTGGCAGATGCTACAACCCACTCGGTTTGTTTTTTGATTGCTTCTATAGTTTTTGCTTTGTATAGTGGTATTTGTGAAATATCCTGCACCTTATTCGATAAGGAAAGAGCCGAGATCCCTTCACCGGGAGTGGCCTCTTTAGCAAAACTAGTAAAAGCCTAAAAAACGCTCCTTTTAAAATTCACTCAATTCTACCACGATATCAAGTTCAAAGCGTTAAAGGTTTTCATAAAAAAACCATCCCCAGACCCTCCGTCATTTTAGGAAGTAGAGTACTTAGTATTCGTGCTGCGTATGTTGACTATAGTTAAGGCGCAGTGTACGGTAGCTAAGTGTTATCTTCCTACACTGCATATGATGTGATTAGTTAGGACATTCATGTGATTATGTTGATTATAGTTAAGGGTTAAGTGAGTGGGTCTAATTAATCACGAAATGATGGGTAGAACTTGACTAGTGCTTATGATATGTTGACCATAGTTAAGGTCATAAGTGCTAGGGGTAAAAACCATTATCGGGAATTTCAAGTGTTGAAATTTGTAATGAGATTACATACCTTCTATGAGATAGTTGGATCCCGATACCCACTGCGAGTAAGAGTTACTCCTGAGAGAGTTTTGCACATTACAATTAGCCAATCAAGTAGGTGTCTAGAAAGGTGTTAACAGGGTTACGCCCCTGGGAAAACGAGATTTATTTTAATTAGGTCCGTGCGAAAGCACGAGGAACCTCCCTCAAAGTCCCGACACTGGCCTGGCCGAAAGATTGGCGAACTTGTAAGGTGTAATTAATCCCAGCTAGTCTTACCTTTTAGGGTTTGAAGGAAGATTTGATAAAAACAGTGGGAGCCATCCCGATTAGATAAAATAAACAACCAATCTAATCTTGCAAAAGAGCGCACGCAGTGTGTTTTCTTCTCTCTCTCTCTCTCCTGGTAGCGACCATGCCACGCCTTAATCAAGATAATAATATGGATGTATTGTCCGAACATGCTTATTATACTGAGCTAGGGAACGTTGGTTCCACTCCAACCTATAATTGTTATAAGTCCGAGCAGGAAATAGGGAAATATCAGGATTCCCATACCACCCAATCAAAGAAAGTGCATATTGACGCATCTTCTTCAGGTGTGTTCATTTCCAAGAATTGTTTCTCAATATCCTCTATGTCCTGGGTATGTGATACCGGATCAGGATCCCGTATATGTAATATGTTACATGGGCTACTGAAAGGTAGAGAATTGGGAATGGGTGATATGTCTCTAAGTATAGAGAATGGTGCAAGTGTTGCAGCCAACTTGTTGGCAAATATCACCTTTTATTAATACATTGATTCTGAACGAATATTATTACATACCGAAGCTGATATACAACTTTACATCGGTTTCTTTAACAATTTAAATAAGGATATAATATTGTATTGATGGATAATGTTGTGAACATTTTCCTTAATCAAGAGTTAATTGGATCAGGCACGTTATGAAATAGCATAAACGTTCTAAATTAAACCACAGTTCAAAGTATATAGAATACACACAAGAGGAATAATTCAGAAATGAACGAATCTTTCTTGTAGCATTGTAGACCAGGTCATATCAATGCGACACATCTAGTTACATAAGGATGAATATTTGAATCCGTTCGAATTTTCATATTATAACACTTGTCAGTCTTGTCTCAGAGGTAAAATGACCAATACTCCGTTTACTGGAAATAGAGAAAGAGTTATTGAACTCTTGGGACAAATACATGATTATGTATACGGTCCTATGTCTATAAATACCAAGGTTGGTTCTTCGTACTTCATTATATTCATTGATCTTCTCTCAGGATTCGGACATATGTTCCTGTTGAAACACAAGTCTGAAACTTTTGAGAAATTCAAGGAATATAAGCTTAAAGTTAAGAACCATACGGGTAGAAGTATTAAAGTTCTTCAATGTGATCGAGGAGGCGAATACTTGCGCATATGGTTCCTGGAGATTCTAAAAGAAAAATAAGATTCTCTCTCAGCTTACTCCTTCGAGTACACCATAACACAACGGTGTATCGGGGCGGAGGTATTGCACCCTATAAGATATGGTGCGCTCTATGATGAGTATTGCTGAGTTACCTATTTCCTTTTGGTGTTATGCACTTGAGAAACTCCTATTGAATGGGGTTCCATCCAAATCAGGGCCTACCACTTCATATGAGATATGGAATGAGAAGAGACTATGTCTTAAACAAGTTAAGATATGGGGTTGTCCGGCCTATGTTGAAAGGCAAAATCCGGATAAGCTCGAGACAAGGTCAATTCTGTATAAGTTTGTTAGGATATCCCAAACATTTGCGAGGGAATATCTTCTACCACTCTGAGAAGAAAAAAGTGTTTTGTTTCTCGGCATGCCACCTTTTTAGAAAAGGAATTTCTTGTGAAGAAATTAGTGGTCATGAGATAGAACTGGAAGTTGTTCCAGCTTGACAAACTAACGGCTGATGATTTAGTGGAACCAAAAGGATTCAATAGTCTCCAACGAACCTCAGCCTCTCCGCAAATTTAGTAGGGTTCCTCATCCACTTGAGAGATACTACGGTCTTCTTGGTGACAGTAGGAGCGAGGATTGCATCATGGTAGATGATGGCTCAACTAGATTCAGGCAGGCCATCACGAGTGGGGACTCTGTGTAAAGGCTGGATGCTATTCGATCAAAGATGGAATCCATGTACACCAATAAAGTTTGACTTTGCATATTGCACCTGAAAGGTAAAACCCATTAGGAGCAAATGGATCTTGAGAAGATTCTTTGTATAGATGGAAAAGTTGAGACTTTCAAAGCTATGCTTAAGTCCATCAGGATCAATGCAAGTATCGCGGAGTTGGAACATCTATTTTGATGTGGCAGTCAAAGAATTTGACTTCATCAAAATGGTAGATGAACCTTGTATATACAAAAAGGTTGTAGGGAGTGAGGTTGTCTTACACGTATTGTACGTAGATTACATACTCTTGATAGAAAATGATTTCCTATGCTACACTCGGTCAAGCTCCTCTTATCATAAGGATTCTTCATGGAAGATCTGGATGATACCAACTACATCTTATGGATTATGATCTATGATGATAGATCTAAGTGGATGTTGGGAGTGTCCCAAATCCAGGTACATTAACACCGTACTAAAGGGGTTTAGTATGGAAGATTCTAAGCGTGGTGGTTCCCTCACTTACTCATGAATCACTCTCTCCAAAAAGATGTCTCCCGAGACTGATTTGGAGAGAGCTCGCGTGCAAGGGATACCCTATGCTTCGGCAGTAGGCTCTATCATGTATGCGATATTATGTACCAGACCAGATTTTGCTAACTCACTAGGTGTAGTGATCAGGAATCAGACGGATCTTGGGAGAATCATTGGACAGCTGTGCAGGACATTCTTAAGTCCTTGAGAAGCACTAAAGAGATGTTCTTGGAGTTTTGGATTCGGTGAACTCCAGTGGGAGTCCTTTACCAATTCGAGCTTCCAGAATGATAAGATCGACTGAAAGTCAGTCACAGGCATTGTCTTTACCCTCAGTGCAGGGATGGTATGTTAGAAGAGTTCCAAGCAAGATACCGTGACATACTAGACGATAAAGGCTAGATACATCGCTACCAACGATGCTACCGAAGTGGATGTCTGGATATTTCTTGTTCATAAGATGAACAAGGTTCCTACCATTGAGCGTCCAATAACTGTTATTGTGACAATAATGGGGTTGTGGCTTTGTCCTAGGAACACCGGTCCCATCAGCGTCCTAGACATATTCTGAGGCTAGTATCACCTGATCAGGGAGACGGTAGATCTCCAACGGATCGAGGTCAGGAGAGTTGACACGAAGAACAACATGGTGGATCCACTCACCAAGGCCTGCTTTCCCAAATACTATTTGAGATATTTTAGGATGATTGAGTATGAAATACTACAACCACTGCTATAATGTTGGGTATTGGATACTACAACAGATGGCTTTAGAGCAAGTGGGAGATTGTTAGTTATATGTATGCCCTAGAGGCCATTATTGTACATGAGATGTATATTATAATGGATGCTTGGACATATATAGGGAGGAATTTCTTGCTCGACATGATAATATGCTATCTGGTTGCTCTTTTTCTTAACATGTTGACTTGTATAAGTGATGCTGTCTTTCTCTCACATACTGATAAAGCTCTTAGGATATGTACTTGACTACCAGGACTATGATGGAGATCATACTAGTGGGGCTAAGGGTAGTCCATAAGTACACCCTATAATTGTTCCTAGTCGAGAGTGTATCGAGACAGGGCATCGATATTCCAGAATAGGCTAGCGTATACGCATCTTGACCCATATGATGGGCGATGGATGATCTCACATCCATTGGTGTTTGACATCAAAGATGGTATACGGGTGCTCAGTGGAGACTGGGTACACTGGACGAACTCGCCGAGAACTCCTAGATGGTATTATACCTATCGTCAGATAGCAGTTCTCTGGTGACACTGGTACAGGTTAGTCTGTCGACACGAGGTCGTCATAGAGTCTTGTATGATTTGTTAGTTGTATGTATGCCCTAGAGGCCAGTATTGTACAGATGATGTATATTATATTGGATGCTTGGACATATATAGAGATGACTTTCTTGCTCGATATGATAGTATGCTATCTGGTTACTCTTTATCTTAACATGTACACTTGTCTCTTTAAACTGTCTTATAGTTACATGTTGGTAAAGCCCTTAGGATGTGTACTTGACTACCTGGACTGTGATGCAGATCATACTAGTGGGGACATGGTAGTCCATAGGTACATCCTTCAAGGTCCCTAGTCGTGGGTGTATCGAGACGGGACATCGATATACCAGAGTAGACTAGCGTATACGCTTCTTGACCCATGAGATGGGCGATGGATGATCCCATATCCATTGGTGTTTGACATCAGAGATAGTATACGGGTGCTCAGTGTAGACTGGGTACACTAGACGGACTCGCCGAGAACTCCCAGATGGTATTATACCTCACGTCAGATGGCAGTTCTCAGGTGACACTTGTGCAGGTTAGTATGTAGACCCGAGATTGTCATAGAGTCTTGTGTGATTCCTACTGTGCTTTGATCTCCACCTTACCACGTCCATGAGGGCGTGCAAAACGGTGGTCTTTGGGCACAGTCCCGAGTCACATGGAGGCAATGAGCGATAGGAGGGGTTTCGTCTCTCGCGGTATTGGGGGTTGATGTTGCGCTGTGCTCGATTGGCCGTAACAGGGAAGTCCCTGGCTAGGGCTGATCAGAGATTTGCTGGTAAGTGTTACCAGTAGTTTCTCGACCCGTTATGAGCCTCACATCGGCATGACTTATCGGTTATTGGGGTCTGACGTTTACCACCCCTAGACTTGATATGCGACATATCAGACGAACAGACCGGACTGTACGGTAAGTGTTACTGGTTGGATTCACAGGAGTGTGAGCGGGCTAGCTCGTCAATCTTCTGATCGCTCAATACCCGGATGGCCGTTACGTTTAGCAGACCGCTTGCGGCTTGTGGGTGCTTGATATGATCATCATCTGCTACCGGCGTATTGATGAGTCTTTAGAGTCCTACACAGAGGTTTCCTGGCTCAAGCGAAACGAAATAGGAGCGCATATGAGATATGTTCAGGACCGAGAATAATGCGTGTATGTGATACCGTATTCCATTCTCGCGATGAATGTATCGAATGGTTATATTCGATATAACCTAGATATCGAATCAAGGATTGATTCGATAAGCCGATACATAGGATACTAGTCGGTTATATGCGATATGACCGGATCGTTAAATCAAGTGTTGATTTAATGATTTAATGTATAATTATATATTTGATATATTACTTTGCATTGACTAGTATTGGTTCACTTTAAACGGATTTTCTCACTTGATGTGCAAGTTGTATATGTGATATACTTTTGTGCACATGATTGTATCATGTTTGATGATACTTGCTCATTTGGTTAAGTGTAAAGAATTAAACCTTGGTTAAGAGAGTGGATAGGGTTTTTATTTATTCATTCTTTTATTTTCTTTTTATTTGGATTAAAAAGAAATGGCAAAAGAATACAAAATGGTTTCTATCTTTCATGAAGCTTGTTGAAGCTTCATGAAGCTTTGACCAAAGTGACCATTTTGTCTTCATGCTTAACCCTAACCATTCTCACTTGACCATGGTCTATTCTCTACACCTAACCAAGGTTAGAAGATGATAAGTAATGATTTTATTATTCATTTTAACACAACACTTATCATATTCTTTCTTCTTCATCATCATCTTCTTCTTCAAGAAAAGCTTAAGTCCATCAATGGCAACTTGAGCAAAAGTGAGAGAAATCCAATTCTAAAGTGAACCCACCTCCTATTTCTTCACCCTCTATCTCTTGCCAAGTAGTATAGGGTGTTTTCTTCACAAGTTTCACAACTTGGTGAAGTTGGAGCTTGAACTTGTGATGCCTCGACGTAGATCATCTTCGGAACGAAGCCGATGACCTAGTCCGCCCATTTCTCCGATGAAGCCGACGATTGAGTTCGGGATTCGAGATGGGCAGCGAGAGGATGCCTACGTGGAGCTAAGGAAGTGGAGAACCGGATCTACAAAGGTTGTAGCCTCTCTCCTTTAGTTAAGATGTTAACTAGTTTCGTTTTTCGCCTAAACTTCTAGTCAACGATCCGTATTAGGGTTTCTCGGCACCCGTAAAATTTGAAATTGGCATGGTAGATGCCTTGTGAGACTTCATTAGAGTGCCTAGGAACCCTACAGTGGTATCAGAGCCTAGCTAGAGCCTTAGGCGAAGTCTAGACGACGTTTGAAACCCGATCGAACCGAAACCCTAAATTCCACGATGCTCTCTGGAAATTTTCTGAAAATTTGGATTTTTGTGAATTAAAAATATGCAGAAAAATAAGCAGGTATTTCTAAGAATTACAGTGAAGCACGATCTCATGATTCCACAAATGTGCGGCGGAACCGCGGCATTAGCATGCTAATGCGGCGGTTCCGCGGCCAACTTGTCCTTTCTCCTCTTGATTTCTGCACAGTAATTCTTATATTTTAATGCTATATTTTCTGGGTATTTTTATTATGACTCTAGAGTTGAGTATTCTGGAGTTGTATTGGGAATCGAAGATTCGATCGGATTATCAAATTTCGTCTATGTGTTTTTCCGGATAATTTAAGAATATGTTAAAAAGTTCGACCGGATAAAAATACCCAACTTTTCCCCTGCCGGAATATTTCCAAGTGTTGGATTTTTCTGTGGTTTAAGGACGTTCTGAGTAGTGCAAGTAACGCGATGGTCCCTCTAGAAGACAACAAACCTTAACTCGATTATGTGACCGTCTTGAACTGCCCTTTGAACCTTCGGGTTTGGGGCAGTACGGCGTGCCACATGTGAGGTGTTGGCTTGACCCTTCTACGGCTGGACCGTTGATACTGAGGCATGAAGTGAATGTCTTTGAACCTATTTCATGTGTTGAACGGTTTCGGGAAAACTTGGGTGTTCGAATGTTCGATCGGAAAGTTTAATATTTTCTATTTATCCGGAATGGGATACAATAATTGGAATTCACATACAGTTATGAGATAACTGAATGAATGTTATAAATCTAGCGGTTTAGTCTCACTTGATATTGAAAAGAGTTTTCGATAATGAGACTAAAATGCGGGTTTATAACTGTTAGGCATGTGATGTCTAAGTATTTCATTTGATTAGGCATGTGATGTCTAAAGAGGTTGCGGATTCCAATTGTTGTAGTTTTACACTTTCTTTTCTGTGACCGTAAGTGTAATATGTGATATCGCCGGTTTCGTTGCTATATGTAAATGACAATTGGGATGCGCATATTTACTTACGTTGATGACATGTGATGTTATGTGTTGCTATATATGTTATATTGGATCGTCGTGTTTGAATAGCCGGGGGTTTTTATGTGAGATGAGTGTTTTTCATTTTTCATTCATGTAAAAACTTGTATATAATATTCTTTTATTGGGGCCCTTCCAGGTTGCGGAAGCTGTCACCCTTTGTATATTATTTACTTTTCCGCATTAGGATAGACCCAAGGAGGGGAGCATAAGTAATCGGGTTCTAGGGTCCAGTGGGAGACCATCTCGAGGAGTCGAGTCCGGGTCTCCTAACCCTAGAATTGGTAGGGTTGCTTGCCGCTCTCATAGGGGTCTAGGGGTGTGGGATTGGCTATTCATCACGACCGTGGAATCCGTGTTTTATACTGGCTCGTATTGAAAACACGGACGTCCTAGTATATCCAATGTTTTATATGTTTCTTCTGCTGTGATATCTGTGATGTGATCATGTGATGTTCTGTGATAGATACAGTATATAGTATATATAATATATTATATAGACGTTACTTATGTTTTGCACCCGCACTAGCCCTGCCCTGCTCTGTCGTTAGTTACCTAACCTAACGGTGCACGAAGGGACATCCAGGCGAATGCGGATGGCATAAGTATACGTCGTATTTATCTATGATGTTTAGGTGACTTAAATGATGGGACTTCATTAATGTGATTAATGAAAGAAAAGAAACCTAAGATGTTGTAGAATCAGATTTTAAACAAAACAGGTAGCTACAGTTCTTGGTTTGCATAGCGGTATATATGATATACCCTGCACCTTATTCGATGAGGAAAGGACCGGGATCCCTTCACCGGGAGTGACTCCTTTAGCAATAACTGGCAGATGCTACACACTCGGTTTGACTTTTGATTGCTTCTATAGTTTCTGCTTTTCACAGTGATATATATGATATATCCCGCACCTCATTCGACGAGGAAAGGGCCGACGATCCCTTCACCGGGAGTGACCCCTTTAGCAAAACTAGAAAAGCCTCAAAATCACTCCATTTCAAAACTTCATTTTGATTCTACAACGATATCAAGTTCATTACGCTCATGGTTTTCAGAAAAACCTGCGTAGCCCTCCGTCATTTCAGATAAGTACTACTTAGTATTCATGCTGCGGTAGTTTGGCCTCCGTCAAGGCGTAGTGTATGGTAGCTAACTAGTGCTTATCTGCCAGCATATGATGCGATTGGATTAGGGTATTCGTACGGCGTAGTTTGGCCTCCGTCAAGGGTCGTACGGGTGGGTTTAATTCGATCAAGAAATGACGGGTTGAACTTGACTAGCACCCTGTGGGTAGTTTGGCCTCCGTCAAGGTCACAGGACGCTAGGGGCAAAAGTATTATCGGGAATTTCAAGTGTTGAAATTTGCAATGAGATTGCATACCTTCTATGAGATAGTTGGATCCCGATACCCACTGCGAGTAAGAGTTACTCCTGGGAGAGTTTTACACATTACAATTAGCCGATCAAGTAGGTGTCTAGAAAGGTGTCAAAGGGGTTACGCCTCTGGGAAAACGAGGTTTACATTAATTAGGTTCGTGCGAAAGCACGGGGGACCTACCTCAAAGTACCGACACTGGCCTGGCTGAAAGATTAGCGAACTTGTAGTGTGTAATTAATCCCGACTAGTCTTTCCTTTTAGGGTTTGAAGGAAGATTTGATAAAAACCAGTGGGAGCCATCCTGATTAGATAAGATAATAACCAATCTGATCTTGCACGAGCTTACGCTAAAGTGTTTTCTTCTCTCTCTCTCCAGGTAGCGACCATTTCATGCCCTAACAAAGATAATAATGTGGATGTATTGACCGAACCCGCATGTTATACTGTGCAGGGGAACGTTGAACCCGTTCTATCTTATAAGTGTTATAAGAATGAACAGGAAACAGGAGAATATCTGGATTCTCACACCGCCCAAATGGAGAACATGCATGTTGATGCATTATCTTCGGGTGTGTTTGTCATTGAGAACTATTTCTCAGTTCATCCTACGTCCTGGGTATTAGATACCGGATCTGGATCCCATATATGTAAGATGTTACATGGGCTGCGGAAAGGTAGAGAACTGGGAAAGGTGATCATTCCGTTCAAGTTGGGAATGGGGCAAATGTTGCAGCCAAAGCAGTTGGCGAATATCACCTAGTATTACCAAGTGGTGATACACTGATTCTAAATGAATGCTATTATATACCGAACATGATGTGCAACATTATATCAGTTTCTTTATTAAGTAAAGAAGGATATAATTTTGTAGTAAAGGATAATGTTATGAACATATTCCTAGATCAAAAGTTGATTGCATCAGGCTCGATGTATAATGGCATATTCATTTTCAATCAAAATACAGTCCTCAATTTACAAAACACACACAAAAGGAAGAGTTCTGAACTGAACGAATCTTTCTTGTGGCATTGTAGACTGGGTCACATCAATGCGACACGACTAGCTAAGTTGCATAAGGATGGATATTTAAATTCGTTTGAATTTTCATCTTATGACACTTGCCAGTCATGTCTCAAAGGCAAGATGACCAAAACTCCGTTTACTGGACACGGAGAAAGAGTTACCGAACTCTTGGGACTAATACATAGTGATGTATGCGGTCCCATGTCTATACATGTCAGGGATGGTTCTTCGTACTTCATTACATTCACTGACGATCTCTCTAGATTCGGATATGTGTTCCTGATGAAACACAAATCAGAAGATTTTGAGAAATTTAGAGAATATAAACAAGAAGTAGAGAACCAAACGGGCAAAAGTATTAAGATCTTTCGATCTGATCGAGGAGGAGAATACTTAAGTAACGAATTCAGAGATTATCTAAAAGAGAATGGGATTCTCTCTCAGCTTACTCCTCCTTATACACCACAACACAACGGTGTATCGGAGCGGAGAAATCGCACCCTATTAGATATGGTGCGCTCTATGATGAGTGCAGCTGAGTTACCTATTTCCTTCTGGGGATATGCACTGGAGACTGCTGCATACCTATTGAATAGAGTTCCAACCAAATCAGTGCCTACCACTCCATATGAGATATGGAATGGCAAGAGACCATGTCTTAATTTTATTCAGATATGGGATTGTCCGGCCTATGTTAAAACACAAAATCCGGACAAGCTCGAGGCAAGGTCTGTTCTATGTAAGTTTGTTGGATATCCCAAACATTCGCGAGGGTATATCTTCTACCACTCCGAGGAACAAAAAGTGTTTGTTTCTCGACATGCCACTTTCTTAGAAAAGAGTTTTCTTATGAAACAGACAAGTAGCATTGAGGTAGAACTGGAAGAGGTTCCAGCAACACAAACTGTAACAGAAGACTTGGTAGAACCAGAGAATTCAGTAGAACTCGACGAACCCCAACCTCTCCGCCGATCTAGTAGGGTATCTCGTCCACCTGAGAGATACTACGGTTTTCTCATTGACGGTGGAAGCGAGGATTGCATCATGGAGGATGATGACCCAACTAGCTTCGAGCAGGCCATCACGAGTAGGGACTCAGTGAAATGGCTGGATGCTATGCGGTCCGAGATGGAATCCATGTACACCAACAAAGTATGGACTTTGGATGTTGCTCCTGAAGGGGTAAAACCCATTGGGAGCAAGTGGATCTTCAAGAAGAAACTTGGTGTAAATGGGAAAGTGGAGACTTTCAAAGCTAGACTTGTTGCAAAAGATTTTCGTCAAAGACCAGGTGTGGACTATGACGAAACCTTTTCTCCAGTGGCTATGCTTAAATCCATCCGAATCATGCTTGCCATCGCTGCATATCATGACTACGAAATTTGGCAAATGGATGTTAAGACCGCCTTTCTAAATGGTGATTTAGAAGAGTGCGTGTACATGACTCAGCCAGAGGGCTTCGTAGACAGTGGGAGCAGTGGGAAGGTATGCAAGCTGCTTAAATCCATTTATGGATTAAAGCAAGCATCGCGGAGTTGGAACATCTGCTTTGACGTCGTTATCAAAGAGTTTGATTTCGTCAAAAACCCAGATGAACCTTGTATCTACAAGAAGGTAGCAGAGAGTAAGGTTGTCTTCCTCGTATTGTACGTGGACGACATATTCTTGATTGGAAATGATATTCCTATGCTGCAATCGGTCAAGCTCTTCTTATCACAAAGATTCTCAATGAAAGATCTTGGTGATGCCTCCTGCATATTGGGAATTAGGATATATAGAGATAGATCCAAAAGGATATTGGGATTGTCCCAATCCAGGTACATTGACACCATACTAAAGAGGTTAAGTATGGAAGAATCCAAGCGTGGGAACTTGCCCACGATCTCTTGAGTCACTCTCTCCAAAGAGATGTCTCCCAAGACTGATTTGGAGAGAGCTCGCATGCAAGGGATACCCTATGCTTCGGCTGTAGGCTCTATCATGTACGCGATGCTATGTACCAGACCCGATGTTGCATACTCAATAAGTGTAGTGAGCAGGTATCAAGCTGATCCTGGAGAGAGTCACTGGACAGCTGTGAAGTGCATTCTCAAGTACTTGCGAAGGACTAAAGAGATGCTCTTGGTGTATGGTAACGGAGAACTCCAAGTGGAGTCCTTCACCGATTCGAGCTTCCAGAGTGATAAGGACGACTCTAAGTCGCAGTCGGGATTCGTCTTTACCCTTTACGGAGGGGCGGTTAGCTGGAAGAGTTCCAAGCAGGAAACCGTGGCAGACTCGACGATGGAGGCTGAATACATCGCTGCCAACGATGCTGCCAAAGAGGCTGTCTGGATCAAGAAGTTCATTACTGAACTTGGAGTGGTTCCATCCATTGAGCATCCAATACCTTTGTATTGCGATAACAATGGAGCGGTGGCTTTGGCCAAGGAACCCAGGTCCCATCAGCGGTCCAGACATATTCTGAGGCGGTATCACCTGATCCGGGAGATAGTTGATCGCCGGGAGATCGAGGTCAGGAGGGTTGACACGAAGAACAACACGGCGGATCCACTCACGAAGGCCATTCCCCAGATACAGTTTGAGAGACTCTTCGGGATGCTCGGTATGCGATACTACAGCAGCTGGCCCTAGTGCAAGTGGGAGATTATTAGTTGTATGTATGCCCTAGAGGCCAGTATTGTACAGATGATGTATATTATATTGGATGCTTGGACATATATAGAGATGACTTTCTTGCTCGATATGATAGTATGCTATCTGGTTACTCTTTATCTTAACATATACACTTGTCTCTTTAAACTGTCTTATAGTTACATGTTGGTAAAGCCCTTAGGATGTGTACTTGACTACCTGGACTGTGATGCAGATCATACTAGTGGGGACATGGTAGTCCATAGGTACATCCTTCAAGGTCCCTAGTCGTGGGTGTATCGAGACGGGGCATCGATATACCAGAGTAGACTAGCGTATACGCTTCTCGACCCATGAGATGGGCGATGGATGATCCCATATCCATTGGTGTTTGACATCAGAGATAGTATACGGGTGCTCAGTGTAGACTGGGTACACTGGACGGACTCGCCGAGAACTCCCAGATGGTATTATACCTCATGTCAGATGGCAGTTCTCAGGTGACACTTGTGCAAGTTAGTCTGTAGACCCGAGATCGTCATAGAGTCTTGTGTGATTCCCACTGTGCTTTGATCTCCACCTTACCACGTCCATGAGGGTGTGCAAAACTGTGGTCTTTGGGCACAGTCCCGAGTCATATGGAGGCAATGAGCGATAGGAGGGGTTTCGTCTCTCCCGGTATTGGGGGTTGATGTTGCGCTGTGCTCGATTGGCCGTAACAGGGAAGTCCCTGGCCAGGGCTGATCAGAGATTTGCTGGTAAGTGTTACCAGTAGTTTCTCGACCCGTTATGAGCCTCACATCGGCATGACTTATCGGTTATTGGGGTCTGACGTTTACCACCCCTAGACTTGATATGCGACATATCAGACGAACAGACCGGACTGTACGGTAAGTGTTACTGGTTGGATTCACAGGAGTGTGAGCGGACTAGCTCGTCGATCTTCTGATCGCTCAATACCCGGATGGCCGTTACGTTTAGCAGACCGCTTGCGGCTTGTGGGTGCTTGATATGATCATCATCTGCTACCGGCGTATTGACGAGTCTTTAGAGTCCTACACAGAGGTTTCCTGGCTCAAGCGAAACGAAATAGGAGGGCATATGAGATATGTGCAGGACCGAGAATAATGCGTGTATGTGATACCGTATTCCATTCTCGCGATGAATGTATCGAATGGTTATATTCGATATAACCTAGATATCGAATCAAGGATTGATTCGATAAGCCGATACATAGGATACTAGTCGGTTATATGCGATATGACCGAATCGTTAAATCAAGTGTTGATTTAATGATTTAATGTATAATTATATATTTGATATATTACTTTGCATTGACTAGTATTGGTTCACTTTAAACGGATTTTCTCACTTGATGTGCAAGTTGTATATGTGATATACTTTTGTGCACATGATTGTATCATGTTTGATGATACTTGCTCATTTGGTTAAGTGTAAAGAATTAAACCTTGGTTAAGAGAGTGGATAGGGTTTTTATTTATTCATTCTTTTATTTTCTTTTTATTTGGATTAAAAAGAAATGGCAAAAGAATACAAAATGGTTTCTATCTTTCATGAAGCTTGTTGAAGCTTCATGAAGCTTGTTGAAGCTTCATGAAGCTTTGACCAAAGTGACCATTTTGTCTTCATGCTTAACCCTAACCATTCTCACTTGACCATGGTATATTCTCTACACCTAACCAAGGTTAGAAGATGATAAGTAATGATTTTATTATTCATTTTAACACAACACTTATCATATTCTTTCTTCTTCATCATCATCTTCTTCTTCAAGAAAAGCTTAAGTCCATCAATGGCAACTTGAGCAAAAGTGAGAGAAATCCAATTCTAAAGTGAACCCACCTCCTATTTCTTCACCCTCTACCTCTTGCCAAGTAGTATAGGGTGTTTTCTTCACAAGTTTCACAACTTGGTGAAGTTGGAGCTTGAACTTGTGATACCTCGACGTAGATCATCTTCGGCACGAAGCCGACGACCTAGTCCGCCCATTTCTCCGATGAAGCCGACGATTGAGTTCGGGATTTGAGATGGACAGCGAGAGGACGCCTACGTGGAGCTAAGGAAGTGGAGAACCGGATCTATAAAGGTTGTAGCCTCTCTCCTTTAGTTAAGATGTTAACTAGTTTCGTTTTTCGCCTAAACTTCTAGTCAACGATCCGTATTAGGGTTTCTCGACACCCGTAAAATTTGAAATTGGCATGGTAGATGCCTTGTGAGACTTCATTAGAGTGCCTAGGAACCCTACATGATTCCCACTATGCTTTGATTTCCACCATACCACGGTCAAGTGATCGTGAAAACAGGTGGTTTCTGGATACAGTCCCGAGTCACATGGAGGCAATGAGCGATAGGAGGGGATTCGTCTCACCCGGTATTAGGTGTTGATGTTGCGCTATTCTCGATTGGCCATAACAGGAAATCCCTGGCCATGGTTGCTGAAATTTACTGGTAAGTGTTATCAGTAGTTTCTTAAACCGTTATGTACCTTGCATCTGCATGACTTATCAGGCTATTAGAGTCTGACGTTATACTACCCCCAGGCTGTGATATGCGACATATCTGACGAAAAGACCGGACTGTATGATAGTGTTACTGATTGGATTTGCAGGAGTATGAGCAGGCTTGCTTGTTGATCTTCTGATCGCTCAATACCCGGGTGTCCGTTACGTTTAGCAGACCGCTTGCAGCTTGTGGGTGTTTGATATGATCATCATCTACTGTCGGCGTGTTTACGAGTCTTTAGAGTCCTACACAGAGGTTTCCTGGTTCATGCGAAACGAAGTAGGAGCACATATGTGATATGGGCGGGACCGAGATTAATGCGCGTATGTGATACCACATTCTATTCTCGCGATATGTTATATCGGTCGGTTATATGTGATATAGCCGGGTTATCGGATCAAGTGTTGATTCGATAGATTGTTACATTTAATATTAGTCAGTTGTATGTGATATAACCGGATTATTAAATCTAGTGTTGATTTAATAATTTAATGTATAATTATATATTTGATATATTAACTTACATTAACTAATATTAGCTCACTTAAGATTTCTTTTTCTCACTAGTGTACACTTAGTATATATGTGATATATATTAATGTACATTATTTATGTGTCATGCTTGATGTCACATGCTACATGGGTATATGAGACTCACACCATGCAAATAATAATGAAGGGTTTTTTATTTATTTAATGTAAATAAAAATTGGTTGGAAATTGTCACATGGTTGATGCTTGTAGAAGCTTGTGGAACCATTGACCAAGTCTACTCTTTTTGTTTTACTTGAAGATATTTATTAACCCAATAATTATTGTTTAGCCATGGTTTATTCTCTACATGAGTTAGTGTATGACCCTAAGTCACTCATGGTTGCTATTCTCACCTCATGAGTTCATTCTCTCATCTTCATTCTTCATCTTCTTTTTCATGAGAAAAAGCTTGCTAGCTTTTTCTAAGTGAGAAAATATTATGAGAAAAAGAAATCTAAAGAGAGGTCAATTCCTACTTCATCATCCTCTACTATTAGCCATTTAGTTTAGGGTGTTTGCTTCACTAATCTACCATTAGTGAAGAGGTAGCATGAGCTTGATTCTCCTCAACATAGATCATCTTCGTCCTCGAAGACTTCGAGCAAGATTGTTCATTTCTTCATGTGAACCCTTACTAGAGTTCGGGTGTTCACTACTTGGAGCGAAGGGACTACTACACGGAGTTTTAGAAGTGAAAGACCGGTCTACAAAGGTTGTATTCCTCATTCACTTAATATGTAAAGATGTTTGCATGGTGTTTTGTTTAAATCTGTAGTTAAGATTCTAGGATTAGGGTTCTTTAGAACTGCAAAAATTTGAAAACGGCATGGACGAAGCCTCCCGAAACCTTGCTGCCGCCCTACGGAACCCTACAACCGTATGACCTAGGAATCACTGTTTATTCGATTTCTACCTTCTGATATTTTCTACTTATGAGTTGGCAACTCACCCACGTTGTGTCCTAGTTTCTTGCAAGTTTGACCGCTTTGGATCAGCAGCGATATTGCTGGCACACAGCTTCATCCAGGGTGTTTTGCTATGGTAGGTGGGACACACATTGGATCGTGCCCACTCTTATACTTATTATTTTTATTGTATCTAGATAAACTCTAGCAATCAGAAACAAGAATTTGTATATTGGTATACCTAGTCAGACTTGTGTATTTGCGAGACTTATAACGATGGGTGTATGTTCGCTTTTTTGTGATAATGATGTCTTGCTTCATTTATTTTTTCTATGTTTGATCTTCGCCGTAGGGCGTCGTATATATGTTTATTTCGTGGTTTTCATTCCGCCAATTGGCAAAGAGTTAGCTCCCACTTAGGGATGCCTATATATGGTTTTGGATCAAAATATACAAGGGAGGTGCTGCCCAAAATTTCAAGGACGAAAATGTTTCAAAGATAGTATACATTCATTGCCTTTTTATATTATATAACTTATACTTTTAAAAAATGAAGTCTTGAATTTCTTATGATGGTGTTTCAAAAACTGCACCCCCACTATTTTCCGCAAAAAGGTTTAGATTTTACCCGGATTCGTTTTAAATTATGTTACGCCTTTAGACGTGGCGTGATTTAAGTGCCGGTCACGTACTAAATTACGGGTCATGAAAAAGTTGGTATCAGAGCGTTAGGTTTAACCTTAGTTCGAGTCTAGGTTTGACTATGCGGAGTCTAGGGAGTAATATATTTCGGAACCTAGGCTTGACCTTACGGAACTTAGACTTGACTGGGGGTATTAGACCCGAACTTTCGTTACATAGGTTGACCTTGGTTGATGGAATATATAACTCAAGTAGAGTAACATACCGTACGTATGTTCCATGGCATACTTACGATACGATACTCCGCTTAAATAACCTTAGGATGTACATATCTTGAGATCTGTGATTCTATTCATTCTTGTGATCTATCCTCATCGATGTCTGTTGCGGTTCTTGTCACTATGGCTACACGAGCTGAGAGAGCTGCTACTAGAGATGCAGTTAGAGCGAGCTCGTCATGGACGAGGACTGACCATTATGTTTTCTGGTGACATAGGAACGTGTAGGTATAGTTTTTGTATTGAGATCTCTCGTTAGAGGCGAGTGTTCCGATTTGCACCGGATGATTGGGCCATTGATAGAGGCTGCCAGATTGAGAAGGTTGCTGATGTACAGCCTACCCCAGGGGTCGCGATGCTGTCTACCGTGCAGACAGATGACCCAGCTGTTGCTGAGATTGATGGGATGCCGCCTCCAGAGTTTATGAGCTGAAACCGCTGGAGCTTTCCGACAGAGATGTGACAGAAGATAACTAGTCTATCTTGAGTTGAGTGACTGAGATGATTCGTCTGATCTGATGCGTCGACATAGGCTCAGTTGAGTTGAAGAATTACAGTTTGAAGGATCTACTCAGATCTAGAGTAAATCGATCAAGAGAGGGCATTGTTCGTTGGATACTCCGATGTGAGATCAGTAAGTTGACTAGTTTCGGATAGAAGGACCTCACCCAGATGCGTTGTGAGTTGATCGAGAACGGAAGAATGAAGCGTATTCCTCCGATAATTTGGATGAGTCCCCGAGGATGTTATCGACTAGATATCTTCCACGGAGTGGTGAAGATACCTGGGTTCATAATTTTGAGTCAGTATGAGAGACTCTGGATTGACTGTAGCCAAGAATGAATTGCAGTACGCAGACAGTGAGACGTGATTTCGATGTAGGTAGTAAGAAAGATAGGTAGAACTAGAGGTTTGTGCGAGATATTAACGAGTTGTCGTTACTCCCCGTTGAAGCCAGAGGATTGATACGTGTGCAGAGGTGTTGGATACAGTCAAATTCCAGAGAAGAGCCATGCAGAGGACGCAGCCATCCGGATGAGAAAAAGAGTTAAGTAAAGAGTTCCAACCTCCGTATAGTTCGGCATAGGTGAGATCGGAAGAGACCTTGAGCATGTTCTTTCCAGGACACTGCGACGATAAAGATTTGCACCTAGAATTAGTTGTTTCATGCATATTCAGAGGGCCAGATGCCGTCACCAGTGACGTGCTGGTTTAGAGTATCATGTTAATTGGCCAAGAGAGGACCAGAGGAGTGCCAGAGTGGAACTATTCCGCTATTATACCTAACTGGGCCGACGAGCGGAAAGATTGTGGAATTGGTGATCCACATAGAAAAACAGGGACCCAGAGACAGAGGACGCCAGACCATGAGCAGAAGTCAAGTGGATGTTCTTGCTCTGTCGGATTTGGGCGCACCAGCATTTTTCGACATTGAAGGAGGTGTACCTCAATGTCATTTATTGCGATTTGTGTTTCATGATTCGAGATCACACTTTTATCGCTTGGACTTTGAGTTTCGATGATTTGGTTTCGTGGTATTTGTTTTCATGCACCATGTCTGCACCTGCTGGATATTTTTATTTGTGCACAGTTATTGCACTTGACTTATGTTTTATGCACCGTTATATCGGTTTGCGATTTGTGCATATCTGTTGCACTTGATATTGATTTTGTGCCTTGGCTGCACGTATTTATGATTCTGTGGATTTCGATACTGTCAATTTGATTTTGTGCTTGTTGTATGCGCTTGACTTGTTTTATGCACTCGGTGTAACTCATATGTGCTTGCAGTGCAATGTTACGTACTTTGTGCACGCAGTTGAACACGTTTGTGATTTTATACATCTTGGTATGTTCGGTGTTGTTTTTGTGCTCATTTGAGATATTGATGAGTTTTCGTGCATTTGTTGCACCAGATTTGTATTCTGTGCATTTGTTGCACCAGATTTACACTCCGTGCATTTGTTGCACAAGATTTATGTTTTCGTGCGCGTCTGCAGTTGACTTTCGTCATCGTACACACTACTGCACTAGATGATTTGTACGGACCTGATGCACTTGATTTAGATTTTTGCACACACTGGGCGCATGAGATGTGGTTTTGTGCATGTTGGATGCACTTGGTCGATATTTTATACGTACATATTGGATACACTCGATTGAGATTTTATTCGTGCATGTTAGTTCCAATTGGTTGATATTTTTATGCACTCTAGATGCACTTGATGTTGTTATTGTGCACACCCGTTGTACTTGACAGATACTTTCGTGCACACTCGTTGCACTTAGTTTTTGCTTTTGTACACATTCGTGGCATTTGTATTGGACTTGGATTTCCATGCGCACCAGACACACGTGATATTGGATACGCCTTTTGAGGCTGATTTATTTCTAAGCATCATATTTTATGGTGGGTACTATATTATATAGTAGCCGAGCAGGATTGATCTAAGAAAAGTGTTCTCCGCCGAAAGACCGGGAAGACTAACGTCTTGCCTAAATTTGGAGGCAGATGATATTTGGTTTGATCCGTCCACCTCTCCGAAGATGCCAAGTTGATTTATGGCACCGTATATCGGAGGTTTAGACGGATGCGGCCGTTGTAGCATACTTCGTTAGATTCCCCCTTGTTTGAGCGGTTTTTGATTTTGGGACGCTCTTCCCTGCAGGCGCAAGCCCCTGCAGTTAATTACGCTACCGCGTCGCGGTAACCACTTTCTCCTTCTCCAGATGGTCACTTTGTGTCGTGTGTGTTTGTTTTATTTTTGGTTGCCTGTGGATTGTATACGGAGACTAATTTATGTTGTCGCCCGTAGGGCGTGGATTAGTCCAAATCCGTATTTTCTTAGATTTGAGTTTTGGTTTGGGTTTAAGGATACGTTAGTCTTATTTGAGACTAAGATCAACTTAAACGTTTGTTAAGGATACGTTAGTCTAATTTTAGACTAAGATCAACTTAACCATTTGTTAAGGATACATTAGTCTAATTTTAGACTAAGATCTACTTAACATGATCATTTAGATCCAACAAAAGAGCATTTAGGCTCTATTGTTTTAGTTTAGGGACTTTGCAGTCCATAATTTTAAGGACATCATAGTCCATACAGTTTTTTGATTGTCGGGACCCAGCACCTCTTTGAAGACGTTGAAGAATTACAACGACACATATCAGAGGTGTGAAGATGTACTCTTGAACCAATGTCAGTTGAGGGATCTGTAGTTGGATTGATTTAAGGATCGTTAATCTCTTTTGAGATTAAGATCAACCTAAATGGTTGTTAAGGATACGTTAGTCTAATTTTAGATTAAGATCCACTTAACAAGGTTTTTAGGATCATTTAGATCCAGTGAAAGAGCATTTGGGCTCTATCATTTTAGTTTAAGGATGTTACGGTCCATAAGTTTAAGGACATCATAGTCCGTGACTGTTTAAAGACGTCATAGTCTATAAAGTTTAAAGACATCATAGTCTATGAGTTTAAAGACCCCACAGTCCATGGCAGTTTAGAGACATCATAGTCTGTAAAGTTTAAGGACATCGCAGTGCATGAGTTTAAGGACCCCACAGTCCGTGGAATGTCTGGTTGTCAGGACCCGTCACCTCTCTGAAGACTCTGAAGGATTACAACGCCAACTATCAGAGGAGTGAAGAGATGTACCCTTGAACCAATATTGGTTGGGAGACTCCGGGTTTTGCTTTGAATGTCATATGAGATGATCAATTTTGGAAGACAAGAGTGTATTTGAGGTTCAGTCAAAAAAGGTCCTGCCTCTGGAAGACTTAGCTAATTTGGGCTAAGATTGGCTCAAATATAGTGTTAAACACTAGAGTACACTCGTCTATCACGTGCTCCTACGTGATGCGCTTAAAATAGTGTTAAACATTAAGGATGAAGTGCACAAAATAGTGTTAAACACTAAAAAAAGAAATGCTCACGTGAGGTCACGTGAGGCGCTTGAGTGTTGAGCCAAACTTCCTTTATTTTCAGAATCTGCAAGTAAGTGTTAAACACTTAATCTTAATGACCATCATGTGTGGACACGTGATGGTGCCCATGCATTGGGTATTAATCCCTCAGTTTTACCCATTTTTCTCTTTTTTAAAGAGGTGTTTGTCAGGTGTCACGTGGGGACAAGTGAGGCACCCAAAATCGATTCTGCCCTTTTTATTTTGAGAAGTCTGTTCAAGGATCACATGGGAGCACGTGACCTAATCTTATTCGTTCTCTTTTGGTCATTGGAGGGGAGGGTCACGTGTTACCACGTGATCATGTTGGGTATTTGATCCTTTTACGTGCATGGAGAGATAAATCCTTTGTACAAGAAGTTAATTCTCTTATAGGGTTAAACCCTAATTTTATTTAGAGGAATTAAATTCCTATGTGTTTAAAATAATTAAATTCTTTAAACCCAATTCTCCCACTAAGCTTTAAATCTGCACGGCAAAATCTCCCTGATGAGAATTAAATTCTCAACTTATGGGGAGATCTGTTTCTGCAGATCTATTACCATGAAGAAGAACTAAGTTCTTGTATTAAGGGTTAAACTCTATCTTTGTTGGAGGAATTAAATTCCTATATGCTTTGTGGGAGAATAGAATTCTCTGAATTTAGGTCCTCTCTCAGGTTTTAGATCTGCATGACAGAATCTCCCCGATGAGAGTTAAATTCTCAAGTTATGGGGAGATCTGCTTCTGCAGATCTTCAACTAGAGAAAGAACTGAGTTCTTATTTAGAAGAGTTAAACTCTTAATTTGAGAATTAAATTCTCTTTTGTTTTTTGGGAGCTTATAGAATGATCTCTTTCCCTCTCTTACCTAGGGTTTCTTTCTTTTCTGAAGAGATCTTCTTTTCTCTCTGAAGAATTAAATTCTCTTCTCTCTTTTTTTCTGTATTCTCTCTCTGTTGTTGTTTTCTTCTCTTTTTCTTTTTTTTGGCTCTTATTTATAGGAGAAAGAAAAGAATCAGTTTGTTCAGCCAATCTCTCATTGAGAGATTTTGATTGATTTTTTATTACCAACATGATCTTTTAGATCATTTGGTGAATTTTATTCACTATAAAATATTTTATTTGTTGTTCTTAGCAAATTTTAGGTAAATATTTCCTTGTGCAGAATCTTTCTATATATAAATTAGCGATTTTTTAATCACCATTGGATTTTTAATCCAACGGTGCTCCCTTTACGGAGTGCAATCTTTTTGTTTGGAAAGATCTAGGGAAATATTTTTCCAATTAAGGTTTTTAATTCCCTTTAATTAGAATTTAATTTTATTGTTCAAAGGGTTTAAAAGCTCATCACGTGTTGGCACGTGAGCTTACTGATTAATCATTTGATTAGAATTTAATTCTATTAGTTCGGAGGGTTCAGGAGCCCATCACGTGTTGGCACGCGACCTCACTGATTAAAATTTAATTCTGTTAATTCAAAGGGTTCAGGAACCCATCACGTGCTAGCATGTGACCCCATTGGTTAAGTATCTCCAACTGTTTATTTCAGCGCATATAAACCTTGTTCATAGAAGGTCACGTGTTCTCACGTGATGCCCGATCACGTGTGGACACGTGATGCTCCTCTTGGGTGTTTCCTCATCGCTTTATTCATATATTTTATTCATTTCCCATGAGGGAACAAATGCTTTTAATTTATTTTAATTAGAATTTAATTCTATTAATTCAGTGGGTTCAAGAGCCCATCACGTGTGGGCACGTGACTTTGTCAATTAGACATTCAGGCATAAATAGAATCTGCCCATAAAAAGGGTCACGTGTTTGCACGTGAGGCCTGGTCACGTGTGAGCACGTGATGCCCCATTTGGGCGTTTTTCTTGCTGCTTTATTTGTATTTTATTCAGTTCCTATGAGGAAACAAATGCCCCCACAGCGTTGTTCTCATGTGTTTGCACGTGAGTGCAATGCTGTAACCTTTATGGCCGTTGGATTTGCCTAGGGAACAGGGAAGATGAACCGTTTCCCATCATGTCTTTATAAATGCAAGGGTCTCTTCAGCAGCGCCTCCATTCCTTCATCTTCTTTCTTCTTCGTTCTTGTCTTAAGAATTTAATTCTCTTACTCAGATCTCAGCTCTCTGTTCAACAAAATTTTTCAGAGTTTAACTCTGTCCACACAAAAAGAATCCCTTTTCAGGTAAGGGTCTTGAATCGGCCGAGGAACTTGTTTTTATAAAATTCGCTTTGGATTTTAAATCCACACCAAGGGTTTTTCCCTTCAATAATAAAAAAAACTCATCTTTCTGAACTCTAAGAACGCACGATCTTTAGGTAGTAATCCCCCAATGTTAGGCATCTTTCTCTGATCTTAGGGGATTGATGATGGTACTCATTTTCTTTTAGAATTTAATTCCATTCCAAAGAGCTTAGCTCTGAAAATTTTCTTGGAATTTAATTCCTCTGTTCAAAAGGAATTTAATTCCTCCAGAGAACTTAGTTCTAACAAGAAGATCTCTTGGGATTTCTATCCACAGTTGTTCTTGACAACAAAATTTTAGGAGAGATTCTGCTTGATATGCACAGAGTTCATGATGAGGTTTTCCTTGGGGGAATGTGTAGAGATGTTTGAAATCCACTATTCATTTATTGAGAATCTTCCTTTTATTTTCACAATGATTACCCTGCCTTATAACTAGTGAGCCGCCATATTGATTTTGTGGGCCCCATGTGTTTTGCAACCAATGGTCTCATGGAATAAGTTGCTTGTCGTTTCCTTGCATTTTCTACACACACACACACACACACACACACACACGTGTAGGTTTTATTAACAGTTTTCCCTTCCTTTATTTCAGGAATAATGGCTTCTCTTGCATACTTTCCTTTTACCCGCTCGAAGGCTGCTTTTCCTCAGTCACCGTCTGACGAAGAAGTGATGGCGATGATTAGAGCTCATGACCCGGACTGCGCCAATCTACTTTTGTGGGGAACCTGGTACGGTCATATCATCCGCGGTCGCCGAAGTTTTCTTTGCGAGGCGCCAACAGAACCTCTACACCCATTCTTGCCAATGGATCGTCTGCAGACTGCCTTTGCCGTAGAGGTGGCGGATTGGACTCCTACAGGTCGTCTTGAGTCGTCTACAGTTGGGATACCGCACTAGCCTGTGCCAGCCATAGATATCTTGGGGCATCGTATTTGCCAAGGTGAAGCCCAGCCCTGGGGACAAGTCTACAAGATAGGGCTTACCCCTCGCCATCCCACGGGCTATCTTCTCTGGGCTCGTTACATCTTGTCCGCTCATCATGCACGACTGCAGAGGGTCGGGCTTTACCAGGCGGTGTACGCATCCCTCTTCCATTATCAGTCTCCCCATGTATGGTGGGTTAAAGCTTTCCTAAATTAATGGAATCTTCCCACCAACACTTTCTTATTAGGGGATCGCGAAGTTTCGATTTCTTTGGAAGAGCTTCGTGAAATCTCTGGATTGCCGATCAGGGGAGCGCCATATGAAGAATTGCTGCCTCCTGACGAGTATGCATTCGCAACTGTGCCTGCTACGCTTGATGGCTTGTCAACTGAAAATGAAGTCCGTCACAAGTATCTAAGTCAAATCAAGACTCTGGGTATTTTTGAGAAGCTGTTCACCGAGTCAGAGGAACAGGGCATCACTTTTAAGAGCTTTATCGCCTGCTTCCTTCGTGAAGACATCCTATCAAAGGAGTCTCCGAAGTTCGCAAATATCAACGACCCCTTCGGGTTTGGGTTAAATAAGCTACCGGCCAGAGAAAAAGATTTGCCACAGTTTTACATCCCAATCTTGTCAGTTGTACCTTTTGAGTCGATTGCAGCTCTCGGCATGGATGAAGAAACTTTCTTTGTCGGTTTTATCAGCGTTTGGCTCAGTTGGTTTGTCGTTCCAACACATCGTCGCTTTATGAGAGCCTCGATCATTTACCCTGCTCATCGCATTGCCGAAAGGACGCGACTAGCCATGGGCATTGCAGGGTTATCGCACTTATACCACGGGCTGAGCACTGCAGCCAATACCTCAGCCCCGGGTGTGAATGTGGTGAGTTTCTCTCTTCATTATTTTACGTCGTAGATTGAGATGCGCGTATTAGGGGTGTTCGCTGCGCACCAGAGACCGGGCGTTTACGATGCTTATACCTTCCCGCAGCTCATGGGGTTGGTGGACACTTCTGCTCCTGACCCAACTCAGTTAGGGGTTCTTCGTGTGCTGCTTAATCCTTATGCCAATGAAGGCGGGATGGTATTTAATGACCGAATCCTCTCTGCTCCTTCGGGACCTGTTCAGTAGCTGTTTAATTTCTCGAAAGAGGGAGCACCTTCCTTGAAGCCCAAGGAAGCCATGCACTTGTACTCGATCAGGGCGGGTTATTTAGTGTTCCGCCGAAATGATGCGGTTCTTTTTATGCGGTATAATCCACACCGCTTTGCCCGGGCAATTGGGTTATGACCAGGGTGTTCCCTTTGAAGCATTCATGGTGGAGCCTAGCTCTTCTTTGGAAGCTGTTCGTGACGCCACCCACCATTTCATGCGGCTGAACACCAGTTCTCACTTCATGATCCCCGAGGTTGACTACATTCCAAGGTGTGTGGGGGATTTTACGGGTTGGTACCACCACCGAGTTAGTCCCATTATTGCCGAGGAGAGGAGGATACTTTTTGGATATAGAGCTCCCGCCCCGCTCCAAGCTATGGGAGTCCCACAGCGACCGCGGACAACGGTTCGCCCTCCCTTGAGGGGTATTGGCGCCTTATTTATTCCTAAGGCGGTGGACGCAGGCCTGACTCCTCCTATAGTTGGCATGCCGATGCACACTAGAGCTCAGGCAAGGGCTTCTGATAAGGCGCCAGTAGCAGTTTCATCAGCTGCGGCGTCAGCAATGGCAGTGTCATCATCGGTAGCACCGCCGAGAGAGAATACTGAAGGCGAAGTGGGTCAACGTCGTTCCAAAGCGCCGAAGGGAAGGAAGTGATCATCCTCCAGTGCTAGTTCCGTGTCGAAGCGGAAGAAAAGGACAGTCATCGGTCTGCTCGTCTTCTTAATGGAATCCGAGCCCATCATTCAAGATGAACCAATATCTATGCAAGAGCTAGACTATGGTCTTCTTTTTCCAGGTTCATTTGCCGAGGAAGCCGCACAATTGGCTGAGGCTGTAAGGCGCTCCCAGAACGAGATCGAGAACGTGCGCGTCTCAAAGAGTTCCTATCCTGCCGTGATATTCTATGAAGATCCTTCATTAGTACGGTGAGTATTTATAGGCCCTTTGGAGCAGGGAGGCGAGATAGTCCTCAAAAAGCCTATCTTTGCCACTTCTAAAGATGAATTGTCTTTGTGGACCGATGACCATGAATCTACCTTAGCACCCCGGCGAGCATACTTTCTTAGGAAGGAATGTCGGCTTGAAAAAGCTATACTCGAGGAATCTTGGCGAATCAGTATGCAGGTTTTCTGTATTTTTCCTTTGGCAAGTAATTTGTTTTGCTTTCTATGTCTTCTTACCTTCGTAAAACTTTGCAGGGACTTCGGCCATGGCAGCGGATCTGAGCTCGAGTAGCGCTTTGACCGTGGACTCTGTAAATATCCCCAATGAGACACCAGTAGGTGTGGAGGGGCTCGCTACAGTTTCTATTCCTGTAGCAGAGCTTCCATTAGTGGCTTCCGTTCTCCCGGTGCTTGCTCTCCCAGAAGAGGCATCCTCATTGGCCGCGGATTCAATAGATCTTTCTGGTGACGGCCCGGAGACTGTGGGACAGGTAATCGAGGCCGCCGTCCTTTCATTGGAGCCTGAAGTGGTGGCCGCTGCTCCTCAACTGGAAGCTGTTATACCGGCCCATGTCCCCGATGATGTGCCTGAGGGCATGGAGGAGGCTGCCGAAGCTGTTATCCCTCCAGTTCAAAGCGGGAGGAGCATCGAAGGTATTCTTCTATCTTTTGTTTTAATGATCTTTTCATTATCTGAATCCTTCTGTCTTTTCAGAATTACGCGGATTGGCGCAATCTATCGCGGATCTATCCCCCAGAAAGTCTTTCCAGCGTTTGCACGAGATGGCCGCTCCGCAGGCAATATCCCCTCAACGCATCGTCCTCTCTTCTGGGCAAGGTTAGTGTTATTTGTCTTTTTCATGTCATTATTATAATTTGTATAACAATGCTGATGTCTTCTGTAGTTCTGGAAGAAGACGACGAAGTTGAAATCTTTGATGGGCCTGGAGATCTTTTAGACTCTTCTTGCATGACTGTGGGTAAGTAAGGTTTCAACGTTGTTCCATCTGCTCTTTGTTTGCAAATCTCGCTGATTTTTTTATGAATCTTTAACAGCTTTTCCTGTTCCTACCCCGCTGGAATCTCGTATTATTATGCCACCTGGCCCTTATGCTCTACACGCATCTTAACGAATGGCGAAGCTAAGCCTTCACTCTTTGTCGGCTCTCATCGAAGACCTTCGTGCTGGTAGCTTGCTCACAGCCGAAGAATTTGCTGCCTAAGCCAACATTTCTCTCCCCTTTCTTGCTGCTTACCATGGTGAAACATTGGTGCACGTCTGGGTTGAGTTTTTTCGTAGGGTGGAGTCTTGCTTACATGGTCTTGAGTGCATGCGCCTTCTTTCAGAGGTCATGGCTGCAAAGGCGAGCTTGTGGGGGCTGGTTTAACGGTGCGCCACAAATTTGCAGTCATGTACAAAGATGCTCAACCAAAAGTTTTCGGAGAGGGAGCTGGCTTCAAATGCGCTGGGGGAACTTCAAGCTGAACTTACGTCCAAGACCACTCGTACATATGAACTCTGGCGGGTGCTTCAAGAAGCTATCAGGGAGGTGGTAGCTATTGATAAAGCCATCATTTTTACTCGCGAGATGGTTGAAGCCCACAAACTTACCGAACAGGAGCTTGAAAGTTGGCTCGCCTCGTACCAGGCCCAACAGTCTCAGGCGATATCGCAATAACAAATTATGAGGTCGAGACCCAGCGGAAGAAGGATGAACTAACGAATCTATTAAATCGTCCACCGGCTTGAAGACAATGTATATGTTTTTTTTAATCTCCTTTTGCACATACTCCCGATTGAGAGTATTTTTTGATACTTTTATAGATTGTACTTTGTATTCATTTTGATTCATGAATAAAAGATATACTTTGTTTCATGGTGGTGTGTCCCTTTTAGCAAATACGTTTTGTGGATAATCTATTTTGATCTCTTTGTAGGACAGCAATGGCTTAGGAGTCAGATTCAGGTCTGCCTCCTAAGGCTTTCCAACTTTATGAGCCGTGAGGGTCTCATAAAGATTTTTCTCCTTACGAGTCGAGAGAATCTCGTAGGTGTATTTTCTCCTTATGAATCGTGAGAATTCTTAAGTGTGTTTTCTCTTGAGAGCCGTAAGGATCTCACAAGAGAATTTTCTTCCTTACAAGTCGAGAGGACTCATAAGTGTTTGATGATTTGACTTGCTCCCGGGTCAAAGCATTGCTTCAACAGGGAGGTCGAGGGTTGACTTTGGCCGTGTTTCACGGGATCAAGATTGACTTATTTCCGCGACGGGGTCATTGGATGACGTATTTCCGCGACGGGGTCATTTGATGACGTGTTTACGCGACGGGGTCATTTGCTGATGTATTTCCGCGACGGGGTCATATGATGACGTATTTGTTGGGATTCCTCAGCACCTAGCCTAAGGTTTGCAAGCATCACATATGCCACAACAAAAAATTTATGGGGTGCTAAGCAATCAAGCTAGGAATCGAACTAGAAAACTAAGGTAACAAAACCAGTAATCAACCATTACAAAGAGAAGTGAACAAGAATACAACATTTGTAGACCCGGTCCTTCACTTCTAAAGCTCTGTGTAGTCATCCCTTCGCTACGATCATCGAACTCCCGGACTCTAGTGACGGTTCACACGAAGAAATGAACGGGCTTGCTAGATGCCTTCGAAGCCGAAGATGATCTACGTCGAGGAGACTCAAACTCAAGCTAACCCTTCACTAGGTCATGAACTTTGTGAAGAAAACACCCTATAGTACCCAAGCAAGTGTATAGGATGATGAAATAGGAAGTGGGCTCACTTTAGATTTTATTTTCTCAAAATATTTCTTCATTAATCCAAAACCTAGAAAGCTTTGGAGTTGTGAAGAAAAAGATGAAGATGAGAATGAACAAGAGAAAGAATGAGGTTAGATTTGCAACCATGGTGAGTTTTGTGTCATCACTAACACTTGTAGAGACTTAACCATGGGTCATGATAATTGGTTGGGTTAACTAAATATCTTAAAATAAAACAAACTTGGTGGACTTAGTCAATGGTTAGCAAGCTTCTAGCCATGACAATTTCCAACCAATTTTGTTAATTACTTATGAAAAATAAACCCCAAATTATATGTCACGACCCGAAGGTACGGAACGTGACTGGCACTTAGATTACGAGACGTCTAAAGGCGTACTGTAACCTAAGTCAGCCAAAGCCCAGAAGAATCTAAACCAAAATTAAAAGAGAGTGAAGGAAAAACCTTAAATGAAAACGGTTTTTAAATCAATTAAGTTGCATAGAATCCCTTTAAAAAAAAACATCAAAATTTCCCGAAAATTTCGGCAGAGTCTCCCCTGTATTTTCTATCCCCCAAAATGGGTACAACAAGATATATATAACCTGTAATCATAAATGGCATCCCCAAGCGGGAGCTAGCTCTTCGCCCAAGGTGGATCACAACCACATGCAATATATAAGTAATATCAAGAAAAGAGCATAAAATAAACGCAAAATATCAGAAAACACAACGCCGGCTCAAGTGAGCTCGACCCAAAAGAAACCACAAATATACAAATCTCTCAGTCTCATCACTAGGTCGCATATACAATATAAAGTGGTAGATGGAGAATACTAGATACAATGATAGAGCAAAAGAAATAAAATATGCTCGCAACCCACCTACGGGCGATGTCGCGAGTCTGAGCAAAAGGAGCTGATGATAAGATAGCCCGCCGCTACAAGGGTGACGGGTCCGACCTGCAAGACACTGTGGCACAACGGGGGTGAGTTGCCAGCTCGTGAGTAAAATATAACATCTAGTAAGGCAATCGTAAGAATGCACGCAATGCGTCACAACATGTATGTCCATGTGTGATATAATGCCTCTAGTATGCATGCACATGTATGCAATGTCATTACTAAATCTTTAAGTGTTTTAAATGCTAAGGGTACTACATTCTTAACTTTAGAAAATGAATATCTGTATAATAGCTAAGTACCATCAAGAAATCATCTGAAAACCCGTGTCAAGCATCAACACCAAATATGAAATCATATCTGTCTCAATATCTCACTGTATCAATGTCTCAAATATCGGGCTCCGTCAGTCCGGATCGGCCCATATCATCAAATCTCACGACAACGGTCGGTATCCTCCGGATATCCGCCGTGCCAGACATCACCGGTAGGTAGTCTTCCCCTGCCAGGCTCATCGTCTACAACTCGATCTTCTTGCCCCGGGGTACCATACCGGGCCCACCATGTACCCGAGACGGTTCATCCACTCCTCGAATCGGGTCTCGAAATCCAACAGAAAACATGAAAACTCATGGTGGACGACACATACATCACGAGAAAACCGCAACTTTGTTTTAAAAATGATAAATATAAGCTTTAGTTAAATTCTTGCGGTTTTCCCCAAAAATCCAGAAATCGCAGCAATACTGAAATCCTCAAGAAAAATCATAATGTCAACATGTTATATATGATAAATGTCTATGATAACAAGGTATGCGATGTGAATTGTGGCTAAAAATCTATGTAAGTATGATGATGATGCGAGGTATATACATGCTATGCAATTTCATATATCATGCACGATGCAAGTCGCGATATTAAGTTAAACAGGTTCTATAGTGCACGTGGCATGGCAATTACCAAAGGCGTGTATGTCACATGAATAGTGCGCATGCAACAGATGCCAATGGTAATGGTGTTCGTGTCCTACGAAGTGATATCGCATATGTGTATATGAATGTTATATGAATGTCCATGCAATCTAGTATACGGTTAGCTGTGAGGGT
This sequence comes from Agapanthus africanus, assembly GCA_030015575.1. Taxonomy (NCBI): domain Eukaryota; kingdom Viridiplantae; phylum Streptophyta; class Magnoliopsida; order Asparagales; family Amaryllidaceae; genus Agapanthus; species Agapanthus africanus. Next base: position 366,301,926 of record JASDDO010000029.1, read on the forward strand.
ATGCAATGTAAATAAAGGGGTAAGCTATCTAGCAATACAAGTCTTGCAAGAAATAGGGTAATCCTAACTAGGGGGCGCCTCGCGCCATCCAGACGATTCCCCCATAGATGAATACATCTACTCACCTGAAAGCCTCGCTAATCCGATCCGACCACCGCCTTGCCTTTACGCGCCGTGTCCGATATTTCCCCGACCGATCCTATATTTGCACAACACCAAGCATAAGATTACATATCCTAAAACGATGCAAGTCACAATATACAAATACGCTCTCGAATTAAACATAACGTGCACTCGGTGCGCGGGAAAACACACGAAAATCGCTAAATCTTAACTAGAATCGTTATTTCGGGGCAATCGACAAAACTAAAACCCGGCTAGACAAAACCCTGCATTCACGCACTCTAATAGTCGTATAAGAAGCTAATTATATCGCTAATATAACGCAATTAGATCGCATCCTAATTTTTATAAAAATCTAGTAAGCAATTTCATACCGATTCTACGCAAATATCGAAATTTTATCGATCTAGCGAGCGTAACATCGCACAATTAACCACTCCGACCAATTAGATAACCAAACCCTAACTTAATTCCAACAACCATGCTTCAAACCCTAATTTGAAATAAAATCGCTCTCTTGATTTTCATGAACAAGTAATTACAACTAAATTAATACTTCAAATTTCAATTTTAGCACATTAAAACTACAAGTTAACAAACTAGTTTAGAATTTCACCTCACAAGTGGAACCCTAGCATGCTCAAGCCACCATAGAAGCCTCCTTTCTTCTAGTTTTGAACTAAATTTGGTTGAGGAGAGAGTGGATTAGGGTTTTGCTTTGAATGGGAGAATGAATTTGTGGATTTTTTATGAATTTTGACATGAAAAAATGAAGCAAAATGAAGTGAGAAGATGAGGGAATTTCTGCAGTGGGCTCGGCCAGCAGCAAGAAGAGGTGATGGGGGGTTTTTTGAAGAAGTTTCTAGGTCAAAAAGATCCCTCAAATCTCATTTAATGCTTTTCACATCAACTTTTTACAAAAAAAACCCTTTTTACTTCATTTTTTCACAAATTTCCAACCATAAAACTAAAATCTTATCAAGTCATGATACAATTTATTAGCACCCTATTTTAGCTTATAAAGATTCCTAATTATGAAATTTACCTAATTAAATTTGTATTTTTCACTAATTTAATGTATTTTAAAAAGCTTAAAATAATAAAAAAAAATAATTAATTACGAATTTTTTTTTATTTAACTAGAAAATTATAAGTGACATTTTAGTGACAAAATTATAGTAATATCTTATCTAAATTTTGTATAATTAGGCCTACAATGAAAAATACCTATTTTTACTTTTTACGGAAAAAGCCGAAAAATTAGCCGATTACCGAAAAACTGCCTAAACGATTTTCGAAGGGTTACAATCTTCCCCCCTTAAAGAAATTCGGTCCTCGAATTTAGAATTTAACTACGTGTACCTTCAAAAAGATGGGGATATCTCTTCCTCATCTCGACCTCGGTCTCCCAGGTGACCTCCTCGCTGTTCGGGCCACGCCAAAGGACCTTGACGGACGGTAAAACCTTCGACCTCAATTTCTTCACCTGCCGATCCAGAATGACCACCGGCTGCTCGGTGAAAGAAAGATCACGCTCTAGCTGGATCGTCTGGTGCTGAATCGCATGGGAAGGATCATGAAGGTACTTGCGGAGCATCGAGACATGGAACACGGGGTGAACATCGGGGAAGCTGGGCGGAAGAGCTAACCGATAAGCGACTGGACCAACACGCTCTAGGATCTCGAAAGGACCAACATATCTAGGACTCAGCTTCCCTTTCCGCCCAAATCTCATCACACCTTTCATCGGAGAGACCTTCAGGAAAACATGATCGCCAACAGCGAACTCGAGTCGGCGACGGCACCTGTCAGCATATGATTTCTGTCTGCTCTGTGCCGCTCTCATCCTGTCCCGAATCAGCTGTATCTTCTCGGTCGTCTCATGTACGATCTGCGGCCCCAAAACACTGCTCTCCCTGAGCTCTGTCCAATATACAGGCGATCGACATCTCCTCCTATATAAAGCCTCAAAAGGTGCCATCTGAATCGTCTCCTGGAAGCTATTATTGTAAGGAAAACTCGATCAAAGGCAAATGACGATCCCAGCTACCACCGAAATCTAAAGCACAAGCTCTGAGCATGTCCTCAAGAGTCTGAATAGTACGCTCCGACTGACCGTCAGTCTGCGGATGAAAGGCTGTGCTAAAACTCAATCGGGTGCCCAAAGCTTCCTGGAGTTTCTGCCACAATCGGCCGGTAAACTGGGTGCCACGGTCGGACACGATGCAAGTCGGAACACCATGCAGTCGCACTATCTCATCAATATAAACCTGGGCGTACTGAGAAAATCCAAAAGTGGTCTTCACTGGCAGGAAGTGATCCGCTTTCGTCAGTCGATCCACAATCACCCAAATAGAGTCATACTCTCGACTGGTCCTGGGTAGACCCACAATGAAGTCCACGGAGACCTGCTCCCACTTCTACTCAGGGATGGGCAAAGGCTGTAACTCGCCGGCTGGCCTCTGGTGCTCGGCCTTGACTTGCTGACAAGTCAGGCATCTCGACACAAAGACTGTAATATCCTTCTTCATCCCGTCCCACCAGTAAACCTCTCTCAAATCATGGTACATCTTGGTGGAACCTGGATGCATACTGTATACTGATCTATGTGCCTCCTCGAGAATATCACGCCTCAGTCCCTCTGAATCTGGCACGCACAGTCGAGTCCCAAATCAAAGTATCCCCTGATCGTCAATCACGAACTCGGAAACTCTGCCCTGCCGAATCTGCTCAATAATCTCTAATATACGGGCATCGCCGGACTGTGCCTCACGGATACGGTCAAGTAATTGTGGGCATGCTCTGAAATGGGCCAGCTGTCCCCCTGTAGGAGTAAACTCGAACTGCACTCTGCTGTCACATAACACCTGCCAATCCGCCGTCGACTGCATCTGCACTGCGCTTAAACAAGATAAGCTACCTCCGGGCCTCCTACTCAAAGCATCTTCCACCACATTCGCCTTGCCCGGATGGTATAGAATCTCGCAGTCATAATCTTTCACCAACTCCATCCAACGGCGCTGTCTCAGGTTCAGATCTCGCTGCTGGAAGATATACTTCAAACTCTTGTGGTCAGTGAATATCTGGCACGACTCACCGTATAGGTAATGTCTCCAGATCTTAAGTGCAAATACCACTGCAGCCATCTCTAAATCATGTGTGGGGTAGTTCTGTTCGTGTTTCCTCAGCTGCCGAGAAGCATACGCGATAACTCTGTCATGCTGCATCAATACACAGCCCAGCCCCACTCGAGAAGCAACACAATATACCACGAACCCGCCTGATCCTGAAGGCAATGCTAACACTGGTGCAGTAGTCAGACGAGTCTTCAACTGCTGGAAACTATCCTCACATGCCTGGGTCCAATCAAAAGGAACCCCCTTCCCGGTCAATCCGGTCAACGGTGCAGCAATGCGGGAGAAATCCTGGACAAAACATCGATAGTAGCCGGCCAGACCTAGAAAACTATGAACCTCTATAACTGATACTGGTCTAGGCCAACGCTGAACTGCCTCGATCTTCTTCGGGTCCACACAAATACCGTCTCTCATCACCACATGACCCAAGAAGTCGACACTGCCTAACCAGAATGCGCACTTGGAGAACTTGGCGAACAGCTGATGCTCCCTCAAAGTCTGCAATGTGATACGTAAGTGCTGCTCATACTCCTCCCGACTCCGAGAATAAACTAAGATGTCTTCAATGAACACAATAATGAACTGATCGAGATACGGCCTGAATACACGGTTCATCAAATCCATAAATGCTGCCGGGGCATTGGTGAGCCCGAACGACATCACCAAGAACTCATAATGACCATAACGAGTACGGAAAGCGGTCTTCGGAATATCCTCCTTCCGAACCCGCAACTGGTGATAACCTGACCGTAAATCAACCTTCGAGAAAAACCCTGCACCTTGGAGCTGATCGAATAAGTCATCAATGCGGGGTAGGGGATACCTGTTCCGCATAGTAACCCGGTTCAGCTGACGATAATCAATGCATAAGCGCATACTTCCGTCCTTCTTCTTAACAAACAAGACGGGAGCACCCCAAGGTGCCACACTCGGTCGGATAAGCCCTTTGTCCAGCAAGTCCTGTAACTGATCCTTTAGCTCTCTCAGCTCTGCCGGGGCCATCCGATAAGGCGGTATAGAGATAGGCCCCGTGCCGAGGATCAAGTCAATACAGAACTCAATCTCGCGCTCTGGTGGCAGACCAGGCAGCTCGTCAGGGAAAACATCAGGAAACTCTCTCACAACAGGGACCTAGTCCAACGGAACCTCTGTGGAGCTAGTATCACAAATATAGGCTAAGAATCCCTGACACCCTTTTCTTAAGAGCTGACCAGCGCGAAGAGAAGAAATCAAGCTGGGAAGGGTAGCGCTACGATCTCCCTGAATAATAAGAACCGGCTCACCAGGAAAACTGAATCTGACTGCTTTCTCACGGCAGTCCACGGATGCATAACAGGTGGCTAGCTAGTCTATACCAAGAAGAACGTCAAAGTCTAGCATATCGAGGAGAATCAAATCAACTGAAGAATCTCTCTCCCCGATACGAACGGAACACGATCGGTACACAAAACGGGCAACAAAAGACTCGCCTACCGGGGTAAAAACGACAAGCGGCTGATCTAACGGAGAAGACTCTCGGCCCAACCTCGGTGCAAAGTACGTGGATACATAGGAATGTGTGGAGCCTGGATCAAATAATACCCGTGCATCAAAAGAACATACTGGCAGAGTACTTGTCACGACGGCATTGGATGCCTGTGCATCCTGAGGGGTCAACACGAACACTCGGGCCTGTCCGCCACTAATAGCTGGTTGTCCTCTACCTCTACCTCGGCCTCGGCCTCTGCCTCTGCCTCTGTCGCCTCGTCCTCTCGGAACCGGACCTCCACGCCCACGGCCTCTAGAAGCATCTGGCTGGCGTGGAGCATCATCAGGTGTAGGAAGTAGAGCTCTCTGAGGAGGTGGTGAGGGTGGTAAGGTCACATGCAGGACTGTCGCCGTGCCCTGACGTCCCATGGTACATTCTCTGATATGGTGGTACTGACTCCCACACCGAAAACATCCTGGAGACGACTGCTGGGTCTATGGATATGAACCAAACAACTGACCTCGTCTCAATCCTCTGCCTCCACCATCTCCCGGAAATAATCTATCACGATGTCTGCCCATCTGCCGCTGAGCTGGCGTATCAGTACGGATCCTCTTCGGCCCAGAAATGACCGGAGTCTCAGAAATACGCTCCTCCAAAAGTAAGGCTGCATCCATCGCGGCTGCGTATGTGTCAAAATGCTGGGTGCCGATGGCAAGGAATAGCTGTGTATCAAGCCCTCGCACAAACCTCTTTATTCTCTTCTCTTATGTGTCTACTAGGTACGGAGAATATCGAGACAACTGGGTAAACTGTATATCATACTCCGACACCGTCATCCCAGGAGTCTTGCGCAAAGACTCAAAACTACGGGCTCGAGCATCTCGGACACTCTCCGGAAGAAAACGGGCAAGAAATGCAGATGTAAACTCATCCCAGGTCATAGAAGGCAGACCTGCAGCTCGGCCTCTCTCTACTGAATCGTACCATGTCTGGGCAAGACCCTCCAGACGAAAACTCGCAAACTCCACCAATCTATCATCAGAACACCTCAACGAACGGCAAATCCGAGCCATCCTATCAAGAAACGCCTATGGGTCCTCTGTCGCATCTGTACCGGTAAAAGCTGGAGGTCTCAATCTCATGAACTCCTGTAGTGAAACAGGGATAGTCTCCGTAGTAGCAGCAGGAGTGACCATCTGTGCAGCAGGTACGATCGTGGTCTGTGCGGTGGAAGGAACGTCCTCGGATCTCTGTGCCCGGCTGGACTCAACTAAAGATCCCATCATCTGCCGCAACTCTTGCATGCCGGCCTCTAATCTGGCAATACGGTCTGGATAAGGCAGATCAGTATGACCCTGAGGGGTAGGCGTATCCTCCCGCTCGATCCTCGCCTCAGACGAGCCCGCTCGAATCTCATACCTAGCGGCAGCCCGTTGAGCTCTCGTAGTCTTTGGCGGCATCGAATCTGGAATAAGAAACAGGACTGATAAGAACATTGCAATTGAATCAAGGAATGCAAGGAATCAAGAAGGAAATACAAGCAATTATATCCTAAGGTCACTTAGGCGGAGTACCGTATCGTAAGTATGCCGCGGATCATACCCACGCTACGCCACTCTGCTTAAGTCACCTACTCCATCTACCAAGGTCGTCCTACACTCAGAAAGGTAAAACCTACGCTCTGATACCAACTTTGTCACGACCTGAAGGTACGGAACGTGACTGGCACTTAGATTACGAGACGTCTAAAGGCGTACTGTAACCTAAGTCAGCCAAAGCCCAGAAGAATCTAAACCAAAATTAAAAGAGAGTGAAGGAAAAACCTTAAATGAAAATGGTTTTTAAATCAATTAAGTTGCATAGAATCCCTTTAAAAAAAAAACATCAAAATTTCCCGAAAATTTCGGCAGAGTCTCCCCTGTATTTTCTATCCCCCAAAATGGGTACAACAAGATATATATAACCTGTAATCATAAATGGCATCCCCAAGCGGGAGCTAGCTCTTCACCCAAGGCGGATCACAACCACATGCAATATATAAGTAATATCAAGAAAAGAGCATAAAAGAAACGCAAAATATCAGAAAACACAACGCCGGCTCAAGTGAGCTCAACCCAAAAGAAACCACAAATATACAAATCTCTCAGTCTCATCACTAGGTCGCATATACAATATAAAGTGGTAGATGGAGAATACTAGATACAATGATAGAGCAAAAGAAATAAAATATGCTCGCAACCCACCTACGGGCGATGTCGCGAGTCTGAGCAAAAGGAGCTGATGATAAGATAGCCCGCCGCTACAAGGGTGACGGGTCCGACCTGCAAGACACTGTGGCACAACGGGGGTGAGTTGCCAGCTCGTGAGTAGAATATAACATCTAGTAAGGCAATCGTAAGAATGCACGTAATGCGTCACAACATGTATGTCCATATGTGATATAATGCCTCTAGTATGCATGCACATGTATGCAATGTCATTACTAAATCTTTAAGTGTTTTAAATGCTAAGGGTACTACATTCTTAACTTTAGAAAATGAATATCTGTATAATAGCTAAGTACCATCAAGAAATCATCTGAAAACCCGTGTCAAGCATCAACACCAAATATGAAATCATATCTGTCTCAATATCTCACTGTATCAATGTCTCAAATATCGGGCTCCGTCAGTCCGGATCGGCCCATATCATCAAATCTCACGACAACGGTCGGTATCCTCCGGATATCCGCCGCGCCAGACATCACCGGTAGGTAGTCTTCGCCTGCCAGGCTCATCGTCTACAACTCGATCTTCTTGCCCCAGGGTACCATACCGGGCCCACCATGTACCCGAGACGGTTCATCCACTCCTCGAATCGGGTCTCGAAATCCAACAGAAAACATGAAAACTCATGGTGGACGACACATACATCACGAGAAAACCGCAACTTTGTTTTAAAAATGATAAATATAAGCTTTAGTTAAATTCTTGCGGTTTTCCCCAAAAAGCCAGAAATCGCAGCAATACTGAAATCCTCAAGAAAAATCATAATATCAACATATTATATATGATAAATGTCTATGATAACAAGGTATGCGATGTGAATTGTGGCTAAAAATCTATGTAAGTATGATGATGATGCGAGGTATATACATGCTATGCAATTTCATATATCATGCACGATGCAAGTCGCGATATTAAGTTAAACAGGTTCTATAGTGCACGTGGCATGGCAATTACCAAAGGCGTGTGTGTCACATGAATAGTGCGCGTGCAACAGATACCAATAGCAATGGTGTTCGTGTCCTACGAAGTGATATCGCATATGTGTATATGAATGTTATATGAATGTCCATGCAATCTAGTATACGGTTAGCTGTGAGGGTATGCAATGTAAATAAAGGGTTAAGCTATCTAGCAATACAAGTCTTGCAAGAAATAGGGTAATCCTAACTAGGGGACACCTCGCGCCATCCAGACGATTCCCCCATAGATGAATACATCTATTCACCTGAAAGTCTCGCTAATCCGATCCGACCACCGCCTTGCCTTTACGCGCCGTGTCCGATATTTCCCCGACCGATCCTATATTTGCACAACACCAAGCATAAGATTACATATCCTAAAACGATGCAAGTCACAATATACAAATATCGACGCTCTCGAATTAAACATAACGTGCACTCGGTGCGCGGGAAAACACACGAAAATCGCTAAATCTTAACTAGAATCGTTATTTCGGGGCAATCGACAAAACTAAAACCCGGCTAGACAAAACCCTGCATTCACGCACTCTAATAGTCGTATACGAAGCTAATTATATCGCTAATATAACGCAATTAGATCGCATCCTAATTTTTATAAAAATCTAGTAAGCAATTTCATACCGATTCTACGCAAATATCGAAATTTTATCGATCTAGCGAGCGTAACATCGCACAATTAACCACTCCGACCAATTAGATAACCAAACCCTAACTTAACTCCAACAACCATGCTTCAAAACCTAATTTGAAATAAAATCCCTCTCTTGATTTTCATGAACAAGTAATTACAACTAAATTAATACTTCAAATTTCAATTTTAGCACATTAAAACTACAAGTTAACAAACTAGTTTAGAATTTCACCTCACAAGTGGAACCCTAGCATGCTCAAGCCACCATAGAAGCCTCCTTTCTTCTAGTTTTGAACTAAATTTGGTTGAGGAGAGAGTGGATTAGGGTTTTGCTTTGAATGGGAGAATGAATTTGTGGATTTTTTATGAATTTTGACATGAAAAAATGAAGCAAAATGAAGTGAGAAGATGAGGGAATTTCTGCAGTGGGCTCGGCCAGCAGCAAGAAGAGGTGATGGGGGGGGGGGTTTGAAGAAGTTTCTAGGTCAAAAAGATCCCTCAAATCTCATTTAATGCTTTTCACATCAACTTTTTACAAAAAAAGTCGAAAAATTAGCCGATTACCGAAAAACTGCCTAAACGATTTTCGAAGGGTTACATTATATCATGGTTATGGTGTAAGTCCTACACACACAAGTTGCATATATAACCTTGCATGATACATAATATATATCACATATATAAAATGCATACATTAGTGAGAAAAAGAAAAAGTCAAGTGAGCTATATTAGTCAATGTAAATTCATATATCAAATATACAAATATACATTAAATTATTAAATCAACATTTGATTTAATGATCCGGCTATATCACATATAACCGACTAATATCAATAATATCAACTTACCGAATCAACACTTGATTCGATAACCCGGCTATATCACATATACCCGGCCGATATAACATATCGCGAGAATAAAATACTGTATCACATACTCGTATCAATCTTGGTCCTGCACATATCACATATATGTACCTACTTCGTTTCGCCTGAGCCAGAAAACCTCTGTGTAGGACTCTAAAGACTCGTCAATACGCCGACAGTAGGTGATAATCATATCAAACACCCACAAGCCACAAGAGGTGTGCTAAACGTAACGGCCACCCGGGTATTGAGCGATCAGAAGATCAACAAGCAATCCTGCTCATACTCCTGCGAATTCAATCAGTAACACTACCGCACAGTCCGGTCTGTTCGTCTGATATGTCGCATATCTCACCTGGGGGTGGTAAACGTCAGACCCCCAGTAGCTTGATAAGTCATGCCGGTGTAAGGTCCATAACGGGCGTGAAACTACTAATAACACTTACTAGTAAATCGCATCTACCCTGGCCAGGTATTTCAGTTATGGCCAATCGAGCATAGCGCAACATCAACCCCCAATACCAGGAGAGACGAATCCCCTCCTATCGCTCATTGCCTCAATGCGACTCAGGACTGTACCCAAAAACTAGCTGTTTGCATGACTCAGTAGAGCCATGGTAGGGTGGAAATCAAAGCACAGTGGGAGCCACACAAGACTCTATGACGATCTCGGGTCGACAGACTAACCTGTACCAGTGTCACCAGAGAACTGCTATCTGACGTGAGGTATAATATCATCTAGGAGTTCTCGACGAGTCCGTTCAGTGTACCCAGTCTCCACTGAGCACCCGTATACCATCTCTGATGTCAAACACCAATGGATATGGGATCATCCATCGCCCATCACATGGGTCGAGAAGATATACGCTAGTCTACTCTGGAATATCGATGCCCCGTCTCGATATTCCTTTTACTAGGAACATTGAAGGATGAACTTATGGACTACCGAGGCCCCGCTAGTATGATCTGCATCATAATCTTGGAAGTCAAGTACACATCCTAAGGGCTTTATCAACATGTAACAGAGAGACAATAAGCATACATGTTAAGATAAAGAGCAACCAGATAGCGTACTATCATGTCGAGCAAGACAATCCTCCCTATATATGTCCCAGCATCCACTATAATATACATCTCATTTACAATAATGGCCTCTAGGGTATACATACAACTAACAATCTCCCACTTGCACTAAGGACAGTTGTTGTAGTATAGCATACCCAACACCCTATAAAAGTCTCTCACAGGAAAGGCCTCAGTGAGTGGATCCGCTGTGTTAACCTCTGAGTCTACTCTCCTAACCTCGATCTCTTGGAGATCAACCATCTCAAGGATCAGGTGTTACTGCCTTAGAATATGTCTGGGATGGGACCAGGGTTCCTAGGCTAAAAGCCATACCTCCATTGTCTCATAATGGAAGGAACCTAGTTCATCTTATGAACTAATATACACCCAGACTTCCTCTTTGGTAGCATCTTTGATAGCGATGTCACCAGCCTTTATCATCTAGTTTGTCACGGTATCTGGCTTGGAACTCTTCCAACATACCGTCTTTCCACTGAGGGTGAAGACAATGCATGTGACTGACATTCAGTCATCCTTACCACCTTGGAAGCTATCCAGTGATTCTCCCCTGGATCGATTGATACCCTCTCACTACACCTAGTGAGAATCTTAATATCCACTTAGATCTATCTCATAGATCGAAAAACCTGGATTTAGGAGGCATCGCCTAGATCCTATATGGAGAATCAATGTGATAAGAAGAGATTGACCGATTGTAGTATAGGAAACACCTTCCCTATCAAGAGTATGTTATCCACGTACAATACAAGGAAAACCACCTTACTCTCTGCAACCTTTTGTATATACAAGGTTTATCTACCATTTTGATGAAGTCAAATGCTTTGACTTCCACATCAAAATAGATGTTCCAACTCCGCGATACCTGCTTTAACCCGTAAAGCAACTTGCATACGTTTCCGCCGCTTCCACTGTCTATGAAGCCCTCTGGCTGTGTACTTATAGACGCTCTCTTCTAAATCATTATTTAGAAAAAGCAGTCATGACACCTAACCATTATATATCGTAGTCATGGTATGTAGCAATGGAAAGTAGGATCCGAATAGACTTAAGCACGGCCACTGGAAAAGGTTTCATCATTATCCACGCCTGGTCGATGACGAGAACCTTTAACAAGTCTAGCTTTGAAAGTCTTAACTTTTTCATCTACACCAAGTAATCTTCTCAAGATATACTTGCTCCTGATGGGGATTTAACCCTTCAGATATAGCAACTAAAGTCCATACTTTGTTGGTATATATAGATTCCATCTTAGATCGCTTAGCATCCAGCCATTCTTACAGAGTCCCCACTCGATAGTAGTTGGGTCATCATCTCATGATGCAATCCTCGCTACCACTATCATCGAGAACCCTAAGTATCTCTCAGGCGGATGAGGAACTCTACCAGATCGACGAAGAGGCTGAGGTTCGTCGGGAACTATTGAATCCACCAGTTCTACCAAATCATCAGCTGTAGTTTGTATAGCTGGAACTCCTTCCAGTTCTACCGTACTGACTTTGCCTCGATCTTGTCTGGATTTTGCTTTTAGACATAGGTCGGACAACCCAAATCTTAACTTGCTTAAGACATGGGCTCTTCCCATACCATATCACATATGGAGTGGTAGGCACCTGATTTGCTTGGAACCTTATTCAATAGGAATGCAGCTTCTCAAATGCATAACCCCCAAAGGAAATAGGCAACTCAATAGTACTCATCATAGAGCGTACCATATCAAATAGGGTGCGATTGGCTCCGCCCCGATACACCGTTGTGCTGTGGTGTATACAGAGGAGTAATGCTGAGAGGGAATCTCATTCTCCTTTAGAATAGTCCAAAAATTCCATGCACAAGTATTCTCTTCCCTGATCACATCATAAGACATAATAATATACCTGGTTTTGGTTCTCGACTTCTGACTTATATTCTATGAATTTCTTAAAAGCTTCAGACTTGTGTTTCAACAAGAACATATGTCTGAATCTTAAGAGATCATCAGTGAATGTAAGGAAGTACAAAGAACCAGTCCTAGCATGTGTAGACAGGGGACCATATACATCTCTATGTATCAGTCCCAAGGGTTTACTAACTGTTTCTCTGTTCCAAGTAAACGGAGCTATGGTCATCTTATCTTTGTGACATGACTGGCAAGTTTCATAAGATGTAAATTCAAACTGATTTAAATATGCATCTAAATGTAACTTAGCTAGTCGGGTCGCATTGATATGATCTAGTCTACAATGCCTCAAGAAAGATTCGTTCATTTCTGAACTCTTCCTCTTGTGTGTGTTCTGTACGTTAAGAACCGTGCTTTGATTTCGAACGTATATGCTTTTAGATAACGTGCCTGAACCGATCAACACTTTGATATAGGAAATGTTCAAAACATTATCCAACAATACAAAATTATATCCTTCTTTACTAAATAAAAAGACTGATATGATGTTGTATATCAGGTTCGGTATCTAATAACATTCGTTCAGAATCAATGTATTTGATAATATAGGGTGATATCTGCCAACTGATTTGGCTGCAACAATTGCACCAATCTTTATACTTAGAGACATATCACCCTATTCTCAGTTCTGTACCTATCTGTAGCCCATGTAACACATTACATATGCGGGATCCTGATCCGGTGTCACATACCCAGGACGTAGAGGATACTGAGAAACAGTTCTTTGTAACGAACACATCGGAAGAAGATGCACCATTATGCACATCCTTCGTTTGGGCGGCATGAGAATCCTGGCATTCCCCTATTTCCTGCTCGGTCTTATAACAATTATAAATTGGAGCGGGACCAACATTCCCCAGCTCAGTATAACAAGCGGGTTCGGTCAATACATCTATATTATTCTCTTGATTAAGTCGTGACATGGTCGCTACCTGGAGAGAGAGAAGAAAACACTCTGCGTATGCTCTTGCAAGATTAGATTGGTTATGTATTTTATATAATGAGGATGGCTCCCACAGTTTTTATCAAATCTTCCTTCAAATCTTAAAAGGAAAGACTAGCTGGGATTAATTACACCCTACAAGTTCGCCAATCTTTCCGCCAGACCACTTTGAGGGAGGTTCCCCGTGCTTTCGCACGGACCTAATTAAAATAAACCTCGTTTTCCTAGGGGCGTAACCCCGTTGACACATTTCCAGACACCTACTTGATCGGCTATTTGTAAAGTGCAAAATTCTCCCAAGAGTAACAATTACTCGCAGTGGGTATCAGGATCCAACTATCTCATAGAAGGTATACAATCTCATTGCAAATTTCAACACTTGAAACTCCCGATAATGGTTTTTACCCCTAGCACTTATGACCTTGACTATGATCAACATATCATAAGCACTAGTCAAGTTCTACCCGTCATTTCTTGATTAATTAGACCCACCCATATGACCCTTGACTATAATCAACATAATCACATGACCGTCCTAATTAATCACATCATATGTTTTGTAGGAAGACATCACTTAGCTACCGTACACTACGCCTTGACTATAATCAACATACGCAGCACGAATACTAAGTACTCTACTTCCTAAAATGACGGAGGGTTGCGGATGGTTTTTAAGAAAACCTTTAACGCTTTGAACTTGATATCGTTGTAGAATCAAATAGTTTTAAAATGGAGTGCTTTTGAGGCTTTTGAGGCTTTTGCTAGTTTCGCTAAAGAGGTCACTCCCGATGAAGGGATCTCGGCTCTTTCCTCGTCGAATGAGATGCAGGATATTCACAATACTACTATGCAAAGCAAGAACTAGAAAAGCAATCAAAAGACAAACTGAGGGTTGTAGTATCTGCCAGTTATTGCTAAAGAGGTCACTCCTGGTGAAGGGATCTCGGCTCTTTCCTTATCGAATAAGGTGCTGGATATTCTGCAAGAAATACCTCTATGCAAAGAAACAACTGGAGCTACCTATTTTTGAAAATTCGATTCCACAACATCTTTAGGTTTATTTTCTTTCATTAATCTCATTAATGAATGTCTCATCATTTAAGTTACCTAAACATCACAGATAAAAACAACATACGCTTATGCCATCCGCATTCGCCTCGATGTTCCGTCATGCACCGTTAGGTTAGGTAACTAACGGCAGAGCGGGGCAGGGCTAGCACGGGTATAAAACATAAGCAACGTCTATATAATATATCATATATACTATATACAGTATTTATCTCAATATATCAATGATCATATCACAGATATCAGCAGCAGAAGACAATATGTGAAATATTGGATATACTAGGATGTCCGTGTTTTATTTTAAGCCTATAAAAAACACGGATTCCACAGTCGCGATGAATAGCCAAACCCATATCCCTAGATGTAGGGTTCCTAGGCACGCTATTGAGGTCGCACAAGGCATCAACCATGCCAAATTCAAAATTTTCTTGTGCCTACAAACCCTAATACGGATCGTTAACTAGAATTTAGGCGAAACATGCAACTAGTTAACAACTTAACTAAGAGTGAACGAAAATACAATCTTTGTAGATCCGGTCCTCCACCTCCATAGCTCCGTGATGATGTCCCCTCACTGCGATCATCGGATCCCGGGCTCTAGCGTCGGCTTCATCGGAGAAATGATCGGGCTAGGTCGTCGACTTCGATGCCGAAGATTATCTACGTCGAGGCAACTCAAGATCAAGCTCTAACTTCACCAAGTCATGAAACTTGTGAAGAAAACACCCTATACTATATGGCAAGCGGTAGAGGATGAAGAAATAGGAAGTGGGTTCACTTTAGAATTGGATTTCTCACTCTTTTTCTCTTTTCACCATTGAAGCCAGCAAGCTTTTTCTTCTTGAAGAAGAAGAGGAAGAAGAAAAAGAATATGATAAGAATTATATGGAAAATAGAAAATGAGTGATTCTTATCATATAGCAACCATGGTTAAGTGTAGAAAATAAACTAGGGTTAGGTGAATGGTTAGGTTAGGCATGAAACAAAAATGGTAGACTTTTTCAAAGCTTCATGAAGCTTCAACAAAGAAACAAAATTAGCCACCATTTTCATTTTGCCAAAATGAATGAATAAATAAATAAATGAATAAGTAAATAAACAAAACCCTAACCATTAACATAACCATGGCTTAATCACACACATAAACCCTCATGTATCATCAAACATGATACAATCAAATGCACAAAAGTATATCACATATACAATGTGCACATCAAGTGAGAAAAGCCTTTTTAAGTGAACAAATATTAGTTAATGTAAAGTAATATATCTAATATATAATTATACATTAAATCATTAAATCAATAGTTGATTTAACGATCCGGTCATATCGCATATAACCGACTAATATCAATAGTAACAACTTATCAAATCAACACTTGATCCGATAACCCGGCTATATCGCATATAACCGATCAATGTCACAAATCGTGAGAATCGAATACAGTATCACATACTGGTATTATTCTCGGTCCCGCACATATCTCATATGCGCTCTTATTTCATTTCGCTTGAGCCAGGAAACCTCTGTGTAGGACTCTAAAGACTCGTCAATACGCCGGCAGCAGGTGATGATCATATCAAACACCCACAAGCCGCAAGCGGTTTGCTAAACGTAATGGCCACCCGGGTATTGAGCGATCAGAAGATCGACGAGCAAGCCCGCTCACACTCCTGTGAATCCAACCAGTAACACTTACCGTACAGTCCGGTCTCGTTCGTCTGATATGTCGCATATCTCGCCTAGGGGTGGTAAACGTCAGACCCCAATAGCTCGATAAGTCGTGTCGATATGAGGTCTATAACAGTTTGAGAAACTACTGGTAACACTTACCAGTAAATCTCAGCAACCCTGGCCAGGGATTTCCGGTTATAGCCAATCGAACACAGCGCAACATCAACTCCCTATACCGGGAGAGACGAATCCCCTCCTATCGCTCATTGCCTCCATGTGATTCGGGACTGTACCCAAAAACCACCGTTTTGCACGCCCTCTTGGACGTGGTAAGGTGGAAATCAAAGCACAGTGGGAATCACACAAGACTCTATGACGATCTCGGGTCAACAGACTACTCTGTACCAGTGTCACCAGAGAACTGCCATCTGACGTAAGGTATAATACCATCTGGGAGTTCTCGGCGAGTCCGTCCAGTGTACCCAGTCTCCACTGAGCACCCGTATATCATCTCTGATGTCAAACACCAATGGATATAGGATCATCCATCACCCATCTGAATGGGTCGAGAAGGCATACGCTAGTCTACTCTGGTATATCGATGCCCCGTCTCGATATACCCACGACTAGGGACTTTGAAGGATGTACTTATGGACTACCATGTCCCCACTAGTATGGTCCGCATCATAGTCCAGGTAGTCAAGTACACATCCTAAGGGCTTTACCAACATGTAACAGAGAGACAATCAGTATACACGTTAAGGTAAAGAGTAACCAGATAGCATACTATCATGTCGAGCAAGAAAGTCCTCCCTATATATGTCCCAGCATCCACTACAATATACATTCTATGTATAGCAATGGCCTCTAGGGCATACATATAACTAACAATCTCCCACTTGCACTAGGGCCATCTGATAGCAGTGGTTGTAGTATCTCATACTCAACCATCCCATAAAAGTCTCTCTCTGGGAAAAGGCCTTTGTGAGTGGATCCACCGTGTTGTCCTCTGAGTCTACTCTCCTTACCTCGATCTCCTTGGAGATCAACCATCTCAATGATCAGGTGACACTGCCTTAGAATATGTCTGGATCACTGATGGGACCGGCGTTCCTTGGCATAAGTCACAACTCCATTGTCTCACAATGGTAGGAACATAGTTCATCTCATGAACCAATATACACCCAAACATCCTCTTTGGTAGCATCTTAAGTAGCGATGTATCCTGCCTTTATCGTCTAGTTAGCCACGATATCTAGCTTGGAACTCTTCCAACATACCGTCCCTTTACTGAGGGTAAAGACAATGCCTGTGACTGACTTTCAGTCGTCCTTATCACCCTGGAACACTTCCAGTGATTCTCCCCAGGACCAATTGATACCATCTCACTACAACTAGTGAGAATCCTAACATCTATTTAGATCTATCTCATAGATCCAAAACTCAGGATTTAATAGGTATCAATTTGTTCCTATGTGGAGAATCATAGTGATAAGCGGAGATTGATCGAGCGTAGCATAGGAAACTCCTTTCCTATCAAGAGTATGTTATCCACGTACTCTACGAGGATCACCACCATACTCTCTACTACCTTTTTGTATATACAAGGTTCATCTACCATTTTGATGAAGTCAAACTATTTGACTACTACATCAAAACAGATGTTCCAACTCCGCGATGCCTGCTTTATCCTATAAAGCATCTTGTACACGTTTCCGCTGCTCCCACTTTTTACGAAGCCCTCTGACTGTGTACTTATAGACTCTCTCTTCTAAAACATCATTTAGAAAAGCAGTCATGACATCCAACCGCCAGATATTGTAGTCATGGTATGTAGCCGTGGCAAGTAGGATCCGGATGGACTTAAGCATAGCTACTTAGAAAAGGTTTCAACAAAATGCATACCTGGTCAATGATGCAAACCTTTAACAAGTCTAGCTTTGAAAGTCTCAACTTTTCCAAGTACACCAAGTAATCTTCTCAAGATATACTTGCTCCTGATGGGGATTTAACCCTTCAGATATAGCAACCAAAGTCCATACTTTGTTGGTGTATAAGGATTCCATCTCAGATCGCTAAGCATTCAGCCATTCTTACAGAGTCACTACTCTCGATGGCCTGCTCGAAACTAGTTGGGTCATCATCTCATGATGCAATCCTCGCTCCCACTGTCATAGAGAAACAGAAGTATCTCTCAGGTGGGTGAGGAACCCTACTAGATCGGCGGAGAGGCTGAGGTTCATCGGTGTCTATTGAATCCTTTGGTTCTACCAAATCATCTGCTGTAGTTTGCATAGCTGGAACCTTTTCAGTTGTACATAACAGACCTTGCCTCGTGCTTGTCCGGATTATGCTTTTAGACATAGCCCGGACAACCCCAAATCTTAAATAGCTTAAGACATGGGCTCTTCCCATACCATATCTCATATGGAGTGGTAGGCTGTGATCTGATTCGAACCCTATTCAATAGGTATGCAGCTTCTCAAGTGCATAACTCCCAAAAGGAAAAATAGAAAACTCAGTAGTACTCATCATAGAGTGCACCTTATCATATAGGGTGTGATTGCTCCGCTCCGATATACCATCGTGCTATGGTGTATACGGAGGAGTAATGCTGAGAGAGAATCTCATTCTCCTTTAGAATCATCCAGGAATTCCGTGCTTAAGTATTCTCTTCCTTGATCTCATCATAGGACATAATACTTATACCCGTACTTTGGTTCTCTACTTCTAACTTATATTCTGTGAATATCTCAAAAGTTTCGAACTTGTGTTTCAACGGGACATATGTCTGAATCTAAAGAGATCATCAGAGAATGTAATGAAGTACAAAGAACGGGTCTTGGCATGTGTAGACAGGGGACCTTTATACATCAACATGTATCAATCCCAAGAGTTCACTAACTCTTTCTTTGTTTCCAGTAAACGGAGCTATGGTCATCTTATCTTTGTGACATGACTGGCAAGTTTCACAAGATGTAAATTCAAACTGATTTAAATATACATTTTTATGTAACTTCAG
This sequence comes from Agapanthus africanus, assembly GCA_030015575.1. NCBI lineage: Eukaryota > Viridiplantae > Streptophyta > Magnoliopsida > Asparagales > Amaryllidaceae > Agapanthus > Agapanthus africanus. The sequence continues at coordinate 366,321,132 of JASDDO010000029.1, forward strand.
CTAGTCGGGTCGCATTGATATGACCTAGTCTACAATACCTCAAGAAGAATTCATTCATTTCTGAACTCTTCCTCTTGTGTGTGTTCTGTATACTAAGAACTGTAGTTTGATTTAGAACATTAATGCTTTTAGATAACGTGTCTGAACCGATCAACTTTTGATATAGGAAATGTTCAAAACATTATCCAACAATACAAAATTATATTCTTTCTTTACTAATAAAGAGACTGATATGATTTTGTATATCAGGTTCGGAATCTAATAACATTTTTTCAGAATCAATGTATTGATAATACAGGGTGACAGTGACCAACAGACTTGGCTGCAACACTTGCCCCGTTTTCTGTCTCATGAAACTTATCACCCGTTCTCAGTTCTCTGCCTTTCTGTAGCCCTATGAAACAGATTACATATCTGGGATCCTCTTCCGGTATCAGATACCCAGGACGCAGAGGATACTGAGAAACAGTTCTGTGTGACGAACACACCCGAAGGAGATGAATCATATGCACTTTCTTCGTTTGGGCGGCACAGGAATTCTGGTAATCCCCAATTTCCTGCTCTTTCTTATAACAATTATAAGTTGGAGTGGGACAAACGTTCCCCAGCTCAGTATAACAAGCGGGTTCGGTCAATAATCCGTATTATTATCTTGATTAAGGCGTGATATGGTCGCTACCTGGAGAGAGAGAGAGATGAAAACACTCAGCGTGCGCTCTTGCAAGATCAGATTGGTTATTATTTTATCTAATCAGGATGGCTCCCACTGTTTTTATCAAATCTTCCTTCAAACCCTAAAAGGAAAGACTAGCTGGGATTAATTACACACTACAAGTTCGCCAATCTTTCAGCCAGGCCAGTGTCGGTACTTTGAGGGAGGTCCCCCGTGCTTTCGCACGAACCTAATTAATGTAAACCTCGTTTTCCCAAAGGCGTAACCCCGTTGACACCTTTCTAGACACCTACTTGATCGGCTAATTGCAATGTGTAAAACTCTCCCAGGAGAAACTCTTACTCGCAGCGGGTATCGGGATCCAACTATCTCATAGAAGGTATGCAATCTCATTGCAGATTTCAACACTTGAAATTCCCGATAATATTTTGCCCCTAATCTCCAATGACCTTGACAAAGGCCAACAAACCATAAGATGCTAGTCAAGTTCAACCCGTCATTTCCTGATTGAATTAAACCCACCCGCACGACCCTTGACAAAGGCCAACAAGGTCGCACGACTACCCTAACCCAATCTGCATCATATGCATAAGCAGATAAGCACCAGTCAGCTACTGCACACTACGCCTTGACAAAGGCCAACAAACGCAGCACGAATACTAACTACTACTTATCTGAAATGACGGAGGGCTACGACAGGTTTTTCTGAAAACCTATGCGTAATGAACTTGATATCGTTATTAAATCAAATGATTTTAAAAATGGAGTGTTTTTTAGGCTTTTCTAGTTTTGCTAAAGGGGTCACTCCCGGTGAAGGGATCGTCGGCCCTTTCCTCGTCGAATGAGGTGCGGGATATATCATATATATCACTGTGCAAAGCAGAAACTATAGAAGCTATCAAAAGACAAACTGAGTGTATAGCATCTGCCAGTTATTGCTAAAGGAGTCACTCCTGGTGAAGGGATCTCGGTCCTTTCCTCATCGAATAAGGTGCAGGATATATCATATATACCGCTGTGCAAAGCAAGAATTGTAGCTACCTGTTTTATTTTTTAGAAATTCGATTCCACAACATCATAAGTTTCTTTTCTTTCATTAATCACATTAATGAAGTCCTATCATTTAAGTACCTAAACATCACAGATAAATACGACGTACACTTATGCCATCCGCATTCGCCTCGATATCCCCTCGTGCACCGTTAGGTTAGGTAACTAACGACAGAGCGGGGCAGGGCTAGCACGGGTGTAAAACATAAGTAACGCCTATATAATATATCATATATACTATATACTGTATCTATCACAGAACATCACATGATCACATCACAGATATCGCAGCAGAAGAAACATATGAAATATTGGATATACTAGGACGTCCGTGTTTTCAATACGAGCCAGTATAAAACACGGATTCCACGGTCGCGATGAATAGCCAAACCCACACGCCAAGACCCCTACGAGAGCGGCAAGCAACCCTACCAATTTTAGAGTTAGGAGACCCGGACTCGACTCCTCGAGTTGGTCTCCCACTGGACTCCAGAACCCGGTTACTTGTGCCCTCCTCCTTGGGTCTATTCTACTGCGGAAAAGTAAATAATATACAAAAGGTGACATCTTCCGCAACCTGGAAATGCCCCAATAAAAGAATATTACATACAAGTTTTTACATGAATGAAAATGAAAAACACTCATCTCACATAAAACCCCCCCGGCTATTCAAACACGACGATCCAATATAACATATTCAGCAACACATAACATCGCATGTCATCAACGTAAGTAAACATGCGTATCCCAATTGTCGTTGACATATAGCAACGAAACCGGCGATATCACATATTACACTTACGGTCACAGAAAAGAAAGTGTAAAACTACAACAGTTGGAATCCACAACCTCCTTAGACATCGCATGCCTGACCATATGAATTCCTTAGACATCGTATGCCTAACAATTATAAACCCCGCATTTTAGTCTCATTATCGAAAACACTTTTCGATATCAAGTCGGGCAATTCAAAAAGATTCCTGACATCCTGATCTAATGCTTGTCGCAAACTTTAGTAGGCGGCCGCACCCCCGATGCCGTCGATGAAGTGCACCAAGGCGGAACACCGGTGCCGCGAGCACCCGAACGAATGCTTTCGGCGACGGGCTCTCCTACAGTCATTTGGTCGGGGCTAAGGGGTGTAGCTGTCTATTAAGTTTAACCGGCGAGTATCCGCGTACGCTGCGTGATTGCGACGGACTTTTGATCGCATCAAAATTTCGTGGCAACCGATCAAGTGAGACTAAACTGCTATATTTATAACATTCATATTAGTTATCTCATAACTTCTTGTGGATTCCAAATATTGTATCACATTCCGGATAAATAGAAAATGTCAAACTTTCCGATCGAACAATCGAACACCCAAGTGTTTACCTCAATCAGAGCAAAGCTCTGTTTAAATTCCAAGGTGGGAAAAGAAGCAATACTTCTGTTTTTCTCCAATCAGAGCAAAGCTCTGTCTTGAAAATTAAAAATAAAATTAAAATTAAAATAAATGAAGTAGCGTACTCTATAAGAGCAAAGCTCTGGAGGGGGAGAGAGAGAGAGAGAGAGAGAGAGAGAGAGAAACCTGCACTGCGCAACTGCGCAGTGCGCGCTGCGTGCAACTGCGCGCTGCGCAGTGGGCGCTGCGCGCTGTGCAGCGCAGTGCGCTGCGCAGTAAAAAAAATAAAAATAAATAATAAAAAAAATTATTAAAAAAATTTTTTTTTTAAATATAAAATAAATTTTTTTTATTGCGCGACACGTGTCTGCGCAGTTGCGCAAACGCTGCACGACACGTGTCACGCGCTGAAGAGTTATGCAAAAAACAGAATAAAGATTTGAGGAAATCTTTTCTGTTTTTGTTAAAACAATAAGATTTTTTTCTGTAAAACAGAGCCCTTCGGATTAAAGATCCAACGGTGGGGAAAATTCCCCAAATCACTTAGAGAATGATCTCTTTAACAAACTTTAACTAATTTATGAGCACTATAAAAAGGACCCCAGACCTCATTTTAAAAGGAAGGAAGATCTGGCTAAAAAAAAAAGAGAAGAGAACTCTTGAGAACTCTTGAATAATAAAAAAAAAAGGTAAAAACCTTTGAAAGAAGAGAGATTTCTCTTGTGAATAAGATCATGGATCTTCAATAAATAAATAAATAAATAAAATAAAAATAAAAATAGTGCCTTGCACTTGTTTTATGAACCATCGGTTCTTGAACCTAAAAGGTTCTTAAATTAATAGTGCTTTGCACTTTCATGATTGGTTCCCTGAGACGAGAAAAACAAGAAAAAACTTGCTTTTTCTTAGATCTAAATCAAATTGTGCCTTGCACTTGTTTTATGAACCATCGGTTCTTGAACCTAAAAGGTTCTTAAATTAATAGTGCTTTGCACTTTCATGATTGGTTCTTTGAGATGAGAAAAACAAGAAAAAACTTGTTTTTTCTTAGATCTAAATCAAATAGTGCCTTGCACTTATTTTATGAACCATCGGTTCTTGAACCTAAAAGGTTCTTAAATTAATAGTGCTTTGCACTTTTATGAACTTCTGGTTCTCTGAGATAAGAAAAACAAGAAAAAACTTGTTTTTTCTTAGATCTAAATCAAATAGTGCTTTGCACTTCTTTTTTTGAACCATCGGTTCTTGAATTTAAAATATTCTCAAATTAACAGTGCTTTGCACAAATGCAATGCATTACTAAAAGGGCCAGGCCCAAATCAAAATGACCTGACGTGCCAAAATAAATTGCAAGGCAATAAATTGGCAGAGCCCAAATAAATTGATGCTTTGCATCCTTTATACAAGGGCAGAGCCCAAATAAAATTGATGCCTTGCATCATTCCTAAAAGGGCAGAGCCCAAAACAAATTGATGCTCTGCATCCTTTCTGGGTAAAGCCCAAATAAAAATAAAAAAAGAAATGCAATGCAAAAGCAAATAAAATGTTGAACATTTCAACTGGACTTAGCCCAATTTTGGCCATAAGTCCTTAAATTAAATTGACTGAGCAAAATTGCTCTTCTAAATCAATTTACATCCGGTTCGAGGGTACATCTCCGAACTCCTTTGACATCCGTCGTTGTAATTCCTCAACGACGTCAAAGAGGTGACGGGTCCCAATGACCACACATCGATATGGACTGCGGGGTCCTTAAACTCGTGGACCGAAACGTCCTTAAACTAATATCGGAACGAAACGTCCGTAAACTAATATCGGACCGAAACGTCCCTAAACTAATATCGGACCGAAACGTCCTTAAACTAATATTGGACCACCACGTCCCTAAATTGGCGACGGACCACCACGTCCCTAAACTGGAACATGGACCACTATGTCCCTAAACTGGAACAATAGAGCCCAAATGCTCTTTTGTGGGATCTAAACGATCCCGTTAAGTTGATCTTAGTCTCAAACAGGACTAACGTATCCTTGACGAACGTTTAAGTCGATCTTAGCCGCAACGCGACTAAGGCATCCTTAAACTAAAAACACCAAACCCAAATCTAAGTAAATACGGATTTGGACTAATCCACGTCCTACGGGCGACGGTATTACTCAGTCTCCGTATACAATCCACGGGCAACCACAAACAAAACAAACACCCACGACACGAAGTGAAATTCTGGAGAAGGAGAAAGTTGTTACCGCGAAGCGGTAGCGTAATTAACTGCAGGGGCTTGCGCCTGCAGGGAAGAGCGTCCCCACAATCAAAAACCCCTCTAGCGAGGGGGAATCTGACAAAGTCTGCTATATCGGCCGCATCCGTCTAAACCTTCGATACACGGTGCCATAAATCAACTTGGCATCTTCGGAGAGGTGGACGGATAAAACCAAATAGCATCTGCCCCGAATCTCAGCGTCAGGCCATCGCGGTCCTGTGCGCCGCCTTTCGGAGGGGAACAGATTCTGGCACGCCCGGTGGGACCTTTTCCACTTTCCACTCCACACTTCGTGTGTCATGTTCGCGAACAAATCGCGGTTTGCTGTGATTGCCTGTGGATTCAAGGTACTAAGATTTGGTGTCTTGCTCCGTGCAGAAAACAGAAGATCAATGGCTTCGAACTGCATCGCCTGCAGCGACAACTCTCGATCCGTCATTACTGGAGGAGTGACTTATGGGCCCCAAGCGGCCTCCCTTTTCAAAATGCCGGTGGAGCAGGTGGCTCAAGCCACCACTAGACTATTTTTTGGGACCATGCTCCCACCAATGAGCTTCGACGCCCCAATGACATTGCAAGAACCTCCAAAGAAGTCGGTTTTCGATCGACTTACCACTGCCGCGACCCCTCTCAATAGGTCGCCCAACTCCACTGCTTCAGGTTTTAATGGATTAGGCCAGAGCTCCATCGGGCCCATGAAGAAGCCTGTCATACCAGAAGGCGTTATCCCGAAGCGGATAGCTATCCCAGCTCCCGTTCTTGGCGAAGTCACCAAGGTTGCTTCCCATGTTCGGAAGCCCGCTTCTGACAGGTTGGCCGTCCCCATTCAACGGACGTCGATCTTTAAAAGGCTGGTACCAGCATATTCTGACCAACACAGGGGGCATGAGGAGGTCACCCCTATAGCTGAAATAACTCCATCAGCACAACACGCTCGACGTCGCCACTGGCGTCGAGTAAGGAAGGCTGGGGGCAACTCCCCCTCTGGGATAACTCCGTCAGCTCCGATGGTGAGGATCGATGCTGCTGTTCCAACCAAGAACAGCTTTGAACTGCTCAACAAGGTGCGCAGAAACTCTCCTACTGCGATGTTGAAACGAACTCCTTCACCTGAGGAGAATACTCCAGAGAAGAAGCTAGAGCAGCCCCCTCAACGGCTGTCCTCTAAAATTTACAAAGTCTGGCGACAGGTCCAAGAGTCGGTGATCGATCAAGACTGCCTCCGACGACAGAAAAAGATGAAGGTTCGGCAGGGGAAGGATTACTCTGTCAAACCACAAAAAGCAAAAGCTACTTGGGTGCCCACTACAACGGCTCCCTTAACTCCAATCACTCAAAAAAGGAGGCCACAAAAAGCCCCTGTGAACATGGCGAAGCATAAAAGCGCTGAATACAAACGCCCCAAATCTGGGGGCATGGTGGTGCACACTGTTTATATGGCTTCTGGAAAGGAGGAAAGCCGCACTTCTACGGGCCACCGACCGCTCACCCGATCCGTGACGAAAGCCCAGGAGCAACAACAAAAGCTTCAGGAAATGATGACTACAATGGCTGCACTCACTGAGCCAAAAGAAAGCTCTGAAACGTCTTCGGATGAGCGTCAAGAACAAGAAACCGACGCTGACTTTTTACGCAGAGTCCTTGAAAAGAGGGACAAAGAAGCTGCAGAGCAAGGGGCTAGCATAAAACAGATGGCGCTCCTCTTCCAAGATATGGTAGGGATGATGTTACAGCCGGATCCTCCTGCTGAAGATCCTCCGATCATCCTTGAAGACGGCAGGGGAGAAACGTCGAATCCTCCGCCGGCTCTGTCAACAGCCAAGGAGGAGGCAATCTCCAAAGTTGACCTAGACGAATATATAGCTTAGCAGATCCGGGTTCATCAGGCGAATGAAGCGGCTGGGCAAATTGTTAGAACCGGACGACCGTATCCGGGCTGGTATGACCAAATCAGTTACCCGCCAGGATATACGATCCCTAAATTCCACGTATATAAAGGGACAGAGAATCCGCATCAGCATGTCGCTCAATTCAGGGCCTTATGCGGCAATACTGGAGGCGATAATAAATTGTTGCTACGTCAATTCGTCGGCAGCTTAGCAGAAACAGCCTTTGAATGGTATTCGGAGCTACCTAACGACTCTGTCAAAACATTTGCAGAGATGGAACTGCTGCTTACACAAAGATTCGCGAGTGCTAGTGAACGCACCCCGATAACAGCACTGATAAATGCCAGGATAAGGCCAGGAGAAACGTGGGTCCAATACGCAACACGATGGCGAAACCTATGGTCGAAATGCGAACAACGCATAGAAGAGGCACCTGCGGTAGGCATGTTTCTGGGCACTCTCGATCCGCAGGCGACCATCTCGCAATTCATGATGTTCTTTAGGCCGACCACCTTCCAGGCCTTGATTGACAAATTAGCCTAAATGGACCAGATGGGCCATAGACCGTCTCCTCCAAAATCAGATTCCCGAGATGAGAAAGGAAAAGTGAAAGCGATCGTCGTCGCCAATGCTCAACGACAGTCGAGCAAATCAAAGCCGGTCGTTCGCCAAAACAACGTGCGTCTACGCCCATCCCTCGAAGAGAGGCTAGGACGTCCTTACTCGTTTCCTCAGAATAAAACGAGAAGACTGTTTGAGCTGGCGGTGCGTAACAGACTCATCAATCTGCTGAGTCCAAAGCGTCTGTCGCAGCCAGGCGATCTTAATAATCCCAATTATTGCCCTTACCACCAAACGGTAAGTCATCCGATTGAGGATTGTTTCGTCTTTAAGGGATGGATCGAGGATCAATACCTGCAAGGCAAGTTCGCGCTGTCTGAAAGCTGGAAGGTAAACCCACCACAGCCGCACTCTCCAAAGAAAATGGACACGCCGGGGGCAGCTTGTTCTTTAGTCAAGGATGAAAACAATGGAGAAAACTCATCGGTTGAATCCGAAGACTACGCAGCGACTTGTCATATGATTTCTCATTCACTGACAGATGATAAAGAGGCTCCTTGCGCTGAGAAACCAATGGCGAATCCTGAGCCGGAGATTCTACAGCCATCAGATGAGTTGATCGATGTCTTCCTAAGTGAAATTCGTCTGAAAGCAAAAGCCAATCAAGAACGTGAAATGGCCATACTAGAAAGAACCAAGGTATTCCCGTCAAATCAAAAGCCATACATTGCGGGTAAAAACAAATTCAAGATGAGGAAACGGTTCGCCAAAGCTCTATCAGTAGGAATGAAGCTACCGCCCTCTGAAGAAAATTCTTTCTCTGAGGTAGAGATGCACCCTAACTTCAGTTTATATCATCAGAAGATCATACATCCTACCGAAGACTGCGAGTCCTTTAACTGTTGGTGGCAAGGGTATGTCGCTCAAAAGCAACACTTCGACAGGACAAAGTGTGAAGCTTGTGGACATCGGAAAAATGCGATATATGAGGGCAAAGGAGCCGCCGCAAACTGTCATATAGCCGACTTCAAGGGATCACAAATTATCACCTTTGGAAGCGACTCTGACGAAGAAGCTATCCCCAACTTTTCCCTCGGGGAATCTATTTCAAAAATAAAGGAATTGAGAAGCTGCGAGAACGTTCAGCCATGTAATCGCATGCTACTCGAAAAAAATCCCGACCCCGTAAGCAAGGGACCGAACAAGAAGAACAAAGGAAAAGGAAAAACGGCCCTCGTCGCCAGCGGTCAACAACAATCAGGTGACCCTAGACCGGTTGCTCGCCAAAGCAACAAGCGGCAATCCCTCCAAGAAAAGTTGAAACGTCCTTACTCGTTTCCGCAAGATAAAACAAGAGGACTGTTCGAGCTGGCAGTGTGCAACAGACTCATCAATCTGCCGGCTCCAAAACGTCCGTTGCGGCCAGGTGATGTTAATAATCCTAACTATTGCCCTTACCACCAAACAGTAGGTCACCTGATCGAGGACTGCTACGTCTTCAAAAACTGGGTTGAAGACCAATACCAACAGGGCAAGTTTGCGCTGTCTGAGAACTGGAAGGTGAGTCCGCCACAACCGCATGCTCCGAAAAATATGGACACGCCGGGGGCATCATGCTCATTCATAGAGAAAGCCTAACGGACCACTACGTCCTAAAACTGGATAACGGACCGAAACGTTCTTAAACTAACAACGGACCGAAATGTCCTTAAACTAACGGCGGACCGCAATGTCCTAAAACTTGCAAATGACCGAAACGTCGTTAAACTACTCCCAACCCGCAGCATATTCAGGCTGACGTTTAAAATATAAAAAAAAAAAAAAAGGTATGTCCACAAGCAAAATGGGCACGGATGAAAACCCGAAGGGGCTCCGTGAGTAAAAACAACAGGGCTACTGGCGAGTGTTCGTGAAAACCCGAAAGGGTGCGACCTCGTAAAAAAAAATTAAAAATAAATAAATAAATAAATAAAAAGAATAAAAAAAAACGGTATGTCCATAAGCAAAATGGGCACGGATGAAAACCCGAAAGGGCTCTGTGAGTAAAAACAGCAGGGCTACCGGCGAGTATTCGTGAAAACCAGAAAGGGCGCGACCTCGTTAAAAAAAAATTTAAAATTAAAAAAAAATTAAAATTAAAAAAAAATAAAAAAATAAAAAGAATATAAAAAAAACGTTATGTCCATAAGCAAAATGGGCACGGATGAAAACCCGAAAGGGCTCCGTGAGTAAAAACAGCAGGGCTACCGGCGAGTGTTTGTGAAAACCTGAAAGGGCGCAACCTAGTTAAGAAACACTTATAGGGTCCTCTCGACCCTGTAAGGAGAAACCACCTGCGTGAGATCCTTACGACTCATAAAGGAACAACACACTTAGGGATCCCCACGATTCCGAAGGAGAAAATACACTTGCGAGATCCTCACGACTCGTAAGGAGAACTCTCTTGTGGGACCCTTACGGCTCATAAGATTTGAAAGTCTTAAGTTGCAGAAACCTTAACCTGTTCTTAAGCAGCCCCCACAACCTTCGATATTGCCCTACAAGCGGCTCATATTGACCCTTGTATACAATCCACGGGCACGAATAAATATTTCCCTAACAAAGTCCCATCCGTGACTAGGGATATGCTTGTACAGCAAACGACACTTGTAAGTCCTCTCGACTTATAAGGAGAAAACCCTTTTGTAAGATCCTTACGACTTACAAGAGAACATGCACTTAGGAATCCTCACGATTCCCTAGGAGAAAACACACCTACAAGATCCTCACGACTTGTAGGGAGAAATACCTTTGTGAGACCCTTACGGCTCATAAAGTCAAAAGCCTTAGCCGACAGGACCCTTAATCCTGTTTACTAAGCCACCTTTGTTCGGGATCGACAGAGGCAAACGATGATTCGCTCCTGGCAATATTCCAGTTGTAGCGATGCTGATGCCTAAATCGGTATCAAATTCTAAGTCCTTTCAAGGCAAATGATGATTCGCTTCTGGTAATATTCCAGTCGCAGCGATACTGATGTCAAGATTGGTATCAGACCCCAAATTCCCTACTCGCAAAAAAAAAAAAATGCATACGAAATAGCCGAAATGATGGGGCAACTTGCAAACAGGATCAGCAAGTAAAAATGTATGTATACAAAACAGCCGAAACGATTGGGCAACTCGCAATAAAAAGCAGCGAGTAAAAACATAATAAATAGCCGAAATGATTGGGCAACTCGCAATAAAAAGCAGCGAGTAAAAATAAAGTAAACAGCCGAAATGATTGGGCACCGCGAAAAATAGCCGAAATGATTGGGCAATCGCGATTTTCGCGATATAAAAAGCTGAAATGATAGAGCATCGCGGAAAGAATAAAAAAAAATAAAAAAAATGAAACTTTTTGCCCTACAGGTGAAATCACATCGATCCCTGTATACAATCCAGGGGCACAGATAAAAAGGGAACAATATCTTCCCAACAGGCTCCACCAGAAAGCGAAGCCAAATCTCGACGGTTCATAGATAACCTAGAGACCATCTCGACATTCGTCGCAATATTACAGACACGATGTCAACAAATGAAGCAAAGGAAGGTCCCTAACTTCAGGGTCTCGACGTCAATATCGACAACTTAAAGATCACCAACGGCGTTTCTCCTCACTCCAACTAGATGCAGACATGACGTCAACAACTGACCTCAGAATCGCAACGAAACGGAACCATGACAAAGTCCTTAGTTCCAAATCTCAATGGCCACGTCTACAGCCTGGAGACCAACAACGATGTGCCTCCTCATTCCAATAGGACACAGATGTTACACCATCAAGCGGAGCGATGGCAAAATCCCAGCTTCATCTCAACATTCGTCTCGATATAGCAGACGCAATGTCAACAACAGCGTTCCTCCGCAGTCCAGCTGGAGGCAGATGCAAAGTCAACAAAAGACCCCACGGTCGAAACAAAGCGGAGTAACGGCAAAATCCCAACTCCACCTTAGCATTCGTCTCGTTACAACAGACGCAATGTCAACAACGGCGTTCCTTCGCAGCCCAGCGGGGTGTACATGCAAAGTTAACAAAAGACCCCATGGTCGAAACAAAGCGGAGCGATGGCAAAATCCCAGCTTCATCTCAACATTCGTCTCGATACAGTAGACGCAATGTCAACAACAGCGTTCCTCCGCAGTCCAGCTGGAGGCAGATGCAAAGTCAACAAAAGACCTCACGGTCGAAACAAAGCGGAGTAACGGCAAAATCCCAACTCCACCTTAGCATTCGTCTCGTTACAACAGACGCAATGTCAACAACGGCGTTCCTTCGCAGCCCAGCGGGGTGTACATGCAAAGTTAACAAAAAAACCCATGGTCGAAACAAAGCGGAGTGATGACAAAATCCCAGCTCCACCTCAGCATTCGTCTCAATACACCAGACGCAGTGTAAGCAAATGAAGCGAAGGCCACATTCCTAGCTTTGACGTCTTTACGTAACTCACATAAAGCCGGAAAGACAAACAAAGATCATCCCACATGGAGTGGTCACCACCACGACATTCGTCTCGATACAGCAGACGAAATGTCACTACAGCATCCTTCCTCCAACAGGATCCGGACACACCAAAGAAAACGAAGCGAATGCCAAATTCCTAGCTTCAGGGTCTTGACGGCAAAGTTATATAAAACCGGAAAGACAATCGGAGATCATCTCGCACCAGCACAGAATGGTCACCACCTCGACGTCCGTCTCGATACAGCAGACGAGATGTCACCCCAATGTTCGTCTCGATACAGCAGACGCAACGTCATTAAACAAATGGAGCCACGGCAAAATCCCTAGTTCCAAACCTCGGCGGTTCACCAGCAACCTAGAGACAACCTCGACGTCCGTCTTGATACGGCAGACGAGATGTCACCCCAACGTTCGTCTCGACACAGCAGACGCAACGTCATCAAACGAAAGGAGCCACGACAAAATCCCTAGTTCCCACCACAACATTCGTCTCGATACAGCAGACGCAATGCCAGCAAATGAAGCAAAGGCCAAATTCCTAGCTTCAGGGTCTTAACGGCAACTCATATAAAGCCCGAAAGACTATCGGAGATCATCCCACACCAGCGCGGACTGGTTATGACTCATCGGGGCCCTCCAAAATGAGCCTAACCTCAAGTAAAAAGCGGCATGGCAAATTCCTAGCGCTTGCTCTTCCGACGGTCAAACTGCCAAGGAGGATTGCTTGAAGACGTCTTGTCCAGCCCCCGAAGGGATCAGAGACACGGCAGTCGCAGGGCTACTCGAACAGCACGATTGCCTATCGAGGACTATATCAGCTTGTGCGACGGTACGATGGCCAAAACCCTAAGTACCACCAACCTTAACGGGCTTCTGTCGTAAAGAGCAGAGGTTAAATGCGACGTTAAGATGTTCTTGCGAGAAACGTTCGATTCGTCTCGACCTGTGAAAAATTGTCGAGGCGGCTCGACTCGTGGGATGAAGCCTTAGGCAGTGGGCATAAAAGAAGCCTATTTCCTAAGCATTGGGACCCTGCGAGTTGGCCCAAAACGGTCTCTTGCATACCATCCACGGGTCTCTCTCTCCAACATCGAACTTCGACAAGGAGGGAAACAACCGCTTACAAGTCCTCTCGACTCGTAAGAGGGAAAAATTCTCTTGTAGGATCCTTACGACTTACAAGAGAAAACCACACTTAGGAATCCTCACGATTCCTAAGGAGAAAAACCCACCTACGAGATCCTCTCGATCCGTAGGGAGAAAAGTCTCTATGAGACCCTCACGACTCATAGAGTTGAAAAGTCTTAGGCAGCAGATCTGAACCTGCGGCCTAAGCCCTCGCTATCTCGTGAAGAAATCAAGAAGCTTACTCTATTACCTGCTAATTGTGACGACATACTGAAAAAGAGGAAAAGCAACAGAAAGAGCATCCGATTTACATTTGATCAAGCGTTCAAGGCACATTCATTCATGCATGGACAAAAAGACTCAGGACAAAAGATATATAATAAAGACAAGCTGGGATTAAAAAAAAAATTCCATTAATATTGCCCGAAGTTCTTACAGTCATAAAAACAATAAACGAAAGTTACAATGGAATAACCTCAGATCCAGGGCATGAATTGGGGAATTCAAAAGCGATCCTATCGATGACTTTCCAAGCCTCGTGGACCATCCTAGTGTGCTTCCTTGCGCGAGCACAAGCGTCAGGGTCCCTCTCGATGTCTTCCAACCCCCGATAAGCAGCGAGTATGGCAGACTGTTGAAAGACCTCGTGCAAGAGGTCAATAAGACTGTCTCGCCGTCTCTTCGAGATAAAGTTCAATAGGTACACAGAGTGCACTCTGTCCTCAGCGGCCTCCAACGCCCTAAGCGGCATGCCGGAACAGAATAGGGGAAGCGCTTCCCAGATAGCTCCCACGATAAGTTTAAGAAGAAAGGAACGTCGGGGAAGCAGTGGACCGTCGTATGCGTTGAAGCGACTCATTATTTCAGCACACTCCTCGTTTGTGAATTCCCGATTTTGAGAATGGCCAAGTCGGCGGATGCCCTCATGAGAGATGATCTCGTTAAGAGCATACATGTGGGCGTTCATTGTTCCTGTGAAAGAGAATCGACAGAATTATCAGAAAGACTGATTAAGCAAAACGATATAATGCACTGAGGAATAAAATGACATCTTTAAGTTTCAAGATCCATGAAGGATTCTTAAGAGTTCTTCTATATGATTTGGGAGGAGCAAAGCTCCATTAATGAAATGAGAAAATACAGGGAAAATCTTTTAGAGAGCAAAGCTCTATTAATGGAACTCTAATAGGGCTTTCCTTAGTCTTCTATGGACCCCCTTAGAGCAAAGCTCTACTAAGTAAAACCCTAAATGGATCTTCTTTAGATCTGGGATCTATTGATAGCAATGCTCTTAAAATTGATTTAATTTAATTAAAATTAATATTTTTACCTAAAATTCTCTAAAAGTTTGAACTTTTAAAAGTGTTTAAACAAGAGAGCAAGGCTCTGGGTTCTGAAAGTAAAATTTTAGAGGTGAGAATCATCTAAGGAACCAAAGGTCCTATTTATAGGCATCAAGTGCCCTTTCAGCTTCCAAGAGATGGCGCGACGGTTCGGAGTCTGCCACCGCTGCGCTCACGTTAGGAGGCCACGTAAGCGCAACGGTGGGGAGCATTTGTTTACCTCAATCAGAGCAAAGCTCTGTTTAAATTCCAAGGTGGGAAAAGAAGCAATACTTCTGTTTTTCTCCAATCAGAGCAGAGCTCTGTCTTGAAAATTAAAAATAAAATTAAAATTAAAATAAATGAAGTAGCGTACTCTATAAGAGCAAAGCTCTGGAGGAGAGAGCGAGAGAGAGAGAGAGGAAAAAAAAAACCTGCACTGCGCTGCGCGCTGCGCGGAACTGCGCGCTGCGCAGTGCGTACTGCGCTGCGCAGTAAAAAAAATAAAAAAAATTTATTAAAAAAAAAATTAAAAAAAATAAATAAATTTTTTTTATTGCGCGACATGTGTCTGCGCAGTTGCGCAAACGCTGCACGACACGTGTCACGCGCTGAAGAGTTATGCAAAAAACAGAATAAAGATTTGAGGAAATCTTTTCTGTTTTTGTTAAAACAATAAGATTTTTTCTGTAAAACAGAGCCCTTCGGATTAAAGATCCAACGGTGGGGAAAATTCCCCAAATCACTTAGAGAATGATCTCTTTAACAAACTTTAACTAATTTATGAGCACTATAAAAAGGACCCCAGACCTCATTTTAAAAGGAAGGAAGATCTGGCTAAAAAAAAAAGAGAAGAGAACTCTTGAGAACTCTTGAAGAATAAAAAAAAGGTAAAAACCTTTGAAAGAAGAGAGATTTCTCTTGTGAATAAGATTATGGATCTTCAATAAATAAATAAATAAATAAAATAAAAATAAAAATAGTGCCTTGCACTTGTTTTATGAACCATCGGTTCTTGAACCTAAAAGGTTCTTAAATTAATAGTGCTTTGCACTTTCATGATTGGTTCCCTGAGACGAGAAAAACAAGAAAAAACTTGTTTTTTCTTAGATCTAAATCAAATAGTGCCTTGCACTTGTTTTATGAACCATCGGTTCTTGAACCTAAAAGGTTCTTAAATTAATAGTGCTTTGCACTTTCATGATTGGTTCTTTGAGATGAGAAAAACAAGAAAAAACTTGCTTTTTCTTAGATCTAAATCAAATAGTGCCTTGCACTTGTTTTATGAACCATCGGTTCTTGAACCTAAAAGGTTCTTAAATTAATAGTGCTTTGCACTTTTATGAACTTCTGGTTCTCTGAGATAAGAAAAACAAGAAAAAACTTGTTTTTTCTTAGATCTAAATCAAATAGTGCTTTGCACTTCTTTTTTTGAACCATCGGTTCTTGAATTTAAAAGATTCTCAAATTAACAGTGCTTTGCACAAATGCAATGCATTACTAAAAGGGCCAGGCCCAAATCAAAATGACCTGACATGCCAAAATAAATTGCAAGGCAATAAATGGGCAGAGCCCAAATAAATTGATGCTTTGCATCCTTTATACAAGGGCAGAGCCCAAATAAAATTGATGCCTTGCATCATTCCTAAAAGGGCAGAGCCCAAAACAAATTGATGCTCTGCATCCTTTCTGGGCAAAGCTCAAATAAAAATAATAAAAGAAATGCAATGCAAAAGCAAATAAAATGTTGAACATTTCAACTGGACTTAGCCCAATTTTGGACAAAAGTCCTTAAATTAAATTGACTGAGCAAAATTGCTCTTCTAAATCAATTTACATCCGGTTCGAGGGTACATCTCCGAACTCCTTTGACATCCGTCGTTGTAATTCCTCAACGACGTCAAAGAGGTGACGGGTCCCAACGACCACACATCGATACGGACTGCGGGGTCCTTAAACTCGTGGACCGAAACGTCCTTAAACTAATATCGGAACGAAACGTCCGTAAACTAATATCGGACCGAAACGTCCTTAAACTAATATTTGACCACCACGTCCCTAAACTGGCGACGGACCACCACGTCCCTAAACTGGAACATGGACCACTATGTCCCTAAACTGGAACAATAGAGCCCAAATGCTCTTTTGTCGGATCTAAACGATCCCGTTAAGTTGATCTTAGTCTCAAACAGGACTAACGTATCCTTGACGAACGTTTAAGTCGATCTTAGCCGCAACGTGACTAAGGCATCCTTAAACTAAAAACACCAAACCCAAATCTAAGTAAATACGGATTTGGACTAATCCACGTCCTACGGGCGACGGTATTACTCAGTCTCCGTATACAATCCACGGGCAACCACAAACAAAACAAACACCCACGACACGAAGTGAAATTCTGGAGAAGGAGAAAATTGTTACCGCGAAGCGGTAGCGTAATTAACTGCAGGGGCTTGCGCCTGCAGGGAAGAGCGTCCCCACAATCAAAAACCCCTCTAGCGAGGGGGAATCTGACAAAGTCTGCTACATCGGCCGCATCCGTCTAAACCTTCGATACACGGTGCCATAAATCAACTTGGCATCTTCGGAGAGGTGGACGGATAAAACCAAATAGCATCTGCCCCGAATCTCAGCGTCAGGCCATCGCGGTCCTGTGCGCCGCCTTTCGGAGGGGAACACCAAGTTTTCCCAAAACAGCTCAACACATGAAACAAGTTTAAAAACATTCACTTCGTGCCTCAGTACCAACGGTCCAGCCGTAGAAGGGTCAAGCCAACGCCTCACATGTGGCACGCCGTACTACCCCAAACCCTAAGGTTCAAAGGGCAGTTCAAGACGGTCACATAATCGAGTTAAGGTTTGTTGTCTTCTAGAGGGTCCATCACGTTACTTGCACTACTTAGAACGTCATTAAACTACGGAAAAATCCAACACTTGGAAATTTCCCGGCAGGGGAAAAAGTGGGTATTTATATCCAATCGAACTTTTTAACATATTCTAAAATATCCGGAAAAACACATAGACAAAGTTTGAAATTTCCGATCGAATCATCGAAGCTCCAAAACACCCCAGAAAACTCAACTCTTGAGTGCAAATTAAAAATTCCCAGAAAACTCAGCATCTGAAGAGACAAATTACTGTGCAAAAATGGAAGTCTAATCTCATTTTTTGGCCACGGAACCGCCGCAGAAGCCAAGCTTCTGCCGCGGTTCCGCCGCGCTTTAGCCGTATCACTTGGTCAATTTTGCACCATAATTCTTAGAATTTCCTGCTGAATTTTTAAAGAATTTTTAATCTGGAGAAAACCCAGTTTTGTAAAAATGTACAGAGAGGGGTCATTTTTAGGGTTTCGGGGTTCGATCGGAATTCTAACATCGTCTACGCATCGCCTGAGGCTCTAGCTAGGCTCTGATACCACTGTAGGGTTCCTAGACACGCTAATGAGGTCTCACAAGGTATCAACCATGCCAAATTCAAATTTTTCTTGTGCCTACAAACCCTAATACGGATCGTTAACTAGAATTTAGGCAAAACATGCAACTAGTTAACAACTTAACTAAGAGTGAACGAAAATACAATCTTTGTAGATCCGGTCCTCCACCTCCATAGCTCCGTGATGATGTCCCCTCGCTGTGATCATCGGATCCCGGGCTCTAGCGTCGGCTTCATCGGAGAAATGATCGGGCTAGGTCGTCCACTTCGATGCCGAAGATTATCTACGTCGAGGCAACTCAAGATCAAGCTCTAACTTCACCAAGTCATGAAACTTGTGAAGAAAACACCCTATACTATATGTCAAGCGGTAGAGGATGAAGAAATAGGAAGTGGGTTCACTTTAGAATTGGATTTCTCACTCTTTTTCTCTTTTCACCATTGAAGCCAGCAAGCTTTTTCTTCTTGAAGAAGAAGAGGAAGAAGAAAAAGAATATGATAAGAATTATATGGAAAATAGAAAATGAGTGATTCTTATCATATAGCAACCATGGTTAAGTGTAGAGAATAAACTAGGGTTAGGTGAATGGTTAGGTTAGGCATGAAACAAAAATGGTAGACTTTTTCAAAGCTTCATGAAGCTTCAACAAAGAAACAAAATTAGCCACCATTTTCATTTTGCCAAAATGAATGAATAAATAAATGAATGAATAAGTAAATAAACAAAACCCTAACCATTAACATAACCATGGTTTAATCACACACACAAACCCTCATGTATCATCAAACATGATACAATCAAATGCACAAAAGTATATCACATATACAATGTGCACATCAAGTGAGAAAAGCCTTTTTAAGTGAACAAATATTAGTTAATGTAAAGTAATATATCTAATATATAATTATACATTAAATCATTAAATCAATAGTTGATTTAACGATCCGGTCATATCGCATATAACCGACTAATATCAATAGTAACAACTTATCAAATCAACACTTGATCCGATAACCCGGCTATATCGCATATAACCGATCAATGTCACAAATCGCGAGAATCGAATACAGTATCACATACTGGTATTATTCTCGGTCCCGCACATATCTTATATGCGCTCTTAATTCATTTCGCTTGAGCCAGGAAACCTCTGTGTATGACTCTAAAGACTCGTCAATACGCCGGCAGCAGGTGATGATCATATCAAACACCCACAAGCCGCAAGCGGTCTGCTAAACGTAACGGCCACCCGGGTATTGAGCGATCAGAAGATCGACGAGCAAGCCCGCTCACACTCCTGTGAATCCAACCAGTAACACTTACCGTACAGTCCGGTCTCGTTCGTCTGATATGTCGCATATCTCGCCTAGGGGTGGTAAACGTCAGACCCCAATAGCTCGATAAGTCGTGTCGATATGAGGTCTATAACAGTTTGAGAAACTACTGGTAACACTTACCAGTAAATCTCAGCAACCCTGGCCAGGGATTTCCGGTTATAGCCAATCGAACACAGCGCAACATCAACTCCCTATACCGGGAGAGACGAATCCCCTCCTATCGCTCATTGCCTCCATGTGATTCGGGACTGTACCCAAAAACCACCGTTTTGCACGCCCTCTTGGACGTGGTAAGGTGGAAATCAAAGCACAGTGGGAATCACACAAGACTCTATGACGATCTCGGGTCAACAGACTACTCTGTACCAGTGTCACCAGAGAACTGCCATCTGACGTAAGGTATAATACCATCTGGAAGTTCTCGGCGAGTCCGTCCAGTGTACCCAGTCTCCACTGAGCACCCGTATATCATCTCTGATGTCAAACACCAATGGATATGGGATCATCCATCGCCCATCTGAATGGGTCGAGAAGGCATACGCTAGTCTACTCTGGTATATCGATGCCCCGTCTCGATATACCCACGACTAGGGACTTTGAAGGATGTACTTATGGACTACCATGTCCCCACTAGTATGGTCCGCATCATAGTCCAGGTAGTCAAGTACACATCCTAAGGGCTTTACCAACATGTAACAGAGAGACAATCAGTATACACGTTAAGGTAAAGAGTAACCAGATAGCATACTATCATGTCGAGCAAGAAAGTCCTCCCTATATATGTCCCAGCATCCACTACAATATACATCCTATGTATAGCAATGGCCTCTAGGGCATACATATAACTAACACTAGACCCCTAAGAGAGCGGCAAGCAACCCTACCAATTCTAGAGTTAGAAGACCTAGACTCGACGCCTCGAGGTGGTCTTCCACTGGACTCTAGAACCCGGTTACTTGTGCCCCCCTCCTTGGGTCTATCCTAATGCGGAAAAGTAAATAATATACATCAACGGTGACATCTTCCTCAACCCGGAAGTGCCCCAATAAAAGAATATTATATACATTGAATTTTACATGAATGAAAATGAAAAACTTTCATCTCATATAAAACCCCCCGGCTATTCAAACACGATGATCCAATATAACATACAACAGCAACACATAACATGACATGTTATCAATGTAAGTAAATATGCGTATCCCAATTGTCGTTGACGTATAGCAACGAAACCGGCGATACACCACATATTACACTTACGGTCACAGAAGAGAAGTGAAAAACTATAACATTTGGAATCCGCAACCACCTTAGACATCACATGCCTAACTAAATGAATTCCTTAGACATCGCATGCCTAACAATTATAAACCCCGCATTTTAGTCTCGATATTGAAAACACTTTTCAATATCAAGTCGGGCAATTCAATAAGATTATCGACATCCTGATCCAATTCTCGTCGGAAACTTTAGTAGGCGGCCGCACCCCCCAATGCTGTCGACGAAGTGCACTAAGGCGGAACACCGCTGCCGCGAGCACCCGAATGGATGCTTTTGGCGACGGGGTTCTCCTACAGTCACTTGGTCGGGGCTATGGGGCATGGCTATCTAATAATGTTACCCGGCGAGTATCCGCGTGTGCTACGTGATTGCGACGGACTTTTGATCGCATCAAAATCCCATGACAACCGATCAAATGAGACTAAATTTCTAGATTTATAAAATTCAAATATTGTGGATTCTAATTATTGTATCACAATATACAAGACTATGTTAAACGTTTCGACCGAATTAACCAACACCCACATCTCCCAATGAGCTCAACACTTGAGCGAAGTTAAAGTACCCAAAACGTGCCACAGTAGCTATGATCCAGCTGTAGAAGGGTCAAACCACGGCAAACCCTAGGGTTCAATCGCGGTTCCGAGGGCATAGAATCGAGTTAAGGTTTTTGTTCTTCTAGAGGGTCCATAGAATTATTTGCACGACCATCGAATATAATTAATTTAGAAAAATTCCAACACTTGGAAATTTCAGAGGGTGTCATGGGGTGATGTTTGAAGTTCGTTCGAACTGTTAAATATAGCCTAGGTTACCATTACAATGTTAAATTATATGACTACGAAACACCCCGTTTTAGTCCTATATCAAAATTTTCATCATATGCAAATTTTGGACTAAGCAAACAATACCTAAAACCCTACATCATACATACCAGTGCACAGAACAAATTCGAGCCAGAACAAGGCCAAAGTGGCCGGCCACAATAGGGTGGAGCTCGGGTCAAATCCGAGAAAAAGCTCCTAAAATTTTCCTGTGCACTCCTTGTATCATATACATCACTCTGCAGTTGTTTGCAAAATTTTTACAGACCTCTAAAATTTCGACAAAGAGCAAAACTGCAGGGTTTTAGAAACTGTTTTACGGATTTGTTTCGGTTTCGTATTACTTTTAACATCGTCTAAGTTTCTAGTTAGGCTCTGATACCATGTTGGGATTCGTCGGCACCTAGCCTAAGGTTTGCAAGCATCACATATGCCACAACAAAAAAATTAGGGGGTGCTAAGCAATCAAGCTAAGAATCGAACTAGAAAACTAGGGTAACAAAACCAGTAATCAACCATTACAAAGAGAAGTGAACAAGAATACAACCTTTGTAGACCCGGTCCTTCACTTCTAAAGCTCCGTGTAGTTGTCCCTTCACTGCGATCATCAAACTCCCAGACTCTAGTGATGGTTCACACGAAGAAATGAATGGGCTTGCTCGATGCCTTCGAAGCCGAAGATGATCTACGTCGAGGAGGCTCAAACTCAAGCTAACCCTTCACTAGGTCATGAACTTTGTGAAGAGAACACCCTATAATACCAAAGCAAGTGTATAGGATGATGAAATAGGAAGTGGGCTCACTTTAGATTTTATTTTCTCACAATATTTCTTCATTAATCCAAAACCTAGAAAGCTTTAGAGTTGTGAAGAAGAAGATGAAGATGAGAATGAACAAGAGAAAGAATGAGGTTAGATTTGCAACCATGGTGAGTTTTGTGTCATCACTAACCCTTGCAGAGACTTAACCATGGGTCATGATAATTGGTTGGGTTAACTAAATATCTTAAAATAAAATAAACTTGGTGGACTTAGTCAATGGTTAGCAAGCTTCTCCAAGCTTCTAGCCATGACAATTTCCAACCAATTTTGTTAATTACTTAAGATAAATAAACCCCAAATTATATCATGGTTATGGTGTAAGTCCTACACACACACAAGTTGCATATATAACCTTGCATGATACATAATATATATCACATATATAAAATGCATACATTAATGAGAAAAAGAAAAATTCAAGTGAGCTATATTAGTCAATGTAAACTCATATATCAAATATACAAATATACATTAAATCATTAAATCAACATTTGATTTAATGATCCAGCTATATCACATATAACCGACTAATATCAATAATATCAACTTACTGAATCAACACTTGATTCGATAACCCGGCTATATCACATATGCCGGGCCGATATAACATATCGTGAGAATACAATACTGTATCACATACTCGTATCAATCTCGGTCCCGCACATATCACATATGTACACCTACTTCGTTTCGCCTGAGCCAGGAAACCTCTATGTAGGACTCTAAAGACTCGTCAATACGCCGGCAGTAGGTGATGATCATATCAAACACCCACAAGCCGCAAAAGGTATGCTAAATGTAACGGCCACCCGGGTATTGAGCAATCAGAAGATCAACAAGCAAGCCTGCTCATACTCCTGCGAATCCAATCAGTAACACTACCGCACAGTCCGGTCTGTTCGTCTGATATGTCGCATATCTCACCTAGGGGTGGTAAACGTCAGACCCCAGTAGCTTGATAAGTCCTGCCGATGTAAGGTCCATAACGGGTGTGAAACTACTGATAACATTTACCAGTAAATCACATCTACCCTGACCAGGGATTTTAATTATGGCCAATCGAGCATAGCGCAATATCAACCCCCAATACCGGGAGAGACGAATCCCTTTCTATCGCTCATTGCCTCCATGCGACTCGGGACTGTACCCAAAAACTACCTATTTGCACGACTTAGTAGAGCCGTAGTAGGGTGAAAATCAAAGTATAGTGGGAGCCACACAAGACTCTATGATGATCTCGGGTCGACAGACTAACCTGTACCAGTGTCACCAGAGAACTGCTATCTGACGTGATGTATAATACCATTTAGGAGTTCTCGGCGAGTCCGTTCAGTGTATCCAGTCTCCACTGAGCACCCGTATACCATCTCTGATGTCAAACACCAGTGGATATGGGATCATTCATCGCCCATCACATGGGTCGAGAAGATATACGCTAGTCTACTCTGGAATATCGATGCCTCGTCTCGATATTCTCTCGACTAGGAACATTGAAGGATGAACTTATGGACTACCCAGTCCCCGCTAGTATAATCTGCATCATAATCCTGGAAGTCAAGTACACATTGTAAGGGCTTTATCAACATGTAACAAAGAGACAGTAAGCATACATGTTAAGATAAAGAGCAACCAGATAGCGTACTATCATATCGAGCAAGAAAGTCCTCCCTATATATGTCCCAGCATCCACTATAATATACATCTCATGTACAATAGTGACCTCTAGGGCATACATACAACTAACAGTATTTCCGCAACGGGGTCATGTGCTGACGTATTTCCGCGACGGGGTCATTGGCCGACGTATTTCCGCGACGGGGTCATGTGATGACGTATTTCCGTGACGGGGTCATTGGCTGACGTATTTCCGCGACGGGGTCATGTGCTGACATATTTCCGCGACGGGGTCATGTGATGACGTTGCGTCTGCTGTAACGAGAAGAATGTCGAGGTGGTCTCTAGGTCGTCTGTGAACCGTAAAGATTTGGAACTAGGAACTTTGCCGTGGCTCCAATTGGTAGTGTCACGTTTGTATCCTGCTGGAATGAGAAGGAATGCCGTTGTGAGTCTCCAGGTTGTAGATGTCTCCTTCGAGATTTGACTCTCCGTTTGAAAGAGCCTGGTAGGGAAATGTGGTTCCCTCTTTGTTTGTGCCTCTGGATTGTATACAGGGGTCGGTATGGACTCGCCTGTAGGGCAAAAGTTTTATTCTTTCATTTTTTTTATTTCTTCCCACGATGCTCTATCATTTCAGCTTTTTGTATTGCGAAAGTCGCCATTGCCTAATCATTTCGGCTATTTTTCGCGGTGCCCAATCATTTTAGCTATTTTTTTCTTTTTACTCGCTATTTTTTTATTCCGAGTTGCCCAACCATTTCGGCTATTTTGTATGCGTATATTTTAACTTGCTGATTTTGTTGCAAGTTGCTCCATCATTTCGGCTATTTCATATGCATTTTTGGATCGCTGATTTTTATCGCGAGTGTGGAACTTGGAATCTGGTGCCAACCTCAGCATCAGCATCGCTACAACTGGAATATTGAGCGAATCATCATTTGCTGTGAAAGGGCCTGGAATTTGATACCGATTTAGGCATCAGCATCGCTACAACTGGGACATTGCCAGGAGCGAATCATCATTTGTCTCTGTCGATGTCTAACAAAGGTGGCTTAGAAAACAGGGTTAGGATCCTATTGACTAAGGCTTTTGACTTTACAAGTCGTAAGGGTCTCATAAAGGTATTTCTCCCTACAAGTCGTGAGGATCTCGTAGGTGCGTTTTCTCCTTAAAATTGTGAGGATTTTTAAGTGTATGTTCTCTTATAAGTCATAAGGATCTTACAAGAGTGTTTTCTTCTTATAAGTCGAGAGAACTTACAAGGGTTGTTCACTGTGTGAGCACATCCCTAGTCGCTGGTGGGACTTTGTTAGGGAAATGTTTATTCGTGCCCGTGGATTGTATACAAGGGTCAATGTTGAAACACTTGTAGGGCAGTCTGGGAGATGCAATGGCTTAAGAACAGGTTCAGATCCCTGTAGCTTAAGGCTTTTGAATCTTACGAGCCGTGAGGGTCTCATAAGAAGGTTCTCCTTACGAGTCGTGAGGATCTCGTAAGTGTGGTTTCTCCTTAAGAATTGTGGGGATTCCTAAGTGTGTTGCTCCCTTGTGAGTCGTAAGGATCTCACGTAGGTATTTTCTCCTTACAGGGTCGAGAGGACCTTGCAAGTGTCTTTTAACGAGATTGCGCCCTTTCGGGTTTTCAAAAACTCACCGGTAGTCCTGCTGTTTTTACTCACGAAGCTCTTTCGGGTTTTCATTCGTGCCCATCTCGCTTATGGACGTATTGTTTTTTTTGCGTCGGCCTTGGGATGCTGTGGTCTATAGTAGTTTATAGACGTCTCGGTCAGTTGCAAGTTTTAGGACATTATGGTCCATCGTTAGTTTAGGGACGTTTCGGTCCGTCGCACGTTTTCGAAGCGAGGTTTCGTCGGATACTACTTATAGAGTTTGGGCTTGGGAAGATAGCGAGCGGACATAGGCGTCGTCATCTATTGTTGACCTAGGCCGTGACTCGTCAGGCGTAGTATTTTTTCAAGAACCGACCGTTTATTAGCCTGAAGGGTCTTTCGCCATGCATATCCATGAGCAAGTAAGCCCCACCTTGGTAGACCTTGTATATGATATACGGGCCCTCATAGTTTGGCTCGAATTTCCCCCGTTTGGCACGATTGGGGATCATAGGTCTTTTTACAACTAGCACGAGTTCGCCTTGGCAGAATGTTCTCGGCCTAGTCAATCTCTCGTATGAGCGCGTCATCATTGCTTTGTAAGCCTCCAAGTTTTGCTGCGCCATGAGCCGGGTTTCATACAGGGGGTCGAACTCCTCAAGCCGAAGATGAGCATTCTCTTCGTCTGCTAGCTCGTAGCGAACTGCCACTCGCAGAGAGGGTAACTCTATCTCCAAAGGAAGTATTGCTTCAGTGCCGAATACCAATGCATACGGCGTTGTGTTTGTGGCCATTTTGAACGTAGTTCGATACGCCTAGAGAGCTTCGTACAGTCTCTCGTGCCAGTCCTTTTTATTTTTGGACACCGTCTTTTTCACGATCTTCGTCAAGGTCTTGTTGAAAGCCTCAGCCAGACCGTTAGCTTGGGGATTATAAACCGAAGAGTATCTCCATTCTATATTATGTTGCTGCGTGAAGCGGCTGATTTTGTGAATTCTGTGGGCCGGCATGTTATCGGAGATAATCCATCGCGGAGTGCCGAACTGATAGATGACGTGTGTCTTGAAGAAATGGAGGATATTCTCCGTCTTCACTTCTCTTAGTGGTACTGGTTCTGCCCACTTAGAGAAGTAATCAGTTGTCGCCAGTATGAACCGGTGTCCTCTGGACGATGCTGGTTCGATGGGCCCGATTATGTCAGTTCCCCACATTTCGAACGGCCAGCTAGCCACCATTGAATGTAGCAGATTTGGATGCTGGTGGATAAAGTCCCCATGAATCTGGTACGAGTGGCACTGCTTCGTGTATTCGAGGCAGTCTTGGATCATTGTGGGCCAATAGTAGCCCATCCTTTTGATATTCAGTTTCATCTTTGGCCCGGCTTGATGAGAACCGCAGAGTCCGTCATGAGTTTCTTAGACGACTCTCCTTGCTTCTTCAGGTTCCAGGCATCTTAGCCATAAAGAATCAAATGATCTCTTATATAGAGTGTCATTGACGAAGGCGAAGGATAGAGCTCGTTTCATGAGCTGATGTCTTGAGGACGCATCTTTAGGTGTTCGACAGGATTTGAAGTAGTCTATATAGACTTCTCTCCAATCCTTGACCTTTTCCTGGTCCTTTATCTGTAAGGGCGCTTGCTTGGTCGCTTCCTTTTCTTCAAACGACTCCGAAGATATTTCTGCCGGTGCAAGAACCCGAAGGCTTCGCACAACGATCCTCACGTCATCGAGGTTTTCGTCAGCCAGTTCTTTAGCGAGTTTGGCTAACGCATCCGCCTTGCTATTTTCCGCTCGCGGTATACTTTCTAGGGCGTAGGAAGGGATTTGAGTCAGCAATTGTTGCACTTTCTCACCGTACTTTACCAACTCTGGTTTGCACGTTTGATAGTCACCGTTTACTTGGCTAACAACCAGCTGGGAGTCTCCGTATATAAGGAGGTTTTCGATTCCCATGTCGATAGCGATCTCAAGATCTACTATCAGAGCTTCATATTCGGCTTCATTGTTTGTCCTTGGCTCTGTTAAAGAGAAGGCAAAGCGTATTATCCCTCCTTGTGGAGTCACGAAGATGAGGCCTACCCCAGATTTGATTATGGGGGTGATGTGCTCTTGCTTCTTCATGGAAGATGCCCCATCAAAGTAGAGTTCCCATCGGGTGTCGCTCTCTCCTTTCTCCCCATCGATCGTGTCAAACGCGTGCTCGTCTGGTAATTCACAATTTAAGGGTGAATCGGCAGGTATAGGATGCTCAGCGAGGAAGCCGGCGATGGCCTGACCTTTCACTGCCTTGAGAGGTCGATAAGTTATCGAGAATTCCATTAAGAGTAGGGCCCATTTAGCGAGCCGCCCTGTTAGTATGGATCTTGACATCAAATATTTGAGAGGATCAACCTTTGATATGAGATGGACTTCATGCGCCAACGCATAGTGCCTGAGCTTCGTTATCGCGAAGATCAACGCCAGGCAGTGTTTTTCAATTGGGGAGTAATTTTTTTCTGCCCCTAGGAGCACTCGATTCAAATAGTAGAGGGCCTTCTCCTTCCCTTGGTCATTTTCTTGTGACCATAGCACGCCTAAAGAATTTGCCGGAGAGATTGGCTATGAACCGCTGAATATACGCGAGCTTTCCTTGGAGAGACCGCAGTTGTTTGAGAGTTCTTGGCGGAGGCATTTCCATAATCGCCTTGATCTTCGACGGGTCTATTTCGATGCCCTGGTGCCGTACGGTGAATCCTAGGAATTTACCTGAGGAGACTCTGAACGCACATTTGAAAGGGTTCATCTTCAAGTTGTATTTCCAAAGGCGCTGAAACACGATCTTCAGATGCTCCCAATGCTCCTCATGCGATTTACATTTAACCACGAGGTCGTTAATATAACACCCAACGATTTCACGTATGAGGTCATCGAAAATCTTCGTCATGGCCCTCTAATAGGTGGCGCCAACGTTCTTCAAGCCGAAAGGCATCACTTTGTAGCAAAATATGCCCAGGTGATTCCAGAAAGCAGTATACTTCTGGTCTTCGAGATGCATCTTTATTTGGTTTTACCCCGATGAGCCGTCCATAAAGGAGAATACTTCGTGAGTGGACGTGTTGTCTATCATCAGCTTGGTAACCGGTACGGGAAAATCATCCTTCGGGCATGCTTTGTTGAGATCCCGAAAGTCTACGCAGATGCGTACTGTCCCATTTTTCTTCATCACAGGGACGATGTTAGCAATCCAGTCAGGGTACTGAATCTCTTGGATGAAGCCGGAGTCGATTAGCTTTTTGACCTCGGCGTTGATGCTCATTTCAAGTTCGAGCCGCATTCTTCTCGGCGCTTGTTTGAATGGCTTGATGTACGGAGATATCGCCAATTTGTGGACGGCTATTTCTGGATCTAATCCTGGCATCTCGGAATAGTTCCATGCGAAGCAGTCTTATACTGCATGAGCACGTCTTTAGTGTAGCCACCTGTTCTTCAAACAACAGCTCATTGACGAACGTCGGCCGTGGGTCGTTTGCCGTTCCCAAGTCGATTTTTCTGAGCTTATCTGCAGTAGTGTGTATCCCATCTTCCAGCTCTTTTGGCACCGGTGGAAACTTTGAGATCTCCTCGTCATCATCGTTTTCAAAGCACCAGGAGAGGTCATCCATATCTTCGGGCACTCCTTCTTCCGACATCATAATCACGTGACAGGTATGAGATCGCTTCCAAGACCGATGTTGATCTGGCTCTACTGTCGCTGCATATGTAGCTTTCGGTTCATGCTTCTGTGGTGGGGTTACCCTCCAACTGTCGGATAAAGCGAATCTGCCGAGTTGGTATTAGTCTTCAACCCAGTTTTTGAATGTGAAGTAGTCTTCGAGAGGATGTCCTATCACTCGGTGATAGGAGCAATAATCTGGGTGATGGACCTCGATTGCTTGTTCGGGGTGCCTGGACTCCGGGAGGGTAATCATCTGATGTTTAATGACAAGACTGAATATCTTTCTTGTCTTGTCTTGGGGAAAAGAATATGCTCGGCCCATCTTCTTTATGAGAGACGGATCCCGGCTGCTCAATTTTCGATCGCGAGGTTTCTTGGACCCGCTTTGCTGCTGTTGAACGTTTTTTCCGTTCTTTATTTTGTTTCTACCTCTGAGTCGGGTCTTTTGTATGCCGGGCCGGCGACGAAGGGCATCGTCATTCTCCGTAGCCTGCTGAAGGAGGTGCTGTGTCCTGGCTTTCTTGTAAATGGCCATTTCGCGGCTATGATCATCCCGGACCTTTTGACCCGCTTCCCTTATTAGCTTGTCCATCTATTCTTCGAATGACAGACTTGGCAATTTCATGGCGGGACCTGGTTTTGGTTCAACTGTAGTGTCTTTTAACAGACCATCTCCTTCTTCATCGAAATCATGTATAACGTAGCAGCCATGGAATCGCTCCCGTTTCTTGGATTGAACATATCCAAGCCCGATCGTTTCCATTCTTCCGTTGGGCAATTTTTGCTGAGTTCCAGGGACGTTCCAGATCCTGTTGTAGAATCGGGCTTGTCGCGCGGTCTGCTTCAAGGGTATGCCTTAGCACCTCAATAGCCTTTTTAATCCTTCTGTGTAGTATCTGGGAAAACGAATGGGCTGGAGGCTGTCAAGCGTAGAATTGGCACCATGGCAGATCTCTTTCTCCACTTTGGTTTCCATGGATCGATAAAAGAGGATCGCCTTTTCATCTTTTCGCCTGGGAAGGACGTAAAACGTCTGCAGTTCTTGCACACTGTAGGTATCAAGTGCATCGAGCTCTTTGTAATGTTTTTGTGGAACCATGGCGATTTGCAAACTCCATTCATCGCCAGTGAGGGCTTGTATTGATGGCCGAACAGAAAATACTGCATTGACCTCATCTTCAGAGTCGCTGCCGAAGACCAACATAGGGGTAGGCAGTCCAGGCTTGTTGTATTAGAGCGGCCCCGAATAGACTATCTCTTCTTCTTCCTCGGTATCGCTCTCGAAGACCGGAATAGTGGTGATAGCTTTTTGCTTATTCTCCGGCCTATGGCACCTTTCCGTGTCTTCAAAGTCTGGCAAGAAGTATTTTGCATCTTCGTATTTTCAGACTTCATTCATGGAGAATGGGTTCAACTCCCCTGTCACGGTATACTCAAGACCATCCTTGAAGTACTTCATACACTGATACTGTGTAGAAGGGATGATGTTGTACTCGTGTAACCAAGGCTGGCCGAGCAAAGCGTTGTAGCAAGTCTTGGCGTCAATGACGTGGAACTTGATATCAGTGACGAGCGGTCCGAAGCGTAACGTTAGTATCATAGACCCGAGCGTCCGTGATGACTGGGAGTCAAACCCGGAGATAGTGATTTTGTCCCGAGCGAGTTGTTGAACGCTCATGCAGATTTCTTTTAGTACCCTCATATTTAGGAAATTGACAGAGGACCCGTTGTCAACTAGAATCTTTCCTATCTTAATGTTATGGCAGTACACGGAGACATATAGGGGACGGTTGTGCTCGCATGTTCCGAGGAGATCTTCATCGTCGAAAGTGATGTCAGCTGTATGAATTTCTTCCAACTCTTCTTTCATCTTTTCATCGGCGAGGAAAGCTTGAAACTGGTCAGGCTCTTGTAATACCTTGATCAGAGAATCTCTCGCCTCTTTGGATAGCAGAAGGGCGTCGAGAATGCTTAGCTTCAAGGGTATTTTCCTCAGGTGTGCCAAAACGTTGTAATCCACCTTATTTTTCTTAGGCGGGTCCTTGGCTGCAAGCTCTTTGACAACTCGATCATCGAGGGTGATATCCTCAGGGACTTTTTCCTTCCCCTTATCTTTACTATCCGATCCCCTATTTGCGGGTCCAAGATTCTTTTTAGGTAATGTACGATTGCGCAGCTGAATGTTCTCACAGGTCTTCATCTCTTCTGCTTCAGAGATGGATTCCTTGAAGAGAGGACCGAGGGCTATTTCTTCATCCGAATCGCTCCTAAAGCTGAGAACTTGCAATCCCTTACTATCAACCATATGACAGTTACCAGCAGTTTTTTTATGCTCATCAGTTGTGCTTCTTTGCTCCCGACGAGTCTTGCGCTTCATCCGCTTGAAATGCTTCCGATGGGCAATATATCCTTGCCACCAGTTTTTAAAGGCCAAGCATTCCTCGGTAAGGTGTGTGATTCTCCGATGGTATAAGCAGAAGTTAAGATGTACGTCTGCTTCATCAAGATGTATATCGCCAGGAGAATTTCCTCTGAACGAGGGCAACTTCATTCCCATTGACAGGGCTCTAGCAAACCTTTTCCTTATCTTGAACTTGCTTTTGTCTGCGGCGAACGTGCTTCGATCTGGTTGGAGTACTTCAACCTTTTCATTCAGTCGCCGGCATTTGGCTTTTTCGAATATAGCCAGTTCATGCTCTCGATTGGCCTTGCTTTTCTGACGGGCTTCATTCAGGAAGACGTCAATCATCTCGTCTGACAGTCCTAGGAGTTCTGGTTCGGGATCTTCCCCCATTTTCTCTACATCAGAAACTTCTTCACCATCTACCGGCGAGTGAGAGATCACGTGGCAGCTTGCCATATAGTCCTCAGGTTCATCTGACGAGTCTTCTCCCTCATCTTTGTTGCTATCTCCATCTTCAAGGATGTGGTTGAGAAATTCTTGAAGCGTGACCGGGGTTCGCGCCTTCTGGTTGTATTCCTCCAGCGCGTCAATGTGTTTTTACAGGTCCGTGCGCTTGTCATCAGGCTTCACGATCTTTTTGGTCTTCTTCTTCTTCTTTGAAGATTATGACGGCTGGGCATAGGCGTTTTGACTATCGCTACCAATTCTTGGCGTCTGGCACAGCTTCAGCATTCCCTCAATGACTTCGGGCTCCAGCGGATTTTTCCACCTGATCGTCGGGCATGTTTGAAGATCCTTCAGCATTCTTTTTGTTTTAGCTGAAAGGGCCACCTCCCATGGGGCTTCCTTTATAAGTGAGCATGATGCCCCCGGCGTGTCCACCTTTTTAGAAGCGTGTAGTTATGGCGGGCTTACTTTCCAATTCTCAGACAGCGCGAATTTGCCCTGTTGGTATTGGTCCTCAATCCAGCCTTTGAAAACGAAGCAATCTTCAATTGGATGGCTTACTGCTCGGTGGTAGGGGCAGTAATTAGGATTGTTGGCATCGCCTGGCTGAAGTGGACGTCTTGGATCTGGCAAATTGATCAGCCAGTTGCGCACTGCCAGCTCGAATAGTCTCCTTGTTTTATCCCGGGGAAATGAGTAAAGACGTCCCAGTCTCTTCTCGAGGGATTGGCGTGGACGCATATTGCTTTGGCGAACAACCGGTTTTGAGTTGCTCAGCTGTTGTTGAGCATTAGCGACAAAGGTTGCTTTCCCTTTCCCCTTTTCATTTCGGAGTTCCGACTTTGAAGAGGAAGGCCTGTGGCCC
The DNA here is from genome assembly GCA_030015575.1 of Agapanthus africanus. NCBI lineage: Eukaryota > Viridiplantae > Streptophyta > Magnoliopsida > Asparagales > Amaryllidaceae > Agapanthus > Agapanthus africanus. The sequence continues at coordinate 366,354,223 of JASDDO010000029.1, forward strand.
ATCTAGGCCAGCTTGTCTATCAGGGCCTGGAAGGTGGTCGGCTTGAAGAACATTATGAACTGGGATATGGTCGCCTACGGATCAAGGGTACCCACGAACATGCCTACTGCAGGAGGTTCTTCGATGCGTTGTTCGCATTTCGACCATAGGTTCCACCACCGGATTGCATACTGAACCCATGTTTCTCCTGGCTTCACCCTGGCATTGATCAATGTCGTAATTAGGGTGCGTTCACTAGCGCTTGCGAACCTTTGTGTAAGTAGTAACTCCATTTCTGCAAATGTCTTAACGGAATCGTTCGGGAGCTCAAAGTACCATTCAAACGCTGTCTCTGACAAGCTGCCAACGAATTGGCAAAGTAGTAGCTTATCGTCCTCTCCGGTGTTGCCGCACAGAGCCCTGAATTGATCAACATGCTAGTGTTGATTCCTCGTCCCCTTATATACATGGAATTTAGGGATCGTATACCCCGGCGGGTACTTTATTTGATCGTACCAACCCGGATAGGGTCGTCCAGTCTTAACGATTTGGCCAGCCACTTCGCTCGCCTGATGAGCTCATATCTGTTGAGCTATATAGTCATCCAGGACGGCTTTGGAGATCGTCTCCTCTTTGGCCGTTGATAGAGTCGGAAGAGGGTTCGATATCTCCCCTCTGTCGTCTTCAAGGACAATCGGAGGATCTTCGGCTGGAGGATCCAGCTGTATCATCATCCCGACCATATCTTGGAATAAAAGTGCTATTCGTTTTATGCTGGCCGCTTGTTCTGCGGCCTCTCTGTCTTTCTTCTCGGGAATTCTGAGGAGGAACTCAGCATGGGTTTCTTGTTCTTGACGCTGTTCCGACGACATCTCCGGGCTTTCTTTTATCCCAGTGAGTGCGTCCATTTGCGTTAGCATCTCCTGGAGCTTCTGTTGTTGCTCCTGAGCTTTTGTTACCGATCGGGTGAGTGATCGATGACCCATGGAGATACGGCTATCCTCTTTCCCGGATGCCATATAAACAGTGTGCACTACCATGCCCCCAGACTTGGGGCGTTTGGATTCAGTGCCTTTAAGCTTTGTCGCAGACACGGGGATTTTCTCTGACCTTCTTCTTTTGTGAGCGGTCGAAGTTGAGGGGGCCGTTGCGGTAGGCACCCAAATAGACGGCACCTTCTGTAGTACAACAGGACGGTCCTTCTCTTGCCGAACTTTCATCTTCTTCGGTCGGAGGGAGTAGTTTTGGTTGATCATCGAGTTTTGGACCTGTAGCCAGACCTTATGGATTTTGGAGGACAGCCACTGAGGGGGCTGCTCTGGCTTCACCTTTGTAGTTTTCTCCATAGATGGAGGAGATCTTTTTAGCACGGCCTTCGGAGAGTTCTTGCGTACCCTCCGAAGTGGTTCAAAGCTGTTCCCAGTTGGAACAACAACATTAATCTCCACCACTGGAGCTGGCGGAGTCAATCCAGAAGGAGAGCTGCCCCCCAACCTTCCTTACTTGGCGCCAGTAACGACGGCGAGCATGTCGTGCTGACGGTACCGGCTCAGTTATGGGGGTGGCTTTTTCATGCCCCCTGCTCTGATAAGGGGCTGTTGTCGTCGTTAGCCTGTCGAAAACCGACGTCCGCTGAGAGGGGATTGCCAACCTGTCAAAGGCAGATTTTCGGATAGGGGTAGCAGTTTTGATGACTTCTCCTGGAACGGGAGCTGAAACGGTCAGTCTTGCAAAGACCGACTCCTTAGCTGGGGAAGCCGCCCTGATGACTTCTTTCACTGGAGCAGGGATGGCTATCCGCTTTGGGATTGCTGCTTCGGGTATCGCGGGCTTCTTCATGGGCCCACTTGAGCTTTAACCCAGTCTTTTGAAAACTGAGGCACTGTATTTGGGCGATCCGTTGAGAGGGGCCGTGGTAGTGGCAAGCCGATCAAAGACTGACTTCTTTGGAGCCTCCTGCGTCGACAATAGGGCGTTGAAGCTCATTGGTGGGAGCATGGTCCCAAAGAACAGCCCAGTGGTGGCTTGCGTCACTTGTTCCATGGGCATAGTGAAAACGGAGGTCGTTTTAGGCCCATAGGTCACTCTTCCGGCAAGGACGGAGTGGGAGTTATTGCCATTGTTGTAGTTGGTGCAGTTAAAAGCTATTGTTCTTCTGTTTTCTAGACGGACCAAGACACCAAATCTTAGTACCTCGAATCCAAGGGCAACCATAGCAAACCACAATTCGTTCGCGAAACACGACACACGAAGTGTGGAGTGGAAAGAGGAAAAGGTCCCACCGGGCGTGCCAGAATCTGTTCTCCGCCGAAAGACCGGGAAGACTGACGTCTTGCCTGAATTTGAGGGCAGATGCTATTTGGTTTGATCCGTCTACCTCTCCGAAGATGCCAAGTTGATTTATGGCACCGTATATCGGAGGTTTAGATGAATGCGGCCGTTGTAGCAGACTTCGTCAGATTCCCCCTCATTTGAGCGGTTTTTGATTTTGGGACGCTCTTCCCTGCAGGCGCAAGCCCCTGCAGTTAATTACGCTACCGCATTGCGGTAACCACTTTCTCCTTCTCCAGATGGTCACTTCGTGTCGTGTGTGTTTATTTTATTTTTGGTTGCCCGTGGATTGTATACGGAGACTAATTTATGTTGTCGCCCGTAGGGCGTGGATTAGTCCAAATCCGTATTTTCTTAGATTTGGGTTTTGGTTTGGGTTTAAGGATACGTTAGTATTATTTGAGACTAAGATCAACTTAAACGTTTGTTAAGGATACGTTGGTCTAATTTTAGACTAAGATCAACTTAACCATTTGTTAAGGATACGTTAGTCTAATTTTAGACTAAGATCTACTTAACAGGATCATTTAGATCCAACAAAAGAGTATTTGGGCTCTATTGTTTTAGTTTAGGGACTTTGCCTTAAAGACATCATAGTTCATGGAGTTTAAGGACATCATAGTTCATACAGTTTTTTGGTTGTCGGGACCCATCACCTCTCTTAAGACGTTGAGGAATTACAACGACACATTTCAGAGGTGTGAAGAGATGTACCCTTAAACCAATGTCAGTTGAGAGATCTGTAGTTGGATTGATTTAAGGATCGTTAATCTCTTTTGAGATTAAGACCAACTTAAATGGTTGTTAAGAATACGTTAGTCTAATTTTAGACTAAGATCTACTTAACAGGGTTTTTAGGATCATTTAGATCCAGCGAAAGAGCATTTGGGCTCTATCGTTTTAGTTTAAGGACGTTACGGTCTATAAGTTTAAGGACATCATAGTCCGTGACAGTTTAAAGACGTCATAGTCTATAAAGTTTAAAGACATCATAGTCTATGAGTTTAAGGACCCCACAGTCCATGGCAGTTTAGAGACATCATAGTCTGTAAAGTTTAAGGACATCACAGTCCATGAGTTTAAGGACCCCACAGTCCGTAGAATGTCTGGTTGTCGGGACCCGTCACCTCTCTGAAGACGCTGAAGGATTACAACGACAAATATCAGAGGAGTGAAGAGATGTACCCTTGAACCAATATTGGTTGGGAGACTCTGGGTGTTGCTTTGAATGTCATATGAGATGATCAATTTTGGAAGACAAGAGTGTATTTGAGGTTTAGTCAAAAAAAGGGTCCTGCCTCTGGAAGACTTAGCTAATTTGGGCTAAGATTGGCTCGAATATAGTGTAAAACACTAGAGTATACTCGTCTATCACATGCTCCCACGTGATGCGCTTAAAATAGTGTTAAACACTAAGGATGAAGTGCACAAAATAGTGTTAAACACTAAAAAAAGAAACGCTCACGTGGGGTCACGTGAGGCGCTTGATTGTTGAGCCAAACTTCCTTTATTTTTAGAATCTGCAAGTAAGTGTTAAACACTTAATCTTAATGACCATCATGTGTGGACACGTGATGGTGCCCATGCATTGGGTATTAATCCCTCAGTTTTACTCCATTTTCTCTTTTTTAAAGAGGTGTTTGTCAGGGGTCAAGTGGGGACACATGAGGCACCCAAAATCGATTATGCCCTTTTCATCTTGAGAAGTCTGTTCAAGGGTCACGTGGGAGCACGTGACCTAATCTTATTCGTCCTCTTTTGGTCATTGGAGGGGAGGGTCACGTGTTACCACGTGATCGTGTTGGGTACTTGATCCTTTTACGTGCATGGAGAGATAAATACCTTGTACAAGAATTTAATTGTCTTATAGGGTTAAACCCTAATTTTATTTAGAGGAATTAAATTCTTATGTGTTTAAAAGAACTAAATTCTTTAAACCCAATTCTCCCTCTAAACTTTAAATCTGCATGGCAGAATCTCCCTGATGAGAATTAAAATTCTCAACTTATGGGGAGATCTGCTTCTGCAGATCTATTACCATGAAGAAGAACTAAGTTCTTGTATTATGGGTTAAACTCTATCTTTGTTGGAGGAATTAAATTCCTATATGCTTTGTGGGAGAATATAATTCTCTGAACTTAGGTCCTCTCTCAGGTTTTAGATCTGCATGACAAAATCTCCCCGATGAGAATTAAATTCTCAACTTATGGGGAGATCTGCTTCTGCAGATCTTCAACCAAAGGAAGAACTGAGTTCTTATTTAGAAGAGTTAAACTCTTAATTTGAGAATTAAATTCTCTTTTGTTTTATGGGAGCTTATAGAATGATCTTTTTCCCTCTCTTATCTAGGGTTTCTTTTTTTTCTGAAGAGATCTACATTTTTCTCTGGAGAATTAAATTCTCTTCTCTTTTTTTTTTCTGTATTCTCTCTCTGTTGTTGTTTTCTTCTCTTCTTCTCTTTTTGGCTCCTATTTATAGGAGAAAGAAAAGAATCAGTTTGTTCAGCCAATCTCTTATTGAGAGATTTTGATTGATTTTTTATAACCAACATGATCTTTTAGATCATTTGGTGAATTTTATTCACCATAAAATATTTTATTTGTTGTTCTTGGCAAATTTTAGGAAAATATTTCCTTGTGCAGAATCTTTCTATAAATTAGTGATTTTTTAATCACCATTGGATTTTTAATCCAACGGTGCTCCCTTTACAGAGTGCAATCTTTTTGTTTGGAAAGATCTAGGGAAATATTTTTCCAATTAAGGTTTTCGATTCCCTTTAATTAGAATTTAATTCTATTGTTCAAAGGGTTTAAGAACTCATCACGTGTTGGCACGTGACCTTACTGATTAATCATTTGATTAGAATTTAATTCTATTAGTTCGGAGGGTTCAGGAGCCCATCATATGTTGGCACATGACCCTACTGATTAAGATTTAATTCTGTTAGTTCAAAGGGCTCAGGAACCCATCACGTTCTAGCACGTGACCCCATTGGTTAAACATCTCCAACTGTTTATTTCAGCGCCTATAAACCTTGTTCATAGAAGGTCACGTGTCCTCACGTGATGCCCGATCACGTGTGGACACGTGATGCTCCTCTTTGGTGTTTCCTCATTGCTTTATTCATATATTTTATTCATTTCCCATGCGGGAACAAATTCTTTTAATTTCTTTTAATTAGAATTTAATTCTATTAATTCAATGGGTTCAAGTGCCCATCATGTGTGGGCACGTGACTTTGTCAATTAGACATTCAGGCGTAGATAGAATCTTCCCATAAAGAGGGTTACGTGTTTGCACATGAGGCCTGGTCACGTGTGAGCGCGTGATGCCCCATTTGGGCCTTTTTCTTGCTGCTTTATTTGTATTTTATTCAGTTCCCATGAGGGAACAGAAAGTATCTGAGTACTTTTGCATGCATAAAAATTTACCAAGAGATTTTCAAAAAGGAGCTATAGTCTCGCTATTTCCTATGTGTCCGCGAGTGACACGAAATTTTACAAGGAGAAGCTTTTGAGAGATTTCAAAAAGGCGGAACATATATCTTTAGCAAACATATATAAACGTATACCTATTTCTTTTCTAAATCAATTTCCGCCACTTGTACCGTGAGTTACGTATCACACGACAATTCGGAAAAGATTTTTTCATATGTTTTATTCAATCTTTAGAGAATTTTATGAGGATGTGTATTATATACGTATTATGATTTTGATTATAGTGTATTTGAGAATGGCATTGGATTTAGATATTTGCATCTCCTTTATAACTCCTATGATTGCGTGATACTTGACGGAGTTTCGATTTTAAGTTTCGCACTCGTTTTTCATGCGCACACGATACGCTGAGTTGTGTTTGAGTATTCCGTAATTTCGGAGCCCCGTTGATTTGGATTGATTATTGAAATATTTTGGTATTTGGGGGTTGAATTTAAATTCGAGGACCGAATTTATTTAAAGGGGGAAGATTGTAACATTTCAAAAATATAAAATAATATTTTTGAAATTTAAATAATAAAATATTGTATTTCACGAAAACTATTCGATTTACGAATTGGAGTTTTCGTAAAATGGTATAATTACATACCAATATTTGAAAAAATATTTGGAGATTAATATTGTGATATTTAATAAAACTGTATTTATTGGATTTGGGTATTTTATAATTAATTATATGCAAATTTAAATTAAACTTGATTAGTGCACTACTAATCACGGTTAAGCCAAATCCGTCTTTTTAATTATCCATAGTTAGTGCACCATGACATGTTGCATTTTGATTACATGTTGATTTCATTTGTATTTATGTTGGTTTTAAATAAGTGTGGGATAAAGAAAAGAAAAAGAGAATACATGATTGAGAGAGAGGGGGGACAACATAGAAGCATGGGCATGTGAGAGTAGGAAAGAGAGAGGGTATGGCTCTTTTACCTTGATTTTCTTCATCTCATTTCTTCAATTCATTTTTCAACTCCTCCTTCATCATCTTCTTTTTTCTCCTTCACCGTTCCCTATCTCATAAAAACATCTCCAAATCATCACCAAAACCTCACACTCCCTTCATAAAAGTTGATCCACATCTCATCCTAAACCCTATGGACCAATCAAGTGGAGATTTTGAGCACTTTGGGCAACCCAAGAATTTTTTTAAGTTGCCAAATGAGGTAATCTCTAAACTTTTAGTTATGTGTTTTTGTTTAAGATATCCTATTGTAGTTTAGAGATAAATTATTATGGTTTTGTGATCTTCGAAATTTCCAAGTTGATATTTAGTGGGAGACATAACTTGTAAGTGGTGAATTGAGATGTGGTGAGTATTTGTAAGACCTTAGTGATGATTTTACTAGCCAAGACCAGAGACTAGAAACCAAACCACGAACTTAGAATTTCCCGACATCGATTATTCGACAGATTGTGATGGTATTTTGAAATCTGGGATGACCCGAAACCACCATAAAATAAGTTCCCTTGACAGTGAGACGAGCAGGCAACCATAAAGCAACACCTGAAACCCAAGCCCCCACACCCTAAAACAGGCCGCAGATTTATTCTTGGTGGCCGCAATTTGCGGCCACATCGAAGTAGAATTGGGTGATTTTTGGTTCATGGCTTTGTTATCTAGTAATTAGACCTACCCTATATGCAAAATGTCTTGATTTGACCTAGGGTAGAATCCAGGAGTGGTTTTCTTATGTTGCTGATTTGTTGCTTTCCGATTCTGAAACTTGGTTTTTCGTATTTGATTTCGGACTTGGCTGTTGGACGTTTGTACGTCAACGACGAGGGTTATCTGGTTGTTCTTGCTTGCGTAGGCTATAAGTTCTAACCTATGAGAACGTCGTGTGCCGTATCGATTTTCTGGACTTAGTTTCAATAACATTATGATGTATGTTGAATTGTAGGTACCTTCGTGTGGACTTCCGAGATGACGAAGCACATCGACTTTAGATAAGTAAGGAGTTTAGCAGTTGAGGAGATTTATATCTATGGGGGAAGTCGGGTGGATGGCGTATAGCACTCCCGCAACCGTAGTGCTAGGGATATATATATATATATATAGGGTTATTAGAGTACCATATGTGATAGTAGTAGAATTAGTAGGAAGATATATCTCTAGTTCCATTTTATTAACCTTTGAGCTATATATTTACATATATGGGAAAAGGAAATTATGATATGATAATACAAGTAGTTACGATACGATATAATGATATAAGGTGATGTGATATGACATGAATACGAGATGACATGAGATGATTTATGATGATATGAGATGATGTACGTGACTATAGATCCGTACTATTGATTTGATGATATCGTACGATGGATATTCCGTACGTAATATAATAAGGATGAATCGCCGATATTTATTTCGACTTGAGAACATTTTATTGTATATCACGAAGTGGATATTATGATATGTTTGGAGTCATACCTATTTCAAAACTAACGAATCCTTTTGCACTTCTAAATGATGATTTCAGGAGACGCTGTAAACTTTTTAAATAGTATCTTTTCCAAACAATATCATAGTCCCCTATTTTCTAAAACAACGATTCGTACTATTTTAAACTATAAATGTATGACTCATATGTAGTTGCATATTTTATACTGTTCGCGCTTACGATTCCTTTATTCTGTTTACGCTCGCGTTACGATTTCTTATTTCTATATACGCTCGCATTTCTTTCATTGCGATATATATACACAACATTTTATACCGCTTTTATTTACATGACTTCGTCTTCTAGTACACTAGCACAATTACCGATGATGCGCATGTTACACTTACACAGATTCGCCGGCTCACACATTCATCATCGGTAATTGCTATATCACTTACACACTAGAATTGCTATATCATGATATTATTCTTATTTGTAAAGTATATTCATTGTTCAGTACTATCATATGACACGTTTGCATGATATACTTGATATGCTCACATTACCGTTCTATGTTTGCATACATCGTACTTTATGGTTATATGCATTGAGATGTTGTTTTCATGAGATTTCTGGATTTGAGAACCGCGAATATATTTCAAAAGAAATTATAAATTGTTTTAAAACTCGGTTTCTCGTTATGTGATTTCGAGACGTCCTCCATGAGTTTTCTCGGTTCTAAGCTTGTTTTCGAGACCCGATTCGAGGAGTTGGATGAGCCGTCTGTGGGTACATGGTGGACCCGGTAAGGTACCCCGGAGCAAGAAGCTCGAGATGTAGATGATGGGCCTGGCAGGAGGGAGCACTACCTACCAGTGATAGTTTAGACCCGGCGATTATCCGGAGGATACCGACCGGAGTCGTGAGATGGATATGAAGGCCAATCAGAGGATGCGGCCCCTGAGGGCCGATCTGAGCATGCGGCGCCTGAGATATGAGATTTTATGTGTCGATACTGGACACGGGTTTCATGATGTTTCGAGTGTCGATGTTCGACACTCAGGTTCCATGATTTTGATGTGTCGTTGATGGACACACGTTAGTTGATATCCTTATACAGACAGGCATACGTTTTCATGATGATTCGAGCGCCGATATTGGACACTCAGGTTCCATGATATTGATTGTGTTATTGATGGACACACGCTGATGATATCCATATGCATACAGGCATATGAGTTCAGATGTTTATTTGTATATGCCCTTTGCATTGACTCTATTATTGACATATATGCATACATGGTCACCTTAGATACCATAGTATTACCTTCATGATACAGTATGACCAAGGAATCGTTGTTTATTCGATTTCTATCTGCTGATGTTTTCTACTCACGAGTTGGCAATTCATCCCCGTTGTGCTACAGTTTCTTGCAGGTTTGACCGCTTTAGATCAGTAGCGGTATCCTTGGCACACAGTTTTATCCAGGGTTGTTTTGCTATGGTAGGTGGGACATACATTGGATTGTGCCCACTCTTGTATTTATATTTCTATTGTATCTAGATAAACTCTATCAATCAGAAACTAGAATTTGTATATTGGTAGATTTAGTCATACTTGTGTATTTGCGAGACTTAGAGAGACGGGTGTATATTCGCTTCTTTGTGATGATGATGTCTTGCTTCATTTATTCTTTTTGTGTTTGATCTTCGCCTTAGGGCGTTGTATATATGTTTATTTCGTGGTTGTGATTCTGCCAATTGGCGAAGAGCTAGCTCCCGCTTGGGAATGCCTATATATTGTTATGTATATGGTTTTGGATCAAAATATACAAGGGAGGTGCTGCCCAAAATTTCAAGGATAAAAATGTTTCAAAGACAGTACACATTCATTACCCTTTTATATTATATGACTTATACTTTTTAAAAATGAAGGTTTGAATTTCTTATGTCGATCTTTCAAAAACTGCACCCCCACTATTTCCTGCAAAAAAGTTTAGATTTACTAGGTTTCGGTTTACTTGAATTACGTTATGCTTTTAGACGTGGTGTGATTTAAGTGCCGGTCACGTGCTAAATTACTGGTTGTGACAGTTTTGCCACTTTGCATGATGAGGACTCCGTAATAGGAGCACTGGCAACTGGGCAGATTATGACGGATCCGAATTGACGTGGCGACTCCTCCTATTGTTGCATAAGACTTGCCGGGAGAACCATCCGTGCATTTGTCTTGACTACGTAAGTGATTGGAGTTGCATCACAAATCGAGTTCGCCTTTGGAGACATTGTCGTCGCGATTAAAATGTGGCTCAGCTGCATATAAAAGCATGATTTCAGTACAGACAACAATGTATATATTAATTGAGCTCACAGAATCGTTTGACCCGAAATATGGGAGAAGAAATATGTTCCAACGAGCGTGCAACAATCTGTAGAATGTTTTCACCATTATATTTAGACAGGAATGCGCTCGCTTGTCAGGCTAGTACAGATTCCCCTGCCTAGGGTAGGCTAGGGTTTATTGATTTTGGAAATTCTAATTTCCAGCAGTCATGGACTAAACTGCCGTTAATTACCGCTCGCTCCGAAATGAAAGAACCTCTAAATTAACGGGTCAGACGATTCATGCAAACTCAACGTGGGACATGAGCGTTTGAAAATAAATGCAGGGACGTGTTCGTTTCATTATTTTATTTCATTTTTTTATTTAGTTTTGAATGAGAAATAAGATTGAATTTAGAGAGATGCATGGTGGTCATGGCTTTAAAGCATGGATGCATTCATGATTACAAAATTTTAATTTTGCATTTGTAATGTCATGTACCTAATTCTTAGGTGCTTTGATCCCATTTTTTTAACTACAAAGAAAAAAAAATTTAGGGTGGGGACTTTCAAGGGGCCGAGGAGGGGGTCTTCCCACATGGGGAGAAATTGGAGCCTCCCTGATGATGCTCGGTACTGAGTACTCCCCAGATCATGACACGTGGCTGATGACGTGTCCCAGGGCTTATGGGAAAGGAGCAGGAACGGTGCACTGGAAGCATGCCCTGGGCCTTCGACCTGAGGATGTTCCCGACCTTCGGCCTTCCCGACCACACCTGTGCCCGCCTTACAAACAACCATTGGCTCGCCTCCGAGCTTCCCGGTGAGCTTAGTTTCCTCGGTCTCATCGACCGACCCACAGCACGATCACAGGCGTCTTCGCTACGGCTCCGCGAATCTCGCCTGACGTGAGATATCCGCCGCCCACGATCCTACATTCTACACCATCTCGTTCCCCCAGTAACGAGCATATCTCATCATTATTGGGAAATTCCGCCTTTCAAGCAGGCGTAATGCTAGGGACGTAACGGCCGGCATGAATCTCGCGCCCGCCAGCCCACGGCTGCCACTATATAAACTGATACGCCCCGCTTCCCAGCATACAGGCAGAGGACACGACTGGCCGCTACGTATTTACTCTGAAGTAAATATGCTAAGCGTAACTAAACAATATAAAAGAAATATACATAAGAGACAAATGTAATGAACAACAACTTTATTTATTAACATTCTTTTTACAATACATGGAAAAGTAAATACATGGGATAAAACGATGCCTAAACAGTGGCATAACAGAAATGAAAAGTACTGGAAAAAAATGTGTACAAGGAATCTAAAACTCAGGATCGTAAGCTAGCTGATCCAAGTCTTCGCTAGTGGGCTCGATCTCCTGAAAGTCCGAATCACCTGACAACATTCCAAAGAAGAAAGAAAAAGAATGTCGTCAGCGAAAAAATCGCTCGGTAAGTCCCAAAGATGAGGGAGAAATATAATAGACGGGGGGAGGGAGAGAGAGAGAATGTGTGTGTGTGTAACTTTTAGAATAATATTATATGGTTATAATGTTGTATTTTGTGTTAACACTGTTGTTTGTAACTTGGTACAGAAGGATACCAGTGTATACGAGAGGAGTCTCACTTGCCCCGGAGACTAAGGTATCAGGAACACAAGAAACCGTTCATGCCACAGTACAACAGCAATGGAATACAGGTTAGGTGTCTTATGGTTGCTGTCTCGTGCCACTTCTAACACCTTCCGTACCAATCTACCCCTTAAACCCCGCGATGCTTTGAATGTATTGTTTGCATTGTTTGAATTGTAAATGTGTTGTTTGTACGATTTTGTAAATGTAAATGAAAGACTTGTATTGTAAATGTAAGACTTGCCGAAACCATGATATCGTATAAATGAAAATGGAGGTACTGGATAATCATGTAAATGGAATATATCTATGGTTCGGTTCAGTCAAGTTATATAGATTGAATATATTGAACAGATTGATTATATGGATTCATAGATTCATAATTGTTATATATATATATATATATATACTTGAATCTCATTCAAGTCAGATTGATTATATCGAGACTCAGTCTGAGTTAGACAAATAGAAAATAAATTGAAATCCTGAATTAGGTTTTGATGTTATCGGTAACCGCTGCACATGGACGGCTGGATTTGTGTCTTTTTTAAAGACGATTACCGTATTGATAATACCGTTTGTTAAGTTGTCTACATTAAATAGGCAAGCACCCATATCTCCGGCTCCCTGAGGCTCAAGAGACTGGTCCCGCTTAAACCTATATTTACTAGGGTCCTTATTGTAATTTATATAATTTGAGGGGGTTTTATGTAAAAATAATTTTGTATAATTTTCAAAATACACCGCAAGTATTTAATTATCATCTTTAGAGTTTTCCTGGAGGTAGATTTTATATATGTGACATTTCTAGTGAGTAAAACATAATTTTCATAATATATGGTATTTATTTGTAAAGTATTGAACTTGTATGTAATTTCATGGTATTTTCATGTAAAATGATTCTTTTTTATTTAGAAATGTTGGAATATTTATACTATATTAAAAATAGATATTTTGATGATATATATATATATATAAAATAATTTAATTTATTATTTTTCTAGAAATCTCATTTTCTTAAGATATTTGTATTTTTAAATCTTTCGAGACCGAATACTCCTTGCGGAGGTCTGCATCTCGCACTACTAAGCCCGAGAATGTGCGATAATCCGTACCATCCCGAACGGATTCCCCAAAATGGGTTGTAGCGGCACTTTGCAAAGATTTATTTAAAATACATAATTTTATAGAAAAAAGTTTTAATGGTAAAAGGTATTTAAGTGTAAATTTGTATTCTTGTATTCTATATTCTCGAAAGACATTGTGCTATATTGCATATGAGTGTTGTGAAGAGGTAGGTCATTACCTCGTGATCTATGTAAAGGTATAGCAAGGAATTATGATGTTTAATGTCGAAACTAAACTACATGGTATTTTACTGAAGAATTACGATAAAAATTACAATATAAAATATTTTGCTATGAAACTTGTTCATGTTGTTTTGTTAATATTTAATAGTCAAGATGTGAGGGTTTAGTATATTTGTATTTAAGAAAAGATGGAATTTTTAAGAAGAACCGAATCGGAAGTCGGATTAACTCCGCTTCCGTCGGATTTTAGAAATACAAGTTTTTAGAGTAGACAAGAGAAGGGGGAAGAGGGACTTACTTGTTTAAGATCAATAGAAGAGGAGGAGGAGGAGGTGGGAGGTGTCGGTGCGTCGTTTCGTTGCCAGGAGCTCCTAGAGTCGTCGTCGGAAATTCGCCAGAGTTTCGCCCTTCGCTAACTCCACTTGCACACAAAATTTCTTGAGAGTTTTCTTGAGAATTTGGGCAGAGTTTGTGAGTGAGGGGTGTGTAAATTGGAGTGGTATTTATAGGAAAAACTTAGGATTAGGGTTTAATAGAAAAATGAATTAAAATAAATTGCATTAATATGGTTTAAATTGATTTTATTAGGCTCTGTTATTGTGCAGAATATTTAAAGTGTACAGGGGTTTTAAGAAGGCCAAAAGACACAACTTTCATGAAGGAAGAATCGGAGTCAGACCGGTCAACCCCGCCTCGCCAGCCGAGTTAGCCGTGCCGCCGGCCGATCTAAGACGAGTCGGCCGCTATCTTGCTGCCACGTATCCATCGTCTCTTGGTCTACCCCCTGGGCTCGTTTGTTTTATATGTGACTTTTGATTTTTACGAGTTATGCACGTATAGACTCTTGGGCTTCTAAAAATTTAAAAGAAAATTAATTAAAAAAATAATGTGGCTAATGGGATTTGAACTCTGGTGCTTTGGTTCAATAGTGCAAGGTCTTACCAATGAGCTATAAGCTCCTTCTTACTATTAAAAAGCAAATCAAACTTATAACTTGTGCTCAGGCAAAAGTACCCCTTTCTGTATTTTTGAAAAAATTTCGTACAGAAAGTTTAGGGTTGTTACATAAACCTCTTTCTAAGACGACTCAGGTAAGGCAATTTGACCCCAATATGCCGCTACTCTGCCCAATTAGCCCGTCTAACTTGATCGTCGGAGGGTCCTCGGTGGCACAACCACCCCGGGACTTCCTTACAGGTAGTTCGGCTTCATCCACATCCAGCCCACTGAGATCCACACCCACCAAGGGGAAACCCTCAGATCCAATCTCAGCCACTCATCACCACTCACTGCGGATCAACGGAAGGTAACATCTGAAGGAGATCCAGAGCTCCATCGGTTGGCGCCGTCTGTGGGAACACTAGTTCCACTCAACAAAAGTTCACCTTCCGATCTCGAACATATGGCAAGTGATCAAAACGACGACCCGAGCTCCATCCGTCGTCCTCCCAACAATGGAGACACGGGTGGATCCCCTCCTCCTTCGAACGCCATTCATGCCCTATCGGCTCGGATAGATCGGCTCGCGTCCATCGTGGATGCGCTTGTCCGCGTCCAAATGGCGGAACAAGCTCCCCAAGTCACCGTCCCCCCTCCTCGGGAGCGACACATGTGGAGAGAAGACACTACCCGAACCGGTACTTCTGGGCACCACCTCCCTATCTCGGGCGGTCACAGATCCCCTGTGGCGACCAACTCGATGACCCGGTGGGCTCCTCATAGCTCCATACAAAGGTCTCTTACCAGAGCACCCTTCCCTGAGGCCCATCACGATCCTGTCCTTCCTGAGGAGGTGTCGGTCAGCTCGCCTGTTCCCAGGCATGACCGACGCCCTCTCCCTCGACAGGGTCACGCGGACGGGACTCACCACGGTAACTCGAAGACTACCTCGCCAGGGGACCTAAGGAACCTTATCGAATGGAACAAAAGCCGTGACCAGGCGCAGGTCGCCAGCAGCAGAGTCCATAAATTAGAGTATGCCGAATCATCGGGATACCGCGACCTACTCGACGGCCTAGAAAAGAAGATCGAGGGCATACATCGGGAAAATCATCCTTCAAGCGACGGTGCTAGATATGCCGCTGACTCGCTCATGAAGCCCTTCACCAAAGAGCTACTCGCCGTCCACTTCTCCTCTTGGAACAAGCCCCCGAAGGTCTCCCTCTTCGACGGGAAGTCCGACCCGAAAGACCATTTGGACACGTTCACAGCCGGGATGAGTTTCCAGGACAATTCCGACGCCGCGCAATGTCGTGCTTTCCCCGCCACTCTCATTCTCTCTGGACGAGACTGGTTCCAAGGACTCACACCACGCTCAATCTCTACCTTCGATGAGCTGGCCACCTAATTCCTCGGTCACTTCAGCGGGAACAGACGGCAGAAGCGGACCGCACCATAAAGAGCGGGGACAAAGAATCCTTCAAAGGATACGTCACCCGCTTCTACAACGCTCTCCTTGAGGTTCCAGAGCACCGGGACGAGACGGTCATTATGGCTCTTAGGTCGGGTCTTAGGCACAAGGAGTGGCTGTGCTCCTTTGCATTAGCGCAACCTAAGACCATGGCCGAGGTAAAGGCCTGGACCGAACGTGAGATCTAGCTTGAGTCCGAGGTGAACGCCAACCTACCCCGGACAGAGCAAGCCGATCAAAAGAAAAGGGCCAGGGAGGAGAAAAAGAAGATTGAGTGGCCAAAGCCTTACTCCCCGAAGTTTCAGGAGTACACCCCGCTCAACGACTCCTAGACGGAACTGTTGGAGGAGGAAAAAGGCGAGAGGTTCTTTAAACACCCCCAATCTCGAATAGGGTGGCCAAGCATACCCGGGGCCCCTATTGCGCTTTCCATAGGTCACGGGGCCACCCCACCGAGAACTGCAAGCAGCACCGAGACTACATCAAGGAGTTGATCCGCTCAGGGCACCTAGTAAGGTACTTGCGAGACAAGTGGCAAGCCGACCATGAGCAAGAGCACCATCCCCCTCCCGGCGAGTTTACAATCGGCCAAATCATGGTCGTGTCAGCGGGGGGTATGACGGGGACCGACGAAATGCGGCACCCCTTACCGGTCGAGGGGACCGGCAGCCACCTGAGGAAGAGGGCTAAAGTGGCCGAGCCGATCACCTTTACCGACGAGGACCTCCACGGGATATCCCTGCCTCACAACAACCCTTTGGTGATCACAGCCCGGGTCCACCGCTACGAAGTGCAGAAGATATTGGTCGACTCAGGAAGCTCGACGGACATTCTCTTTTATGACTATTTTCTGCGTATGGGACACACCCCGTTGGACCTAAGGCCGACCGCCCACATCCTGTCGAGGTTCACCAACCACTCTATCCCGGCAGAAAAGGTAGTCTTCATCCAACTTAACATTGGGGAGACAGGCTATACGCGCACCGTACCTATGGAGTTTATCATCGTGAGAATTCCATCGGCCTACAACATCCTCCTGGGTCGCCCGACACTAAACTCCCTCCGGGCCCAGATATCGACCTACCACCTAGCGATGAAGTTCCCACTTGACCAAGGCGGGATAGGTCGGGCCTACGGTAACCAACAAACCGCAAAGGTTTGCTTTACAGCAACATCTACGTCTGAGCGGCGAAACAATGACCTTGAGGGTAAGGATGATATCAAGGGTTCCCTGGATACTCAAGACGAGCAAAAAGAGGTCCGAGGAACCCCAGTAGAACCACTGACTGAGGTCCCCCTTGCGGAAGGGGACAATGAACGAACCGTCCAGATCGGGTTACTCTTGATGGGGAATCACCGAGTCGACCTGATCCACTTCCTCAGAAATAACTCGAACGTATTCGCCTGGGCGCCTGCCGACATGCCTAGGATTGACCCTAAAATCATATCACATAAGCTTGGAGTGGACCCTATGGTCTGGCCCGTCAGGCAGAAAAAGCGGAGCTTCGCTCCGATCAAACAAAAAGCGTTCGAGGACGAGGTAGACAAGCTCCTCACCGCCAACTTCATTCGGAACGTACCTTACTCAGAATGGTTGGAGAATGTAGTCATGGTTAAAAAGTCTAGCGGGAAGTGGCGCATGTGCGTCGACTTCACTGACCTTAACAAGGCATGCCCGAAAGACAACTATCCCCTCCCTCGGATAGATCAGCTCGTCGATAGTTTGGCAGGCCATGAGCTACTTAGCTTCATGGATGCTTTCTCTGGCAATAACCAGATTCATATGAATCCGGCGGACGAGGATCTCACTGCATTCATAACGGACTGGGGGGTATACTACTATATGGTGATGCCCTTCGGCCTCAAAAGCGCCGGGGCTACGTACCAATGCTTGGTTAATCGAATGTTCATGCCACAGATCAGCAGGAACATGGAGGTTTATGCCAATGACATGCTCTTCAAATCGACCTCGTCAGATGAACACGCCAAGGATCTAGGCGAGGCCTTCAACGTCCTCCGCAAATACAAGATGAAATCGATCCCCGCCAAGTGCGCATTCGGGATCACCAGTGAACATTTCCTCGGCTTCATTGTTACCCACCATGGAATCGAGGCTAACCTGAAGAAAATCAGCGTCGTCCTCAACATGGCCGTGCCTAAGACTAACGTCGAAATCATGCGGCTAACAGTGTGGGTAGCTGCTCTGATTCGTTTCATGTCAAGATTCGGGGAAAAGTGCCTCCCGTTCTTCAAAGCTCTAAGGAAGATACCAAGGTTCGAATGGTCAGAGGAGTGCCAGACCGCCTTTGAACAATTAAAAAGGCACCTTGCGACTCCCCCACTGCTCACCCAGCCAGTTGAAGGGGATGAGCTCGAGCAAAAAGAGGTCCGAGGAACCCCAGTGGAACCATTGACTGAGGTCCCCCTTGCGGATGGGGATAATGAGCGAACCGTCCAGATCGGGTTACTCTTGACGGGGAATTGCCGAATCGACCTGATCCACTTCCTCAGAAATAACTTGGACGTATTTGCCTGGGTGCCTGCCGACATGTCTGGGATTGACCCTAAAATCATATCACATAAGCTCGGAGTGGACCCTACGGTCTGGCCTATCAGGCAGAAAAAGCGGAGCTTCGCCCCGATCAAACAAAAAGCGTTCGAGGACGAGGTAGTCAAGCTCCTCACCGCCAACTTCATTCGGAACGTACCTTACTCAGAATGGTTGGCGAATGTAGTCATGGTTAAAATGTCTAGCGGGAAGTGGCGCATGTGCGTCGACTTCACTGACCTTAACAAGGCTTGCCCGAAAGACAACTATCCCCTCCCTCGGATAGATCAGCTCGTGGACAGTTTGGCAGGCCATGAGCTACTTAGATTCATGGATGCTTTCTCCGGCTATAACCAGATTCGTATGAATCCGGCGGACGAGGATCTCACTGCATTCACAACGGACTGGGGGGTATACTGCTATAAGGTGATGCCCTTCGGCCTCAAAAACGCCGGGGCTACATACCAATGCTTGGTTAATCGAATGTCCATGCCACAGATCAGCAGGAACATGGAGGTTTACGTCAATGACATGCTCGTCAAATCGACCTCGTCAGATGAACACGCCAAGAATCTGGGCGAGGCCTTCAACGTCCTCCGCAAATACAAGATGAAACCGATCCCCGCCAAGTGCGAATTCAGGGTCACCAGTGGAAATTCCCTCCGCTTCATGGTCACCCACCGTGGAATCGAGGATAACCTGAAGAAAATCAGTGCCATCCTCAACATGGCCAAGCCTAAGACTAACGTCGAAATCATGCGGCTAACAGGGTGGGTAGCTACTCTGATTCGTTTCATATCAAGATTCGGGGAAAAGTGCCTCCCATTCTTCAAAGCTCTAAGGAAGATACCAAGGTTCGAATGGTCAGAGGAGTGCCAGACCGCCTTTGAGCAATTAAAGAGGCACCTTGCGACTCCCCTACTGCTCACCCGGCCAGTTGAAGGGGACGAGCTCGAGCAAAAAGATGTCCGAGGAACCCCAGTGGAACCACTGACTGAGGTCCCCCTTACGGAGGGGGACAATGAGCGAACCGTCCAGATTGGGTTACTCTTGACGGTGAATTGCCGAGTCGACCTGATCCAGTTCCTCAGAAATAACTCGGACGTATTCGCCTGGGCGCCTGCCGACATGTCTGGGATTGACCCTAAAATCATATCACATAAGCTCAGAGTGGACCCTACGGTCTGGCCCGTCAGGCAGAAAAAGCGAAGCTTCGCCCCGATCAAACAAAAAGCGTTCGAGGACGAGGTAGACAAGCTCCTCGCTGCCAACTTCATTCGGAATGTACCTTACTCAAAATGGTTGGCGAATGTAGTCATGGTTAAAAATTCTAGCGGGAAGTGACGCATGTGCGTCGACTTCACTGACCTTAACAAGGCCTGCCCGAAAGACAACTATCCCCTCCCTCGGATAGATCAGCTCGTCGACAGTTTGGCAGGCCATGAGCTACTTAGCTTCATGGATGCTTTCTCTGGCTACAACCATATCCGTATGAATCTGGCGGACGAGGATCTCACTGCATTCACAATGGACTGGGGGTATACTGCTATAAGGTGATGCCCTTCGGCCTCAAAAACACCGGGGCTACGTACCAATGCTTGGTTAATCGAATGTTCATGCCACAAATTAGCAGGAACATGGAGGTTTATGTCAAAGACATGCTCGTCAAATCGACCTTGTCAGATGAACACGCCAAGGATCTGGGCGAGGCCTTCAATGTCCTCCGCAAATACAAGATGAAACCGATCCCCACCAAGTGTGCATTCGGGGTCACCAGTGGAAATTCCCTCGGCTTCATGGTCACCCACCGTAGAATCGAGGCTGACTCGAAGAAAATCAGCGCCATACTCAACATGGCCGCGCTTAAGACTAACGTCGAAATCATGCGGCTAACAGGGTGGGTAGCCGCTCTGATTCGTTTCATGTCAAGATTCGGGGAAAAGTGCCTCCCGTTCTTCAAAGCTCTAAGGAAGATACCAAGGTTCAAATGGTCAGAGGAGTGCCAGACTGCCTTTGAGCAATTAAAGAGGCACCTTGCGACTCCCCCACTGCTCACCCGGCCAGTTGAAGGGAACGAGCTATCGCTATATCCACCCGTGTCCGACCAAGCTGTAGGTTCAATGCTCGTCCGAGAGGTCAAGAGAGTCCAGAAGCCGGTATACTATGTGAGACACGTCTTCAAGGACGCGGAAACGAGGTACCCGGCCATAGAGAAGATCGTCTTGGCACTCATCGTGGCCTCAAGGAAACTACGGCACTATTTCCAGGCGCACACCATCTTCGTTCTTATCGAGCGGCTTTTAGGGGCTATCCTCGCCTCTCCCGAGTCTTCTGGTCATTTAGAGAAATGGAGGTGGGAGTTGTCCCAGTTCGACATAAAATACTGCCCGAGGCAGGCTATCAAGGCACAAGTCCTGGCCGATTTTATCGTCGAGTACACCATCCCCAGTAAAGAGGCGGAATCCACGCTGGCCCCCAGAACTCAACCCTCAATCGATAAGAGGCCCGACTCCGTCCGTTATTGGATCCTTTACGTCGACGGATCCTCAACCAAGGAAGGCTGTGGTGCCGGCCTCATCATTCGGGGCCCGAACGAGGCAGAGATGGAGTATTATCTGAAGCTCGGGTTCAAAACCTCAAATAATGCAGCGGAATACGAGGCCTTGTTGGCCGGACTACGGATAGCCTCCGGAGTGGGGCTGAAAACGATTCGGATCTGTGGTGACTCCGTCCTAGTCGTTGGCCAAGTGACCGGCCGATTCGAGGCACGGGACCCTCTGATGGTGAAGTATCTGGCCAAGATGAGAAGATTATGAAAGGACTTCGATGAAGTCCAAGTGGAGCAGATCCCCAGACAACTAAACGCCCAGGCCGACTCCTTGAGTAAGTTGGCTTCATCTTATATGGCCAACAACAAGATAAACATCCTCTTCGAGGTCTTACCACGGCCCAGTGTGGAAAACAAGGCGACGTCATTTCAAGTGTACACAGCCCGGGAAGAAGACCGGGATTGGAGGAAGCCCCTCGTGGAATTCCTGAGGGAAGGTACATTCCCAGAAGATCGAGGGGAAGCCCTCCATCTCCGAGCCAAAGCTCGCCATTTTGTCTGGAGCAATGGGAACCTCTACAAGAAATCCTTCACTCAACCCCTGCTCCGGTGCGTCGTCCCCCACGAGGCCGACTACGTCCTCCGTGAAATTCATAAAGGGGTCGGTGGCGTGCACCAAGGGGCCCGCACCTTAATCCAGAAGGCACTGCTCCAAGGGTACTATTGGCCGAAAATTCATCAGGATACCCAGAAGCTCGTCAGGAGGTGCAAAAGCTGCCAACTCTATGGCGGCATACTTCGCCTTCCGGCTACCGAGCTAACAGCCCTAACCACCCCCTGGCCATTTGCCCAGTGGGGAATGGATATGATAGGCCAGTTCCCTACCGGTACGGGCGGACACAAGTATGTCCTCGTCGCAGTGGACTACTTCACGAAGTGGATCGAGGCCGTCCCCATCAGGAAACCGGACGCCACCACGACTATCAAGTTCCTGCTGAACAACGTAATACTCCGGTTCGGTATCCTAAGGTGTATCATCACCGACCACGGGATAAATTTTGAGAACAAAAAAAGTTAAGGAATTCTGCAGCGAATACCATATCCTTCTGAAGTTTGCCGCGGTCGCGCATCCCCAGTGCAACGGGCAGGCCGAGGTCGCTAACCGGGACATCATCCAAGGTCTTCGGACATGCCTAGAAGGACGACAGGGCAGTTGGGTCGAGAAACTACCCCGGGTCTTATGGGCCTTGCACACGTCAAAGAAGACCCCCACCGAAGAGACCCCTTTCAGCCTCTGCTATGGCACCGAGGCAATGGTCCCAGCGGAGATCAGGCTGCCCAGTCACAGGGTCGGGCACTTCGACGATGAAACCAACACCTCGGCCTTCCAGACTAATCTGGACGTATTGTTAGAGAAACGGGACCGAGCTTACATCAAAGCTGCCGCTTATCGATAGCAAACCGCCCGCTACTACAACGCGCGAGTCCAGAGTCGCTTCTTCAAAACCGGAGGTTTAGTCCTAAGGCAGAACGAGTTCGTCAATTAAGGCAAGCTGCATAAGTTTTTCCCGAAATGGGACGGTCCATTCCTCGTCTCAGAGGTCCTGCCCGACGGAGCCTATCGTTTACAAGATGCGAATGGTCGCAAATTTCCACGGCCTTACAACGCCGAGAAGCTCAAGCTGTACCTCTGAAAAGAATATCTATGAATGTATATTTCTTCTTTCACAAAAGCGATGTAAATTTTTCTAAAGTTCTTTTTATTTACTAATAAGAGGGAAACAATAGAGCATTGCAAAAAGGAGAATTTTATTTATTCAAAAGGTATTGTAGGCTCCTCATCCTTACATCGAAAATAAAAAGAAAAGTTCTTACAACAGCGGGGGGAAGGGGTGGAAGAAGCATTGCTCGTGGTACTCCAAAGAAACTGCCGTCAGCCGAGCCCTGGCTGCCTCGGACCTCTGCCTCTGATGCTGTCCGCGAACCCTTGAGGCCACGGACGGGCCGGAGGGCTCTACGGGCGGGCACCCATCGGCGAGATGCCTCAGTTGGTAACACTCGAGGATGAGTGCCATCGAGTGATCCCGCTGACTCATCGAGATCAGGCCGAGACATCATAGTGATCTTAGATTGCCAACCGCCTCATCCTTCAGTTGTTCAGACAAGGGGTTGTATAGCCCCGGCGACGCCCTCCAAATCGAGTACATCAGCAGCTTGAGCAGGGGTGATCGCCGGGGAAGCAAGCGGCCGACATGATCCTCCACACACCGAACCACCGCCTGCAACGTCTCCTCGGAGCTCCGCTAATCATACAAATATACATCTTCGAAGGAAATGATCTCGGAAATGGAGAAAGGGAATCCGTCCATTATTATGTTTCGGGGTGCAACGCTGAGTATAGGCAACATACCCTTCTCTATTTATAATCCCAAACAGGATCCCTAAGGACCCAAATTTGCACGCGCATGGACGCAAATCCTGGGATCCACCCAAATTACTCCAATACCGCACCGCCACGTGGCGGAAATCCCTTATTTCTCTACGAACCGAAGTCAGACCGACGCGGCTCTTCGAAACGCTTCGCCTCCTCTATATGTTTCTGACACATGCCGCCCGCGACGGTCACTCTTCCTGATGTTCACACACCAAGGAAGGTCGGATAGAACCTCGCAAAGCTGAGCATCTCCCCTGTCCGGTCTATCCTTAGCTGGTAATCGCTTACCCAACGATGCCAAGGATCAAAGCCCTCATCAAGAGGCTACCGAGCAGCTTTCCTGCTCGGTCCATCCTTGGCTAGTAATCTCTCATCCAACGATGCTAAAGATCAAAGCCCTCATCAAGAGGCCACCGAGCAGCTTCCCTGCTCGGTCCATCCTTGGCCGGTAATCTCTTACCCAATGACGCCAAGGATCAAAGCCCTCATCAAGAGGCCACCGAGCAGCTACCCTGCTCGGTCCATCCTTGGCTGGTAATCTCTTACCCAACAATGCCAAGGATCAAAGCCCTCATCAAGAGGCCACCGAGTAGCTTCCCTACTCGGTCCATCCTTGGCTGGTATTCTCTTACCCAACAACGCCAAGAATCAAAGCCCTCATCAAGAGGCCACCGAGCAGCTTCCCTGCTTGGTCCATCCTTGGCTGGTAATCTCTTACCCAACGACGCTAAGGATCAAAGCCTTCATCAAGAGGCCACCGAGAAGCTTCCCTGCTCAGTTTATCCTGGGCTGGTAATCTCTTACCGGATGATGCCAAGGATCAAAGCCCTCATCAAGAGGCCACCGAGAAGCTTCCCTGCTCGGTCCATCCTTGGTTGGTACTCTCTTACCCAACGACGCCAAGGATCAAAGCCCTCATTAAGAGGCCACCGAGCGGTTTCCCTGCTCGGTCCATCCTTGGCCGGTAATCTCTTACCCAAAGACGCCAAGGATCAAAGCCCTCATCAAGAGGCCACGGAGCAGCTTCCCCGCTCAGTCCATCCTTGGCTGGTAATCTCTTACCCAACGATGCCAAGGATTAAAGCCCTCATCAAGAGGCCACCGAGCTGCTTCCTTGCTCGGTCTATCCTTAGCTGGTAATCTCTTACCCAACGACCCCAAGGATCAAAGCCCTCATCAAGAGGCTACCGAGCAGCTTCCCTGCTCGGTCCATCCTTAGCTGGTAATCTCTTACCCAACAACGCCAAGGATCAAATCCCTCATCAAGAGACCACTGAGAAGCTTCCCTGCTCATTACATCCTTGGATGGTAATCTTTTACCCAACGACGCCAAGGATCAAAGCCCTCATCAAGAGGTCACCGAGCAGCTTCCTTGCTCGGTCCATCCTTGGCTGGTAATCTTTTACCCAACGACGCCAAAGATCAAAGCCCTCATCAAGAGGCCACCGAGCAGCTTCCCTGCTCAGCCCATGCTTGGCTGGTAATTTCTTTCCCAACGACGCCGAGGATCAAAGTCCTCATCAAGAGGCCACCGAGCAGCTTCCCTGCTCAATCCATTCTTAGAGGGTGACTTCCTACCTATCTTACTAAGAGATCCCCACCTCGACTTCGGGGCTATGGAGATACCGACCCTGCACTGATCTTTGCACACTTGGCAAATGGTTGAGTTCAACTCGATGTGTGATTGCCTGATGCAGGACCGGTCTCCGACCTAACGCATCATGAAAGCAGTACCACGCAAATGGAGATTTTACCACAAACAAAGGGAAAATATGTACGCAAAGATTCCTACAAAATGATTTCATTCACAAAGGTCGGAAGTCTTTACAGAGGTATTATGGGCTCCCCAGCCTTACAAAAATGCCCGGCGGCTTACAAAATTTCAGCGTAAAAGAAAATAAGAAGGAGGCGAGGAGATTTAGGTTTCGGGGCCGGGGAGAACCTCGACGAGCTCCGCTTCCACCATGATAGCTGGGATGGCAGCTTGTGGGTCGACGTCCACCGCAGGAGCCTCGACGTCGAGAGCCGGGGTGACCGACTTCTCCCCGACGCTCCCACCAAGGGCCTTTCCCCCGGCGACGCTTCTGGGGGTATTCCCCTGCGCCTCACCCTCGAGGGGGTACTCACCCTAGAGATCACCATCAGGAAACTCCGGCATCAGGGCCTTGACGGCATCGAGGGCCTCATGCCAAACAAGGGCAGCGGCTTCAGCGAGGTCGGTGTAGTACTGGTCCGACTTCTTGTAGTTCTCCACCGCCTTTGCCACTCGGAGGTCGGCACGCCTAACTCCTTCCTTCACCGCCTCGTTCTCCCTCATGAGGGTGCTCGCCGTCTTCTTCAGGGTGTTGGCAAGCACCCTGGCATCTTCCAACTTGGCCTCGGTGGCCTTGTTGGACTCCCTCAAGACTCGGATGACCTCTCGGCAGTTGGCGATCTCCCGGTCCCCGGCCGCCACCCGGTCTTCAAGGGCGGCGACCCTCTCCTTCACCGCTTGCAGCTTCAGTGTCGAGCTCTCCTCCCGCAAGGAGGACTCGCCCGCGATCTGAATCGCCGGGGAAACTTCCTCGTCTTCCATGCTGACAACGAGGGCGCAGTGCTGGAGGACCTGAAGAAAACAAAATGAGGGTTTAAAGAGAAAAGGGGGGCACCCAATCTTGCGAACAAAAAGTACTTAATAAAAACCCGAGTGAGAGGAAAACACTGACCTGCACAGCCTCCTGGGCTATGGCCGCCATTTGGGCCCTGAGGGTCCCCTGAAGGATTCTGCCCCCGGCCGACCTTTCCATTGTTCTCCGCCGAAAAGACGCGACCAGGAAGTTGGGACGTCTGGCCTGAATTTTAGGGGCAGATTCTATTTGGGTTTTATCTGTCCACCTCTCCGAAAATGCCAAGTTGATTTATGGCACCGTGTATCGGAGGTTTAGACAGATGCGGCCATTATAGCAGATTTTGTCAGATTCCCCCTCGCTTACGAGGGGTTTTTGATTCTGGGGACACTCTTCCCTGCACGCGCAAGGCCCTGCAGTTAATTACGTTATCGGGTTACGATAACCACTTTCTCCTTCTCCATAAGGTCACTTCGTGTCGCGTGTGTTTGTTTTAATTTGGATGCCCGTGGATTCTATACGGAGACTAATTTGTGTTGTCTCCCGTAGGGTGTGGATTAGTCCAACTCCGATTTTCTTAGATTTGAGTTCGGTGGATTTAAGGATAATTAACCTCGTTTAAGATTAAGATCAACTTAAATGTTTGTTAAGGATACGTTAGTCTAATTTTATACTAAGATCTACTTAACAAGTTTTGAGGATCATTTAGATCCAACGAAAGAGCATTTAGGCTCTATCATCTTAGTTTAGGGACGTTGCAGTCCATTGGGTTTAAGGACATCATAGTCCATGGAGTTTAAGGACATCATAGTTCATAGAGTTTAGTTTAGCGACGTTGCGGTCCATTGGGTTTAAGGACATCATAGACCATGAGTTTAAGGACCTCATAGTCCATATTTAAAGACATCATGGTCTGTAGGGTCTTGGTTTGACAGTTTGGGGATGTGCCAAGAGTTATTGGTTATTGGGACCCTCCGCTTCTCTGAAGACATTGAATAATTACAACGACATATATCAGAGGTGTGGAGAGATGTACCCTTATACCAATGAATGTTCATCAAAGATTTGATAACCTTGTTTGGGACTAAGTCCAATTTAGAAGATTGTGAACACATGGGCTCGGTTAATCTGAATTAGGGACTTTTGGGTAACTTGGGCTCAGCCCACTGAGTTTTGAATAGAATGTTGAACATGTGTTTGGGCTCGGTCCCTTTTTATGCAGCAATGCTGAGCATTGATTTGGGTTCTGACATCCTTTTTTTGTCTTTTATTGAGTGTTGAACACCTTTTATGGTGCTGGGGCCTTATTTACAGAGCGCTTGGTAGTTCTTTAGAGACCATGTGAGGGGCACGTGGAGCGCTTGGCGTTGAGCGCCAAACTTGGAGCGCTAAAGCGTTTTTTATAAAATAGCGCCCACGTGAGGAGCATGTGGAGCGCTCGACGCTGAGCGCCAGACTGGGAGCGCTAAGGCGTTTCTTATAAAATAGCGTATGGAGCGCTGGGCGCTGAGCGCCAGACTTGGAGTGCTAAGGCGCTTCTTATAAAATAGCGCCCACGTAAGGTGCACGTGGAGCGCTTGGTGCTGCGCGTCGGACTGGGAGCACTAAAGCGCTTCTTTGGCAGTTTTGATCAATTCTGTGCTCTGAGAATTAAGTTCTCGTCTATAAGAGACTTTGTCTCTTAGATCTAAGAACTAAGTTCTTCTTTTATGAGGAGATGCTATGATCTCTTCTGTTTTTGCGAAAGACTTTGTCTTGTAGATCTGTGATCTAGAAAAAGAACTAAGTTCTTATGATGTGAGAGTTAAACTCTCAAATATGAAGGAGATGTTATGATCTCTCCACTTTTTATTTACCTTGAAGAAGGTTCTTCTTCTTAGAGCTTGCTCTTCTTCTTTTCTTTTCTGAGAACTCGAAACTTATAGGGAGGTTTTTCTGTACAAGACTTGAAGTATTGGGTCCTTTATATAAGGGAGGCTGATTTGTTGAATCGGTTAAGAAAATCTCTCATTGAGAGATCTCTGATTGATTTGGGGATTTTATCCGCCGTTGGATCTTTGATCCAAGGACTTCTGTTTTACAGAAGACATCTCTCTTGTTTTTAGCAAAATTGGGAAAATATTTTCCCATACAGAACTTATTCTGTATCTAGGTAATGTTTAATGACCATTGGATCTTTGATCCAATGGTGCTCTGATTTACAGAGCACAATCTTTCTTGTTTGGAAAGATTTGAAGAGCATTTCCTCAACAGAATTTTATTCTGGTAATTTGATAATTTATCATCTTCGTTGGATCTTTGATCCAATAGTGGAGAACATTTAGTTCTAGCGCTGGCGCTCTCATGCTTTGCACGTGAGGCGCTGCCTCAGAGTCTTTGACTCTTAGCGCTGGCGCTTTTGGCGTTGGCGCTCTCATGCTTTGTACGTGAGGTGCTGCCTCAGAGTCTTTGACTCATGGCGCTGGCGCTCTCGTGCTTTGCGCGTGAGGCGCTGCCTTAGCTCAAATTTTGAACAGAACTTTGCTCTCTTATTGGGGGAAACAAATGCCCCCCACCGTTGCGCTCATGTGACTTACATATGAGTGCAGCGGTGGCAGCTTTTCCACCGTTGGATTTTTTTGGAAGTTGAATCGGCTTCCCCTGCCTATAAGTAGGGCCTTTGGCCTTTTGAGATGACCGCTGTTCATCTTCTCTCCTTCTTGTTTTTCTGAGAATTTAATTCTCTCTTCAGAGCATAGATCTCTTCCTAAGGAACTTCCTTTAAGTTAGAACTTTGTTCAAATATTCGGTAAGAATCATATTTGACCTCATTAAATAGAGCTTTGCTCTTCTCAGATCACAGATCTTAAAGATGTGTTTTAGGTTTTCTTAACCCGTTAAATGAAAACAGAGTTTTGCTCTTCTTAGATCATAGATCAAAAAACTTCTTTTAGGGTTTCTTAACCCATTAATGAAGAACTCTTAAAGTTCATCCCGCAGATCTTAAAGATCTCAGAGTTTTTAACTCAGTAAAAGTTTTGCTTTTTAGGGTTTTGATGGATAATTCCATCGTTTTCAGAGAGCTAAATTTTTAGGAAATTTTATTCCCCTCATAATTAGAGTTGATAGATGTCACTCCTGTTTGCAGAGCGTTGCTCCCGAGGGAGTTTAACTCTTTGGCCCGAGGAGTCTCTCATTAAATGAGGATCTTTTTCAGGATTTCTTTTTTTTTAATGAGTGATTATCTCATCAATGATGAGCCGTCATCTTGATTTTTGGGGTCCCCTTTTGTCCTTTTCTACTACATTGCAGCGTAGTACAAATTTAAAGTACCAAGTGTCAGAATTTAGACTGTAGCATTGACATCAAACCCTTGTTCTTTTTTACGCAGGTGCTATGGTCGTTTATTTGTATGATCTTGACAAAATTATCACCTATGAAGACATTCGCGTCCAAGGCCGTTGTCAAAACTAGGAGTTTACGGACGCTCAATGCGCTGAGGTTATGCGTCGTCTCGATGAACACAACGGTCGACTACTCTCCCATCGTTCTGCTTTGTTGAAGATCATCGTGGGAGCAATTTGGGAAGCCCTTCCTGGATTTTACGAAGCCATGCCGCTGGAGGCGGTTGATAATGCCGAAGAAAAGGTACACTCAGTATATCTGATGGGCTTGATCTCGAAAAGGCGGCGAGATAGTCTTGTTGATATCTTGCATCAATTTTTCTAACAGACAACTATAATCTCTGCCTATCAAAGGGCGGATGATATCAGTGAAAATCTTGACGCTTTTATTCGCGAGAAGATGCACACGAGAATGGTCAGAAAGGCCAGAAGCATTTTAGACGACCTTACTTCTGAATTCCTCAATCCATGTCCAGGATTTAATGTTTTACCATTGTAAACATTTTAATGATGTTTTTGTTTTACTGTCTTTATCAATGTAAGAATTTTCTGCAGTATGAATGACAAATTTTCCCTTTCTATGCATTTATTTCATGCATTAATCCTTTCCGCGTATACATGAGTGGGTATGCTTCGAACGCTTAATTGGATGTGAGTTGAATGTTCTCTTTGTTTCCTTGCACAGTATGTGGATGATGTCCATGAATTATGCCTTTTTGTTTTGACTTGGCGCGAAGTAGTTTATAAACACTTGAGTAGCACTTCCATTTCAGCGGCATGTAACTTTAGCGAGTGTGGCCTATAGACGGTAGATAACAATTCATCTTAACCTTTTTGTAGGGTAGCGATGGTTTAGGAAGCAGGTTCAGGTCTGCTGCCTAAGATTTTTCAACTTTATAAGCCGTGAGGGTCTCATAAAGACTTTTCTCCCTACGAGTCAAGAGGATCCGTAGGTGTATTTTCTTCTTAGGAATCATGAGGATTCCTAAGTGAGTTTTCTCTTGAGAGTCGTAAGGATCTCATAAGAGAATTTTCTCCCTTACAAGTTGAGAGGACTCGTAAGTGGTTGGTGAGTTGACTTGTTTCCGAGTCGAAGCATTGCTCTGACGGGGAGGTCGTTGGCTGACTTGTTTTCGAGACGGAGGTCATTTGTTGACGTGTTTCCAAGACGGAGGTCATTGGATGACGTGTTTCTGAGACGGAGGTCATTAGCCGACGTGTTTCCGAGCCGGAGGTCATTGGCTGACGTGTTTCCGAGACGAAGGTCACTGGCTGACGTGTTTCTGAGACGGGGGTCACTGGCTGACGTGTTTCCGAGATGGAGGTCATTTGCTGACGTGTTTTCGAGACGGGGTCATTGGATGACGTATTTCCACGACGGGGTCATTTGCTGACGTATTTCCACGACGGGGTCATTTGCTGACATATTTCCGCGACGGGATCATTTGCTGACGTATTTCCGAGATGGAGGTCGTTG
Organism: Agapanthus africanus; assembly: GCA_030015575.1. NCBI lineage: Eukaryota > Viridiplantae > Streptophyta > Magnoliopsida > Asparagales > Amaryllidaceae > Agapanthus > Agapanthus africanus. Next base: position 366,385,097 of record JASDDO010000029.1, read on the forward strand.
GCTGACGTATTTCCAAGACGGGGTCATTGGATGACGTATTTCTGAGACGAGGTCATTAGATGACGTATTTACGAGACGGGGTCATTTGCTGACGTATTTCCGAGACGGGGTCATTGGATGACGTATTTCCGAGACGGGGTCATTTGCTGACGTATTTCCGAGACGAGGTCATTGGATGACGTATTTCCGAGACGGGATCATTTGCTGACGTATTTTCGAGACGGGGTCATTGGATGACGTATTTCCGCGACGGGGTCATTTGCTGACGTATTTCCACGACGGGGTCATTTGCTGACGTATTTCCTAGACGGGGGTCGTTGGCTGACGTATTTCCGAGATGGGCTCATTGGATGACGTATTTCTGAGACGGGGTCATTGGATGACGTATTTCCGAGACGGGGTCATTAGATGACGTATTTCCGTGACGGGGTCATTTGCTGATGTGTTTTCGCTTTCTATGGTGTCGGGGCTGACTCTAGGTTGTCTGTGAACCGTAGAGTCTTGGAAATGGGGACTTTGCCATGGCTCCGATTGGTAGTGTTGCGTCCGCATCCTGCTGGAATAAGGAAGAACGCCATTGTTGGTCTTCTGTGATGCAGATGTTGCCGTTGAGATCCAACTTTCTCTTTGACAGAGTCTGTCGAGGAATGTGGTTCCCTCTTCGTTTATGCCCATGGATTTATACAGGGGTCAGTATGGACTCGTCTGTAGGGCAAAAGTTTCATTCTTTTATCATTTTTTATCTCTTTCCGTGATGCTCTATCATTTCATCTTTTTATATCGCGAAAGTCGCGATTGCCCAATCATTTCGGCTATTTTTCACGGTGCCCGATCATTTCGGCTATTTTACATGCATTTTTTTGCGAGTATGGAACTCAAGATCGGATACCAATCATAGCATCAGCATCGCTGCGACTGGAATATTGTCAGGAGCGAAGCATCATTTTCCGTGAAAGGACTTGGAATTTGATACCAATTTAGGCATCAGCATCGCTACAACTGGGATATTGCCAGGAGCGAATCATCATTTGCCTTTGTCGATTTAAACAAAGATGGCTTAGCAAACAGGGTTGGAATCCTGTCGACTAAGGCTTTTGACTTCATGAGCCGTAAAGGTCTCATAAAGGTGTTTCTCTCTACGAGTCATGAGGATCTCGTAGGTGCATTTTCTCCTTAAGAATTGTGAGGATTCTTAAGTGTGTGTTCTCTTATAAGTCGTAAGGATCTTATAAGAGTGTTTTCTCCTTATAAGTCAAGAGGAATTACAAGTGTCATTCACCACATGAGGAAATTTCGCACCATTGATGGAACCGGGTGGGGGAAACGTTTATTTGTGCCCGTGGATTGTATACAAGGGTCAATATTGAACTGTTTGTAGGGCAGTCTGGGAAATGTGATGGCTTAAGAACAAGTTCAGATCCATGTAGCTTAAGGCTTTTGAATCTTATGAGCCGTGAGGGTCTCATAAGAGGGTTCTTCTTACGAGTCATGAGGATCTCGTAAGTGTAATTTCTCCTCAGGAATCGTGGGGATCCCTAAGTATGTTGCTCTCTTGTGAGTCGTAAGGATCTCACGCAGGTATTTTCTCCTTACAAGGTTGAGAGGATCTTTCCAGTGTGCATGAATTTTTTACGAGTCTGCGCCCTTTCGTGTTTTCACAGACTCGCCGGTAGCCCTGCTGTTTTTACTCACAGAGCCCTTTCAGGTTTTCATCCGTGCCCATCTTGCTTATGGACATACCGTTTTTTTTTCTTTCCACGAGTCTGTGCCCTTTCGGGTTTTCACAAACATCGCCGGTAGCCTTACTGTTTTTACTCATGGAGCCCTTTCGGGTTTTCATCCGTGCCCATCTTGCTTATGGACGTTCCGTTTTTTTTTGGGTCAGCCCTAGGATGCTGCGGTTTGCAGTAGTTTAAAGATGTTTCGGTCCATAGTTAGTTTCAGGACATTGCAGTCCATTATTAGTTTAGGGAAGTTTCAGTCCGTTGTTAGTTTAAGAACGTTTCGGTCCATCGCTGCCGTTTTGGAGACAACGGTTTCGCTGGATACTACTTATAGAGTTTGGGCTTGGGTAGATAGTGAGCGGACATAGGCGTCGTCATCTATCGTTGACCTAGGCCGTGACTCGTCGGGCGTAATATTTTTTCAGGAGCCGGCCGTTTATTGGCCTGAAGGGTCTCTCGCCATGCATATCCATGAGCAAGTAAGCCCCACCTTGGTAGATTTTGTCTATAATGTATGGACCTTCATAGTTTGGCTCGAATTTCCCCCGTCTGGCACGATTGGGGATCATAGGTCTCTTAACCACTAGCACGAGTTCGCCCTGGAGAAATGTCCTCGGCCTGGTAAATCTCTCGTATGAGCGTGTCATCTTTGCTTTGTAAGCCTCCAAGTTTTGCTGCGCCATGAAACGAGTTTCATCGAGGGCGTCGAGCTCCTCAAGCCGAAGATGAGCATTCTCTTCATCTGCTAGCTCATAATGAACCACCACTCGTAGAGAGGGTAGCTCTATCTCCAAGGGGAGTACTGTTTCAGCGCCGAATATCAATGTATACGGCATTGTGTTTGTGGCCATTATGAACGTGGTTCGGTAAGCCCAGAGAGCTTTATGTAGTCTCTCATGCCAGTCCTTTTTATTTTTGGACACCGTCTTCTTTATAATCTTCGTCAAGGTTTTGTTGAAATCCTCAGCTAGACCGTTAGCTCGTGGATTATAGACCAAAGAGAATCTCCAGTCTATATTATGCTATTGTGCGAAGCAGCTGATTCTATAACTTCGGTAGGCCGGCCAGTTATCGAAAATAATCCGTCGCGGAGTTCCGAACCGATAGATGATGTGTGTCTTCAAGAAATGGAGAATACTCTCCATCTTCACTTCTCTTAGCGTTACAGCTTCTGCCCACTTAGAGAAGCAATCGGTTGTCGCCAATATGAACCGATGTCCTCTGGATGATGCTAGTTTGATGGGTCCGATTATGTCGGTTCCTCACATTTCGAACGGCCAGCTAACCATTGTTGTGTGTAGTGGGTTTGGATGCTGGTGGATGAAATCTCCATGAATTAGGCATGAGTGGCACTGCTTCGCATATTCGAGGCAATCCTGAATCATCGTGGGCCAATAGTAGCCCATCCTTTTGATCTTCAGCTTCATCTTTGGCCTAACTTGATGAGAACCGCAGAGTACATCATGAGTTTCATGGATGACTCTCCTTACTTCTTACGGTCCCAGGCATCTTAGCCACAGAGAGTCGAATAATCTCCTATATAGAGTATCGTTGATGAAGGCGAAAGACAGAGCTCGTTTCATGAGCTGATGTCTTGAGGATGCATCTTCAGGTATTCGACGGGATTTGAAGTAGTCTATAAAAACTTCTCTCCAATCCCTACCCTTTTCCTGGTCCTTTATTTATAGGGTTGTTTGCTTGGTCGCTTCCTTTTCTTCAGACGACTCCGGAGATATTTCCGCTGGTGCAAGAACCCGACGGCTTTGTACAACGATCTTTAACATCATTGAGGTTTTCGTCAGCCGGTTCTTTGGCGAGTTTGGCTAATGCATCCACCTTACTATTTTCTGTACGCGGTATGCTTTCCAGAATGTAGGAAGGGATTTGAGTCAGCAATCATTGCGCTCTCTCGCCGTACTTTACCAACTCTGGTTTGCACGTTTGATAGTCGTCGTTTACTAGACTAACGACCAGCTGGGAGTCTCCGTATATAAGGAGGTTTTCGATTCCCATGTCGACAGCGATCTCAAGACCTACTATCAAAGCTTCATATTCTGCTTCATTTTTTGTCCTCAGTTCTGTCAAGGAAAAGGCAAAGCGCATTATCCCTCCTTGTGGAGTCATGAAGATGAGGCCTACCCCAGATTTGATTATGGGGGAGTTGTGCTTTCGCTTCTTCATGGAAGATGCCCCATCGAAGTAGAGTTCCAGCCGGGTATCATTCTCTCCTTTCTCCCCGTCGATCGTGTCAAATGCATGCTCGTCTGGCAATTCGGAGTTTAGGGGTGAATCGGCAGGTATCGGATGCTCAGCGAGGAATTCGGCGATGGCCTGGCCTTTCACTACCTTAAGCGGTCGGTATGTTATTGAGAATTCCATTAAGAGTGCCCCATTTAGCGAGCCGTCCCGTTAGTATGGCTCTTGACATCAAATATTTGAGAGGATCCACTTTTGATATGAGATGGACCTCATGCGCCAACGCATAGTGTCTGAGCTTCGTTATCGCGAAGATTAACGCCAGGCAGTGTTTTTCGATAGGGGAGTAGTTGTTTTTTGCCCCAGGAGAACTCGACGCAAATGGTAGAGGGCTCTCTTTTTCCCTTGATCATTCTCTTGTGCCCATAGTGCGCCTAAGGAACCTTCAAGGGCGGTTGTGTATAGAATGAGGGGCTTTCCTTTGACTGGAGTGGTCAGTACCGGCGGATTCTACAGGTATTGCTTGATTTCGTCGAGTGCACCCTGGCATTTACGATCCCAAACGAACGGGGCCTCTTTCATCATCAGGTGACTGTAGGGACGGCATTTTCCGAAGAGATTGGCTTGGAGTTTGACACCTGTTTAGGTATCAGTGTCGCTACAACTGGGATATTGCCAGGAGCGACTCATCATTTTCACCTGTCAATTTGGACAAAGGTGGTTTAGTAGACAGGGTTAGGATCCCGTCGACTAAGAATTTTGACTTTACGAGCCGTAAAGGTCTTATAAAGGGTTTTCTCCCTACGAGTCGTGAGGAACTCGTAGGCGTATTTTCTCCTTAAGAATCATGGGGATTCCTAAGTAGTGTCATCTCTTGTAAGTCGTAAGGATCTTCCAAGAGTGTTTTCTCCTTATAAGTCGAGAGGACCTACAAGTGTTATTCACCATATGGGGACATTTCTTGCCATTTGTAAAACTTGGTAAAGAAATATTTATTCGTGCCCATGCCTGTAGGGCAATTTGAGAGATATAACGGCTTAAGAACAGGTCTAGATCCCTTTAACTTAAGGCTTTTGAATCCCATGAGCCGTGAGGGTCTCACAGGGGGGATTCTCATCACGAGTCGTAAGAATCTCGTAAGTGTATTTATTTTAACGAGGTTGCACCCTTCTGGGTTTTCATAAGTTTGCCGGCAGTTCTGCTGTTTTTACTCACAGCGCTCTTTCGGGTTTTCATCCGTGCCTATCTTGCTCGCGGACGTACCATTTTTTTAACAAGATTACGCCCTTCCGAGTTTTCACAAGCTCGCCGGCAGTCCTGCTGTTTTTACTCACGGCGCCCTTTCGGGTTTTCATCCGTGCCCATTTTTCTTGTGGACATACCGTTTTTTTTTGTTTTTTTTGTTCTTTTTTGGGTTCAAGTGGGATATTCCACTTGATTGCAGGACCCGCTTGTAAGCCCCTTGATATCCTTTATGTTCTTTGAGAAGAAAGGACTATCTTACGTAGAGATTCTTCCTCCAGTAAGAAATATGCCCCCTGTGTATACCTCGGGGGGAGCGAGTACCCACGCCGTCGCTATTTTGGCGACAGGTTGCTTCAAGGTTGCTCATTTTTTGTTGAGCGTCAGCGACAAATACCACCTTACCTCCGCTTTTCATTCATCTTCATCAGATGATGAAGGGTCTTGACTCTGCTGATCCAATCGTGTGTCATTTTATCCATGAGATCTTAGAAGGTTGTCGGCTTGAAGAGGGCCATATACGAGGATGCCTTTGAATTTGGGTCAAGGGTGGCTATGAGTATTCCCATGGCTGCAACTTCATCGATGCGTTACTTGTATTTGATCAGAGATTTCGCCATCGGGTAACATATCGAACCCGAGTCTCATTCGGTCTAACCCTTTCGTTGACCGGTGCCGTCACGGTAGTGCGTTTATTCACACTAACGAATCTCTGACATGAGGGCATCTCTATTTCGTCGAAGGTATTCATGGAGTCATTCGGGAGTTCCGCATACCATTTGAAGGCAATGCCTGCCAGACAGCCGACGAACTGTCATAGGAGAAGTATATCAGTATTGCCGCACATGGGTTCAAATTGCGCAATGTGCCGGTGAGAATTCTCAGTTCCTTTGTACATGTGAAATGTTGGAAGTGTGTACTCTGGCGTGTACTCTATTTGATTGTGCCATGTCGGATACGGTCGACCAATCTTGATTGATCTATTTGCGACTTCACTGGCGTAGTGGGCTTTGATTTGTTGAGTGATATATTCGTTAAGCTTTGCTTTTAGGAATCATTTCCTCCTCAGCCATTGATGAGGTTTGCAGAGGATTTGAAATGCCATACTTATCTTTAAGACCGACTACCGGCGGTTCATTTGCCAGTGGTTCCGATTGAACCATCATTCCAGCCATATTCTGAATCAGAAAGGCCAGCTGGTTCATTTTAGTGGACATTTCTGCCGCTTCTGCATCTTCCTTTTTCAGAGCGCGCTTTAGGAAATCAATATCCGACTCCTTCTCTATTCTTTCTTCGGGTGCGTCCTTGGGATTTTCCTTAGGCAGTGGACTAGCATTTCCTGCCTCCTAAGCGAGCATCTCCTGCAGCTTTTCATGTTGCAGTTGAACTTTTATCAGGGACCGAGTTTGAGGTCGGTGGCTAGTAAAAGCTCAAACTTTGTCTTTGGAATCCACCACATAGACTATGTGAACTACCATGCCCCCAGGCTTGGGGTGTTTGGAGTTTTGGACTTTGGAGTTTGCTTCGGGTACTTGAGCTTTATTGGCCTCTCTTTTTTGTGAAAAGCCACTTTGGTTTTAGGAGGAACCGCTGTATCAGGATCCATCTTGGGATGAGTCCCCTTCACCTGCTTCCACACCTTATATATAGATGAGGAAAGTCGTCTCAAGGAGCGTACTGGTTTCTGCTCTCGTGAGATCTCCATGGGCTGCGGAGATTCCTTCAATATTGCAATGGGAGAATTTTGTCTGACACTTCGCAACAGTTTGAAGCCGTTCCCAGTTGGAACAACAACATTCACCACTACGGTTGAAACAGGACCATACGGAGAACTGCCCCTAACTCATTCTGTATTATGCCAATATCGATGTTGACCGTTTCTTACGGCCGGGATTTGATTAGCCTCAGGATTTTGCTGAGCATGCCCCCTGTTTCCTTTGAGATTCTGAATATTCTTCCCCCTGCATCGACCTTGGTCCTTGGCAGGTGCCGATTGTTTGAGGACTGATTCCGTCGGTAAAGCTGCGTCTTGGGGAGCCAGCCTGTAGAAGACGGACTTCTTCTAGGCTTCCTCCCTCGGCGTTGAGGCACCAAGGGTAGGAGGTGGGAGTATCGACCTAAATCGAAGCCCGTTGATTTCTTGAAGAGCCGGATTGCAGAGATTTGAGGTTACAACTGACCCATATTGACTCCACCAGATATGACATAGCCTGAGTTGCTAGGGTAGAATCAAACGCCATTCTTCATAAAGACGAAACACCAGCTTCAGTATCCCATCACACAAGGGCAACCACAAACATATATACCGCGATTATTTGATCGCGGAAAAATACGACACATGAAGTGTGGAGTGGAAAGAGGAAAAGGTCCCACCGGGCGTGCTAGAATCTGATCTACGCCGAAAAGACGCGACTAGGACGTTAGGACGTCCGACCTGAATTTTGGGGGCAGATGCTATTTGGGTTTTATCCGTCCACCTCTCCGAAGATGCCAAGTTGATTTATGGCACTGTGTATCGGAGGTTTAGACAGATGCGGCCATTGTAGCAAACTTCGTCAGATTCCCCCTCGCTTACGAGGGGGTTTTGATTATGGGGACGCTCTTCCCTGCAGGAGCAAGCCCCTGCAGTTAATTACGTTATCGGGTTACGATAACCACTTTCTCCTTCTCCATAAGGTCACTTCGTGTCGTATGAGTTTGTTTTACTTTTTGGTTGCCCGTGGATTGTATACGGAGACTAATTTGTGTTGTCTCCCGTAGGGCGTGGATTAGTCCAACTCTATATTTTCTTAGATTTAGGTTCGGTGAAATTAAGGATCGTTAACCTCGTTTGAGATTAAGATAAACTTAAATGTTTGTTAAGGATATGTTAGTCCAATTTTAGACTAAGATCTACTTAACAACGTTCGAGGATCATTTAGATCCAATGAAAGAGCATTTGGGCTCTATCGTCTTAGTTTAAGGACGTTGCGGTCTATTGGGTTTAAGGACATCATTGTCCATGGAGTTTAAGGACATCATAGTCCATGGAGTTTAGTTTAGGGACATTGCGGTCTATTAGGTTTAAGGACGTCATAGTCCATAAGTTTAAGGACCTCATAGTCCATGTTTAAAGACATCATAGTCTGTAGGGTCTTGGTTTGACAGTTTGAGGATGTTCCAAGTGTAAGTCGATGTATAACACCCCACGAGTTGCGGGGAGGCGGAAATATGAAAAACGATCTTGATCTTTGAGTTAACATCAACTAACCGAAGAATCTTTGCTAAACTATAACCAACACATGCATAGGAGTTCTTAACTACTATGAAAAGAGATTATACCTAGTGAACCTAGTCCTTCTTCTTTTCGTTATCCACCTCCTCCTCGGCCTCCTCTACGTAATAGGCGATCCACCCGAGAGCTTCTATTCCAAGCTTCACCTCTAAACTTGAGGTAACTAGGTTTCTTTAGTTGCTAATTAAAGGTACCTAGATGATATAGAGTGAGGTTATGGATTAATTAGTCTATCTAATCCTTGATCTCAATACATGAGAGGGGAGGATTAGGGTTTGAAGAGAGAGAGCTTGAGGAGAGAGAAGGTGAGCAAGAGAATGAGAATGAGATAATGATCTCTCTTGAATATATGAAGCATAATGATTTATCAAAATAAATAAATAAAATGATTAATCATCATGCTTCATTTATTCATATGAGTGATTCATCTACATGAGTCATTAACCATTTAATGATGCATTAATGACATGGATGAATCACACAAATGAGTCACTAAATCATTTAATGCTTATGCCACCTAAACCCCCAACTCATCATCCTTCTAGAAGCTTCCCGCCAAATTACGAGAACGCCCTCCTATCCGTGAAAACACGGAAAAACTTTAGACTGTATAAATCCAATAACCCGATACTAGAATCTGGCTTAAACCAAAGCCGGCAAGTAAAAACTGTCCGAATGTCGTACATGCATAAACACACGTGCCCCCCATAACTTTGCCCACGTAAGTATGTACGTGGGTGAAGTAGTGCAGAGTTATGCAGAGTTATGCATGGCGTATGACCAGTTTTGGGTTGATGTATCACTTTCAGAATCTTGATCTGAGAAGATAACGAGCGGACACAAGCGTCGTCATTTATCATTGACTCAAATCTCAACTCTTAAGGGATATAGTTCCAACCCTTAACTCCATGAGCCGCATCCTTCTATTTCTTTTTTTGTCTCACTCTGGCGTGGAGTAGTTCATACGATTATGAGTAAGTTCTCCATTTCAGTGGAATGTAGCTTTGGCAAGTGTGTCCCATAGATGGTCGGCCCATCTTGACTTCTTTGCAGGGCAGTGATGGCTTAGGAGACAGGGGTAGGATCTGCCACCTAAGGCTTTTCAACTTTACGAGCCGTGAGGGTCTCATAAAGACTTTTCTCCCTACGAGTCGTGAGGATCTCGTAGGTGTACTTTCTCCTTGGGAATCGTGAGGATTCCTAAGTGTGTTTTCTCTTATAAGTCGTAAGGATCCTATAAGAGAGTTTTCCCTCTTACGAGTCGAGAGGACCCGTAAGCGGTTGTTTCCCTCCTTATCGAGATTCGACTTTGGAGAGTGTGACCCGTGGATAGTATGCAAGAGACCGTTTTGGGCCGACTTGCAGGGTCCCAGTGCTTAGGAAACAGGTTTTTTAATCCCTACTGCCTAAGGCTTTATCTCACGAGTCGAGACGAATCGAGAAAATCTCGCAAAGACATCAATTTCCTCACGAGTCGAAACGGATCGAGCAGATCTCGCAAGAACATCTTAACGTCGCATTTAACCTCTGCTCTTTACGACAGAAGCCCGTTAAGGTTGGTGGTACTTAGGGTTTTGGCCATCGTACCGTCGCATAAGCTGATATAGTCCTCGATAGGCAATCGTGCTGTTCGAGTAGCCCTGCGACTGCCGTGTCTCTGATCCCTTCGGGGGCTGGACAAGACGTCTTCAAGCAATCCTCCTTGGCAGTTTGACCGTCAGAAGAGCAAGCGCTAGGAATTTGCCATGCCGCTTTTTACTTGAGGTTAGGCTCATTTTGGAGAGCCCCGATGAGTCATAACCACTCCGCGCTGGTGTGGGGATGATCTCCGATAGTCTTTCGGGCTTTATATGAGTTGCCGTTAAGACCCTGAAGCTAGGAATTTGGCCTTTGCTTCGTTTGCTGGCATTGCGTCTGCTGTATCGAGACGAATGTTGCGGTGGGAACTAGGGATTTTGTCGTGGCTCCGTTTGTTTGATGACGTTACGTCTGCTGTGTCGAGACGAACGTTGGGGTGACATCTCGTCTGCTGTATCGAGACGGACGTCGAAGTGGTGACCACTCCACACTGGTGCGAGATGATCTCCGATTGTCTTTCCGGTTTTATATGACTTTCCGTTAAGACCCTGAAGCTAGGAATTTAGCCTTCGCTTCGTTTGCTGGCATTGCGTCCTCTGTATCGAGACGAATGTCGTGGTTGTCTCTAGGTTACTGGTGAACCGCCGAGGTTTGGAACTAGGGATTTTGCCGTGGCTCCGTTTGTTTGATGACGTTACGTCTGCTGTGTCGAGATGAACGTTGGCGTGACATCTCGTCTGCTGTATCGAGACGGACATCGAGGTGGTGACCACTCCACACTGGTGCGAGATGATCTCCGATTGTCTTTCCGGTTTTATATGACTTGCCGTTAAGACCCTGAAGCTAGGAATTTAGCCTTCGCTTCGTTTGCTGGCATTGCGTCCTCTGTATCGAGACGAATGTCGCGGTGGGAACTAGGGATTTTGCCGTGGCTCCGTTTATTTGATGACGTTACGTCTGCTGTGTCGAGACGAACGTTGGGGTGATATCTCGTCTGCTGTATCGAGACGGACGTCGAAGTGGTGACCACTCCACACTGGTGCGAGATGATCTCCGATTGTCTTTCCGGTTTTATATGACTTGCCGTTAAGACCCTGAAGCTAGGAATTTAGCCTTCGCTTCGTTTGCTGGCATTGCGTCCTCTGTATCGAGACGAATGTCGTGGTTGTCTCTAGGTTACTGGTGAACCGCCGAGGTTTGGAACTAGGGATTTTGCCGTGGCTCCGTTTGTTTGATGACGTTACGTCTGCTGTGTCAAGACGAACGTTGGGGTGACATCTCGTCTGCTGTATCGAGACGGACGTCGAAGTGGTGACCACTCCACACTGGTGCGAGATGATCTCCGATTGTCTTTCCAGTTTTATATGACTTGCCGTTAAGACCCTGAAGCTAGGAATTTAGCCTTCGCTTCGTTTGCTGGCATTGCGTCCTCTGTATCGAGACGAATGTCGCGGTGGGAACTAGGGATTTTGCCGTGGCTCCGTTTGTTTGATGACGTTATGTCTGCTGTGTCGAGACGAACGTTGGGGTGACATCTCGTCTGCTGTATCGAGACGGACGTCGAAGTGGTGACCACTCCACACTGGTGCGAGATGATCTCCGATTGTCTTTCCGGTTTTATATGACTTGCCGTTAAGACCCTGAAGCTAGGAATTTGGCCTTCGCTTCGTTTGCTTTGTCATGTATGGATCCCTGCTGGAGGAAGAACGCTGTTGTTGACATTGCGTCTGCTGTAACGAGACGAATGCTAAGATGGAGTTGGGATTTTGCCATCGCTCCGCTTTGTTTCGACCGTGAGGTCTTTTGTTGACGTTGCATCTGCCTCCAGCTGGACTGCGGAGGAACGCTGTTGTTGACATTGCGTCTACTGTAACGAGACGAACGCTGAGATGGAGCTGGGATTTTGCCATCGCTCCGCTTGATGGTGTAACATCTGTGTCCTGCTGGAATGAGGAGGCACGCCGTTGTTGGTCTCCAGGCTGTCGATGTTGACGTCGAGACCCTGAAGCTCGAGATCTTCGTTTGCTTCATTTGTTGACATCGTGTCTGTAATATTGCGACAAATGTCGAGATGGTCTCTAGGTTGTCTATGAACCGTCGAGATTTGGCTTCGCTTTCTGATGGAGCCTGTTGGGAAGGCATGGTTCCCTCTTTATCTGTGCCCCTGAATTGTATACAGGGATCGATGCGATTTCACCTGTAGGGCAAAAAGTTTCATTCTTTCATTTTTTTTTATTCTTTCCGCGATGCTCTATCATTTCAGCTTTTATATCGCGAAGGTCGTGATTGCCCAATCATTTCGGCTATTTTTCGCGGTGCCCAATCATTTCGGCTATTTTTTCTTTTTACTCGCTGCTTTTTATTGCGAGTTGCCTAATCATTTTGGCTATTTATTTTATTTTTACTCGCTGTTTTTTATTGCGAGTTGCCCAATCATTTCGGCTATTTTGCATGCATACATTTTTACTTGCTGATTTTGTTTGCAAGTTGCCCCATCATTTCGGCTATTTCGTATGCATTTTTTTTTTTTTTTGCGAGTAGGGGATTTGGGATCTGATACCGATCTTGGCATCAGCATCGCTGCGACCGGAATATTTCCAGGAGCGAATCATCATTTGCCTTGAAAGGACTTGGAATTTGATACCGGTTTAGGCATCAGGATCGCTGCAACTGGGATATTGCCAGGAGCGAATCATCATTTGCCTTGAAAGGGCTTGGAATTTGATACCGGTTTAGGCATCAGCATCGCTATAACTGGGATATTGCCAGGAGCGAATCATCACTTGCCTTTTTCGATGTTAAACAAAGGTTGCTTAGTGAACAGGGTTAAGGGTCCTGTCGTCTAAGGCTTTTGACTTCATGAGCCGTAAGGGTCTCACAAAGGTACTTCTTCCTACAAGTCGTAAGGATCTTGTAGTTGTGTTTTCTCCTTGGGAATCGTGAGGATTCCTAAGTGCATGTTCTCTTGTAAGTCGTAAGGATCTTACAAAAGGGTTTTCTCCTTATAAGTCGAGAGGACTTACAAGTGTCGTTTGCTGTGCAAGCATATCCCTAGTTACGGATGGGACTTTGTTAGGGAAATGTTTATTCGCGCCCGTGGATTGTATACAAGAGCCAATATCGGACCACTTGTAGGGCAATGTCGAAAGTTGTGGGGGTTGCTTAAGCACAGGTTTAGGTCTCTGTAGCTCAAGACTTTCAAATCTTATGAGCCGTAAGGGTCCCACAAGAGAGTTCTCCTTACGAGTCGTGAGGATCTCGCAAGTGTATTTTCTCCTTAGGAATCGTGGGGATCCCTAAGTGTGTTGTTCCTTTGTGAGTCGTAAGGATCTCACACAGGTGGTTTCTCCTTACAGGGTCGAGAGGACCCTATAAGTGTTTCTTAACGAGGTTGCGCCCTTTCAGGTTTTCACAAACACTCGCCGGTAGCCCTGCTGTTTTTACTCACGGAGCCCTTTCGGGTTTTCATCCGTGCCCATTTTGCTTGTGGACATACCGTTATTATTTTTTTTTCTTTTTCTTTTTTATTAACGAGGTCGCGCCCTTTCGGGTTTTCACGAACACTCGCCGGTAGTCCTGCTGTTTTTACTCACGGAGCCCTTTCGGGTTTTCATCCGTGCCCATTTTGCTTGTGTACATACCGTTATTATTTTTTTTTATTTTTTTTTTTTATTATTAACGAGGTCGCGCCCTTTCGGGTTTTCACGAACACTCGTCGGTAGTCCTGCTGTTTTTACTCACGGAGCCCTTTCGGGTTTTCATCCGTGCCCATTTTGCTTATGGACATATCGTTTTGTTTTTTTTTTTTTTTTTTTTTATTCTCGTCAGCCTGAGAATGCTGCGGTAGTAGTTTAAAAACATTTCGGTTATTTGCAAGTTTTAGGACATTGCGGTCCATCATTAGTTTAAGGACATCTCGGTCCGTTGTTAGTTTAAGGACGTTTCGGTCCGTTGTCGCCGTATTTGAGGCGAATATCTAGTTTATTGACTTTTCGGTCTATAAGTCCTTCTCCATGAATGAACATGATGCCCCCGGCGTATCCATCTTCTTCGGAGCGTGCGGTTGTGGCGGACTCACCTTCCAGTTCTCAAACAGCGCAAACTTGCCCTGTTGGTATTGGTCTTCAACCCAGTTTTTGAAGACGTAGCAGTCCTCGATCAGGTGACCTACTGTTTGGTGGTAAGGGCAATAATTAGGATTATTAACATCGCTTGGCCGCAGCGGACGTTTTGGACCCGGCAGATTGATGAGTCTGTCGCACACTGCCAGCTCGAACAGTCCCCTTGTTTTATCTTGCGGAAACGAGTAAGGACGTTTCAACTTTTCCTGGAGGGATTGCCGCTTGTTGCTTTGGCAAGCAACCGGTCTAGGGCCACTTGATTGCTGTTGAGCATTGGCGACGAAAGCCGTTTTTCCTTTTCCTTTATCTTTTTTGTTCGCTCCGTTGTTTGCGGGGCCGGGATTTTTTTTGAGTGGCATGCGATTGCATGGCTGAACATTCTCGCAGCTTCTCAGTTCCTTTGTTTTCAAAATAGATTCCCCGAGGGAAGAGTTGGGGGTAGCTTCTTCGTCAGAGTCGCTTCCAAAGGTGATAATTTGTGATCCCTTGAAGTCGGCTATATGACAGTCGGCGGTGGCTCTTTTGCGCTCATCTATCGCATTTTTCCGATGTCCACAAGCTTCACACTTTGTCCTGTCGAAGTGTCGCTTTTGAGCGACATACCCTTGCCACCAACAGTTAAAGGATTCGCAGTCTTCGGTAGGATGTATGATCTTCTGATGATATAAACAGAAGTTAGGGTGCATCTCTACCTCAGAGAAAGAATTTTCTTCGGAGGGCGGTACCTTCATTCCTACTGATAGAGCTTTGGCGAACTGTTTCCTCGTCTTGAATTTATTTTTACCCGCAGTGCATGGCTTTTGATTTGACGGGAATACCTTGGTTCTTTCCAGTATGTCCATTTCATGCTCTTGATTGGCTTTTGCTTTCAGACGAATTTCATTTAGGAAGGCATCGATCAACTTGTCTGACGGCCGCGGAATTTCTGTTTCAGGGTCCGCCGTTGATTTCTCAGCGCAAGGATTCTCCTCATCATCCGTCAGTGAATGAGAAATCACATAACAAGTCGCTACGTAGTCTTCGGATTCATCCGATAAGTTTTCTCCATCGTTTTCATCCTCGACGAAAGAACAAGTTGCCCCCGGCGTGTCCGTCTTCCTTGGAGAGTGCGGCTGTGGTGGGTTTACCTTCCAGCTTTCAGACAGCGTGAACTTGCCTTGCAGGTATTGATCCTCGATCCATCCCTTAAAGATGAAACAATCCTCAATCGGGTGACTTACCGTTTGGTGGTAAGGGCAATAACTGGGATTATTAAGATCGCCTGGCTGCGACAGACGCTTTGGACTCGGCAGATTGATGAGTCTGTTACGCACTGCCAGCTCAAACAGTCTTCTCGTTTTATTCTGAGGAAACGAGTAAGGACGTCCTAGCCTCTCTTCGAGAGATGGGCGTGTACGCACGTTGTTTTGGCGAACGACCGGCTTTGAGTTGCTCGACTGTTGTGGAGCATTGGCGACGATGATCGCTTTTCCTTTCTCATTTCGGGGTTCGGGTCTTGGAGGAGACGGCTTATGGCCCATCTGGTCCATTTGGGCTAATTTGTCGATCAAGGCCTGGAAGGTGGTCGGCCTGAAGAACATCATGAATTGCGAGATGGTCGCCTGCGGATCGAGAGTTCCCACAAACATGCCTACCGCAGGTGCCTCTTCTATGCGTTGTTCGCATTTCGACCATAGGTTCCGCCATCGTGTTGCGTATTGAACCCACGTTTCGCTTGGCCTTATCCTGGCATTTATTAGTGCTGTTATCGGGGTGCGTTCACTAGCACTCGCGAATCTTTGCATAAACAGCAATTCCATCTCTGCAAATGTTTTGACAGAGTCGTTAGGCAGCTCCGAATACCATTCAAAGGCTGTTTCTGCTAAGCTGCCGACGAATTGACGTAGCAACAATTTGTCATCGCCTCCAGTATTGCCGCATAAGGCCCTGAATTGAGCGACATGCTGATGCGGATTCCCTGTCCCTTTATATACGTGGAATTTAGGGATCGTATATCCTGGCGGGTAACTGATTTGGTCATACCAGTTCGGATACGGTCGTCCGGTTCTAACAATTTGCCCAGCCGCTTCATTCGCCTGATGAACCCGGATCTGCTGAGCTATATATTCGTCTAGGTCAACTTTGGAGATTGCCTCCTCCTTGGCTGTTGACAGAGCCGGCGGAGGATTTGACGTTTCTCCCTTGTCGTCTTCAAGGACGATCGGAGGATCTTCAGCAGGAGGTTCCGGCTGTAACATCATCCCTACCATATCTTGGAAGAGGAGCGCCATCTGTTTTATATTAGCCGCTTGCTCTGCAGCTTCTTTGTCCCTCTTTTCGAGGACTCTGCGTAAAAAGTCAGCGTCGGTTTCTTGTTCTTGACGCTCATCCGAAGACGTTTCAGAGCTTTCTTTTGGCTCAGTGAGTGCAGCCATTGTAGTCATCATTTCCTAAAGCTTTTGTTGTTGCTCCTGGGCTTTCGTCACGGATCGGGTGAGCGGTCGGTGGCCCGTAGAAGTGCGGCTTTCCTCCTTTCCAGAAGCCATATAAACAGTGTGCACTACCATGCCCCCAGATTTGGGGCGTTTGCGTTCAGCGCTTTTATGCTTCGCCATGTTCACAGGGGCTTTTTGTGGACTCCTTTTTTGAGTGATTGGAGTTAAGGGAGCCGTTGTAGTGGGCACCCATGTAGCTTTTGCTTTTTGTGGTTTGACAGAGTAATCCTTCCCCTGCCGAACCTTCATCTTTTTCTGTCGTCGGAGGCAGTCTTGATCGATCAACGACTCTTGGACCTGTCGCCAGACTTTGTAAATTTTAGAGGGCAGCCGTTGAGGGGGCTGCTCTAGCTTCTTCTCTGGAATATTCTTCACAGATGAAGGAGTTCGCTTTAGCACCGCAGTAGGAGAGTTCCTGCGCACCGAGTTCAGCAACTCAAAGCTGTTCCTGGTTGGAACAGCAGTATCGATCCTCACCATCGGAGCTGACGGAGTTATCCCAGAGGGGGAGTTGCCCCCAGCCTTCTTTACTCGACGCCAGTGGCGACGTCGAGCGTGCCTTACTGATGGAGTTGTTTCAGCTATAGGGGTGACCTCCTCATGCCCCCTGTGTTGGTCAGAATATACTGGTACCAGCTTTTTAAAGATCGACGTCCGTTGAACGGGGACGGCCAACTTGCCAGAAGCGGACTTCTGAACATGGGAAGCAACCTTGGTGATTTTGCCAAGAACGGGAGCTGGGATAGCTATCCGCTTCGGGATAACGCCTTCTGGTATGGCAGGCTTCTTCATGGGCCCGATGGAGCTCTGGCCTAATCCATTAAAACCTGAAGCAGTGGAGTTGGGCGACCTATTGAGAGGGGTCGCGGCAGTGGCAAGTCGATCGAAGACCGACTTCTTTGGAGCTTCTTGCAATGTCATTGGGGCGTTGAAGCTCATTGGTGGGAGCATGGTCCCAAAAAATAGTCCAGTGGTGGCTTGAGCCATCTGCTCCACCGGCATTTTGAAAAGGGAGGCCGCTTGGGGCCCATAAGTCACTCCTCCAGCAATGACGGAGCGAGAGTTATCGCTGCGGGCGGTGCAGTTCGAAGCCATCGATTTTCTGTTTTCTGCATAAAGCAAGACACCAAATCTTAGTACCTTGAATCCACAGGCAATCACAGCAAACCGCGATTTGTTCGCGAACACGACACACGAAGTGTGGAGTGGAAAGAGGAAGAGGTCCCACCGGGCGTGCCAGAATCTGTTCCCCTCCGAACGGCGGCCTGGACTTAGCGTCCAATGCCTGGTGTTCGGGGCAGATGCTATTTGGTTTTATCCGTTTATCTCTCCGAAGATGCCAAGTTGATTTATGGCACCGTGTATCGGAGGTTTAGACGGATGCGGCCGATGTAGCAGACTTCGTCAGATTCCCCCTCAAGATGAGGGGTTTTTGATTGTGGGGACGCTCTTCCCTGCAGGCGCAAGCCCCTGCAGTTAATTACGCTACCGCATCGCGGTAACAACTTTCTCCTTCTCCAGAATTTCACTTCGTGTCGTGGGTGTTTGTTTTGTTTGTGGTTGCCCGTGGATTGTATACGGAGACTGAGTAATGCCGTCGCCCGTAGGACATGGATTAGTCCAAATCCGTATTTACTAAGATTTGGGTTTGGTGTTTTTAGTTTAAGGATACATTAGTCGCGTTGCGACTAAGATCAACTTAAACATTCGTCAAGGATACGTTAGTCCTGTTTTGGACTAAGATCAACCTGACGTGGTGATTCATTTAATTTATGGCCATCGGGACTCATCACCTCTCTAACATCGTTGAAGGATTACAACGATAGGTGTCAGAGGAGCTCAGAGATGTACCATTGAACCAAAGCTGATTGAGGGTTTTATAGTCCATTTAAGTGTTTAAGGATACGTTAGCCGTGTTTGGGGCTAAGATCAACTTAAACGGGATCGTTTAGATCCGGCAAAAGAGCAATTGGCTCTATTGTTCCAGTTTAGGGACGTAGTGGTCCATTATTAGTTTAGGGACGTCTCGGTCCGATACCAGTTTAAGGACGTAGTGGTCCATTATTAGTTTAGGGACGTTTCGGTCCGATGCCAGTTTAGGGACGTAGTGGTCCATTATTAGTTTAAGGACATTTCGGTCCATCGCCAGTTTAGGGACGTGGTGGTCCATCATTAGTTTAGGGACATTTCGGTCCGATGCCAGCTTAGGGACGTAGTGGTCCATCATTAGTTTAAGGACGTCTCGGTCCAATATTAGTTTAAGGACGTCTTGGTCCGATATTAGTTTAAGGACGTCTCGGTCCACGAGTTTAAGGACCCCGCAGTCCATAGCGATGTGTGGTCGTTGGGACCCGTCACCTCTTTGACGTCGTTGAGGAATTACAACGATGGATGTCAAAGGAGTTCGGAGATGTACCCTCGAACCGGATGTAGATTGATTTAGGAGAGCCATTTTGCTCAGTCAATTTAATTTAAGGACTTATGGCCACGATTGGGCTAAGTCTAGTTGAAAATGTCCAACATTTTATTTGCTTTTGCATTGCATTTATTTTTATTTTTATTTGGGCTTTGCCCAGAAAGGAGGCAAAGCATCAATTTGTTTTGGGCTCTGCCCCTTTTTATTGTATTGCAATTTAATTTGGCCTACTAGGCCCCTCTGATTTGGGCCTGGCCCTTCAGTAAAATGCATTGCATTTGCCAGGCGCTTTGCGCCAATCACTGAGCGCAAGCGCTTGTGGTGAGGACACGTGTCATGCTCTGGTGAGCGCAAGCGCAACAGCGCAGTGCGCTGCGCTAGTGTGCTGTGCTGTTGCGCTGCTGACACGTGGCGCGCTCTGGTGAGTTGCGCCCGTTCCAGAGAGCAAAACTCTATTTCAAGGCGCGTACCGCAAGTTGTTCTGCAGCTGACACGTGGCGCGCTCTGGTGAGTTGCGCCAGTTCCAGATAGCAAAGCTCTATTTCAAGGCGCGTAGCGCAAGTTGTTCTGCAGCTGACACGTGGCGCGCTCTGGTGAGTTGCGTCAGTTCCAGAGAGCAAAGCTCTATTTCAAGGCGCGTAGCGCAAGTTGTTCTGCAGCTGACACGTGGCGCGCTCTGGTGAGTTGCGCCAGTTCCAGAGAGCAAAGCTCTATTTCAAGGCGCGTAGCGCAAGTTGTTCTGCAGCTGACACGTGGCGCGCTCTGGTGAGTTGCGCCAGTTCCAGAGAGCAAAGCTCTATTTCAAAGCGCGTAGCGCAAGTTGTTCTGCAGCTAACACGTGGCGTTCTCTCAGGAGCGCAACAGCGCAGTTTGGAAGTGCAAAGCACTAAGAATCTTTTTAGATTCCAGAACAGAAGTGCAAAGCACTATTTGTTTTCTTTGATCTAATTAGGATCAAAGAAAAATGAGTTTTTTTCTTTATTTCAAGAACCAGAGGTTCATAAAAGTGCAAAGCACTATTTTTTTATTTTATTTTTTTTTGTTTTAAAGAACCAGTGGTTCATACGAGTGCAAAGCACTATTTATTATGTGAAGATCATTGATCAATGATTTATCAAAAGAGATTTCTTTTCTCTCGTGAAGGTTTTTACCTTCTTCTTGAAATTTTTCTCAGAGTTCTCTCTGTTTGAAGCTCTTGATTTATTTTTTTTCAAGAAATGTTGATGCCTTCTCTTCTCTTCTTGGCTCCTATTTATAGGAGAAGAAAAAGAATCAATTTGTTTAGCAAATCTCTCATTGAAAGATTTGATTTGATCGTTGAGAGATTTGATTTATATTTATCATTAATCTGGGCCTTTAGATCATTCAGTGAATTTTATTCACCGTGGATTTTAAATCCAAAAGATATTCTATTTGTTATTCTGGTGAGATTTTCAGGGAAATCTTTCCTTGTCCAAGATTTTTCCATAAATTGATGATTTTTAATCATCTTTGGATCTTTAATCCAACGGTTCCCATAATCCTTTTCCATTTGGAAAGATTTAGAAGCTTTTAGAATTTTAATTCTATTTCGAAAGATTTTTAGAATTTTAATTCTACTAATCTGTAAGGCTTTCAAAGCCTGTCACGTGCTGGCACGTGACCCTTGGTCACGTGTGAGCACGTAACCCCGAAATTGGTTCCTTTAACAGTCGCTTTTTCATATTGTTGTTTTAACCATCACGTGTCAACACGTGACCATTGGTCACGTGTGAGCACGTGATATTTCATTGAGATAACTTCTGATTTTTAATCAGGGAACAGATTTTAGAATTTAATTCTATTCATTATTTTAGAGGCCTTAAGAGCCCATCACGTGTCTGCACGTGGCCCATGGTCACGTGTGAGCACGTGATGCCCCATTGGGGTCTTTTCTAAGTTTTTATTATATCTTCTAACTCCTCCAGCGGATTCTTAAAAGCCCATAACGTGTGAACACATAATGCCTCATAACTTTTGATCCCGGATGAATTATGAAGCCCATAATATATCAAATCGAAGGGTTTTTCGAGACGCTTTCAATATAATCAGAACTTATCCATTTCTACTTCGGGAGTTTGTCAAAAAATAGCCCGGAAGATACTGGTTCGTATTTCCTTAAGCGTATCGCTGCCATTTGATACCTTGGACTCTTTTGCGCAGAAATTTTTGGCGGGAACAACACGTATGCGTCTGAACCCTTGTCGTAAAACCATACGACCTCTATATCGTTTCGCCTGGAGCAGGGAAACTCTCTGTGTGGGACTCTAAAGACTCGACTACTACGATGGCAGTGGGTTTAACCACAGACCGCAAGCGGCACTAGCTGTACGTAACGGTCCCTAGGTAGATGTCGATAAGAAGGCCGATGAGGAAACCCATCCGAACTCCTACTGAGCCTGATGTGACAATCTCCGTACAGTCCGGTCTGTTCATCTAAGACTATCGCATATCGGGCCTAGGGGGCGGCAAGCATCAGTCCCCTAATAGCGGTATAAGTCGTGTCGGAGCGTAGCCCATTACACCCTGAGAAACAACTGGAACCTACCAGTAAATCTCGCTTGCCCTGGCCAGGGACTTTGCGTAATGGCTCTCTGACATAGCGCGATATCAACTCCCAATACCGGGAGAGACGAATCCTGTTTAACCGCCACTACCTCCAAGTGCTCGGGACTGCACCCAACTGCTACCTGTTTGCACGACTCCTTTGAGCCGTGGTAGGGTAGAAATCTAAGAACAGTGGGACACACTCGAGGCGAAGTAGCAGTGTCAAGTCTGCGGACTATGCTGTACTCATGTCACCTGGGAACTGTTAACTGACGATGGGTATAATACCAACCAACAGTTCCCCGTGAGTCCTGTCCGGTGTACCCGTAACCCAACGAGCACCTGTATACTATCTCCAGTACGACGTACTGATGGCTGTGGAACAGACCATCTCCCCAACTGGGATGAGAAGCGTACACACTAGTCTACTCCGGAGTATTGATGCCCTGTCTCGATAATCCTACGACTAGGGACCTGAAAAAGGATGTGCTTGTAGACTACCCAGCCCCTACTAGTGTGACTGCCATCACAACGCTGATAGTCAAGCAAGATCCTAAGAGCTCTATCAATACGTATACTCACATATTAAGATAGATAAAACCAAGTAGCATACTACCATGTTTAGCAAGACTGTTATATAACTGTGAATATCCCAAGCTTCCATTAAGTAATATACAAGCTAGTATGATACAATAATGGCCCCTAGGGCATATACACTAACAATCTCCCACTTGCACTAGGGCCATGTACTGGCATATCGAAGACCGATGATCTCGAGTAGCCTCTCGAACTGAATCTGAGGTAGGGCCTTTGTGAATGGATCAGCAATGTTTTCTTCAGTAGTAACTCTCCGGACCTCGATCTCCCGGCGATCTATGATCTCCCTGATCAGGTGATACCGCCTTAAGATGTGTCTGGACTTCTGATGGGACCTTGGTTCCTTCGCTAAAGCTATAGCTCCGTTGTTGTTGCAATACAGAGGTATTGGATCAACAATGGTAGGAACCACCTGAAGTTCTGTTAGGAACTTCTTCATCCAGACCGTTTCTTTTGCGGCATCGCAAGCAGCAATATACTCCACTTCCATCGTCGAGTCAGCAACGGTGTCCTGCTTAGAACTCTTCCAGCACACCGCCCCTCCATTGAGGGTAAGACATAACCTGACATGGACTTCGAATCGTCCTTATCACTCTGGAAGCCGGAATCAGCAAAGGCCTCCATCTTGAGGTCTTTTCCGCCGTAAACTAAGAACATCTCCTTAGTCCTTCTCAGGTACTTGAGAATGTTCTTTACTGCTATCCAGTGCTTCTCCCCTGGGTCTGACTGATACCGGCTTACCGCACTCAGTGTGTAAACTATATCTGGTCTGGTGCACAACATCGCATATATTATAGAGCCTAGCGCAGAAGCGTAGGGTATAATCGACATGCGATCCCTTTCCAAATCAGTCTTGGGAGACATCTCTTTGGATAGGGTGATTCCGTGACAAGCCGGTAGATTACCGCGCTTAGAATCCTCCATACTGAATCTTTTCAGTATAGTGTTGATATACCTGGACTGCAAAAGTTTTAACATCCTCTTGGATCTATCACGATAGATCCGGATCCCTAGACTGTAAGAGGCATCACCCAGGTCTTTCATGGAGAACCTGTGTGATAAGAATCCTTTGACAGATTGTAACATAGGAATGACATTTCCTATTAATAGAATGTCATCCACGTACAAGACGAGGAATACGACAGTTCGTGCTACAATTTTACTATATATACATGGTTCATCTGGATTTTTGATAAAGTCATATTCTTTGACCGTTTCATCAAAACAGATGTTCCAACTCCGCGATACCTGCTTTAGTCCATAAATAGACTTAAGCAACTTGCATACTTTCCCACTGCCCCCACTCTGATTGAAACCTTCTGGCTGATCCATATAGACGCACTCTTCTAAATTACCATTCAGAAAAGCCGTTTTTACGTCCATCTGCCAGATTTCATAATCATGGAAGGAAGCAATAGCAAGAAGGACCCGAATGGATTTGAGCATAGCCACTGGAGAAAAGTTTCGTCATAGTCCAAACTAGGTCTTTGACGAAAACCCTTTGCAACAAGTCTAGCCTTATAGGTTTTCACCTGTCCATCTACACCAATCTTTTTTTTGAAGATCCATTTGCATCCTATGGGTTTTACCCCATCTGGAGCAAAGTCCAAAGTCCATACTTTGTTGGTGTACATGGACTCCATCTCGGTCCGCATTGCATCTAGCTATCGTACCGAGTCGCCGCTCTGGATGGCCTGCTGGAAGCTAGTAGGTTCATCATCATCAATGATGCAATTCTCTCTATCCCCATCTATGAGAAAACCGTAGTATCTCTCAGGCGGATGAGACGGCCTACTACTTCTGTGGAGGGGTGCGGGAATGTCCTGTTCTTCTTGAACTACTGGTTCTGCAAAACTTTCAGTAGTAGTTTGTGGTTCTGGAATTTCTTCCAGTTCTATTTCGCTCCCACTTGTTTCCTATTCTAAAAACTGATGTTCTAGAAAATGGGCATTACGAGAAACAAAAACCTTTTGTTCCTCTGCGTAATAGAATAGATACCCCTTGGAGTTCTTTGGATATCCCACAAACTTACACTTTACTGATCGTGCCTCGAGCTTGTCCACATGCTGCTTTTTGACAAAAGCTGGACATCCCCATATCTTCAGATACTGAAGATAGGGTTTCTTCCCACTCCACATCTGATATGGGGTTGTAGGCACAGTCTTGGTAGGAACTATGTTCAAAAGATATGCCGCTGACTTGTAGGGTTTACCTAGCACCTCATGAAGGGTTTGGAAGCATCACATGTACCAAAGATTAAAATTTTAGGGTGCTAAGTAAGCATATAAAGAATCATTCCTAGAAAAATTAGGGTTTCTAAAACAACACTTCATCACAAGTAGATTAAGCTAGGGTTTTGAGAGTACAACCTTTGTAGCTCCCTACGCTAGACTCCTCGGCTACTTGGGGTTTGGAAAAAGTCCGCTTGAACTCCTTTAGGTCCACGATGATCCACCCGGAGTCCGCTTTGTCCAAGCTAGCAACTTCACTTTATCAAGAGAATGAAATGAAGCTAACACTCTAAACAAGTGGGCAAGACTTGTGTAGAATGGTGTTGTGGTGGCTTTTCTCACATCAAAATCCTAACTTGATGAGTAATTTGCTCACTAGATAAATCTAGAGAGCAAAAGATGAAGGAGGAAGAGATGGTGGCCTTTTAGAATAAGAGAAAAGAAAAACTCCCTTAAGAAAATAGAAAATATATCTATATATATTTTTCTTCTCTCATCTCAAACCATGGTTAAACAATAAATATATTATTGAACTTGAGTTAAAACCCAAAAGGAAAGTTAATCCATGGTTAAATGGTGGGTGAGCATGCTTAGGTCAAAGAAGAGTGTAGAAAGAAACCATGAATTATCCTTTCCTTTTTCTTTTTGTTTTAAATCAAATGCAATAATAATTCATATATATAAAACCATGGTGTGAGTCTTATATTGCCACCATTTTCTTTGTATATACAACCATGAAGGATGATGTATGTATGTATGTGTGCATGCACATCCATATGTGCATGAATCAATAAAGAAAGCATACATGCATGCATACATCCATCAAATACAAGAAAGGATTTCTAGTGAGAAAATAATGGTTAAATGATAAATCAACACTTGATTTATCAATCTGGCCATATCACATACGACCTAACCAAAAGCAAGCCGCCCGATTAACATACGGTATCTCATACGCGCATTTTAACCGGGTCTATGCGTATATCGCATGCGCGCACCACAACATTTCGCCTGGACTAGGTAACTCCTTTGTGGGACTCTAAGACTCGTCAATACGCCGGCAGTGGGTGATGATCATATCAAGCACCCCCAAGCCGCAAGCGGTCAGCTAAACGTAATGGCCACCCGGGTATTGAGCGATCGGAAGAAAACAAGCGAACCTGCTACAACTCCCATCGAGCCAACCGGCAACACTACCCGTGCAGTCCGGTCTCCTCGTCTGATATGTCGCATATCAAGTCTAGGGGTGGTAAACGTCAGACCCCAATAACCGATAAGTCGTGCCGATGTGAGGCCCATAACGGGTCGAGAAACTACTGGTAACACTTACCAGTAAATCTCTAAAACAGCCCTGGCCAGGGACTTCCCTGTTACGGCCAATCGAGCACAGCGCAACATCAACCCCCAATACCGGGAGAGACGAAACCCCTCCTATCGCTCATTGCCTCCATGTGACTCGGGACTGTACCCAAAAACCACCGTTTTGCACGCCCTCATGGACGTGGTAAGGTGGAAATCAAAGCACAGTGGTAATCACACAAGACTCTATGACGATCTCGGGTCTACAGACTAACCTGCACAAGTGTCACCTGAGAACTGCCATCTGACGTGAGGTATAATACCATCTGGGAGTTCTCGGCGAGTCCGTCTAGTGTACCCAGTCTCCACTGAGCACCCGTATACCATCTCTGATGTCAAACACCAATGGATATGGGATCATCCATCGCCCATCTCATGGGTCGAGAAGCATATACGCTAGTCTACTCTGGTATATCGATGCCCCGTCTCGATACACCAACGACTAGGGACCTTGAAGGATGTACTTATGGACTACCATGTCCCCACTAGTATGATCCGCATCATAGTCCAGGTAGTCAAGTACACATCCTAAGGGCTTTACCAGCATGTAACTTTAAGACAGTATAAAGAGACAAGTCTACATGTTAAGATAAAGAGCAACCAGATAGCATACTATCATATCGAGCAAGAAAGTCGTCTCTATATATGTCCAAGCATCCAATATAATATACATCATCTGTACAATACTGGCCTCTAGGGCATACAAACAACTAACAATCTCCCACTTGCACTAGGGCCAGCTGCTGTAGTATCGCATACCGAGCATCCCGAACAGTCTCTCAAACTGTATCTGGGGAATAGCCTTCGTGAGTGGACCCGCTGTGTTATTCTTCGTGTCAACCCTCCTGACCTCGATCTCCCGGCGATCAACTATCTCCCGGATCAGGTGATACCGCCTCAGAATATGCCTGGATCGCTGATGGGACCTGGGTTCCTTGGCTAAAGCCACCACTCCATTGTTATCACAATATAAAGGTATTGGATGCTCAATGGATGGAACCACACCAAGTTCAGTAATGAACTTCTTGAT
This sequence comes from Agapanthus africanus, assembly GCA_030015575.1. Taxonomy (NCBI): domain Eukaryota; kingdom Viridiplantae; phylum Streptophyta; class Magnoliopsida; order Asparagales; family Amaryllidaceae; genus Agapanthus; species Agapanthus africanus. Next base: position 366,411,904 of record JASDDO010000029.1, read on the forward strand.
CCAGACAGCCTCTTTGGCAGCATCGTTGGCAGCGATGTATTCAGCCTCCATCGTCGAGTCTGCCACGGTTTCCTGCTTGGAACTCTTCCAGCTAACCGCCCCTCCGTAAAGGGTAAAGACAAATCCCGACTGCGACTTAGAGTCGTCCTTATCACTCTGGAAGCTCGAATCGGAAAAGGACACCACTTGGAGTTCTCCGTTACCATACACCAAGAGCATCTCCTTAGTCCTTCGTAAGTACTTGAGAATGCTCTTCACAGCTATCCAGTGATTCTCTTCAGGATCAGCTTGATACCTACTCACTACACTTAGTGAGTATGCTACATCGGGTCTGGTACATAGCATCGCGTACATGATAGAGCCTACTGCCGAAGCATAGGGTATCCCTTGCATGCGAGCTCTCTCCAAATCAGTCTTGGGAGACATCTCTTTGGAAAGAGTGACTCCAGAGATCGTGGGTAAGTTCCCACGCTTGGATTCTTCCATACTAAACCTCTTTAGTATGGTGTCAATGTACCTGGATTGGTACAATCCCAATATCCGTTTGGATCTATCTCTATAGATCCTAATTCCCAATATGTAGGAGGCATCACCAAGATCTTTCATTGAGAATCTTTGTGATAAGAAGAGCTTGACCGATTGCGGCATAGGAATGTCATTTCCTATCAAGAGTATGTCATCCACGTACAATACGAGGAAGACAACCTTACTCTCTGCCACCTTCTTGTAGATACAAGGTTCATCTACGTTTTTGACGAAATCAAACTCTTTGATAACGACGTCAAAGCAGATGTTCCAACTCCGTGATGCTTGCTTTAATCCATAAATGGATTTAAGCAGCTTGCACACCTTCCCGCTGCTCCCACTATCTACGAAGCCCTCTGGCTGAGTCATGTACAGGCACTCTTCTAAATCACCGTTTAGAAAGGCGGTCTTAACATCCATTTGCCAGATTTCGTAATCATGATATGCAGCGATGGCAAGCATGATCCGGATGGATTTAAGCATAGCCACTGGAGAAAAGGTTTCGTCATAGTCCACACCTGATCTTTGACGAAAACCCTTTGCAACAAGTCTAGCTTTGAAAGTCTCCACTTTCCTATCTACACCAAGTTTTTTCTTGAAGATCCACTTGCTCCCAATGGGTTTTACCCCTTCAGGAGCAACTTCCAAAGTCCATACTTTGTTGGTGTACATGGATTCCATCTCGGACCGCATTGCATCCAGCCATTTCACTGAGTCCCCACTCGTGATGGCCTGCTCGAAGCTAGTTGGGTCATCATCAACCATGATGCAATTCTCGCTTCCACCATCAATGAGAAAACCGTAGTATCTCTCAGGTGGATGAGAAACCCTACTAGATCGGCGGAGAGGCTGGGGTTCGTCGGGTACTACTGAATCCGCTGGTTCTACCAAGTCTTCTGTTATAGTTTGTGTCGCTGGAATCTCTTCCAGTTCTACCTCAATGCCACTAATCTGCTTCATAAGAAAACTTTTTTCTAAGAAAGTGGCATGTCGAGAAACAAACACCTTTTGTTCCTCGGGCTGGTAGAAGATATACCCTTGTGAATTTTTGGGATATCCTATAAACTTACATAAGACAGATCTTGCCTCGAGTTTGTCTGGATTTTGTCTTTTGACATAGGCCGGACAACCCTATATCTTAATGTAATTAAGATGTGGTCTCTTCCCTTTCCATATCTCATATGGAGTGGTAGACACAGATTTAGTAGGAACTCTATTCAATAGGTCTATGGCTGTCTCAAGCGCATACCCCCAGAAGGAAATAGGTAACTCAGCTGTACTCATCATTGAGCGTACCATATCTAATAGGGTACGATTCCTCCGTTCTGACACACCGTTGTGCTGTGGTGTATAAGGAAGAGTAAGCTGAGAGAGAATCCCATTCTCTTTTAGATAATCCAGAAAATCATTGCTCAAGTATTCTCCTCCTCGATCAGATCGAAGGATCTTAATACTTTTGCCCGTTTGGTTCTCCACTTCGTGCTTATATTCTCTGAATTTCTCAAAAGCTTCAGACTTGTGTTTCATCAGGAACACATGTCCGAATCTTGAGAGAACGTCAGTGAATGTAATGGAGTAGAAAGAACCGTTTCTGGTATGTGTAGACATGGGACCGCATACATCACTATCTATCCCCCCTAAGAGTTCGGTAACTCTTTCTCCGTGTCCCGTAAACGGAGTTTTGGTCATCTTGCCTTTGAGACATGACTGGCGAGTGTCATAAGATGAAAATTCAAACGGATTCAAATATCCATCATTATGCAACTTAGCTAGTCGTGTCGCATTGATGTGACCCAGTCTACAATACCACAAGAAGGATTCGTTCAGGTCTGAACTCTTCCTCTTGTGTGTGTTTTGTAAATTGAGGACTGTATTTTGATTGAGAATGAATATGCCATTATGTAACGAGCCTGATGCAATCAACTTTTGATCTAGGAAGATGTTCATAACATTATCCTGTGCTACAAAATTATATCCTTCTTTGCTCAGTAAAGAAACTGATATAATATTGCACATCATGTTCGGTATATAATAGCACTCATTCAGAATCAGTGTATTATGACTTGGTAATACAAGGTGATATTCGCTAACTGCTTTGGCTGCAATACTTGCACCATTCCCTACTTGAACGGAATGATCACTTTTTCCCAGTTCTCTACCTTTCCGTAGCCCATGTAACTGTTTATATATGTGGGATCCTGATCCGGTATCTAATACCCAGGACGTAGGGTGAACTGAAAAACAGTTCTCAATGACTAACACACCCGAAGAAGGTGCATCAACTTGCATGTTCTCCGTTTGGGCGGCGTGAGAATCCAGATATTCTCCTGATTCCTGTTCAGTCTTATAACACTTATAAGATAGAACGGGTCCAACGTTCCCCTGCACAGTATAACATGCGGGTTCGGTCAATACATCCATATTATTATCTTCATTAAGGCATGACATGGTCGCTACCTGGAGAGAGAGAGAAGAAAACACTTTAGCGTATGCTCTTGAAAGATCAGATTGGTTATTATCTTATCTAATCAGGATGGCTCCCACTGTTTTTATCAAATCTTCCTTCAAACCCTAAAAGGAAAGACTAGCCGGGATTAATTACACCCTACGACTTCGCCAATCTTTCAGCCAGGCCAGTGTCGGTACTTTGAGGGAACTTCCCCGTGCTTTCGCACGGACCTAATTAAAGTAAACCTCGTTTTCCCAGAGGCGTAACCCCGTTGACACCTTTCTAGACACCTACTTGATCGGCTAATTGTCCTGTGTAAAACTCTCCCAGGAGTAACAATTACTCGCAGTGGGTATCGGGATCCAACTATCTCATAGAAGGTATGCAATCTCATTGCAAATTTCAACACTTGAAATTCCCGATAATGCTTTTGCCCCTAGCGTGCTATGACCTTGACGCATGCCAAACAACCCATAGTCCGCTAGTCAAGTTCAACCCGTACAATTCGTGATTGAATTAAACTCACCCGTACGACCCTTGACGCATGCCAAACAACGCCGTATGAATACCCTAATCCAATCGCATCTCATGCTACAGATAAGTAATAATCAGCTACCGTACACTACGCCTTGACGCATGCCAAACAACCGCAGCACGAATACTAAATATTACTTATCTGAATTGACGGAGGGCTACGCAGGTTTTTCAGAAAACCATGAGCGTAATGAACTTGATATCGTCGTAGAATCATGTGAAATTTTGAAATGGAGTGTTTTTTAGGCTTTCATTAGTTTTGCTAAAGAGGTCACTTCCGGTGAAGGGATCTCGGCTCTTTCCTCATCGAATAAGGTGCAGGACATATCATATATATCACTGTGCAAAGCAAAACTCTAAAAGCAATCAAAAGACAAACCGAGTTTTGTAGCATCTGCCAGTTTCGCTAAAGAGGTCACTCCCGGTGAAGGGATCTCGGCTCTTTCCCCATCGAATAAGGTGCAGGGTATATCATATATACCGCTATGCAAAGCAAGACTGTAGCTACCCTTTTTGAAAAATTTGATTCTACAACATCTTTTAGGTTTCTTTTCATTCATTAATCACATTAATGAAGTCCCATCATTTAAGTCACCTAAATATCACAGATAAATACGACGTACACTTATGCCATCCGCATTCGCCTCGATGTCCCCTCATGCACCGTTAGGTTAGGTAACTAACGACAGAGCAGGGCAGGGCTAGTGCGGGTGTAAAACATAAGTAACGTCTATATAATATATCATATATACTATATACAGTACTTATCACAGAATATATCTAATGATCACATCACAGATATCGCAGCAGAAACATAGATATAATGTGGGATATACTAGGACGTCCGTATTTAGTATTTAGCCAACAATAGAAAATACGGATTCTACAGTCGTGATGAATAGCCAAGCCCACACCCTGGACCCCTACGAGAGCGGCAAGCGACCCTACCAATTTTGGAGTTTAGGAGACCCGGTCTCGACCCCTCAAGATGGCCTCCCACTGAACCCCAGAACCCGGTCATCTGTGCTCCCCTCCTTGGGTCCATCCTAATGCGGAAAAGTAAATAATATACAACACTGGTGGCATCGACCTCAACCCGGAAGTGCCCCAAATAAAAGAATATTACAATACATTTGAATTTACATGAATGAAAAATAAAACTCTCATCTCACATAAAAACCCCCGGCTATTCAATCGCGACAATCCTGCACACCATATCTCAGCAACACATAATATCTCATATCATCAACGTAAGTAAGTATGCATACAATGATCGTCGTCGATGTATAGCAACGACAATCGGTAAATACATACTACACTTACGGTCACAGAAAAGAAAGTGTAAAACTGCAATATCTGAAATCCACATTCTCTTTAGACATCGTAAATGTGAAATATCACATATTTCGTATTTCATATCTAGCTATATGAATTCCACACATTGCATCACATTTCAGATAAATAGACGGTATTAAAGTTTTCGAACGAATGATCAAATACCCAAAATTCCCTAAAGCTCAACACTTGAGCGGAGTTCAAAAACCCGGAGTGTAACACAGTAGTAGCGGTCCAGCCGTAGAAGGGTCAAGCCAACGCCTCACATGTGGCACGCCGTACTGCCCCAAACCCTAAGGTTCAAAAGGCAGTTCAAGACGGTCACATAATCGAGTTAAGGTTTGTTGTCTTCTAGAGGGTCCACCACAAAACTTGCACGTAATTCCGAAAGATTTAAACCTCGTGAAAAGTGAGCAAATGACACTCGTTCGAACAATTCAATACTTTCTAATTATCCGGAAAAACATGAAGTTAAAATTCCGATCGAATCATTGAACTCAAAACAATCTCCAGAACAAATAATACTAAGACCAGATTAAAAATACCCAAAAATATCAACATGCAGTTATAAGTATTACTGTGCAAAAATTATGCGCTGACCCATCTGTACGGCCGCGGAACCGCGGCCCAAGCAAGCTTTGGCCGCGTTTCCGCGGCGATAATAACTGTTCACTGCATCGTTTTTTGCAGTTTGTCTTAGATTTCCCTGCTGATATTTTTACATATTTTTAATACTGAAAAATCACTGTTTTGAAAAAATGTCCAGAAAGTGTCCCAAAAAGCCGTATTTTGTTTCGATCGGGGTTTTAACTTCGCTAAAGTGTCGCCTAAGGTTCTAGGTCGGTTCCGATACCAATGTAGGGTTTACCTAGCACCTCATGAAGGGTTTGGAAGCATCACATGTACGAAAGATTAAAATTTTAGGGTGCTAAGTAAACATACAAAAAATCATTCCTAGAAAAATTAGGGTTTCTAAAACAACACTTCATCACAAGTAGATTAAGCTAGGGTTTTGAGAGTACAACCTTTGTAGCTCCCTACACTAGACTCCTCGGCTACTTGGGGTTCGGAAAAAGTCCGCTTGAACTCCTCTAGGTCCACGATGATCCATCCGGAGTCCGCTTTGTCCAAGCTAGCAACTTCACTTTATCATGAGAATGAAATGAAGCTAACACTCTAAACAAGTGGGCAAGACTTGTGTATAATGGTGTTGTGGTGGCTTTTCTCACTTCAAAATCCTAACTTGATGAGTAATTTGCTCACTAGATAAATCTAGAGAGCAAAAGATGAAGGAGGAAGAAGATGGTGGCCTTTTAGAATAAGAGAAAAGAAAAACTCCCTTAAGAAAATAGAAAATATATCTATATATATTTCTCTTCTCTCATCTCAAACCATGGTTAAACAATAAATATATTATTGAACTTGAGTTAAAACCCAAAAGGAAAGTTAATCCATGGTTAAATGGTGGGTGAGCATGGTTAGGTCAAAGAAGAGTGTAGAAAGAAACCATGAATTATCCTTTCCTTTTTCTTTTTGTTTTAAATCAAATGCAATAATAATTCATATATATAAAACCATGGTGTGAGTCTTATATTGCCACCATTTTCTTTGTATATACAACCATGAAGGATGATGTATGTATGTATGTGTGCATGCACATCCATATGTGCATGAATCAATAAAGAAAGCATACATCCATCAAATACAAGAAAGGATTTCTAGTGAGAAAATAATGGTTAAATGATAAATCAACACTTGATTTTTCAATCCGGCCATATCACATACGACCTAACCAAAAGCAAGCCGCCCGATTAACATACGGTATCTCATACGCGCATTTTAACTGGGTCTATGCGCATATCGCATACGCGCACCACAACATTTCGCCTGGACTAGGTAACTCCTTTGTGGGACTCTAAGACTCGTCGATACGCCGGTAGTGGGTGATGATCATATCAAGCACCCCCAAGCCGCAAGCGGTCAGCTAAACGTAACGGCCACCTGAGTATTGAGCGATCAGAAGAAAACAAGCGAACCTGCTACAACTCCCGTCGAGCCAACCAGCAACACTACCCGTGCAGTCCGGTCTCCTCGTCTGATATGTCGCATATCAAGTCTAGGGGTAGTAAACGTCAGACCCTAATAACGATAAGTCGTGCCGATGTGAGGCCCATAACGGGTCGAGAAACTACTGGTAACACTTACCAGTAAATCTCTAAAACAGCCCTGGCCAGGGACTTCCCTGTTACGGCCAATCGAGCACAGCGCAACATCAACCCCCAATACCGGGAGAGACGAAACCCCTCCTATCGCTCATTGCCTCCATGTGACTCGGGACTGTACCCAAAAACCACCGTTTTGCATGCCCTCATGGACGTGGTAACGTGGAAATCAAAGCACAGTGGGAATCACACAAGACTCTATGACGATCTCGGGTCTACAGACTAACCTGCACAAGTGTCGCCTGAGAACTGCCATCTGACGTGTGAGGTATAATACCATCTGGGAGTTCTCGGCGAGTCCGTCCAGTGTACCCAGTCTCCACTGAGCACCCGTATACCATCTCTGATGTCAAACACCAATGGATATGGGATCATCCATCGCCCATCTCATGGGTCGAGAAGCGTATACGCTAGTCTACTATGGTATATCGATGCCCCGTCTCGATACACCCACGACTAGGGACCTTGAAGGATGTACTTATGGACTACCATGTCCCCACTAGTATGACCCACATCACAGTCCACGTAGTCAAGTACACATCCTAAGGGCTTTACCAACATGTAACTTTAAGACAGTATAAAGAGACAAGTCTACATGTTAAGATAAAGAGCAACCAGATAGCATACTATCATATCGAGCAAGAAAGTCATCTCTATATATGTCCAAGCATCCAATATAATATACATCATCTGTACAATACTGGCCTCTAGGGCATACATACAACTAACATGATTCTAGCGCATAACCCCAGAAAGATCGCGGTAACTCAGCATTACTCATCATGGAACGTACCATATCCAATAGGGTTCGATTCCGTCTCTCCGATACACCGTTATGCTGTGGAGTGTATGGAGGAGTAAGCTGAGAGAGAATTCCTTTCTCTTTTAGGTAAGCTAGGAACTCGGTACTTAGGTATTCACCACCTCGATCAGATTTTAGTGTCTTGATACTTTTGCCGGTTTGGTTTTCTACTTCATTCTTATACTCCTGGAATTTCTCAAAATCCTCGGATTTATGTTTCATCAGATAATTGAATCCGTATCTTGAGTAATCATTCGTAAAAGTAATGAAATAGGAAAAACCACCTCTTGCATGTGTAGACATTGGACCACATACATCGCTGTGTATGAGTCCTAAGAGCTCGCTCGCTCTTACTCCTTGTCCAGTGAATGGAGTCTTTTTCATCTTTCCTTTGAGACATAATTGACAAGTGGCATAAGTTTGATATTCGAACAAGTCCAAATATTCTTCTCTGTGTAACTTAGTTAACCTTGTCTCATTGATGTGACCTAGTCTACAATGCCATAAGAAAGCCTTATTTAAATCTGGAGACTTTCTTTTTAGTGTGTTCTGGACATTGAAAATCTGGAGTTGGTTTAAGACATATATACCGTTATCCAGTGTACCGGACCCAATCAAACTATGATTAAGGTGGATATTAACAACATCGCTTACAAACGTGAAATCATAACCTTTATTTGATAACAAGGAAACTGATATGATATTACACGTTAAACTAGGTACACAAAAACAGTTATGTAAAACCAAATTATGTCCACTCGTCAATCCCAGGTGATAATCCCCTACGGACACAGCTCCCACGCTAGCTCCGTTAGCAACCATCAGGGTCATATCACCATCCTTCAGCAATCTACGGTTTCTCAGTGCCTGCAATGAATTGCATATATGAGATCCTGATCCGGTATCCAATACCCAGGAAATAGAGTTGATTGACAGACAATTCTCAATTATAAACACACCTGAAGTCGAAGCCACAGCTTGCTTTGGTTCCTGGTTCTTGGTGTTCCACGCCTTGCAATCTTTCTTCCAGTGCCATTTCCTATGACAATGGAAACACTCATCCTGGGCCACTACTAGCACCGCAATCTTTTTCTTTCCCTTCGCTCCCATCTTACTAACACCTCCTCTAGGTTTGGTGGCGGCCTTCTTCTTCTTTCCTTTGGCCCTGGCCTTGGACCTGGAAGAAGAAGCACCGCTAACAAACATAGCGGGTGTTTCCCTTACCTTCTGCAAGGTGCCCTCTGCACTCCTCAACATGTTAAGGAGTTTTGGAAGTTCAACTTCTTTTCTTTGAATGTTGAAATTCAGAATAAACTGGGCGTAGGTGGAAGGAAGGGACTGGAGAATCAGGTCTGTATAGAGCTCATTATCCAAAGTCGTCCCAAGGTCTGCGAGCTTTTCAATATAACCAATCATCTTAAGGACATGTTCTCCTACCGATGATCCGACGGCCAACCTCGCTCGAAACAAGTTCTTTGAGGTCTCGTATCTTACTATACGAGATTGCTCTCCATAAAGTTCCTTTGTATGGAGAAATATGGCATCTAGATCCATATCCTCGTGCCTCCTCTAATGTTCATTGTTCATTTGCACTTGGCCTTCGCGCAATCATACTCCCAGGTTTTGCGGATTTCCTTATCCGCATTACTGGATTTGGGACCTGGGATAGCAGGTGCCTTAGCGGTGAGGACATACCCCAATTTGTCATAGGTCAAAACCATTTTGACATTCCGCAACCAATCTTTATAGTTTGGCCCTGTCAGTATATTTTTTCTAAAAGTAACTTAAGTCCAGTCATTTTCAGGGTCGCTGCAAATAGGAGAGAGAGAGAGAGAACACTTTAGCATGATGCTCTTGCAAATTTAGAGTGGTTTTTAGTTTATCTAAACTGGATGGCTCCCACTATTTCTCGAATCCCTCCTCAAACCAAAAAGGAAGAACTAGCCAGGACTATTCTCACCGTACAATACTTGCTTAACCGTTCAGCCAGGCTGGTGTCGGTACTTCGAGGGAGGTTTTCCAATGCTTTCGCGAAGTTCCTTAATTAAATAACCTCTTTTCTCTGGGGGCGTAGCCCCGCTGACACCTTTCTCGGCACCTACTTAGTTTATAGCATTTATCGTTAAGTGACGAATCTCCTGATGAGTAGCATATAATCACAGTAGGATCGAGATCCAAATATCATCGTGTGATAATGCTGAAAGAATCCTACCAACATTCATCACACTCCAAATGGTATGCATCTCTTTGCAAATTTCAGTTTCTTTAGAAATTCCCGATATATATTTTTGCCCCATGCACTTATGACCTTGGCATTAGGTCAAAATGTCATAAGTCACATGTCAAGTTCTACCCATCATTATCTTGTTAATTTGAACCCATCCGTACATATCCTTGACGTTCGGCCAAAATGATAATACGACTGTCCCAAACTAACTCATCTATCTATGCAACAAATGAATACCCAGCAGCTAGCAAACACTATACCTTGGCGTTAGGTCAAAATACATAGCTTGAATACTACTGAATACCCAAATGAAATGACGGAGGGCTACGAATGGTTTTGGCGAAACCGTGAACGTAGTGAACTTGATATGACCAAAGGAACCTGTAGCTTTTAAAATGAGTGGTTAAAGCTCCGCAATTAAAAATATCTTCTGTTTTAAAAATAACCGAGTGGTTTCTTTTAAACTGTTCCAACGATTCAACTTTGGTTTATTTTCTTTGCATTAATAATAATGTGTCCCATCATTAACCTATCATCGCAGAAAACAACGTCCTCTTATATCATCCGCATTCGCCACTAGGTCCCGTCATTACCCGTTAGGTTACTTAACTAACGGCAGAGCGGGGGCTGGGCTAGCACGGGTGTAAAACATAAGTGACGTCTTAATAGCTATCATATATAGATATTGTACATTCGTCAGACGCAATAATAGGCATTCCAGATCACAGATGAACATTATTGGATATGCAAGCAATCCGCGTTTCTTTTGAGCCTGCAACGAAAGACGGATTACACAGTTGTGATGAATAGCCATTACCCCACCCTAGACCCCTACGGGTACGGCAAACTACCCGCCAAGTACCCAAAGTGAAGCGGTCTCCCTCAATAACGTGAGTAGGCCACTAAATACTTCAAAGTACCCAGTAGTTTGTGCACCCCACCTTAGGTCTATCCTAGGAGCAAAAACAATAAAATGAAATAATACAACGGTAGCTACAACCGCAACCTGGATGTGCCCCGCAAAATAATATTACAACATATTACAATTACATCAAATGAATGAATATAATAACCCATCTCAAACCCCGGCTAATTATCACAACAATCCAATCAAATTCACAATCACAAACAGTTAAATCATTACAGAAATGTGCAACCCCCTGCCAACCGGCATACTAGCAGTTAGGGGAGGTTTACGAACACATTATACAGTTCACAGATATAATCTAATTAGCAAACATCATATAATTTCGATCGAGCAAACACATCAGATTCTACTCCAAAACTTCTCTGTGCACCTGAGACTTGAGCAGAAAATAAACATTCCAGAAAAGACAAAAACATCACAGAAGAGTTACTGGCGAGAACTGAGCTGAATCGGCTTCAACTCGGCCGCGGATCCGCGGCCGATCGGTGGTATCAGCTGCGGTTCCGCGGCTGTTTGGCCGATTCATGAACCCATTTTTCTCCAGTAACCTTAGAATTCCCTGCTTGTATTTTTAGAGGTCCCTGAAAAATTTTTAGGGCCTGTTTTAAAATCGACAGAAACTTTGTGATTTTGATGTTTTTTCCGGTTCGTTTTGCGTTCGAAATTCTTACGACTTTGCTAATGAGTTAATTATTGTTTAGCGAGGCTCTGATACCACTGTAAGTCGATGTACAACACCCCACGAGTTGCGGGGAGGCAGAAATATGAAAAACGATCTTGTTCTTTGAGTTAACATCGACTAACCGAAGAATCTTTGCTAAACTATAACTAACACATGCATAGGAGTTCTTAACTACTATGAAAAGAGATTATACCTAGTGAACCTAGTCCTTCTTCTTTTCGTTATCCACCTCCTCTTCGGCCTCCTCTACGTAATAGACGATCCACCCGAGAGCTTCTATTCCAAGCTTCACCTCTAAACTTGAGGTAACTAGGTTTCTTTAGTTGCTAATCAAAGGTACCTAGGTGATATAGAGTGAGGTTATGGGTTAATTAGTCTATCTAATCCTTGATCTCAACACATGAGAGGGGAGGATTAGGGTTTGAAAAGAGAGAGCTTGAGGAGAGAGAAGGTGAGCAAGAGAATGAGAATGAGATAATGATCTCTCTTGAATATATGAAGCATAATGATTTATCAAAATAAATAAATCAAATAATTAATCATCATGCTTCATTTATTCATATGAGTGATTCATCTACAAAAGTCATTAACCATTTAATGATGCATTAATGACATGGATGAATCACACAAATGAGTCACTAAATCATTTAATGCTTATGCCACCTAAACCCCCAAGTCATCATCCTTCTAGAAGCTTCCCGCCAAATTACGAGAACGCCCCTCCTATCCGTGAAAACACGGAAAAACTTTAGACTGTATAAATCCAATAACCCGATACTAGAATCTGGCTTAAACCAAAGCCGGCTAGTAAAAACTGTCCGAATGTCGTACGCGCGTAAACACACGTATGCGTCCGAACCCTTGTCGTAAAACCATACGACCTCTATATCGTTTCGCCTGGAGCAGGGAAACTCTCTGTATGGGACTCTAAAGACTCGACTACTACGCTGGCAGTGGGTTTAACCACAGACCGCAAGCGGCACTAGCTGTACGTAACGGTCCCTAGGTAGATGTCGATAGGAAGGCCGATGAGGAAACCCATCCGAACTCCTACTGAGCCTGATGTGACAATCTACGTACAGTCCGGTCTGTTCGTCTAAGACTATCACATATCGGGCCTAGAGGGCGGCAAGCGTTAGTCCCCTAATAGCTGTATAAGTTGTGTCGGAGCGTAGCCCATTACACCCTGAGAAACAACTGGAACCTACCAGTAAATCTCGCTTGCCCTGGCCAGGGACTTTGCATAATGGCTCTCTGACACAGCGCGATATCAACTCCCAATACCGGTAGAGACGAATCATGTTTAACCGCCACTGCCTCCAAGTGCTCGGGACTGCACCCAACTGCTACCTGTTTGCACGACTCCTTTGAGCCGTGGTAGGGTAGCAATCTAAGAACAGTGGGACACACTCGAGGCGAAGTAGCAGTGTCAAGTCTGCGGACTATGCTGTACTCATATCACCTGGGAACTGTTAACTGACGACGGGTATAATACCAACCAACAGTTCCCCGCGAGTCCTGTCCGGTGTACCCGTAACCCAACGAGCACCTGTATACTATCTCCAGTACGATGTACTGATGACTGTGGGACAGACCATCTCCCTAACTGGGATGAGAAGCGTACACACTAGTCTACTCCAGAGTATCGATGCCCTGTCTCGATAATCTTACGACTAGGGACCTGAAAAAGGATATGCTTGTAGACTACCCAGCCCCCACTAGTATGACTGCCATCACAACGCTGGTAGTCAAGCAAGATCCTAAGAACTCTATCAATACGTATACTCACATATTAAGATAGATAAAACCAAGTAGCATACTACCATATTTAGCAAGACTGTTATATAACTGTGAATATCCCAAGCTTCCATTAAGTAATATACAAGCTAGTATGATACATAATGGCTCCAAGGGCATATACACTAACACCAAGAGTTATTGGTTATTGGTTATTGGGACCCTCCACCTCTCTGAAGACGTTGAAGAATTACAACGACCTGTATCAGAGGTGTGGAGAGATGTACCCTTGAACAATGAATGTTCATCAAAGATTTGATAGCCTTGTTTGGGACTAAGTCCAATTTAGAAGATTGTGAACACATGGGCTCGGTTAATCTGAATTAGGGACTTGTGCCCAACTTAGGCTCAGCCCACTCAGTTTTGAATAGAATGTTGAACATTTGTTTGGGCTCAGTCCCTTTTTATTCAGCAATGCTGAGCATTGATTTGGGTTCTGACACCATTTTTCTTTTTGTCTTTTATTGAGTGTTGAACACCTTTTATGGCGCTGGGGCCTTATTTACAGAGCGCTTGGTAGTTCCTTAGCACCCATGTGGGGAGCACGTGGAGCGCTTGGCGCTGAGTGCCAGACTTGAACCGCTAAAGTGCTACTTATAAAATAGCGCTCACGTGAGGAGCACGTGGAGCACTCGGCGCCAGACTGGGAGCGCTAAGGCGCATCTTATAAAATAGCGCATGGAGTGTGGGGCGTTGAGCACCAGACTTGGAGCGCTAAGGCGCTTCTTATAAAATAGCGCATGGAGCGCTGGGTGCTGAGCGCCAGACTTGGAGCGCTAAGGCGCTTCTTATAAAATAGCACCCACGTTAGGAGCACGTGGAGCGCTTGGCACTGCGCGCCAGACTGGGAGCACTAAAGCGCTTCTTTGGCAGTTCTGATTAATTCTGTGCTCTGAGAATTATGTTCTCGTCTATAAGAGACTTTGTCTCGTAGATCTAAGAACTAAGTTCTTCTTTTATAAGGAGATGTTATGATCACTTCTGTTTTTGTGAAAGACTTTGTCTTGTAGATCTGTGATCTAGAAAAAGAACTAAGTTCTTATGATGTGAGAGTTAAACTCTCAAATATGGAGGAGATGTTATGATCTCTCCTCATTTTATTTACCTTGAAGAAGATTCTTCTTCTTAGAGCTTGCTCTTCTTCTTTTCTTTTCTGAGAACTCGAAACTTATAGGGAGGTTTTTCTGTACAAGACTTGAAGTCTTGGGTCCTTTATATAGGGGAGGCTGATTTGTTGAATCAGCTAAGGAAATCTCTCATTGAGAGATCTCTGATTGATTTGGGGATTTTATCCGCCGTTGGATCTTTGATCCAAGGACTTCTGTTTTACAGAAGACATCTCTCTTGTTTTTAGCAAGATTGGGAAAATATTTTCACATACAGAACTTATTCTGTATCTTGGTGATGTTTAATCACCATTAGATCTTTGATCCAACGGTGCTCTGATTTACAGAGCATAATCTTTCTTGTTTGGAAAGATTTGAGGAGCATTTTCTCAACAGAATTTTATTCTGGTAATTTGATGATTTATCATCTTCGTTGGATCTTTGATCCAATAGTGGAGAACATTTAGTTCTAGCATTGGCGCTCTCGTGCTTTGCACCTGAGGCGCTGCCTCAGAGTCCTTGACTCTTGGCGCTGGCGCTTTTGGCGCTGGCGCTCTCGTGCTTTGCACGTGAGGCGCTGCCTCAGAGTTTTTGACGCATGGCGCTGGCGCTCTCGTGCTTTGCACGTGAGGCGCTGCCTCAGCTCAAATTTTGAACTGAGCTTTGCTCTCTTATTAGGGGGAAACATCCATCTCCAAGAGCAGGCTATCGGCGATGGAAAGCCTTGAGGGCACTTCAAAGTGAAGCTCCCCTTCGTCCACAAAGATCGGGATAGCCAGGGTACGGGGCACCGTCCTATGGTGCCTCTTGAGGAGGGGTGCGGGAACATGTTCCTCGTCTCCAACCTTCAGGACCCGGGGCTCCTGCTCCCAAGCGTGTTTGCGGCTATGCACGCGGGGAGGCTCCGAGCCCCGGGCCATGCTCGAGCGCCTAGCCGGAGCGGCCGCCTGTGGAGCCGGGCTCGAAGTGGGACGTGACGGGTCGGCGCCTCCGGCCTTCCTCCCTTTGTTCTGTTCGACCAGGGCCGCCCGAAATTTAGCTCAGTCCGTCGGTTCTGCATGTCACGACCCGAAGGTACGGAACGTGACTGGCACTTAAATTACGAAACGTCTAAAGGCGTAATGAAATCTAAGTAAGCCAAAGCCCAGAAATCTAAACCAAAAAGAAATAGAGTGAAGGAAAACTTATTTAAAGAAAATGAATTAAACCAAATAAGTCGCATTAATCATTTTAAAAACATCAGAATTTCCTGAAAATTTCGGCAGAGTCTCTTTTGTAAATACCGGCCTCCAAACAGGTACAATACATAAAAATACATATATATCAAGAATAAAGGCATCCCCAGCGGGAGCTAGCTCTTCGCCAAAGGTGGAATCACAACCACATGCAATGAATATATCATAATAATGCGAAATAAGTATAAAAGTATAAAAGCATCACATCGGCTCAAGTGAGCATCGACACCAAACCACAAATACAAGTCTCACCGTCTAGTCCAAGATACAAGGGTAGATGGAGTATACTAGATACAAATACAATATACGGTGAGAGCAAAATAAAATCCACCAAACCCATCTATGAGCAAGCTGCAAGCCGAAGCAATCGAGCGGAAGAGAAGGTACACCCGCCGCTACTGTGCTAACGGGTCAGACCTGCAAGATACTGTGGCACAACGGGGTGAGTTGCCAACTCGTGAGTAGTAACTAATATCTAATAAGGCTATCGTAAGCATGCATGCAATGCGTCACAGCCTACATATACCGATATGATGCAATGCACTAGTATGTGTGCAACATGAATGCATAACCACATGAAACCTGAATATGTTTGGTACGAGAAAATCTGTATTCTTATCTTAGTAAAACTTTTGTGAAATAACTGAAGTAACATCAATGAAATCAACTGAAATCCGTGTCAAGCTTTGACACTAAATATGTATATCTCAATGCCTCAATATATCAATGTCTCAACATCTCAATGTCACAATATCTCAATATCTCTGTATCTCAAATCACGATACCTCAATATCTCGGGCTCCGTCAGTCCGGATCGGCCCATATCATCAAATCACACAACTACGGTCGGTATCCTCCGGATATCCGCCACGCCAGACATCACCGGTAGGTAGTTTTCCCCTGCCAAGCTCATCGTCTACAACTCGAGCTTCTTACCCCGGGGTACCATACCGGGCCCACCATGTACCCGAAACGGTTCATCCTACTCCTCGAATCGAGTCTCGAAAACCAACAGTAATCATGAAAACTCATGGTGGACGACACATACATCACGAAAAAACTGCAACTTGCATTTTAAAATGATAATAAGTTTTTATAAAATTCTTGCGGTTTTCCCCAAAATCTAGAAATCTCATAAATACCGAAATCTTCAAGAAGAATCACAACATATAAATATGCCGGTGGTGATGGAAATCTATGATACGGTAGTATATACCATATGAAATACGGTTAGAAGCTATGCATGAATCATGATGCAATGAGGTAGGTATACATGATTAACAATCCTATGTATCTATTTAATGAAATGAATATGCGGGTATAAATATACAGATCATATACGATGTAAATGCATAAATATCTATTCTAAGCAAGTTCTATAGTGTTCGTGACATAGCGATTACCAATGTCGTGTGTGTTCGCATAATTAGTGCACGTGCGGCAGGAACCAATGGTAATGGTACAAGTGTCCTATGAGATGATATCACATATATCTATATATATAACAATGCAATGCAATGAGATGGCTAACTAGGAAACTACGCATATAATGGAAATACTATAAGTAATACTAAACCATCGGGCGCCTCGCGCCATCCAGACGATCCCCCCATAAATATATACATCTACTCACCGGGACATCTCGTCTAATTTGATCCAATCTCAGCTTTATCTTTCCGCGCCATCTCCGACGCTTCTGCACTTGATCATAGAATTGCACACAAGCAATTAAGAGAATGAATATACGATTAGTCGCGGAACAAACGACACAAATCAATCACGCGCACTAACTAGACGCTCACACACTTGGTGCACAAATGTGCTCACGACAACGCCACAAACCACAACTAGGGTCACTTTATGTGACAACTACCAAGTGTAGAACCCAATCGTACCCGTCGCGCACTCACAACACTCTAGATATTATATGAAATAGGTGGCAAACCATCAAAACCTCGATCTTAATTCAATTCGATTTCTTTAAAAAACCTAGTAAGCATCAATTTCCATTTTAGTTCAAAACTACATATTTTAACAATTCTAGTGGCCACAACAATCACATAATAATTTAGTTAAGCCACACAAAGCTTAACTAAAATTTTATCGCACTTATTAGCATTAATTATAAAAATCTAGTTTGCACAATTATATAATTTAGAAAATTTTAAAGTAACAATTTGCAAGCTAACAACTAGTTTAGATTTTTCATACCTTAATATGTTAAATTACACATTACAACCATAATCAAATAATCATAACCCTAACTTGAACTCAAACCCTATTCATGAATTTCCAAGCTTGCAATTAAAACCTAATTTAAACACCTAATAAGCTAGATTAAAGTAATTAATTAACAATTAAATCTTAGGGTTAGGATTTATACCTCACAAACTTGAGATCAACTTGTAAACTTAGTCTCCAAAATGGCTTTTTGCCTCAAGAATCCAAGCTAGAATGAACAAAGAATAATGGTTAAAGGTTAATTGAGAAATTAGTGGGATTTTGTGTTGATTTTTTTTGAAGATTTTTGAAGTGAAAAGAAGTGGGGAGAAGGGGAGGGTGGCAGGTCTAAAATTCGGCCAGAACTTAGAGGAAAGAGAGAGAGAGTGGGGTGTGGGTGAATGTGTAGAAACATCTTCCAATTATCACATCTATTAAGTCTTTTCATTAATTATTTTGGTTTTAATTTATTTCCTAATTTCTTTCATCCTAGAATTCTTTAGAATTGTAGAGACACAATGAAAAAAAATGTTACAAACTAAGTGTGGTATTGTCATGGTTCACATTTGTATAATTAACCGATTCAATTTGTAATTTACACTAATTAAATGTATAATGAAAGCTTAAAATAATATTTAAAATAATTAATTAAGAAAAAATATTTAATTAAACTAGCAATTTATAAGTGCTAAATAAATACCACATACTAGCAATTACCTAGTTATAATAGGTGTTTTAAAGTCTATGTTGAAAAATAATTATAGTTAAATTTTACGGAATATGTAATTTATATTACCGATTATCGGAAAATTACCTAAAGGATTTATTTACTTACTTACTTATTTATTTATTTTTAAAACATTACACTGCAAGAAAGCGAAAATACAAAGAAGGAGTTAGCAATACCAGGAAAAAATGGAAGAATACACAAGTCTAAGCAGGTCGCCTAAAACTCCTAAACTTACCCGCAAACTGAACGGGGCTGAGCCCAGCCCGACTGAGGGCCTGCTCAGACAGCAAAACATCGGCCAGGAGGACGGGCTTCCACTCCGACACCGCCACCGCGTCAGGATCGTTTGACCGCCTCATCCGTGGGCAGTTGGCCCTGTGCCACTGGATGGGCACAGGCCAATCCTGACTCTCGGATGGCCCGACAAACAAAAACTTCTCCTTCAACTCGTGAATGGAAGAAGGTACTGCGACGACCCCCGACCCGGTCGCACCTCCCCAGTGCTTTCTAAAAGAAATGTATACCTAGCTCGTGTCGTCCTTGCTGGTGCCGGAGTGGTTTTTATAGCAGAGAGAGGAAAGGAGAAGGTTCAGTCTGCAAGGGATCTCCCACAATTTCAACCGGATCAGGAACCTGAGGAGAATCCTCTAGGAGTTTGGCACTAACTGGCTCGGGGCTAACTGAAAACAATGCAACGCCACACTCACCTCGGGAGAGAAGGGCAGGTGCATTCCGGCCCAAAAATTCTCTAAGTACAAGGCAATCTCCTTGCCCTGTACCTGATTTGACCTCTCTCCCTCCCCGGCCAAATGAAGCGAGTGTCCAGGGGGAATGTAGAAGCAAGCCCGGATTGTGGTGAGCTCATCCACATGCCTCACAAGGGAAGCTACGTCGTGGACACTCCTGGCACTCGCTTTGGGGACTGTCCCCATCGGACGACCCCGGGAGGCGCGACTAACCCTAACTTCCCGGGAAGATTCCGACCCGGACGAAGAAGAGGAAGCTGCAGAAGACTCCCTAGACTCTATCCGAACTATTTCTACGGACTCCTCAGAGGAAGACATCTAACCTGATCAAGAGAAGGGGTCCTCCGAGAAAAGAATGCAGGAAATCTGACCTAGAGGGAAGAGCGCCGAGCTAACACACGAAGGGAAGAAATTATAGCAAAGTGTGGAACCTCGGGAGGATCCCACCTCTATTTATAGCAATCTGCGAACATATCCAGCGGCGCCGATCGTCTCTCGCCAAAATGACACTTCGCATTCAATGGCCAACAACGCTCCATCTGTCGCACGCACATTTGGCGCGTCCCATCGGGCGCGAAAACACTAGCGGCCCGTCATGTCAGCCAACCAGCGTCGGACACATGGCCTGGTGCTCCGATGAACGTACGCCTGAATCGGCGCTTCCTCTTTAATGCAAGATCTCTTCATTGATCCGCTGACGTCATCAGATAAAATATGACTAACTGTCTGGGAATCCGGATCGACGTTGTCTTCAAATAAGAATTTAGCCCAGGTAACCAATTAGACCACTCTCGACCGACCCATAAATAGGTCAGGACGAGAGTGGGGGGCTAATGATGATGCTCGGTACTGAGCACTCACCAGATCATGACACGTGGCAGATGACGTGTCCTAGGGCTTGCGGGAAATGAGCAGGAATGGGGCATTGGAAGCATGCCCCGGACCTTCGACCCGAGGATGTTCCCAACCTTTAATGGCCTTCCCGACCACTCTTGTGCCCGCCTTACAAACAACCATTGGCTCACCTCCGAGCCCTCCCGCACGCTGAGTTCCCTCAGCCCTCCTAGCTCGCCTCCGAGTTATCACATGAACCAAGCCTGCTCGGCTTCCCGCTCGCCTCCGAGCCTCCCGCCGAGCTTAGTTCCCTCGGTCTCATCGACCGACTCACAGCACGGATCACAGGCGCCTCCGCCACGGCTCTGCGAATCTCGCCTAACGCGAGATATCCGCCGCCCACGATCCCCCATTCTACGCCATCTCGTTCCCCCAGTAACGAGCATATCTTGTCATTAATGGGAAATCCCGTCTTTCACGCAGGCATAACGCCAGGGGCATAACGGCCGGCGTGAATCTCGCGCCCGCCAGCCCACGGCTGCCACTATATAAACCCCTCTCTCAGACGACTCAGGTAAAGCAATTTGACCCCAATAAGCTACTATTCTGCCCAATTAGCCTGTTTAACTTGATCGTCGAAGGGTCCTCGGTGGCAAAACCACCCCGGGACTTCCTTGCAGGTAGCTCGGCTTCATCCACATCAAGCCCACTGAGATTCACACACAGGGAAACCCTCAGATCCAATCTCAGCCACTCATCACCACTCGCTGCGGATCAACGAAAGGTAATATCTGAAGGAGATCCAGAGCTCCATCACTCCCGCAGGGGGATGGAAGGGGGCCTTCCCACATAGAGATAAATTGGAACCTCCCGCTATGGGAGACTCCAAATGAATGGGAGCCCCTCCCCCCGGGTTGGAGGCTCCCTGCCAGCAGGAGGCTCCAAGTTTTTTTTTTGAGAATTTTATTCAAAACAGAGACCTTCCCGCTAGTGGGTGGGTCCCCCACGGTCTATGTCAAAGTTGATTTGCATTTTTGTTCTACTTTAAAAACATGTTTATGATTTTTTTGTTCCATTTTTTTAGTTCTTTTTAACTTTGTAAACGATCCAAACGTATGTACATCGACGAAATTTCGGCAGCATGACTACTGCCTCCGTCAATATATCATACGGGCAGATGAAATACGGAAAACTCCGTACCTACCAAAAAGGGAAATACGGACCGAAATCCGCATTACAGATTCACCGAGAGGGAAATACGGATCAAGCCGCATTCCTAAGGGTTTCCCCAGGGTCACCCTCCTCCGATACCGACGCTCGGTCTCAAAAAGATTTTTCTTTATAAAATGTTGATGTTCAGATCTGATTTTAAAACAAAGCTCTGCTCACATATATACACGTTTTCTCCTTTCTTTTGATACTTTTTTTTATTTGCGAACGGGTAGGATAATGTGGCATTTTCCCTCTTCCTCGTCTCTCCGGATCTGGTGCATGCTATCATGAAATAACAGCATTGGTGCTATTATGCCCATCCAATGGTGGATGTGAGTAGAAAACAGGAGGGCCCATGGGTGTTGTGTTTGCTTGATGGGTAATGTATGGCTTGGATTCTCCAAGTATGAAAAATAATAGCACCAGTCCCAAATCCTAAAATATTCACGGTGGAGAAAGAGTTTTCTCAAAGAGAAAAAATTTAGGTAAATGAGAACCTACTTGAGGAAAGACAGAGAAAATGACGAGGGAACAAAACCTTAGGTAAATGAGATGACACTTTTTTTTATTGATTCATGGGTGCAAACATTTCGATTTACATTTGGGCACCTAGGGCTTCACAACTTTGGCTTTTTGTCCTTTTCCATATACATGTGCTTATTTATTTTTGCAGATGGGCTTAGGATTTTACAATTATTTAGATTTTCGCCCTTTCCCTTTACATTTATTCATGAATAAAATTACATTAAAATTTACTTGTTGCTTAAAAAAATTTCTTCTCTTCGACATCGGCTGCGTTTGGTATCGAGACGTTTTGGGCGCAGATCCAGTTTCTTGGGGTCGGATCCGGATTAGTCGGACTCGCGTTGACTTGGGCGTTGACTTTGACTTTGACTTTTTGCTTTTAAATTTTATTTTGGCAAATGGGACGTAAATTTTGAACCCCAGCACCCTCGGCTATCAAAATCTCTTTGATGCTATAATGGATGCATTATACTCTGCCTTAGAAAGGTGGTCGGATCTAATGTAGAGATCGTTGTATCTGAGAGTGGTTGGCCATCTAAAGGCGGGGCCGCCAGTATGATCAACAACGCAAGAACCTATACTGATGAAGGCGGACTTTCCCGGTCTCCTTCAGATGTTGTCTCCCATTGATCTGCCGATGGCTGCGATTGACGGCTAGGATTTGATCTGGAGCGTGATCTCCTGCGATGTGTGGATCTAAATGGGTTGGAGGAGATTTGCGCCGTGTACCAGCAAGGAAGTCCCGGGGTGGTTTGGTGCCACCGAGGACCCTCCGACGATCAAGTCAATAACAAGATCCGAGCAGAGTAACGGCTTAGTGGAGTAAAAATTGATTACTTGATCCCTCTGGGAGAGGGGTTTATATAGCGGCGGCGGCATGTAGGGTCAGGCGCGAGAATCACGCCGGTCGTTACGCTCCCGACATCATGCCCGCGTGATAAGCGGATCTTCCTATTAATGGCGAGACAGGCTCATTAATGGGGATCGTAATGGCGTGGAATGTGGGATGTGGCCGGCGGAGATCTCGCGCATGGAGAGATTCGCGGAGCGGCGGTTATGCCTGCGAGTGGCACCGTTGGTCGGTCGATGAGACCGAGGAAAATGGCCTCGGCGGGAGAGCTCGGGGGCGAGCGCGAGAGTCGAGGCACCTTGGTCCTATGATAGCTCGGAGGCGAGCTAGGAAGCCGAGGAAGCCGATTTGTGCATGGAGGCTCTGAGGAGAGCCAGCTTGTACTTGCGGGTCGAGCACAGGGGTGGCCTGGTCAGCCTCTGTAGGCCCTTTCTTTTGAGCTCTGGAACACGTCATCTGTTGGATGTATATGCCCTAGAGGCTAGTATTGTATATGTATACATATGGATACTATGGATATGTATGTACAGAACAATCTTGCTCAGTTTTATGGTATATTATTTGACTTGTCTTTATCGGGATATGTGTATTTATTGTTATAATATCTGGTTTGCACATATTGATAAAGACTCGATACGGTAGTATACTATTGTGGTTTGTCTTTATCTTAACATGGCATATATCATACTCGTTATTACATATTGCGGTTACATGTTGATAAAGCCCCTAGGATCTTGCTTGACTACCTGCGTTGTAATCGCGATCATACTTATGGGAGCAGGGTAGTCCATAAGTACATCCTTAAATGGTCCCTAATCGCGTGAGTATCGAGACTGGGCACTGATACTCCAGAGTAGACTGGTGTGTACGTTTCTAGCCCCGTCGGGGGATGGTTGGTCCCGCAGCCATTGGTCTGATGCACCTAAGATCGTATACAGGTGCTCACTGGGTGTGAGTACACTAGACGGACTCGCCGAGAACTTCCATATGGTACTATACCTATCGTCAGATGGAAGTTCTCATGTGACATGTGTACAGGTTAGTCTTTGGACCCAAGATCAGCATTTGTCTCGTGTGAGTTCCAACTGAACTTTGATCACTACCCTACCACGGCTCTACTGAGTCGTGCAAACAGGTTTTGGTTGGGTTCAGTCCCGAGCCACATAGAGGCAGTAAGCGATTATCGGGGATTTGTCTCTCCCGGTATAGGGAGTCGATATCGCACTGTGATTCGATTAGTCAGGACTATAAGACCTTGGCCAAGGCACTTGGGATTTACTGATAGGTTGATCAGTAGTTTTCCGGATTGGTCCTGAGCCATATCGGCACGACTTATCAGGTTGTTAGGGTCTGACGTTCACCATCCCCTAGACCCGGTATGCGATACTCTTTGACGAAGAGACCGGACTGTACGGATATTGTCACGGATAGGCTTAGTAGGAGATCCGAATGAGTTTGCTCATCGGCCTTCTTTTCGACAGGTACATGGGTAGCCGTTACGTACAGCTAGTGCCGCTGACGAGCTTGTGGTTAAACCCACTGCCAGAGTACTGTCGAGTCTTTAGAGTCCCACAAAGAGAGTTTTCCTGATTCAGGCGAAATGATGTAGTAGCCGTATTGGATACGTGCAGGGTTCGATCGATTGATGTACTTGGTACTCGGATTTTCGATCGGACAGTTTGTAATACTAGTCGGCTCGGGTTTGAGCCGGAATATTAAATCAGGTATTGATTTAATAATTTACGTATATGTATTTCGATATATATATTCTAGTATTACGTTCTTCGTGTTATTCTATCTCTTTTGGCGTTCGGATTTTTATCTGATTGCCGGTATATTTGTACAGTAGACTGAAATCCATATTTACTACAGATTTCCTTTTGGAAGGTGGCCACCTCATTATGTATTTTCCATTTATTTCATAAATGTAAATAAGGTGTAAAGTAAGAGTATGGGAGGAAAAGAGGTGACCATGCTTCAATAGTAGTCAAATGAATTTATAATTCATTTTGGGTTTACTATTGAAGCATGGTTGCTAATTGTTTAATGAAAGAATTGATATACAAAACCATTGTGTGTATTTTCTCTTTCATGCTTGATTCATTTTTCTCTCTTGAGCTCTCATCTCCTCCCTCCTCTAGCTTTCTCCTCCACCTTCATCTTCTTCCTCTTCACTACATTTCTCATGTGTTGAGATACAAGTGAAGAGGCTAGAAAGAGATAGAACACTTAGACATCCAAACTACATCCTAGATTACTTGGACCAGCATCCCAAGTTCTTTAGTTACTCTTTTGACATATTGCAAAGAGCTAGAGCCATGGATCATACTTCCCGGGTGGATCATCTACGACAAAAGGAGGCCGGAGAACAAGCTCGATCCCGATGGACCGATGGAGCCGGATTTGGAGTTCAAGCATGTTCAAGGCGCTTGCTAGGAGCTAAGGATGAAGAAAGAAGACCGAAGGACTTGGTTCATTTGGTGAGGTTTCTATCATAGTAGATAGCTCTCTTAGTGTAGCTAGTTAGTTTTATGGAAAAATCCGGTTTTAGGGTTTAGTCTAGCGCCAAGTTTTATTTGTAAGAAATTTTTTTGTTCCGCATTTGGCCACGTGAGATGGCCGGGGCGCTAGGGTAACCCTTCATGGTATCAGAGCCACCCATAAAACTTACACTAGCTAGTTCTAGCGTGTTTAGAATAACGATCGACTGGATTTTTCAAAAACCGCATTTTCTCACATGATGTTTCTGTCGATTTTAAAAGTGCTCGAAAAATCAATTTTGTGGTCTCAGAAAATCATGCAGGCTTTTTTAAGACAACTGAAGAAATTTGGTCACGTGACCCCACCAAACCATCGTGGAACCGCCGCATAAACCTCCTATTGGCTGCGGTTCCACAGCCGTTTTGGGGCCCACGTGGGCAAACTATCTTCTGGGCCTCTTATTTTTGGAAATTGTGGTTTCTGGAATAATTACTTTTTGGGCCCAGATTTGTTACAGTGTTGGTTTAATTCTTAGGGCCCACTTAGAAAGTTTAGTCGATCGTAATTTTAAAATACGTGTTTTATTATCAGTACATTCACTTTTATCTGCGACCGGGAATGTCACTCGATCGGTAAAACTCGTCTGATTGCTATATGTTCTTTTAGACGGATTTTGCGAACATGACATTCGCGTTGATATTGTGTACTTGTGCTGTGATTGTGGT
Source organism: Agapanthus africanus (assembly GCA_030015575.1). NCBI lineage: Eukaryota > Viridiplantae > Streptophyta > Magnoliopsida > Asparagales > Amaryllidaceae > Agapanthus > Agapanthus africanus. The sequence goes on from JASDDO010000029.1 coordinate 366,438,069, forward strand.
TGGATTGTCGTGGTGGATAGCATGTGGTGCAATGTTAGAATACAGTTTATAATTCATCTGTACATTTGTTATTGCGAGGCGAGCGTCCGACATGTGGACTACCGTCTTTGCCGTTTTTATATTATTTTGGGACACAACCGGGCTGAGGTCGATGTCACCGGTTGTATATATTTTTTTAATATTCTGTACTAGGCTTACCCTACGGCGGAGTGCACGGATAGCCGGGTTCTAGAAGGCAACAAGCCTGCAACTCATGGCATCGAGACGGAGGAGGCTTCATTCTCATGGCGCTGAGACGGAGGGGGCTTCATTCTAGAACTAGCGGGCTATTCGCCGCACTCGTAGGGGGTACAGGTTTTCATTGCACATGCTATCCATACGACCGGAATGTCGGATTTATTTGCGGCTCAAATGAAATCCGGGGCTCCAAGATTATCCACCATTCTGTAATGTTATCTGTGATGTTGTTTATTATCATGTCTGGGACGAATGTTATATATACTTATATATATACTAGTAGATGTTGTATATGTTTTGCACCTGTGCTAGTCCTACCCCCGCTCTGTCGTTAGTTAAGTAACCTAACGGGTGATGACGGGGCCCAGTGGCGAATGCGGATGGCATATACGTACATCGTATTTTCATTCTTTTCTGGTGTGATATGATAGGTTACAAAATGATAGGACAGCATTAATTTTGATTAATGCAAGATAATAAACCTAAAAGATGTTGTTGGAACCAAGCTTTAAAAAACTGACATTACAGATGTTCTCTTTTGCTTTGCATATGGTATTCAGTTTGGAATATCATGCACCTCATTCGATGAGGCAAGGGCCGAGATCCCTTCACCGGGAGTGACCCCTTGAGTAAAAGTTTGCGTCAGGGTAATAACTTTAATATAGTCGACTATTTTTGCTTTGCATCGAGGTATTCAGTTTGGAATATTCTGCACCTCATTCGACGAGGAAAGAGCCGAGATCCCTTCACAGGGAGTGACCTCTTTAGCAAAAGTTTTCGCCACTATATATTTACCAAACTACTCAGGTTCCTTCAACGATATCAAGTTCATTACGTTAACAGGTTTTTCGCCAAAAACACAGCCGTAGCCCTCCGTCATTTCAGAATAGTAATATTTAGTATTCGTGTTGCGTTTGTTGACCTAGTCAAAGCGTAGTGTACGGTAGCTAAGTAGTATTTTTTTGTGCATTGTAAATGCGATTGGTTAGGACTGTCGTGCGGCCTTGTTGACCTAGTCAAGGGCTCGTACGGGTGGGTTTAATGCAATCAAGAAAATGATGGGTAGAACTTGACTAGCGGTTTATGGTTTGTTGACCTAGTCAAGGTCATAAATCGTTAGGGGTAAAAACCACATCGGGAGTTTCAAACATACAGGAAACTTGCAGATTTAGCATACCTTCTGGAGTGTGGTGACTAGAGTGGATTCCATCTAGTGCATCACACAATGATAGTTGGATCCCGATCCCACTGATGAGTAGGATTACTCTTGGGAGATTTTTTCACTTAACAATCAATGTTTTAAACCAAGTAGGTGTCTAGAACGGTGTTAGCGGGGCTACGCCTCCAAAGAAAAGAGATTATGTAATTAAGGAATTTCGCGAAATTGTTGGAAAACCTCCCTCGAAGTACCAACACCAGTCTGGCTGAAAGGTTAAGCAAGTATTGTGACGTGCGATTAATCCTGACTAGTTCTTCTTTTAGGGTTTGAAGAAGAACTTGAGGAAACAGTGGGAGCCATCCTGATTAGATAAATTAATAACCAATCTAATCTTACAAAAGCGCACGCTGAGTGTTTTTCCCTCACTCTCTCTCTCCAGGTAGCAACCATTTCACGCCCTAATCAAGATAATAAAATGTATCGCTTGACCAATCCGAATTCTTATTCGGGACTGGGGAACGTCGGTTCGGCTCTAACTTACGACAACAGTCATAAGTATGGGCTTGGGAAAGAGGAAAATTTGAATTCCTTGATAACCCCATCGAAGAAGAAACACACTGTTGCGTCTTCTTCAGGTGTTCTTGTAGTTGAGAACTGCTTTTTGGTCAGTCCTACCTCCTGGGTACTAGATACCAGATCAGGATCTCATATCTGTAATTTATTGCAGGGACTGAGAAAAAGTAGGATAGTTGGACCCGATGATATGTCCCTCAGAGTAGGGAACGGAGCACAAGTTAATGCTGCGGCTGTCGGTGAGTATCACCTAGTGTTGCCAAATGGCAATACTATGATTCTGAACAATTGCTATTATGTACCTTCCATGGTTTGCAACATTATATCAGTTTCTTTACTTGATAAAGATGGATATAATTTTGTTCTTGATAGAAATATCATGAACATTTACCTTGATAAGGTATTGGTTGCAGAAGGTACACTGTGCAATGGTATCTATGTTCTAAATCAGAATACAGTTCTTAATGTACAAAACACACGCAAGAGGAAGAGTTCAGATACGATCGAATCCTACTTGTGCCATTGTAGACTTGGTCATATCGGAGAGAAAAGACTGAGTAAGTTACATAAAGATAGACTCTTGAATACGTTCGAATTTTCATCTTATAAAACTTGTCAGTCTTGTCTCAAAGGAAAGATGACCAAATCTCCGTTCACCGGACATGGAGAAAGAGCAAAAGAGTTCTTGGGACTCATACACAGTGATGTGTGTAGTCCGATGTCTATACATGCAAGGGGTGGATTCTCGTACTTCATCACATTCACTGACGATCTCTCTAGATTCGGGTATGTGTATCTTATGAAACACAAATCTGAAGCTTTTGAGAGATTCAAAGAATTTAGGAATGAGGTAGAGAATCAGATTGGCAAAAGTATTAAGATCCTCCGATCTGATAGAGGAGGGGAGTACTTAAGCACGGAATTCCTAGAATACTTAAAAGAGAATGGAATTCTCTCTCAGCTTACTCCCCCTTATACACCACAGCACAACGGTGTATCGGAGCGGAGGAATCGTACCCTATTGGATATGGTTCGCTCTATGATGAGTAATGCCGAATTGCCTCTTTCATTTTGGGGACATGCGCTTTTAACAGCGGCATATCTGTTGAATGATGTTCCATCCAAATCTGTGCCTAAGACACCATTCGAGATGTGGAATGGAAAAAGGCCGTATCTTAAAAGATTTAAAATATGGGGTTGTCCGGCTTATGTTAAAAAGCACAATCCGGATAAACTGGAGGCACGGTCAGTTTTGTGTAAGTTTGTGGGATATCCTAAGAACAGCTATGGATATCAATTCTACCACACCGAGGAACAGAAGGTGTTTGTTGCTCAACATGCTGTTTTCTTGAAAACAGAGTTTCTTGCAAAAGAAATTAGTGGGAGCACGGTAGAACTGGAAGAAATTCCAGAGGGGCAAACTGTAACTGAAGATTTGATGAAACCTCAGGATTCAACAACCCCGGACGAACCTCAGCCACTCCGCAGATCTAGTAGGATTTCTCAACCGCCCGAGAGATACTACGGTTTTCTCATAGATGGGGATCGAGAGGATTGCATCTTGGAAGAAGATGATCATACTAGTTTCAGACAGGCCATTATCAGTAAGGACTCTGATAAGTGGCTGGATGCTATGCAATCTGAAATGGAGTCCATGTACACCAATAAAGTGTGGAACCTGGAGGTTGATCCACCTGGGGTAAAACTCATTGGATGCAAATAGATCTATAAGAAGAAACTTGGTGTAGATAGGCAGGTGGAAACGTATAAGGCTAGACTCATTGCAAACGGTTTTCATTAAAGATCAGGAGTGGACTATGACGAAACCTTTTCTCCAGTGGCTATGCTCAAATCCAATAGGATCCTGCTTGCCATTTCTGCCTTCCATGACTATGAAATCTGGCAGATGGACATAAAAACGGCTTTTCTAAACGGAAGTTTAGAAGAGTGCGTTTACATGGATCAGCCAGAAGGTTTTGTAGACAGTGGGAGCAGCGGGAAGGTGTGCAAACTGCTCAAATCCATTTATGGATTGAAGCAAGCATCGCGGAGCTGGAACATCTGTTTTGATGAGACAATCAAGGACTTTGACTTCATCAAGAACGAAGATGAGCCCTGTATTTATAAGAAGATTGTGGGACAAACTGTCGTATTCCTAGTCTTGTACGTGGACGACATTCTTTTGATAGGAAATGACATTCGTATGCTACAATCGGTCAAGCTATTCTTATCACAAAGGTTCTCTATGAAAAACCTAGGTGATGCCTCGTACATTCTGGGGATCAAGATCTACAGAGATAGATCCAAGAGACTACTGGGACTTTCACAGTCCAGGTACATAGAGACCGTACTAAAGAGATTTAGTATGAAAGATTCCAGGCGCGGTAACATACCCGCATTGCACGGAATCACCCTCTCCAAGGAGATGTCTCCCAAGACTGACGAGGAAAGGGTTCGCATAGCACTATACCCTACGCTTCGGCGGTAAGATCTATAATGTATGCGATGCTATGTACAAGACCAGATGTAGCTTACGCACTAAGCGTGGTGAGCCGGTATCAGTCGGACCCAGATGAGGACCACTGGACAGCAGTAAAGAACATTCTCAAGTACCTGAGAAGGATTAAGGAGATATTCCTGATTTACGGTAATGGAGACCTTAGGGTCGAGTCCTTTACCGACTCAAGCTTCCAGAGTGACAAAGATGACAGCAAGTCTGTCTCGGGTTTTGTGTTTACCATCAATGGAGGGACGGTATGTTGGAAGAGTTCCAAACAGGATACCGTCGCAGACTCGACGATGGAGGCTGAATACATTGCTGCAACCGATGCCGCAAAAGAGACGGTCTGGATGAAGAAGTTCATAGCTGAACTTCAGGTAGTTCCGTCCATTGTTGATCCAATACTAGTGTATTGTGATAACAATTCGGCTATAGCTTTAGCGAAGGAACCACGGTGCCATCAGAAATCCAGGCACATCTTAAGGCGGTATCACCTGATCAGGGAGATCGTAGATCGCCAGGAAATCGAGGTTCGGAGAGTATATATGAAAGACAACACGGCGGATCCATTTACAAAGGCCCTCCCTCAAGCACAGTTCGAGCGACTTTTTGGGATGTTGGGTATGCGGTACGCCAGCACCTGGCCTTAGAACAGACGTTGGGTATTCGGTACGCCAATCACTGGCCTTTAGTGCAAGTGGGAGATTGTTGGATGTATATGCCCTAGAGGCCAGTATTGTATATGTATACATATGGATACTAGGGATATGTATGTACAGAACAATCTTGCTCAGTTTTATAGTATATTATTTGACTTGTCTTTATCGGGATATGTGTATTTATTGTTATTATATCTGGTTTGCACATATTGATAAAGACTCGATACGGTAGTATACTATTGTGGTTTTTCTTTATCTTAACATGGCATATGTCATACTCGTTATTACATATTGCAGTTACATATTGATAAAGCCCCTACGATCTTGCTTGACTACCTGCGTTGTGATGGCGATCATACTTATGGGAGCAGGGTAGTCCATAAGCACATCCTTAAATGGTCCCTAGTCGCGTGAGTATCGAGACTGGGCACTGATACTCTAGAGTAAACTGTTGTGTATGTTTCTAGCCCCGTCGGGGGATGGTTGGTCCCACAGCCATTGGTCTGATGCACCTGAGATCGTATACAGGTGCTCACTGGGTGTGAGTACACTGGACGGACTCGCCGAGAACTTCCATATGGTACTATACCTATCGTCAGATGGAAGTTCTCAGGTGACATGTGTACATGTTAGTCTTTGGACCCGAGATCAGTATTTATCTCGTGTGAGTTCCCACTGAAATTTGATCACTACCCTACCACGGCTCTACTGAGTCGTGCAAACAGGTTTTGGTTGGGTTCAGTCCCGAGCCACATGGAGGCAGTGAGCGATTGTCGAGGATTCATCTCTCCCGGTATAGGGAGTCGATAACGCACTGTGATTCGATTGGTCAGGACCATAAGACCTTGGCCAAGGCACTTGGGATTTACTGATAGGTTGATCAGTAGTTTCCCGGATTGGTCCTGAGCCATATCGGCACGACTTATCAGGTTGTTAGGGTCTGACGTTCACCATCCCCTAGACCCGGTATGCGATACTCTTTGACGAAGAGACCGGACTGTACAGATATTATCACGGATAGGCTCAGTAGGAGATCCGGATGAGTTTGCTCATCGGTCTTCTTTTCGACAGGTATCTGAGTAGCCATTACGTACAGCTAGTGCCGCTGACGAGCTTGTGGTTAAACCCACTGCCAGAGTACTGTCGAGTCTTTAGAGTCGGTTTCCCTGATTCAGGCGAAAGGATGTAGTAGTCGTATTAGATACGTGCATGGTTCGATAGATTGATGTACTTGGTACTCGGATTTTCGATCGGACAGTTTGTAATACTAGCCGGCTCGGGTTTGAGCCGGATTATTAAATCAGGTATTGATTTAATAATTTACGTATATGTATTTCGATATATATATTCTAGTATTACGTTCTTCGTGTTATTCTATATCTTTTGGGCGTTCGGATTTTTATCTGATTGCTGGTATATTTGTACAGTAGACTGAAATCCGTATTTACTACAGATTTCCTTCTAGAAGGTGGCCACCTCATTATGTATTTTCTATTTATTTCATAAATGGAAATGAGGTGTAAAGTAAGAGTATGGGAGGAAAAGAGGTGACCATGCTTCAATAGTAGTCAAATGAATTTATAATTCATTTTGGGTTTACTATTGAAGCATGGTTGCTAATTGTTTAATGAAAGAATTGATATACAAAACCATTGTGTGTATTTTCTCGTTCATGCTTGATTCATTTTTCTCTCTTGAGCTTTTATCTCCTCCCTCCTCTAGCTTTCTCCTCCACCTTCATCTTCTTTCTCTTCACTACATTTCTCATGTGTTGAGATACAAGTGAAGAGGCTAGAAAGAGATAGAACACTTAGACCTCCAAACTACATTCTAGATTACTTAGACTAGCATCCCAAGTTCTCTAGTTGCTCTTTTGACATATTGCAAAGAGCTAGAGACATGGATCATACTCCCCGGGTGGATCATCTACGACAAAAGGAGGCCGGAGAACAAGCTCGATCCCGATGGACCGATGGAGCCGGATTTGGAGTTCAAGCATGTTCAAGGCGCTTGCTAGGAGCTAAGGATGAAGAAAGAAGACCGAAGGACTTGGTTCATTTGGTGAGGTTTCTATCATAGTAGATAGCACTCTTAGTGTAGCTAGTTAGATTTATAGAAAGATCCAGTTTTAGGGTTTAGTCTAACGCCAAGTTTTATTCGTAAGAATTTTTTTTTGTTCCGCATTTGGCCATGTGAGATGGCCGGGGCACTAGGGTAACCCTTCATCATCTACCACATGTTATGATCTGGGAGATCGCCGATATCGAGCATCATCATTAGCCCCCCATTCTCGTCTTGACCAGCTGACGGGTCGGGTCGAGAGTGGACTGCCGGGCCACCCGGGGTGAGCTCCCTTCGAAGATATCGTCGGGACGTGTCCCCTGGCAATTTGTTGTCTTTTCTGCCAGCGAATCATGGGCGAGATCTCTGCATTTAAGGAAGGTGCGCCGGTTCGTACGTTCCGTCCCTAAAGCGATGGCCCACGTATCGAGCGTCGGTTGGGCGACGCGACGTGTTGTAGACCTGTGGTGTCTGATAGGATGCGGTCCAATGCTGGAGTGACAGGAGGAGCGATCGAGGTCGTCGGACGTGAGGAGTCGTTTTGGCGGGAGATGAAGGGCGCCGTTGGATGAGGGCAATGTCAGTAATAAATAGGGATTGGGTCCACTCCGGGGTCCCTATCTCTCCATATTTTCCTTGCTTTAGGTCCTGATAGCTCGGCGCTCTTCTTCTTTCTTCTGATTTTGCCTCCCGAGGATCTCTCTTCTCCAGGTTAGATGTCTTCCTTTATAGAGTCTTTAGATGTGGTGGGAGTAGGCTCTAGGGACCCTCCAGTCGAGCCCGAGTCTTTCCGGGGAGCAAGGGTCAAATCCTCTTCCCGGGATTGTGCGACTGGGGCAGTTCCCAGGGAGGAGGTAGAGGACGCCGCTCCTGGCGCGCCGTCCTTGATGAGGTACAAGGATGAGCTCACCAACGCTCGGGCTCGCTTCTATATCTCTTCTGGCTATATGCTTCGCTTGGCCAAGGAAGGAGAGAGGGCGGACCAAGTACGGGGTAGGGAGATCTCTCTGTACCTGGAAGCCTTTTAGGGCGGAATGCGCCTGCCCTTCCCTCCGGAGGTCGTCAAAGCGCTGAACTTCTTCGGGTTAGCTCCGGGCCAGTTAGTACGGGCCAGTTAGTACCGAACTCATGGAGGATCCTCCTCGGGTTCCTGGTCCGCCTGAAGCTACAGGCGGTTCCCTTCAGTCTCTCCATCCTTGATTCCTCTCTCCTCTTCAAAAATCATCCTGGGGGTCGAGCGGGAGACCCGAGGTGGGTCTACCTCTCCTTTAGGAAGCGACAGGGGGGTGCCGCTGGGTCAGGAGTTATAGCCCTGCCTTCTTCTATCTATGACTGGAAGAAGAAGTTCTTTTTTGTTGCGCCGCCCGAAGGTGAGGACTGGCCCGTGCTGACCCAATGGTCAAGGGATAACTTCTTCCCGAGAACTCAGTCCAATGACCCCGCCGCGGAGTGGCGTCATGGGAGCCCGTTCCCTGACCCGACGTGCTGCTATCTGAGCGGGCCTTGAGTTGGGTCGGGCTCAGCCCCGTCGAGTTCGTCAATGAGTTAGGCTTGCGTTTTGCTTTATTTTTGTATGCGGCGCTAACTCCATTGAATCTTGTTTTGTGCAGAACCCATGGATATGAACGAACTCCGAGCCTCCATGCGGCAGCCAAAGAAGGGCCCGAAGGCGGGAAGTGCCAGTTCTTCCCACTCGAAGCCTGTCCTAGTTCCTTCGGCCGCCGTCCCGGTGCCTCCAGTGGCCGTACCTCCTCAGTGTTCGGGAGCGGGTCCCACCCCTGAGTCCAGCAAAGCGCCGAGCCGGATGCAGGTGCGTGAACGGGAGGGCCCAACCTTGGAGGAGGAGACCGGCTCTCCATCAGCCCCCCTCAGGAGGGTCCACCGAAGGGTTCCTCGAGCCCCGGCCTCCCCGATCATGGTGGAGGAGGAGGGCCTCTGCTTTGCGGTGCCTTCGGGGCTCGCCGTTGCCGACAGCCTGCTGTTCGACATCGAGAAGTCGGCTAGGGGCAGGGTCCCCGGGAGGACCCTCAGAGGCCAGATGGCGTCCATTGCCTAGGAGGCCGTGTAGGTAAGCGCTCGGATAATCGTGAGATTTGGTGCCTCATTTCTCTTTCTGACCTCTCTTTGATTATCTCAGGTCCTCCAACATGTCGCCCTCGCCATCCGCATGGAGGAAGAGGTGATAACCCCGGTGATAAAGGCCGCGGGTCAGCTTGCCTCGCTGGAGGAGAGCTCCGAGCGGGAGCTGGAGGCGGCGATGGCGAGGGTCGCCGCCCTGGAGGGCGAGGTGGTGGCCGGGAAGCAGGAGGGGGCCGCTGCGGCGCGGGTGGCGACGGCCTCGAAGCAGGAGGCTGCCCGGCACCATGAGGCCACCCTGGCCGCCGAGGCCAAGCTCCAGGATGCTAGGGTGCTCGTCGGCACCATGAAGAAGACGGTGGAGACCCTCCGGAAGGAGTTGGAAGTGGCGGCCGAGGAGGTGAAGCGGGCCAATCTCGGGGCGGCTAAGGCGGTGGAGGACTATAAGAAGTCGAAAGACTACTACTCCGACCTAGCTGTAGCCACTACGAACATCTGGCACGAGGCCCTCAACGCCGTCAAGGCCCAGATGTCGGAGTTCGCTGATGAAGAGCTCCAGACCGAATACCCCCTCGCAGGTGCCGATGAGCAGGGGGACGACCTCGGAGAAGAAGAGGTCCCTGACGAGGACCCTACCCGAGCTGTGGTAGATATTGAGGTTCCCGGGGTCGCGCCTGGCCCCGAGGCCTGAAGCCCCTCGTCTTCTTGCTTTTTTATTTGTCTCATCAGGAATTTTGTAAGGCTGGGGAGCCCCCAATACCTTTATAAAGATATTAGTTTTTTAAGCTAATAAAACTTTTGTTGTTTCATTACTTGCACATTATCCTTTGTTCAGTGAAGAATGCTCGTAAAATATTCGGACTTGCACTGTTGAGCTTCCATATCAGGTCAGTTCTTCGTCTGGCGATCGCGCGTCGAGTTGGTTTCGATCACTTGCCAAGTGCAAAGGCTGTTAGGAAGAAGGTATCTCCATGGCCCCGTAGTCGAGGGGGGATCGCTCGGACTTATATAGGCCTGGCGTATCTTGGAGAGTGCTTCAGATCGGCGGCGTTTGATGGGCGGTAGGCTTCCCGCTGCAGATGTGTCGAGCCGAAGAGATCTCGGTGCCTCACTCTGAGGGCTTCAGATGCTTCTTGGCGAGGGCTTTGATCCCTGGCGTCGTGGGTAGGGAGCTACCAGCCGGGGATGACCGAGCAGGGTAGCCGCTCGGTGCCTCTTGGCGAGGGCTTTGATCCCTGGCGTCGTTGGTAGGGAGCTACCAGCCGGGGATGACCGAGCAGGGTAGCCGCTCAGTGCCTCTTGGCGAGGGCTTTGATCCCTGGCGTCATGGGTAGGGAGCTACCAGCCGGGGATGACCGAGCAGGGTAGCCGTGCCTCTTGGCAAGGGCTTTGATCCCTGGCGTGTTGGGTAGTGAGATACCAGCCAGGGATGACCGAGTAGGGTAGCCGCTCAGTGCCTCTTGGCGAAGGCTTCGGTCCCTGGCGTCGTGGGTAGGGAGCTACCAGCCGGGGAAGACCGAGCTGGGTAGCCGCTCAGTGCCTCTTGGCGAGGGCTTTGATCCCTGGCGTGTTGGGTAGCGAGATACCAGCCGGGGATGACCGAGCAGGGTAGCCGCTTGGTGCCTCTTGGCGAGGGCTTCGGTCCCTGGCGTCGTGGGTAGGGAGCTACCAGCCGGGGATGACCGAGCAGGGTAGCCGCTCGGTGCCTCTTGGTGAGGGTTTTGATCCCTGGCATCGTGGGTAGGGACCTACCAGCCAGGGATGACCGAGCAGGGTAGCTGCTCGGTTCCTCTTTGCGAGGGCTTTGATCCCTGACATCGTGGGTAAGGACCTACTAGCTGGGGATGACCGAGCAAGGGTCGGGCTTGGTCACCTCTAGGGAGGGCTTTGTTCCTTCAGGACGGGGGCTGAGCAGGGTTACTGTCCGATGCCTCTTGGCGAGGGGTTTGATCCCTGTCGGTTGTGATAGGAAGCTACCAGCCGGGGATAGCCGAGCAAGGGTCAGGCTCGATCGCCTCTAGGGAGGACTTTGATCCTTAGCGCGGGAGGGGCTGTAAGAAGCCTACTAAGGACGGGGGCCGGGCAGGGTTACTGCCCGGTGCCTTTTGGCGAGGGCTTCTGTCCTGAAGGATGGGGACCGAGTAGGGTTACTGCCCGGTGCCTCTTGGCGAGGGCTTTGATCCCTGTCGGTTGTGGTAGGAAGCTACCAACCGGGGATAGCCGAGCAAGGGTCAGGCTCGGCTGCCTCTAGGGAGGGCTTTGATGCTTAGAGTTGAAGGGGCTGTAGGAGGCCTGCTAAGGATAACCGGGCAGTGAAGCTGCGCGGTTGCCTCTTGGCGAGGGCTTTGATCCCTGGCATTGCGTGTAGGGAAGCTACCGGCCAGAGATAGCCGGGCAGGGTAGCTGTGCAGCTACCTCTAGATGAGGGCTTTGATCCTAAGCGTTGGAGGGGCCACAGGAGGTCGTCTAAGGATAACCGGGCAGTGAAGCTGCGCGGTTGCCTCTTGGCGAGAGCTTTGATCCCTAGCGTTGCGTATAGGGAAGCTACCGGCCAGGGATAGCCAGGCAGGGTAGCTGCGCGGCTACCTCTAGACGAGGTCTTTGATCCTTAGCGCTGGAGGGGCCGCAGGAGGTCAGCTAAGGATAACCGGGTAGTGAAGCTGCGCGGTTGCCTCTTGACGAGGGTTTTGATCCCTAGCGCTGGAGGGGCCGTAGTAGGCCTGCTAAGGATAACCGGGCAGTGAAGCTGAGCGGTTGCCTCTTGGCGAGGGCTTTGGTCCCTGGCGTTGTGTGTAGGGAAGCTACCGGCCAGGGATAGCCGAGCAGGGTAGCTGCGCGGCTGCCTCTAGACGAGGGCTTTGATCCTTAGCGCTGGAGGGGCCGTAGGAGGCCTGCTAAAGATAACCGGGCAATGAAACTGCGCGGTTGCCTCTTGGCGAGGGCTTTGATCCTTGGCGTTGTGTGTAGGGAAGCTACCGGCCAGGGATAGCCGAGCAGGGTTGTTGCGCGGCTGCCTCTAGACGAGGGCTTCGATCCTTAGCACTGGAAGGGCCGTAGGAGGCCTGCTAAGGATAACCGGGCAGTGAAGCTGCGCGGTTGACTCTTCATGATGTTCTGTTCGACCTTCCCGGTGTTAGTATGGGGAATAGGAACAGTCGCGGCGAGTACGCGTAACATGTGCATTGAATGCGTGGGGGAGGTGAAGCGCCAGAGCCGCGTCGTTTTAATTTCGCCAGAAAAGGCTCAATGTTTGCCGCGTGGCAGCACCTTTGTGGGTGAAAACGGGCGGCCGTTAGGCCCTTTGGGAGTGCAGCGGGCTATAAATCGGAGGGAGTGTTGGTCCTTCCTCTCTTCACAAGCAAATCGTAAAGATGGAAGACTTCCCATTCACCATCCCCGACATCATTCACTTCGAAGACGTGTACCTCTACGACCAGAACTGCACCGAGGACACGGTGCAGTTAGTTTTTGGCAGCATCGAGGATCACTTTGGCCGGCTTCTCCCCCGGCGCTCGCCTCTGTTGCAGCTGCTGATGTACTCCATTTGGAAGGCGTCTCCGGGGCTCTACAACCCCCTGTCCGAGCAGCTCTAAGACAAGGTCGTGGGCAAGCTACGGTCTCTGAGGCGTTTCGGCCTGATCTCTGCGGGTCGGCTGCGCTCCTCCGTGAGTGCTACCAATTGAGGCTCGATACCAACACGCACGGGGGGAATCGAGGGCAGAGGCTGGACTCCATGAGGCCTCAGCTGGCGGAAATCTTCTAGGAGTACCACTAGCAGTGCTCTCTGCAACCTCTTCCCCCGCTGTTGTAATTAATTTTTTTCCCGATGTATGGCCGAGGAGCCCCTAGTACTTTTTTTGAATAAATAAGACCGTTTTCTTCTTTTTTGCAATGTTCCATCGATCTTTTTTATTACATAAGCAGCAGATTCTAGGAAGAGTTTACATTGCCTTTGAAAAGAAGTACATGCTAGTAGAAGACCTTATCTGCACAGTCCGAGCCCCTCGGATGTTTGTTGGTCTCCGTGCTCGGCAGAGGGTATTGGGCTCCGCGGGCGCCGGACGTATCATCTGTTGATACGAGCATGATTTGGCTGATGGTTAGCTCGGCGGGAGAGGGACGCTGCTCCTGCTCACGGTCGGCTTGCCACTTATCCCTCAAGTAGGCGGGGAGGTGCCCTAATCGGATGAGCTCCTCCGGAGCTGCTTGAAACTCTCCGTGGAGTGGCCGAGCGACCTGTGGAAACCGCAGTAGGGCCCCGGGTTTGCTTCGAAGCCTGATGCGGGATCGGGGGGAACTTGAAGAATCCCTCACCCTTAGCCTCCTCCAGTAGCACTGCTTGGGAGACATTGAGCGGGGTGTACTCCTGGAACTTCGGATGGTAGGGCTGCTGACGCTCTGGTCTCTCTTCCCTTGCCTTCTTCTTCTGGTCGAGTCGGTCTGCCCGGGGAAGGTTCGCATTCACCTCGGATTCGAGCTGGACTTTACGCTCTGTCCATGCCTTCACTTCGGCCATGGTCTTAAGTTGCGCTAGTGCAAAGGAGCGTAGCCACTCCTTATGCCTAAGACCCGACCTGAGTGCCGTGATGACCGTTTCGTCCCGGTGCTCGGGGACCTTAAGAAGGGCGTTGTAGAAACGGGTGACGTAAGCTTTGAATGTCTCCTTGTCCCCGCTCTTGATTGTGAAGAGATAGTCGACCGTGCGCTTTTTCCGACGGTTCCCGACGAAGTGGCCGAGGAACTGAGTGGCTAGCTCGTCGAAGGTTGAAATCGAGCGAGGCTCGAGTCCTCGGAACCAGTCCTGCCCGGAGCGGATGAGGGTGTCCGGGAAAGCTCGGCACTGGGAGGCATCGGATTGGTCTTGGAAGCCTATCCCCGCGGTGAAAGCATCTAAATGGTCCTTCGGGTCGGTTTTTCCATCAAAGAGAGAAACCTTTGGGGGCTTGTTGCGCGAGGAGACATGGATAGTGAGCAGCTCCTTGGTGAATGGCTTGGTGAGCAAGTCGGCGGCGTACTTAGCCCCGTCGCCCGAGAGGTGACCTTCCCGACGTATGCCCTCGATCTTCTTCTCAAAGGCGTCGAGTCGGCCGTGGTATCCCGAAGATTCAGCACCCCCTGATCCCTCGCATCTGCCGTGGGAGACCTGCGTCTGGGCGCGGCCCCGGTTCCTCTCGATGAGGTTCCTCAGATTCCCGGGCGAGGTAGCCCTCGAGCCACTGTGGCGAGCCCCGTCCTCACGACCCCGCTGAGGGGGTTGTTGGTCATGCCTGGGTGTTAGTGTGATATGCCCTAGAGGCCATTATTGTATAGTACGAGTTTGTATATTATATTTTGGAAGCTTGGGATATATACACAGTTTTATAGCAGTCTTGCTCGATATGGTAGTATGCTACTTGGTTTGTATCTATCTTAATATGTGTGTATATTTGTTTTGACGTATCGCTAATACATATTGATAGAGCCCTTAGGATCTTTGCTTGACTACCAGCGTTGTGATGGCAGTCACACTTGTGGGGGTTGGGTAGTCTACAAGCACATCCTTATACATGTCCCTAGTCGTAGGATTATCGAGACAGGGTATCGATACTCCAGAGTAGACTAGTGTGTACGCTTCTCATCCCAGATAGGGAGATGGTCTGTCGTACAGCCATCGGTATGTCGTACTGGAGATAGTATGCAGGTGCTCATTAGGTTATGAGTACACTGGACAGGACTCGTCGGGAACTGTTGGTTGGTACTATACCTATCGTCAGTTAACGGTTCCCAAGTGACATGAGTACAGCTTAGTCCGTTGACTTGACACTGTCACTTCGCCTCGAGTGTGTTCCCACTGTTCTTAGATTACTACCCTACCACGGCTCTATTGAGTCGTGCAAACAAGTAGTAATTGGGTATAGTCCCGAAGCACTTGGAGGCAGTGACGGTTAGATAGGATTCGTCTCTTCCGGTATTGGGAGTTGATATCGCGCTGTGTCTAGGAGAGTCATTACACAAAGTCCCTGGCCAGGGCAAGTGAGATTTACTGGTAGTGTTTCCAGTAGTTTCTCAGGGTGTTCTGGGCTACACTCCGATACGACTTGTACCGCTATTGGGGGTCTGACGTTTACCGCCCCCTAGGCCCGACATGTGATACTCTTAGACGAACAGACCGGATTGTATAGAGTTGTCACATTTAGGCTCAGTAGGAGTTCGGATGGGTTCACCTCATCGGTCTTCTTATCGGCATCTACCTGAGGACCGTTACGTACAGCTAGTACCACTTACGGCCTGTGGTTAAACCTACTGCCAGCGTAGTGTTGAGTCTTTAGAGTCCCACACAGAGGGTTGTTCACCTTTGGGCAATATGAGTAGATGTCGTATAGTTTTACGATAGGGTTCGTTCACATACGCGCACTTGTGCGTGTTCGATGTTCGGGCAGTAGATACTAGTGGGCTTTGGTTTAAGCCGGATCCTAGTATTAGATTTTGGAATGGTTTAGTCTCATGGTATTCGTGTTTCTCGGAACACGGATACGGGTATCTACATACAGTTGACAGAGGCAGGGAAGGAGACACCCCATTAGGGTTTTGGCTATTGACTTGATCAAAACCATAATGAGAGGGAGGAAATTAATTAATAGTTTTAATTATAGTTAATTGTGTCATGGATAATGTTGGTTTGACCATTTGACCAAGTTGACCCATGTTGACTTAGATATTTTTGTGAGCATGCTTAGCATTAAATGTGATATGATAATGGTCAAATCAACATACCATCACAATTATCCTAATTAATATTATTATTATCATATTTTCCTCATATGAGAGTTTATCCTTTCATTCTCATATAACCTTTCTCTCTCATGGTTTGCTCTCTCCTCTTTCTCTCTCAAAGCTTTAATCTTTCATGAGTTGAAAATCAAAACCTTTTGAGACTAAACCACCAAAATACTTCTCTACTCATTCTAGGGTTCTTAGTCTAGCACACCAAGTATCTTAGTTACTTTAAGATAGAGGTTGGAGCTCAAGGTAGAGGTCTTCGGGTGGATCTTTCTTTGGCAAAGAGAAGACGGTGAGGAGGAGCCATCTACACCACTCCAAAGAGCTCACAATAAGGGGAAGCAACATAATAAGAGAATGAGTTCAAGCTTTTGGTATAATCTCTTAACCTAGTATTTAAAGCTCCATGTTTGTTTGTTAGTTTTTGTTTAGCAAAGATTCTTCATGGTTACTCTATGTTTCCTTCAAAGAAAAATTTGATTTTTACCTATTCCGCCTCCCCGAAAGTACCGGGGTGGGTAACATAAACTTACAGTGGTATCAGAGCCTAGTTAAACAACAACTAACATGTTAGCAAAGTCGTTAGAACTTCGATCACGGAAAAAATCCCGAAAACACACCAAAACTTGTATTTTCTGTCGATTTTTAAAACAGGCCTAAAAATATTTTCAGCGACATGAAAAATACAAGCAGGCTTTTAGAGAAAACTGTAGAATTTTGGGCGCCTGAATCGCTTATAAGACCGTGGATCCGCGGCCGATCCATGCGATCCGCCGCGGATCCGCGGCCGAGTCAACTCGGCCGCGCACCAAAATTCTTCTGGGGTTCTCTCTGTTGATTTTGTGTATTCTGGGAAGTTTTGTTTCTGGCCAGATTTATCAGAGTGCTGGATTTTACTTGGGATAGATTCAAATACAGTTTTTGATCGAAATTCTGTAAACTTTAGCTAATTGGATTATATCTGTAATGTGATATATGTACTGAACGTCTACTAATCGCTATACGTCGATTAGTGGGGGTTGTACATATCTGTGATATGTGATGTTGGATTGTGTATATGAACTTGTTGGATTGTCATGGATGAACAGCCGGGGATGTGAGATGAGTGTTTATTTATCTTTCATTTGATGTAAATTGTAAATTGATGTAATATTATTTTTTGGCCGCATATCCGGGTTGAGGATGTAGCTGCCTTTGTATATTATTTCTTTTACTGTTTTCTGCTTCTAGGATAGACCCAAGGTGGGGTGCACAGACTACCAGGTACTTTGAAGTCCCGAGTGGCTTACTCACTTTGTTGAGGGAGGCTGCTCCACTTCGGGTATTTGGCGGGTAGTTTGCTGCACCTATAGGGGTCTCGGGTGGGGTTTTGGCTATTCATCACGACCGTGTAATCCGTCTTTCGTTGCAGGCTCGAACGAAATGCGGATTCCTAGCATATCCAATGTGTTCATCTGTGATCTGGAATGACTATCATTGCGTCTGACAAATGTATATATATCTATATATGATATCTAGTAGGCGTTGCTTATGTTTTGCATCCGCGCTAGTCCAGCCCCGCTCTGTCGTTAGTTAAGTAACCTAACGAGTGATGACGGGGCCCCATGGCGAATGCGGATGGTATAAGCGTACGTCATATTTTCGTTGTTTTCTGCAATGGTAGGATTAATTGATGGGACGCATTATATTAATGCAAAGAAAACAAACTAAAGTTGAATCGTTGGAACAATTTCAAAACCACTCGGTTTTTCAAAACAGCAAAACTTTTAAATACGGAGCTTAAACCACTTCTTTTATAAAAAAAAGCTATCACGTTCCTTCGATTATATCAAGTTCACTACGTTCACGGTTTCGCCAAAACCATTCGTAGCCCTCCGTCATTTCATATGGATAGTCAATAGTATTCAAGCTATGTTTGTTGGCCAAAGTCAAGGCATTGTGATTGGTAGCTGTTGGATATTCATATGAAGCATAGATAGATGCGTTGGTTTGGGACAGTCGTACTACTTTGTTGGCCAAAGTCAAGGGTAGGTACGGGTGGGTTCAAATTAACCTGGAAAATGACTGGTGGAACTTGACATGTGACTTATGATTTGTTTGCCAAAGTCAAGGTTATAAGAGCATGGGGCAAAAATCCACATCGGGAGTTTCTAAAGAAACTGAAACTTGCTAGTGTTGCATACCGTTTGGAGTGTGATAATTTTGGTAGGATTCCTTCAACTTTATCACACAATGATATTTGGATCCCGATCTTACTGTGAGTATATGCTACTCCTCGGGAAATTTTCTCACTTAACGATCAATGCTATAAACCAAGTAGGTGTCTAGAAAGGTTTTAACGGGGATACGCCCACAGGGAAAAGAGGTTATTTAATTAAGGAACTTCGCGAAAGCGTCGTAAAACCTCTCTCGAAGTACCGACACCGGCCTGGCTGAACGGTTAAGCAAGTATTGTACGGTGAGATCAATCCCGACTAATTCTTCTTTATGGTTTGAGGAAGGATTCGAGAAACAGTGGGAGCCATCCTGTTTAGATAAACTAAAAACCACTCTAAACTTGCAAGAGTATCATGCTAAAGTGTTTCTCCTCTCTCTCCTAATTGCAGCAACCAAACATCATGACGGGTCTTAAGTTACTATTAGATAAAAATATATTGACAGGGCTAAACTATAAAGATTGGTTCAAGAATGTCAAAATGGCAATCACTTATGACAAGTTGGGGTATCTCCTTACCACTAAGACCCCCGCCGTCCCAGGTCCAGAATCCAGTGTCGCGGATAGGGAAATCCGTAAGACCTGGGAGATTGAATGCGCGAAGGCCAAGTGCCTCGTGCTTGCCTCTATGGACAATGAACATCAGAGGAGGCACGAGAATATGGACCTTGAATCCATATTTCTCCATACTAAGGAACTATATGGAGAGCAATCCCATATCGCAAGATACGAAACCTCGAAAAAGCTGTTTCAAGCGAGGTTGGCCGTCGGATCATCTGTAGGGGAACACGTCCTGAAGATGATTGGCTAAATTGAGGAGCTCGCGGACCTCGGGACCACGTTAGAGAATGAGCTGTACACTGACTTGATTCTCCAGTCCCTTCTTTCCACCTACACCCAGTTTATCCTGAATTTCAACATGCAAAGAAAAGAAGTTGAACTTCCGGAACTCCTCAACATGTTGAGGAGTGCAGAGGGCACCCTGCAGAAAGTTAGGGAAACACCCGCTTTGTTTGTTAGAGGAATTTCCTCTTCTCGGTCCAAGGCGAAAGCCAAAGGAAAGAAGAAGAAGGCCCCCACCAAACCAAGGGGCGGTGTTAGTAAGGTGGAAGATAAGGGAAAAGCAAAGGTAGCGGGACAGACTGTGGGAAAGGAAAAATGCTTTTATTGTCACAAGAAAAGACACTGGAAGAAAGATTGCAGGGCTTGGAAGGCCAAGAACCAGGACCCGAAGCAAGTTGTGGTTTTGGCTACAGGTGTGTATGTTACTGGAAACTGTCTGTCAATCAACTCTACTTCCTGGGTATTGGATACCGGATCAGAATCTCATATCTGTAATTCTTTGCAGGCACTGAGAAGGCGTAGAGTTTTGAAGGCAGGTGATATGACCCTCAGAGTTGCAAACGAAGCAAGTATGGATGCTGAGTCCGTGGGGGACTATCACTTAGGATTGACAGATGGACATGTTTTGGTTTTGCGCAACTGTTATTTTGTACCCAGTTCGACTTGTAATATCATATTTGTATCTTTAATGTCTAAAGAAGGTTATGATTTTGCATTTGTAAGCAATATTGTAAACATTCACCTTAATCATGTTTTGATTGAGTCGGGTACATTAAGCAACGGAAGATACGTATTAAACTACCCGCAGATTTTCAATATCCAGAATACATACAAAAGAAAGTCTCCAGAATTAAATCATGCTTTCTTATGGTATTGTAGACTGGGTCACATCAATGAAACACGATTGACTAAAGTACATAAAGAGGGATATTTGGATCCGTTCGAATATCAGTCTTATGCAACTTGTCAATCTTGTCTCATGGGAAAGATGACAAAGACTCCGTTCACTGGACACGGAGTAAGAGCGAGATCTTGGGACTCATACACAGCGATGTATGTGGTCCAATATCTACACATGCGCGAAGTGGTTATTCTTACTTCATTACCTTTACGGATGATTTTTCAAGGTATGGAAATGTCTTCTTAATGAAGCATAAATCTGAAGCCTTTGAAAAATTCCAGGAATACAAGAATGAAGTAGAAAAACAAACAGGCAAGAGTATCAAGACACTAAGATCTGATCGAGATGGTGAATACTTGAGTGCCGAGTTCCTGGATTACCTAAAAGAGAATGGAATTCTCTTTAAACTTACTCTTCCATACACACCACAACACAATGGTGTATCGGAGAGACGGAACGAACCCTATTAGATATGGTACGTTCCATGATGAGTAACGCTGAGTTACCGCGATCTTTCTGGGGTTGTGCACTAGAATCATCTGCATATCTTTTGAATCGGGTTCCTACTAAGTCAGTGCCTACCACACCATATCAGATGTAGAGTGGGAAGAAACCCTATCTTAAACACATTAAGACATGGGGATGTCCCGCTTTTGTAAAAAAGCAGCATACGAACAAACTCGAGGCACACTCAGTACAGTGCAAGTTTGTAAGATATCCAAAGAACTCTAAGGGATATTTCTTCTATTACACAGAGGAACAAAAAGTATTTGTTTCTCGTCATGCCTGCTTCTTAGAAACTGAATTTTTAGAAAATCAGATAAGTAGGAGCGCAATAGAACTGGAAGAAATTCCAGAACCACAAGCTATTACTGAAAGCTTAGTAGAACCAGAAGGTTCAAAAGAACAGGACATTTCCGCACCGCTCCGCAGGAGTAGTAGGCTTTCTCATCCACCTGAGAAATACTACGGTTTTCTCATAGACGAGGATAGAGAGGATTGCATCATTGATAATGATGAGCCGACTAGCTTCCAACAGCCATTCAGAGCACTGACTCAGTAAAATGGCTGGATGCAATGCGGACCAAGATGGAGTCCATGTACACCAACAAAGTATGGACTTTGGACATTGCTCCAGAAGGGGTAAAACCCGTAGGCTGTAAATGGATCTTCAAAAAGAAGATTGGTGTAGATGGACAGGTTGAGACCTATAAGGCTAGACTTGTTGCAAAGGGTTTTCGTCAAAGACCTGGTTTGGACTATGACGAAACCTTTTCTCCAGTGGCTATGCTCAAATCCATTCGGATCCTTCTTACCATTGCTGCCTTCCACGATTATGAGATCTGGCGGATGGACGTAAAAACCGCTTTTCTAAATGGTAATTTAGAGGAATGTGTCTATATGGACCAGCCAGAGGGTTTCATTCAGAGTGGGAGCAGCGGGAAAGTGTGCAAGTTGCTTAAGTCCATTTATGGACTGAAGCAGGCATCACGGAGTTGGAACATTTGTTTTAATGAGACGGTCAAAGAATTTGACTTTATCAAAAATCCAGATGAACCATGCATTTATAGTAAGATTATAGCACGAACTGTTGTATTCCTCGTCTTGTACGTGGATGACATTCTCTTGATAGGAAATGACATTCCTATGCTACAATATGTCAAAGGGTTCTTGTCACACAGGTTCTTCATGAAAGACCTGGGTGATGCCTCTTACATTCTGGGGATCCAGATCTATCGTGATAGATCAAAAAGGATATTGGGACTCTCACAGTCCAGGTACATCAACACCGTACTGAAAAGATTCAGTATGGAAGATTCCAAGCACGGTAATTTACCGGCTTGTCACGGGATCACCCTCTCCAAAGAAATGTCTCCCAAGACTGATTTGGAAAGGGATCGTATGTATATTATACCCTACGCTTCTGCGGTGGGCTCTATAATGTATGTGATGTTGTGTACCAGACCAGATGTAGCTTATACACTGAGTGTGGTAAGCCGGTATCAGTCAAACCCTGGGGAGAAGCACTGGATAGCGGTAAAGAACATTCTGAAGTACCTGAGAAGGACTAAGGATATGTTTTTGGTTTACGGCTGGAAAGTCCTCCAGATCGAGGCCTTTGCTGACTCCAGCTTCCAGAATGACAAGGATGACTCCAAATCCATGTCGGATTATGTCTTTACCCTCAATGGAGGGGCGGTCTGTTGGAAGAGTTCCAAATAGGAAACCGTTGCTGACTCGACGATAGAAGCGGAGTATATCGCAGCTTCTGATGCCACAAAAGAAGCAGTCTAGATGAGGAAGTTCTTAACAGAACTTTAGGGTGGTTCTGTCCATTGTTGATCCAATACCTCTGTATTGTGACAACAACGGGGCTATAGCTTTAGCAAAGAAACCCAGGTCCCATCAGAAGTCCAGACACATCTTGAGGCGGTATCACCTGATCAGGGAGATCGTGGATCGCCGGGAGATCGAGGTTCTGAGGGTTGCTACAAAAGATAACACTGCAGATCCATTCACAAAGGCCATTCCTCAGACGCAGTTCGAGAGGCTATTTGAGATGATAGGTCTGCGATATGCCAGCACATGGCCTTAGTGTAAGTGGGAGATTGTTAGTGTGATATGCCCTAGAAGCCATTATTGTATAGTACTAGTTTGTATATTACATTTTGGAAGCTTGGGATATATGCACAGTTTTATAGCAGTCTTGCTCGATATGGTAGTATGCTACTTGGTTTGTATCTATCTTAATATGTGTGTATGTTTTTTTTTGACGTATCGCTAATACATATTGATAGAGCCCTTAGGATCTTTGCTTGACTACCAGCGTTGTGATGGCAGTCACACTTGTGGGGGTTGGGTAGTCTACAAGCGCATCCTTATACATGTCCCTAGTCGTAGGATTATCGAGACAGGGTATCGATACTCCAGAGTAGACTAGTGTGTACGCTTCTCATCCCAGTTGGGGAGATGGTCTGTCCTACAGCCATCGGTACGTCGTACTGGAGATAGTATGCAGGTGCTCATTAGGTTATGAGTACACTGGACAGGACTCGTCGGGAACTATTGGTTGGTACTATACCTATCGTCAGTTAACGGTTCCCAGGTGACATGAGTACAGCTTAGTCCGTTGACTTGACACTGTCACTTCGCCTCGAGTGTGTTCCCACTGTTCTTAGATTACTACCCTACCACGGCTCTATTGAGTCGTGCAAACAAGTAGTAATTGGGTATAGTCTCAAAGCACTTGGAGGCAGTGACGGTTAGATAGGATTCGCCTCTCCCGGTATTGGGAGTTGATATCGCGCTGTGTCTAGGAGAGTCATTACACAAAGTCCCTGGCCAGGGCAAGCGAGATTTACTGGTAGTGTTTCCAGTAGTTTCTCAGGGTGTTCTGGGCTACACTCCGATATGACTTGTACCGCTATTAGGGGTCTGACGTTTACCGCCTCCTGGGCCCGACATGCGATACTCTTAGACGAACAGACCGGATTGTACAGAGTTGTCACATTTAGGCTCAGTAGGAGTTTGGATAGGTTCACCTCATCGGTCTTCTTATTGGCATCTACCTGGGGACCGTTACGTACAGCTAGTACCGCTTGCGGCCTGTGGTTAAACCCACTGCCAGCGTAGTGTCGAGTCTTTAGAGCCCCATACAGAGGGTTGTTCACCTTTGGGCGATATGAGTAGATGTCGTATGGTTTTACGACAGGGTTCGTTCACATACGCGCACTTGTGCGTGTTCGATGTTCGGGCAGTAGATACTAGTGGGCTTTGGTTTAAGCCGGATCCTAGTATTGGATTTTGGACTGGTTTAGTCTCATGGTATTCGTGTTTCTCGGAACACGGATACGGGTATCTACATACAGTTGACAGAGGCAGGGAAGGAGACACCTCATTAGGGTTTTGGCCATTGACTTGATCAAAACCATAACGAGAGGGAGGAAATTAATTAATAGTTTTAATTAGAGTTAATTGTGTCATGGATAATGTTGGTTTGACCATTTGAACAAGTTGACCCATGTTGACTTAGATATTTTTGTGAGCATGCTTAGCATTAAATGTGATATGATAATGGTCAAATCAACACGCCATCACAATTATCCTAATTAATATTATTATTATCATATTTTCCTCATATGAGAGTTTATCCTCTCATTCTTACATAACCTTTCTCTCTCATGGTTTGCTCTCTTCTCTTCCTCTCTCAAAACTTTAATCTTTCATGAGTTGAAAATCAAAAGCTTTTGAGGCTAAACCACCAAAATACTTCTCTGCTCATTCTAGGATTCTTAGTCTAGCACACCAAGCACCTTAGTTACTTTAAGATAGAGGTTGGAGCTCAAGGTAGAGGTCTTCGGGTGGATTTTTCTTTGGCAAAGAGAAGACGGTGAGGAGGAGCCATCTACACCACTCCAAGGAGCTCACAATAAGGGGAAGCAACACAAAAAGAGAAGGAGTTCAAGCTTTTGGTATAATCTCTTAAACTAGTAGTTAAAGCTCCATGTTTGTTTTATAGTTTTTGTTTAGCAAAGATCTTTCATAGTTAGTCTATATTTCCTTCAAAGAAAAATTCAATTTTTACCTATTCCGCCTCCCCGAAAGTACCGGGGTGGGTAACATAGACTTACACTGGGAACAGGCGAGCTGACCGACATCTCCTCGGGAGGGTAAGGGTCGCGAGGAGGCTCGAGGCGAGGCGCTCTGGCGACGGATCTTGGTGTGGAGTTATGGGGTGCCCAGCGGGCTGCAGAGAGTACCGGTCCGGGAGATCTGTAGCCGTGGGAGGCAGCAATAAGTCGGTGGTCTGGCGTGCCGACGTGGGCAGAGTCTTCTCGAGGCGGAAGAGTGACGATCTGGGGTTCAGGCCCTGCCGTTTGTACACGGACGAGCGCTTCCACAATGGACGCTAGTCGGTCTATCCGGCCGGCAAGGGCGTTGATGACAATCGCCAGGGGAGGTTCATCCACGCCTCCGTTGAAGGGAAGGCGGCGGCTGGTGCTTGGATCTTCTGGGTGATCGCTAGCCATGTGGTTGGAGATCGAGAGACGAAATTTTGTTTTTGTGGAGTTTGTTTCCCACAGACGGTGCCAGCTGATGGAGGCGGACTTTCCCGGTCTCCTCCAAATCAAATCCCTGCCGTCAATCGCAGCCATCGGCGAATCAACGGGAGACAACATCTGAAGGAGACCGGGAAAGTCCGCCTACATTATACACCCATAATTTGATCAGACATGTCAGTAAAGGTACACCAAAGAGACCCGGAAAGTCTATTATGGCGTACATATTTGCCTTGTTCAATGAGAATTTGATGCAGCCACAAGGGATTGAAAACAATTTCGGGCTCATTTTACCCAAATAAACAACCTGTGTATGTTCCCCTCCGAAAGAAGGCCAAGACGACGTAGGGACGTCTTGCCTGAGATTCGGGGCAAATGCTATTTGGTTTTATCCGTCCACCTCTCCGAAGATACCAAGTTGATTTATAGCACCGTGTATCGGAGGTTTAGACGGATGCGGCCGAAGTAGCAGACTTCATCAGATTCTCTCTCGCTTGAGGGGTTTTTGATTGTGGGGACGCTCTTCCCTGCAGGCGCAAGCCCCTGCAGTTAATTCCGCTACCGCATCGTGGTAACAACTTTCTCCTTCTCCAGAATTTCACTTCGTGTCGTGGGTGTTTGTTTTGTTTGTGGTTGCCCGTGGATCGTATACGGAGACTAATTTATGTCGTCGCCTGTAGGACGTGGATTAGTCCAAATCCGTATTTTCTTAGATTTGGGTTTAGGGTTTTAGTTTAAGGATACGTTAGCCATATTGAGGCTAAGATCAACTTAAACGTTCGTTAAGGATACGTTAGCCTAATCTTCAGACTAAGATCAACTTAACGGGATCGTTTGGATCTGACAGGAGAGCAATTGGCTTTATTGTTCCAGTTTAGGGACATAGTGATCCAACATTCCCATTTTGGGGACGGATATTAGTTTAAGAACATGTTAGCCATGTTTGAGGCTAAGATCAACTTAAACGTTGGCCTAATCTCTAGACTAAGATCAATTTAACGGGATCGTTTGGATCCGACAAGAGAGCAATTGGCTCTATTGTTCCAGTTTAGGGACATAGTGGTCCATTGCCAGTTTAGGGACATGGTGGTCCATTGCCAGTTTAGGGACATGGTGGTCCATCATTCCCATTTTGGGGAAGGATATTAGTTTAAGAACATGTTAGCCATGTTTGAGGCTAAGATCAACTTAAACGTTTGTTAAGGATACGTTTGCCTAATCTCCAAACTAAGATCAACTTAACAGGATCGTTTGGATCCGACAAGAGAGCAATTGGCTCTATTGTTCCAGTTTAGGGACATAATGGTCCATTGCCAGTTTAGGGACATGGTGGTCCATCATTCCCATTTGGGGACGAACATTAGTTTAAGGAAATTTCGGTCCAACGTTCCCATTTTGGGATGAATGTTAGTTTAAGGACGTTTCGGTCTACGAGTTTAAGAACCCCACAGTCCGTATCAATATGTGGTTGTCGGGACCCGTCACCTCTCTGAAGACGTTGAAGGATTACAACGACAAATATCAGAGGAGTTCAGAGATGTACCCTTGAACCGGGTGTAAATTGATTTGAGAGAACAGTTTGCTCAACTCAATTTAATTTGAGGATTTACGGCCATGATTGGGCTAAGTCCAGTTGAAAATGTTCAACATTTTATTTGCATTTGCCCTGTTAGGCCTTTATTTGGGCTCTGCCCTCTTTTAAATAATGCAAAGCATTTTTATTTTGGTCTGTTTTAGACTTTTTTCTTTTAATTGGGCTCTGCCCCTTTTAATAATGCATAGCACTTTTGTTTGGTCTGATAGACCTTTCTTTATTGGGCTCTGCCATTGATAATGCATTGCATTAAATACTCTGACAATGCCCCATATGGCTTGTCAGGGGCTCTGCGCCAATTGAGGAGCGCAAGACGCAAACTCATGTGATGGTGACACGTGTCACGCTCTGGTGAGCGCAAGCGCAGTGCGCTGCGCTGTTGCGCTGCTGACACGTGGCGCGCTCTGGTGAGTTGCGCCAACCAAGAGCGCAATGCTCATTTTTTTAAAGCGCAAGGCGCAGTTTGCTCTGGGGCTGACACGTGACGCTCTCTGGTGGCTTGCGCCAACCCAAGAGCGCAACAGTGCAATTTTTACAAGTGCAGGGCACTGTTCAATATCTTGATCCAATTTTGGATCAAAGAAAAGAATCTTTTAAGATTCCAGAACCAATGGTTCGTCAAAAGGCAATGCCTTTATGTAGATCAAATGATCTAGTAAAGAAGTAAATTACTTCTTTTCATTAATATTATCATTTTTTATTGAAGATCTTTGATCTTGTTCTTAGATCATTGTTCTTTTTAGAAGAAAATTCTTCTTTTATTCAAAGGTTTTTACCTTTTCTTTTCTCTGAGCTCTTCTCAAAAATTTTAGAGGAGTTCTGAATATCTCTCTCTGTTCCTCCGTGTTTTTCCCCCTTTAGACTTGGAGTCTAGGGGCCTTTTTATAGTGCCATTTGATTTGTTAAATCAGTTGAAGAGATCTTTCTCTGAGTGATTTAGGGATTTTTCCCTACCGTTGGATCTTTGATCCAAAGGCTCCTGTTTTACAGTAAAGAATCTTATTGTTTTAATAAGCCCAAAAAGATCTTTCAGAATTTTTCTGTTTGGCGCAAGCGCAACTGCGCTGCCACGTGTCGCGCAGCGCAGAGCGCAACTCAGCTGAAGCGTTACTTCCTTTATTTTTTATTTTAAATAGAGGCTTGTTCTGATTGGGTGCGCTGCGCTCTTTGCGCTGGCGTGCCTGATTTTGACACGTGACGCGTTGCGCCCAGCGTAAGGAATCTGAAGCGTTGCTTCCTTTATTAAAGTTTGAATTTTAAACAGAGCTTTACTCTGATTGGGAGAAATAGAAGCGCTGCTTCGTTTCCCGCCTTGGAATTTGAACAGAGTTTTGCTCTGATTAGGGTAAACAAATGCCCCCCCCCACCGTTGCGCTTATGTGGCCTCAAACGTGAGCGCAGCGGTGGCAGAATTCCAACCGTCGCGCCATCCCTTGGAAGTTGAAACGGCTCTTCAATGCCTATAAATAGGACCTTTGGTTCCTTAGATGATTTTCATCTCTTCATAAGAATTTTGTTCAGAGCCCTGCTCTTTTGTTCAAGCACTTTTAAGAGTTAGAACTCTAAAAAAAATTTAGGTAAAAATTAATCTGGATTAATTTAAATTAATTTCAAGAGCTTTGCTCTTAATAGATCCCTGATCTAAAGAAGACCCAGTTAGGATTTCATTTAGCAGAGCTTTGCTCTAAAAGGATCTAGAGAGAACTAAAGAGAACTCTATTAGGGTTCCAATAATAGAGCCTTTACTCTCCAAAAAGATTTTATTTTTTTTGAATTATATCATTTTTCCAGAGCAAAGCTCTCAATGTTCTCAGAGGATTTTCTTCAAATTCTCCTCATAACTGATTTTTTGACAGGTGTCACTCCTGTCTACAGAGCATTGCTCTCGAGGAGTTTAACTCCCTGTGTCTTTTTTCTCATTGCTAATCTTCCAATGATGTTTCCTTCAGGCATTATGGCTGTTCATCTATACAGTCTGCATGAATTCATCACCTACGAGGATATCCGCGTACAGGGTCATCACCAAAACCAGGAGTTTACAGATGCTCAGTGTGCGGAGGTTATGGATCGTCTGAACGCACGCGTTGGTTGGCTGCTTCCTCGCCGTTCTGCTCTCTTGAAAGTCGTGTTGGAAGCAATTTGGAGAGCACTCCCGGGATTTCACGAGGCCATGCCGCTTAATGCGCTGGATGATACCGAAGACAAGGTGCATTCAGTGTACCTGTCGGGGCTGATCTCGAAGAAACGGCGAGATAGCCTTATCGACATTCTGCATCAAATCTTTCAACAGACGGCGATAATTGCTGCTTATCGAAAGATGGGGGGCCTTGCCGAAGACCTTGACACACGTGAGCGCGAGAAGCTGCGCACGAGGATAATCAGAAAATCCAGAAAGACACTAAATGGCCTTACTTTTGAATTCCTTAATCCGTGCCCTGGATCTGAGGTCATACCGTTGTAATCATTTGAATAATGTTTTTGTTTATTTCTTTATGATTGTAAGAACCCTTTGCAATATGAATGGAAAATTTTTATTTCAGCTTGTCTTATTTCTCGTTCTGAGTCTCTTGCACATGCATGAATGAGTGTGTCTTGAACGCTTGATCAAATGCAAATCGGATGTTCTTTCTTCTTTCTTTGATTATCAGCATGTTGTCTTAGTAAACATGGCCGATAGATGACAGCGCGAGCATCCTGTCTTAGCTCCTTCAGGAGGTGGTGATGGCTTAGGCGGCAGGTTCAGATCTGCTGCCTAAGACTTTTCAACTTTATGAGCCGTGGGGGTCTCATAAAGACTTTTCTCCCTACGGATCAAGAGGATCTCGTAGGTGTATTTTCTCCTTAGGAATCGTGAGGATTCCTAAGTGTATTTTCTCTTATAAGTCGTAAGGATCTTATAAGAGAATTTTTTTCCCCTTTACGAGTCGAGAGGGCCCGTAAGCGATTGTTTACCTCTCTGTCGAGATTCGTCTTTGGAGAGTGAAACCCGTGGATAGTATGCAAGAGACCGTTTTGGGCCGACTTGCAGGATCCCAGTGCTTAGAAAACAGGTTTTTTTTTAATCCCCGCTGCCTAAGGCTTTTCCTCACGAGTCGAGACGAATCGAGCAGTTCTCGCAAAGACATCAATTTCCTCACGAGTCGAGACGAATCGAGCAGTTCTCGCAAAGACATCAATTTCCTCACGAGTCGAGACGAATCGAGCAGTTCTCGCAAGCATATCCTAACGTCACAGTTAACCTCTGCTCTTTACGACAGAGATCCGTTAGGGTCTGTGGTACTAAGGTTTTGCCCGTCGTACCGTCACATTGGCTGATATATTCCTCGATAGGCAATCGTGCTATTCGAGTAGCCCTGCGACTGCCGTGTCTCTGATCCCTTCGGGGGCTGGACAAGACGTCTTCAAGCAATCCTCCTTGGCAGTTTGACCGTCGAAAGAGCAAGCATTAGGAATTTTTCCATACCGCTTTTTACTTGAGGTTAGGCTTATTTTGGAGAGCCTCGATGAGTCATAACCACTCCGCGCTGGTGTGGGATGATCTCCGATAGTCTTTCAGGCTTTATATGAGTTGCCGTCAAGACCCTGAAGCTAGGAATTTGGCCTTGGCTTCGTTTGTTGGCATTGTGTCTGCTGTATCGAGACGAATGTCGCGGTTGTCTCTAGATTGCTGGTGAACCGTCGAGGTTTGGAACTAAGGATTTTGCCGTGGCTCCGTTTGTTTGATTGTCGCGTCTGAACCCTGCTGGAAGAAGAACGCTGGGGTGACATCTCGTCTGCTGTATCGAGACGCACGTCGAGGTGGTGAACACTCCGCACTGATGTGAGATGATCTCCGATGGTCTTTCAAGTTTTATATGAGTTGCCGTTAAAACCCTGAAGCTAGGAATTTAGCCTTCGCTTCGTTTGCTTTGGCATGTCCGAATCCGGTTGGAGGAAGAACGCTGGGGTGACATCTCGTCTGCTGTATCGAGACGAACGTTGAGGTGGTGACCGCTTTGCACTGGTGCAAGATGATCTCCGATTGTCTTTCAGGCTTTATATGACTTGCCGTTAAGACCCTGAAGCTGGGAATTTGGCCTTTGCTTCGTTTGCTTGCATTGCGTCCTCTATATCGAGACGAATGTCGTGGTTGTCTCTAGGTTGTTGGTGAACCGTCGAGGTTTGGAACTAGGGACTTTGTCGTGGCTCCGATGTTTGATTGTCGCGTCTGAATCCTGTTAGAGGAAGAATGCTGGGGTGACATCTCGTCTGCTGTATCGAGACGAACGTCGAGGTGGTGACCACTCCGCACTGGTGTGAGATGATCTCCGGTTGTCTTTCAGGCTTTATATGACTTGCCATTAAGACCTTGAAGCTAGGAATTTGGCCTTTGCTTCGTTTGCTGGCATTGCGTACTCTATATTGAGACGAATGTCGCGGTTGTCTCTAGGTTGTTGGTGAACCGTCGAGGTTTGGAACTAGGGACTTTGCCGTGGCTCCGCTGTTTGATGATGTTGCGTTTGAATCCTGTTGGAGGAAGAACGCTGGGGTGACATCTCGTCTGCTGTATCGAGACGAACATCGAGGTGGTGACCATTCTGCACTGGTGCAAGATGATCTCCGGTTGTCTTTCAAGTTTTATATGACTTGCCGTTAAGACCCTGAAGCTAGGAATTTGGTCTTCACTTCGTTTGCTTTGTCACGTCCGAATCCGGTTGGAGGAAGAACGCTGGGGTGACATCTCGTCTGCTGTATCGAGACGAACGTCGAGGTGGTGACCGCTCCGCACTGGTGCAAGATGATCTCCGATTGTCTTTCAGGCTTTATATGACTTGCCGTTAAGACCCTGAAGCTAGGAATTTGGCCTTCGCTTCGTTTGCTTGCATTGCGTCCTCTATATCGAGATGAACATCGAGGTGGTGATCACTCCGTGCTTGTGCGAGATGATCTCCGATCGTCTTTCAGGCTTTATATGACTTGCCGTCAAGACCCTGAAGCTAGGAATTTGGCCTTCGCTTCGTTTGCTTTGGCGTTGCGTTTGCTGTATCGAGACGAACGTCGAGGTGGTGATCACTCCGTGCTTGTGCGAGATGATCGCCGATTGTCTTTCCGGTTTTATATGAGTTACCGTCAAGACCCTGAAGCTAGGAATTTGGCCTTCGCTTCGTCTGCTTTGTCACGTCCGAATCCTATTGGAGGAAGGACACTGTTGTTGACATTGCGTCTGCAATATTGCGACAAACGCTGAGGTGGAGCTGAGATTTTGCCGTCACTCCGCTTTGTTTCGACCGTGAGGTCCTTTCTTGGCGTTGTATCTGCATCCTGCCGGACTGCGAAGGAACGCCGTTGTTGACATTGCGTCTGCTGTAACGAGACGAATGCTGAGGTGGAGTTGGGATTTTTCCGTCACTCCGCTTTGCTGACCATGGGGTCTTTTGTTGACGTTGTATCTGCATCCTGCTGGACTACGGAGGAACACCGTCGTTGATATCTCGTCTGTTGTAACGAGACGAATGCTGAGATGGTCTCTAGGTTGTCTGTGAACCGTCGAGATTTGGAACTAAGGACTATGCCGTGGCTCCGTTTGATGGTGTAGCGTCTATGTTCTGCTGGAATGAGGATGCACACCGTTGTTGGTCTCCAGGCTGTAAATGTGGCCATTGAGATTTAGAACTGGGGACTTTGCCATAGCTCTGTTTCGTTGCAACTCTGAGGTCGGTTGTTGACGTCACGTCTGCATCTGATTGGAGGGATGAAGAACGCCGGTGTTGATCTCTAAATTGTCGATGTTGACGTCGAGACACTGAAGTTAGGGACCTGCCTTTGCTTCATTTGTTGACGTTGTGTCTGCAATATTGCGACAAATATCGAGGTTATCTCTAGGTTGTCTATGAACCGTCGAGATTTGGTTTTGCTTTCTGGTGGAGCCTATTGGGAAGGTATGGTTCTCTCTTTGTTTGTGCCCCTGGATCGTATACAGGGATCGATGTGATCTCACCTGTAGGGAAAAAGTTTCATTCATTTTTTATATTATTATTTTATTTCCATGATACTCTATCATTTCAGCTTTTATATCGCGAAGGTCGCGACTGCCCAATTATTTCAGCTATTTTTTCGTGGTGCCCAATCATTTCGGCTATTTATTTTATTTTCACTCGTTGCTTTTTATTGCGAGTTGCCCAATTATTTCGGCTATTTACTTTATTTTCACTTGCTGCTTTTATTGCGAGTTGCCCAATCATTTCGGCTATTTGGCATGCACACATTTTTACTTGCTGATTTTGTTTGCAAGTTGCCCCATCATTTAGGCTGTTTTGTACGCGTGTGTGGCTCGCTAGCTTCTTACTGCAAGCTTGGGATTAGACACCGATTTCGGCATCAGCACCGCTACAACTGGAATATTGCCAGGAGCAAATCATCATTTGCCTCTGTCGATATCGAACAAAAGTGGCTTAGCAAACAAGGTTAGGATCCCGTCGACTAAGGCTTTTGACTTTATGAGCCGTAAGGGTCTCATAAAAGTGTTTCTCCCTACGAGTCATGAGGATCTCGTAGGTGCGTTTTCTCCTTAGGATTCGTGAGGATTCCTAAGCGTGTGTTCCCCTGTAAGTCGTAAGGATCTTACAAAAGGGTTTTCTCCTTATAAGTCGAGAGGACTTACAAGGGTTGTTCACCATATGGACATATCCCCAGTCACGGGTGGGACTTGGTTAGGGAAATGTTTATTCGCGCCCGTGGATTGTATACAAGGGTCAGTATTGAGCCACTTGTAGGGTAATATCGAAGGTTGTGCGGGTTGCTTAAGAACAGGTTCAGGTCTCTATAACTTAAGACTTTCAAATGTTATGAGCCGTGAGGGTCCCATAAGAGAGTTCTCCTTACGAGTCGTGAGGATCTCGCAAGTGTAATTTCTCCTTAGGAATTGTGAGGATCCCTAAGTGTGTTTCTCTCTTGTGAGTCGTAAGGATCTCACGCGGGTGGTTTCTCCTTACAAGGTCGAGAGGATCCTGTAAGTGTCTTTTAACGAGGTTGCGCCCTTTCGAGTTTTCACAAACACTCGCCGGTAGCCCTGCTGTTTTAACTCACGGAGCCCTTTCGGGTTTTCATCCGTGCCCATTTTGCTTATGGAAATACCGTTTTTTAATTCTTTTTATTCTTTTTTCTAATGAGGTCGCGCTCTTTCGGGTTTTCATGAACACTCGCCGGTAGCCCTGCTGTTTTTACTCACGGAGCCTTTTCGGGTTTTCATCCGTGCCCATTTTGCTTATGGACATACCGTTTTTTTCTATTCTTTTTATTCTTTTTTCTAACGAGATCGCGCCCTTTCGGGTTTTCACGAACACTCGCCGGTAGCCCTGCTGTTTTTACTCACGGAACCCTTTCGGGTTTTCATCCATGCCTATTTTGCTTATGGACATACCTTTTTTTTATTCTTTTTATTCTTTTTTCTAACGAGGTCGCGCCCTTTCGGGTTTTCACGAACACTCGCCGGTAGCCCTGCTGTTTTTACTCACGGAGCCCTTTCGGGTTTTCATCCGTGCCCATTTTGCTTATGGACATAGCGTTTTTTTTATTCTTTTTATTCTTTTTTCTAACTAGGTCACGCCCTTTCGGGTTTTCACGAACACTCGCCGGTAGCCCTGCTATTTTTACTCACGGAGCCCTTTCGGGTTTTCATCCGTGCCCATTTTGTTTATGGACATACCGTTTTTATTTATTTTTTATTCTTTTTTTTTATTCTCTTTCTTTTTTTTATATTCGCGTCAGCCTGAGGATGCTGCGGTAGTAGTTTAAAGACGTTTCGGTCATTAGCTAGTTTTAGGACGTAGTGGTCCGTCGTTAGTTTAAGAACGTTTCGATCCGCCGTCGCCGTATTTGAGGCGAATCTCTAGTTTACTGACTTTTCGGTCTATGGGGCTTTCCCCATGAATGAGCATGATGCCCCCGGCATATCCATCTTTCTCGGAGCATGTGGTCGTGGTGGGCTCACCTTCCAGTTTTCGGGCAATGCGAACTTGCCCTGTTGGTATTGGTCTTTAACCCAGTTTTTGAAAACGTAGCAGTTTTCGATCGGATGGCCCAATACTTGGTGGTAAGGGCAATAATTAGGATTGTCGACATCATTCAGTTGTAGCTGGTGTTTCGGCTCCGGTAGGGTGATAAGCCTGTCGTGCACTGCCGCTTCGAACAGTTTCCTTGTTTTATTCTGAGGAAACGAGTAAGGACGTCCCAGTCTCTCCTCGAGGGATGGGCGTGATCGCACATTGTTTTGGCGTACAACCGGTTTTGAGTTTCTCGGCTGTTGTTGAGTATTGGCAACAACGATCGCTTTCCCTTTCTCAGTTCGAGAGTCTGGCTTTGGAGGAGACGGTTTATGTCCCATCTGATCCATTTGGGACAACTTGTCAATCAAGACCTGGAAAGTAGTTGGCTTGAAGAACATCATGAACTGCGAGATGGTTGCTTGCGGATCAAGAGTGCCCACGAACATGCCCACCGCTGGTGCTTCTTTGATGCGTTGTTCGCATTTCGACCACAGATTTCGCCATCGTGTTGCGTATTGAACCCACGTTTCACCTGGCCTTATCCTGGTGTTGATCAGTCCTGTTATCGGGGTGCGTTCACTAGCGCTCGCGAATCTTTGTGTAAACAGCAGCTCCATCTCCGCAAATGTTCTGACAGAGTCATTAGGTAGCTCCGAATACCATTCAAAGGCCGTCTTCGATAGGCTGCCGACGAATTAGCGAAGCAGGAGCTTGTCGTCGCCGCCGGTGTTGCCACAAAGAGCCCTGAATTGAGTGACATGCTGATGGGGATTCTCCGTCCCTTTATATACGTGAAACTTAGGGATCGTATATCCCGGCGGGTAACTGATTTGGTCATACCAGCTCGGATAGGGTCGTCCAGTTTTAACAATTTGCCCAGCCGCTTCATCCGCCTGATGAATTCGTATCTGCTGAGCTATATATTCATCCAGTGCGGCCTTGGAAATGGTTTCCTCCTTGGCTGCTGAAAGAGTCGAAGGAGGATTGGATGTCTCCCCTCTATCGTCTTCAGTAATGGTCGGAGGGTTTTCAGCTGGAGGATCCTGCTGTAACATCATTCCTACCATATCTTGGAAGAGGAGGGCCATTTGTTTTATGTTAGCTGCTTGCTCTGCAGCTTCTTTGTCCTTCTTTTCGAGGACTCTGCATAAGAAGTCAGCGTAAGTTTCTTGTTCGTGCCGCTGCTCTGATGATGTCTCCGAGCTTTCTTTTGGCCCAGTGAGTGCGGCCATTGCAGTCATCATCTCCTGAAGCTTCTGTTGCTGCTCCTGAGCTTTCGTCACGGATCGGGTGAGCGGTCGGTGACCCGTCGAAGCACGGCTTTCCTCCTTTCCGGAAGCCATATAAACAGTGTGCACCACCATGCCCCCAGACTTGGGGTGTTTGTACTCAGCGCGTTTACGGTTCGCCATGTTCACAGGGGCTTTTTGCAGCATCCTTTTCTTTTGAGTGGTTGGAGTTGAGGGGACCGTTGTAGTGGGCACCCAAGTAGCTGTTGCTTTTTGTGGCTTGATGGAGTAATCCTTCTCCTGCCGAACCTTCATCTTTTTTTATCGGCGGAGATAGTTTTCATCAATCACCGACTCTTGGACCTGTCGCCAGACCTTGTAAATTTTAGAGGACAGCCGTTGAGGGGGCTGCTCTAGCTTCTTCTCTGGAGTATTCTCCACAGGTGAAGGAGTTCGCTTCAGCACCGCAGTAGGAGAGTTTCTGCGCACCGTGTTCAGCAATTCAAAGCTGTTCTCGGTTGGAACAGCAGCATCGATCCCCACCGTTGGAGCTGGCGGAGCTATCCCAGAGGGGGAATTGCCCCCAGCCTTCCCCACTCGGCGCCAGTGGCGACGTCGAGCGTGTCTTACGGATGGAGTCGTTTTAGCTATAAGGATGACTTCGTCGTGCCCCCTGCTTTGAGGAGAGACTATTATTGGTGCTAGCCTATCGAAGACCGACACCCGTCGAGAAGCAATGTCTAATCTGTCAAAGACAGACCTCTGGGCAGGGGAAGCAGCTTTGAGAACCTCGCCTGGAGCAGCAACCGGAATGGTCAGCCTTGTAAAAACTGACTTCTTGGAAGGATGAGCATTTCCAATGATTTCGTCCGCTTGAGCCGGGATGGCTATCCGCTTTGGGATGGCAGCTTCGGGTATCGCGGGCTTGTAGACGTTCTGGCCCAGTCTGTTGAAAACTGAGGTATTGAAGTTGGGCGACCCGTTGAGAGGGGGCGCGGCAGTGGTAAGCCGATCAAAGACCGACTTCTTTGGGGTTTTTTGCAACGTCATTGTGGCATTGAAGCTCAACGGTGGGAGCATGGTCCCGAAGAATAATCCAGTGGTGGCTTGAGTTTCTTGCTCCACTGGCATCTTGAAAAGGGAGGCCGCTTGGGGCCCATAAGTCACTCCTCCAGTAAGGATGGAGCGAGAGTTGCAGTTGCAGTTAGTGCAGTTTGAAACCATTGATCTTCTGTTTTTTGCATGGAGCAAGACACCAAATCTTAGTACCTCGAATCCACAGGCAACCACAGCAAACCGCGATTCGTTCGCGAACACGACACACGAAGTGTGGAGTGGAAAGAGGATAAGGTCCCACCGGACGTGCCAGAATCTGTTCCCCACCGAAAGACGGCCAAGACGACGCAGGGATGTCTTGCCTGAGATTCGGGGTAGATGCTATTTGGTTTTATCCGTCCACCTCTCCGAAGATGCCAAGTTGATTTATGGCACCGTGTATCGGAGATTTAGACGGATGCGGCCGAAGTAGCAGACTTCGTCAGATTCCCCCTCGCTTGAGGGGGTTTTGATTGTGGGGACGCTCTTCCCTGTAGGCGCAAGCCCCTGCAGTTAATTACGCTACCGCATCGTGGTAATAACTTTCTCCTTCTCCAGAATTTCACTTCGTGTCGTAGGTGTTTGTTTTGTTTGTGGTTGCCCATGGATCGTATACGGAGACTAATTTATATCGTCGCCCGTAGGACGTGGATTAGTCCAAATCCGTATTTTCTTAGATTTGGGTTTAGGGTTTTAGTTTAAGGATACGTTAGCCATATTGAGGCTAAGATCAACTTAAACGTTCGTTAAGGATACGTTAGCCTAATCTCCAGACTAAGATCAACTTAACGGGATCGTTTGGATCCGACAGGAGAGCAATCGGCTATATTGTTCCAGTTTAGGGATATAGTGTTCCAACATTCCCATTTTGGGGACGGATATTAGTTTAAGGACACGTTTGCTATGTTTGATGCTAAGATCAACTTAAACGTTTGTTAAGAATACGTTAGCCTAATCTCCAGACTAAGATCAATTTAACGGGATCGTTTGGATCCGATAAGAGAGCAATTGGCTCTATTGTTCCAGTTTAGGGACATAGTGGTCCATTGCCAGTTTAGGGATATGGTGGTCCATTACCAGTTTAGGGACATGGTGGTCCATCATTCCCATTTTGGGGACGGATATTAGTTTAAGGACACGTTAGCCATGTTTGAGGCTAAGATCAACTTAAACGTTTGTTAAGGATACGTTAGCCTAATCTCTAGACTAAGATCAACTTAACGGGATCGTTTGGATCCGACAAGAGAGCAATTGGCTCTATTGTTCCAGTTTAGGGATATAGTGGTCCATTGCCAGTTTAGGGACATGGTGGTCCATCATTCCCATTTGGGGACGAACATTAGTTTAAGGACATTTCGGTCCAACGTTCCCATTTTGGGACGAATATTAGTTTAAGGACGTTTCGGTCCATGAGTTTAAGGACCCCGCAGTCCGTATCAATATGTGGTTGTCGGGACCCGTCACCTCTCTGAAAACGTTGAAGGATTACAACGACAAATATCAGAGGAGTTCAGAGATATACCCTTGAACCGGGTATAAATTGATTTGAGAGAACAGTTGTGCTCAGCTCAATTTAATTTGAGGACTTACGCCATGATTGGGCTAAGTCCAGTTGAAAAT
This sequence comes from Agapanthus africanus, assembly GCA_030015575.1. Classification (NCBI taxonomy): domain Eukaryota; kingdom Viridiplantae; phylum Streptophyta; class Magnoliopsida; order Asparagales; family Amaryllidaceae; genus Agapanthus; species Agapanthus africanus. Next base: position 366,476,674 of record JASDDO010000029.1, read on the forward strand.
GTTTAACATTTTATTTGCATTTGGTCTGTTAGGCCTTTATTTGGGCTCTGCCCTCTTTTAAATAATGCAAAGCATTTTATTTTGATCTGTTTTAGACTTTTTTCTTTTAATTGGGCTCTGCCCCTTTTAATAGTGCATAGCACTTTTGTTTAGTCTGATAGACCTTTCTTTATTGGGCTCTGCCCTTGATAATGCATTGCATTGAATGCTCTGACAACGCCCCACGTGGCTTGTCAGGCGCTCTGTACCAATTGAGGAGCGCAAGGCGCAAACTCATGTGATAGTGACACGTGTCACGCTCTGATGAGCGCAAGCGCAGTGCGCTGCGCTGTTGCGTTGCTGACACGTGGCGCGCTCTGGTGAGTTGCGCCAATCCAAGAGCGCAATGTTCATTTTTTTAAAGCGCAAAGCGCAGTTTGCTCTGGGGCTGACACGTGGCGCTCTCTGGTGGATTGCGCCAACCCAAGAACGCAACAGTGCAATATTTACAAGTGCAGGGCACTGTTCAATATCTTGATCCAATTTTAGATCAAAGAAGAGAATCTTTTAAGATTCCAGAACCAATGGTTCATCAAAAGGCAATGCCTTTATATAGATCAAATGATCTAGTAAAGAAGTAAATTACTTCTTTTCATTAATATTATCATTTTTTATTGAAGATTTTTGATCTTGTTCTTAGATCATTGATCTTTTTAGAAGAAAATTCTTCTTTTATTCAAAGGTTTTTACCTTTTCTTTTCTCTGAGCTCTTCTCAAAAATTTTAGAGAAGTTCTGAATATCTCTCTCTGTTCCTCCGTGTTTTTCCCCCTTAAACTTGGAGTATAGGGGCCTTTTTATAGTGCTATTTGATTTGTTAAATCAGTTGAAGAGATCTTTCTCTGAGTGATTTAGGGATTTTTCCCTACCGTTGGATCTTTTGATCCAAGAGCTACTGTTTTACAGGAGAGAATTTTATTATTTTAATAAGACCAGAAAGATCTTTCAGAATTTTTCTGTTTGGCGCAAGCGCACCTGCGCTTGACACGTGTCGCACAGCGCAGAGCGCAACTCAGCTGAAGCGTTACATCCTTTATTTTTTATTTTAAATAAAGCCTTGCTTTGATTGGGTTGCTCTGATTGGGTGCGCTGCGCTCCTTGCGCTGGCGTGCCTAATTTTGACACGTTGCGCGTTGCGCCCAGCGCAAGGAATCTGAAGCGTTACTTCCTTTATTAAAGTTTGAATTTTAAATAGAGCTTTGCTCTGATTGGGGGAAACAGAAGCGTTGCTTCGTTTCCCGTCTTGGAATTTGAACAGAGTTTTGCTGTGATTGGGGTAAACAGTGTACCCAATTAACTTCCAGCGAGAAAGGATTACAACGAACGAGGACAAGCTTTTATGCCAAAATTTTAGAGTCAACTGCATGAATCCGCTTTATATGAATCCGCTTTTTTATTCTGCTCGGTTAAATGATGTCTCCTAGTTTAAATAAAACATTGCTATCTATAAATAATTTTATATGTACCTGTAATATGTAATAAATGAAATTCAAATGATTTCTTATTCCATAACCAATGTTCACAACTATCCATGGACACAAAATTACACTGTTTGGAAAAAATTTACATAGAATTCAGTCCACAATTATCAGCAGAAAACGGCCAAGTAACAATAAAATACCTTAACTATTGCTATTTTTCATGAACTGCCTTGAACTTTTTTATTACAGCAAACCCCTTTAAATTTTGGATTTTTTTCACTAAACCCCCTTAAATGCAGCACTTTAAGGAAGTTTACTGCAATAACAAACACTTTAAGGTAACTTTAAGGTATTTTAACGGAAAAAGCTCATAGTTAAAGGTAGTTCGGTGTAATTTCGCCTAAAATTACCACAGAACATTCACCTACAAGCATTATTTTGATTCCACTTCAGCAACGATCTTTCAGAATCGAAGATAAGATCGTTCGAGGAGTGACTGCATTTAAGTTGTCCCGTTACGATTTTAGTTTTCATTCTCGGAGACTTCAGGCTCTTGCTTACCTTCGCCGACCCCGCATCGCTTGTAATCGAAGGCAACGGTGATAAAACCCTATAATTGTAAGGAGTGCAGTGTTGTTCAGAGCAAGTTTCAATCGTTCTTGTTCGTTGCTTTGGCATGCTCAATGACCGAAATCTTGCGTTTGCAGAAGCGGTAGGTGCCATATAACTTGGGATATTAGGTGAGCTGGAGAATGAATCGTCGTCTTTTATCGAGTTTTTCCGTGATTGGATGAATGATCTCCTCGCCAAGAATCTAAGTTGTGACTCTTCTGCCTTCTCTTTTGGGGTTGAGAAAATTTCCGGAGAGTCTTTGTTCAAAGGCTGTGCGCCGACCCATTCTTCAAGCCAGCTCCATCTCCGATCTTCGATGTCTGGATTAAACTTGCTGTGTATTGGCGTTGGAGGTCTCCTTCGATCCTAAAGAAGGAAAAAATTTGGTTGTGGAGAAAGGTAGATGTTAGAGAAACGAAGAAATTTTGATTCAAGTTTTCGGCTAAATTACAAGAAATACCCCATTTTTCGTTGTATAGTAGGAAATGTCCCTGACCATTCAAAACCTACACTTCGCCATCTTTATTGTTAATTTTTTTATATTTTAAATAGATCTTTTATTTCCAAAATACCACTCGGTAATCGTTAACTACAAGTAGTGATGCAATTTTAGAAACTAATAGAATTTTAGGGGTTTTTTTGAGGATAGAAATATGATTTATCGGGAAAATATTTTAGCCGAATATTTTACCTGATAAGCTAATGCATATTCCATGGCTCGATCTCGCTTTAATGCGGCTTCTCTCTTGTTGTTCAGTAGCGCGAGCATCTCTTCGTGCGATAGAACGCTATTGTCCCACTTTCTCTCGCCGTTCTGTTGAAGAACAATTCAGTATTAGTTTTCATTACATGCAAATATAATTTTATGAGTTTATATAATCAAATGAAAAGAGAAAAATCAACTTCCAACTCTGCCCATGCTTTTCTTTGGAACTGTCCTTCATTAACCCACCATTTACAAAATTACCATGTGATTTGTTCGTGACATAGTTGTTAATTGAAAACCCAATAGCTTAAAACTCTTTACATCTTTCTTGCTGTTCATTTTTTTTAAAATTTTTCCCTTTTTCTCCTTCCACAATCATTTTCGACTCATACCTGTTTTTCTTATTTATAACGAAGATACATTTATAGCATTTCCCGAATTAAGTTTTTTTTAATTTTAACAACTCCGTCTACAAAATATTTATGCTTATGAAGAATTAACGGGATTTATGGACTTACAGCTGAATTCATCACTTCCAAATTTTTCGTTGTCCTCTTCGCTGTCTCTTTGAAGTCATGAGCTTCACAATCCACCAAAGCTCTCACTCTATTGGCACGAGCCTGCGACTGAATCTTCACAAGAGATTGCAAACCTTTCAGTGTTGCTGTTGTTTGGCGCCTAATTGTTTGTCCACGAATTAGCGCTTGAAGCTTAACCAGGCCTCTCAGTGCTTTCAGTGCGCTTTTTGCCTTAAGAAAAGAACATTTTTCAAGTATTTAATCACAAATTTTTAACTTTGAAGTGAGTTTCATGTAGATTTGATGATTTAGAAATCATTAAAGTTATATGTGATAACATTAAGAAATTCGGCAGTGAAGTACCAAGCACGATGCGGCTACGAGGAGCTTGATTCTGATCCTGTGCCATAGTGATTGGAATAGGTCATAGAACCATTCTGACAAAAATGAGATTGAAACGATGCTGTGGTCGAATTGACCAGAAGAAGGTGCCACGTGACTCATATCTTTCTACTTTTAATTGAATTTCGTTCGAGTGTCGTGTCGTGTTGTTTTTCTTATGTGTGGCGGATGTTACTCTTTTGATCTTTGTAGTTCATTAAATAATAAATACTTTTTAATGAATCGTGATTCGCTTGATTATCCTATCTTTTTCTAACAAAAAATAAATCGTAATTGAGTTCTTCACTCAGGTTCATCTTTTGTAATGATTTATAAAAGAAACCAAATATAGAAATTCGAAAGCGGCGCTCTACCGGAGCACATGGATGAGGCACAAGGTTGTGCTACAGACAAAATCAAATATTTCTATCGTCTACTATATGTTCCCATCTCAAGAGGCAATACGCAGTCAACCAATTAAAAGTTAAAGATAACTATATTCATAAAAGCAATATTAATTTTTCGGTTAGTAGCACAACTTTGATTAAAGAGTAATCCTGTGTGTGTGTGTGTGTGTGTAAACTTATGGATAAGATACTTCTGTAAACAAGATAAAATTTCATGTTCCATGAATCTCTGCACTATATGCGATGCCAAGAAAATTTCTTCCCGGCTAAATTACACTAATAAACTACCCTTTAACTTTCACTGTTTTTCACTAAACTGCCTTAGAGTTTTCATTACAGTAAGCACCCCTAAAGTGCTGTTTTTAAAAAAACTTTAAGGTGGTTTAGTGAAAAACATTAATCGCTGAGGGTAATTTATTGTAATTTAGCCTTTACTAAGAGAGTAATAAAGTCTTACGAGGTATCCGCGGAATGCAGTCTGGATTCTGATAGCCGCAATTTCTTGAGCTCTATGATAAGACAGAGGCTTTCCCGTGAGCCTCACGACCTGTGCAGCTGCTTGAGCAGCCGCAACAGCTGCCTCTGCAGCAGCCGCAGTTGCAATGGCAACCGCCACCGCATGCTTGCTCTGCGCATCCTCCGCCTCGCTTAGTGATCTCGCCCTCCTTAGATATGGGGCAGGGAGAGAGGGCAGACGTTTGGACTTAAACCTTGCGAAAAAATACCTCTTCCTCTTCTCCTTCTGAAATCGTAAACCCCCAAATGTTAGTGATATAAATATAATAAGAGTTAGGACATAATATAAGCCTTTCCCCATCAAAAATGGGATCGGGAATGGAGCAAGGTCCTAATGTCTGATACGAATATGGATTTGATATGCCTCTAGCCATATAAAAAAAATTCATCGCAGACATGAAATAAGAAAAGTTACAAAGTGCAAGTGATGAAAATAATAAAGGTGAACAAAATAGACTGCATGTCAAGTTCCACCATGACTTTCTTCTCCAATCATTATGCGAAGTTGACGAATTCCTAAAAGCGAACATAATGAAAATTTTAATTAATTCTAAGTCATACAAGCGGTTGTCAGCCTTATGTCAACCCCCTCTTCATTAGTGTCAAATTCGCCACTGACGAAACTATTAACAAGACATGAGCTTGTCATAATCTTAAGGATTAATTCCCAAAAACTACCAAAAACTTAGAGAATGTGGCAAGAAACTACCAAATTCTTAAAAATTAAAAAAAAACTACCAAGTGTACAGAAACTTATAAAATTAATAAACAATAAACTATCAAGCTTGTTTAGCAAATATTCAATAAACTACAAAACTTGTTTACTATATATTCAATAAGCTATCAAACTGGTTTAAGAAAGCTTAAGGATGTCCGTACACTTTGGTAGTTTTCAGTAATTCTCAACGAATTTGTTAGTTACTTGCCACAGGCTCTAAGTTTTTGGTAGTTTTTGGGAATTAAGCCTAATCTTAAATACCTAGTTGGTGTCCTCCAGATTCTTCTAGACTCCGCGAAAATTTTAGGAGGAGAAATATGATAAATCTATGATAAAGAACTATGTTCAACTCTAATACGCACCGATAAAGCCAAGAGCAAAACATAACAGATCAAATAACAGTACAATTAACCAAATTATATATCAAGGATCAATATATTTACCTTTTCCTGTTTGGGTTTCGTATCCGAACCTAAGAACCTCTTCAGACGATCAAACCAACTCTTCTTCTTTGCCATTGGAGCATCATCTCAATGGCCTGAAATTTTTTCTTAGTAGTTACAAAACTTGATATTCATCAAATAAGATTAGCCCATTTTTTCCCCAGCATCAAATTGAGAAGCAAAGTGAAATTAATCACAGAATGATTTTTTTATGACATAGTGATCACTATTACGAATCAAACATCTCATCAACACATCAACAAACACAAGTACTTCAACACAGAAAACTTCAACAGCATCTCATCAAACATCAACAAAACAACAAACACAAATCCGAATCATAAAAAAAAATATCAAAACCTTGAATTTAAATGATTTGTAGCATACCCATTAGCAAATTTAGTAGCATCCTGAAGCATCTGAGATCTCACAAGGCCATTCAAAGAGCTGTCCCTTCCTTATTTGTGTTTTTTTTTGCCTTTTGCTTGGATTGAGTTGATCCTTATCTAACAAAGAAGCTGCAAAAAGAAAAGGCTGTCTACGGAAGCTTTATGCATGTTCACTTGATTTTTTCCTTTTATTTTTTTTTGGTTGATGAAATAAAACGTTGTCAAAAATGCTATAACCTTTTATTGCCAACAGCTGTCATGGAAGCGAAAGGACATTACATGGGAAATTGTTAAATGTATCTGAAAAAGAACAAGAAGAAATAATTTTATTGGTTTAATTTAATCTAGAGTTCATCTACAAATATACAAAGAGTAATAAACCACCTCTTATATTTTAACCAATCTAACCACTCATTATATTCACAACTAATATCTAATAAATAATTATATTCATAACACTCTCCGCAACCTGCAGCGTAGATGTCAATCATGCCAAATTTGGACAGAAGACGAACGGAAACCGGTCGAGAAAGAGATTTGGCAAGGATATGTGCTAATTATGTAAAAGAAGAAATATGTTGTAGTGCAACCACCTTATCTGTCATACTGTCACGATTGAAGTGACAATCTATTTCGATATGCTTGGTCCGCTCATGGAAAACTGGATTCTTAGCAATATGGATCGCGGCCTTGTTATCACAGAAGAGTGTAGTCGGAAGAGAACAAAGAACCCCAAGATCTGTCAGAAGGAAGGTAAGGTACACCAACTCAGCAACTGTATACACCATAGATCTATACTCAGTCTCTGCGAAAGAACGAGCCACTACATTTTACTTCTTATTCCTCCACGTAACCAAGTTTCCTTTCCAGAAAACACAATAGCCACTCGTGAAACGGCAATCATCAATGAATCCAGCAAAGTCAGCATCCGTAAAGGCTGTGAGCGACAATTTAGATGATGGTTTGTAAAGAAAACCCTGTCTTGTAAATCTTTTGATATATCTGAGAATATGCTCAACTGGTTTAAGCTGAGAGGTCAAATGATTCTGCATATACTGACCCACTGTACTAACGGCAAAAGCAATATCAAGACGAGTGACAGTGAGGTAAATAAGCTTCCCAACTAGACGTCGATATCATTCTGGGTCAGGTAGTGGAGGATCCGAGAGAGAGAGCTCAATCGAGACTGCTTGACTGATGAATCCATAAAAGTATTTGTTGGTTTACATCCCAAAAATTATGTTTCAGATAAAAGATCAAGTGCATACTTGCGTTGAGAGAGCTGTAATCTACCAAAATTCCGTAATACTTAAATTCCAAGGAAATTCTAAGTGACCCCGGGTCCTTAGTATGGAAGTGTGAAACCAAATGTTCTTTCACCATAGAGATGTCAATCATCTTCAGTAATGATAATATCATCAACATACATCAACACAATTACCCTGTCCTGAGGACGACTATATGTAAAAAGGGATGCGTCGGCGTGATTGCGTTTGAAACTAATCTGTTGTAGAACTGTACTAAACTTTTTAAATCAGGCACGTGGTAACTGCTTCATTCCATATAACGGTTTATGTAGAAGACAAAACATAGACTCCCCCGGTCGCTCAAAGTTAGGAGCCTGCTGCATATAAATAGTCTCTGAAATATCGCCATTAAAAAAGTCATTCTTCACATCAAGCGGATAAAGTGGTCATTCCTTAGAAACAACTAAGAATATAAGAACACGAACCGAGGTAAATTTGGCAACTGGCGAAAAAGTCTCAAAATAATCCAAACCATACTGCGGAGTAAAACCTTTTGCCACTAATCGAGCTTTGAGACGGTCAATCGTCCCATCTGAATTATGCTTGATAGCAAAGACCCATCGACAGCTGACAGCCTTTTTATCTGAAAGCGGAGGTACAAATTTCCAAGTCTGATTAGAGTGCAGTGTTAGGACTTTACACGCGTGTGCTTATGTGGTTTTGAAAGAAAAGGTTTTGGAAATGCGGCGCACGCGAGCTCGGTCTGGTTTTAAAATTTATAAACCGCAAGTACACGATGCGTTGTAGCAAGACGGTAAATATGGGTCGATCCACAGGGAATTGGTGATTAAGGGTTGTCGTTAAAGGTTCAAGGAGAAAAGAATGTGTTTGAAAAGGTTTGTCAAAAAATTAAGAAAAGAAAGGTATAAGGAAAGAAAAGTGGTCGTGGTTCCGGATCGGATGGTTGAGTCATGGAGAATTCTTCGACACTTCCTTAATTATGAGTTGTTCCTTCCTTTTGTTGATTCCAATGCGAAGCATGGCTTGTCAAGTCATTTGCGAAGTACAAACCTGTAAGTCGATGTCGCACATACCGCGGATTCGGGGGGAGACGGAATATGTAAAAAAACGATTTTTATATGCTTCGCAACACTGACTTGAACTCCAGGATTGATACTAAACCATATCTAGCTAAACTACTATAGGTTAACTACTATGCAAGAGTATTATACCTCAAAGTATCATGTCCTTCGGGTCTTTGCTTGTCCTCCTCTCCTTGGCTCCTCGAAGATCGAATCGAGCTTGTGTGGCCGGCTTCCTCACGTCAAAGACGATCCACCTGAGAGAATGTGCTTTGAGCTCCAACCTCTAACTTGAGGTAACTAGGGTAAATGGTTCGCTAATTCAAGTAGCTTAGGGGATGTAGAGAGTGATTATAAATAGTTTAGTCTCAAGAACCTTAGGTTTCTCAACACATAAGACAATTAGAGTTTGAGGAGGAAGAAGAGAGATCTTGAGGAGAGTGTGTGTGTGAAATCTTATGAAATGAATATGGCCAGGTCTTATGAATTATGAAGCATACAATAATTCACAAATGGAAAATATCAAGCATACTTCAATAGTCACCACATGAGTCATCCTAAGTAGTCATGCTTCATTTAATGAGAAAACGCACCCCTTACCTCCACCTCATTTACCATTTAACATAAATGGTTATACAAGAAATGAGGTGTCCTCTTCTTGAAGAATTCTTGCACAAATTATAAGAATACCCCTCACCGTATATACATACCCGTATCCGTATTCCGAAAATTACGAATACAAAGAGACGAAAATAATCCTAGAATATAATATTAAGATCCGGCTTAAACCAAAGCCTACTAGTATTATCCGTCCGAACATCATTCGTGCACAAGTACACATATGTGATCGAAGCCCTGTCGTAAAACCATACGGCCTCTACATCGTTTCGTCCGAAGTAGGGAAACCCTCTGTGTGAGACTCTAAAGACTCGACACTACGCTGGAGGTGGGTTTAACCACAAGCACGTCAGCGGTACTAGCTGCACGTAATGGCTACCCAGATATCTATCGATAAGAAGGTCGATGAGCAAACTCATCTGAACTCCTGTTGAGCCTATCTATGACAATCTTCGTACAGTCCGGTTTATTCGTCTAAGAGTATCGCATATCGGGCCTAGGGGCGGTAGCCGTCAGACCCCTAATAGCGCAATAAGTCGTGCCGGAGCAGAGCCCAAAACACCCTGAGAAACTACTGGAATACCTACCAGTAAATCTCTCTTACCTTGGCCAGGGACTTTGTGTAATGGCTTTTCGAATATTGTGCGATATCATCCCCTAATACCGGGAGAGACGAAACCTATCTAACCGCGACTGCCTCCAAGTGCTTCGGGACTGCACCCAACTACTACCTGTTTGCACGACTCATTAGAGCCGTGGTAGGGTAGTTATCTAAGAACAGTGGGAACACACTCGAGACGAAGTAGCAGTGTCAAGTCAACGGACTACGCTGTACTCATATTACCTAGGAACTGCTATGTGACGATAGGCATAGTACCAACCAGCAGTTCCTCACGAGTCATGTCCAGTGTACTTATAACCCAATGAGCACCTGCATACCATCTCCAGTACGACGTACTAATGGCTGTGGGACAAACCATCTCCCCTATTAGGATGAGTAGCGTATACACTAGTCTATTTTGGAGTATCGATGCCCTGTCTCGATAATCCTACGACGAGGAATCTGTATAAGGATGCGCTTATAGACTACTCAGCCCCCACTAGTGTGACTGCCATCACAACACTGGTAGTCAAGCAAAGATCCTAAGGGCTTTACCAATATATATTAGCGATACGTTAAAAAAGAAACATATATACATATTGAAGTAGAAACATACTAAGTAGCATACTACTATATTGAGCAAGACTGTTACAATATCCGTGTATATCCTAATCTTCCAAAATGTAATATATAAACTAGTACTATACAATAATAGCCTCTAGGTCATATATCACTAACAAAACCATCAAGATATCTGCGTTCAATGCAAGAAATAAAACGAATCCGTATTGTTCCCACTTATCGTTTGTATGTCCATACTTGAAATATCAACATCAAGTATAAGAGTTAGCAAGCTTATATCAACAACAAATACATAAATTAGCACATAAGAGCAAGTGGTTTTAGCATTAAATTTGCTAAGGGAGTTGTGATAGTATAGGGTATATGAAATGAAGAAGGGTGTAAATCAACTTATTAACAAAATACCCTATCTAACACTTAGCAATCTTAACACTAGTTGATTCTAACTTAAACATTGTAAAATGGAGACTTAGAGAGAATATGGTATATGATAAGATTACCAAGGAACCATGAAATCAAAATACCATTTCACACCAATGCCATAAAACAATCTTGAAGTTATAATCTCTTTTTAAGCACATTAAATATTCATAAGAGGAGGAGGAAGGCAAAACCATTCATCTCAGATCCTCACCATCACCACAACCATAAAATTACACAAACATTACTTAAAAGAGAAAAAACACAAGAGAAATGAAGAACATGATGTTGGAGATAGTGCCCTCAGAGTCAATTATTAGATCACAGGCAGGTGATTGCAATGGTTGAGAGAGGACCTATGCCGGTAGGACAGTCTTACTCAAGATGATTGTATGCTATCTGGTTTATCTTTATTATCGTGTACTGCTTTAGGTGACCTTACATGTCACTATTGTACGTTGATAGAGCCCTTAGGATTCTTGCTTGACAGCCAGCAGTATGATGGCGATCATATACGTGGGAGCTGGTAGTCTATAAGCACATCCTTAAAAGGTCCCTAGTCGTGGGAGTTTCGAGACAGGGCATCGATACTCCTGAGTAGACTAGTGTATACAATCGAGACCCCGATGAGGGGCGGTGGCCGGTCTCACAAGCCACTGGTGTCAGTTGGTTCACCTAAGATGTATACATGTGCTCATTGGGTTATGAGTACACCGGACAGGACTCGCGGGGAATATGCTAGTTGGTCTTGTTGGATATATGTATGCCCTAGAGGCCATTATGTGATAGTGGATGTATCTATACATGTATATATATTCAGTTTGCATTCTTGCTCGACATGATAATATGCTATCTGGTACTTCTTTATCTGACATGTTTATTTGATCATGCTTTTATTCATTCATACATGCTGATAAAGCCCTGAGGATATCGGCTTGACTACTCTGATTATGATGGAGATCATACTAGTGGGACATCTGTAGTCTATAAGCATATCCTGAAATGTCCCTAGTCGCAGGTGTATCGAGACGGGGCATCGATATACCAGAGTAGACTAGCGTATATGATACTAGACCCATACGATGGGCGATGGATGTTCCCACATTCATCGATGTTTGACATCAAGATCATACACGGGTGCTCAGTGGTGACTGGGTACACTGGACGGACTCACCGAGAACTCCTATATGGAATTATATCTATCGTCGGATAGCAGTTCTCAGGTGACACTGGTACAGGTTAGTCTGTAGACCCGAGATCGTCATGGAGTCTTGTGTGTTCTCCCACTGCACTTTGATTGCCACCCTACCACGGCTCTACTGAGTCGTGCAAACAGGTGGCCGTTGGGTACAGTCCCGAGACACACGAAGACGATGAGCGATAGGAGGGGTTTCGTCTCTCCCGGTATTGGGAGTTAATGCTGTGCTGTGTTCGACTGGTTATAACAGCAAGTCCCTGGCCAGGGCTGCTGAGATTTGCTGATAAGTGTTATCAGTAGTTTCTCGATCTGTTATAGACCATTCACCGACACGACTTATTGAGTTATTGGGGTCGACGTGACCATCCCTAGGCTCGATATGCAGCATATCTGACGAAGAGACCGGACTGTACGGTAGTGTTGCCGGATGGCTCAACGGGAGTTGTAGCAGGTTCGCTTGTTGTCTTCTGATCGCTCAATACCCGGGTGGCCGTTACGTTTAGCTGACCGCTTGCGGCTTGAGGGTACTTGATATGATCATTACCCTCTGTCGGCGTATTGACGAGTCTTAGAGTCCCACAGAGGAGTTACCCAGTCCAGGCGAAACGTTGTGGTGCGCATATGCGATATGCGCATGCACCCGATTGAAATGTGCGTATATGATACCGAACATTGATCGGGTGAACTGCTTTTGGTGGGGTCATATGAGATATGACCGGATTGATAAATCAAGTGTTGATTTATCATTTAACCATTAGTTTTCTCACTCAAAACCTTTCTAGGGTTTGATGGATGTATGCATGCATGCATGTGTTTCTATTTTTCTTTTCTAGTTTCATGCACATGAAGATGTGCATACATGTACACATACATACATCAAACCATCATGGTTGATTATATATGGAAATGGTGGCAATATAAGCCTCACACCATAGATTATACAATGGATAATTATTTAATTTTGGTTTTAAAAAGAAAATGAAAAGGAAAGGATAATTATGCTAGTTTCTACATGCTTCTTTTAACCTAACCATTCTCACCCACCACTAAACCATGGTTATCTTTTCCTTTATCATTCTAAACCCAAGTTAAATTAATCATCTATTATTTAATCATGGTTAAAGTCAAGAAGGAATAAAATATATATAGTGATATATATTTTCTTTCTCTTTTTAACTACAAGGGTTATCTTTTATCTCTTGATAATATTAGCCACCATCTTCATCTTCCTTCATCTTTTCTTCTCTAGTATTTTCTAGTGAGTGAAATACAATAAAAGAAAGGTTTTTGAAGTGAGAAACCCAACCACAACATCATTCTACACAAGCTTAGCCGCTTTGTTTAGAGTGTTCTTTTCGGTTTGTCGAAATTGCGAGCTTGGACGGAGTGCTCCGTGGTGGATCGTCGTGGACGCAAGGGAACATCGAGAGGACCTTGACTCAACACCCAAGACACCAAGGAGTCTAGCTAAGGGGAGCTACAAAGGTTGTAGCCTTCAAACCCTAATCTTTTCTAGCTAAAAGTTAAATAACCCTAATTTTCTAGGATCGATCCACTTGCATGTTAGTTTAGCACCTTAAAAATTATAACTTTGGGTCATTTGATGCTTCAAAACACTTCATAGGGTGCTATACTAACCTTACATTGGTATCAGAGCCGACCTAGAACATTAGGCGACGTTTTGACGAAGTGAAAACCCCGATCGGACAAAAATACCGTATTTTTAGGTGCTCTCTGGAAATTTTCTAAAAATTGACATTTTGCAGAATTAAAAATATCTAAAAATCACAGCAGGAAAATATAAGAATTACGGCAGAAAAATATTTCAATGAACAGTAGTTGTAGCCGCGGAAACGCGGCCTAAGCTTGCTTAGGCCGCTGTTCCGCGGCCGTACAAATGATTTATGGTATACTGTTTCTACAGTAATTCTGTTTTCTGTATATATATTTTTTTGGATATTTTTAAACTGAATAAAGTTTTGAAAAATTCTGGAGATGTTTTTGGATTCATCGATTCGATCGGGACTTTCATTTCGTAGTTTTTCCGGGTAAACTAGAAAGTATTGAAGTGTTTGAACGAATATCTTTTACTCAATATTCACGGGGTTTAAATAGTTTGGAGATACGTGCAAGTCTTTTTGCGGTGGTCCCTCTAGAAGACAACAAACCTTAACTCGATTATGTGACCGTCTCGAACTACCCGTTGAACCCTCGGGTTTGGGGCAGTACGGCGTGCCACATGTGAGGCGTTGGTTTGACCCTTCTACGGCTGGACCGCCGCTACTGTGTCACACTCCGAATTTTTTGAACCATGCTCAAGTGTTGAGCTTTAGTGAATCTTGGGTGCTTGATTGTTCGTTCGAAAACTTTAATACTGTCTGTTTGTCTGGAATGTGATACAATATGTGGAATTCATATGGTTTAGGTATGAAATACGGAATATGTGATATTTCGCATTTATGATGTCTAAAGAGAATCTGGATTCCAAATATTGTAGTTTTACACTTTCTTTTCTGTGACCGTAAGTGTAGTATGTTAGATATCGCCGGTTTCGTTGCTATACATCAACGACTATCGGGGTACGCATACTTACTTACGTTGATGATATGTGATATTATGTGTTGCTGAGATATGATGTGCAGGATTGTCGCGATCGAATTGCCGGGGTTTTTTTGTGAGATGAGAGTTTTGTATTTTCATTCATGTAAATTCAAATGTAATATAATATTCTTTTATTTGGGGCACTTCCAGGTTGCGGTTGTGTCACCAGTGTTGTATATTATTTACTTTTCCGCATTAGGATGGACCCAAGGAGGAGAGCACAGGTGACCGGGTTCTGGGGTTCAGTGGGAGGCCATCTCGAGGAGTCGAGACCGGGTCTCCTAAACTCCAGGATTGGTAGGGTCACTTGCCGCTCTCGTAGGGGTCCAGGGTGTGGGCTTGGCTATTCATCGCGACTGTGGAATCCGTATTTTCTATTCTGGCTAAATACTAAATACGGACGTCCTAGTATATCCCACGTTATATCTATATTTCTGCTGCATGTGTTCTGTGATATCTGAGACGAATGACATATTATATATTTGATATATAGTAGACGTTGCTTATGTTTTACACCCGCGCTAGTCCCGTCCCGGTATGCCGTTAGTTAAGTAACCTAACGGTGCATAACGGAACATTGCGGCGAATGCGGATGGCATAAGCGTACGTGTTATTTTTGTTTCTTTTCTGTGATTGGCTTAAGGACTTAAATGATGGGATTACATTAATGTGATTAATGTAAAGAAAATAAACCTAAAAGATGTTGTAGAATCGGATTTAAAAACTACTCGGCTATTTATGAAAAAGCTACATTTCAAAACTGCGGAGCTTAAGCCACTCCTTTTGAAAACTGTTTGATTCTGCAACGATATCAAGTTCAAAGCGTTAAAGATTTTCTTAAAAATCATTCGCAACCCTCCGTCATTTTAGGAAGTAGAGTACTTAGTATTCGTGCTACGTTTGTTGACTTTAGTTAAGGCGTAGTGTACGGTAGCTAAGTGATGTCTTCCTACACTGCATATGATGCAGATTAATTAGGACATTCATGCGACTTTGTTGACCATAGTTAAGGGTCATATGGGTGGGTCTAATTGATCAAGAAATGACGGGTAGAACTTGACTGGTACTTATGATTTGTTGACCATAGTTAAGGTCATAAGTACTAGGGGTAAAAATTACATCGGGAATTTCAAGTGTTGAAATTTGCAATGAGATTGCATACCTTCCATACGATGGTTGGATCCCGATCCCACTGTGGGCAATAGTTGCTCCTAGGAGAGTTTTACAGTTTACAATTAGCTAACTCATTAGGTGTCTAGAAAGGTGTTAACGGGGCTCCGCCTCTGGGAAAACGAGGTTTACTCTAATTAGGTCCGTGCGAAAGCACGGGGAACCTCCCTCAAAGTACCGACACTGGCCTGGCTGAACGGTTAGCGAAGTTGTAGACTATAATTAATCCTGGCTAGTTTTTCTTTTTAAGGTTTGAAAGAAAAACTTGATAAAAAGCAGTGGGAAACATCGATTAGACAAGATAATAAACCAATCTAATCTGTGCAAGAGCTTTCGCTGAGTGTATTCTTTTCTCTCTCTTAATGGCAGATACCAATGACTGGACTTAAGCTTCTACTAGATAAAAACAAACTGAACGGGACCAACTATAAAGACTGGCTAAGGAATCTGAAGATCGCCTTGACTTATGATAAAGTATCATATGTCCTCACAGCTTCAGCCCCGCCCGTCCCAGGCCCAAAATCCTCAGTTGCGGACATAGAAGTCCGCAAGACATGGGACGCTGACTGTGCCACGGCAAAATGCCTCGCGCTTGCATCGATGGACAACACACATCAAAAGCAGCACGAGGACATGGACATTCACGGGATACTGCTCCATACAAAGGAGTTGTATGGGGAACAGTCCCGCGTATTACGATACGAAGCATCAAGGAAACTGTTTCACATGCGAATGGCCCCTGGCACACCAGTAGGAGACCATGTGTTGAAGATGATAGCTCTTATAGAAGAGCTTGAGGACCTCGGATGGACTATGGACAATGAACAATATATAGATATTATTCTACAGTCCCTCCCCTCCACCTTTGCTCAGTTCATAGTGAACTTCAACATGCATGGCATGGAGAAGGACCTCCCTGAACTCCTTAATATGTTAAGGAGTGCAGAGAGCACTATGAAGTCAGCAAAGACTCCCGTTATGACGATTGGACAGTCTTCTTCTTCTCGCCCGAAAGCTAAGGCCAAGGGAAAGAAAAAGAAGAAACCCACTAATCCTAAGGGCGGAGTCAAAAAGGTAAAGGGAAAGGGAAAGTCCACGGCTGGAGACCCAGGGAAAGGCGAGTGTTTTCATTGCCACAAGACAGGACATTGGAAGCGCAACTGCACGGAGTACCTAAGTCTTAAGAAGAAGCATGGTGATGCTTCTGCTTCAGGTGCGTTTGTGACTGAAAACTGTTTTTCTATAAACTCTGCTTCCTGGGTATTGGATACCGGTTCAGGTTCTCACATTTGCAATTCTATGCAGGGGCTGAGAAATAGCAAGGTTTTGAAGACAGGTGGCCATACTCTCCGCGTTGGAAATGGTTCCAATGTACATACAGTCGCAGTGGGAAAGTATCACTTGGGGTTGCCGTCTGGATGTATTTTGATTTTGAATCCATGTTATTTTGTACCTGATATGCTATGTAATATAATATCCGTTTCTTTGTTGGACAATGAAGGGTATAATTTTGTATTGCAAAACAATGTTATGAACATTCACCTGAATCAAATGTTGGTTGGGTATGGTACACTTAATAACGGAATATATGTCCTAAATCAACACACAGTTTTCAGTATACAACACACTAATAAAAGAAAACTTTCAGAATTAAATGAAGCTTTTCTTTGGCACTGTAGACTTGGTCATATTAACGAAACAAGACTAAACAAGTTACACAAAGATGGATATTTAAATCCTTTTGAATATAAATCTTATGCGACTTGCCAGTCTTGTATCAAGGGTAAAATGACCAAAACTCCGTTTACCGGACACGGAGAAAGAGTTACTCAGCTCCTGGGCCTCATTCATAGTGATGTATGTGGGCCTATGTCTACACAGGCTAGAGGCGGTTTTTCATACTTCATTACGTTCACTGATGATTTCTCAAGATTCGGTCATGTATTTTTATTAAAGCACAAGTCCGACGCTTTCGAGAAATTCATTGAATATAAACAAGAAGTAGAAAAACAAACCGGCTTGAGTATTAAGATGCTTCGATCAGATCGAGGTGGAGAGTATCTCAGTACAGAATTTGCAAACTTCCTAAAAGAGAATGGGATTCTCTCTCAGCTCACTCGTCCTTACACACCACAGCACAACGGTGTGTCAGAACGATGGAATAGGACCCTATTAGATATGGTCCGGTCCATGATGAGTGATGCTGAGTTACCAGTCTCGTTTTGGGGGCATGCGTTGGAGACTGCAGCGTTTCCGCTAAACAGGGTTCCGACCAAAGCCGTGTCTACCACGCCATATGAGATATGGAATGGGAAGAGACCATCTCTTAAGAGAATTAAGATTTGGGGTTGCCCGGCCTATGTTAAAAAGCAGAATCCGGACAAACTCGAGACACGGTCAGTCATGTGTAACTTTGTGGGATATCCAAAGAATTCTTATGGATATCTGTTCTACCACAAAGAGGAACAAAAGGTGTTTGTTTCTCAGTATGCCACATTCTTGGAAAAAGAGTTTTTCACAGATAAAGATGATGGCAAGGTAGTAGATCTGGAAGAGGTTCTGGAGACACAAACTACAAATGACGATTTGGTTGAACCGGCTGTTTCAACAGAAACTGAAGAACCTCGGCCACTCCGTAGGTCTGGTAGGACTTCTCGCCCACCAGAGAGGTACTACGGTTTCCTCATTGATGGTGACAGAGAAGACTGTATCATGGAAGATGATGATCCTACCAGTTTTCAGCAAGCTATCACGAGTGGTGACTCTGTGAAGTGGCTGGATGCCATGAGATCCGAAATGGAGTCTATGTACACCAACAAAGTATGGACTTTGGACGTTGTACCCCCTGGGGTAAAACCTGTAGGGTGCAAATGGATCTTTAAAAGAAAGATTGGTGTGGATGGGCAGGTAGAGACCTATAAGGCAAGACTTGTGGCGAAAGGTTTTCGTCAAAGACCAGGTTTGGACTATGACGAAACTTTTTCGCCCGTAGCCATGCTTAAATCTATTCGGATCCTACTTGCTATTGCTGCTCACTACGACTATGAAATCTGGCAGATGGACGTTAAAACAGCATTCCTAAATGGAGATTTAGAAGAATGTGTTTATATGGATCAGCCGGAGGGCTTCATTGACAGTGGGAGCAGCGAGAAAGCATGTAGATTGCTTAAATCCATATATGGTTTAAAGCAGGCATCTCGGAGTTGGAACATCTGTTTCGATGATGTTATCAAAGAGTTTGATTTCATCAAAAATCCAGATGAACCTTGTGTTTATAGGAAGGCTGTAGGAAGAGCTGTCACATTCCTCGTATTGTACGTGGATGACATTCTTCTGATAGGAAATGATATTCCTATGCTACAGTCGGTCAAATCATTCTTATCACTAAGGTTCTCTATGAAGGACCTGGGTGATGCCACATACATCCTGGGCATAAGGATCTATAGGGATAGATCCAAAAAGTTATTGGGACTGTCCCAAACCAGGTACATCAACACCATCCTAAAGAGGTTTAGTATGGAAGACTCCAAGCGGGGTGCCTTACCCGCTTGACATGGAGTCACTCTCTCCAAGGATTCTTGTCCAAAGACTGATGAAGAGAGAGCTCGCATGAGCATTATACCTTATGCTTCGGCAGTAGGATCTATAATGTATGCGATGTTATGTACACGCCTAGATGTAGCTTATGCACTTAGTGTTGTAAGCAGGTATCAATCCAACCCAGGGGAGAACCACTGGACAGCTGTGAAGAACATTCTTAAGTACTTACGAAGGACTAAAGAATTGTTCTTGGTGTATGGTAATAAAGATCTCCAAATGGAGGCCTTTACCGATTCGAGCTTCCAGAGCGATAAGGATGACAGCAAATCTATCTCAGGGTTTGTATTTACCCTCAATGGAGGGGCGGTAAGTTGGAAGAGTTCCAAACAAGATACCGTTGCAGACTCTACGATGGAAGCTGAGTACATTGCTGCAAATGATGCCGCCAAGGAAGCTGTCTGGATGAAAAAGTTCGTCTCGGAGCTAGGAGTAGTTCCAACCATTATTGATCCAATACCTTTATATTGTGACAATAATGGGGCAATGGCGTTAGCCAAGGAGCCCAGATCCCATCAGCGGTCCAGACATATCCTGAGGCGCTTTCATTTGATCCGGGAGATTGTAGATCGCCGCGAGATCGAGATTAAGAGAGTAGACACAAATAACAACGCCGCGGATCCATTCACCAAGGCTCTCCCTCAGCCGCAGCATGAGCGACTTTTTGAGATGTTGGGTATGAGATACGCCAATAACTGGCCTTAGTGCAAGTGGGAGATTGTTGGATATATGTATGCCCTAGAGGCCATTATGTGATAGTGGATGTATCTATACATGTATATATATTCAGTTTGCATTCTTGCTCGACATGATAGTATGCTATCTGGTACTTCTTTATCTGACATGTTTATTTGATCATGCTTTTATTCATTCATACATGCTGATAAAGCCCTGAGGATATCGGCTTGACTACTCTGATTATGATGGAGATCATACTAGTGGGACATCTGTAGTCTATAAGCATATCCTGAAATGTCCCTAGTCGCAGGTGTATCGAGACGGGGCATCGATATACCAGAGTAGACTAGCGTATATGATACTAGACCCATACGATGGGCGATGGATGTTCCCACATTCATCGATGTTTGACATCAAGATCATACACGGGTGCTCAGTGGTGACTGGGTACACTGGACGGACTCACCGAGAACTCCTATATGGAATTATATCTATCGTCGGATAGCAGTTCTCAGGTGACACTGGTACAGGTTAGTCTGTAGACCCGAGATCGTCATGGAGTCTTGTGTGTTCTCCCACTGCACTTTGATTGCCACCCTACCACGGCTCTACTGAGTCGTGCAAACAGGTGGCCATTGGGTACAGTCCCGAGACACACGAAGACGATGAGCGATAGGAGGGGTTTCGTCTCTCCCGGTATTGGGAGTTGATGCTGTGCTGTGTTCGACTAGTTATAACAGCAAGTCCCTGGCCAGGGCTGCTGAGATTTGCTGATAAGTGTTATCAGTAGTTTCTCGATCTGTTATAGACCATTCACCGATGCGACTTATTGAGTTATTGGGGTCGACGTGACCATCCCTAGGCTCGATATGCAGCATATCTGACGAAGAGACCGGACTGTACGGTAGTGTTGCCGGATGGCTCGACGGGAGTTGTAGCAGGTTCGCTTGTTGTCTTCTGATCGCTCAATACCCGGGTGGCCGTTACGTTTAGCTGACCGCTTGCGGCTTGAGGGTACTTGATATGATCATTACCCTCTGCCGGCGTATTGACGAGTCTTAGAGTCC
This sequence comes from Agapanthus africanus, assembly GCA_030015575.1. NCBI lineage: Eukaryota > Viridiplantae > Streptophyta > Magnoliopsida > Asparagales > Amaryllidaceae > Agapanthus > Agapanthus africanus. Next base: position 366,497,683 of record JASDDO010000029.1, read on the forward strand.
CACAGAGGAGTTACCCAGTCCAGGCGAAACGTTGTGGTGCGCATATGCGATATGCGCATGCACCCGATTGAAATGTGCGTATATGATACCGAACATTGATCGGGTGAACTGCTTTTGGTGGGGTCATATGAGATATGACCGGATTGATAAATCAAGTGTTGATTTATCATTTAACCATTAGTTTTCTCACTCAAAACCTTTCTAGGGTTTGATGGATGTATGCATGCATGCATGTGTTTCTATTTTTCTTTTCTAGTTTCATGCACATGAAGATGTGCATACATGTACACATACATACATCAAACTATCATGGTTGATTATATATGGAAATGGTGGCAATATAAGCCTCACACCATAGATTATACAATGGATAATTATTTAATTTTGGTTTTAAAAAGAAAATGAAAAGGAAAGGATAATTATGCTAGTTTCTACATGCTTCTTTTAACCTAACCATTCTCACCCACCACTAAACCATGGTTATCTTTTCCTTTATCATTCTAAACCCAAGTTAAATTAATCATCTATTATTTAATCATGGTTGAAGTCAAGAAGGAATAAAATATATATAGTGATATATATTTTCTTTCTCTTTTTAACTACAAGGGTTATCTTTTATCTCTTGATAATATTAGCCACCATCTTCATCTTCCTTCATCTTTTCTTCTCTAGTATTTTCTAGTGAGTGAAATACAATAAAAGAAAGGTTTTTGAAGTGAGAAACCCAACCACAACATCATTCTACACAAGCTTAGCCGCTTTGTTTAGAGTGTTCTTTTCGGTTTGTCGAAATTGCGAGCTTGGACGGAGTGCTCCGTGGTGGATCGTCGTGGACGCAAGGGAACATCGAGAGGACCTCGACTCAACACCCAAGACACCAAGGAGTCTAGCTAAGGGGAGCTACAAAGGTTGTAGCCTTCAAACCCTAATCTTTTCTAGCTAAAAGTTAAATAACCCTAATTTTCTAGGATCGATCCACTTGCATGTTAGTTTAGCACCTTAAAAATTATAACTTTGGGTCATTTGATGCTTCAAAACACTTCATAGGGTGCTATACTAACCTTACAGGTCTTATACCAGATGTCAGATAGCAGTTCCCTGATGACATGTGTACAGGTTAGTTCATCGACCTGAGATCATCATTTGTCTCGTGTGAGTTCCCACTGTACTTTGATTACTACCTTACCACGGCTCAAAGGAGTCGTGCAAACAGGTTTTAGTTGGGTACAGTCCCGAGCCACATGGAGGCAGTGAGCGGATCTTCAGGGGTTCGTCTCTCCCGGTATTGGGGGTGAGGTCGCGCTGTGTTTAGGAGAGCCATTACACGAAGTCCTTGGCCAAGGCAGGAGATTTACTGGTAGGTATTCCAGTAGTATCTCAGGGTGTTCTGGGCTACACTCCGATACGACTTGTACAGCTTTTGGGGGTCTGACTTTTACCAACCCCCTAGGCCCGCCATGCGATGCTCATAGACGAACGGACCAGACTGTACGGATATTGTCACTGACAGGCTCAGTAGGGTGTCAGGATGAGTTCGCTCATCGATATCCCTTTTGGTCAATAGCTGGTAGCCCGTTACATATGGCTAATACCTCTGACGTGCTTGTGGTTAAATCCACAGCCAATGTATTGATGAGTCTTTAGAGTCCCCCACAAGACAGTTTCTCAAGTTTCGGACGAAACGCTGTAGAGGCCGTATGGAGATATGGCAGGGTTCGATCAGATACATGCGGTATTGCACGGATCATGATCGGACGGATAATACTAGCGGGTTTTGGTTTAAGCCGGATCCTAGTATTGTACTGTGTAGATTTTGTCTCATTGCATTTGTATTCGGTCGGAATACAAATGCGGGTATGTATATACAGTCGCGGGGTTTTCCTGTAATTTATTACGGGATCGGTTTTTTGAGGTTGCCAGTTTGCTTTCCGTTTCAGCCATTTTCCTTTGTTACCTTTATTTGGCTAAAAATTGGTAGAGGGGGTTATTTGCAATTGTGCAATTAACAAAGGAGAAGACTTTTTATGGCACATGATAGCTTCATGATGGTTCCACCATCTTTTGACTTCATTTGTTCATCATGACTTGCATTATGATGATGGGTTTTTGATAAGACTTTTTGGTGTGACATATTTGATCATGATCACCCATTTCTCTTTCTTGTATGATTGATCCACTCCCTCTCTTCTCCTTATCCTTGGCCGGCCATTTGATAAGGAGCTGTCCAAAAAAAATTTGGGTGTGGGAATTTTGTTCTCTTCTTGCTACAAAAATTCCCTAGTTCATTGCAAAAAATTCCACATCTCATTCCTCCACCAAAATGGCAACTTCATATAAACTCCATAAGACATATAGTTCTACACTATCCTACAGCATTCTTGGACACGTCGACTCGCCAATTTCGTGCCCGAGTTGCCTCGGTCTAGAGATGGGAGCCCGTAAAAGAACCCGGCGATGTGGTGCTCTTCCGGCGAGGAGGTGAAGACCGGAGATTCCGCGGGGAGATCGGGAGGACGACGAGAAGACCGAAGGACACGGATCGCTCGGTATATCTCTCTACCCCTTCTCTAGTTAGCTAGGAGTAGGTTAATGGCCCGATCCGGGTTTTTAAAGTGCACGGTGGTGCCGGTTTACAAGTTTTGTAAAAGTTTCGTTTCTGCATTTTGGCCTCGTACAGACGGCCGGGGTGCTGCCGTACACTTACACTGGTATCAGAGCCATGCTATTAACCTAGTCTAGCTTACTCCAATGTGTTTACAAGTTCGATCGAACGGATTTTCAAAAAACCGCGTTTCCATGTCAAGTTTCTGTCGAATTTTTCCAATGCTTTAAAAATTATTTGGTACATTGTGAAAATACGTGCAGGGTTTTTTATGCATTCTGTAAAAATTTGGTAGGCTGAAATTACTGTAGAGTGGCGGATCAGCGACCAAAACCACGTTTTGGCCGCGGATCCGCCGCCGTAATTTGGCTTCACTGCATCAAATTTTTACAGTGGCTCTCTGACATGGAAATAGGGTTTCTGGTATATTCTTTTTGGGCCCAGATGTTTTTGAGTGCTACAGTTGTGCTTGGGATCCACTTCGAAAAATTCAGTCGATCGAAAATTTTAAACATGTTAGTTCACAGTATTTACATTATATCTGCGACCGTGAATGTCACTTGATCGGTAAATCCAGTCTAACTGCTATAGCCCTTTTAGACGGATTTGCGAACGTGACATTCACGTTGATGTTCTGTGTTGTGCTGTGATGTTGCGGATTGTCGTGGTGGATAGCCTGGATGCAATGGTAGTATAGTTTGGTTGTTTATGTACATTTGATATTGCGGGGCGAGCGTCCGACATGTAGACTGCCGTCACTGCCTGTTTGTATATTATTCTTTTGGGGCACGACCGGGCTGAGGTCGATGTACCCGTTGTATGTATATTTTACTTTCTGTACTAGGATTACCCCGCGGAGGGGTGCATGGGTAGCCGGGTTTTAGAGGGCAACGGGCCCGCATCTCATGGTATTGAGACGGAGGGGGCTTCACTCTAGAATTGGCGGGCTATTCGCCGCACTCGTAGGGGGTACAGGTTGACCCAAGGAGGGGTGCTCAAGTTACCGGATTCCGTGAAGTGCTGGGTGGTCCATTCACGTTGTTGAAGGGGGCTGCCTCGCTTCAGGTTTTGGCGGGTAACTTGCCGCGCCCGTATGGGTCTAGGATTTCATTGCACAGGCTATCCACACGACCAGGGGAATGTCGGGTTTCAGTAGCGGCTCTATGAAACCCGGGGATCCCAGATATCTGTATTGTTCTGTGATGCTTATTACATTTCTGTAATGTTGCATTTTATCACGCCTTGAGCGAATATTATATATTGATATATATACTAGTAGATGTTGTATATGTTTTGCACCCGCGCTAGTCCAGTCCCCGCTCTGTCGTTAGTTAAGTAACCTAACGGGTAATGACGGGACCCAGTGGCGAATGCGGGTGGCATATACGTACATCATTATTTTCGTTCTTTATTGGTGTGATCAATTGATGGGACTGCATTGATTCGGATCAATGCAAGCTAAACAAACCTATTCTGATGTTGTTGGAACAATTTTTCAGAAAAAGCTATTATTGCAAGGACGTTCACTTTTGTTTTGCACAGTCGTATTTGGTTATGAATATCCAGCACCTCAGTCGACGAGGCAAGGGCCGAGATCCCTTCATCGGGAGTGACCCCTTGGACAGAAGTTTGCGTCGGGGAAATAACTTCACTATAGTCGATTACTTTTGCTTTGCATCGTGCTATTCAGTTGGAATATCCTGCACCCCATTCTACAGGGAAAGAGCCGAGATCCTTTCACCGGGAGTGACCTCTTTAGCAAAGGTTTTCGTCACTATATTTTTATAAAGCTATCCGGTTCCTTCAACGATATCAAGTTCATTACATTAAAGGTTTTTCGCCAAAAACCATTCGTAGCCCTCCGTCATTTCATATGGATAGTCAATAGTATTCAAGCTGTGTTTGTTGGCCAAAGTCAAGGCACAGTGATTGGTAGTTATTGGATATTCATATGCAGCATAGATAGATGCGTTGGTTTGGGACAGTCGTACTGCCTTGTTGGCCAAAGTCAAGGGTAGGTACGGGTGGGTTGAAATTAACCTGGAGAATGACGGGTAGAACTTGACATGTGACTTATGATTTGTTGGCCAAAGTTAAGGTCATAAGAGCATGGGGTAAAAATCACATCGGGAGTTTCTAAAGAAACTGAAATTTGCCAGATATGCGCATACCTTCTGGAGTGTGATAGCGTGAGTGGATTCCATCACGTTAGCATGCGATGATAGTTGGATCCTGATTCCCACTGATGAGTTGGCTTACTCCTCGGGTGATCCCGACTAATTCTTCTTTCAGGTTTGGAGGAGAATTTGACGTTACAGTGGGAGGTGTCCTGATTAGATAAAATGATAACCATTCTGATCTAGGTTAGAGTGCACGCTGAGTGTTTCTTTTCTCTCTCTCTTTGGCAGCGACCATGGCCCGACCCTTGACTATGACTCAGTGACCAAGTTAACCGAACCTTCTTTAACACTGGCTTTTGGATTGTCAGAGTCGCACACCTCATTGCCACACCTACTTTTACCCTTTTCTCCAGGACACCCCGTATTACTACGAACGTCCACTTCCATTGGACAAAACCATCGTATGGTTATATACGAACTCGAAGGAATTTATTCGAGAATGGTTTCTGGTTCTGGAGAAAATGAATATGACTATTCAGTTGTCTTCTCCTTTTACCTTCTCTCAGGTTGCGAGTGCTCCTTGGATTAGGGGATAGTACACCCGTTACGCCTATTGGATAGTCTTCTTCCAAACCTTAGGCTGGTGCCGAACGGTAGGGAATGAAGAAAGCCGATTAGCCTAAGTGTGGTGTACAGAAGGTATTACGTAAAGACAAATAAAGGGATTAGTAAGAGGGCAAAGTAAACTGCGACTGCTATTCACGACCAAACCAAGTATTTCTTCGCCAATCCTACATCACCTTTGTATTTCTCCAGAACACCCCATATCACTATGAAGATCCACAGTTATTTGGATACTCCATCGTATGGTTATATATGAACTCGAAAGAAACTTGTTCCAGTTCGGGGATGGATTCTGGTTCAGGAGAAATAGGAATAAGGTTTATTCGGTTGTCTTTTATCTTCACCTTCTCTCGCATTGCGAGTGCCCCTAGGATTAGGACAGCACACTCATTATGCTTATTGGATAGTCTTCTTCCAAACCATAGGCTAGTGCCGAACGGTAGGGAAGGAAGAAAACCATTTGGCCTAAAGGGGTGTGCAGAAGGTAATGACTAAAGACATATGAAGGGATGTAGAGAGATGTCATAGAAATATACGGTTACAGTTGTGAATCTGGATAATGGAAGAGGCATTACTAGAAATACCCGAATACCCCTTCGAAACATTTACATGTTTTAGTTTCGCTGTGTACTGTTAAAAGAAAACTGATTTCCCAATTAGACACTTGCTCCAGGGTATGTATTTACCAGGTTTGATTCTCACATCTGTATGGTTTTACAGATGATGAGTGGGGGTAAGTTATTGGGAATTGGGTGATCATCCTCATTATATCGGGATTCGTTGTAATCGGTGATATTTGAGGAAGTCACCTGGGTTGTTTGCCGGACGGCAAATATTTGGTTTTGAATATCCGCTGTTATGCACCAATTTCAAATTGATATATCTGTACGTCTATTTTTATAGAGTGAGATATACCTTTTTGAAATTATGTCCATGACATTTACCTATATCAGTGGATGATTAGGTAAGGAGCATTAAACAGCGGTGTAATTCTTCTTAACCATAAGTACAGTTTTCAACTTACGACACACAGCAAATGAGTTATTGGACTCAGGGGATTTATACAGAGTATTGTATGTTGTCCAGTGTCCATTAGGATAGAGGGGTTGGTCCTCGTACTATATTCGGTTTACTTATGACTTCTCTAATTTTTAGACAAGTGTTTCGTAGAAACGTAAGGTCCGAATTTTGAGAAGTTATAGGTATATGAATAAAGTAGAGAACCAGGTATTGCAAGTATCGGGATTCTTCAAGGTGATCGAAGATGTAGATACTTGTGTATGGTATTCAGTTAATAGTAATGATTAAGAGAACTTGCTTCTCTTTCAGGTTACTCATAATTGAAAGTACTTCTAAGTTGAGTAATGCTGATCGGCCTCTATCCATTTTGTTGACATGCACTAGAGACAGCTGCATGATTTGAATCTGGTTCAATTAAATCAGTGTCTCTGTTTCTATATTGGATATAGAACAGTTCATATATTAACAATGTTAAGGTACGGGGAGTCGTCCGGCTTATGCTTAAAACCAGACTCCGGACTACTCAAGGCACGTTTCTGTAATGGCTGTTTGTGGGTCGACCCGGGCTATGACGAGGGTTAACTTTCTACCATCTGGAAGATCAATAGTGATATTGTTCTTGACTCGCCACAGTTTTAAATAAAAATGGATTTTTTTAGAAAACAGTAGTGGGAGTATGGTAGAACTGGAAGTGATTCCAGAACCGCAAACGATTACTGAAAATTTGATAAGAACCTAAAGATTCAATCTGACTTGACATTCCATTGCCACTCCGCAGATATGGTGGGTAACCTCAGGCACCCGAGAGGTACTCTGGTAGCCTCAAGGACGGTGACAGGGAGGTTTTTGTTTACCCAGACTTGACACTACTGTTGTTCCAGGCTATGAGACCTGGCAGAAGGATGTGTATAGCGTTGTTCTGAACTGGCTTCAGAAGTGCACGTGTATATGATTCTGCCAGAGGGTTGTCGTAGTCAGTGGGGGCAGCGGAAGCATAGTGGACAGGTAGCTTATGTCTATTTATAGACTAAAGCAGATATAGCGGAGATGGATCATCTATTTCTGATGTGACAGGCATAGGTTTGATTTCATCAGAATAAGAGATGGATCTGTTAAGAAGGTAGTAGGGTGTGATGTCCTGGTATTTGGATGACATACACAGAGTAGGAGTGAAATTCCTTTACTACGGTCGGTTATACTTTGGTCGTCACACAGTGGTTTCTCCACAAAGGAAATGGATTTCATATCCGACATTCTGGTTACTGGATCTATAGTTTTAGATCTAGATTTGGGTAGTTTCCCAATCAGGGTACTTAGACAGCATTCTAGAGGTGCTTTAGAATGGAAGACTCCTGGCATGGTGGTGTACCTGCAGGTGATGGAGTCACCCTCTCTAAAGGTGTCTTACAGACTAAAGGGGAGAGGGATATGCATGATTGGCAGATCACTTGCTTAGGCAATTGAGTCAATCATGAGATGTCAAGTACCACACCAGATGTTGTTTTTGCACAAGCTGCAATAAGTTGATATTGATCCTATCCTAGAGAAACGATCGAAAGCAGCTTTAGAACATAAGTGGATGTTCTAGGGATATGATAACGAAAGCCTCATTTGGGAGACAGTTATCATACCAGGCTTCCAAGATGACCTGGATGACAGAGTGGCTGTTAGAGTTATTGTTTTCCCTCTGACGAGGGGCAGTATTTTGGACAGGTGGTCCAGGTGGATACTGAGGGAGGCATGGCGCAGGATACTGATTAAGTTCAGTTGACGATACAGTCTGAGAAGTTTGGATTTGGAGTTCATTTATGAACTAGGTCCCATCAGATATCCAGACATACTCTAAGACATGTATTGCTCATTTCGGAGGATGGCTTTTCTCCACGAACTTGAGATAAAGAGAGACATAGAAAGAAACATTAGGGCGGATCCACTCACTGAGGCTATTCCTCGAACGCATTAGTTTCGTAAACGGGTTTTGTGAGACTGATTAGTAGAGGAGTTGGGTGTTCAGTATCACACGGGCTGTGAGTATGTGACATCGCAATAATTAGCCTTGAGTGCAAGTGGGAGATTGTTGGAGATAGTGCCCTCAGAGTCAATTATTGGATCACAGGCACGTGATTGCAATGATTGAGAATTGGTCACTATCTTACTCAAGATGATAGTATGCTATCTGGTTTATCTTTATCATCGTGTACTGCTTTAGGTGACCTTATAGGTCACTATTGCGCGTTGATAGAGCCTTTAGGATTCTTGCTTGATAGCCAGCAGTATGATGGCGATCATATACATGGGAGCTGGTAGTCTATAAGCACATCCTTAAAAGGTCCCTAGTCGTGGGAGTTTCGAGACAGGGCATCGATACTCCTGAGTAGACTAGTGTATACAGTCGAGACCCCGATGAGGGGCGGTGGCCGGTCTCACAAGCCACTGGTGTCAGTTGGTTCACCTAAGATGTATACAGGTGCTCATTGGGTTATGAGTACACCGGACAAGACTCGCGGGGAACATGCTAGTTGGTCTTATACCAGACGTCAGATAGCAGTTCCCTGGTGACATGTGTACAGGTTAGTTCATCGACCTGAGATCGTCATTTGTCTCGTGTGAGTTCCCACTGTACTTTGATTACTACCCTACCACGGCTCAAAGGAGTCGTGCAAACAGGTTTTAGTTGGGTACAGTCCCGAGCCATATGGAGGCAGTGAGCGGATCTTCAGGGGTTCGTCTCTCCCGGTATTGGGGGTGAGGTCGCGCTGTGTCTAGGAGAGCCATTACACGAAGTCCTTGGCCAAGGCAGGAGATTTACCGGTAGGTATTCTAGTAGTATCTCAGGGTGTTCTGGGCTATACTCCGACACGACTTGTACCGCTTTTGGGGGTCTGACTTTTACAACCCTCTAGGCCCGCCATGCGATGCTCATAGATGAACGGACCAGACTGTACGGATATTGTCACTGACAGGCTCAGTAGGGTGTCAGGATGAGTTCGTTCATCGACGTCCCTTTTGGTCAATAGCTGGTAGCCCGTTACGTATGGCTAATACTTCTGACGTGCTTGTGGTTAAATCCACAGCCAAAGTATTGACGAGTCTTTAGAGTCCCCCACAAGACAGTTTCTCAAGTTTCGGGCGATATGCTGTAGAGGCCGTATGGAGATATGGCAGGGTTCGATCAGATACGTGCGGTATTGCACGGATCATGATCGGACGGATAATACTAGCGGGTTTTGGTTTAAGCCGGATCCTAGTATTGTACTATGTAGATTTTCCTCATTGCATTTGTATTCGGTCGGAATACAAATGCGGGTATGTATATACAGTCGCGGGGTTTTCCTGTAATTTATTACGGGATTGGTTTTTTGAAGTTGCCAGTTTGCTTTCCATTTCGGCCATTTTCCTTTGTTTCCTTTCTTTGGCTAAAAATTGGTGGAGGGGGTTATTTGCAATTGTGCAATTAACAAAGGAGAAGACTTTTTATGGCACATGATAGCTTCATGATGGTTACACCATCTTTTGACTTCATTTGTTCATCATGACTTGCATTATGATGATGGGTTTTTGATAAGACTTTTTGGTGTGACATATTTGATCATGATCACCCATTTCTCTCTCTTGTATGATTGACCCACTCCCTCTCTTCTCCTTATCCTTGGCCAGCCATTTGATAAGGGGCTGTCTAAAAAAAATTTGGGTGTGGGAATTTTGTTCTCTTCTTGCTACAAAAATTCCCTAGTTCATTGCAAAAAATTCCACATCTCATTCCTCCACCAAAATGGCATCTTCATATAAACCCCATGAGACATATAGTTCTACACTATCCTACAACATTCTTGGACACGTCGACTCGCCAACTTTGTGCCCGAGTTGCCTCGGTCCAGAGGTGGGAGCCCGTAAAAGAATCCGGCGATATGGTGCCCTTCCGGCGAGGAGGTGAAGACCGGAGATTTCGTGGGGAGATCGGGACGACGATGAGAAGTCCGAAGGACACGGATCGCTCGGTATATCTCTCTACCCCTTCTCTAGTTAGCTAGGAGTAGGTTAATGGCCCGATCTGGGTTTTTAAAGTGCTCGGTGGTGCCGGTTTACAAGTTTTGTAAAAGTTTCGTTTCCGCATTTTGGCCTCGTACAGACGGCCGGGGCGCTGCCGTGCACTTACACATGAAACAAGTAAAGAAAATGAAAATAAGTGCAATTCTTTATTAACAAAATGGAGGGATTAGAGGTACAAGTTAGATAACAACCTTAACCTCCTTAATGGAGCTCTCAAATGAGAGCTCAAAGAGGGAAGAAGAGGAAGTTATCAAATGTTATACACTCAAATTCTCACTCAAAAATCCATCCTGAATTTAATCTGATATCCGCTATATATAGGTAACTCAAAATCAAAAGTTGCATATAAAAATAGACTGACAAGACCACCAGGGACCCACCAAAAGAGAACGAGCCAAATTGGCCAAAATTGGACACAAATTGCGGTTTTATTGAATAAATTTGCGGCCGGTTTTTGGAGGATGGAGCCCACCTTTTCACTGTAGTCTTCTGGTCACATGAGCATCTCCCTGTAGTAGCAATTTCTGTTAATTCACACAGGGGTGAAATCTGGAGCAATGAACAGAGAAGGGATCAAGTGGGTATGTGTTGTGTTTACACTTCAAATCATTTCTTTTCCAAACACTTAACCATGCCCACTTGACCAAACCACTTGTGTACCCAGTTGCAAGACACCATGATGGTGTTTGCAACTTGATGCCTCATGATGTCTTATGCCCACTTGGTGATGATTCATCCCCCTGGTGCATATATTCCAATACTTGTTCACACATGATCATGTTGAACCAAAAGAATGAATATATTTGTACAAAACTTCATTTGTTGCAAACTCATGTGATTTGATCTGTATTCTGTCCCGTTTGCAGTTCCGGCTAAAATCTGTCGTTTCAGTATATGTTGTGTACAGTCTCCAGTATTTTTTCCTGTGTACCTGTAATCTGTAGTAATGAGCATACACAGATTAAATAACACCGTTTATTAACAAAATGATAGGAAATGAGCGGTATTAAAATGTAATAAAACGTGCTGAACAAATACCCCCAAACCTATCTTTTGCTTGTCCCGAGAAAAACAAAATCTTACCCTCACTTTCGTAGGGAACGCGATTGCACTGAGCTCGTGCAACAAGCCCTTAAATCTTTAAGTGTCCCTAGTAGGAGGAGTTTTGTCTCCTAAGGATTTTTAGCGGATTATACTCACAAAATCCCCTCAATTTAGTTTTGCGAGGAAACTGTCGATTCTAATCCTAAGGTTTAGTATCAGAGCTAGAAGTTTTATTACCCTAGTTAGAAACGTCCAACCCTTATATTTCATTCCTCACATCTCATTTAACATAAGTTCGTATACGTCTTTACGTGATTGTGCGAATACTGTCGTTAAGTTTTAAAAACTTCGATTACGGTCATCATGTCATAAATACGGACCAGGAAAGACTTCTACAGGATCACACGAGTTTGAAAAGACTTAAGATTTTCTTAAGTTTCGTTCTCCAGTTAAGTTTCAAGTCAAAAATTCGATCATCTTTAACAAAAAACTAAGTCTTATTCTTCACCCCTACCCTTCATCTGTCTTCGTTCATACACACCTTTCATGATCATAGAAACAGTCTTATAATCTTTATAATTTAAAATTTCATATCTCCGCTAAAAAAACTATTTATAATAGAAAACTTGTCCCTGCCAAGATTATTCTTCCACAAAAAACCGTGAGAACTTTAACTTGGAGAGAACACTTACTTGGCTTGTTTTATTTGGCGATTGGAGACTTAGTGAGTTTTGGGTCAATAACTCTCAAATCAGATGGTTTTAGGGCATTAGGTGTGGAGACACACCTAAGACTTAAATGCCCAAGTTACCAAGGCCACAAAATAAAAGACTCATTTTATGTATTTAAAATATTTAGAAAGCAGTGCGAACGAAGATATTACCAGTTTTTCTTTTTAATCCCAAAGACGTGTTCATGTGGATAAGGTGTGTAATCACTCTAACAAAGTTCCAGATGGGTTATTTTTCATACTTAAACTTCTATTAAATCTTTCAATAATATTCTTCATCTCCACTTTTTTTATAAACTATTCTTGATATTATTTAATTCAGAACAAATCTCTTTGATCCTAAAGATGTTTATCAATTTAAAGACATTTCAAGCTTTTCATTTAATTCTCAAAAACCCACGATACGTGTAAAGTGATATAAAAGACGTATATTAGCTACAGTTAAATTCAAAGGAGGGTAATCTTTCATGTTTTTAATTTCACGAAAAGGATATAGTTGTTTCTATTTTATCAACTAAACCGTCAGACTCCGAGTCTAAATTTCCTCGCTAGCTATCTTGACGACCAAGTTTTTATGTTTTGAAATTTTTTCAAATTTTTATGGTTTTTTATATGTATGCAATGCAGAATTTACACATGATGCATAAAATGTAAACGGAGTGCTCACTCCCAAACCTGAGTTTTACGATGTACTCATCATTGCCCTCGTCTCCGGTTGCTAGACTTAGACGTCAGGGTGAGTTTTTATTCACAAAAAAGAAAGAAATCGAAGAGCTAATTACAGTATTTAAAAGTTAAGAGATTGCGTTAGTTCAGAAATTAGTACCAGCCATTCAAAAATTTTGTCGATATAAGGCCAGGGCTGGTAAAAGAAAAGTATATGAAAAAGAAAAGAAAAAAATGTTAAAGGTATGGTTAGTTGTTAGTATCGGGTATGGGTACATAAAAGTAGGGATCATAAGACGCTGAAGATGAAGACGAAGTTTTTAAGGAGTCGAAGAATTGTTGCCCGAATGAATCATGTGTTGAGTTTCGAGATCAATCATGTTTAAAAACTGGAGTTCATCTTCAAAAAGTTCAGCAAAAGAAAGGTCCGTAGGATGTTCCCAAAGTGATCGTAACTCAAACTCACAAAGCATATCAAGTTCATCCGCAAATATATCCTCAAAACTCGGCATGAATGAATGTTTCTTAAGGTTATCTTCCTTCCAATGATCCTCCACAATCATATTCTCGTCAATGCAGCTCACATCTCCCAATTCAAGTTCTCTCTCATCACATTTACATATGGGTAGGTCCATGTCATCTAAAAATGTACGTTCCCACTCTACAGTTTCGTCAAAAACTTCTTTAATTGGTAAAACTAGAGACGTGGGTTCCTGATTGTGAATTATATCGAAACCATACCTATCAAATCCACAAGTTTCCTCAAAAAAATTCTCGCTATAAGTCGGTGCAAGAATCTCATCTTCAAGTAATATATCAGTTAAATCATCCTCAAGATCAAAAGTGATGGGAGGCCTATTTGGTACCTAAAGGCAAGTATCGGACCGACTCGGAGGGTTTTATTGCTTGTCCTGATAACACTCAGTCAAATCAATTATATCATCATGATCCATGAACTCAAAATTTGTTTGTTCATTTATCTCACTCAGATGACTTCCAAGATGACAGATATTGGCATTATTGGTTTCTAGTTGACTGTGTTCACTCCCTAGAATCTGCACAGTTAAATGTTTCACTTGTTCATCGATTTTAACCAATGATTGAGATTGAGCGTGAAACAATTGACCAGATTGTTATATGAACATGGCTAGCGTCGAAACTGTTTGATTCTCAACTGCAATCATCACTTCTAAATGTTTCTCTAAAGCGGTCAAGTTAGCATCCATCTCACTATCATACCCTATTGATGTGTCAATTGTTTCAGTAAAGAAGGGTTGTGGTGGTAGCGATGCTAAAGCATTCATCTTATCAACCTCTTTTTCTAAATTTTCAACCAGTTGCTCAATATTTGAAGTGGGATTGAGTTCAAGAGTGTTAGGTGAGTGACCGATGTCAAAATTCTGGCATGATTGGTTACCCCCTAGGAAAAGACAGTTTTCAAAAATATAGGAAGAATCTTGGCAATTTGAACAAATGACTTGGGCATGTGTATAAATAAAAGAATATGGATCGTGAAGAATTGAATTGAACTGTGTATCACCCATATCAACAAGCAGTCACAAAATCATAAAAACAAAAAATATCACACCCCTAACAGTCTATATTATGCTAAGTCAACTAGACCTGCTCAAGAACCTGATTGTCGAAATACAATTGTATCGAGAAACGGGCTCAAGATATACGGATTACGAAGCCAGATAAGTGTTGAGATAAGGGAGGTTGTCCAACGCTTTCACAATGTCTTTAATTAGAATAACCCTTTCTTTTTTGGCGGTTTCGCCGTGAACACTTGCCTAGACACCTCGTGAACAATATAATATTAAGCGGTGTTCTAAACACAATTAACTTCCCCTATTGTGTGCGAATCATTAGAGTCAAAGTTCTAATTGATTTTAAAATTACTGTGTGTATGCAAAAATTCAGTTTTGTGATTTGTGGGCCATGGAAAAAAGGTGATGAAATCGTTTACCGTATCTTGTTTGGTTCTCGTGCTCTTAAGTCCGTATTAAGATGCAAATGCGCAAATCAATAAAAGAATTTTAATTAATCAAACAATCAAGCACATGTTTGTTTCATTTTAAGCTTAAGCGCTGCAACAAATACGGGTTAGTTCTCTGTTCTATTGGAGGCAATTTTTGCGAATAATCCTGCAGAAGATATAATAGTGTCGGATTTAAGAAAAGCTGTTAGAAAAATAATACGTACCGATATGATTTGCGTTAAGAAACCCCCGTTGAGTCGATCCACGAGTATTTGAATGTTCGTTTGCGCGGGTCAAACTACCTGGATCTTTGGCACTGTACTTCACTAATGCTTTTTTATTGAAAATGAACCTTACTTCGCACGATCGCTACTCGTAATTCCGTTGAAATCTGAAAATGTTTAAAAATACGATATTTAGTGTAAAAAATGATATATATATATATATATATATATATATATATATATATATATATGGCTAATAAGCTGTACACACATAATTATGAAATTTAGAGTATAAGAATGGAGCAAAAATGGGACAAACAAGCAAACACAAAAAAATTGGAGCACTCTGAGCATGTGGAGCCGCAAATTGCGGTTATAAGGATTATTTGGGCAGTCAACTTTTTTAGTTGGTGCTCCAACTTTGTACCGTGTGCTTCTTATCCTTTTAGTGTCCCAATTTTATATGCAAAATCTTACAATTAAACCCAGAGTGGCAGCAGATCAAAAAGACAGAAAACAAATATTAGAAAAGTTAGTATTGTTTGTTTTGTTTTTAAATTTTTTTTAGTTAGACTTAGTTTGTTAGTTTGTATATACAATTAAACCAGAAATAACAACCCCTAATGACTACCGCTTCCCTGGCAAAGACACTAAAAACTTGTTGGGTCTTTACCCGCGCGCGCTTATGTGGTTTTGAAAGAAAAAGTTTTGGAAATGCGGCGCACGCGAGCTCAGTCTCGTTTCAAAATTTATAAACTGCAAGTACACGGCGCGTTGTAGAAAATCGGCAAGTACAGGTCGATCCACTGGGAATTGGTGATTAAGGGTTGTTGTTGAATGTTCAAGGAGAAAAGAATGTGTTTGAAAAGGTTTGTCACAAAATTAAGAAAAGCAAGGTATAAGGAAAGAAAGATGGCTGTGGTTCCGGATCGGATGATTGGGTCATGACGAATTCTTCGACGCTCTCTTGATTATGAGTTGTTCCTTCCTTGTGTTGATTCCGATATGAAGTATGGCTTGTCAAGGCATTTGCAAAGCACAAACCATCAAGATGTCGGCGTTCAATGCAAGAAATGAAACGAATCCGTATTGTTCTCACTTATCGTTTGTATGTCCAAACTTGAAGTATCAACATTAAGCACAAGGGTTAGCAAGCATACATCAACAACAAATACACAAATTAGCATATGAGAGCAAGTGGTTTTAGCATTAAACTTGCTAAGTGAGTTGTGATAGTATAGGGTATATGAAATGAAGGGTGTAAATTAATTTGTTAACAAAATACCTTATCTAACACTTAGCAATCTTAACACTAGTTGATTCTAACTTAAATATTGTAAAATGGAGACTTAGAGAGAATATGGTATATGATGAGGTTACCAAGTAACCATGAAATCAAAATACCATATCACACCAATGCCATTAAACAATCTTGAAATTATAATTTCTTTTTAAGTACATTAAACATTCACAAGAGGAGGAGGAAGGCAAAGACATTCATCTTACATTCTCACCATCACCACAACCATAAAGTTACACAAACATTAGTTAAAAGAGAAAACAAAACACAAGAGAAATGAAAAACATGAAACAAATAAAGAAAATGAAAACAAGTGCAATTCTTTATTAACAAAATGGAGAGATTTGAGCTACAAGTTAGATAACAAGCTCAACCTCCTTAATGGAGCTCTCAAATGAGAGCTCAAAAAGGGAAGAAGAGAGAGCTATCAAATATTACACACTCAAATTCTCACTCAAAAATCCAACCCAGAAATTAGTTTACCGGACAAATTGATAAGTCTGGCATTCAAGGGCAACTGGCCCAGCCCAAAGAAAAGGGGAATGGTACCACTTATAGCCCTAAGCGCCGATTTACCGATGGCGGAGAATCGTGGAAGAACCGTTCAAGCGAAGCGATCGACCATTTTAGGGCCCGGGTGGCGCATAGGCCCCGCCGCTTGAGGGCGCAATGAAGTAGTCGACTATATATAAGAAACTCAAAATCAAAAGTTGCATATAAAAATGGACCGACAGGACCACCAGGGACCCACCAAAAGAGAACGAGCCAAATTGGACCACAAATTGCGGTTTTATTGAATAAATTTACGGCCAGTTTTTGGAGGATGGGGCCCACCTTTTCACTGTAGTCTTCTAGTCACATGAGCATCTCCCTATAGTAGCAATTTCTTTTAATTCACACATGGATGAAATCTGGAGCAATGAACTGAAAAGGGATTGTTCCCGCCAAAATCTTCGGCCAAGAGCTATTTGTTTCTGTTTACACCGGTTTAAGTTTTGTTTACAGATATATGTGAAATCGGGCTCATTCATATACGCACATACACACATCAGAGGAAGAACAGGTGTTAGAAAGGGAGCACTTGGCGGTCAACGACAAAAAGAAAGTATTTAATTGAACATTTTATTCTACAGGAAATAGATCACCATACATGGGATCGAAGGTACATGGATTCACAAAACTATGGATAAAATTCTCTAACTCCCTCTCTGCCTTCTCCACCATGGCAAAGCGGCGATCTTCACGAAGAGTCGCTCCCCATCGGTCGCACCGTGCCCATCAGCGAAGGCATACATGATAGCCCGCTGAGCCCGTATCTGGCTTAGCAGTTGAACAGAGCGATCCCTCAGAGTCGAGGTAATAAAAAATGCCTAATGAAAGCACTTGATCTTGTCCTCCGCTGCGTCGAGTATCACCGGAGTCATCTCCGCTGGATAAGGGAGAATATCATCAACCACGGACAAGAAGACCATCTGAAGCCAAATGAAGCCGATGGGGAGAGGAGATCCTCTACGAGTCAAGAGCTCGTGCAATACCGTATCGCATTGGTCATCCGTAAGAGTAGGGTTCACCAAGCGGGCAGCAAAACGAGGAACAATTTCCTCAATAGACACCTCCCATGGCTGCCGGCGAGCATGTGGACGATTACAAGCCATAGCTCTTCTCTATTAAAATAATTCTCTGAAAGTGAAAGAGAAGAGAAGTATTGCTTCAGATTATGAAGGGAGATATTTAAGTGTAGGCACAGAAAATGTTGTGCATGATGGAACTATTTTCAAGCATTGGAAAAGAAAAATTTGACTCAGGAAAATTAGAGAAAGAAGGTGAAAAGACACCTTCAGTAAAGAGGCAGCGCCTCACGTGCTATGCAGCGCTAAGAGTTACAAATTCCGAGATAGCGCCTCATGTGCCTTGCATGAGGGCACCAGCGCCAAGAGTTAAAAACTGTGAGGCAGAGTCCCACGTGCCTTGCACGAGGGCGCCAGTGCCAAAAGTTAAAAACTCTTAGGCAGCGCCTCACGTGCCCCGCACGAGAGCGCCGGCGCCAGAACTAAAAGTTATATGCTTTTAGATCAAAGATCCAACGGAGATGATAAATTATCAAAATACAGAATTAAATTCCGTTGAGGAAATATTCCTCAAATTTTCCTAAACAAGAAAGATTACTCTCTGTAAAACAGAGCACCGTTGGATTAAAAATCCAATGGTGATTAAATATCACCAAGCTACAGAATAAGCTCTGTATGGGAAAATATTTCCCCAATCTTGTCAAAAACAGGAAAGATATCTTCTGTAAAACAGAAGTCCTTGGATTAAAGATCCAACGATGAATAAAATCCCCAAATCAATTAAAATCTCTCAATGAGAGATTTCTTTAACTAAATCAACAGACTAGCCTCTACTATATAAAAGACCCAAGACTTCAAGTCTTTTACACAGAGGAACCCCCCCTAAACTTCAAGTTCAAAAATAAGAGTAAGCAAAAAAAAAAGCTTTAAGAGGGAAGAAAGAGGAAGAACTTTTTTCAAGGTAAATAAAAGTAATAGAGATCAGAGTGTCTCATCTGCATATCCAAGGGTTTAACCCTCATATAAGAACATAGTTCTTTCCCTGGATCTGAGATCCATGAGACAAGCCTCCTACAAATGAGAATTTAATTCTAATGGAGATGAATTTGTTCTCGGGGATCAAAGATCCAAAGTAAAACAGAGAATTGAGCTCTTCAGAACATAATACACGAAGAAAAACTAGCACCAAGCGCCTCATGTGCCCCTCACGTAGGCGCTGCTCAATAAAGAGTGCTTAGCACTCAATGGTTAGCGCTTAGCGCCAAGCGCCTTACGTGCCCCTCACGTGGGCGCTGCTCAATGAAGAGTGCTTAGCATTCAATGGTTGGCGCTCAGCGCCAAGCACCTCACGTGCCCCTCACATGGGCGCTGCTCAAATAAAGAGTGCTTAGCACTCAATAGTTGGCGCTCAGCGCCAAACGCCTCACGTGTCCCCCACGTGGACGCTACTCAATAAGGAGTGCTTAGCACTCAGTGATCGGCACTCAGCGCCAAGCGTCCCACGTGCCCCTCATGTGGGCGCTATTTAACATAAAGTGCTCTGCATTCATCAAACAGAGCCCAGCGCCATAAAGAGTGTTCAACACCCCATAAAGAGGGGGGAAGTAGAATAAAGTGTGGGCATCAGAACCCATATAAATGCCCAGCATTGTTGGCACAAAAAGGGGACTAAGCCCAAGCAAGTGTTTAACACTTTATTCAAAATGAAATGACAAAGACTGAGTGGGCTGAGCCCAAGTTAGCCAAACTCCTAATCAACCGAGCCCATGTGCTCATCATTTTCTAAATTGGTCTTATTCCCAAACAAGACTACCGATTTTCTGACGAATATTCATTGGTTCAAGGGTACATCTCCTCACACCTCTGATATATGTCGTTGTAATTTTTCAACGTCTTCAGAGAGGTGGCGGATCCCAACAACCAACAGCTCTTTGGTGCACTCCTAAACCCATGAGCACATCCCTATGGACCGAAACGTCCTTAAACTACCAAAGGACCGTAACGTCCCTAAACTAAAACAATGGAGCCCAAATGCTTTTTGTTGGATCAAACTGATCCTAAACCCCAGTTAAGTAGATCTTAGTCCAAGATCGGATTAACGTATCCTTAACAAACATTTAAGTTGATCTTAATCTTAAACGAGATTAACGATTCTTAAATCAACCCAAACCCAAATCTAAGGATATACGGATTTGGACTAATCCGCCTTATGGGTGACAACATAAATTAGTCTCTGTATACAATCCACGGGCAACCAAAAATAAAACAAACGCACACGACATGAAGTGAACCTCTGGAGCCGGAGAAAGTGGTTACCGCTATGCGGTAACATAATTAACTGCAGGGGCTTGCGCCTGCAGGGAAGAGCGTCCCCACAATCAAAAACCCTCGCAAACGAGGGGGATCTGACGAAATCTTATACAACGGCCGCATCCGTCCAAACCTCCGATATACGGTGCCATAAATCAACTTGTCATCTTCGGAGAGGTGGACGGATAAGCCCAAATAGCATCTGCCCCCAAATTCAGGCAAGACGACCTACGCGGTCCCGTCTCCAGTTTTCGGCGGTAAACAGATTCTGGCACGCCCGGTGGGACCTCTTCCTCTTTCCACTCCACATTTAGTGTATCGTGTTTGCGAACGAATCGCGGTTTAATATGGTTGCCCTTGGATTCGAGGTACTAAAATTTGGTGTCTTGTTACATGCAGAAAAGGAGATAACATCGACGGCCTCCAACTGCACCAATTGCAACAGCAACTCTCGCTCCGTCCCGACTGGAGGAGTGACTTGCGGGCCCTAAGCGGCCTCCATCTTTGCAATACCAGTGGAACAGGTGACTCAGGCCGCTACTGGACTGTTCTTCGGGACGATGCTCCCGCCAATGAGCTTCAATGCTTCAGTGCCATCACAGAAGGCTCCAAAGAAGTTGGTCTTCGATCGGCTTGCAACTACCCCGGCCCCTCTCAACGGGTTGACTAATTTCAACGCCTCAGTCTTTGACAGGCTGAGCCACAGCTCAAGTGGGCCTGCAAAGAGGCTCGCGATACCTGAGGGGGTTATCCCGAAACGGATAGCCATTCCCGTTCTGGCCGATAAAGTCGTCGAAGGGGCTTCTTCTACTAAAGGATCGGTCTTCGCAAGATTGGCTGTTTTGACTCTTGCTACGGGTGAAGTCGTAAAAAATGCTCCCCCTGTCAAAAGGTCGACCTTCGCAAGATTGACCGTCCTCTCTCAACCGACGTCAGTCTTCAACAGTATGGCACCAGCAGTGGCCCTTCACCAGAGCAGGGGGCATGATGAAGCCGCTCCCACGACAGAGGTGATCCCGTCTGCACGACATGCCCGACGTCGTCACTAGCGCCGAGTAAGGAAACCTGGGGACAGTTCCCCCTCTGGACTTACCCCACCAGCTCCAATGGTGGAAATTGACGCTGCTGTTCCAACTGAGAACAGCTTTGAACCGCTAAGAAGAGTGCGCAAGAACTCCCCAACCGCTGTACTAAAGAAGTCCTCTTCGACTGCTGAAAACATGACACAGGTGAAACCAGAGTATCCCCCTCAGCGGCTGTCCTCCCAAATCCACAGGGTATGGCGGAAAGTCCAAAACTCTGTAATTGACAAAGACCACTCTCCCCAGCTGAAGAAAATGAAGGCTCAGCAAGAGGAGCATCATCCCTCCGTCGTACCATGGAAGGTATCGTATGCACGGGTGAGTGCTGCAACGACCCCCTCAACTTCGGCTTCCCACAAAAAGAGAAGGCCAGAGAATCAACCACCACCGGCGGCAAATCCCAAGCGTGATGGATACAAATGCCCTAAGTCTAGGGGCATGGTAGTACACACGGTGTACATGGCTTCCAGCAAGGAGGAAAGCCGTACTTCCGCGGGACATCAACCACTTACACGGTCTGTGACAAAGGCTCAGGAGCAACAACAAAAGCTCCAGGAGATGCTGACAAAGATGGCCGCACTCACAGGACAGAAAGAAAGCCCGGAAGCATCGTTCGAACAGTGCCAAGATCAGGAGACCGATATGGAATTCCTGCGAAGGGTGCTGGAGAGAAAGGATAAAGAGGCGGCGGAACAAGCCTCTAACATGAAGCAGATGGCACTCCTGTTCCAAGATATGGTCGAGATGATGATCCAGCCGGACCCTCCAGCCGAAGACCCTCCGATAATCATTGAAGATGACAGAGGGGAGACATCAAACCCTCCTCCTGCTTTATCAGCAGCCGGGGAGGAGACGATCTCCAAAGCTGCGCTTGATGACTATATAGCTCAACAAATACGAGCTCATCAGGCAAGCGAAGCGACTGGCCAAGTCTTCAGAACTGAGAGACCTTATCCAGGCTGGTACAATCAGATCAAGTACCCGCCAGGATATACGATCCCTAAGTTCCATGTGTATAAAGAGATGGGCAATCCACGCCATCACGTTGCTCAATTTAGAGCTTTGTGCGATAATACTGGAGGCGACGACAAACTGCTGCTTCACCAATTCGTTGGCAGCTTGTCGAAAATGGCATTTGAATGGTATTCAGAGCTTCCAAATGACTCCGTCAAAACGTTCACGGAAATGGAATTACTATTCACACAGCGGTTCGCGAGTGCAAGCGAGCGCACCCCGATCACGGCATTAATCAACGCCAGGATAAAGTCAGGAGAAACCTGGGTTCAATACGTAATTCGGTGGCAGAACCTATTGTCGAAATGCGAACATCGCATAAAAGAAGCTCCCACCATAGGCATGTTCGTGGGGACCCTTGATCCCCAAGAAACTATATTCCAATTTATTATGTTCTTCAAGATGACCACCTTCCAGGTTTTTATTGACAAGCTGGCCTAAATGGACCAGATAGGCCATAGGCCGTCCTCTTCAAAAACGGATCTCCGGAATGAAAAGGGCAAAGGAAAAGCGACCTACATCGCCAACGGTCAACAACAACCGAGTGACCCGAAACCGGTTGCTCGCCAAAGCAAAAACCCACGATCCCTCGAAGAAAAGTTGAGACGTCCTTACTCGTTCCCCCGGGATAAAACGAGAAGATTGTTCGAACTGGCGGTGTGCAACAGGCTCATCACTCTGCCGGATCCGAGACGCCCACTACAGCCTGGTGACGTTAACAATCCCAACTACTGACCCTACCACAGAATAGTGGGCCACCCAATCGAAGATTGCTATATCTTAAAAAACTGGGTTGAAGACCAGTACCAACGGGCAAGTTCGCGCTGTCCGAAAACTGGAAGGTAAACCCGCCACAGCAGCACTCTCCTAAAAAGGAGGATACGCCGGGGGCATCCTGTTCGTTTGTAGAAGAAGCTCTGTGGGAAGTGATCCTTTCAGCTAAAACTAAAAGAATGCTGAAGGATCTTCAAGCGTGTCCGGCAATCAAATGGAAAAGCCTGCTGGAGCCTGAGATTATTGACAGGATGTTAAAACCGCGCCCAGCGTCAAAAGTTGGTAACGATGGGCAAAACCTCCAGGCCAGGCCTTCGAAGTCTTCAAAGAAAAGAAGAAGACCAAGAAGCCCATGCAGCTTGACGACAATCGTACGGGTCTGCAAAAATACATGGACACACTGGAGGAATACAACCAAAAGGTGCGGATCTCAGTCACACCGGAAGAATTCCTCAAGCATATTCATAAGAACGGAGACAGTGACAATGATGAAGGAGACGACTCGTCAGAAGAACCCGAGGATTATGTGGCGAGTTGCCATATGATCTCTTACTCGTCGGTAAATGGCAAAGAAGCTCCTGACGTAGAGAAACCGGGGACAGAACCGGAGCTAAAATCCCTGAAACCATCAGACGACCTGATCGACAGGCTGCTGAGCGAAGCTTTTCAAAAGAGCAAAGCTGACCGAGAACGTGAAGCGGCCATATACGAAAAGGCCAAGTATCGGCGTCAGGCTGGAGAAGCTCCAGTAGCGAGAAGCCATAAAGTAGCTCAACCGGATTGAAGCGCCCCTACCACCAGCAAAAGCAGAATCAAGATAAGGAAGCAGTTCGCCAAAGCTCTGTCAATAGGAATGAAACTGCCACTTTTCGAAGGAAATACTCCTGGGAGTACATGCCTTGACGAAGCGGATGTACATCTGAAATACTACCTATACCATCGGAGGGTTACACACCCTACCGAAGAGTGCAATGCCTTCAAGAAGTGGTGGCAGGGATACGTTGCCCACCGACAACACTTCAAGCGGATGAAGCGTAAAGCTCGTCGGAAATAGAGAAACACGACGAATGAGCGTAAAGGAACACCCGATAACTGTCATATGGTTGATGCCATTTCGGAAAAAGGAAAATCTCAAGTTCTTACCTTCGGGAGCGATTCTGACGAAGAAATAGCCCTCGGCCCTCTCTTCAAGGAATCCACCTTTGGAAAAGAAGAAGAGGTGAAGAACTGTGAGCCGTACATTTCCTGAAAAGAATCTCGGACCCTCAAACAAAGATTCGGGCAAAAGAGACAAGGGAAAGGAAAAAGCCTCTGAGGAGATTGCCCTCGATGATAGAGTCATCGAAGAGCTCACAGCCAAAGACCCGCGTAAGAAAAACAAGATAGATTACAATGTCCTGGCACACCTGAGGAAGATACCCTCACAATCAAGCATTTTGGATGCCCTTCTCCTGTCTCAAGAGGCACGAGATTCTCTAATCAGGGGGCGTTATAAGAGCCCGATCAGTTTCAAGCCTTCCTTGCAGAAGAAAAGATGAAGGACGAGCTGGAAGAAGTTCACACAGCTGATATCACCTTCAGCGATGAAGACCTCCTCCTCGGAACGTGCGAGCACAACCGTCCGTTATATGTAACCGGGTAATGCCACGATATCAAGATAGGGAAGATCCTGGTTGACAACGGGTCCTCCGTCAATCTTCTCAATATGAGAGTGTTGAAGGAAATTTGCATGAACATTCAGCACCTAGCTCGGGATAAAATTACCATCTTCGGGTTTGACTCCCAGTCATCACGAATGCTCGGGTATGTAATACTGACATTACGCTTCGGGTTGCTCATCACTGATATCAAATTTCATGTCATTGACACCAAGACTTACTACAACGCTTTGCTTGACAGGCCTTGGTTGCACGAGTACAACGCCATCCCTTCTACACAACATCAGTGTATGAAGTATTTCAAAGACAGCCTCGAGTACACCATAACGGGGGAACTAAATCCATTCTCCGTAAATGAAGTCCGAAAATATGAAGACGCAAAGTACTTCCTATCAGACTTCGAAGACACGGAAAGATGTCATGAGCCGAAGAATAAGCAAAAAGCCGTCGCCACTATCCTAGTCTTCGGGAGTGATATCGAGGAGGATGAAGAGATGGTTTACTCAGGGCAACCCCAAGGCAACAGGCCAGGGCCATCTACTCCTATTTTGGCCTTTGGCAGCGACTCTGAAGATGAGGTCAACGCAGTATTCTCTATTCGTCCATCAATACAAACCTTCCGTGAAGCTGATCAGAGTTTGCAAATTGCCATAGTTCCGCAACAGCATTACAAAGAACTCGATGCGCTTGATACATACAGCGTGCAAGAGCTGCAGACCTTCTATGTTCCTCCTAGGCGAAAAGGTGAAAAGGCGATCCTCTTCTACCAATCTACGGAGACTAAAGTGGAGAAAGAAGTCTGGCACTGTGCCGATCTTACGCTTGACAGGGTTCAACCAATCCGTCTTCCCAGATATTACGCAGAGAGATTGAAAAGGCTGTTAAGATGCCAAGGGGTGCCCTTCAAGAAAACCGCGTGACAAGCCCAGTTCTACAACAAGATTTGGGATATCCCCGGGACTCAGCGACTGATGCCCAATGGGAAGATGGAGATGACTGGACTTGGATACGTTCGTTCTAAGAAACGGGAGTGACTCCATGGCTGCCATGTCATAAATGACTCCGGCGAAAAAGCGAATGCATTTCTAGGTAGCACTGATATCAAACCAGAGCGAGATCCCGCCGTAAGAATACCAAGTCCGTCATTCTAAGAACAGATTGAAAAGCTAATAAGGGAGGCGGGTCAAAAGGTTCGGGATGACCACAGCCGCGAAATGGCCATTTACGAGAAAGCAGGCTACAGAAGACAACGTTGCCCTTCACCCCCAGCCCGCTGCACGCTCTCGTGGCAAGAAAAAAGCCCGACGTAGATGCAACAACAAGGTGAAGAACGGGAATGACGTCCAAAAACAGCAAAGCGGATCCAAGAAGCCGCACAATCGAGAAAAGGTCCGCTGGAATTCATCGCTGATGAAGAAGATGGTTCAGGAGTACTCATTCCCTCAAGACAAGATAAGGAAAATATTCGACCTTGTCATGAAATATCAAATGATGGCACTCCTGGAGTCCAGGCATCCCGAACAAGTAAACGAGGTCCATCACCCGGCTTATTGCTCCTACCACCGAGTAATAGGTCATCCTCTTGAAGTCTGTTTCACCTTCAAAAACTGGGTCGAAAACCAGTATCAACAAGGCATGTTTGCTCTATCCGATAGTTGGAGGGTGATCCCACCACGAAAGCATGAGCCAAAAGCGACTTACATTGCGAGGGCAAGTTCAGAGCAACATCGAACTTGGAAACGAGTTCGTACCTGCCATGTGATAACATTCCCAAAGGAGGGGAGCATGAGAGTATGGACGACCTCTCCAGCTGCTTCGCGAATGAAGATGAGGACGAGGTGATCTCAGAATTTCCACCAGCGCCAAAAGAGCTGGAAGATGGGATACATACCACAACAGACAACTTGAGAAAAATCGACTTGGGGGCAGCAAACGACCCAAGGCCAACATTCGTTAGTGAGCTGTTGTTTAAAGAGAAGGTGGCTACATTAAAGGACGTGCTTATGCAGTATAAAGACTGCTTTGCATGGAATTATTCCGAGATGCCAGGACTAGATCCAAAAATAGCGGTGCATGAATTGGCTATATCGCCGGACGTTAAGCCAGTCAAGCAGGCGCCAAGAAGAATGCGGCTCGAACTTGAGATGAGTATCAATGTCGAAGTCAAGGCGCTAATTGACTTTGGTATCATCCAAGAAGTTCAATATCCCGAATGGATTGCCAATATAGTTCCAGTGATGAAGAAAAACGGGACAGTGCGCATCTGTGTGGACTTTCGGGACCTCAATAAAGCTTGCCCGAAGGATGACTTCCCCATACCGGTTACCAAGCTAATGATCGATAACACGTCTACCCATGAAATCTTCTCCTTCATGGATGGATCTTCAGGGTACAATCAAATAAAGATGCATCCTAAAGACCAAAAGCACACGGCTTTCCGCACTCCGCTGGGCATACTCTGCTATAAAACGATGCCCTTCGGTCTGAAGAACGCAGGCGCTACCTACCAGAGGGCCATGACGAAGATCTTCGATGACTTCATGCATGAGATTGTCGAATGTTATATCGACGACCTCATGGTGAAAAGCAAATCGTACGAGGAGCACTGGGGTTCCAGCGCCTTCGGAAGTACAACCTGAAGATGAACCCCCTGAAATGCACGTTTGGAGTCTCCTCAGGAAAATTCTTAGGATTCATCGTACGACACCAAGGCATCGAAATAGACCCATCAAAGATCAAGGCGATTATGGAAATGCCCTCGCCAAGAACTCTTAAACAATTGCGGTCTCTCCAAGGAAAGCCCGCGTATATCCGACGGTTCATAGCTAACCGCTTTGGCAATGTCACCCCTACAGCTATCTAATGAAAAAGGGGACCCCATTCGTTTGGGATCTTAGGTGCCAAAGTGCACTGGACAAGATCAAGCAATACCTGCAGAACCTGCTGGTGCTAACTGCTCCAGTCAAGAGAAAGCTCATCATCCTGTACACAACAGCCCTTGAAGGTTCTTTAGGCACGCTATGGGCACAGGAGAACGACCAGGGGAAGGAAAGAGCTCTCTATTATTTGAGTCGAGTTCTCCTGGGGGCAGAAAACAATCATTCCCCTATTGAAAAGCATTGCCTGGCATTAATCTTCGCGGTAATGAAGCTCCGACATTATGCCTTGGCACATGAGGTCCATCTTATATCAAAGGTGGATCCTCTCAAATATTTGATGTCAAGAGACATACTAACGGGAAGGCTTGCCAAATGGACGCTCCTCTTGATGGAATTCTTGATAATCTACCGACCTCTCAAGGCAGTGAAAGGCCAGGACATCGACGACTTTCTCACAGAGCATCCGATACCTGCCGACTCTCCCTTAAACTGTAAGTTGCCGGATGAACACGCGTTTGACGCAATCGATGGGGAGAAAGAAATGAGTGATACCCGATGGGAACTTTATTTCGATGGGGCATCATCTATGAAGAGGCGGAAGCAAAGCACCCCCATAATCAAAGACGGAGTAGGCCTTATCTTTGTGACTCCACAAGGAGGGATAATGCGTTTTGCACTTTTCTTAACGGAGCCAAGAACAAACAACGAAGCAGAATATGAAGCTTTGATAGCAGGTCTTGAAATCGCTGTCGACATGGGGATCGAAAACCTCCTCATATATGGAGACTCCCATCTGGTCGTTAGCCAAGTAAATGGCGACTACCAGACGTGCAAGCCAGAATTGGTGAAATATGGCGAAAGAGTACAGCAACAGCTGACTCAAATTCCCTCCTACATCCTGGAAAGCATACCGCGGGCAGACAATAGCAAGGCTGATGCATTAGCCAAGCTCGCTAAAGAACTGGCAGACGAAAATCTTGATGACGTAAGGATCATTGTGTAAAGCCGCCGGATTCTCGCACCAGCAGAAATATCTCTGGAGTCGTCTGAAGGAAAGGAAGTGACTGAACAAGCAGTCTTTTCGAATAGAGGAAGAAGAAAAGGCTGAGGGTTGGAGAGAAGTCTTCATAGACAACTTCAAATCCCATCGAATGCCTGAAAATGCATCTTCAAGACATCAGCTCATGAAGCGAGCTCTGTCTTTTGCCTTCGTCAATGATACTCTATATAAGAGATCATTCGACTGTCTGTGGTTGAGATGCCTGGGACCACAAGAAGCAAAAAGGGTCATCTAAGGAACTCATGATGGACTCTACAGTTCCCATCAAGCCGGGCCAAAGATGAAGCTGGAGATCAAAAGAATGGGTTACTATTGGCCCACGATGATTCAGGACTGCCTTGAATATGCGAAGCAATGTCACTCGTGCTAAATTCACGGGGACTTCATCCACCAGCATCCAAATCTGCTATACCCAACATTGGCTGGCTGGCCATTCGAAATGTGGGGAACCGATATAATCGGGCCTATCGAACCAGCATATTCCAAGGGACATCGGTTCATATTGGCGACAATCGATTACTTCTCTAAGTGGGCAGAGGCAGTACTGCTAAGGGAGGTGAAGAAGGAGAACATTCCTCCATTTCTTCAAGACACATATCATCTACCGGTTCGGCACTCCGCGACGGATCATCTCGGATAATAGGCCGGCCTACATAAGCCAAAAGATCAGCCGCTTCGCGCAACAATATAATATAGACTGGAGATACTCTTTGGTCTATAATCCCTGAGCTAACAGTCTAGCTGAGGCTTTCAACAAGACCTTGACAAAGATCATAAAGAAGACGGTGTCCAGAACAAGAAGGACTGGCATGAGAGATTGCATGAAGCTCTCTAGGCTTATCGAACTACGTTCAAAACATGCTCGAATACAACGCCATTCGCGTTAGTATTCGGCACGGAAGCGGTACTTCCTTTGGAGATAGAGCTACCCTCTTTACGAGTGGCAGTTCGATATGAGCTGACGGATGAAGAAAACACCCATCTTCGGCTTGAGGAGCTCGATGCCCTCAATGAAACTTGCCTCATAGCACAGCAAAAACTGAAAGCTTACAAAGTAAGGATGACGCACTCATATGAAAGACTGACTAGGCCGAGAACATTCCGCCAAGGCAAACTCGTATTAGTCGTAAAAAGACCTATGATCCCCAACCGTGCAAAGCGGGAGAAATTCGAGCCGAACTATGAGGGCCCGTACATCATAGACAAGGTTTACCAAGGTGGGGCCTACTTGCTCATGAACATGCATGGCGAAAGACCCTTCCGGCCAATAAACGGCCGATTATTTAAGAAATACTACCCCTGATGAGTCACAACTCAGGTTAACGATAGATGACGACGCTCGTGTCCGCTCTCTATCTTCCTAAGTCAAGTCTATGTAAGTAGTATCTGGCAAAACTTCGCCTCAAAAACCTCCACGGACCGCAACGTCCTTAAACTAGCTGTGGACCGGAATGTCCGTAAACTAACAACGGACCACAACGTCCTTAAAATAGCTGTGGACTGAGATGTCCCTAAACTAACAATGGACCATAATGTCCTTAAACTAAGCACGTATCCTCAAACACGGCGACAGTGGAACTCAAGTCCATGAGTCCCAGCGGTGAAGACTGCAACTCAAATCCCACAGGCAAACAGATGGGTCACCTGCAGCGAAACTATTATCGAGAGTTTCATCGTTGTTGTAAAAAAAGGTACGTCCACAAGAAAAATGGGCACGGATGAAAACCCGGAAGGGATCCGTGAGTAAAAACAGCAGGATTGCCGGCGAGTTTGTGAAAATCCAAAAGGGCGCAGACTCGTAAAAAATTCATGTGCACTTGCAAAGTCCTCTCAACCTTGTAAAGAGAAAATACCTGCGTGAGATCCTTACGACTCACAAAGGAGCAACACGCTTGGGGATCCCCACGATTCCTAGGGAGAAATTACACTTACGAGATCCTCACGACTCGTGGGGAGAAATGCCTTTATAAAACCCTCACGGCTCATAAGATTCAAAAGCCTTAAGCTACAGGGACCTGAACCTGTTCTTAAGCCATCACATTTCCCAAATTTCCCTGCAGGCGGTCCAATATCGACCCTTATATACAATCCACGGGCACAAATAAACGTCTCCTCGCTAAGTCCCACCAATGACGAGGAATGCCCTTATATGGTGAACGACACTTGTAAGTTCTCTCGACTTATAAGGAGAAAATATTCTTATGAGATCCTTACGACTTATAAAAGAACACACACTTGGGGATCCCTACGATTCCTAAGGAGAAAATACACCTACAAGATCCTCACGACTCGTAGGGAGAGATACCTTTATGAGACCCTTACGGCTCGTAAAGTCAAAAAGCTTTAGTCAACAGGATCCTAACCCTATTAGCTAAGCCATCTTTGTTCAAATCGACAAAAGCAAATGATGATTCGCTCCTGGAAATATCCCAGTTGTATCATACTGATGCCTAAATCGGTAGCAAATTCCAAGTCCTTTCAAGGCAAATGATGATTCTCTCCTGGCAACATTCCAGTCGCAGCGATACTGATACTAAGATTAGTGTCAGATTTCAAGTTCCATACCCGCAACAAAAATCAGCGAGCCAAAAATACATATGAAATAGCCGAAATGATAGGGCAACTCGTAACAAAAATCAGCGAGTAAAATATATGTATATAAAATAGCCGAAATGATTGGGCAACTCGCAATAAAAAACAGCGAGTAAAGAAAAAGAAAAATAGTCGAAATGATTGGGCAATTGCGACTTTCGGGATATAAAAAGCTGAAATGATAGAGAATCGCGGAAAGAAATAAAAAAATGAAATAAACTTTTTCCCTGCAGGTGAGATCACATTGACCCTGTATACAATCCATGGGCACAAACGAAAAGGGAACCATATTGCCCCACCGGGCTTCGTCAAAGGGAAGCCAGATCTCGATGGGTACATCTACAGCCCAGAGATCAACGAAGGCGTCCCTTCTTATTCCAACTGGATGCAGACGCGATGTCAAGAAAGCGGAGCCATGGCAGAGTCCCTATTTCCAAGTCTCGATGGCTCCATCTACCACCTAGAAATCAACAACGGCGTTCCTCTCGTTCCAACCAGAGGTAGATACGACGTCAGCAAAATGGATCCATGACAAAGTCTCCTAGTTCCAACTATCGACGGTTCACAGACAACCTAGAGACTACCTCAGAGCCACGACAAAGTCCACTAGTTCCAAATATCGACGGTTTACAGACAACATAGAGACTACCTCGGAGCTATGACAAAGTCCCCTAGTTCCAAATCTCGATGGTTTATGGACAACCTAGAGACTACCTCGGAGACATGGCAGAGTCCCTAGTTCTAAGTCTCGACGGTAATATCTACAGCCTAGAGATCAACAACGGCGTTTCTTCTCGTTCCAACCAGAGGCAGATACGACGTTAGCAAAACGGAGCCATGGCAAAGTCCCCTATTTCTAAATCTCGACGGTTCACAGACAACCCAAAGACAACCTCGACATTCGTCGCAATATTGCAGGCAAAATGTCAATAAACGAAGTAAAGGAAGATCCCTAGCTTCAGGGTCTTGACGACAACTCAAATGAGACCTGAAAGACTATCGGAGATCATCCCACACCAGCTCGGAGTGGTCATGACTCATCGGGGCTCCCAAACTGAGCCTAAGCTTGAGTAAAAAGCGGCATGGAATATCCCTAACGCTTGCTTTTTTGACAGTAATATCACCTGGAAGATACTTGAAGACGTCTTGTCCAGCCTTCGAAGGAATCAGAGACAGGACAGTTGCGAGGCTACTCGAACAGCAAGATTGCGTATCGAGGAATACATCGGCCAACGCGACGGTACGACGGACAAAAGCCCTAGTACCACAAACCTTAACGGAATTTGAAGTGGGATTGAGTTCAAGAGTGTTAGGTGGGTGACCGATGTCAAAATTCTGGCATGATTGGTTACCCCCTAGGAAAAGACAGTTTTCAAAAATATAGGAAGAATCTTGGCAATTTGAACAAATGAATCGGGCATGTGTATAAACAAAAGAATATGGATCGTGAAGAATTGAATTGAACTGTGTATCACCCATATCAACAAGCAGTCACAAAATCATAAAAACAAAGAATATCACACCCCTAGCAGTCTATATTATGCTAAGTCAACTAGACCTGCTAAAGAACCTGATTGCCGAAGTAAAATTGTATCGAGAAACGGGCTCAAGATATACGGATTACGAAGCCAGATAAGTGTAGAGATAAGGGGAGATTGTCCAACGGTTTCACGATGTTCTTTAATTAGAATAACCCTTTCTCTTTTGGCGGTTTCGCCGTGAACAATATAAAATTAAGCGGTGTTCTAAACACAATTAACTTCCCCTATTGAGTGCGAATCCTTAGAGTCATAGTTCTAATTGATTTTAAAATTACTGTGGGTATGCAAAAATGCAGTTTTGTGATTTGTGGGCCACGAAAAAAAGGTGATGAAATCTTTTACCGTATCTTGTTTGGTTCTCGTGCTCTTAAGTCCGTATTAAGATGCAAATGCACAAATCAATAAAAGAATTTTAATTAATTAAACAATCAAGAACATGTTTTTTCATTTTAAGCTTAAGCGCTGCAACAAATACGGGTTAGTTCTATATTCTATTGGAGGCAATTTTTGTGAAGAATCCTGCAGAAGATATAATAGTGGAATGCGTTGGATTTAAGAGAAGCTGTTAGAAAAATAATACGTACCGATATGATTTGGGTTAAGAAACCCCCGTTGAGTCGATCCACAAGTATTTGAATGTTCGCTTGCGCGGGTCAAACTACCCGGATCTTTGGCGCTGTACTTCACTAACGTTTTGTTATTGAAAACGAACCTTGCTTCGCACGATCGTTACTCGTAATTCCGTTGAAATATGAAAATGTTGAAAAATACGATATTTAGTGCAAAAAGCGATATATATATATATATATATATATATATATATATATAGCCAATATGTCGTACACACATAATTATGAAATTTAGAGTATAAAAATGGAGCAAAAATGGGACAAACAAGCAAACACAAAAAAAAATGGAGCACTCTGAGCATGTGGAGCCGCAAACTGTGGTTACAAGGATTATTTGGGCAGCCAACTCTTTGAGTTGGTGCTCCAACTTTGTACTGTGTGCTTCTTATCCTTTTAGTATCCCAATCTTTTATGCAAAATCTTACAATTAAACCCAGAGTGACAGCAGATAAAAAAGACAGAAAACAAATATTAGAAAAGTTAGTATTGTTTGTTTGGTTTTTAAAATTTTTTTAGTTAGACTTAGTTTGTTAGTTTTTATATACAATTAAACCAGAAATAACAACCCCTAATGACTACCGCTTCCCTGGTAACGACACTAAAAACTTGTTGGGACTTTACCCGCGCGCGCTTATGTGGTTTTGAAAGAAAAAGTTTTGGAAATGTGGTGCACGCGAGCTCAGTCTCGTTTTAAAATTTATAAACCGTAAGTACACGATACGTTGTAGAAAACCGGCAAGTACGGGTCGATTCACAGGGAATTGGTGATTAAGGGTTGTTGTTGAATGTTCAAGGAGAAAAGAATGTGTTTGAAAAGGTTTGTCACAAAATTAAGAAAAGCAAGGTATAATGAAAGAAAGATGGTCGTGGTTCCGGATCGGATGGTTGAGTCATGGTGAATTCTTCAACGCTATCTTGATTATGAGTTGTTCCTTCCTTGTGTTAATTCCGATATGAAGTACGGCTTGTCAAGACATTTGCAAAGCACAAACCATCAAGATGTCGGCGTTCAACGTAAGAAATGAAACGAATCCGTATTGTTCTCACGTATCATTTGTATGTCCAAGTTTGAAGTCTCAACATTAAGCACAAGGATTAGCAAGCATACATCAACAACAAATACATAGATTAGCACATGAGAGCAAGTTGTTTTAGCATTAAACTTGCTAAGTGAGTTGTGATAGTATGGGGTATATGAAATGAAGGGTGTAAATCAACTTGTTAACAAAATACCTTATCTAACATTTAGCAATCTTAACACTAGTTGATTTTAACTTAAATATTGTAAAATGGAGACTTAGAGAGAATATGGTATATGATGAGATGACCAAGTAACCATGAAATCAAAATACCATAACACACCAATGCCATTAAAAAATCTTGAAATTATAATTTCTTTTTAAGCACATTAAACATTCATAATAGGAGGAGGAAGGCAAAACCATTCATCTTATATCCTCATCATCACCACAAGCATAAAGTTACACAAACATTAGTTAAAAGAGAAAACAAAACACAAGAGAAATGAAAAACATGAAATAAGTAAAGAAAATGAAAACAAGTGCAATTCTTTATTAACAAAATGGAAGGATTAGAGTTGCAAGTTAGATAACAAGCTCAACCTCCTTAATGGAGCTCTCAAATGAGAGCTCAATGAGAGAAGAAGAGGGAGCTATCAAATATTACACACTCAAATTCTCACTCAAAAATCCAACCTAGAAATTAATTTGAGACCTGCTACATATAAGAAACTCAAAATCAAAAGTTGCATATAAAAATGGACTGATAGGACCACCAGGGACCCACCAAAAGAGAATGAGCCAAATTGGACCGCAAATTGCGGTTTTATTGAATAAATTTGCAGCCAGTTTTTGGAGGATGGGGCCCACCTTTTCACTGTAGTCTTCTGGTCATATGAGCATCTCCCTGTATTAACAATTTCTTTTAATTCATATATGGATGAAATCTAGAGCAATGAACAGAGAAGGGATTGTTCCCACCAAAATCTTCGGCCAAGAGCTATTTGTTCCTGTTTACACCGATTTAAGTTTCGTTCACAGATATGTTTGAAATCGGGCTCATTCATATACGCACGTACATACATCAGAGGAAGAACATGTGTTAGAAAGGGAGCACTTGGTGGTCAACGACAAAAAAAAAGTATTTAATTGAACATTTTATTCTACAGGAAATAGATCACCATACATGAGATCGAAGGTACAGGGATTCACAAAAATATGGATAAAATTCTCTAACTTCCTCTCTGCCTTCTCCACCATAGCAAAGCGGCGATCTTCACAAAGAGTCGCTCCCCATCGGTCAGCACCATGCCCATCAGCGAAGGTAGACATGATGGCCTGCTGAGCCCGTATCTGGCTTAGCAGATGAACATAGCGATCCTTCAGAGTCGAGGTAATCAAAAGTGCCTCATGAAAACACTCGATCTTTTCCCCCGCTGCGTCGAGTATTGCCGGAGTCATCTCCGCTGGATAATGGGGGAATATCTTCAAGCAAGGACAAGAAGACCATCCGGAGCCAAATGGAGTCGATGGAGAGAGGAGATCCTCTATGAGTCAAGAGCTCATGCTGCACCGTATCACATTGGTCATCCGTAAGAGCAGGGTTCACCAAGTGGGCAGCAAAACGAGAAACAATTTCCTCAATAGGCACCTCCCATGGCTGCCGACGAGCATGTAGACGATTACAAGCCATAGCTTTTCTCTGTTAAAATAATTCTCTGAAAGTGAAAGAGAAATGAAGTATTGCTTCAGATTATGAAGGGAGATATTTAAGTCTAGGCACAGAAAATGTTATGCATGATGGACCTATTTCCAAGCATTAGAAAAGAAAAGTTTGACTCAGGAAAAGCAGAGAAAGAAGACGAAAAGACGCCTTCAGTAAAGAGGCAGCGCCTCACGTGGCTTGTAGCGCCAAGAGTTACAAACTCTGAGGCAGCGCCTCATGTGCCTTGCACGAGGGCGCCAGCGCCAAAAGTTAAAAACTCTTAGGCAGCGCTTCACGTGCCCCGCATGAGAGCGCCGGCGCCAGAACTAAAAGTTCTGTGCCATTTGATAAAAAATCCAACGAAGATGATAAATTATCAAAATACATAATTAAATTCTGTTGAGGAAATATTCCTCAAATCTTCCTAAACGAGAAAGATTACTCTCTGTAAAACAGAGCACCGTTGGATTAAAAATCCAATGGTGATTAAAAATCACCAAGCTACAAAATAAGCTCTGTATGGGAAAATATTTTCCCAATCTTGTTAAAAACAAGAAAGATATCTTCTGTAAAATAGAAGTCCTTGGATCAAAGATCCAAAGGTGGATAAAATCCCCAAATCAATTAAAATCTCTCAATGAGAGATTTCTTTAACTAAATCAGCATACTAGCCTCTACTATATAAAAGACCCAAGACTTCAAGTTTTGTAGACAGAGGAACCCCCCATAAACTTCAAGTTCAAAAAGAAGAGTAAGCAAAAAAAAAAGATTTAAGAGGGAAGAAAGAAGAAGAACTTTCTTCAAGGTAAATAAAAGTAATAGAGATCAGAGTGTCTCATCTGCATATCCATGGGTTTAACCCTCATATAAGAACATAGTTCTTTCTCCGAATCTGAGATCCATAAGATAAGCCTTCTACAAATGAGAATTTAATTCTCATGGGGATGAATTTGTTCTCGGGGATCGAAGATCCAGAGAAGAACAGAGAATTGAGCTCTTCAGAACATAATACACGAAGAAAAACCAGCGCCAAGCGCCTCACGTGGGCGCTGTTCAATAAAGAGTGCTTAGTACTCAATGGTTGGCGCTCAGCGCCAATCGCCTCATGTGCCCCTCACGTGGGTACTGCTCAATAAAGAATGCTTAACACTCAATAGTTGACGCTCAGCGCCAAGCGCCTCATGTGCCCTTCACGTGGGCGCTGCTCAAACAAAGAGTGCTTAACACTCAATAGTTGGCGCTCAGCGCCAAGCGTCTCACGTGTCCCCCACGTGGATGCTACTCAATAAGGAGTGCTTAGCACTCAGTGGTCGGCGCTCAGCGCCAAGCGTCCTACGTGCCCCTCACGTGGGCGCTATTTAACATAAAGTGCTCTGCACTGATCAAACAGAGCCCAGCGCTATAAAGAGTGTTCAACACCCCATAAAAAAGAGGGGAAAAGTAGAATAAAGTGTGGGCGTCAAAACCCATATAAATGCTCAGCATTTTTGGCACAGAAAGGGGACTAAGCCCAAGCAAGTGTTTAACACTTTATTCAAAATGAAATGACAAAGACTTAGTGGGCTGAGCCCAAGTTCGCTAAACTCCTTATCAACCGAGCTCATGTGCTCATCATTTTCCAAATTGGTCTTAGTTCTAAACAAGACTAACGATCTTCTGACGAATATTCATTGGTTCAAGAGTACATCTCCCCACACCTCTGATATATGTCGTTGTAATTCTTCAACGTCTTTAGACAGGTGGCGGGTCCCAACAATCAACAGCTCTTTAGTGCACTCCCAAACCTATGAGCACATCCCTATGGACTGAAATGTCCTCAAACTACTAACGGACCGTAACGTCCCTAAACTAAAACAATGGAGCCCAAATGCTTTTTGTTGGATCAAACTGATCCTAAACCCCAGTTAAGTAGATCTTAGTCCAAGATCGGACTAACGTATCCTTAACAAACATTTAAGTTGATCTTAATCTTAAACGAGATTAACGATCCTTAAATCAACCCAAACCCAAATCAAAGAATATACGGATTTGGACTAATCCGCCCTACAGACGACAACATAAATTAGTCTCCGTATACAATCCATGGGCAACCAAAAAATAAAACAAACACACATGACACGAAGTGAACCTCTAGAGCTGGAGAAAGTGGTTACCGCTACGCGGTAACGTAATTAACTGCAGGGGCTTGCGTCTGCAGGGAAGAGTGTCCCCACAATCAAAAACCCTCGCAAACGAGGGGGATCTGATGAAGTCTGCTACAATGACCGCATCCGTCCAAACCTCCGATATACGGTGCCATAAATTAACTTGGCATCTTCGGAGAGGTGGATGGATAAACCCAAATAGCATCTGCCCCCAAATTTAGGCAAGACGACCTACGCGGTCCCGTCTCCCATTTTCGGAGGTAAACAGGGATCAAGTGGGTATGTGTTGTGTTCATACTTCAAATCATTTCTTTTCCAAATACTCATAACCATGCCCACTTGTCTAAGCCACTTGTGTACCCACTTTCAAGACACCATGATGGTGTTTGCAACTTGATGCCTTATGATGGTGTTGGGGTCAAAAATTACACCCCGGTTGACCATGTCAAAATCAAATTCAACCCCAAGCTAAGTGAGCCTAAGCCTAGGTCAAGACCGAGCATGGAAGGTACCGGCCCCATGACAAAAATAATGAAGCCATAAATTAGGTTAATGTAATTCTTTTTTTAAGGAATAAATGTATGTAAAATGGGCAAAAAGCCAAAATTTTGTAAATCCATGGCTTATGTGCAAAAAGAGATAAACATATAAGGCATGGGGTGACACAAGCGCCATTTGGCAAAACTCAAGGGGCTATATGTAAAGCGTGTAGCCTATAAAGGTAAACATGATGAAAAAATCAAGAAGAACATTTTCATTCTCTCAAAAAAGTCTAGGGTTTTTTGAATCCTTCTCCTTCCTCAAGATTCTAAACCTTCTTCCTTTTATTGAATTAAATTAAGAGTTTCACTCTTTTTTTCCAAAAAGGAATAGTTTTTCACCATAAAACCCATAAAGGGAAGCTCAAATCTCCCATCAGATCTCTAAAAAAGGAGATTTTTAAGTCCCACCCTCCTTTTTCTCTAACATCCAGCCAATAGAGAGGAGGAAGAAGGAGACCCATCTCCAAAAATGCCACTTTGGGAAGATCCAAGGCTCAAAAGAAAATCCAGGGCTCAAGGGAGAAGAAAGGGGTCCCTTTCATCATCTCCAAAAATCTCTTAGGAGTTTAACTCCACACAAAAAAATAATAAATCCCTCTTTTAGGAGTTTAACTCTAAAAGTCAATCGGGAAGTACAACTCCCTGTGCAGGGGCTAAGCCCTTCTTTCCTTTTTTTTTAGGAATTTAACTTCAAAAGTCAATCGGGAGTACAACTCCCTGTACAGAGGGGCTAAGCCCATTTTTTTCACGGGCACCCATGCGCCATGAACGTGACTTACTGGCGCCTAGCGCCCACGTGCAGGATGCATGACTCGCTGGCACCCAGCGCCCGTATGCGGGACGCGTGACCCGCTGGTGCCCACGCGCCAGGCACATGAACCACTGGCACCTAGCGTCCGCGTACAGGACACGCGACCCTCTAGCGCCCAGCGCCCACGCGCTACACACGTGGCTCGCTAGTGTCCGGCGCCCACACGCCACTCACGCGTCTTTAGGACGCTCCTCACCTCTCTTTTTCTTTCATGCTCCACACTCAAAACACGTCCCCCGTTAGGGAAAAAAAGCGACGCCCGTAAACTCTGTGTGATCCCCGATATATCCAAGTCCCCTCCAAAAAATAACACACGCACACCGCACATTGAGTTCGCATGAGCAGTTTTACCCATCAATCAGAGGTTCCCTAGCTTCAAAGACGAAGGGTAATTAACGGCAGTTTAGTCCGCGGCTGCCGGAGATTCAGACCTGCATAATCAATAAACCCTGGCCTATCCTAAGCAAGGGAAATCTGTAGTACGCCTGACAAGCAACGCATATTTTCTATCTTAATGGGGTGATGAAAAATACCCTACAGATTCTGGAACGCCCGGTAGGACACTTCTCTCCTCCCATATCTTGGGTCATGCATTCATGCAAACTCATTTAACATATATACCGATATTTGT
This sequence comes from Agapanthus africanus, assembly GCA_030015575.1. Lineage (NCBI taxonomy): Eukaryota > Viridiplantae > Streptophyta > Magnoliopsida > Asparagales > Amaryllidaceae > Agapanthus > Agapanthus africanus. The sequence goes on from JASDDO010000029.1 coordinate 366,538,003, forward strand.
ACTAAATAATGGTTTTCCGTTCAGCAATCAACTTTCAACGACTTTGTCTTCTAAGATGAATTCAGCTTCCGACGCAACCCCGATCCCATACGTGGTCAAGATCAATGCTCGTGTGATTCTCCCCGCAAGCCTCAGTCGGCAGTGGGAGGAACCACCCCATCAATTTGGTTCTGTCATCATCTACCCTGCCAGAAGAGCTCATCTGGCAGAAATCCCGGCAAACCAAGCGGCCAAACCGACCTCAAGTGGTAGGAGGCCGAATGTTGTGGTTGCCAAATCATCCCATCCCAAATGCAGATCCGTATTCGAATGGCTCTCCACTGTTCTAACTAGGGGCAAGGCCGTCAACACTAATAGAGCCACAAAGCATCTCCCGCAGGCTCAGACGGTGCTCTTGACAATCGCGCGAGCGGGTGTCTTCTCTGGACTCCCTGTTAATCGATCTACGGCGGCTTCTCGAAGAGCCAAAACCTGCCAAGTGCTCAAAACAGAATGGTCGAGATAGAAGCGGCTCAGGTATCGAGGAAACAAGAGGGCTAGGACTCCGGCCAAGTAGAATCTTGTGAGGTTTCAAGAACAGGGTTACCCAGTGACGACGGCTGAGTCGGCAGTAAAACTTAGCAATTCCTTTGAACCTCTGAAGTGGGTTCAAAAAAATGCCATGATCGCCAGAATCAAGAAGACATCAGTCCGAACAATACTACAAAGAGACGTGTCCCAGCCCCGAAAGAGAAAGCATGACACCATCTCTTCAAAGAGTCTATTAGGCGCTCTGTGCCGCACGAAAGCAACAGGGAAATTCTAGAAAAGAAGCGCTAGCACCACTCAAGAACCCGGTCAGGCCAGCCGTCTTCAATCGATTGTCCGTTACCGAAACAGAAAGGCCTCGATAGCGGTCCATGAAATTAGCTACCAATAATGAAAGGATGGCCAGATATGTTATCCACACGGTCTATATGGCGGGCACGCGTCCCAGCAACAAGCTTCGCAGCAAAAGCAAGGATGGGGCTACCATATCCCAAGCCCAATTTGGCTTGAATGTGGTTGCCGCTTTCCAAGATCAGCCGCCTCCGCTGAATGATGAAAACCCTCTTGATGAGGCCGATAGGAAGAAAGACCCTTCGGTCCATGTGGAGTCATGCTCGCACAGCGAGGAAGAGCCGACTTTCTGCCTCAGGACCGCAGAGCAAGAGCTGCTTCAAGAGCTTTGAAAACAGCTTAGGAGCAAAGATAAAGAGATGGCCAAGCTCTATTAAAAAATTGATGACTAACGAACGTTGTGATGCAGCTCATGGCTCAAATTGCTCGGGCGCCTCTTAATCAAGCACAAGTCTTTATTCATGAGCCAGGTGATGACAACCCGAAGCAACCGATGCTTGTCCTTTTGGATCCAAGATTGGGCGAGCCGTACGAAAGCCGGCCACATTCCGCTTCTGGGGACGCCTTGGCCCCTGATAGTACCATCCCACTAACACAAAATCGGATAATGGATTTGGTCACTAGCAAGGTTAAAACATTGGTAGCCGAAGCCGAAACTCAGAAAGAAATCAGCAGTAGTAAGCGGCCATATCCGGCACAGTACGATTTGATCGAGTTCCCGAGCGGCTACGTCATTCCTAAGTTTGGAAGATTTGATGGGACGGGAAACACAAATCAGCATGTTGCCCACTTTAAAGTGTCATGTGGAAATACAGGGAGAAATGATGCACTCCTTCTTCGTCGGTTTGTCAACATCCTAACCGGTGTCGCTTTCGACTGGTACGCAAGTATACCAGACGGGTCCGTCACTACTTTCGCCCAAATGGAGTCTTTGTTTCGACAAAGATTCATGGGTGTTAGTGACAAAATCTCCATTGCTGACCTCGTGAGAACCAAGCCGGGGAAAAACGAATGCAATACGGAATTTATTGCCCGATGGCGCAACCTTACTATCAAGTGCGAACCGCCGCTAGAGCAGAACCAGTCCGTCAGCCTCCTTATTGGGAACCTCAGCAATTGGATGGTCCCCTTCTTATGTACAGCAGGCCTCAAGACATTTCAAGAGCTGACCAAGAAAGTCCAAATGCTGGAACGCTCGAAGCAAGAATCTACCCCGGACTCTCAGAGAGACAAGACTTAGAAGAGCAAGAGGGACGACAACCGTAGAAGCGGGAATTCCAGCAATACTAATGTCTTCAATGCGTCCGACGATGAAGACAAGCAAAAAAGCAGGAGAATCCAAAACCAACCGGTCTCGAAAACCATTACTGGGAGGAGAAGGGCCTTCCCTAGAGGAGAAAAAGAACAAGGTTTACTCTTTCAGAAGGGAAAAGGTCCGCAAAATATTCAAAGATACCTGGAACAACGGTCTACAATTGTCAGAGTCGAAAATACCTCACGAAATAAAAATGACCGACAATCCTCTATATTACCCGTACCACCGAGTAGTGAGCCATGCGATCGAGGATTGCTATATTTTCAAAGACTGGGTCGAGAATCAGTGCAAGATTAGGAAGATCAAGGTGTCCAAGAGTGTTTTGGTGAACAATCAAGCTGCAACCACCAATTTCATACAGACACAAGCTAAAGCCTTCTGGGAGCAGACAGCTGAACCCGCTACCCTGAGGAATGAAATTAACTCGCCGCAGCCTCCATGGAGCATGCACATGTCTAAAAAAATGAAGAAGATGCTAAACCTACTTCAGAAAGAGCCCAGAACGGAATGGGAAGGGCAAAAGGAGCCCACCATTCCGGCTATCAATTTGGTGTTAGTGTATATGCCCTAGAGGCCATTACTGTATCATACTAGTTTGTATATTACTTGATGGAAGCTTGGGATATTCACAGTTGTATATACAATCTTGCTCGAAATGGTAGTATGCTACTTGGTTTGTCTCTACTTCAATATGTGCATGTGTTTCTTTTAGCATATCGCTTATATACATATTAGTAGAGCCCTTAGGATCTTTGCTTGATTACCAGCGTTGTGATGGCGCTCACACTCGTGGGGGCTGGGTAATCCATAAGCACATCCTTATACAGGTCCCTGGTCGTTGGACCATCGAGACAGGGCATCGAAACTCCGGAGTAGACTAGCGTATGCGCTTCTCATCCCAGCGTGGGAGACGGTCTGTCCCACAGCCGTCAGTACGTCGTACTTGAGATAGTATGCGGGTGCTCATTAGGTTACGAGTACACTGGACAGGACTCGTCGGGAACTGTTGGTTGGTATTATACCTATCATCAGTTATCATTTCCCAGGTGACATGAGTACAGCTTAGTCCGCTGACTTAACACTGTCACTTCGCCTCGAGTGTGTTTCCACTGCACTTTGATTACTACCCTACCACGGCTCAAAGGAGTCGTGCAAACAGGTAGTTTTTGGATGCAGTCCCGAAGCACTTGGAGGCAGTGACGGTTAGACAGGATTCGTCTCTCCCGGTATTGGGGGTTGACATCACGCTGTGTCCAGGAGAGCCCTTACACAAGTAGTCCCTGGCCAGGGCAAGCGAGATATACTGGTAGGTTTCCAGTGTTATCTCAGGGTGTTCTGGGCTACACTCCGACACGACTTGTACCGCTATTAGGGGACTGACGTTCACCGCCCCCCTAGGCCCGCCATGCGATGTATCAGACGAACAGACCGGACTGTACGGAGACTGTCACATACAGGCTCAGTAGGAGTTCAGATGGGGTCACCTCATCAGTCTTCTTATCGGCATCTACCTGGGGACCGTTACGTACAGCTAGTGCGGCTTGCGGTCTGTGGTTAAACCCACTGCCAGCGTAGTGTCGAGTCTTTAGAGTCCTACACAGAGAGCTATTCGCCTTTAGGCAAAATGAGTAGAGGTCGCATGGTTTTGCGACAGGGTTCGTTCACATCCGCGCACTTGTGCACGTTTGCTGTCCGGACAGCTTATACTAGCGGGCTTTGGTTTAAGCCAGATCCTAGTATATGATTTAGGATTGGTTTTATCTCTTTGTATTCGTGTTCCTCGGATCACGAATACGGGTGCGTATGCACAGTTGCTTGAGACAGAGGGAGAGGACTTTGATTAGGGTTAATGACCATTGTCATTTTATTAACCCTAATGCTTATGTGTGTATTATGGTTAATTGATATTAGTTTAATATAATTGTGCATGGTTATGGTTGTTGACCATTTGACATTCTTGACTTGTTGACCTAGGTTGACACTTTGACCATCATCATTTCATTTGGAAGATGCTCTTTGATCCTTGCAATTTGCATTAAAAATGAAATGATAATGGTCATGTCTTGATTAAGCCATGACAATTATCTCACTAATTATCAATTCACAATAATTCACACATATATGTGAGAATGCTTCATATTTTCTCTCATTCTATCATATACTTTCTCTCTCTTGCTCTTCCTCTTCCTCAAGCTCTCCCCTCTCATGTGTTGAGAAACACTTGAGCTTGAGAAAAACCTCTTCTTGATAATCTCTACTCTCTTCTAGGGTTCTAGGATTAGCACTTCTAGCACCCTAGTTACTTCTAGCTTGAAGTTGAAGCCAAAGGTTGAGGCTTTCGGGTGGATCCTTCTTCGACGTGAGAAGACGACAAAGGTGATCCCTTTCTACTACTCCAAGGAGCAAGGAGAGAAGGACATAAAGCCCTAGGTATAACCATTCTATCCTTTAGCTAGTTTCTGGTTAGCTTTAGCTAGTTTTTGTTTAGCAAAGATCCTTCTTTGTCTAGTCCATGTTGCCTAGCATGATAAAAATCCGATTTTTATTCCGTTTTCCGCCTCCCCGCAAGCACCGGGGTGGGAAACGTGGACTTACAGTGGTATCAGAGCCTAACTAAACATAAACTAGCTAGGTAGTAAAGTATATAGAAGTTCGATCGGAAAAAATCACAAAACTAAAAACGCAAAACCCTAAGTTTCTGTTGAAATTTCTTCTGCTCAAAATAAAATAAATCTTACGTCAAAAATCATCTCAGGGTTTTGTGAAGAAAGCCACCAAAAACGATCCAGTGAATCGCTTAAAGCGCCGCGGTTCCGCGGCAATAGCAAGCTATTGCCGCGCAACCGCTGCCGTTTTGACTCGATTCTGGGTCGAGTTTGGTGCAGTGTTCTTCTGGCATGGTTTTGGGATTTTTAAGATGGTTTATTTGTGCCCAGGTTTTCCAAAAAAGAAATTTGTTTTTGGGGGCCTATAAATCCGTATTTTTTATCGAACTTCACTATATTTTGACTAATCGGTTATATCTGTGATGTTTTAATGTATTGAACGTCTGCTAATCGCTATAAGTCGATTAGTGGGGGTTATACATATCTGTGATCTGTGTTTGATGATGGTATGTGTATATGAATGCGTTGGATTGTCACGGGTGAATAGCCGGGGTGGATGTTAGATGAGTGTTTCTTTTTCTTTCATTCATTGTAATATGTAAATTGATGTAATATTATTTGTATGGCCGCACAACCGGGTCGGGGTTGTAGCCGTCATTGTATAATTCTTTTTACTGTTTTTGCTCCTAGGATAGACCCATGGAGGGGGTGCACAAACTACTGGGTATCTCGAAGTGCCGAGTGGCCTACTCACGGTGTTGAGGGAGGTTGCTTCGCTTCGGGTACTTGGCGGGTAGTTTGCCGCACCAGTAGGGGTCTTGGGTGGGGTATTTGGCTATTCACTGCGACTGTGTAATCCACTTTTCGTTGCAGGCTCGAACGGATTGTGGATTCCTAGTATATCCAATGTATTCATCTGTGATCTGTAATGTCTATCATTGCTATATATTTATATATTATAACTATTTAGGCGTTGCTTATGTTTTACAGCCGCTCTAGCCCAGCCCTCGCTCTGTCGTTAGTTAAGTAACCTAACGGGTGATGACGGGACCCCGTGGCGAATGCGAATGGCATAAGCGTACGTCATATTTTGGTTGTTTTCTGCAATGGTAGGATTAAATGATGGGACGCATTAAAAGAACTAATGCAAGAAAATAAACCAAGTAAAAGTCGATTGGAACACTTTGAAAACCACTCGGTTCTTTTCAAAACTAAACTTTTAAACGCGGAGCTTGAACCGCTCCTTTTAAAAGCTATCTCGTTCCATCGATTATATCAAGTTCACTACGTTCACGGTTTCTCCAAAACCATTCGTAGCCCTCCGTCATTCCACATGAATGGTCAAAAAGTATTCAAGCTATGTATTTTGGCCAAAGTCAAGGCATAGTGATTGGTAGCTATTGGGTATTCATGTGCAGCATAGATAGATGCGTTGGTTTGGGACAGTCATGCTGCCATTTTGGCCAAAGTCAAGGGTAGGTACGGGTGGGTCTAAATTAACCAGGAGAATGACGGGTAGAACTTGACATGTGACTTATGATATTTTGGCCAAAGTCAAGGTCATAAGAGCATGGGGCAAAAATCCACATCGGGAGTTTCATAAGTACTGAAACTTGCTAGCGCTACATACCATTTGGAGTGTGATAATTCTGGTAGGATTCCTTCGGTTTTATCACGCGATGATATTTGGATCCCGATCCTACTGTGAGTATATGCTACTCCTCGGAAAAACTCTCACTTAACGATCAATGCTATAAACCTAGTAGGTGTCTAGAAAGGTGTTAGCGGGGCTACGCCCCCAGGGAAAAGAGGTTCTTAAATTAAGGAACTTCGCGAAAGCGTTGGAAAACCTCCCTCGAAGTACCGACACTGGCCTGGCTGAACAGTTAAGCAAGTATTGTATGGTGAGATTGATCCCGACTAATCCTTTCTTTACGGTTTGAGAAGGGATTCGAGAGACAGTGGGAGCCATCCAGTTTAGACAAACTAAAAACCACTCTAAACTTGCAAGAGCATCATGCTAAAGTGTTTCTTTTCTCTCTCCTAATTGCAGCGACCATTCAACATGACCGGACTTAAGTTATTACTAGATAAAAACATACTGACAGGGCCAAACTATAAAGATTGGCTCAGGAATGTCAAGATGGCAATCACTTACGACAAGTTGGGGTATGTCCTTACCACCAAAGCTCCCCCTGTCCCAGGTCCCACCTCCAGCGTCGTGGATAAAGAAATCCGTAAGACATGGGAGATCGATTGCGCGAAGGCCAAATGCCTCGTGCTTGCCTCGATGGACAACGAACATCAGAGGAGGCATGAGAATATAGACCTGGAGTCCATATTTCTCCATACAAAAGAACTGTATGGAGAGCAATCTCGTATCGCAAGATACGAAGTGTCGAAGAAGCTATTTTCGGCAAGATTGGCCGTCGGATCATCGGTAGCGGAACACGTGCTTAAGATGATTAGCTACATAGAGGAGCTCGCGGACCTTAGGACCACGTTGGAGAATGAACTCTATACTGATTTGATTCTCCAGTCCCTTCCTTCCACTTACGCCCAGTTTATCCTTAACTTCAACATGCAAGGAAAGGAGGTTGAACTTTCCGAACTTCTGAACATGTTGAGGAGTGCTGAGGGCACCCTACAGAAAGGTAGGGAGACATCCACTTTGTTTGTAGGAGGATCTTCCTCTTTTAGATCCAGGGCGAAAGCCAAGGGTAAGAAGAAGAAAGCCCCCGCCAAACCAAGAGACGGTGTCAGTAAAGTGGATACGAAGGGAAAAGGAAAGGCAACAAAGGTAGCGGGAAAGCTGGTGGGGAAGGAAGAATGCTTCTACTGTCACAAAAGTGGTCACTGGAAACAGGATTGCAAGGCTTGGAAGGCCAGAACACAGGATTTGAAGCTAGTTGCGGCTTCAGCTTCAGGTGTGTATGTTATTGAAAACTGTCTATCAATAAACTCTACATCCTGGGTATTGGATACCGGATCAGGATCTCATATCTGTAATTCTTTGCAGGCGTTGAGAAAGCGTAGAGTTTTGAAGACAGGTGACATGACCCTCAGAGTTGCAAACGGTGCTAGCATGGATGCTGAGGCCGTGGGGGACTATCACCTGGGATTGTCGGATGGACACTTTTTGGTTTTGCGTAGTTGTTATTATATACCAAATGCAACCTGTAATATCATTTCTGTATCTTTATTATCTAAAGAAGGTTATGAATTTGCATTTGTAAGTAATGTAGTGAACATTCACCTTAATCAAGTTTTGATTGGGTCAGGTACATTGAACAACGGTATATACGTATTAAACCAACCACAGATTTTCAATGTCCAGAATACACACAAAAGAAAGTCTCCAGAAATCAATAAAACTTTCTTATGGCATTGTAGACTGGGTCACATCAATGAGAGAAGGTTGACTAAGTTACATGCAGAAGGATATTTGGATCCGTTCGAATATCAATCGTATGCAACTTGTCAATCCTGTCTCAAAGGAAAGATGACAAAGACTCCGTTCACTGGACACGGAGTAAGAGCGAGCGAGCTCTTGGGACTCGTACACAGCGATGTGTGCGGTCCAATGTCTACACATGCACGAAGCGGTTATTCTTACTTCATTACTTTTACGGATGACTTTTCAAGGTACGGTTATGTCTTCTTAATGAAACATAAATCCGAGGCTTTGGAAAAATTCCAGGAATATAAGAATGAAGTAGAAAAACAAACAAGCAAAAGTATCAAGGCACTGAGATCTGATCGAGGTAGTGAATACTTGATTGCCGAGTTCCTGGGTTACTTAAAAGAGAATGGAATTCTCTCTCAGCTTACTCCTCATACACTCCGCAGCATAACGGTGTATCGGAGAGACGGAACCAAACCCTATTGGATATGGTACGGTCCATGATGAGTAACGCTGAGTTGCCGCGATCGTTCTGGGGATATGCGCTAGAATCAGCTGCATACCTTTTGAACCGAGTTCCAACTAAAACTGTGCCTACTACACCATATCAGATGTGGTGTGAGAAGAGACCCTATCTTAATCACATTAAGACATGGGGATGTCCAGCTTTTGTAAAAAAGCAGCATGCGGACAAGCTCGAGGCACGCTCGGTACAGTGCAAGTTTGTGGGATATCCAAAGAACTCCAAGGGATATTTCTTCTATTGCGAAGAGGAACAAAAGGTTTTTGTTTCTCGCCATGCCCATTTTCTAGAACACCAGTTCATAGAAAAAGAAATAAGTGGGAGCGCAATAGAACTGGAAGAAATTCCAGAACCATGAGCTATTACTGAAAGCTTAGTAGAACCAGAGGTTTCGAAAGATCAGGACATTCCCACGCCACTCCGCAGGAGTAGTAGGCAGTCTCATCCGCCCGAGAGATACTACGGTTTTCTCATTGACGGGGATAGAGAGGATTGCATCATAGATTGTGATGAGCCTACTAGCTTCCAGCAAGCCATTCAGAGCGTCGACTCGGTAAAATGGCTGGATGCAATGCGGACCGAAATGGAGTCCATGTACACCAACAAAGTATGGACGTTGGACATTGCTCCAGATGGGGTAAAACCCGTAGGATGCAAGTAGATCTTCAAAAGGAAGATTGGTGTAGATGGACAGGTTGAGACCTATAAAGCTAGACTGGTTGCAAAGGGTTTTCGTCAGCGACCTGGTTTGGACTATGACGAAACCTTTTCTCCAGTAGCTATGCTGAAATCCATTCGGATCCTTCTTGCCATTGCTGCCTTCCACGATTATGAGATTTGGCAGATGGACGTAAAGACCGCTTTTCTAAATGGACATTTAGCGGAGTGTGTCTATATGGACCAGCCAGAGGGTTTCATTCAGAGTGGGAGCAGCGAAAAGGTGTGCAAGTTGCTTAAGTCCATTTATGGACTAAAGCAGGCATCGCGGAGTTGGAACATCTGTTTTGATGAGACGGTCAAGGAATTTGGCTTTATCAAAAATCCAGATGAACCATGCATCTATTGTAGATTTGTAGCGAGAACTATAGTATTCCTCGTTTTATACGTGGATGACAATCTCTTAATAGGAAATGACATTCCTATGCTACAATCTGTCAGGGGTTCTTGTCACACAAGTTCTCCATGAAAGACCTGGGTGATGCCTCATGCATTCTGGGTATACGGATCTACCGTGACAGATCCAAGAGGATATTAGGACTTTCACAGTCTAGGTACATCGACACCATACTGAAGAGATTCAGTATGGAAGATTCCAAGCGCGGTAATCTACCGGCTTATCACGGGATCACCCTCTCCAAAGAGATGTCTCCTAAGACTGATTTGGAGAGGGATCGCATGTCTATTATACCCTACGCTTCTGCGGTAGGCTCTATAATATATGCGATATTGTGTACCAGATCAGATGTGGCTTATGCACTGAGTGTGGTAAGCAGGTATCAGTCAAACCCTGGGGAGAAACATTGGATAGCAGTAAAGAACATTCTCAAGTACCTGAGAAGGACTAAGGAGATATTCTTACTGTATGGCGGAAAAGACCTTCAGATTGAGGCATTTGCTGACTCCAGCTTCCAGAGTGACAAGGATGATTCCAAGTCCATGTCGGGTTTTGTCTTTACCCTAAATGGAGGGGCGGTGTGTTGGAAGAGCTCCAAACAGGAAACCGTTGCTGACTCGACTATGGAAGCGGAATACATCGCTGCATCTGATGCCGCAAAAGAAGCTGTCTGGATGAGGAAGTTCTTGAAAGAACTTCAGGTGGTTCCGTCCATTGTTGACCCAATACCTCTGTATTGCGACAACAACGGGGCTATAGCTTTAGCGAAGGAACCCAGGTCCCATCAGAAATCAGGTCCCATCAGAAATCCAGACACATCTTGAGGCGGTATCACCTGATCAGGGAGATCGTGGATCGCCAGGAGATCGAGGTTCGGAGGGTTGCTTCAGAAGATAACACTGCAGATCTATTCACCAAAGCCTTACCCCAGACTCAGTTCGAGCGGCTGATCGAGATGATAGGTCTTCGATACGCCAGTACATGGCCTTAGTGCAAGTGGAAGATTGTTAGTGTATATGCTCTAGAGGCCATTACTGTATCATACTAGTTTGTATATTACTTGGTGGAAGCTTGGGATATTCACAGTTGTATATACAATCTTGCTCGAAATGGTGGTATGCTACTTGGTTTGTCTCTACTTCAATATGTGCATGTGTTTCTTTTAGCATATCGCTTATATACATATTAGTAGAGCCCTTAGGATCTTTGCTTGATTACCAGCGTTGTGATGGCGCTCACACTCGTGGGGGCCGGGTAATCCATAAGCACATCCTTATACAGGTCCCTGGTCGTTGGACTATCGAGACAGGGCATCGATACTCCGGAGTAGACTAGCGTATGCGCTTCTCATCCCAGCGTGGGAGACGGTCTGTCCCACAGCCGTCAGTACGTCGTACTTGAGATAGTATGCGGGTGCTCGTTAGGTTACGAGTACACTGGACAGGACTCGTCGGGAACTGTTGGTTGGTATTATACCTATCGTCAGTTATCAGTTCCCAGGTGACATGAGTACAGCTTAGTCCGCTGACTTGACACTGTCACTTCGCCTCGAGTGTGTTCCCACTGCACTTTGATTACTACCCTACCACGGCTCAAAGGAGTCGTGCAAACAGGTAGTTTTTGGGTGCAGTCCCGAAGCACTTGGAGGCAGTGACGGTTAGACAGGATTCGTCTCTCCCGGTATTGGGGGTTGACATCGCGCTGTGTCCAGGAGAGCCCTTACACAAGTAGTCCCTGGCCAGGGCAAGTGAGATATACTGGTAGGTTTCCAGTGTTATCTCAGGGTATTCTGGGCTACACTCCGACACGACTTGTACCGCTATTAGGGGACTAACGTTCACCGCCTCCTAGGCCCGCCATGCGATGTATCAGACGAACAGACCGGACTGTACGGAGACTGTCACATACAGGCTCAGTAGGAGTTCAGATGGGGTCACCTCATCAGTCTTCTTATCGGCATCTACCTGGGGACCGTTACGTACAGCTAGTGCGGCTTGCGGTCTGTGGTTAAACCCACTGCCAGCGTAGTGTCGAGTCTTTAGAGTCCCATACAGAGAGCTATTCGCCTTTAGGCAAAATGAGTAGAGGTCGCATGGTTTTGCGACAGGGTTCGTTCACATCCGCGCACTTGTGCACGTTTGCTGTCCGGACAGCTTATACTAGCGGGCTTTGGTTTAAGCCAGATCCTAGTATATGATTTGGGATTGGTTTTATCTCTTTGTATTCGTATTCCTCGGATCACGAATACGGATGCGTATGCACAGTTGCTTGAGACAGAGGGATAGGACTTTGATTAGGGTTAATGACCATTGTCATTTTATTAACCCTAATACTTATGTGTGTATTATGGTTAATTGATATTAGTTTAATATAATTGTGCATGGTTATGGTTGTTGACCATTTGACATTCTTGACTTGTTGACCTAGGTTGACACTTTGACCATCATCATTTCATTTGGAAGATGCTCTTTGATCCTTGCAATTTGCATTAAAAATGAAATGATAATGGTCATGTCTTGATTAAACCATGACAATTATCTCACTAATTATCAATTCACAATAATTCACACATATATGTGAGAATGCTTCATATTTTCTCTCATTCTATCATATACTTTCTTTCTCTTGCTCTTCCTCTTCCTCAAGCTCTCCCCTCTCATGTGTTGAGAAACACTTGAGCTTGAGAAAAACCTCTTCTTGATAATCTCTACTCTCTTCTAGGGTTCTAGGATTAGCACTTCTAGCACCCTAGTTACTTCTAGCTTGAAGTTGAAGCTAAAGGTTGAGGCTTTCGGGTGGATCCTTCTTCGACGTGAGAAGACGACAAAGGTGATCCCTTTCTACTACTCCAAGGAGCAAGGAGAGAAGGACATAAAGCCCTAGGTATAACCATTCTACCCTTTAGCTAGTTTCTAGTTAGCTTTAGCTAGTTTTTGTTTAGCAAAGATCCTTCTTTGTCTAGTCCATGTTACCTAGTATGATAAAAATCCGATTTTTATTCCGTTTTCCACCTCCCTGCAAGCACCGGGGTGGGCAACGTGGACTTACATTTGGCTCAATCAGGCTCAAAATCTAAAAGGCTCAAGAGGAAGAAAAGTGCGGCTCAACGCGAAAAAAAGTCTGCAGGGAGATCGACCATTCAAAAATATATCAATTCCCTCGAAGACTATGAACAAAAGGAAAGAACTCTAATTCAATTGAAGGAGTTCTTCCCATAGAAGTGGCTGAGATTTTAGAGGAGCTAGAAGAAGACTCCAATAACGAGATCCCTATAGTGACCTGCTACGTCGTCCACCTTGGTAGCAACTCTGAGGAAGAACTCTGTTTTCCCGAGGAGGACGAGGAACTCACCACGAAGGCCAACCAAATCTATCTTAGAAGCGGCAAAGCTCTACCACCAAATCAAGGAGACGCTCCAAAAGGGAAGGAAAAACAAGTCGCTAATGAAGAAGATGGTGGAGAGCCGGCTCATGAAAATTCGAGTCCTTCCTCAGTGGACTATAAAATCTTGGCTCATCTCCGAAAGCTTCCGTCTCTCCTGAGTATATACGATACCTTGGTCCTATCTAAGGAGCTTAGTAATGTTCTCATTCACGCTCTACAAAACCCCGAGCGGTCTCGCTTTGCGGAAATTGATATGAAAGAAGTCTAGTACACTCTGCATACAGCCGCGGTCACATTTAGATATGAAAACTTATTACTAGGAACAGCTGAGCACAACCAACCGCTTTACATGACAGAGTACATCGAAGGAGACTGGATTAATCGCATATTGATTGATCTAGGGTCCTCAGTGAACATCATGAACTTGCAGACTCTAAAGGGTTTGTCTAAGGACGTCCGACACCTGTCAAGAAAAAAGATTTTCATTCAAGGTTTCAATCAAAATTGCTATCAAGTCCTGGGATCCATAACTCTGTCGAGCAGGTTCCGGGACCTACAAACTGAAGCTAAGATATACGTGATCGATGCCGACACGTCCTATAAAATTCTCCTAGGAAGGTCTTGGCTTCACGATTAAGGCATCATTTCGTCAACTCTCCATCAGTGCATGAAGTATACCAAAAATGGAGTAGAAAGATGCATTGACGGAGACATCCAGCCGTTCGGTGTGCATGAAGTCCGATATGAAGATTCTCGGTACTTTGTGAACCTCTAAAGTGCTGAGCCATAACTGACCAAAGACAGAACGACCCCGAAACTAAAAGCAAATCTGAGCCGCCGGTCATTTTCAAAAGCAAAACCCCCCAAGTGCGTCTGCATTTCGGCAGTGACACTGATGAGTCCGACGTTGGAAGTCCGTCCTTCCATAAAAGCCGCCCTCATCTTGGTAGCGATACAGACGATTCTGGTATCGAAGGCCCATCTGATAGCAAAATCCGCCCTCGTTTAGGCAGCGACACTGAAGAGTCAGAGGAAGAGAACTTGCCTTGCAACAGCTATACAGATTGAGCCCCCATGCAACAAAAAAAGCTATAAGAGACCTTCGAAGTTGCAGAAGGGTCCCTAGCCGTCACAAGGGTGCTAGAGCAGATGTGTAAAGAGCTCGATGCATTGTCAGTTTCCACCGTGGACCAGCTGAAAACTTTCTACATTCCCAAAAAGAAAAATGGACAGAAAGGCATCCTGTTTTATGGGTCAAATCATGTTGCACACCTGGACGATTTGTCTGTGACATGCCTTCCATACAAGAGAGGCATAAGGGTCGTCCTCAATCCCAGATATTATATGCCCGAGATGCGGGAATAGTTTAAAAAGTGCGGGTGTCGTCTATATCAAACGAACTCCGAAGCAAAGTTTTACGAAGGGCTATAGTATCCGCCTCAGGTCCGAGCACTCATCGATGGCCGAATCCCAGATAGAATGGGCATAGGTTTCATTCAACCTGATGCTAATGCATGCTACATGATCCGTGTTGTTGAAGCCAGCGAGAGATCAAATGATGACGACGAGCTAGCCGAGCCAGAAGAAGCCCTTCGAGAGCTCGAAGATGGTAGATAAGCAACCTTCGACGAGCTAACCGAGATTGATTTGGGAGCGTCTGATAATCCAAGGCCGACCTACATCAGCTCGTTCTTGTCAGAGGAAATGAAAGAGTAGATAATCGCTCTGCTGCATGAGTTCACCGACTGCTTCACGTGGACGTACAAAGAAATGCCTGGCCTTTCCTCTAATGTGGTCGTGCATAAGCTAGCTATATGTCCTGATTCTAAGCCAGTCAAACAAGCTCCTCAAAGAATGAAAAGGGAACTGGAAGAAAAGGTAATCGAGAAAACCAAGAAACCCATCAATGCCGGTTTCATCAGAGAAGGGAAATATGCGGACTGGATCGCATGCATCATCCCAGTGAAAAAGAAGAATGGACAGATACGAGTTTGCGTTGATTTCTGGGACCTCAACAAGGCATACCCTAAAGATGCTTTCCCTCTTCTGGTAATGGAAATGATAGTCGACGATACCTTAAATTACGAGCTGTTCACTTTCATGGATGGTTCGTCTGGGTACAATCAGATAAAAATGTCGCGTGAGGATGAGAAGCGTACAGCATTTCGAACCCCAATCGGCATATACTGTTACAAAGTGATACCGTTCGGACTGAAGAACGCATATTAGAAGTTTGGGGGTATTTGTCCAGTCGAAAATATTGCATTTTTAACATGACAATTTCCTTACTTTTTCTAATCATGTAAAGGTGTTTGCTATAAATATAACACATATTAGAAGTTTGTCTGGAAAATATTATTTACCATGTGTTATACATTATAATCAACATTTTTGAAGGAAATTGTATGTTTAATATTTTACGCATAATATTGTGTATCTCTAACATTCTTCATTAAGATCTTGTGCAAAAATTAGCTCAGGTCAAATATCGGAATCAGAAATCCGCCGATAAAAATACAGGAAATCGAAGAATTAAATATTGGCAGAAACTCAGAACAAATCAGAAGGTTCCAGACATCACATAAAGACCCAAATATCAACATAAGAATACTCCAGAAATATGAAGCCAAAACCTCACTGAGTCGCGGCCGATCCGTTGCCGAGTTGGCCGAGATGCCGCGGATCCGCGGCCGATTCAGGGACTTAGGGTTTAGGAGTTATCTGGAAGTTTCTTTGTAACAACCTAGCTTGTTGTGGAAGTTTCTTTGTAACAACCTAACTTGTTAGGGAAGCTTGATTGGGGGCTAGAAAAAGGACCGGGGGCTTGAGATGCATTTTTCCGAATTTTTCCATAAGTTCATTCATCAAATCAAAACAAGAAAAGAGCTAAAAAAATTCAAAAAATCCAAGATCCAAGATCAATAATTATTGAGAAATTCATCGAGCGACATCATTCAAAACTCCTTTATACGAAGCCGATCATCATCGACGAGCACGCGATCCACAACAGATCCAAGACTCATGGTGATCGAGCGACGTGAAGATCGACGGAAAAATTAACTCTTCAAGGGAGTGATCGAGAGTAATTCTTCTTATAATCTCGGATTGAAGAAGTTGTAATTTGAAGTTGAATAATAAATGTGATAATTAGTTTCAATTTCGCTTTCTTTTAATTTCCGCATTATGAATTCTTTCTATGTTCTTTCTTCGATTTTCATGATGCGCGAGTAAATCTCCGCTTGATAGGATTCGTAGGATTAGGGTAGATCAATGAATGAGAAAATTCTATACTCTTTTTAAGTCTTATGAATTTTACAAACTTTCGCAAAAGAATCGTCAACATCCTCATCGGGCACGATATCAAATTCTTGATAATCTTGACCATGATTTGAGATAAAATTGATGATCTTTTTGTGAAGAGCTAGAAAATGAATAGGATCAATGAAAGGACAAGGGACGATAGTGAAGAAACCCTAGTTTCTTCCAAAAAACCCTAATCCGCATTCATCGTCATCAATCTACTATTAAACTATCAATAGATAAGATGAGTCATCTTTATCAGTCATCTATGGCTGCTAAATCGGATCGAATCGTACAAGCCTTCTTCATATTTTCTTGATAATTAGATCTTGAACATTTTCTTGATTTTCTTTCTTGAAAACAATTTCTTGATTTTCTTGAAACTATTACTTCAACTAAATCTTGAACCATTTTCTTGATTTTCTTTACTATTTCTTTCAACCAATCTATAACAAGAACGATAAAATTCCACGAATCCCGGAGGACGACTCATACTCACTAAAGGTCTAGCTACACGCGACACCGTTATTGATTGCAGTTACTTTTACTACTAAAACATCTTCTTTACTTTCTTTACTTTTCTTTTAATCAAAAGAAGAATCAATTTTAAAGATCAATCAAATGGCGCCATTGCCGGGGATCCGTGCGTAATTTGTTCTTTCTTTCTATTTGGGTTGAAGTATTATTATTATATTGAATTATAAATCAAGAACACATCGTGTGCTTACCGATTAGTGTGTGAATTTTTCAAGGGGGTCTGGAATCATTGTAGCGGGGAGATAAATATTCAGAGCATTTCATCAAGAACAGAGGAGCAAGTGAAGCAAGTGCAGAAAAAAATATTTTCAAGAATTCTCATATTGGCCGTGGAACAGCGGCATTAGGGCTATTTTCGCGGCGGAACCGCGGTGGGATAAGTGATTCTTGGCTTTATTTTTCTCTGGTATATTTCCTACCTTCTCCTCTCTTCTCTGAAATATCCAATAATAATTTTTCTGCAGGATTCTTTGCAAAAATTCTTCGCTTAAAAAAATTCTTGTTGCGTGTTTTAATATTGGTTGTTTGTGCATATTGTAATACGGACAATTAAGGGGCAAAGACCAAATTCAGATTAGGTGGAGATTTCATTACCCTTCTTAAGCCCCACAAATCATAAAACTAGCATCCGCATCACCCTTCATTAATTAAAAAATATCTAGACTAAGACTTTAAGGACCGTCGCGCTCAAATAGGACAGAGGAAGGTCGTGGGTAATCTACTACTTATCCGCATTTCTTTTGTGATGTCTAGACAAGTGTGTCTAAGGCAAGTGGTTACTTAATTAGGCCCGCTATTTCGGTGATTCGTATAGCGGATACCTCCCACTTACCTGGCACTTACCTGACCACAAGAGTGATAAAGTGGTAGTAGAGGATTGATCCTGCGATTTGTCTTCTGTAAGTCTAGGATCGGTCTAGTGACTTGACCTAAGTGACATTAGATCTAAGATTGATTGTGCATTTTTGTGATTTGTCTAAATCCGTCTTTTTCAAAACAAAATTTTCTTTTTAGTTTAAAAAAATATAAATAAATAAAAAATTAACGCTGCCACTTGCACTAAACCCGCTTAGTGCATGTTCGGCTGGACACGGGATTCTAGTGCCCGTCTTGTTCGTGTTTCTTCTATCGACTCCGAAGTCGATATTTCTTCATCTTCTTTTTCCTCACCACCCACAACATCCACCGAGATGGACGGTTCTCAATCAAATTTTAATAACACCACTCTGCCACCACCCGTAGGTGCGCAGAATCTACCGCGTATATCTCTCCAAGAGAGATGCTACCCTATACGTGGTCCTCTTTCTACTTGTCTTTTTATTCTACCAGCCAATGAGGATAATTTTGAAATCAAACCACACTTTATCAATCTTTTGTCTAAATTTCACGGTCTTGAGTCCGAAGACGCATACGTTTTTATCACCAAATTCGAAAACGTATGTGCTATGATGGGCACTTCACAACTTTCTGTGGATGCTATGCGTTTACATCTTCTCCCGTTTACTTTGTGCGATTTAGCCAAAAAATGGCTTTATAACACAACCGCACACTCTATTGCAAAATGGGATGAATTCGTTGTAGCATTCCTTAAGAAATTTTATCCCAATCATAAGACCGCCCGTATTAGGAGCGGAATCAACTAGTTTACCCAACTTCCCAATGAACCATTTTGGAAATGTTTTGAACGGTTCAAGGATCTGCTTGTCCAATGTTCTCATCACGGAATCTATAAATGAGATCTGTGCCGAATTATATATGAGGGCATTAATCCAGCGAAAAAGATGATGCTTGAAATCATGTGTCAATGCAATTTCATATCCAAAGACGATGGTGAAGCCTGGAAATACCTGGAAGATTTCGTTGAACACACTTTACAATGTGAAAGTGCTAGTCCACCTCATCTAGGGGAGGTATTCATCAGCTTGATGTTTCAGTCGCGGTAAAAGCCGAAATGGCAGCGATGCAAAAGAAACTCAAAGTTATGGAAAACAAATTTTTATTAGCCTCCCTAAACCAGGTGACGCTCTCTAAAACCGTGTGTGGATGCTATTCTGATCCATCACATCTGACGGAAGAATGTCTTTTGAATTCTTCGTTTCAAGGTCAAGAACACACTAATACTTCTTTTCAGCAGCGACCTAGAAACGATCTTTATTCTTCCACATATAATCAGGGTTGGAGGAATCACCCTAGTTTTGCTTGGAACCAACACCAAACTTAAGTTACGGTTCCAAACCAAAATAATTTTCCAAGGGTTCCTCCATAGGAACAGCAACCACCAAAGAATCAGTACCCCTTTCAACCACAAACTTTTAAAAATCCTGCCAACAATTCTGCACCTTATAATAATTCTTTCCAAATGGCCGGTACCGAAAACTCCTCTTCACTTGAATGAACCTTGGATTTGTTTATGAAACATTCCATGCAAATGTCAGCTGATATAAGGTCTTCTATCGATACCATAAAGAAGGACTCCGCCTCCCACGATGAGAGTATAAAATCGATAGAAGCACAAATTGCACAATTAAATGCCGCAATGAGTGCTAGAGAGAAAGGAAAACTTCCATCTCAACCTCTACCGAATCCTGGGCACTCACAATATCATAATATGAATGTCATTACCACGTTGAGATCCGGAAGAGTACTGAATAACCAAGTCGGTGAACAGGATGATAATGATGAATCAATCAATGACACCCCGGCTTCCACTTCCACTTCTGACACTATTTCATCTAGTCCATCTTCTTCCGAGTCGATTCTCTATTTTCCCCTAGGCTCGAACCTTCCGCCCACTTCTTCGAGTCAACCTAAAACGATCCCCACTCCAATTCTGGGACTCGTTTTACCCACACGAACTTCTCCACAAATGTTGGACACAACTATTATTGATAAAGCTCCTTTTCCAAATAGGTTGAGGGCCAACAAACCTAATGCACAAATGGAGAAGATTATGGAAATATTTAAACAGGTTAACATAAATATCCCTCTCCTAGATGCTATACAACAAGTTCTGGCTTATGCGAAAATCCTTAAGGACTTGTGCACTAGGAAGAGAAAAACTCAAGTGCCGAAAAGGTATTCATAACGAGTAATGTTAGCACAACTTTTACCCAGCAATTACCAAAGAAACGTAAGGACCCTGGCTGTCCTACAATCTCTATTTCTATTGGAAGTAAAAATATTAATCGTGCTCTACTCGACTTTGGTGCTAGTGTTAACCTGCTTCCTTACTCTGTCTACGAGCAGTTAGGTATTGGAGAGTTGAAACCTGCCAACTGCACTCTCCAGATGGCAGATAGATTTATCACCAAATCTAGGGGTGAACTTGAGGATGTTTGATAAAATTCGGGGAATTTATATTCCCTGTGGACTTTATTGTTTTAGATACACAACCTGTAGCGAACCCACGAAACCAAATTCCGGTGATTCTCGGTCGACCCTTCTAAGCCACTTCCATTGCTGTCATTAATGTAGGGTTCCTAGGCACTCTTATGAAGGTCTATAAGGCATCAACCATACCCGAATAAAAATTTAAACGTGCCGAACAACCCAAAACCGGGATCTTTGCTAGATTATTAGGGTTTAACATGCAAGTAAACATCTTTACAACTAAGTGTGAGGGATTACAACCTTTGTAGTCCGCTCCTTCGCTTCATAAGCTCCGAGTAGAAGTCCCTTCTCCACGATCCTCGATCTCTCGGACTCAAGAGAGGCTCCACGACTCGAACGATCCATGCTAGCTTGTAGTGTTCCTTTTCTCTGATGATCTACGTCGAAATTTCTATAACTCAAGCTCTCTCTCTCTAATGAGGTGAACACCCTAATCTAATTGGATAGATTAGATGAGAATGATGGAGTAGTATTTATGCTTTCTTTTTATATCAAATTCTCACAATTAAACATCACAAAATGAAAACCTAGTAAGCTTTCTCAAAGCTCAAGGTTGAAGAAGAAGAAGAAATAATGCATAAATCCTTTTGTGATGAATAATAAAATGATATATGATTAATAATGTAACCATGGTCAACTATGACAAGGCTAACTCATGTAGAGAATTAACTAGGGTTAAGGGTGTGGTTTGGGTTTACAAATATCTCGCAAAAATATCTTTGCAAGAAACAAAAGAAAACCTTCTAGAAGGTTCATGAATGAACTAACCCAAATCAAACCCTAACCGTGTTTAATCTCCACTAAATATGTTGCATTAGTAATCATATCATGTTACAATATTATATATCACATATATAATATATTTTGTAACAAAAGAAAATAATACAATTAACATATATCGCATATATATCAATGCATTATCCGGTGAGAAAATGAAATAAGATAGCGAGCCAATATTAGATAATGTAATGCAATATATCATATATATTATTATACATTAAATTATCGAATCAACACTTGATCCGACAATCCGGCTATATCGAATATAACCGACTAATATATCATGTACCGATTCATCGAATCAACACTTGATCCGAAGATCTGGCTCATATCTAAATATCGCTAGAATATAATACGGTATCTCATATCGCATTCTCCTCGGTCCTGCACATATCACATATGTGCCCCTACTCCGTTTTGTCTGAGTCAAGAAACCTCTATGTAGGACTCTAAAGAATCGTCAATACGCCGGTAGCAGGTGATGATCATATCAAACATCCACAAGCTGCAAGCGGTCAGCTAAACATAACAGCTACTCAGGTATTGAGCGATCAAAAGATCAACAAACTAGCATGTACATTCTCCAGTGAATCCAATCAGTAACACTCCCGTACAGTCCGGTCTCTTCGTCTGATATGTTGCATATCTAGTCTAGGGGTGGTATACGTCAGACCCCAGTAACCGATAAGTCGTGTCGATGTGAGGCTCATAACTGGTCGAGAAACTACTGGTAACACTTACCAGTAAATCTCTATATCAGCCATGGCTAGGGACTTCCAGTTATAGCCAATCGAACACAGCACAACATCAACTCCCTATACCCGGAGAGACGAATCCCCTCCTATCGCTCATTGCCTCCATGTGATTCGGGACTGCACCCAAAAGCCACCGTTTTGCACGCCCTCTTGGACGTGGTAAGGTGGAAATCAAAGCACGGTGGGAATCACACAAGACTCTATGACGATCTTGGGGCTACAGACTACCCTGTACCAGTGTCACCAGAGAACTGCCATTTGACGTATGGTATATCACCATCTGGGAGTTCTCGGGGAGTCCGTCCAGTATACCCAGTCTCCACTGAGCACCCGTACACCATCCTTGATGTCAAACACTGATGGATATGGGATCATCCATCGCTCATCATATGGGTCAAGATGCGTATACGCTAGTCTACTCTGGTGTATCGATGCCCTGTCTCGACACACCCTCGACTAGGAATAGTTATAGGATGTACTCATCGACTACCGTGGCCCCACTAGTATGATATCATCATAGTCCCAGTAGTCGAGTACAGATCCTAAGGGCTTTATCAACATGTAAGAGTAAGACAGTATACATATACAAGTTAACATGTTAAGATAAAGTGAAACCAAATAGCAAACTATCATGACGAGCAAAAAAGTCCTCTCTATATATATCCAAGCATCCATTATAATATACATCATATGTACAACAATGGCCTCTAGGGCATATACATAACTAACAATCTCCCACTTGCACTAAGGCCAGCTGCTGTAGTATCTCATACCTAGCATCCCGAATAATCTCTCAAACTGTATCTGGGGAATGACCTTCGTGAGTGGATCCGCAGTGTTGTCCTTCGTATCTACTCTCCTGACCTCGATCTCCCGGTGATCAACTATTTCCCTGATCAGGTGATACCGCCTTAGAATATGTCTGGACTTTTGATGGGACCTGGGTTCCTTGGCCAAAGCCATAACTCCATTGTTATCGCAATACAGAGGTATTGGATGTTCAATGGATGGAACCACACCAAGCTCACTAATGAACTTCTTTATCCAGATAGCCTCTTTGGCAGCATCGTTGGCAGCGATGTATTCAGCCTCCATCGTCGCGTCTGCAACGGTTCCTGTTTGGAACTCTTCCAACACACCGCCCCTTTATTGAGGGTAAAGACAAATCCTAAGTGCGACTTAGAGTCGTCCTTATCACTTTGGAAGCTGGAATCGGTAAAGGACTCCACTTAGAGTTCTCCGTTACCATACACCAAGAACATCTCTTTAGTCCTTCGTAAGTACTTGAGAATGTTCTTTACAGCTGTCCAGTGACTCTCTCCAGGATCTGCTTGATACCTACTCACTACACTTAGTGAGTATGCTACATCGGGTCTGGTACATAGCATCGCATACATGATAGAGCCTACTGCCGAAGCATAGGGTATCCCTTGCATGCGAGCTCTCTCCAAATCAGTCTTGGGAGACATCTCTTTGGAGAGAGTGAGTTCAGAGATCGTGGGTAAGTTCCCACACTTGGATTCTTCTATACTAAACCTCTTTAGTATGATATCAATGTACCTGGATTGGGACAATCCCAGTATCCGTTTAGATCTATCTCTATAAATCATAATTCCAAGTATGCAGGAGGCATCACCTAGATCTTTCATTGAGAATCTTTGTGATAAGAAGAGCTTGACTGACTGCAGCATAGAAACATCATTTCCTATCAAGAGTATGTCATCGACGTACAATACACGGAAGACTACCTTACTCTCTACAACCTTTTTATAGATACAAGGCTCATCTACGTTTTTGATGAAGTCAAACTCTTTGACTACAACATCAAAGCAGATGTTCCAACTCCGCGATGCTTGCTTTAACCCATAAATGGATTTAAGCAGTTTGCATACCTTTCCGCTGCTCCCACTATCTACGAAGCCCTCTGGCTGAGTCATGTACACGCTCTCTTCTAAATCTCCGTTTAGAAAGGAGGTCTTAACATCCATTTTCCAGATTTCGTAGTCATAGTATGCAGCAATAGCAAGTAAGATCCGGACGGACTTAAGCATAGCTACTGGAGAAAAGGTTTCGTCATAATCCACACCTGGTCGTTGACGAAAACCCTTTGCAACAAATCTAGCTTTAAAAGTCTCAACTTTTCCATCTACACCAATTTTCTTTTTAAAGATCCACTTGCTCCCAATGGGTTTTACCCCTTCAGGAGCAACTTCCAAAGTCCATACTTTGTTGGTGTAATTGGATTCCATCTCAGATCACATTACATCCAGCCATTTCACAGAGTCTCCACTCGTGATGGCCTGCTTGAAATTAGTCGGGTCATTATTTTCCATGATGCAATCCTCGCTCCCACCATCAATGAGAAAACCGTAGTATATCTCTGGTGGATGAGAAACCCTGCTAGATCGGCGGAGAGGCTGGGGTTCGTCGGGTATTACTAAATCCTCTGGTTCCAATAAATCATCAGTTGTAGTTTGCGGTGCTGGAACCTCTTCCAGCTCTACCTCTTTGCCACTAATTTCTTTTGCAAGAAATTCCTTTTCTAAAAAGGTGGCATATTGAGAAACAAATACCTTTTGTTCCTCACCGTAGTAGAAAATATATCCATAGGAATCTTTTGGATATCCTACAAACTTACATAGACCTGATCTTGCCTCGAGCTTGTCCGGATTTTGCTTTTTAACATAGGCCGGACAACCCCATATCTTAACTCATTTAAGAGATGGTCTCTTCCCATTCCAAATCTCATATAGAATGGTAGGCACTGATTTAGTTAGAACTCTATTCAATAAGTATGCGGCTGTCTCCAGTGCATAACCCTAAAAGGAGATAGGTACCTCAGCAGTGTTCATCATAGAGCGCACCATATCCAATAGGGTGCGATTCCTCCGCTCTGATACACCGTTGTGCTGTGGTGTATAAGGAGGAGTAAGCTGAGAGAGAATCCCATTCTCTTTTAGATAATCCCGGAACTCATTACTCAAGTATTCTCCTCCTCAATCAGATCGAAGGATTTTAATACTTTTGCCCGTTTGGTTTTCTACTTCATGCTTATGTTCTCTGAATTTCTCAAAAGCTTCAGACTTGTGTTTCATCAAGAACACATGTCCGAATCTAGATAGATCGTCAGTGAATGTAATGAAGTAGGAAGAACCGTTCCTAGCATGCGTAGACATAGGACCGCATACATCACTATGTACCAGTCCTAAGAGTTCCGTAACTCTTTCTCCGTGTCCACTAAACGGAGCTTTGGTCATTTTGCCTTT
This sequence comes from Agapanthus africanus, assembly GCA_030015575.1. Classification (NCBI taxonomy): domain Eukaryota; kingdom Viridiplantae; phylum Streptophyta; class Magnoliopsida; order Asparagales; family Amaryllidaceae; genus Agapanthus; species Agapanthus africanus. The sequence goes on from JASDDO010000029.1 coordinate 366,563,255, forward strand.
GAGACATGAATGGAAAGTATCATAAGATGATAATTTGAACGGATTTAAATATCCATCCTTATGTAACTTAGCTAGTCGTGTCGCATTGATATGACCAAGTCTACAATGCCACAAGAAGGGTTCGTTCATTTCTGAACTCTTCCTCTTGTGTGTGTTTTGTATATTGAGGATTGTATTTTGATTGAGAATGAGTATGCCATTATGTAACGAGCCTGATGCAATCAACTTTTGATCTAGGAATATGTTCATAACATTATCCTTTACTACAAAATTATATCCTTCTTTACTTAATAAAGAAACTGATATAATGTTGCACATCATGTTCGGTATATAATAGCACTCATTCAGAATCAGTGTATTACGAATTAGTAATACTAGGTGATATTCGCCAACTGCTTTGGCTGCAATACTTGCACCATTCCCTACTTGAACGGAATGATCACCTTTTCCCAGTTCTCTACCTTTACGTAGCCCATATAGCAATTTACATATGTGGGATCCTGATCCGGTATCTAATACCCAGGACGTAGGGTGAACTGAGAAACAGTTCTCAATAACTAACACACCAGAAGAAGGTGTATCAACATGCATGTTCTCTGTTTGGGCGGCGTGAGAATCCAGATATTCTCCTATTCCCTGTTCAGTCTTATAACTCTTATAAGAAAGAACGGGACCAACGTTCCTTTGCTCAGTATAATAAGCGGCTTCAGTCAATACATCCATATTATTATCTTGATTAAGTCCTGACATGGTCGCTACCTAGAGAGAGAGAGAAGGAAACACTTTAGCGTATGCTCTTGCAAGATTAGTTTGGTTATTATCTTATCTAATCAGGATGTCTCCTACCGTTTTTATCAAATCTTCCTTCAAACCCTAAAAGGTAAGATTAGCCGGGATTAATTACACCCAACAATTTCGTCAATCTTTCAGCCAGATCAGTGTCGGTACTTGAGAGAGGTTCTCCGTGCTTTCGTACGGACCTAATTAAAATAAACCTCGTCTTCCCAGAGGCATAACCCCGTTAACACTTTTCTAGACACCTACTTGATCGGCTAATTGTCCTGTGTAAAACTCTTCCAGGAGTAACTCTTACTCGTAGTAGGTATCAGGATCCATCTATCTCATAGAATGTATGCAATCTCATTGCAAATTTCAACACTTGAAATTCCCGATAATGCTTTTACCCTTAGCGACTTATGATCTTAACTATGGTCAACAAATCATAAGCACTAGTCAAGTTCTACCCGTCATTTCTTGATTAATTTAGACCCACCCACATGATCCTTAGCTATGGTCAACAAAGTCATATAACTGTTCTAATTAATCACATCATATGTTATATAGGAAAACATCACTCAGTTACCGTACACTGCGCCTTAACTATAGTCAACAAACGCAACACGAATACTAAGTACTCTATTTTCCTAAAATGACGGAGGGCTACGCAGGTTTTTCAGAAAACCATGAGCGTAATGAACTTGATATCGTTGTAGAAACAAGTGTTTTTGAAAAGGAGTGTTTTTGAGGCTTTTGCAGTTTTGCTAAAGAGGTCACTCCCGGTGAAGGGATCTCGGCTCTTTCCCCATCGAATAAGATGCAGGGTATATCATATATACCGCTGTGCAAAGCAAGAACTATATAAGCTGTCAAAAACTAAACCGCGAGTTTGTAGCATCTGCCAGTTTCGCTAAAGAGGTCACTCCCGATGAAGGGATCTCGGCTCTTTCCTCATCGAATAAGATGCAGGGTATATAATATATACCGCTATGCAAAGCAAAACTGTAGCTACCCTTTTTATAAATTTTTGATTTTACAACATCTTTTTAGGTTTCTTTTCTTTTATTAATCTCATTAATAAAAATCCCATCAGCTTATGCTTCCTAAGCATCACAGAAGAAACAAAAGCAGTAATATTTATATATCAGCATATATATATAGTATAAGCATTCGTCTCAGGCAGTAATACGATCTCATCACAGAACATTGCAGCAGAAGAACATATATGAAATATTGGATATACTAGGATGTCCGTGTTTTAATACGAGCCTGTATAAAACACGGATTCCACGGTCGCGATGAATAGCCAAACCCACATCACTAGACCCCTACGAGAGCGGCAAGTAACACTGCCAATTCTAGGGTTAGGAGACCCGGTCTCGACTCCTCGAGATGGCCTCTCACTGGACCCTAGAACCCGGTTACTTGTGCTCCCCTCATTGGGTCTACCTAATGCGGAAAAGTAAATAATATACACTGGTGACATCAACCTCATCCCGGAAGTGCCCCAATAAAAGAATATTACATACAAATGAATTTTACATGAATGAAAATAAAAACCCTCATCTCACATAAAACCCCTGGCTATTCAGAACACGACAATCCAATATAACATATCACAGCAACATATAATATCTCATATCATCAACGTAAGTAAGTATGCATACATCGATCGTCGTTGATGTATAGCAACGAAAACCGGCAATACAACTACATACTACACTTACGGTCACAGAAAAGAAATTATAAAACTACAACATTTGGAATCCACAATCACTTTAGACATCATAAATCTGAAATATCACATACTTCGCATTTCATGCCTAACTATATGAATTCCACATATTGTATCACATTCCAGATAAATAGACAGTATTAAACTTTCCGATCGGATAATCAAATCCCCAAGATTTCCTAAATAGCTCAACACTTGAGCGGAGTTCAAATAATCTAAGAATATGTCACAGTACCGATGGTCCAGCAGTAGAAGGGTCAAGCCAACGCCTCACATGTGGCACGCCGTACTGCCCCAAACCCTAAGGTTTAGAGGCGGTTCAGACGGTCACATAATCGAGTTAAGGTTTATGTTCTTCTAGAGGGACCACCGCGTTACTTGCATGTTTTTCCGAAAGATTTAAACCCAAGAAAAATTCAACACTTGAAAGTTTTTCATGCCGGGAAAAAATGAGTTAATGATATCCGTTCGAACATTTCAATAGTTTCTAAATTATCCGGAAAAAGAACGAAATTAAATTTTCCGATCGAATCAACGAATTCAAAATAATCCTCAGAACACTCAACACTTGAGTTAGATTAAAAATACCCAGAAATATACTTAATCACCTACGCATATTACTGTGCCAAAACGAGTCAATAAGTCTTCTGTACGGCCGCGGATCCGCGGCACAAGCAAGGTATTGCCGCGGTTCCGCGGCGGTTTGTACGGCTTATTGACACATTTTCCACAGTAATGCTTATATTTCCATGCTGGTATTTTTAAGTATTTTTAATACAGAAAAAATCACATTTTTAAAAATTGTCCAGAGAGGGGGTCAAAATCGGTGTTTCGGGGTTCGATCGGAGTTTTAACTTCGTATACATGTCGCCTAATGCTCTAGCTAGGCTCTGATACCACTGTAGGGTTCCTAGGCACTCTTATGAAGGTCTATAAGGCATCAACCATGCCCGAATAAAAATTTAGACGTGCCGAACAATCCAAAGCCGGGATCTTTGCTAGATTATTCGGGTTTAACATGCAAGTAAATATCTTTACAACTAAGTGTGAGGGATTACAACATTTGTAGTCCGCTCCTTCGCTTCATAAGCTCTGAGTAGAAGTCCCTTCGCTGCGATCCTTGATCTCCCAGACTCAAGAGAGGCTCCATGACTCGAACGATCCATGCTAGCTTGTAGTGTTCCTTTTCTCCGATGATCTAGGTCGAAGTTTCTATAACTTAAGCTCTCTCTCTCTCTAATAAGGTGAACACCCTAATCTAATTGGCTGGATTAGATGAGGATGATGGAGTAGTATTTATGATTTCCTTTTATATCAAATTCTCACAATTAAACATCACAAATGAAAACCTAGTAAGCTTTCTCAAAGCTCAAAGTTGAAGAAGAAGAAGAAATAATGCATAAATCCTTTTGTGATGAATAATGAAATGATATATGATTAATAATGTAACCATGGTCAACTATGACAAGGCTAACTCATGTAGAGAATTAGCTAGGGTTAAGGGTGTGGTTTGGGTTTACAAATATCTCACAAAAATATCTTTGCAAGAAACAAAAGAAAACCTTCTAGAAAGTTCATGAATGAACTAACCCAAATCAAACCCTAACCATGTTTAATCTCCACTAAACATGTTGCATTAATAATCATATCATGTTACAATATTATATATCACATATATAATATATTTTGTAACAAAAGAAAATAATACAATTAACATATATTGCATATATATCAATGCATTATCCGGTGAGAAAATGAAATAATAGAGCGAGCCAATATTAGATAATGTAATGCAATATAACACATATATTATTATACATTAAATTATCGAATCAACACTTGATCCGAAAATCCGGCTATATCGAATATAAACGACTAATATATCATGTACCGATTCATCGAATCAACACTTGATCCGATGATCCGGCTCATATCTAAATATCGTGAGAATATAATACGGTATCTCATATCGCATTCTCCTCGGTCCTGCACATATCACATATGTGCCCCTACTCCGTTTTGTCTGAGTCAAGAAACCTCTGTGTAGGACTCTAAAGAATCGTCAATACGTCGGTAGCAGGTGATGATCATATCAAACACCCATAAGCTGCAAGCGGTCAGCTAAACATAACAGCCACCTAGGTATTGAGCGATCAGAAGATCAACAAGCTAGCCTGTACATTCTCCTGTGAATCCAATCAGTAACACTCCCGTACAGTCCGGTCTCTTCGTCTGATATGTTGCATATCTAGTCTAGGGGTGGTATACGTCAGACCCCAGTAACCGATAAGTCGTGTCGATGTGAGGCTCATAACGGGTCGAGAAACTACTGGTAACACTTACCAGTAAATCTCTATATCAACCCTGGCCAGGGACTTCCAGTTGTAGCCAATCGAACACAGCACAACATCAACTCCCTATACCGGGAGAGACGAATCCCCTCCTATCGCTCATTGCCTCCATGTGATTCAGGACTGCACCCAAAAGCCACCGTTTTGCATGCCCTCTTGGACGTGGTATGGTGGAAATCAAAGCACAGTGGGAATCACACAAGACTCTATGGCGATCTCGGGTCTACAGACTATCCTGTACCAGTGTCACCGGAGAACTGCCATCTGACGTGTGGTATATCACCATCTGGGAGTTCTCGGCGAGTCCGTCCAGTGTACCCAGTCTCCACTGAGCACCCGTACACCATCCTTGATATCAAACACCGATAGATATGGGATCATCCATCGCCCATCATATGGGTCAAGATGCGTATACGCTAATTTACTCTGGTGTATCGATGCCCTATCTCGACACACCCTCGACTAGGAACAGTTATAGGATGTACTCATCGACTACCTGTTAGTTATATGTATGCCCTAGAGGCCATTACTGTACATAGGATGTATATTGTAGTGGATGCTGGGACATATATAGGGAGGACTTTCTTGCTCGACATGATAGTATGCTATCTGGTTGAACTTTACCTTAACGTGTATACTGATTGTCTCTCTGTTACATGTTGGTAAAGCCCTTAGGATCTGTACTTGACTACCTGGACTATGATACGGATCATACTAGTGGGGACATGGTAGTCCATAAGTACATCCTTCAAAGTCCCTAGTCGTGGGTGTATCGAGACGGGGCATCGATATACCAGAGTAGACTAGCGTATACCTTCTCGACCCATACAGATGGGCGATGGATGATCCTATATCCATCGGTGTTTGACATCAGAGATGATATACGGGTGCTCAGTAGAGACTGGGTACACTGGACGGACTCGCCGAGAACTCCCAGATGGTATTATACCTCACGTCAGATGGCAGTTCTCTGGTGACACTGGTACAGAGTAGTCTGTTGACCCGAGATCGTCATAGAGTCTTGTGTGGTTCCCACTGTGCTTTGATTTCCATCTTACCACGTCCAAGAGGGCGTGCAAAACGGTAGTTTTTGGGTACAGTCCCGGGTCACATGGAGGCAATGAGCGATAGGAGGGGATTCGTCTCTCCCGGTATAGGGGGTTGATGTTGCGCTGTGTTCGATTGGCTATAACAGGAAATCCCTGGCCAGGGTTGCTGAGATTTACTGGTAAGTGTTACCAGTAGTTTCTCGAACAGTTATAGACCTCATATCGACACGACTTATTGAGCTATTGGGGTCTGACGTTTACCACCCCTAGGCGAGATATGCGACATATCAGACGATCAGACCGGACTGTACGGTAGTGTTACTGGTCGGATTCACTGGAGTATGAGCGGGCTTGCTCGTCGATCTTCAGATCGCTCAATACCCGGGTGGCCGTTACGTTTAGCAGACCGCTTGCGGCTTGTGGGTGTTTGATATGATCATCGCCTGCTGCCGGCGTATTGACGAGTCTTTAGAGTCCTACACAGAGGTTTCCTGGCTCAAGCGAAACGAAATAGGAGCGCATATGAGATATGTGCGGGACCGAGAATAATACGAGTATGTGATACTGTATTCGATTCTCGCGATGTGACATTGATCGGTTATATGCGATATAGCCGGGTTATCGGATCAAGTGTTGATTCGATAAGATGTTACTAATGATACCAGTCGGTTATGTGCGCATGACCGGATCATTGAATCAAGTGTCGATTTAATAATTTAATGTATAATTATATATTTGATATATTACTTTGCATTAACTAGTATCGGTTCACTTTAGACGGATTTTCTCACTTGGTTCGTGCGCATTGCATATGCGATATGTTTTTGTGCACTTGTATGTATCATGTTTGATGATGCATGCTAACTTGAGTTTGTGTAAAGATTAAACCATGGTTATTCAAATGGTTAGGGTTTTGTTTTTCATATCTATTTATTTATTTATTTATTTATTTTCCTTTTGGAAAATGAAATGAGAAGAATGGAGGCTTTCTTTGTTTTTTCATGAAGATTCATGAACCTTTGACTTTGTCCACCATTCTTATTTCATGCTTAACCTAACCATTTGATTTAACCCTAGTTCAATCTCTACACATAACCATGGTTAAGTTATGATAAAGATTGGATTATTCTTTTCTTTTTATTCAACTTATCATAACTTTTTCCTTCTTCTTCTTCCTTGCTTCAAGTGAAGAAAGCTCTCCTCATCAATGGTGATTGATGTTTTTGAGTGAGAAATCCAAAACTAAAGTCTACCCACTTCCTATTTCTTCATCCTCTACCTCTTGCCAAGTAGTAGAGTGTGTTTACTTCACAAGTTTCTTGACTTGGTGAAGTCGGAGCTTGATTTAGCGATGCCTCGACGTAGATCATCTTCGGCATGGACATCGACGACCTAGCTTGCCCATTCTCCGACGAAGCCGATCCTAGAGCCCGGATTTGATTTGGACAGCGGAGAGGACCTCGTTGCGGAGCTATGGAGGTGGAGCACCGGATCTACAAAGGTTGTATTTCCGTTAAACTTTTAGTTAAGTGTTAACTAGTTCATTGTTCGCCTAGACATCTAGTTATCGATCCGTAGTTTAGGGTTTGTAGGCACCATAATTTTTGAAATTGCAATGGTTGATGGCTTGGGAGACCTCACTAGCGTGCCTAGGAACCCTACAGTGGTATCAGAGCCTAGCTAGAGCCTTAGGCGAAGTCCAGACGCGATTTGAAATCCGATCGAACCGAAACCCTACCCGGAAAATTGCTCTCTGTACTTTTTTCAAAAACAGTGATTTTTCATGATTAAAAATATGCAAAGAAATAAGTAGGAAAATATAAGAATTACGGTGCAAAATTGGGGCCATGAACAGTGAACCTTGGCGCGGATCCGCGGCATAATGTTGATTTAGGCGGCGGTTCAGCGGCAAGTTAGTGACGTCAGCCCTAACTTCTTACACAGTAATTCATTGTTTCAGCTTCTGAGTTCTCTGGATATTTTTAAACATTATTCAAGAGTTGAATTTTCTGCAGTTATTTTGGGGATTCGGTGTTTCGATCGGAGTATCAAATTTTGTCTATGTGGCTTTCCGGATAAATTTTAGAATATGTTAAAAAAGTTCGACCGGATATAAATACCCAATTTTTTCCCTGTCGGGAAATTTCCAAGTGTTGGATTTTTCCATAGTTTAACGACGTTCTAAGTAGTGCAAGTAACGCGATGGTCCCTCTAGAAGACAACAAACCTTAACTCGATTATGTGACCGTCTTGAACTGCCCTTTGAACCTTCGGGTTTGGGGCAGTACGGCGTGCCACATGTGAGGCGTTGGCTTGACCCTTCTACGGCTGGACCGTTGCTACTGAGGTACGAACTGAATGTTGTTAGACTTATTTCATGTGTTGATCTATATCGGGAAAACTTGGGTGTTCGATTGTTCGATCGGAAAGTTTAACATTTTCTATTTATCTGGAATGGGATACAATAATTGGAATTCACAAAAAGTTATGAGATAACTAAATGAATGTTATAAACATAGCACTTTAGTCTCACTTGATCGGTTGCCACGGAATTTTGATGTGATCAAAAGTCTGTCGCAATCACGTAGCGTACGCGGATACTCGCCGGGTAAACTTAATAGACAGCTTCACTCTATAGCCCCGACCAAGTGACTGTAGGAGAACCCCGTCGCCGAAAGCATCCGTTCGGGTGCTCGCGGTAGCGGTGTTCCGCCTTGGTGCACTTCGTCGACGGTATCGGGGGTGCGGCCGTCTACTGAAGTTTGCGACGAGCATTCGATCAGGATGTCGGGAATCTTGTTGAATTGCCCGACTTGATATTGAAAAGAGTTTTCGATTTTGAGACTAAAATGCGGGGTTTATAATGGTCAGGCATGCGATGTCTGAGGTGGTTGCGGATTCCAACTGTTGTAGTTTTACACTTTCTTTTCTGTGACCGTAAGTGTAATATGTGATATCGCCGGTTTCGTTGCTATATGTCAACGACAATTGGGATGCGCATATTTACTTACGTTGATGACATGTGATGTTATGTGTTGCTGGATATGTTATATTGGATCGTCGTGTTTGAATAGCCGGGGGTTTTTATGTGAGATGAGTGTTTTTCATTTTCATTCATGTAAAAACTTGTATGTAATATTCTTTTATTGGGGCGCTTCCAGGTTGCGGGAGTTGTCACCTGTTGTATATTTTTTACTTTTCCGCACTAGGATAGACCCAAGGAGGAGGGCACAAGTAACCGGGTTCTGGAGTCCAGTGGGAGACCAACTCGAGGAGTCGAGTCCGGGTCTCCTAACTCTAGAATTGGTAGGGCTGCTTGCCGCTCTCGTAGGGGTCTAGGGGTGTGGGTTTGGCTATTCATCACGACCGTGGAATCCGTGTTTTATACTGGCTCGTATTGAAAACACGGACGTCCTAGTATATCCAATATTTCATATGATTCTTCTGCTGCGATATCTGTGATGTGATCATGTGATGTTCTGTGATAGATACAGTATATAGTATATATGATATATTATATAGACGTTACTTATGTTTTACACCCGTGCTAGCCCTGCCCTGCTCTGCCGTTAGTTACCTAACCTAACGGTGCACGAGGGGACATCGAGGCGAATGCGGATGGCATAAGTGTACGTCGTATTTATCTGTGATATTTAGGTACTTAAATGATGGGACTTCATTAATGTGATTAATGAAATAAAAGAAACCTAAGATGTTGTAGAATCGAATTTCAAAATAAAACAGGTAGCTACAGTTCTTGCTTTGCACAGCGGTATATATGATATATCCTGCACCTTATTCGATGAGGAAAGGACCGAGATCCCTTCACCGGGAGTGACTCCTTTAGCAATAACTGGCAGATGCTACACACTCGGTTTGTCTTTTGATTGCTTTTAAGTGTTTTGCTTTGCACAGTGATATATATGATATATCCCGCACCTCATTCGACGAGGAAAGGACCGACGATCCCTTCACCGGGAGTGACTCCTTTAGCAAAACTAGAAAAGCCTAAAAAACACTCCATTTCAAAATTCATTCGATCCTACAACGATATCAAGTTCATTACGCAATAGGTTTTCAGAAAAACCTGGCGTAGCCCTCCGTCATTTCAGATACGTACTAGTTAGTATTCGTGCTGCGGTTGTTTGGCCTCCGTCAAGGCGTAGTGTACGGTAGCTAACTAGTGCTTATCTGCTAGCATATGATGCGATTGGATTAGGGTATTCGTACGGCGTTGTTTGGCCTCCGTCAAGGGTCGTGCGGGTGGGTTTAATTCAATCAGGAAATGACGGGTTGAACTTGACTAGCGGACTATGGGTTGTTTGGCCTTCGTCAAGGTCATAGCGAGCTAGGGGCAAAATATTATCGGGAATTTCACGTGTTGAAATTTACAATGAGATTGCATACCTTCTATGAGATAGTTGGATCCCGATACCCGCTGCGAGTAAGTGTTACTCCTGGGAGAGTTTTATACATTACAATTAGCCGATCAAATAGGTGTCTAGAAAGGTGTCAACAGGGTTACGCCTCTGGGAAAACGAGGTTTACATTAATTAGGTTCGTGCGAAAGCACGGGGGACCTCCCTCAAAGTACCGACACTGGCCTGGCTGAAAGATTGGCGAACTTGTAGTGTGTAATTAATCCCGGCTAGTCTTTCCTTTTAGGGTTTGAAGGAAGATTTGATAAAAAGCAGTGGGAGCCATCCTGATTAGATAAAATAATAACCAATCTATTCTTAAAAGAGCGCACGCTGAGTGTTTTCTTCTCTCTCTCTCCAGGTAGCGACCATATCACGCCTTAATCAAGATAATAAAACGGATTATTGACCGAACCCGCTTGTTATACTGAGCTGGGGAACGTTGGTCCCGCTCCACCTTATAATTGTTATAAGACAGAGCAGGAAATTGGGGAATACCAGATTTCCCGTGCCGCCCAAACGAGGAGAGTGCATGATGATGCATCATCTTCGGGTGTGTTCGTTACAGAGAACTGTTTCTCAGTATCCTTTACGTCCTGGGTATGTGATACCAGATCAGGATCCCAGATATGTAATCTGTTATATAGGGCTACAGAAAGGTAGAGAACTGAGAACGGGTGATAAGTTTCATGAGGCAGAGAACGGGGCAAGTGTTGCAGCCAAGTCTGTTGGTCACTGTCACCCTGTATTACCAATACATTGATTCTGAACGAATATTATTAGATACCGAACCTGATATACCAAATCATATCACTCTCTTTGTTAGAAAAGAAAGGATATAATTTTGTATTGTTGGATAATGTTTTGAACATTTCCTATATCAAAAGTTGATCGGTTCAGGTACGTTATCTAAAAGCATTGATGTTCTAAATCAAATTACAGTTCTTAGTATACGGAACACACACAAGAGGAAGAGTTCAGAAATGAACGAATCCTTCTTGAGGTATTGTAGACTAGGTCAGATCAATGTGACCCGACTAGCTAGAGTTACATTTAGATGCATATTTAAATCAGTTTGAATTTGCATCTTGTGAAACTCGCCAGTCATGTCACAGAGATAAGATGACCATAGCTCCGTTTACTGGAAACAGAGAAAGAGTTAATGAACTCTTGGGATGATACATGTTGATGTATGTAGGTCCCCTGTCTACACATGCCAAGACTGGTTCTTTGTACTTCGTTACATTCTCTGATAATCTCTCAAGATTCAGACCTATGTTCCTGCTGAAACACAAGTCCGAACCTTTTGAGATATTCACAGAATATAAGTTAGAAGTAGAGAACCAAAATACGGGTATAAGTATTATGTCCTTTGATGTGATCTAGGAGGAGAATACTTGAGCACGGAAATCCTGGACTTTTCTAAAGGAGAATGAGATTCTCTCTCAGCATTACTCCTCTGTATGCACCATAGCACGATGGTATATCGGGGCGGAGCAGATACACCCTATTTGATATGGTGTGCTCTATGATGAGTAATACTGAGTTACCTTTTTCCTTTTGGGAGTTATGCACTTACGAAGTTGCATACCTATTGAATAGGGTTCGAATCAAATCAGTTGCCTACCACTTCATATGTGATATGGAAAGGGAAGAGCCCATATCTTAAGTTAGTTAAGATTTGGGGTTGTCCGGCCTATATTTAAAAGCACAATCCGGACAAGCTCGAGGCAAGGTCTGTTATGTACAACTGGAAATATTCCAGCTATACAAACTACAGCACATGATTTGATAGAACCAAAGGATTCAGTAGATTCCAACGAACCTCAGCCTCTTCGCCGATCTAGTAGGGTTCCTCACCCACCTGAGAGATACTTCGGTTACTCTATGACAGTGGGAGCGAGGATTGCATCATGAGATGATGACCTAACTAGTTTCGAGCTGGCCATCAAGAGTGAGACTCTGTAAGAATGGCTGGATGCTTAGCGATCTGAGATGGAATCCTTATACACCAGCAAAGTATGGACTTTAGCTGCTATATCTGAAGGGTTAAATCCCCATCAGGAGCAAGTATATCTTGAGAAGATTACTTGGTGTACATGGAAAAGTTGAGACTTTCAAAGCTAGACTTGTTAAAGGTTTTCGTCATTGACCAGGCATGGATAATGATGAAACCTTTTCAAGTGACTATGCTTAAGTCCATCCAGATCCTACTTGCCACGGCTACATACCATGACTGCGATATCTGGTGGTTGGGTGTCTTGACTGCTTTTCTAAATGATGATTTAGAAGAGAGCGTCTATAAGTACACAGCCAGAGGGCTTCATAGACAGTGGAAGCAGCGGAAACGTGTGCAAGATGCTTTATAGGATAAAGCAGGCATCGCGGAGTTGGAACATCTATTTTGATGGATTAGTCAAAGAAGTTGACATCATCAAAATGGTAGATGAACCTTGTATAAACAAAAAGGTAGTAGGGAGTATGGTGACGATCCTCGTAGAGTACGTGGATGACATACTCTTGATATGGAAGTAGTTTCCTATGCTACGCTCGATCAATCTCCGCTTATCACTATGATTCTCCATATAGGATCAAAATGATACCTCCTAAATCCTGAGTTTTGGATCTATGAGATAGATCTAAATGGATGTTAGGATTCTCACTAGTTGTAGCGAGATAGCATCAATTGATCCTGGGGAGAATCACTGGAAGTGTTCCAGGGTGATAAAGACGACTGAATGTCAGTCACAGGCATTGTCTTTACCCTCAGTAAAGGGACGGTATGTTGGAAGAGTTCCAAGCTGGATACCGTGACATACTAGACGATAAAGGCAGGATACATCGCTACTTAAGATGCTACCCTAGAAGCTGTTTGTGTGTGTATTGGTTCATGAGATGAACTTAGTTCCTCCCATTGTGTGACAATGGAGTTGTGGCTTATGCCAAGGAACGTCCGTCCCATCAGTGATCCAGACATATTCTAAGGCAGTATCACTTGATCATGGAGATGGTTGATCTCCAGGGAGATCGAGGTTAGGAGAGTAGACTCAGAGGACAACACAGCGGATCCACTCACAAAGGCCTGTTCCCAGAGAGAGAGACTTTTATGGGATGGTTGAGTATGAGATATTGCAACCACTGCTACAGATGGCCCTAGTGCAAGTGGGAGATTGTTAGTTATATGTATGCCCTAGAGGCCATTACTGTACATAGGATGTATATTGTAGTGGATGCTGGGACATATATAGGGAGGACTTTCTTGCTCGACATGATAGTATGCTATCTGGTTGAACTTTACCTTAACGTGTATACTGATTGTCTCTCTGTTACATGTTGGTAAAGCCCTTAGGATCTGTACTTGACTACCTGGACTATGATGCGGATCATACTAGTGGGGACATGGTAGTCCATAAGTACATCCTTCAAAGTCCCTAGTCGTGGGTGTATCGAGACGGGGCATCGATATACCAGAGTAGACTAGCGTATACCTTCTCGACCCATACAGATGGGCGATGGATGATCCCATATCCATCGGTGTTTGACATCAGAGATGATATACGGGTGCTCAGTAGAGACTGGGTACACTGGACAGACTCGCCGAGAACTCCCAGATGGTATTATACCTCACGTCAGATGGCAGTTCTCTGGTGACACTGGTACAGAGTAGTCTGTTGACCCGAGATCGTCATAGAGTCTTGTGTGGTTCCCACTGTGCTTTGATTTCCATCTTACCACGTCCAAGAGGGCGTGCAAAACGGTGGTTTTTGGGTACAGTCCCGAGTCACATGGAGGCAATGAGCGATAGGAGGGGATTCGTCTCTCCCGGTATAGGGGGTTGATGTTGCGCTGTGTTCGATTGGCTATAACAGGAAATCCCTGGCCAGGGTTGCTGAGATTTACTGGTAAGTGTTACCAGTAGTTTCTTGAACAGTTATAGACCTCATATCGACACGACTTATTGAGCTATTGGGGTCTGACGTTTACCACCCCTAGGCGAGATATGCGACATATCATACGATCAGACCGGACTGTACGGTAGTGTTACTGGTCGGATTCACTGGAGTGTGAGCGGGCTTGCTCGTCGATCTTCAGATCGCTCAATACCCGGGTGGCCGTTACGTTTAGCAGACCGCTTGCGGCTTGTGGGTGTTTGATATGATCATCGCCTGCTGCCGGCGTATTGACGAGTCTTTAGAGTCCTACACAGAGGTTTCCTGGCTCAAGCGAAACGAAATAGGAGCGCATATGAGATATGTGCGGGACCGAGAATAATACGAGTATGTGATACTGTATTCGATTCTCGCGATGTGACATTGATCGGTTATATGCGATATAGCCGGGTTATCGGATCAAGTGTTGATTCGATAAGATGTTACTAATGATACCAGTCGGTTATGTGCGCATGACCGGATCATTGAATCAAGTGTCGATTTAATGATTTAATGTATAATTATATATTTGATATATTACTTTGCATTAACTAGTATCGGTTCACTTTAGACGGATTTTCTCACTTGGTTCGTGCGCATTGCATATGCGATATGTTTTTGTGCACTTGTATGTATCATGTTTGATGATGCATGCTAACTTGAGTTTGTGTAAAGATTAAACCATGGTTATTCAAATGGTTAGGGTTTTGTTTTTCATATCTATTTATTTATTTATTTATTTATTTTCTTTTTGGAAAATGAAATGAGAAGAATGGAGGCTTTCTTTGTTTTTTCATGAAGATTCATGAACCTTTGACTTTGTCCACCATTCTTATCTCATGCTTAACCTAACCATTTGATTTAACCCTAGTTCAATCTCTACACATAACCATGGTTAAGTTATGATAAAGATTGGATTATTCTTTTCTTTTTATTTAACTTATCATAACTTTTTCCTTCTTCTTCTTCCTTGCTTCAAGTGAAGAAAGCTCTCCTCATCAATGGTGATTGATGTTTTTGAGTGAGAAATCCAAAACTAAAGTCTACCCACTTCCTATTTCTTCATCCTCTACCTCTTGCCAAGTAGTAGAGTGTGTTTACTTCACAAGTTTCTTGACTTGGTGAAGTCGGAGCTTGATTTAGCGATGCCTCGACGTAGATCATCTTCGGCATGGACATCGACGACCTAGCTTGCCCATTCTCCGACGAAGCCGATCCTAGAGCCCGGATTTGATTTGGACAGCGGAGAGGACCTCGTTGCGGAGCTATGGAGGTGGAGCACCGGATCTACAAAGGTTGTATTTCCGTTAAACTTTTAGTTAAGTGTTAACTAATTCATTGTTCGCCTAGACATCTAGTTATCGATCCGTAGTTTAGGGTTTGTAGGCACCATAATTTTTGAAATTGCCATGGTTGATGGCTTGGGAGACCTCACTAGCGTGCCTAGGAACCCTACACTACCGTGGCCCCACTGGTATGATCTCATCACAGTCCCAGTAGTCGAGTACAGATCCTAAGGGCTTTATCAACATGTGAGAGTAAGACAATATACATATACAAGTTAACATGTTAAGATAAAGTGAAACCAAATAGCATACTATCATGACGAGCAAGAAAGTCCTCTCTATATATATCCAAGCATCCATTATAATATACATCATATGTACAACAATGGCCTCTAGGGCATATACATAACTAACAATTAATTGTCGTAACGGTTCTATGAACCTATCATTCAGGAAAATGACAATTGAGCTTAACATTTACAAGCTTGGAAGTCAACCATCTGAACCTTCTGCTCATATTCTTGATGTCTGTTCTGTCCACGAGATACCTCCCGAAAGCTGCAAGGTTGATGAACTTTGCTATAATGATCTCGACGACATTAGTACATCATTGTTTGATCTAGCACATTATTGTAATGAGGACACCTTTGACGAGTCCACCATTGAGTTCGAACCTTTTGACTCATCACAAAAGTCAGTAGCACTTTCCGAGTCAATATCCTATGCAGGTTTTGAACTTCTTAGGGAATCCGAGTATCATTCCTTTAACCCACCTTCTATTGTCTCTCCGCCGACATTAGATCTCAAACTGCTAACTTCTCATCTTAAATATGCATATTTAGGTAAGAATGAGTCTTTATCTATGATGATATCCGCTTCTCTAGTTTTAGAGCAAAAGAAGGCTCTTTTGATGGTCTTGAGATCAAATCGGCAAGCATTTGGTTGGAAAATGGCAGACATCAAAGGGATTAGTCCATTGATTGTTGAACATCATATACATTTGATGGATAAAGCCAAACCGACCCGAGACCCACAAAGACGGTTAAATCCCGTCATAAAGGAAATGGTAAAGAAAGAAATTGTCAAGTGTCTAGATAGTGGTATAATTTACCCAATCTTTGATAGCCAATGGGTAAGTCATATTCATGTGGTCCCTAAAAAGTCTGGCATCACAGTCATAACTAATGAGGCTAATGAGTTGATCCAAACACGCACCCAAACTAGGTGGCATGTATCTATTGATTATAGAAAACTCAATGCCGCAACGAGGAAAGATCACTTCTCTCTACCTTTCATTGACCAGATGTTGGAACGATTAACTGGACATAAATATTATTGTTTCTTGGACGGATACTCCGGCTATAACCAGATCCCTATCACCGAAAAGGATCAAGATAAAACAACATTTACTTGTCCTTTCGGTACCTTTGCTTATAAACGCATGCCTTTTGGGTTATGCAATGCTCCCGCTACATTTCAGCGGTGTATGATGGGGATATTCTCAGACATGGTCGAGAATTTTCTGGAGATTTTCATGGACGATTTCTCTATATTTAGGGACTCATTTGAAGATTGCCTACGTCATCTTGACGCAGTTCTTACCCGCTGTAAGGATAAGAACTTAACTTTGAATTGAGAAAAATGTCATTTCATGGTCCAAGAAGGTATCGTGCTTGGACATGTCATTTCACGAAAAAGCATTGAGGTAGACATAGCTAAAATAGATGTCATCCAAAACCTTCCTCATCTCAAATGCGTCAAAGATATACGATCCTTCCTTGGTCATGCAGGATTTTATAGGAGATTCATTAAGGATTTTAGCAAAATTGTTAGACCTTTAACTCTTCTCTTAGCCAAGGATACTACATTTCACTTCGATTCGGATTGTGAGGCTGCATTTGAATCACTTAAAAGATCTCCCACTACAGCCCCCGTTCTATCATCTCCAGATTGGAACCACCCGTTTGAGCTAATGTGTAATGCATCAGATTTTGCTGTTGGTGCAATTTTAGGACAACACATTGATAAGATGCCACATGCAATTTATTATGCAAGTAAGACCTTGAATGATGCCCAAATTAATTATACAACTGTCGAGAAAGAATTCTTGGCAGTTGTATTTGCATTAGAAAAATTCAGGCCTTACTTGATTGGCTCGCCGATTGTGGTTTACACCGATCACTCCGCACTAAAACATCCTTTATCGAAGAAGGATGCTAAGGCTAGGTTAATACGTTGGATCCTGTTATTACAAGAATTTGATCTTTTCATACGAGATAAGAGAGGATGTGAAAACGTAGTAGCCGACCATCTTTCACGCATCTCTTCTTCTTTTACAGTGACCTTACCAATAAACGACTCTTTCCCTGATGAACAACTCTTGTCCGTATCCTGTGAACCTTGGTTCGTGGATATTGTGAATTATCTAGCAACGGGATTTATTCCTAGCGATTGGTCTAAACAAGACAATCATCGATTTCTATCCCGAGTAAAGCATTTTTACTGGGATGAACCTTATTTGTTTAAGTATTGTCCTGACCAAATCATTCGCAGATGTGTCCCTACCGATGAATTCAAAAGTGTATTATCTTTCTGTCATGATCAGGCATATGGCGGTTACTTTGGTCCACATAAAACGGCGGAGAAAGTTTTGCAATGTGGTTTTTACTGACCTACTTTATTTAAAGATGCATATGATCATTGCAAAACTTGTCCACGGTGTCAATATATGGGTCGGATATCTCGAAGAAATGAGATGTCACTTCAACCTATCTTGGTTGTGGAGATATTCGACGTTTGGGGTATTGATTTTATGGGCCATTTTCCCAACTCTTTTGGGAATTTATATATCTTGTTAGCGATTGACTATGCCTCGAAATGGGTGGAAGCAATACCTTGTCGCACTAATGACAACAAGGTTGTTATTAAGTTCCTTAAAGAAAATATCTTTTCGCGATTTGGACACCCTGGCGCTATAATTAGCGACAACGAAACGCATTTCTGTAATCGGTCTTTCGAGACTTTGATGCGAAAATATTCAATCAACCATAAACTTTCTACGCCCTATCATCCCCAAACGAGCGGGCAAGCTGAGATTTCTAATAGACAGATCAAACAAATCTTTAGAGAAGACAGTTTCTAAAAACCGTGAAGATTGGTCAACCAAATTGACGGATGCTCTTTGGGCATTTCGTACCGCTTATAAGACTGATCTTGGTATATCTCCTTACCGGCTAGTGTTTGGAAAGGCTTGCCACCTTCCTGTCGAGATCGAATATAAAGCAATGTGGGCCATTAAAGAACTTAACATCGATTTAAATTAAACCTACAACTTTCGGAAGCTTCAATTAAATGTGGTAAGCGAACTCCGTGATGAAGCTTATGATAATGCGGTTATAGTAAATAACCGGACTAAAGTGTTCCACGATAAAAATATTTTTAGAAAATCTTTTACCCTGGGACAACAAGTCCTTCTTTACGATTCCCGTCTCCATCTTCATGCGGGTAAGCTAAAATCTCGTTGGAAAGGACCATTTGTGGTGCGGTATGTATACCTACACGGGGCAGTTGAAGTTGAAAATATTAAAAACGGTTATATTTTTAAAGTGAATGGGCATAAATTAAAACCATATTTTTCCACTGACCCCACGGAGGAGCTCCCGTTTATACAGGAGCCGCTTTATTATAACTAAATTTCCTCCGCCTCACCTCCATGTCTCGGTAATATTGTATCATCCTAAGAATGGAGGTGAGATAGAAAGGACTTAACTGAATATTCATATGATCAAAAATAAGTTTGGGGGAGATTTTCACTTTCATTTATTCTTGTCCCCGTTAATAAATTTTCCTCCCAAGTCTACAGGTTTTTGAGATTTAAAAGATGACAACAGTGAGGACACTGTTGTAAACAGGTTTAGGGGAGGTCTGTGCTTATTTACACATTATTTTGCATTACACTTTGTATAAGCACAAAATTTTTAAATTTTTTTCTTTTATAATGAAAAATTAGGAAGTGAAAAATTAGATTTAAAAGATTGGAAGAGTTTAAGAAAAATAAAAAAAGTTAGATATTTTCTTAAACGAAACTAGTAATAAGTAGTTATGAGCCGTTATCCTAAGGGTTAGTAAGATGAAGGAAGTCACTAATCTGAGAATAAAAATAAGTCTGAAAAATAGTTCCTATTCTGGAGGCCAAATATCTGAATGTTGATACTCTACTTTACTCACTTACACACGTCTTGAAACTCTGGATAGTAGAGAATACCTTAAAATGATCTTTTCTAAAAGCCAAAGTAAAAAAATTTAAAAAATTTAAAAAAAATAAATGAAGCATAAAAGTATAAAATGGTGAAGAAAAATGAACACTGGTTTTGTAATCACCAAGACAGCATAAAAAAATATAGCGAGGGTGCTTCATCACCTAGTGCCTTAGACCAACTGGTTTGGGAGTTACTGCTAAGCCTTAGGTGTTGCAAGACAAGGAAATTGCTAATTACGCCTAATAAGTGAGCACATATAGTAATTGGTCAGTTAGAACCTCAAGAAGTATTAACGGTCGTATGAAGAATGTGTGAGCAATTCCATCCAAAATATTCACCGACTAAAAAGCACTGAGGTAGATGGACAAGAGTATGATAGCTTGAATTGAATTCTCCGAGTATAAGGATGTCTTTTACATACAAGTAGGGGTATATAATCGATGTTTGGAAGACAGGTAGGGAGGAAAACTAAAAGCGATGTTTTATTGAGAGATGATATGATTTTTAACATCTTTTCATGACTATTAAGATATGGCTCATGACAACCGAAAAGCTAGTCTAGTTGGAAACTCTTATTTTCAAGTTCTTTTTTTTATAGTTCTTATCTTTTTATGTAATTTTCACTATCTTTCTTTTATTATGGGATCTTGTGGGTGTAATCCACTGAAAACCCTCAGGAGATAACACTCCTTCTACTAGGGACACGTAGAGGTTTAAAGGCTTGTTGCACGTACTCAGTGCAATCGTGTTGCCTACGAAAGTGTGCTAGTTAGTTTTTCTTTTTCTTTCTATTTTTCTCCTTCTCTTGAATAAATAAAGTTTGCTCGGGACGATCAAAGTCAAGTTTGGGGGTATTTGTTCAGTCAAAAATATTGCATTTTTAACATGACAATTTCCTTACTTTTTCTAATCACGTAAAAGTGTTTGCTATAAATATAACACATATTAGAAGTTTGTCTAGAAAATATTATTTACCATGTGTTATACATTATAATCAACATTTTTGAAGGAAATTGGATGTTTAATATTTTACGCATAATATTGTGTATCTCTAACATTCTTCATTGAGATCTTGTGCAAAATTAGCTCAGGTCAGATATCGGAATCAGAAATCCGCCGATAAAAATACAGGAAATCGAAGAATTAAATATTGGCAGAAACTCGGAACAAATCAGAAGGTTCCAGACATCACATAAAGACCCAAATATCAACAGAAGAATACTCCAGAAATATGAAGCCAAAACCTCACTGAGTCGCGGCTGATCCGCGGCCGAGTTGCCGCGAATCCGCAGCCGATTCAGGGACTTGGGGTTCGGGAGTTCTCTGGAAGCTTCTTTGTAATAACCGAGTTTGCTGTGAAACTTTCTTTGTAACAACCTAACTTGTTGGGGAAGCTTGATTAGGGGCTATAAAAAGGACCGAGGACTTGAGATGCATTTTTCCGAATTTTCCCCCAAATTCATTCATCAAATCAAATCAAGAAAAGAGCTAACAAATTCAACAAATCCAAGATCGAAGATCAAGAATTATTGAGAAATTCATCGAGCGATATCATTCAAGACTCCTTTATACGAAGCCGATCATCATCGACGAGCACGTGATCCACGATAGATCCAAGACTCATGGTGATCGGGCGACGTGAAGATCGACGGAAAAATTACCTCTTCAAGGGAGTGATCGAGAGCAATTCTTCTTGTAATCTCGGATTGAAAAAGTTGTAATTTGAAGTTGAATAATAAAGGTGATAATTAGTTTCAATTTCGCTTTCTTTTAATTTCTGTATTATGAATTCTTTCTCTCTTCTTTCTTCGATTTTCATGATGCGCGAGTAAATCTCCGCTTGATAGGATTCGTAGAATTAGGGTAGATCGATGGATGAGAAAATTCTATACTCTTTTAAGTCTTATGAAGTTTACAAACTTTCGCAAAAGAATCGTCAACATTCTCATCGGGCGCGATATCAAATTCTTGATAATTTTGACCATGATTTGAGATAAAATTGACGATCTTTTTGTGAAAAGCTAGAAAATGAATGGGATCAATGAAAGGACAAGGGACGATAGTGAAGAAACCCTAGTTTCTTCCAAAAAAAAACCTAATACGCATTCATCGCCATCAATCTAGTGTTAAACTATCAATAGATAAGATGAGTCATCTTTATTAGTCATCCATGGCTACTAAATCCGATCGAATCCTACAAGCCATCTTCATATTTTCTTGATAATTAGATCTTGAACATTTTCTTGATTTCCTTTCTAGAAAACAATTTCTTGATTTTCTTGAAACTATTACTTCAACTAAATCTTGAACCAATTTCTTAATTTTCTTTACTATTTCTTTCAACCAATCTAAAGCAAGAACGATAAAATTCCACGAATCCCAGAGGACGACCCGTACTCACTAAAAGTCTAGCTACACGCGACACCGTTATTGATTGTGGTTACTTTTACTACTAAAACATCTTCTTCTTTACATTCTTTACTTTTCTTTTAATCAAAAGAAGAATCAATTTTAAAGATCAATCAATGCTACATATCAAAGGGCAATGACCAATATCTTTGATGACCTAATCCATAAAGTCGTTGAATGTTATGTTGACGATTTGGTCGTCATGACTAAAGCCAAGGCCAATCACATCTAAGATCTCAAGACCCTTTTCACCAGACTGAGGGAATACGATCTGAAGATGAATCCTCTAAAGTGCGCTTTTGGCGTGTCATCGGGAAAATTCCTGGGCTTCATAGTCTGACATCGAGGGATCGAAGTTGACCCATCAAAGATAAAGGCCATCATGAAGATGCCCCCTTCGAAGAATCTGATGCAGTTGAGATCTTTTCAAAGCAAGCTTGCTTATATGCGAAGGTTTATCTCAAATTTATCGGGGAGATGTATGCCCTTCTCAAAGTTCATGAAGAAAAGAGCTCCTTATGTCTGGGATGCCGAATGTCAATAAGCGTTCGAAAGTATCAAACAGTATCTATTGCACCCTCCAGTGCTGGCTGCTCCCATTCTAAATAAACCGCTGATTCTCTACACTGCCATGCTAGATGAATCACTCGGCGTGCTCCTTATCAAGAATAACGAGGAGGGAAAAGAAAATGCCCTCTACTACCTCGGTTGAACTTTATTCGGGATGGAGCATAACTATTCCCCGATCGAAAAGCAATGACTGGCCCTGATATTCACCGTGAAGAAGCTGAGGCACTATCTACTCGCTCATCGGGTTATGCTAATCTCCAAGGTCGACCCGCTCAAACACTTAATGACCAGAGCAAGCCTAGCCGGCAGAATGGCAAGATGGGCTGTCATGTTGCTTGAGTTTGATATAGTTTATACTCTTCAGAAAGAAATAAAAGGGCAAGCCCTCGCCGATTTCCTCGCTGCTCATCCCATACCAGAAGGGTCGCCGTTAAGTTATGAATTACCCGATGAACAAGTGTTGCACCTCGAGGATAGCGAGCTATGTTGTGAGCTCTACTTCGATGGAGCCTCATCGATAAGGACCTCCAGTAAATCAAGCGTCCCGAAGATAAAAGCGGGGATAGAATTAGTGTTCGTCGCGCCATCAGGAGGAACCCTACAACTTTCTTTCGCTCTCACCGAGCCTTGCACAAACAACGAGGCTGAGTATGAAGCTTTGATAGCTGGTCTGGAGCTCGCCAAAGAAATGGGAATCCTTCGGCTACTGGTTTACGGTGACTCCCAGCTTTTCGTCAACAAAGTGAGCGGCGACTACAAGATATATAAGCCCGAGTTAGCTTGATATAGAAGGCGGGTAGTGGAACTCATGAAAAGGTTCACTCACATTAAATTAATGAGAGTCCCTAGGGCATTGAACGGAAAAACCGACGTACTCGCTCGCCTAGCCAAAGAGCTGGTTGATCCCGACATAAATGAAATTCTGATCACAGTCAGAAGCAGGAAAATTCTAACCCCAGTCTCTTTATAAGAAGAGGAAAGCACAGAACAAAAGAGAAATCCAGCCGAAGAAGTTCTGATCATTCAAGAGGAGCCCGATTGGAGAGAGCCCTTCATAGAGTACCTTCGATACGACAAGCTGCCCGAAGAAAAATCTGCGAAGGTTCAGCCGAAGAAGAGAGCTCTCCAATACGTGTTTGTAAATAATACTCTATACCGCAGATCATATGACCAACTCTGGCTCAGGTGTCTGTCATTAGTCGAAGCCCAAAAATTCATGAAAGAAGTTCACTAGGGTGTCTACGGGGCCCACCAGTCCGGCCCCAAAATGCGGCTTCTGTTCAAACGACTTGGATATTATTGGCCCACCATGATAAGGGATTGCGAATAGTATGCAAAAAAATGTCATATCTGCCAAATTCACGGTGATTTCATTCACAAGCATCCCAATCCATTGCATCCTACGGTGGCATCGTGACCCTTCAAAGTTTAGGGCACCGACATAGTTGACCAATTGATTCTCTATCATCCAAAGGACACCGGTTCATATTGGCTGCAACAAACTACTTATCCAGATGGGCTGAAGCTGTCCCGCTAAAAGAAGTCAAGACAGAAAATATTCTGGCATTCTTCCGGTATAATATTCTATATCGCTTTGGTACACCAAGAAGAACATTTCTGACAACGGGCCTTCTTTCAAGAGCTTCAAAATCTCAAGGTTCGCTACTCAGCACAAGATAGACTGGAGATATTCCTCCATCTATAATCTAAGAGCCAATGGGCTAGCCGAAACCTTCAATAAAACTCTATGTAGGCTCCTGACGAAAAATACTTCAGCCAACAAGAGAAACTGTCAAACTTCACGAAATGTTGTGGGCATATCGTACCATGCACCGTACTCCAACTCAGTCCACTCCATACTCATTACTCTTAGGAGTGGAGGCGATCCTCCCCCTCGAAATCGAAGTTCCAAGCTTAAGAATGGTCGTTCAGCATAAGTTGACGGAGGAGGAAAACGCGCTCCTTCGGCTCGAAGAGCTCGATGTCCTCAAAGAAAAGAGGCTCGCGGTACAACAAAATCTGGAGCTGTACCGAGCCCAAATGTTATGGGCTTATGACAAGATGACCCGTCTCCGCGCTTTCAAAAAAGGCGAATTGGTGTTGGTCCTCAAAAGGCCGATCATCCCCAATCGACATGCCAAGGGAAAATTCGAGCCAAATTGGGAAGGGCCATACGTCATCGAGAAAGTGTTTGATGGAAGATCCTGCCAACTAATAAGCGCCGAGGGAGAATGGTCCATGCCACCCATCAATGGCTGATATCTCAAGAAATACTATGCGTGAATGCTTCGAGTCGCAGACGAATTGAGCACACTGGCCCTACGGTCTGGATCATACATCCTGTAAAACCGTATACAATCCATGGACGTAAAAGACCCATATCTGTCCCAAAGTCCTACCGGCGAGACTACATTTAAAGTCTAATCGGCGATGAAGCTAAAAAAAAAGGTATGTCCACAAGCAAAACGTGCACGGATGAAAACCCGAAAGGGCTCCATGAGTAAAAACAGTAGGATTGCCGGCGAGTTTGTGAAAACCCGAAAGGGTGCAAACTCATGAAAAGATATAAAATACACTCGCAAATTCCTCTCGGCCTTGTGAGGAGAAAATCCTTGTGTGAGATCCTTACGACTCACAAAGGAGCAACACACTTAGGAATCCCCACGATTCCTAGGGAGAAAATACACCTGCAAGATCCTCTCGACTCGTATGGAGAAAATGCTTTTATAAGACCCTTACGGCTCATAAAATTGAAAATACTTGGATGATAGGGATCTAAACCTGTCTCCTAAGCCATCACTCTCCAACGAGAAACGGAAAATGATGAGTTACTCCTAGCATTGCTTCAGTGTTAGTGGTGCTGATGCCGACCAAAAACCCAAATTCCAAATCTTCCCAGGACAAATGATGAGTCGCTCCTGGCATTACTTCAGTGTTAGCGGTGCTGATGCCGACCAAAAGCCCAAATCCCAAGTCTTTCCAAGGCAAATGATGAGTCGCTCCTGGCATTGCTTCAGTGTTAGCGGTGTTGATGCCGACCAAAACCCCAAATCCCAAGTTTTCCCAAAGGCAAATGATGAGTTGCTCCTGCCATCATTCCAGTGTAGCAATACTGATGCTAAACAAAATCCAAATTCCAGGTTCCTTTCAAATTCAAAAGTCCCGCTAAACAAAGCAGAAATCAAACAGATCAAATCAATGTCCCATCCGGTAGCGCTTCCAAGCTCAAAAGTCCCCGTTAGATGGGTAGGGAACTCCCAAAATAAATCAAATCTAACAAGATGACCAATCACCTCTTCAGTGGAATCAAGCTCCACTTCGGAAACAAATCAACCCCGACACCGCAAGAAGTGGAGCAAGTCATCGAACGTCTAAGTCGCAAAAATAGCAGCACCGACCGTCCACATCGCTAAAATGGCAGCACCAACCGTCCAAGTCGCTAAAATGGCAGTACCGACCATCCAAATCGCAAAAATGGCTGCACCGACCGTCCACGTCGTTAAAATGGCATCACCGACCGTCCATGTCTCTAAAATGGCAGCACCGACTATCCAAGTCACAAAAATAGCAGCACCAACCGTCCACTTCGCAAAAATGGCAGCACCGACCGTCCTCATCACTAAAATGGCAGCACCGACCATCCACGTCGCTAAAATGGCAGCACCGACCATCCACATCGCTAAAATGGCAGCACGGACCATCCACGTCGCTAAAATGGCAGCACCGACCGTCCACGTCGCAAAAATGGCAGCACCGACCGTCCACGTCCCTAAAATGGCAGCACCGACCGTCCACGTTGCAAAAATGGCAGTATTGACCGTCCACGTCGCTAAAATGACAGCATACCCTCCACGTCGTCAAAAGGGAACCCAACCAAATCAATCTCCATATAGAATAAAATCCATCAATTTTATGCACACAACCAACACACGCGGTGTACATTTATTGATGGGAGCACTTTGTTGGGTCAAAAATTATACCCCGGTTGACCAAGTAAAAATCAAATTCAACCCCAAGCTAAGTAGGCCTAAGCCCAGGTCAAGACCGAGTATGGAAAGGACCGACCCTATGACAAAAATAATGAAGCCATAAATTAGTAATGTAATTCTTTTTTTAGGAATAAATGTATGTAAAATGAGGACAAAGTCAAAATTTTATAAACTTCGTGGCTTATATGCAAAAAGAGATAGCACATAAGGCATGGGGTGGCACAAGTGCCATTTGGCAAAACTCAAGGGGCTATATATAAAGTGTGTAGCCTATAAAGGTAAACATGATGAAAAACTTAAGAAGAACTTTTTTATTCTCTCAAAAAAGTTTAGGATTTTGTGCCTCCTTCTCCTTCCTATAGGTTCTAAACCTTCTTTTTTTTCTTGAATTAAACAAGAGTTTCACTCCTTTTTCCCAAAACGAAATAGTTTTTCACCATAAAACCCACAAAGGGGAGCTCAGATATCCCATCAGATCTATAAAATGGTTGATTTTTAAGTCTCACCCCTCTTTTTCTCCAAGATCCAGTCAATAGAGAGGAGGAAGAAGGAGACCCATCTCCAAAAATCCCACTCTGGGAAAATCCAAGACTTAAGAGAAAATCCAGGGCTCAAGGGGGAAGAAAGGGGTCCCCTTTCATCATCTCCAAAAATCTCTTAGGAGTTCAACTCCACAAAAAAATCCCTTTTTTCAGGACTTTAACTCCAAAAGTTAATCGGGAAGTACAACTCTCTGTGCAGGGGCTAAGCCCCTCTTCCTTTTTTTAGGAGTTTAACTCCAAAAGTCAATCGGGAGTACAACTCCCGGTACAGGGGCTAAGCCCTTTTTTCACGGGCGCCCAGCGTCCATGTGTAGGGCACGTGATTGATCTATGAAAGTGTGTGTTTATAATAACCGCAATCAATAACGATGTTGCGTGTAGCTAGCCGAGATGAGTACAGGTCGTCCGCAAGGATACGCGGAACTTTTAATCTTACTTTAGACGAGTTGAATAAAATAAAAGAAGAGGAAGAATAAATTCTATATCTATGTTAAACACGGATGTAGAATATATAAGAAGGAAGCTTGTAGGGTTCGTTAGGATTTAGTGGTCATGGATGACTAATAAAAATAACTCTTTTTATCTTTTGATAGATTTAAAACTAGATTGATAGTGATGAATGAGAATTAGGGTTCTTGGAAGAAACTAGGGTTTACCCACTATTGACCCTTGTCCCTTCATTTATCTATATACATATCTAGGGACTATTAAAGAGAGGGAGAAAAAGAAAAAGAAAAACCTAAGTAGCACACTTTCATAGGCAACACGATTGCACTGAGTACGTGCAACAAGCCGTTAAACCTCTAGGTGTTCCTAGTAGGAGGAGTGTTGTCTCCTGAGGGTTTTCAGCGGATTACACCTACAAAATCCTATAATAAAAGAAAGAAGATGAAAATTACATACAAATATAAGAATATATAAAAGAAAGAAATTGAAAATTAGAGTTTCCAACTACACTAGCTTTTCGGTTGCCATGAGCCCTATCTTAATGGTCATGAAAAGATGTTAGAAATCATATCATCTCTCAATAAAACATCGCATTTAGTTTTCCTCCCTACCATTCATCCAAATATCGATCATATACCGCTACGTCTGTGTAAAAGACATCCCTACACTCAGAGAATTCAATTCAACCTATCATACTCTTGTCTATCTTCCTTAATACATTTGAGTTGGTGAATATTTTAGATAGAATTGCCCACACATATTTCATGCGACCGTTAATACTTCTTGAGGTACTAACCAACCGATTACAAAATGTTCTCGCGTGTTTAGCCGTAATTCCTCGTTTTGCAACACCTAAGACTCAGCAGTGGCTCCCAAACCGGTTGGTCTAAGGTGCTAGGTGATAAAGCACCCTCGCTATATTTTTTTATACTGCCTTAAATAATTACAAAACCAGTGTTCATTTTTTTTCTTCCCCACTCATATTTTTTTATTTTATTTTACTAAGACTTTTAGACAAGAGCAATTCAAGGTATTCTCTACTATCCCAAGTTTCAAGATATGTGCAAGCGCGTATAATAGGATATCAACGTTCAAATGTTTGACCTCAAGAATATGGACTATTTTTCAGATTCGGATCTATCCTCCGATTAGTAATTTCCTTCATCTTACTAACCGTTGAGACAATGGCTCATAACTACTTATTACTAGTTTCGTTTAAGAAAATATGTAATTTTCTTGCTTTTCTCAAACTATTCCCATCTTTCATATGTAAATCTTCACTTTCAAACTTTCATTATCAAATTTTTTTTTTGTGCTTATATATAGTATGATAATGCAAAATAATGTGTGAATAAGTACAAACCTCCCCCAAACCTGTTTGCAGCAGTGTCCACACTGATGTCATCTGATAAGTTTTAAAAAAACTGTAGACTTGGGAGGAAAAGTTAGTAACGGGGACAAAAAATAATGAAAGTGAAATCCTCCCCCAAATTTATTTTTGCCTAATAATTTTGTAAAAATTTATTTCCTTTCAAGAGCCAAAAGATTCCCCCCCTCCCTCCCCCAAAAACTTGAGTAAAATAGTATTAAGCATTTAAAATTATGAGGGGGGTTAAAGTTATTGGTCAATATAAAGTTTTACAAAGACCAAAAGTCAACACCAACCATTCAAATATTTTATCAATTAACACCAAGGTTGGTAGAAGATCATGTTAGCTGTAGACAAGAAGAAGTGGGGAGGAGATAAAGGGTGGAATAGAATGGGTTTATGTCTCGGTTTGTAGAGATGAAACAATGATGATGGATTACTCGCATTCTCGTTCTTGATATGAAGCAGAGTTGGCGGTTCAACTTTTTTGGGTTGAGGTTGATTCATCACAACGCCCATGTTTTCTAAGAATGTGAGTTCTTCAGCGATGATTTCTTCAAAGCTATCATCGATATCCCGAATAATAATCTCATCGGAAAGAACGGGATGATACTCGGACTCCATAAAAGGTTCATATTTAGCGTTAGATGTTGACCCAGACAGCTCGATAGAAGGTTCTGTATGTGTATAATAAATAGCATGGTCAAACAATAACGTACTAGCGGAGTCAAGATCAGTATCGTGAAGCTGTTCAAATTCGCTAATGTCGGAATCCATCCTTTCGACAGAACATACTTGAGTATAGGGTTCGTAGGGTTCACTTCCAAACTTGTAAATGTTAAGCTCAATTGATATCTTCTCGAAGGATAGGGTCATAGAACCATTTCGACAATTGATTATTGCGTTGGAAGTCGCTAGGAAAGGTCGACCTAAAATCACCGGGATTTGGTTTCGTGGGTTTGCCACAGGCTGTGTATCTATAACGATAAAATCCACAGGGAATATAAATTTCCCGACTTTGATTAACACATCTTCTAGCTCACCCCTAGGTTGGGTGATAGATCGATCGACCATCTGAAGAGTGCAGTGCGCCTGTTTTAACTCTCCGATCCCTAATTGCTCATAGATAGAATACGGAAGCAAGTTAACATTAGCGGCTAACTCGAGTAGAGCATGATTGATATTTTTACCCCCGATATATATAGATATGGTAGGACTCCCGGGGTCCTTTGGTTTCTTGGGTATTTATTGGATAAAAACAGTGATCACATTACTCGCTAAGAAAACTTTTTTAGGCACTTGAATTTTTCTTTTCCTAGTGCACAAGTCCTTTAGAATTTTCGCATAAGATGGAACTTGTTGGATAGAATCTAGGAGAGGAATGTTTGTTTTAATGTCACGACCCGAAATTAGGCACGCGACGGCCCTTAAACTATGTAACGTCTGCAGGCGTAACGCAATTCAAGTAAGCCGAAAACCCAGCAATCTAAACCATCAAAAGTAGTAAGTGATAAGAACTTTGTTAAAACTTTTGATATTTTCAAGTACAAATTCTTTCAAGTCCAATTTACTTTCTTAAAAATTTTGGCAGCACCTATTTTGTAAAAACTAGCCCCAAAAATAGGTACATACAAATATATAAGTAAAGCATCCCCAACGGGAGCAAAATCCACGCCCAAAGGCGAAAACAACTACCACAGCAGATATACGACGCCGTAGCGAAGAAAATAAAAGACGATGTAAATAAAACTGCATAAAGACATCCTGAGTCACCAAAAATATACAATATCGTCCTCACATCTCGTCTCTAAGTCAATACATGAAAGTGGTAGATGGAGAGTACAGGATACAACGAATATACAAAGAGCAATATCGGATAACCGCAAAACCCACCTATAGCAAAACTGCACCTAGTCAGCCATAGCGGTATCCGCTGCAAAAGATGATACAATAGGAAGAAGAAAGCCCTACCTCTGACTGCTCTGAAGGATAACCTGTACAACCCTGTGGCACAACGGGGTAAGTTGACAACTCGTGAATAGTAAATAACATATGCAGGTAATCGCAAGTATGCACGTATTGCGCTAATCTAACAAATGCAGGCTGATATCAATAAATGGCAGTATGTATATGCAAGTACTATATCAGGTACTACTAATACATGAAGCAATGCATATCAAATAAATGCAGAGTATGGGATAAAACATGTCATCCTCACGGAATTCTCATCGTGGCAAGACCAGTGTCCATCAAGACAATCTAAATCCCAGATTTCCCAAATCGGCCTCAGATCGGCCCTCATAACCTGTAAGTCTTATGAAACCTGAGTGTCTAACATCAACACCCGAAAACATCATAAAAACTAGTGCCTAGCACAGACACATAAATACATACGTTCCTGAAATCCTAAGTGTCAAACACCGACACTTGTGATCCACGTATTGGTTTATATGCTCCTCAAATCCTAAGTGTCAAACATCGACACTTGTGATCCACGTATCGGTTTATATGCTCCTCGAATCCTAAGTGTCAAACACCGACACTTGTGATTCACGTATCGGTTTATACGCTCCTCGAATCCTAAGTGTCAAACACTGACACTTGTGATCCACGTATCGGTTTATAAAACAAGTCTCAGAGTGAATTGCATCCAAATATCAAATAAAGAATAAGAATACTTGCAAAGATCATTATATATGTGTACATATATAACAGCGTCCCATACCACTGATATATATATATATATATATATATATATATCAGCGTCTCATACCACTGATATATATACTTAGGAGTAAAACATCATACGAAATCCATATCTAAATGCGAAAATCCATGAATATAATATATGCAACATAAAACAGTAATATGAGCATATAAAGGAAAAACTGCTATTTAGCTGCAATAAGTTATTAAATATATCATGCGGTTCCTAATTTCTCCGAAATCCAACGCAACATCATATATAAAGGTGAACATGTAGCTATAGCCAGGTATGCGTAACCATGTCGGTATAGCAAGGTATGTGCATCTACCTATCAATAATGATGTAATACCCTCCAGGTATATGTATAGCTATAGCAAGTTAGGTATGTGTATATACATGTCAATAATGATACAGTACCCTCCAGGTATATGTGTAGCTGTAGCAAGCTCGGTATGTGTATATACATGTCAATAATGATACAATACTCTCCAGGTATATATGTAGCTGTAGCAAGTTAGGTATGTGTATATATATGTCAATAATGATAAATACCCTCCAGGTATATGTGTAATCATGTAGGCATAGTAAGGTATATGTGTAAGCATGTAGGTGTAAAGGTATGCTATATGTCCTATGCATAATAAAAATAAGGATTATGTCTTAAGCCCCTAGCCAGTACAATCTCACATATGTATGAGTGTTGTGCATGTCATGGCAATTATTGACGGTGTGAGTAGCATACAATCAGTGCTCGTGCAACATGAACCGTCAATAATAGTGCAGTGTCCGAAAGGTACAAGTCCATGCACAACGAGTAATAATATACAATGAAGTTTTATGCACAATCTCTATATATGCAATATAAATATGCGGCTAATATCATATCATATCTAGCCCTGACACATAACGCCATGCGGGCGATTTCCCTGTAGATGTTAAATCTACTCACAGATAATCTTGGCCAAGTAAAACCAACCACTTACTTTCCCTTCTTCGCAGCGTCCGAAGTCCCCGCCTGCGATCCTGAAAGCATATAACAATATAACAAGTGTATATTAGCAATCGACCAATAACACGTACAAACTACGTTTGACCGACGCACCAACTCCAACATACTTTCAAGTGTCCGTCTAGTGGCTAACGCGCGTAGCGACACTACGAAACCAACTCAAGAGCAAAAACTACACAAAGACACGAATGACATCGCCACAACCAACAAGCCTAGATCCTGATCGTACCGATCGCGTATTCACAACACAATAATAAATATGGAATCTAATATAAATAACGTTGCAACGTCAAAAGAAACCCACGTCTAAATTATCCGGAAATCTAGTAAGCAATTTATATCATTTTTAGCTCAAAACTACAAGTTTTATCAAAACTAGAAATCACAAACATCACAATATAGCATGTTTAAACCATACAAACCCTTACTAGAATTTTAAACTCACTCGAGTAGGATTAGTAAAAGTTTAGTTTTCTAATTAGCTTAATTATACAATTAGAAAAATATCATTTAACAAACTAGCAGCTAGGTTAAGTTTTCTTCAAGTCTTAACTTATCAATTAACTTTTTCACTAATCAAAACCCTAACTTGATTATCAAAAACCATATCTTGAATTTCAAAACATGAATTTAAAAGCTTTAATTAAACACCTTATATAGCTAGCTTAGAGATTTAAACAACAATTAAAGATTAAGGTTAGAAATATACCTCCACTAGATCACAAAAACTTGCAACAAAACACCAAATTTAACCCTCCAAAATGAAGTCTTTCATGAAGATCCAAGCATGTTTTGTGATGAAGAATGATGGGTTTTGATTTGATTTTGAGTTTGTGTAATTATTTGATGATTTTTGATGATTTATTTGATATTTAAAGTGATGAAATGAAGCAAAGAACACAAGAGAGCAGCAGGGGGAGTGGCCGGCCAAGCTAGGAAAAGAGGGGGTTTTGTGAAAATGAGTGGAAAAATCTAGCTAGAATTCAATTAAAGGTCATTAATGCATTAAATATCTAATGCCACCTCCTTTCATTTTAATTAAAATTCATTTTAATTGCCCAAATATCTAGATATTTTGGATGGATGGATTAATGCTTAATCAAGTGATTAACTTAGCATAGATTCACTTTAGTAGCAATTAACCCAAACAAAAATGTAATTACCACTAATTAAGTGCATATTTAATAACTTAAAATAATATTTTAATTAGGGAAAAAATATTAAAATGCACCAAAATTACAAGTGTCTTACAAAAACCCGCAAACTAGCAATTTCCTAGCCAAACTAGGTGCAGTGAATTCTATACGCTTCTAGGTTTTTACGGAAAACGCTGACTATATAACCCTAAAAACGGAAAATCGCCTAAACGATTTCCAAAACGTTACAATCTTCCCCCTTAAAGAAATTCGGTCCCCGAATTTAAAATTCTTACTATGCATACCTTCAAAGAGATGAGTGCAAAACTCCCAAATCTCGCTCCCAGCCTCCCAAGTGATCACCTCACTATACTGCTACGCCAAAGAAAACCTCCACAGATGGCAAGACCCATGACCGAAGTTTCTCCACCTGCCGATCCACTAACACTATCGGCAGCCGGTAAACGAAAAGATCGCGTCCAAGCTAAATGGTCTGATGCTGAATCATGTGAGAAAGGTCATGAAGGTATTTGCAGGTATCAACACCAGGAATACGGGGTGAATACTAAAATATCTGGGCGGAACTGCCAAATTATATGCAACGGTACTAACTCGCTTCAAGGATCTCAAAAGGACCTACAATCTGGGACTAAGCTCCCCAAAACTCAACACACCATACATCGGAAAAATCCGTAGGAATACATGATCTCCCACTGCGAACTCAAGTATGCGACAACTACGGTCGGCATAAGACTTCTGTCTGCACTAGGCTGCTCTCATCCTGACCTGAATCAACTGGATCTTCTCCGAAGCCTCTCGGCTAGCTGGGGTCCAAAAAATCCTGCTCTAGCAGAGTCAGTAAAACAGACTGGCGATCGACACAACCTACTACACAAGGCTTGAAAGTTGCCATCTGAAACGTCTCCTGATAACCGTTATTGTTACGCCCCGCTTCCCAAAATACGGAATACGAGGGGTTAACAAGGCCAGCCATGCTCCTACGGTCAAGGAAATGTCCTGTCGTAGTCACACTTCGACTTCTAGTTTTTCATGGTAAACAGTAAATGATGCACAGGTAATGAGAAATGCAGTAACTGGATGAAACAATGTAAAGAACTGACCTGAGGGGAACAAAAAGGTATAACTCTGGATAGCAAGTCGAGGTGTCTGTGATATACGTCTAGTCCGGGTCCAGACTAAATCTTCTCCTCACACGGAGCATGCATACTCAGGTCGTCAGAGCGACACGATAACAATATAATATATACATTCATGTGACAATTCTAACAGTGATAATAGAAATATATAACAGTAAATCAAATGACGGTATAGGTATGAACATGCAGTAATTAATGCAGTGGAACAGTAAAAGCAATAGAATGATATGCCACGTATGTCAACACAGTAAGTATGTATATCGATACTATCATCCCTATCAGTCTCTAAGTCTCACTGTACAGGTCACTAAGTCTATCGTCAGTCCAAGTGAGAGAGTCAACCACTCGCGAGTGTCCTCCACCCAAGGGTAGAACCCAAGGGCAAGGGACCACGGGCCAACATGTAAATCACGGTAATAATCATGTACCCTGTAAATCTCCATATATCTCCCTAAATATATAAGCCGGCATGGGACTCCCGAGATTCTGTTGAACTCACACTCAAACTACCCCACACCCCGTGGTCTACATCAAACGCTAACCATAACCCTAAATACCAATCGGTCTGTGACAAGTCTGCGCGAGAACTGGGGGCAGGACCTCCATCAAGCACTACCTAAGATAAATAGCAGTGTCTAGTGCCTTATCTATGACACCCGTGTAAAAGCTTCCATAAGTGTCCCATACCACCTATAGTCACACGTACACGCGTCCCACAGACGTCGACAATGCAATAGAGTAATAAGGTTCACTGATTGTGTATAAGTACGTGTCACTTTCACTTAATCACTTATACACGAACACTAACGTACTTGCCACCATCATCACTAAAACCTAACACTGGGTAATGCACGTTATCACTAGGTTATCAATGCAGTGACATGTGTATGATATGATGCGTAAACAGTATGTAAAGCATGATTAGGGTTTCATGAATTAATAATCTACAACTTGCATAATTTATCATAAATCATACGGTTACAGTTCAGTGAAACGATGAATGGGGAATAAATAGTATGTTCAGTTATCCATCCAGGGAATTTGGCTTCATGCCAATCGGGTTCCAGGATCATTAATTATAGCCATTTCATTTTAAGCGTTCACGGCTGGAAATCCGGTTTCAGAATCGGAAGTCCGTTGCGTAACGCATTTTAATCCCAGTTAGGATCCGATTTTAGCTATGCTACAGTTGTATGAAATCTAGGGTTTTTAGTAAGGTTTTCAACGCAACAGACGGTTTCTCAATCGCGTCTATACGTTAGGAATTATACACTGCTCAATACTGGTATGTCAATTCTGATTCTGTTGGGACTGTTATACGTCCCGATCTAATAAATTACAGATTAAATATCAAACGATAACGAAACAGGATGAAACCACTTGTGTTGTCTAGCTAACAGATACACCTATAATAAACAGTGGAGTTCCACAACCTATGAGTTAAGGAAACAGAGTGGTGCTCATTGCGGGACAGCACACAGTAAATAGAGTCGCTCTGGACTGCAGTCCAGAGTCGCACTCCGGTCCAAATATTGTCATAGTTTAAGTACAGAAATATTTAGAAACTTGCATAGGGTTATAGTTCGTCGAGTCAGCTTCGATTTGAGCCCTTGAAAGCATCATTCCAGTGTGTATATAATTTATGGCGATTTTAACGGATTTCAGGTACAAGAAAATTCCAGTTTTACGAGTAAACTTGGGGGTAGTCGTTTTAGTCGTTAACGGTCATATTTTCCGGCGAAACTTGCACAAGATATTCATCACTACAAGGGACAATATAAACCATCCAGTTCCATCAAATTTTATAAGTATTCTCATTGGGAACACACGTCGAACATGTATGGCACATAATTGATCTAAAATTTGTAGCTTTATGATCTATGTAATTAAAGATCGTAACTTGAGTACATAGCATGTAAGCAAGTAAAATACTTGCCTGGCGACGTGTCGATGACGGTACGGCAACGGCACGATCGCGACACACGAGCGGCACGGCAACTTGACTTGGCTCGAACTCGAGTCTCGGCAGCGGCTTGGTTGCTAGGGTCTTGACGACGAGGGTGGTGGTCGTTGGTGTGTCGAGGCCGATGGTGAGGGATTACAGAGGGAGAGAGATATTGAGAGAGAGAAAGAGTTAGAGAGAGAGAAAGTTAGAGAGAGAGAAAGTGAATGCAGAGAAAGTGAGAGAGAGAGTAGGGGATCAAAAGGAGAGAGAGATGATAGAAGACAGAGAGAGAAATGAGAGAGAACAGAGAGAGAGAGAAGCAGGGAGAGAGAGAGAGAGATCAGTGAGAGAGAGAGAGAGAGAAACAGAGAGAGAGGGTAGAGTGAGAGAAGAGGACAGAGGAAGAGAGAGGGGAGATTGAGAGAGAGTGATAGGGGATGATGATGATAATGGGGATGAAGGGAGCCGACTGAGGCGGTTCAGGCTCGCCGGCGTTGAGCGTGCAGGGTGGGGGTCGAAGCTCGGGTGTAACGGTTTGGGTGTGCAAGGGAGTTGGGTTGATGGAGGGTGGAGTCGTAGAGGGAGAAGGAGGGTGAATGAGGGGTCGCCGAGGGGCTGTCGTCGTCGTGGGGGTCGAGCGAAATGATGGGGTGATCGCCGGCGTCGAGGGTGCAGTGGGTTCGTGCAGAAATTTTGCGAGGAAGGAGGGTTTTTTTTGAGATGGTGTTGGAGAGCGAAGGAGAGATGAGGGCGACGGGGTTAGAGAGAGGAGCGCGAGGGGGTAACGTCGTGCAATGTGGGCAAGGGCGTGGACGCGAGCTGCGGCGGAGGAGGCGGGTCGCGAGCGGGAATGGAGGAAAGAGCCGTTGGAGAGGGAGAAGGGGGAGTCGGGTGAGGGCCGGGTCGGGTTAAGAATGTGGGCTGCAAGGGAGCGGGCTGAGGAAATAAGGAGAACATGGGAGAAAGGTGTGGGCCGGGCTGGGTTTTGGGTATTAAGGGAAAATGAAAAGAAAATAAATTTATAAGGAAGTGGGCTGCTGGGGGTATGGGCCGGGAGATTAAAATTTAATTAATTAACAATGAAAAAAGGAGTGAGCTAAGGCGCTGGGCCGCAGGGAAAATAAGGTTTTGGGTTTTAATTTTAAATGAAAGAAAATGGGTTGGGGCTGTTTTAATAAAATGAAATCAATTTAATTTCATGGCTGAGGAAAAGAGTTGGGCTGGAAAGAAAATAAATTTAAATTTTAAAGCAATGGGCTGAAGGAATAAAATATGGTTTGGGTTTGGGCTATTTAGAAGAGATGATTTACTTGGTTTGGTGTTTAAAAGGGGTTTTAGAAATAAATAAATAATTATAAGTAAAAATATATAAATTTTATAAGTGAAATAGAAATACAGATATTGGTATGAAAAGGGGCTGGGTATTACATCATACCATCCTTACAAAAAATTTCGTCCTCGAAATTTAAAGAACGACAAGCTAAAAAAAATAAGCGAAAGCTATTATATCGCAAACTAACACATGATTTACTTGAAATAGGCGGATGAAGAAGTTTGAAGGTATATACTAGAACAACATACACAAGGGTAGTTCTAAATAAGTAATAGGCAGGAACAATTATGAGAGCATACTATATCTATACGAGAATATAAATAACAATAACGAACAATAATATTCGAGGCGTGCTCGATAAAATCGAAACTCAAACATATGCACATATAAGTATATCAAAAGTAGTACATCAGAATAATAAGTATAAAGCACAACTATTGATAATAGTAACCATGGGTACAATACCCAAAAATAAAGTAACGACAATAAAGTAGTGAAAGATTTGTCGGTAGGTTAAAACATTTTAGGATAATGTATCGATCAAATAACTTAGAAACTCACATAGTGAAAATAAGGAACATGGAACACAAATATGTGCGGTGTAAGGTTGCGCTACTGAAAAATAAGGATAATTGTAGTGTGCTTTAAAATACATAAAACTAAGTAGTCAGTAACACGCACTCTTCGACAAATACAAGATAATGAAAACCAAATTTCGAATAATAAAGTCCCTAAATATATATAGGGTAATAGGATACCAAAAAAATGTATAGGGCTAGTTAGGGTAGGGATTACAAGGAAGTGTGGCTCATTCAGAAGGTCGGAGTGTGGCGGCTTTAGGCTGAAGATCAAGGAGATTGGGATCAGGTCAGCCCAGGAATTAAGGGTGAGCAACAAAGGACTACAAGAAAAAGTATGGAGAGGATAACGGTCGGTACACCATATGAATCAAAAAAATTTGAATGGTTAGCGAACTCGGAAATTTCATAAGAAATGTCCTCCTCCCAGAAGGATCTCAAACGGGGCACAGACGAAGGATGAAGGTGGACCTCTAAAGATCGGGTGTGGTACTGGTTAATCTGAGTAAGGGTTAAGGCAATGTAAGGAGTAGAGGTGGACAGATCTCAGTAGAGGGAATAATTGTACATAAGAAATAATCAAGTAGCAAGTGAACTAAGAAGATCGAAAGATTAGCGAACTCCACAATTTATTTTATTCCAGAAGATTCTAGACAAAGCATTCTCAAAACGAAATGTGGCCCTAATCTATACACAGATTTATTTGGCCAGATAAAACAACATCTAAAAGGATTCCCGTCAGTCGCGGTTGTGAAGATTCAGCAGGTTGCGGTAGGCTCGCGCGCTCAGGTAGGGGCGTCTATTCCTATATCGCCTTGCAGGGATCGTCATTGGGAGTTCTTCCACCGCAAGGTCTTGTCCTTCTGGTCCTTCTTCCTTGGCTGGAGCTTCTTCATCAAGATCTGATTCCATGGGATTCTCTTCTATGGGATTTTCCTCCACTGGATTTTCTTCAACTGGATTTTCTTCTATCGGGTCTTCCTCGGGATCTTCCTCTATCGGGTTCTCTTCAGGGTCTCCTTCCTCTTCGTCGGAATCGTCTATCATGTTAAACTCTAGGGCGACTGCTCTTTCGTCTTCGGAATCGTTGTTCCCGAAAATGGCCTGGGGATCGTTGATCTCATCATCAGAACTCGTCAGCATGCGGTCTAAGAAAACGCATGACTGTGCATCCTCATCTAGATGCGGCGCTGCTTCAGAATGGGCCATGGCCTGAAAAGTAAGAGTCATGATTAGGCAGTGGAATACATCAAGAAAATAGCTCAAGGTACGAAGTATAGGAAAAATATGCGGTGGCTGGAACTGAAAGATCAGGATTAAAATATTGTGATAATGAATAGTATAAATAAGGAGAAAGCAAGAGAATGATACATATATTACGATTCAAGTTTTATTGCATTCAACTCAAAGTTCAACGGATACAAGATTTCAAACGGAAAGAAATATTTTTAAGAGAATGACAACATTATTACTAAAAGTAGAAAACATGAAAATTCTTCTTTGATTGCTAGACTGCTGTATTCTCATCACGCGAGTTGAATTCTCGAGGTTCGAACTACGCAATAATCATCACTTGGCAGAAGTGGAGAGTGTGGATGAGTCTCCTCCTTATAGCTCCTTCCTTCTTGGGCAACCGTTGATAAGATGTCCGCTGGATCCGCAAATCAGACATTTCCCTTTGGGCGCGGCAACAATCCCTCTGGAGATGTCCTGGCCTCTTACAGTACCCACAACATGGGGTCTTCTGTTGCTTCTGTCGCGGGGAAGCAAATTGGCGCTTCATCTTCTTCTCTTTTCCTCGTCTAACATTAATCCCTTTATGATTGGAGACTCCCGCTGGTGCCTGATTCACCTGCCTTCTCAGTCCTTCAGCTAACACGTCGTTTGTTCGCTCCTGGGCTTCCTTCAAACCTTGCAGTACACTCAGGATCTCAACAGTCTGATTCTGGGGAGTGGAGATAGAGGAAGAGTCGTTGAAAGATATGATCCTGAAACAATAATTTCGAAGATGATATAAGGCACCGGCTATAAGATTCAAATATAATAAGGATTGGATAAAGATTCAAGAATATCAGATGTGATGAAATTTATTACAAGCGGAAAAATCAACTGTATGACTCCCAGTCACTTAAACAGAGTATGGTAGTGTAATCGTGATGTAGTTCACCATTACAACCACGAAACTTTGCCAAGTCACCTGAAACCTTAGCGAATGGGTAGCTGAACACACGATGTGAATATGGATCAAGAATGACAAGTTTACAACCTAGACCAAGGAATGTATTAGATTGCCAAGGTATACAAGGAAACTGCAATCCCAATCGAAGCAAAATCTGGCTCTGATACCAACTAAACCATGTCACGCCCCGCTTCCCAAAATACGGAATACGAGGGGTTAACAAGGCCAGCCATGCTCCTACGGTCAAGGAAATGTCCTGCCGTAGTCACACTTCGGCTTCTAGTTTTTCATGGTAAACAGTAAATGATGCACAGGTAATGAGAAATGCAGTAACTGGATGAAACAATGTAAAGAACTGACCTGAGGGGAAACAAAAAGGTATAACTCTGGATAGCAAGTCGAGGTGTCTGTGATACACGTCTAGTCCTGGTCTAAGCTAAATCTTCTCCTCACACTGAGCATGCATACTCAGGTCGTCAGAGCGACACGATAGCAATATAATATATACATTCATGTGACAATTCTAACAGTGATAATAGAAATATATAACAGTAAATCAATGACGGTATAGGTATGAACATGCAGTAATCAATGCAGTGGGACAGTAAAAGCAATAGAATGATATGCCACGTAAGTCAACACAGTAAGTATGTATATCGATACTATCATCCCTATCAGTCTCTAAGTCTCACTGTACAGGTCACTAAGCCTATCGTCAGTCCAAGTGTGAGAGTCAACCACTCGCGAGGGTCCTCCACCCAAGGGTAGAACCCAAGGGCAAGGGACCACGGGCCCAACATGTAAATCACGGTAATAATCATGTACCCTGTAAATCTCCATATATCTCTCTAAATATATAAGCCGGCATGGGACTCCCGAGATTCTGTTGAACTCACACTCAAACTACCCCACACCCCGTGGTCTACATCAAACGCTAACCATAACCCTAAATACCAATCGGTCTGTGACAAGTCTGCGCGGGAACTGGGGGCAGGACCTCCATCAAGCACTACCTAAGATAAATGGCAGTGTCTGGCGCCTTATCTGTGACACCTGTGTAAGAGCTTCCATAATTGTCCCATACCACTTATAGTCACACGTACACGCGTCCCACAGACGTCGACAATGCAATAGAATAATAAGGTTCACTGATTGTGTACAAGTACGTGTCACTTTCACTTAATCACTTATACACGAACACTAACGTACTTGCCACCATCATCACTAAAACCTAACACTGGGTAATGCACGCTATCACTAGGTTATCAATACAGTGACATGTGTATGATATGACGCGTAAACAGTATGTAAAGCATGATTAGGGTTTCATGAATTAATAATCTACCACTTGCATAATTTATCATAAATCATACGTTTACAGTTCAGTGAAACGATGAATGGGGAATAAATAGTATGTTCAGTTATCCATCCAGGGAATTTGGCTTCATGCCAATCGGGTTCCAGGATCATTAATTATAGCCATTTCATTTTAAGCGTTCACGGCTGGAAATCCGGTTTCAGAATCGGAAGTCCATTTCGCAACGCATTTTAATCCCAGTTGGGATCAGATTTTAGCAATGCTACAGTTGAATGAAATCTAGGGTTTTCAGTAAGCTTTTCAACGCAATAGACGTTTTCTCAATCGCGTCTGTACGTTAGGAATTATACACTGCTCAATACTGGTATGTCAATTCTGATTCTGTTGGGACTGTTATACGTCCCGATCTAATAAATTACAGATTAAATATCAAACGATAACGAAACAGGATGAAACCACTTGTGTTGTCTAGCTAACAGATACACCTATAATAAACAGTGGATTTCCGCAACCTACAAGTTAAGGAAGCAGAGTGGTGCTCATTACAGGACAGCACACAGTAAATAGAGTCGCTCTGGACTGCAGTCCAGAGTCGCACTCCGGTCCAAATATTGTCATAGTTTAAGTACAGAAATATTTAGAAACTTGCATAGGGTTATAGTTCGTCGAGTCAGATTTGATTTGAGACCTCGAAAGCATCATTCCAGTGTGTATATAATTTATGAAGATTTTAACGGTTTTCAGGTACAAGAAAATTCCTGTTTTACGAGTAAACTTGGGGGTAGTCGTTTTAGTCGTTAACGGTCATATTTTCCAGCAAAACTTGCACAAGATATTCATCACTACAAGGGCCAATATAAACCATCC
The DNA here is from genome assembly GCA_030015575.1 of Agapanthus africanus. Taxonomy (NCBI): domain Eukaryota; kingdom Viridiplantae; phylum Streptophyta; class Magnoliopsida; order Asparagales; family Amaryllidaceae; genus Agapanthus; species Agapanthus africanus. The sequence continues at coordinate 366,606,614 of JASDDO010000029.1, forward strand.
AGTTCCGTAAAATTTTATAAGTATTCTCATTGGGAACACACGTCGAACAGGTATGGCACATAATTGATCTAAAATTTGTAGCTTTATGATCTATGTAATTAAAGATCGTAACTTGAGTACATAGCATGTAAGCAAGTAAAATACTTGCCTGGCGACGTGTCGACGACGGTACGGTAACAGCAACGGCACGATCGCGACACACGCGCGGCACGGCAACTTGACTTGGCTCGAACTCGAGTCTCGGCAGCGGCTTGGTTGCTGGGGTCTTGACGACGAGGGTGGTGGTCGTTGGTGTGTCGAGGCCGATGGTGAGGGATTACAGAGGGAGAGAGATATTGAGAGAGAGAAAGTTAGAGAGAGAGAAAGTGAATGCAGAGAGAGTGAGAGAGAGAGTAGGGGATCAGAAGGAGAGAGAGATGAGAGAAGAAAGAAAGAGAAATGAGAGAGAACAGAGAGAGAGAGAAGCAGGGAGAGGGAGAGAGATCTGTGAGAGAGAGAGAGAGAGAGATCTGAGATGAAGATAGAGAGAAACAGAGAGAGAGGGTAGAGTGAGAGAAGAGGACAGAGGAAGAGAGAGAGGGGAGATTGCGAGAGAGTGATAGGGGGATGATGATGATGATGGGGATGAAGGGAGCCGACTGAGGCGGTTCAGGCTCGCCGGCGTCGAGCGTGCAGGATGGGGGTCGAAGCTCGGGTATAACGGTTTGGGTGTACAGGGGAGTTAGGTTGATGGAGGGTGGAGTCATAGAGGGAGAAGGAAGGTGAATGAGGGGTCGCCGAGGGGCTGTCGTCGTCATGGGGGTCGAGCGAAGTGATGGGGTGATCGCCGGTGTCGAGGGTGCAGTGGGTTCGTGCAGAAATTTTGCGAGGAAGGAGGGTTTTTTTTTGAGATGGTGTTGGAGAGCGAAGGAGAGATGAGGGCGACGGGGTTAGAGAGAGGAGCGCGAGGGGGTAACGTCGTGCAACGTGGGCAAGGGCGTGGGCACGAGCTTCGGCGGAGGAGGCGGGTCGCGAGCGGGAATGGAGGAAAGAGCCGTTGGAGAGGGAGAAGGGGGAGTCGGGTGAGGGCCGGGTCGGGTTGAGAATGTGGGCTGCAAGGTAGTGGGCTGAGGAAATAAGGAGAAAATGGGAGAAAGGTGTGGGCCGGGCTTTGGGTATTAAGGGAAAATGAAAAGAAAATAAATTTATAAGGAAGTGGGCTACTGGGGGTATTGGGCCGGGAGATTAAAATTTAATTAATTAACAATGAAAAAGGGAGTGGGCTGAGGCACTGGGCCGCAGGGAAAATAACGTTTTGGGTTTTAATTTTAATTGAAAGAAAATGGGCTGGGGCTGTTTTAATAAAATGAAATCAATTTAATTTCATGGCTGAGGAAAAGAGTTGGGCTAGAAAGAAAATAAATTTAAATTTTAAAGCAATGGACTGAAGGAATAAAATATGGTTTGGGTTTGGGCTATTTAGAAGAGATGATTTACTTGGTTTGGTGTTTAAAAGGGGTTTTAGAAATAAATAAATAATTATAAATAAAAATATATAAATTTTATAAGTGAAATAGAAATACAGATATTGGTATGAAAAGGGGCTGGGTATTACATCATACCACCCTTACAAAAAATTTCGTCCTCGAAATTTAAAGAACGACAGGCTAAAAAAAATAAGCGAAAGCTATTATATCGCAAACTAACACATGATTTACTTGAAATAGGCGGATGAAGAAGTTTGAAGGTATATACTAGAACAACATACACAAGGGTAGTTCTAAATAAGTAATAGGCAGGAACAATTATGAGAGCATACTACATCTATACGAGAATATAAATAACAATAACGAACAATAATATTCGAGGCGTGCTTGATAAAATCGAAACTCAAACATATGCACATATAAGTATATCAAAAGTAGCACATCAGAATTAATAAGTATAAAGCACAACTATTGATAATAGTAACCATAGGCACAATACCCAAAAATAAAGTAACGACAATAAAGTAGTGAAAGATTTGTCGGTAGGTTAAAACATTTTAGGATAATGTATCGATCAAATAACTTAGAAACTCACATAGTGAAAATAAGGAACATGGAACACAAATATGCGCGGTGTAAGGTTGTAGTGTGCTTTAAAATACATAAAACTAAGTAGTCAGTAACACGCACTCTTCGACAAATATAAGATAATGAAAACTAAACTTCGAATAATAAAGTCCCTAAATATATATAGGGTAATAGGAAACCAAAAAAATGTATAGGGCTAGTTAGGGTAGGGATTACAAGGAAGTGTGGCTCATTCAGAAGGTCGGAGTGTGGCGGCTTTATGCTGAAGATCAAGGAGATTGGGATCAGGTCAGCCCAAGAAGTAAGGGTGAGCAACAAAGGACTACAAGAAAAAGTATGGAGAGGATAACGGTCGGTACACCATATGAATCAAAAAAATTTGAAAGGTTAGCGAACTCGGAAATTTCACAAGAAATGTCCTCCTCCCAGAAGGATCTCAAACGGGGCACAGACGAAGGATGAAGGTGGACCTTTAAAGATCGGGTATGGTACTGGTTAATCTGAGTAAGGGTTAAGGCAATGTAAAGAGTAGAGGTGGACAGATCTCAATAGAGGAAATAATTGTACATAAGAAATAATCAAGTAGCAAGTGAACTAAGAAGATCGAAAGATTAGCGAACTCCATAATTTATTTTATTCCAGAAGATTCTAAACAAAGCATTCTCAAAATGAAATGTGGCCCTAATCTATACACAGATTTATTTGGCTAGATAAAACAACATCTAAAAGGATTCCCGTAAGTCGCGGTTGTGAAGATTCAGCAGGTTGCGGTAGACTCGCGCGCTCAGATAGGGGCGTCCATTCCCATATCTCCTTGCAGGGATCGTCATTGGGAGTTCTTCCACCGCAAGGTCTTATCCTTCTGGTCCTTCTTCCTTGGCTGGAGCTTCTTCATCAAGATCTGATTCCATGGGATTCTCTTCTATGTGATTTTCCTCCACTGGATTTTCTTCAACTGGATTTTCTTCTATCGGGTCTTCCTCGGGATCTTCCTCTATCGGGTTCTCTTCAGGGTCTTCTTCCTTTTCGTCGGAAGGAGACTATCTTGTTAAACTCTAGGGCGACTGCTCCTTCGTCTTCGGAATCGCTGTTCCCGAAAATGGCCTGGGGATCGTTGATCTCATCATCAGAACTCGTCAGCGTGCGGTCTAAGGAAACGCATGACTGTGCATCCTCATCTAGATGCGGCGCTGCTCCAGGGTGGGCCATGGCCTGAAAAGTAAGAGTCATGATTAGGCAGTGGAATACATCAAGAAAATAGCTCAGGGTACGAAGTATAGGAAAAATATGCGGTGGCAGGAACTGAAAGATCAGGATTAAAATGTTGTGATAATGAATAGTATAAATAAGGAGAAAGCAAGAGAATGATACATATATTACGATTCAAGTTTTATTGCATTCAACTCAAAGTTCAACGGATACAAGATTTCAAACGGAAAGAAATATTTTTAAGAGAATGACAACATTATTACTGAAAGTAGAAAACATGAAAATTCTTCTTCGATTGCTAGACTGCTGTATTCTCATCACGCGAGTTGAATCCTCGAGATTCGAACTACACAATAATCATCACTTGGCAGAAGTGGAGAGTGTGGATGAGTCTCCTCCTTGTAGCTCCTACCTTCTTGGGCAACCGTTGATAAGATGTCCGCTGGATCCGCAAATCAGACATTTCCCTTGGGCGCGGCAACAATCCCTCTGGAGATGTCCTGGCTTCTTACAGTACCCACAACATGGGGTCTTCTGTTGCTTCTGTCACGGGGAAGCAAATTGGCGCTTCATCTTCTTCTCTTTTCCTCGTCTAACATGAATCCCTTTATGATTGGAGACTCCCGCTGGTGCCTGATTCACCTGCCTTGTCAGTCCTTCAGCTAACAAGTCGTTTATTCGCTCCTGGGCTTCCTTCAAATCTTGCAGTACACTCAGGATCTCAACAATCTGATTCTGGGGAGTGGAGATAGAGGAAGAGTCGTTGAAAGACATGATCCTGAAACAATAATTTCGAAGATGATATAAGGCACCGGCTATAAGATTCAAATATAATAAGGATTGGACAAAGATTCAAGAATATCAGATGTGATGATATTTATTACAAGCGGAAAAATCAACTGTATGACTCCAAGTCACTTAAACAGAGTATGGTAGTGTAATCATGATGTAGTTCACCATTACAACCACGAAACTTTGCCAAGTCACCTGAAACCTTAGGGAATGGATAGCTGAACACACGATGTGAATATGGATCAAGAATGACAAGTTTACAACCTAGACCAAGGAATGTCTTAGATTGCCAAGCTATACACGGAAACTGCAATCCCAATCGAAGCAAAACCTGGCTCTGATACCAACTAAACCATGTCACGCCCCGCTTCCCAAAATACGGAATACGAGGGGTTAACAAGGCCAGCCATGCTCCTACGGTCAAGGAAATGTCCTGCCGTAGTCACACTTCGGCTTCTAGTTTTTCATGGTAAACAGTAAATGATGCACAGGTAATGAGAAATGCAGTACACTCAGGATCTCAACAATCTGATTCTGGGGAGTGGAGATAGAGGAAGAGTCGTTGAAAGACATGATCCTGAAACAATAATTTCGAAGATGATATAAGGCACCGGCTATAAGATTCAAATATAATAAGGATTGGACAAAGATTCAAGAATATCAGATGTGATGATATTTATTACAAGCGGAAAAATCAACTGTATGACTCCAAGTCACTTAAACAGAGTATGGTAGTGTAATCATGATGTAGTTCACCATTACAACCACGAAACTTTGCCAAGTCACCTGAAACCTTAGGGAATGGATAGCTGAACACACGATGTGAATATGGATCAAGAATGACAAGTTTACAACCTAGACCAAGGAATGTCTTAGATTGCCAAGCTATACACGGAAACTGCAATCCCAATCGAAGCAAAACCTGGCTCTGATACCAACTAAACCATGTCACGCCCCGCTTCCCAAAATACGGAATACGAGGGGTTAACAAGGCCAGCCATGCTCCTACGGTCAAGGAAATGTCCTGCCGTAGTCACACTTCGGCTTCTAGTTTTTCATGGTAAACAGTAAATGATGCACAGGTAATGAGAAATGCAGTAACTGGATGAAACAATGTAAAGAACTGACCTGAGGGGAAACAGAAAGGTATAACTCTGGATAGCAAGTCGAGGTGTCTGTGATATACGTCTAGTCCTGGTCCAGGCTAAATCTTCTCCTCACACTGAGCATGCATACTCAGGTCGTCAGAGCGACACGATAGCAATATAATATATACATTCATGTGACAATTCTAACAGTGATAATAGAAATATATAACAGTAAATCAATGACGGTATAGGTATGAACATGCAGTAATCAATGCAGTGGAATAGTAAAAGCAATAGAATGATATGCCACGTATGTCAACACAGTAAGTATGTATATCGATACTATCATCCCTATCAGTCTCTAAGTCTCACTGTACAGGTCACTAAGCCTATCGTCAGTCCAAGTGTGAGAGTCAATCACTCGCGAGTGTCCTCCACCTAAGGGTAGAACCCAAGGGCAAGGGACCACGGGCCCAACATGTAAATCACGGTAATAATCATGTATCCTGTAAATCTCCATTTATCTCCGTAAATATATAAGCCGGCATGAGACTCCCGAGATTCTGTTGAACTCACACTCAAACTACCCCATACCCCGTGGTCTACATCAAACGCTAACCATAACCCTAAATACCAATCGGTCTGTGACAAGTCTGCGCGAGAACTGGGGGCAGGACCTCCATCAAGCACGTCCCGACTAATACCTAAGATAAATGGCAGTGTCTGGTGCCTTATCTGTGACACCCGTGTAAGAGCTTCCATAAGTATCCCATACCACCTATAGTCACACGTACACGCGTCCCACAGACGTCGACAATGTAATAGAATAATAAGGTTCACTGATTGTGTACAAGTACGTGTTACTTTCACTTAATCACTTATACACGAACACTAACGTACTTGCCACTATCATCACTAAAACCTAACACTGGGTAATGCACGTTATCACTAGGTTATCAATGCAGTGACATGTGTATGATATGATGCGTAAACAGTATGTAAAGCATGATTAGGGTTTCATGAATCAATAATCTACCACTTGCATAATTTATCATAAATCATACGGTTACAGTTCAGTGAAACAATGAACGGGGAATAAATAGTATGTTCAGTTATCCATCCAGCAAATTTGGCTTCATGCCAATCGGGTTTCAGGATCATTAATTATAGCCATTTCATTTTAAGTGTTCACGGCTGGAAATCCGGTTTCAGAATCGGAAGTCCATTTCGCAACGCATTTTAATCCCAGTTGGGATCAGATTTTAGCGATACTACAGTTGAATGAAATCTAGGGTTTTCAGTAAGGTTTTCAACGCAACATACGGTTTCTCAATCGCGTCTGTACGTTAGGAATTATACACTGCTCAATACTGGTATGTCAATTCTGATTCTGTTGGGACTGTTATACGTTCCGATCTAATAAATTACAGATTAAATATCAAACGATAACGAAACAAGATGAAACCACTTGTGTTGTCTAGCTAACAGATACACCTATAATAAACAGCGGAGTTCCGCAATCTATGAGTTAAGGAAACAGAGTGGTGCTCATTGCGGGACAGCACACAGTAAATAGAGTCGCTCTGGACTGCAGTCCAGAGTCGTACTCCGGTCCAAATATTGTCATAGTTTATGTACAGAAATATTTAGAAACTTGCATAGGGTTATAGTTCGTCGAGTTGGATTCGATTTGAGCTCTCGAACGCATCATTCCAGTGTGTGTATAATTTATGGCGATTTTAACGGCTTTCAGGTACAAGAAAATTCCAGTTTTACGAGTAAACTTGGGGGTAGTCGTTTTAGTCGTTAACGGTGATATTTTCCAGCAAACTTGCACAAGATATTCATCACTACAAGGGCCAACATAAACCATCCAGTTCCGTCAAATTTGATAAGTATTCTCATGGGAACACACATCGAACAGGTATGGCACATAATTGATCTAAAATTTGTAGCTTTATGATCTATGTAATTAAAGATCGTAACTTGAGTACATAGCATGTAAGCAAGTAAAATACTTTCCTGGCGACGTGTCGACGACGGTACGGAAACGGCAACGGTATGATCGCGACACACGCGCGGCACGGCAACTTGACTTGGCTCGAACTCGAGTCTCGGCAGCGGCTTGATTGCTGGGGTCTTGACGACGTGGGTGGTGGTCGTTGGTGTGTCGAGGCCGATGGTGAGGGATTACAGAGGGAGAGAGATATTGAGAGAGAGAAAGAGTTAGAGAGAGAGAAAGTTAGAGAGAGAGAAAGTGAATGCAGAGAGAGTGAGAGAGAGAGTAGGGGATCAGAAGGAGAGAGAGATGAGAGAAGACAGAGAGAGAAATGAGAGAGAACAGAGAGAGAGAGAAGCAGGGAGAGAGAGAGAGAGAGATCAGTGAGAGAGAGATCTGAGATGAAGAGAGAGAGAAACAGAGAGAGAGAAACAGAGAGAGAGAAGAGGACAAAGGAAAAGAGAGAGGGGAGATTGAGAGAGAGTGATAGGGGGATGATGATGATGATGGGGATGAAGGGAGCCGACTGAGGTGGTTCAGGCTCGCCGGCGTCGAGCGTGCAGGGTGGGGGTCGAAGCTCGGGTGTAACGGTTTGGGTGTGCAGGGGAGTTGGGTTGATGGAGGGTGGAGTCGTAGAGGGAGAAGGACGGTGAATGAGGGGTCGCCGAGGGGCTGTCATCGTCGTGGGGGTCGAGCGAAGTGATGGGGTGATCGCCGGCGTCGAGGGTACAGTGGGTTCGTGCAGAAATTTTGCGAGGAAGGAGGGTTTTTTTTGAGATGGTGTTGGAGAGCGAGGGAGAGATAAGGGCGACGGGGTTAGAGAGAGGAGCGCGAGGGGGGAACGTCGCGCAACGTGGGCAAGGGCGTGGGCGCGAGCTGCGGCGGAGGAGGCGGGTCGCAAGCGGGAATGGAGGAAATAGCCGTTGGAGAGGGAGAAGGGGGAGTCGGGTGAGGGCCGGGTCGGGTTGAGAATGTGGGCTGCAAGGGAGTGGGCTGAGGAAATAAGGAGAAAATGGGAGAAAGGTGTGGGCCAGGCTCGGTTTTTGGTATTAAGGGAAAATGAAAAGAAAATAAATTTATAAGGAAGTAGGCTGCTGGGGGTATTGGGCCGGGGGATTAAAATTTAATTAATTAACAATGAAAAAGGGAGTGGGCTGAGGCACTGGGCCGCAGGGAAAATAAGGTTTTGGATTTTAATTTTAAATGAAAGAAAATGAGCTGGGGCTGTTTTAATAAAATGAAATCAATTTAATTTCGTGGCTGAGGAAAAGTGTTGGGCTGGAAAGAAAATAAATTTAAATTTTAAAGCAATGGGCTGAAGGAATAAAATATGGTTTGGGTTTGGGCTATTTAGAAGAGATGATTTACTTGGTTTGGTGTTTAAAAGGGGTTTTAGAAATAAATAAATAATTATAAGTAAAAATATATAAATTTTATAAGTGAAATAGAAATACAGATATTGGTATGAAAAGGGGCTGGGTATTACAGTTATCGTAGGAGAACTCCATCAATGGCAAGTGACGATCCCAACACAACAAACAATTAGTATGTACGCACAAGCGTATCCTCCAGAGTCTGTATAGTTTGTTCTATCTGACCATCCGCCTACAGATGGAAAACCGGAGCTAATGTTCAACCAGTACCCAAGGCTTCCAAAACCTTCTGCCAATGACGGCTAGCAAAATGGGTGCCTCTTTCGGATACAACGCATGAAGGAACTCCGTGCAAACGCACAAACTCAACAAAGAACAATGAGCAAACTGAGCATACCCGGACAACAATCACCCAAATGGAGTCATACTCTCGACTAGACCTGGGTAGACACCACAACGAAATTCATGGAGATCTGCTCCCATTCCCACTCTGGAACGGTAAAAAGGTTGCAACTCTCCAGCCGGTCTTAAATGCTCAAGCTTAGCTCGCTAACAAGCCAGACACCTAGAAATGAAATCCAAAACTTCACTCATCATCCTTGCCCACCCGTAACTATCTCACAAGTCACGTCATATCTCGGTGGCACTTGGATGAACACAGAAAGTTGACTGATGTGCCTGCTCTGGGACCTCGCGTCTCAACCCATCAGTATTGGATACACGCCATCGAGTCCCTAACACAGCACATCCTGGTCATAAATCAAGAACTCCGAATCTTTACCCAGCCGAACATGCTTAAGAATCTTCGACGACGAGCATCGGCGGGCTGTTCCTCACGAAAACGATTTAGTAAAAGTGGACGGGCGTGGACATGAGCAAGCTGTCCCCTCAGTAGAGGCGAACTTAAACTGTACTCATCTGTCGCACAAGAATTGTAAATCTGCATAAGACTGTCTCTGAACTGCGCACAACTGGAACAAGCACCCCAGGCCTACGATCCAAGCATCAGCTACAACAATCACCTCGCCACGGGTAAATAAAGGATCTCACAATCACAATCCTTCACAAGCTCCATCCAACGGTGCTGTCTCAACTCAGATCCCGCTGCAGGAAGATGTACATTAAGCTCTGGTGGTCTGTGAAAATCTGACATGACTCTCCGAACAAGTAGTGTCTCCCAATCTTCAACGCACGACCACCATGGCCATCTCTAGATCATGAGTAGGATATCCTGCTCGTACTTCCTCCAACTGCCGGGAAGCATGAGCGATAACTCTATAGTGCCACATCAGTACACAATCGAGCCCCACTAACGAAACATCATAGTAAACCACAAAGTCGCCCGATCCAAAAAGCAAAGAAAGATTTGGTGCAGTCGTCACCCGAGTCTTCAACTGCTGAAAACTCCGTAAGCATGCCACGGTCTAAAGAAAAGGAACCCCCTTCCTGGTCAGTACGGTCTACGGTGCAGCGATACTAAAAAAAATAGTGCACGAAACGGCGGTAAAAACCGGCTAAGCCCCAAAAATCTGTGGACCTCTGTCCCTGATCAGGTCTGGGCAAAAGCTGTACGGCCTCGATATCTCTCGGGTCCATACGAAAACCGTCTCCCGTAACCCCATGACCTGATCCCAAAAAAACCAAAAAAATGTCTCGCACTCTGGAGCAAGTCGAACAAATTGTCAATGCGAGATAAAGGATACCTATCCGCACCGTATCTCGGTTCAATTGACGATAAATCAACACACAACCTCAAACTGCCATCTCTCTCCCTGACGAACAGAATAGGAGCTCCCCAAAGAGAAACACTTGGACATACAGGTCCTCCTATCTAGCAACTCTGCAGCTGATCCTTAAGCTCCCTAAGCTCTGCCGGCTCATCTGGAACAAAGTCGGAAACTCCCGCATGATAGGAACCCGGTCCAACAAACCCATTGTGGCTCCGGTATCACGAATGAAAACCAAGAATCCTCAACATTCTCTCCTCAAAAGTCGACTAGCAAAAAATGCTAAATTCAAGCTGTGAGAGGCGGCACCACTGTCCCCTTGCACAACAGGAACTGACTCGCCGGGAAAACAAAAACCTGACTGTTTTCTCTCGGCAGTCCACAGACGCATAGCACGTAGCTAACCAGTCCGTGTCCCGGAGAACGTCAAAGTCCAACATCTCTAGAAGGACCAAATCGACGGACGAATCTCTATCTCCTACCTAATTGGCACATGACCGAAACACGTGTCGCGCAACCAAAGGATCGCTAACAGGAGTGAACATAACAAACGGCTGATCTAGCATGCACAACTCTCAGCACAACCATGGCACGAAGTGTGTGGAACAAACGAGTGCATAGATCTCGAATTAAACAAATATGCGCATCAAAAGAACATGCGGAAAAGATTACCTGAAATCTCTGCATTAGACGCCCGCACGTCCCGATGAGTAGAAGCAAACGCTCATGCCTGCCCTCTACCAACACCCGGCTGTCCTCCTCTTCTACCATCCTGTACGAGTCCTCCTCGGTCTCGGAACTCCTAAAGTCTCGGGAGGACGCTCCTCAGCTAAGCGGGCTGCATCCACTGCTGCTGCATACGTAACACAATGCTGTGTGCTGATAGCAAGGAATAACTGGGTAACAGGGGTGGCAACCTCCTGTCGCTGCACTCGACTGGCCTCAACCAACGACCTCATCATCTGGCGCAAGTCCTGCATATCTGCCTCAAGCCTAGAGATACGATCTATCGAAGGCGGATCCATCTGCTCCTGTGGAACGAGCGAACCTTCCTGGTCAGTCCTCATCTCACACGAGTCAACTCTGACCTCGGCTCTCGCTGCATCACTCTGAGTTCTCAAGGTCATCGGCGGCAAAGGTTATAAATGGAAATAGGATTCGATATGAACACGGAAATCGAATCACAAGGATATGTATCATCAAGGAATGAATTTCAAGCAATTAGTACTTATGTCACTTTAGGAGGAGTACCGTGCCGTAAGTATGCCTGGACATACACACACTACGTTACTCTGCTTAAGCTGCCTACTCCATCATACCAAGGTCATCCTACACTCCGAAAGGTAAAACCTAGCACTCTGATACCAACTTTGTCACGACCCGAAAATTGGCACGTGACAGCCCTTAAACTTCGTAATGTCTACAGGCATAACGATATTCAAGAAAGCCGAAAACCCATCAATCTAAACCATCAAAAGTAGTAAGTGATAAGAACATTGTTTAAACTTTTGAAATTTTCAAGTTCAAATTCTTTCAAGTCCAATTTACTTTCTTAAAAATTTTGGCAGCACCTCCTTTGTAAAAACTAGCCCCAAAAATGGGTACATACAAATATATAAGTAAAGCATCCCCAACGGGAGCAAAATACATGCCCAAAGGCGGAAACAACCACCACAGCAGATATACGACGCCATAGCAAAGAAAATAAAAAACGATATAAATAAAACTGCATAAAAGACATCCTGAGTCACCAAAAATATACAATATCGTCCTCACATCTCGTCTCTAAGTCAATACATGAAAGTGGTAGATGGAGAGTACAGGATACAACGAATATACAAAGAGCAATATTGGATAACCGCAAAACCCACCTATTGCAAAACTGCACCCAATCAGCCGTAGCGGTATCCGCTGCAAAAGATGATACAATAAGAAGAAGAAAGCCCTACCTCTGACTGCTCTGAGGGACAACCTGTACAACCCTATGGCACAACGGGGGTGAGTTGCCAACTCGTGAATAGTAAATAACATATGCAGATAATTGCAAGTATGCACGTACTGCGCTAATCTAACAAATACAAGCTGATAGCAATAAATGGCAGTATGTATATGCAACAGTCATGAAAGATACTCTATCAGGTACTACTAATACATCAAGCAATGCATATCAAATAAATGCGGAGTATGGGATAAAATATGCCATCCTCACGGAATTCTCATCGTGGCAGGACCAGTGTCCATCAAGTCAATCTAAATCCCAGATTTCCCAAATCGGCCTCAGATCGGCCCTCATAACCTGTAAGTCTCATGAAACCTGAGTGTCTAATATCGACACCCGAAAACATCATGAAAACTAGTGCCTAGCATCGACACATAAATACATACGTTCCTCGAATCCTAAGTGTCAAACACCGACATTTGTGATCCACGTATCGGTTTATACGCTCCTCGAATCCTAAGTGTCAAACACCGACACTTGTGATCCACGTATCGGTTTATACTCTCCTCGAATCCTAAGTGTCAAACACTGACACTTGTGATCCACGTATCGGTTTATAAAACAAGTCTCAGAGTGAAATGCATCCAAATATCAAATAAAGAATAAGAATACTTGCATAGATCATTATATATGTATACATACATAACAGCGTCCCATACTATTGATATATATATATATATATATATATACATATATATATATCAGCGTCCCATACCACTGATATATATACTTAGGAGTAAAACATCATATGAAATTCATATCTAAATGCGAAAATCCATGAATATAATATATGCAACATAAAACTGTAATATGGGCATATAAAGGAAAAACCGCTATTTAGCTGCAACAAGTTATTAAATATATCATGTGGTTCCTAATTTCTCCGAAATCCAACGCAACATCATATATAAAGGTGAACGTGAAGCTATAGCCAGGTATGCGTAACCATGTCGGTATAGCAAAGTATGTGCATCTACCTATCAATAATGATGTAATACCCTCAAGGTATATGTATAGCTGTAGAAAGCTAGGTATGTGTATATACATGTCAATAATGATACAATACCCTCCGGGTATATGTGTAGATGTAGCAAGCTAGGTATGTGTATATACATGTCAATAATGATACAATACCCTCCAGTTATATGTGTAGTTGTAGCAAGCTAGGTATGTGTATATGCATGTCAATAACGATACAATACCCTCCAGGTATATGTGTAATCATGTAGGCATAGCAAGGCATATGTATAAGCATGTAGGTGTTGTCACGACCCGAAAGTACGGAACGTGACTGGCACTTAGATTACGAGACGTCTAAAGGCGTAACGTAACCTAAGTCAGCCAAAGCCCAGAAAAATCTAAACCAAAATCAAAAGAGAGTGAAGGAAAACCTTTAATGAAAATGGTTTTTAAAATCATTTAAGTTGCATAGAATCCCTTTTTAAAACATCAAAAATTTCCGAAAATTTCGGCAGAGTCTCCCCTGTATTTTCTATCCCCCCAAAATGGGTATAACGAGATAATAAACCTGTAATCATAAAATGGCATCCCCAAGCGGGAGCTAGCTCTTCGCCCAAGGCGGATCACCACCACATGCAATATAATAGCAATATCAAGAAAAGAGCATAAAAGAAACGCAAAATATCAGAAAACACAACGCCGGCTCAAGTGAGCTCGACCCAAAAGAAACCACAAATATACAAACCTCTCAGTCTCATCACTAGGTCACATATACAATATAAAGTGGTAGATGGAGAATACTAGATACAATGATAGAGCAAAAGAAATAAAATGTACTCGCAACCCACTTACCGGGCAAAAGGAGCTGATGATAAGATAGCCCGCCGCAACAAGGGTGACGGGTCCGACCTGCAAGACACTGTGGAACAACGGGGGTGAGTTGCCAGCTCGTGAGTAGAATATAACATCTAGTAAGGCAATCGTAAGAATGCACGCAATGCGTCACAACATGTATGTCCATATATGACATAATATCCCTAGTATGCATGCACATGTATGCAATGTCATTACTAAATCTTTAAGTGTTTTAAATGCTAAGGGTACTGCATTCTTAACTTTAGAAAATGAATATCTGTATAATAGCTAAGTACCAACAAGAAATCATCTGAAAACCCGTGTCAAGCATCGACACCAAATATGAAATCCCATCTGTCTCAATGTCTCACCGTATCAATGTCTCAAATATCGGGCTCCGTCAGTCCGGATCAGCCCATGTCATCAAATCTCACGACAACGGTCGGTACCCTCTGGATATCCGCCGCGCCAGACATCACCGGTAGGTAGTCTTCCCCTGCCAGGCTCATCGTCTACAACTCGATCTTCTTGCCCCGGGGTACCATACCGGGCCCACCATGTACCCGAGATGGTTCATCCACTCCTCGAATCGGGTCTCGAAATCCAACAGAAAACATGAAAACTCATGGTGGACGACACATACATCATGAGAAAACCGCAACTTTGTTTTTAAAAAAATGATATATAAAAGCTTTTGTTAAATTCTTGCGGTTTTCCCCAAAAATCCAGAAATCGCAGCAATACTGAAATCCTCCAGAAAAATCATAATGTCCACATGTTATATATGATAAATGTCTATGATAACAAGGTATGCGATGTGAATTGTGGCTAGAAATCTATGTAAATATGATGATGATGCGAGGTATATAAATGCTATGCAATCTCATATATCATGTATGATGCAAGCGGCGATACTGAGCTAAACAGGTTCTATAGTGCACGTGGCATGGCAATTACCAAAGGCGTGTGTGTCACATGAATAGTGCGCGTGCAACAGATGCTAATGGTAATGGTGTTCGTGTCCTATGAAGTGATATCGCATAAGTATAGATGAATGTCCATGGAATCTAATATACGGTTAGCTATAAGGGTATGCAATGTACATAAATGGATAAGCTAGCTAACAATATAAATCTTGCATAAAGTAGGGTAATCCTAACTGGGGGGGCGCATCGCGCCATCCAGACGATTCCCCCATAGATGAATACATCTACTCACCTGAAATCTCCGCTAATCCGATCCGACCACCGCCTTGCCTTTACGCGCCGTGTCCGATGTTTCCCCGACCGATCCTATATTTGCACAACACCAAGCATAAGATACATAACCTAAAATGATGCAAGTCACATTATACAATATCGACGCTCTCGAATTAAACATAACATGCACTCGGTGCGCGGGAAAACGCACGAAAATCGCTAATCTTTAACTAGAATCGTCATTTCGGGGAATCGACAAAACTAAAACCCGACTAGACAAAACCCCGCGCTCGCGCACTCTAATAGTCCTATACGAAGCTAATTATATCGCTAACCTAACGCAATTTGATCGCATTCTAATTTTTGTAAAAATCTAGTAAGCAAATTTCAAACCGATTCGATGCAAACGTCGCAATTTATCGATTTAGCGAGCGTAACCTTACGCAATTAACCACTCTAACCAAATAGGTAACCAAAGCCCTAACTTAACTCTAACAACCATGCTTCAAACCCTAGTTCAACATCAAATCCCATTCTTGATTTTCATGAACAAGAATTTACAACTAAATTAATACTTCAAAATTAAATTTTAGCACATATAAACTACAAGTTAACAAACTAGTTTAGAATTT
Source organism: Agapanthus africanus (assembly GCA_030015575.1). NCBI lineage: Eukaryota > Viridiplantae > Streptophyta > Magnoliopsida > Asparagales > Amaryllidaceae > Agapanthus > Agapanthus africanus. The sequence goes on from JASDDO010000029.1 coordinate 366,622,501, forward strand.
CACCTCACAAGTGGAACCCTAGCATGATCAAGCCACCAAAGAAGCCTCCTTTCTCCTAGTTTTGAACTAAATTTGGTTGAGGAGAGAGTGGATTAGGGTTTAGCTTTGAATGGGTTAATGAAATTGTGGATTTTTTTATGAATTTTGGCATGAAATTTGAAGCAAAAATGAAGTGAGAAGAGAGGGATTTGCTGCAGAATGGGGTCGGCCAGCAGGTAAGGGAGGGTGTTGTGGGATTTTTGGAGAAGTTTCTAGGTCTAAAAACACCCCATGTTCTCATTTAATGCTTTCACATCAACCTTTTACAAAAAAAACCTCATTTTGCATCATTTTCTCATTAAATTTCCAACCCTAAAACCAAAAATTTGCAAGTCATGATACAATTTTATTAACACCATATTTTAGCTTATAAAGATTCCTAAATATGAAATTTACCTAATTAAATTTGTATTTATCACTAATTTAATGTATTTTTAAAAGCTTAAAATAATAAAAAAATAATTAATTACGAAAAAAATTTATTTAACTAGAAAATTATAAGTGACATTCTAGTGACAAAATTATAGTAATATCTTATCTAAATTTTGTATAATTAGGTCTACAATGAAAAATACCTATTTTGACTTTTTTAAGGAAAAAGCCGAAAAATTAGCCGATTACCGAAAAACTGCCTAAACGATTTTCGAAGGGTTACAGGTGTACAGGTATGCTATATGTCCTATGCACAATAAAAATAAGGATCATGTCTCAAACCCCTAACCAATACAATCTCACGTATGTATGAGTGTTGTGCGTGTCATAGCAATTATTGACGGTGTGAGTGACATACAATCAGTGCTCGTGCAACATGAACCGTCAATAATAATGCAGTGTCCGAAGGGTATAAGTCCAAGCACAACGAATAATAATATGCAATGAAGTTTTATGCAAAATCTCTATATATGCAATATAAATATGCGGCTAATATCATATCATATCTAGCCTTGACGTATAACGCCATGCGGGCAATTCTCTTGTAGATGTTAAATCTACTCACAGATGATCTTGGCTAAGTAAAGCCAACCACTTGTTTTCCCTTCTTCGCAGCGTCCGAAGTCCCCGCCTGTGATCCTGAAAGCATATAACAATATAACAAGTGTATATTAGCAATCGACCAATAACACATACAAACTACGTTTGACCGACGCACCAACTCCAACATACTCTCAAGTAAGCAACTTATATCATTTTTAGCTCAAAACTACAAGTTTTACCAAAACTAGAAATCACAAACATCATAATATAGCATGTTTAAACCATACAAACCCTTACTAGAATTTTAAACTCACTCAAGTAGGATTAGTAAAAGTTTAGTTTGCTAATTAGCTTAATTATACAATTGGGAAAATATCATTTAACAAACTAGCAACTATGTTAAGTTTTCTTCAAGTCCTAACTTATCAATTAACCTTTTCACTAATCAAAACCCTAACTTAATTATCAAAACCATATCTTGAATTTCAAAACATGAATTTAAAAGCTTTAATTAAACATCTTATATAGCTAGCTTAGAGATTTAAACAACAATTAAATATTAGGGTTAGAAATATACCTCCACTAGATCACAAAAACTTGCAACAAAACACCAAATTTAACCCTCCAAAATGAAGTCTTTCATGAAGATCCAAGCATGTTTTGTGATGAAGAATGATGGGTTTTGATTTGATTTTGAGTTTGTGTGATTATTTGATTATTTTTTAGGATTTATTTGAGGTTTAAAGTGATGAAATGAAGCAAAGAACACAAGAGGGCAGCAAGGGGGAGTGGCCGGCCAAGCTAGGAAAAGAGGGGGGTTTTGTGAAAATGAGTGGAAAAATCTAGCTAGAATTCAATTAAATCTCATTAATGCACTAAATATTTAACGCCACCTCCTTTCATTTTAATTAAAATTCATTTTAATTGCCCAAATATCTAGATATTTTTGATGGATGGATTAATGCTTAATCAAGTGATTAACTTAGCATAGATTCACTTTAGTAGTAATTAACCCAAACAAAAATGTAATTACCACTAATTATTAACAACTTAAAATAATATTTTAATTAGGAAAAAAATATTAAAATGCACCAAAATTACAAGTCACTTACAAAAACCCGCAAACTAACAATTTCCTAGCCAAATTAGGTGCAGTGAATTCTATACTGCAAAAAAATCGCTTCTAGGATTTACGGAAGACACCGACTATATAACCCTAAAAACGGAAAATCGCCTAAACGATTTCCAAAACGTTACAGTTAACTTGCTTAAAAATTTCCACAATCTTCTCCATTTGTGAACTTGGTCTGTTGCCCATTAACTTGTGTGGATAAGGAGCTTTATCAATAAGAGTTGGGTCCAACATTGGAGAAGATTGTGGGGATGGAATGGATCCCAGAATTGGAGTTGAGATCGTTTTAGGTTGACTCGAGGAAGTGGGCTGAGGGTTTGAGCCTAGGGGAAAATGGAGAATAAGCTCGGAAGAAAGTGATAGACTAGACGAAGTAGGACAATAAGTAGAAGAAGCCGGGGTATCATTAATATCATCAACGTCATCAACTTGTTCACCCACTTGGTTGTTCAACACTTTTCCCGATCTCAATATGGTAACGACACTCATATTTTAACTTTGTAAGTGGTCAGGATTCGGTATAGGTTGAGATGGAAGTTTCCCTTTTTCTCTCGCACTCATCGCGGCATTTAACTATGCAAGTTGTGCATCTATCGATTTTATGCTTTCATCATGGGAAGCGGTGTTCTGCATTAACGTTTGGATAGAAGACGTTAAAGTATCCGTCATTCGCATGGAATGTTTAATAAACGTATCCACTCTTCGTTCGAGTGCGGAGAGTTTTTCGGTACCAGCCGTTTGGAAAGAATCATTAATCGGTGTAGAATTATTGGCTGGATTTTGAAAGGATTGTGGTTGAAAGGGGTGTTGACTCTGTTGTGGTTGCTGTTGCTGTGGAGGAAGCCTTTGATAGTTATTTTGGCTTGGGAACGTATTTTGAGTTTGAGTTTGAGTTTGGTTTTGGTTCCAAGCAAAATTAGGGGGATTCCTCCATCCCTGATTATATGTGGAAGAATAAGGATCGTTTCTAGGTCATTGCTGAAAAGTAGCATTAATTTGACCTTGAAACGGTGGACTCAAAGGACATTCTTCCGTTAAGTGTGATGGGTCGGAACAGCAACCACATATGGTTTTGGGGAGCGTAACCAGGTTTAGGGAGGCTGAAGAGACTTTGTTTTTTATGGCTTTGAGTTTCCTTTGTATCGCGGCCATTTCGGTTTTCACTGCGATGGAAATATTGAGCTGATGGATGCCTGTCCTAGATGAAGTTGGTCTAACGCTTTCCCACTGTAATGTTTGTTCGGCGAGATCTTCCAGGAATTACCAAGCTTCACCATCATCTTTGGACATGAAATGGTATTGACAAATGGTTTCAAGCATCTGTTTTGTCGCTGGATCAACACCCTCATATATAATTCGGCACAGATCCCATCTATTGATTCCGTGATGAGGACATTGGACAAGCAAATCTTTACACCATTCAAAGCATTTCCAAAATGGTTCATTAGGAAGCTGGGTAAACTGGTTAATCTCGCTTCAAACACGGGAGGTTTTATGATTGAGAAAAAATTTCTTAAGAAATGCTATAACGAATGCATCCCAATTGGCAATAGAGTGTGCAGCAGTGTTATAAAGCCATTTTTCTGCTAGATCGCACAAAAGTAAAAGGAAGAAGACGTAATCTCATAGTATCCATTGAAAGTTGTGAAGTGCCCATCATTGCGCATACGTTTTCGACTTGGTGATAAAAATGTATGCATCTTCAGACTCAAGCCCGCGAAATTTGGGCAATAGGTTGATGAAGTGGGGTTTAATTTCAAAATTATCCCCATTGGCTGGTGGAATAGATAGAGAAGTAGGAAGGGGACCGCGTATAGGATAGCATCTCTCTTGGAGAGAGATGCGTGGTGGATTCTGCACACCGACGGGTGGTGGCAGGGTGGTGTTATAATCTGATGGAGAACCATCCATCTCGGATGTGGTGGGTGGAGGGAAAAAAGAAAATGTAAAAGTACCAACTTCGGAGTCAATAGCAGAAACGCCGACAAGACGGGCACTAGAATCTCGTGTTCAGCCGAGCATGTACTAAGCGGGTTTAGCGCACGTGATAGCGTGTGTGAGAACTATAAAAATGGTTTGTTTTGAAAAATGTCGGATGTGAGACAAACCACACAAAAAATGCATAAACAACCCTAGAACTAAGGTCACCTATGTCAAGTCACTAGACCGCTCCTAGAATTCCAAAGGACAAGCCGCAGGATCAATTCTCTACCACCTTTTTATTACTCTTGTGGCCAGGTAAGTGCCAAGTAAGTGGGAGGTATCCGCTATATGAATCACCGAAAATAGCTGACCTAATTAAGTAACCACTTGCCTCAGTCACACTTGCTTAGACACCGCAAAAGAAATGCGAATAAGCGATAGATTACCCACAGCCCTCCTCTGTCCTAATTGAGCACAACGGTCCTTAGAGTTTTGGTCTAGATATTTTTTAATTAATATAGGGTTATGCGGATGCTCGTTTTGTGATTTGTGGGACTTAGGAAGGGTGATGAAATCCACACCTAATCTGAATTTTGGTCTTGCCCCTTAAAATCCGTATTAAAATATGCATAAACAAACCAATTACAAAAGATTTTTGAGCGGTGACATTTTGCAAAGAATCTTGCAGAAAAATATATTATTCGATTTCTAGAGGAAAGAGAAAGAGTTGTGGAAGTTACCAGAGGATTTTGGCTAGGCAAGTCCACCAAGTGGCCGCGATTCCACGGCTAAAGTCATAATATTGCGGCGGTTCCGCCGCACTATGGTACTTTCTTCTGATGAATTTTCTATAGTAGCCTTCTAAGTTTCTCTGGTTCTTGATGAATGTCTCTGAATTTTTATCTCCTCGCTACAGTGACTCCAGATTCCCTCGCAACAAGTCACACAATAATCGTTAAATACACAATTTGCTATTTTGTTTTATTTTTATGATATGGATCGAATAAGAACTCAACATGAATGGAAAGAAAAAAATTACGCACGTATTCCCGGCAACGGCGCCATTTGATTAATCTGTGAAAGTGTGTGTTTGTAGTAACCGCAATCAATAACGGTATTGCGTGTAGCTAGCCGAGATTAGTACGGGTCGTCCGCAGGGATACATGGAACTTTTAATCTTGCTTTAGACGAGTTGAATAAAATAAAAGAAGAGAGAGAATAGATTATAGATCTATGTTACACGGATGTAGAATATATAAGAAGAAGGCTTGTAGGGTTCGTTAGGATTTAGTAGTCTTGGATGACTAATAAAGATGACTCATTTTATCTTTTGATAGATTTAAAACTAGATTGATAGTGATAAATGAGGATTAGGGTTTCCCCACTATTGACCCTTGTCCCTTCATTGATCTCTATTCATGTCTAGCCCTTAACAAAACAATTATTAATCTGATCTCAAATCGTGGTCAAGACTATCAATAAATTAGTAGCGCGCCCGATAAGGATGTTAACGATTCTTTTGCTAAAATTTATAAACTTCATAAGATGTAAAAGAAGTTAAAATATTTTCTCATCTATTGTTCTACCCTAATCCTACGAACCCTATCAAGCGGTGATTTACTCGCGCATGATGGAGATAGAAAAAGAAAGGATAGAGAAGGAAATCATAATGCAGAAATTAAATATGAAATAATTAAACTAATGATCTACCTTTATTAATCAATTTTACAAGTACAAAACCTTCGAGTTTAGATTATAAGAGGAAGAAGTTGCTCCCGATATCTGTCTTGTAGGAAGTAGATATTCCGTCGATATTCACATCGCTCTATCACGTCGAATTGTGGGCCTGTCGTGGATCACTTGCTCTTTGGCGGTGATTTGCTTCGTGTTAAAGGTGATGATTTCTAAATTTAGCCCTCGGTCCTATTTATAGTCACAGAAAATACAAACGCTAGATGTCATATGTGAGGGTTTATTGAGAAGATCCTACCCACAAAATCCCAAACCCTAACTCTACATAATGGCGGTGGATTCGCCGCAAATTACATGTTTTGGCCGCGGAACCGCGGTGGGTTGGAGGATTTAGTTGATGAAAATTCTTCTGTAGAATCATATTGAAACATGGAGATTGTTGTTATATGTGGAATCTTCATATCTTCTCTGAGTCCCTGCCAGTATTGATTCTACGATTTTATTTAACTTTATCGGCAGATTTTTGGTTCTGACATCTCGATATCCCGATCTCCTGACCTAAGCTAAATCTTGCACAATATCTCCATGAATAATGTTAGTGATATTTGTTATTGAGATATAATCTTAATAATTTTATATGGTAATAAATCTTTTAAGTAATTTGACTAAGATTATTTGATATGATATGCATAACAAAAATATTATATAAATATTATATGCATATATTTTCCTTCATAATGTTAATTATAATATATAAACATATGGTAAATAGTATTTTGCAAATAAACCCTCATATGTTTCATATTTATAATAACACCTTTAAATATTTAAGAAAAATAAGGAAAATATTATATCAAATGTGCGATATTTTTTACTAAACAGCGTATGATCCGCAGGCGCCCGGCGCTTACGCGCCATGCACGTGACCCGCTGGCGCCCGGCGCCCGCGTGCGGGGCGCATGACCCGCTGGCGCCCTGCGCCCGCGTGTGGGGCGCATGAACCGCTGGCGTCCGGCGCCCACGCGCTACTCATGCGTCCTTAGGACTCTCTTCATCCTTCTTTTTCCCTCATGCTCCATACTCAAAATACGTCCCCCATTAGCAGGATCCCCGTAAACTCTGCGTAGCCCCCGATATATTCAAGTCCCCTCCAAAACACAACATATGCACGCCGCACATTGAGTTCGCATGAGCAGTTTTACCCGTCAATCGGAGGTTCTCTCATTTCAAAGGCGAAGGGTAATTAACGATAGCATAGTCCACGGCTGCCGGAGATTCAGACCCCCACAATCAATAAACCCCGGCCTACTCTAGGAAAGAGGGAATCTGTAGTACGCCTGATAAGCGACGCGTATTTCCTATCTTAATAGGGTGGCGAAAAACACCCTACAGATGTCTTATTCCTACTTGGCGATGGTTCATCCTCCTTGGTGGATATGATTCAAGACTTGTTCACACATGATCATGTCGGACTAAAAGAATGAATATATTTGTACACAAATTCATTTGTTGCCAACTCATGTGATTTTATCTGTATTCTGTCCCGTTTGCAGTTCCGGCTAAAAACCGTCGTTTCTGTGTATATTGTGTACAGTCTACAGTGTTTTTGCCTGGGTACCTGTAATCTGTACTAATGAGCGGACACAGATTAAATAGCACCGTTTATTAACAAAATGATAGAAAATGAGCAGTATTAAAATGTAATAAAACGTGCTGAACACGTAGTGTGGCAAGCTCTTCTAACATAGCTGCATGCAAATCTGGGTGCTGAAGAGCTTTTTGAACAGAGAAAGAAAGAGTAATGGCAAACAAGAAAGAAACAAACTGACAATTAGATGATGTCAGTCTATGATAGGAAATAAAGTTAGAAATTGGATGTGCAGTAGTACAGCTGCGCTTACCTTTGCGTAAGGCAATAGGAAGAAAAGATCTTTTTCTGAAGGCAGTGGCGGTTGAGAATCAAGAACAGTGGACTGTATAGGAGTATCTGCAGAATAATCGTTAGAAGAAGCATTAGGGGGAGGGGGTTGGACAACTTTCTTACAACGGTGATACACCTGTGGATAAAGGTCTATACGCTGAAAACTATGGCTCACAGGTTGAACAGACGAATCAAGTTCTGACGAAGGTAGGTGAGGAACATGAATAGTAGGAGTGAGGTTCTTAATAGGTAATGGAAAAAAGACTTGATCTTCTAAGAAGGTCTGTAACAACCCTAAATTTCCTATACAAAATTTTTCAAATATTTTTTCAAAAATCCACAAAGGGGTATTTTAGCCTGAGCACAAGATAGAAGTAATTATTTTGTTTGTAATTACAAGCTACAAGAATGTAATAACTCCATTTTTAGTGTACAAGAAATTACTTTAAATTTAATGTATACTAGGAGTATTTATTGTTGCTCCTATCATTTTAAGTAATTAAATACCACAATAATTAGAAGAAGGAGCTTATAGCTCATTGGTAATACCTTGCACTGCTGAACCAAGCCATCAGAGTTCAAATCCACTGCCCCACTTTATTTTTATATTATTTTTGTTTTAAATTTCTTGGAAGCCCAACAGTTCACAGGCCATAACTCCCAAAAGTTGAACTGAACCCAAAAAAGTAAAAATACCAGAGCCTACCCTATGAGAATCCCTACCCCCTTGACCCCCGACTCGGCCGGGATCGACCGAGTCGGCCGGCGGACCGGCCGACTCGGGCCGGCGCCGCCGGCCGGACTCGGCCGGACGGCCGAGTCGTCAAAACGAAAAATGTGTCGTTTTGCCTTCTCATACCCTCTGTATACTTTAAATATCTGGATCGGTTCCAGAAACGCAATTATACCTCATTCACTCCAGTTTTATTACTTTTTCTATAATTTTTTACATTTTTTTAAATAAAAACCTTTCACCTACCCTACCCTAGCCTACCCTATAAATACACCCCTACCCTCTACCCTCTCATCCCCAAAACCCTAGGCTCACCCTCTCAAAATTCTTCCAAGAAGTGTATACTTTGAAAACAAGTTCGCGGCGAAGCTCCGACGAAATTCCGCGGGAATTCCGGCAACGTTTTTAGAAACAACCGGCGACGAAGCAACGTCTCGACAACTCCCTTAGTTCCCCTTACACTCCGTTGCTTAATCGAAACCCGTAAGTCTCATTCTATCACCCTTTCTATTTCTCAAAAATACGAAATTACGAAACCCGACGGAATCGGAACAAATCCAATTTCCAACTCGGTTTTCTATAAAATTTCACTTCTAACCAATACATTCATGCCTAAACATATTTATCTTGACTATTAAACTTTTAAAAATCAATTTGAACAAGTTTTCTCACATGAAATGATAATCTTTCCAATTTACCGTATTTTTTTCACTTTAATACTATCATGTTTCGATTTCACATTTAACCCCTTAATCTTACTATACATTTAAAGTAGAGCACGATGTAATGACCTACCTCCACACATACGCAAATGCAACCCTAAAACGATATCATCAAAACTTAGAATACGATAAAACAATACTTTCATTTAAATACCATATTCTTAAGAAAATCAATTCTAAAAGTTTAACTTTGATACACTTTTAAATAAATACTTCTTATTAGGAAAACACGATAAGTCGTGGACATCGATCGTTTATCTAAACCTGACTTTATGGTGTCTAGGCTAGGCAAGTGAGCAAAGATAACTTTAAAAGGCCCGTCTCACGATTCGTGAGCGGATCCCTCCTTCCTCACTTGTACTTACCTGGCCACAATTGGCGGTGAAGAGGCGATTTGAGACTTCTAACGACTTGTCGTTTAGACCATTTAGAAATAGGCTAGTTGGTTTAGGAAACCCTAGAATCTAAAACACGGAAAACTACACTTTGTAAATAAATACATTTTACTTTATAAAACCGTTTTCTAAAGGATTAGTATTTTACAATCTTTGCAAAGCGCCGCTACAACCCATCTTTGGGGAACCCGTTAGGGATAGTACGGTTCATCGTGCACCCTCGGGCCTAGTAGTGCGAGATTCAGACCTCCGCAAGGAGCATTCGGTCTCGAAAGGTTTAAAATACGACATCTTAAGAAAATGTGATTTTTGGAATATAAAATATTTAGTAAAATTATTTTTGTATAAACATATGTATATTTATCATTTAAATATCTATTTTATTATAATATAAATTTTCAACCTTTCTCTAAAAAATCACAAGAATATATTTTACACTAAAATACCATGAACTTCAAATAAATTAGTATTACCGATAAATACCCTTATTTATAAAACTAGGATATTTTCACTAGAAATATCACAATGTAAAATCCACCCTCATTACAACTCTAAAGACGAACAATAAATACTTGAGGTGTATTTTGAAAAGTATATAAAAGTATTTTTACATAAAACCCCCTCAAGTTTTATAAATTACCCTGAGGACCCTAGCAGTTATAAGACTTTGATTTACATTTCTGGTTGTCTGACTCGGGTTTGAGTCTGATTAATCTGACTTGAATATGATTCAAGTCAATCTACAATCTACAAGATTCCAATACAATATGAACACATGAATCCATGAATCCAAATATCAATTTATACAACTTTACTGAACCGAACCATGGATTTACATTTCAATTACATGATCATCCAGTTTACATGGTTCTCCAGTTATTCCATTTACATGATTCTACGGTTACAACCGTTTACTGATATCATGGTTTCGGTCAGTTAACCAATCATACAACCAATACAATTTACAAGACAACAATACAAACAAGACATCGCGGGGTTTAAGGGGTAGACTGGTACGTAATATGTTAAAGGTGGCACGAGGTGGTCACTTAATATGTAATTACATCCATACCGTTGTTCCATGGTATTATCGATAGAGCCTTGTACTACAGGTTACCAAGGTCCCCGGTGTAAGTGGGACTCCCCTCGTATACACTTGCATCTTCTGTACCAGGCTACAAACAACAGCGTTAATACAACATTACAATATTATAATACAACATTAAAAACTACTCTCTCTCTCTCTCTCTTACTCTCTGTCTATTCTACTTTCCTCTTATCTTTGGGACTTACCGAGCGACCTGTTCGCTGACGACATTCTATTTCTTTCTTCTTTGAATGTCGTCAGGTGATTCGGACCCGGCAGAGATCGAGCCATCTCAAGAAGACTTGGAGCAGTTTACCGAAGACCCTGCACTTTAGTTTCATTGTACACTTTTCCTTTCTGTACTTTTCATTCCATGTTATGCCACTGTTTAGGCATCTTTTATTTCAGTTGTATTTCCTTTCATGCATTGTACAAAGAATGTTAATAAATAAAAGTTGCTGTTCTTTTTATATCTTATCTCTTGTGTATTTATTTTATATTGCTTAGATACGCTTAGCGTATGTACTTCTGAGTATATACGTAGCGGGCCTCGTCGCGTCCCTTTCGCTATACAATGGGAAGCGGGACGTGACAGGTTTTGTTAATGGCCCATGTAGGTCAGAGCTGTATGAATCCCTATCATGCAGTTCTGTTCTGCGTGAACAACCTAAGCAATATAACACAAGAACCAGCAACTAAAACATTCTTTACAATTCATGTTCCTTGAATCTTGCAATTTCATATTCTTTGAATATTATCATTTCATCTGTCCTAACCCAAATTTTTCTTCAGGGTTATGGATTCTCCGAACAACACCAGCACCAACGTCAACAACACACCTCCAGCACTACCCCTCACACCAGCTGTTCCTGCGCCACCTACCGAGCAAACAGTGCTACTTGAGGCAATCCGCAGCCTTCTCGAGGGACAGCAACAACTCTTGAACCGTCCCGAGACTGACGCTCCGGGGGTAAAGCAATTCAGGGCTTTACATCCGAAGCAGTTCTCAGGAAAGGGGAGCCCACTGGAAGCTGAAGAATGGGCTCAAAGTATCGAGGATGATCTGGCAGCAGCATAAGTGCCAGAAATAGCTTGGGTCCGAGTTGCAAAGCTGCAACTCACGGACAATGCACGGAACTGGTGGAAGGCGGAAGAAAGCCGTCTTGATCAGCCCATTGAATGGAAGACTTTTCGTGAGAAGTTCGACGCGAAGTACTTCCCTGTGACTGCCAGGTTTGCCATGGAGCAGCAGTTCATTCATCTACAACAAGGTTCGATGTGGGACAAGTCAGTAGATGAGTATGACGCTGACTTCACCATGCTCAGTCGATTTGCGGCACACCTGATTCCGACGGATGAGATCAAAGCCCGTCGCTTTCAACAAGGTTTGGACACGGAAATCAAGGCAGCACTAGCCACAGGGAAATTTCCGACTCACGAGGATGCTTTGGAAGCTGCCCGCCGTTATGAAGCAGTGATAAAGGCAAGGGGCAGACCTCAGTCTGCAGGAGTGAAACGTCCTGCCACCCAAATGGCAGGAGGGGCCTCTTCAAGGCCAGCTGTTGAACTCAGAAGACTGGAAGAAGTTAAGGATCGGCCAAGACCCGATTTTTGCTTTTATTGTAAGAGAGAAGGACACTTGTGGAAGGACTGTAGGCGCGCAAAAGGCCTATGCTTGGTTTGTGGCGCGCCCAACCACGGAATTAGAAACCGTCCTTATAGACGCAACCCAGCACACATACCCGCCAACTACCCGCAACAGCCAGCTATCCAGGCTCCTGCAACTCGTCCTGCACTCCCAGCACCACCTCCACGTGGATTCCCTGCTCAGCCAAATCACCAATTCCATCAGGCACTGAGAAACATGCCTCGAGTACAGGGGAATATGCCTCCAGCTAGGAGGAACGTGCCGAGACGCCAGGTATACAATTTGGCGGCCGTAGAAGCTGATGTTAGGTCCACGTTACCCACCCCGGTTCTTTCGGGGAGGTGGAATAGGTAAAAATCAATTTTTTCCTCAAAAGGTAACATGGACCATCCATGAAGGATCTTTGCTAAACAAAAACTAATTTAAAAAACTACAAGTTCTAACTACTATGTAGAATGGTTATACCTAGGTCTTGAACTCCTTCTCTTCTTTTGGTGGTTCTCCTCCTTGCTTGCTCCATGTAGTGGCTTGAACGGCTCCTCCTCCTCGTCTCCTCTTTGCCGTAGATGGATCCATCCGAGGGCCTCGAACTTGAGCTCCTATCTCAACCTAGAGATAACTAAGGTGCTTGGTTTGCTAAACCTAGAACCTTAGAATGAGTAGAGAAGAGTTATGGTGGTCTTGTCTCAATGGTTCATGATTTCCAACTCATGGAACACTTGAACCTTGAGAGAGAAAGTGGGAGAGCTTTCTTTCTAGGAGAGAGAAAGAATATGATAGAATGAGCTCTCATAATGCAACCATGCTCACAAAAACAAGAATAATGATGATGATAATAATAATTAAGAATAGTGATGGTTAGTTTCAATGACCATTATCATTTCATGCAATTATTGCATTTTGTAAAGAACAACAAGTAAGCAAAAGTCATAGAAATGAAATGATGATGGTCAACAAGTCCACAATGGTCAACTGGTCAACAAAGTCAACAAGTCAACAAAATTCAAATGTTCAACTCAACCATGACACAATTATCCTTAATTAATATTATTAATCATATTTCTCATTCTCATTAAGGTTTAGAAAAAAGTCAACGGTCAACAAGTCAACCAAAATCAAATGGTCAACAACCCTAATGAGAAACCTCTTCCTCTGCCTCTGTCAACTGTGCATACACACCCGCATCCGTGTTCCAAGGAACACGAATACACTGAGACAAAACCAATCCCAAAACAAGTATTAGGATCTGGCTTAAACCAAAGCCCGCTAGTAATAACTGTCCGGACACCAAACGTGCACAAGTGCGCGGATGTGAACGAACCCTGTCGCAAAATCATGCAACCTCCACTCTGTTTTGCCTAAAGGCGAGTAACCCTCTGTGTGGGACTCTAAAGGCTCGACACTACGCTGGCAGTGGGTTTAACCACAGGCCGCAAGCGGTACTAGCTGTACGCAACGGTCCCCAGGTAGATGCCGACAAGAAGACTGATGAGGTGAACCCATCCTAACTCCTACTGAGCCTGAATGTGACAATCTCCGTACTGTCCGGTCTGTTCGTCTGCGAATATCGCATGGCGGGCCTAGGGGGCGGTAAACGTCAGTCCCCTAATAGCGGTACAAGTCATGTCGGAGTGTAGCCCAAAACACCCAGAGAATCTACTGGAAAACCTACCAGCAATTCTCGCTTGCCCTGGCCAGGGACGACAATGTGTAATGGCTCTCCTAGACACAGCGCAATATCAACTCCCAATACCGGGAGAGACGAATCATTTCTAACCGTCACTGCCTCCAAGTATTTCGGGACTGCACCCAACTACTACCTGTTTGCACGACTCAGTAGAGCCATGGTAGGGTAGTAATCTAAGAACAGTGGGAACACACTCGAGGCGAAGTGACAGTGTCAAGTCAGCGGACTAAGCTGTACTCATGTCACCTGGGAACTGTTAACTGACGATAGGTATAATACCAACCAACAGTTCCCGACGAGTCTTGTCCAGTGTACTCGTAACCTAACGAGCACCTGCATACTATCTCCAGTATGACGTACTGATGGCTGTGGGACAGACCATCTCCCCTGCTGGGAAGAGAAGCGTATGCACCAGTCTACTCTGGAGTATCGATACCCTGTCTCGATAATCCTACGACTAGGGACCAAAATAAGGATGTGCTTATAGACTACCCAGCCCCCACTAGTGTGATCGCCATCACAACGCCGGTAGTCAAGCAAAGATCCTAAGGGCTCCATCAATATGTTTTTAGCGATATGTTAAAAGAAACATATACACATATTAAGATAAAAACAAACCAAGTAGCATACTACTATATCGAGCAAGACTGTCGTAAACCCGTATATATATATCCCAAGCCTCCAAAATGTATTATATAAACTAGTACTATACAATAATGGCCTCTGGGGCATACATATTCAACAATCTCCCACTTGCACTAAGGCCAGCTGCTGGTGTACCGCATACCCAATAGCTCAAAAAGTCGCTCGAACTGTGTTTGAGGGAGGGCCTTTGTGAATGGATCCGCCGTGTTGTCTTTTGTGTCCACTCTCCGTACCTCGATCTCCTGGCGATCAATAATCTCCCTGATCAGGTGATACCGTCTTAAGATGTGTCTGGATTTCTGATGGGACCTTGGTTCCTTTGCTAAAGCTATAGCCCCATTGTTATCGCAATACAAAGGTATTGGGTCAACAATGGATGGAACCACTTGAAGCTCACTAATGAACTTCTTCATCCAGACCGCCTCTTTTATGGCATCGCTTGCAGCAATATATTCAGCCTCCATCGTCGAGTCTGCGACGGTATCCTGTTTGGAACTCCTCCAACACACCGTCCCTCCATTGAGGGTAAACACAAAACCCGAGACAGACTTGCTGTCATCTTTGTCACTCTAGAAGCTTGAATCGGTAAAGAACTCGACCCTGAGGTCTCCATTACCGTAAACCATGAACATCTCCTTAGTCCTTCTCAGGTACTTGAGAATGTTCTTCACTGCCGTCCAATGGTCCTCACCTGGGTCTGACTGATACCGGCTCACCACGCTCGGCGCGTAAGGTACATCTAGTCTTGTATATAGCATCGCATATTTTATAGATCTTACCGCCGAAGCGTAGGGTATAGTGCTCATGCGAACCCTCTCCTCGTCAGTCTTAGAAGACATCTTCTTGGAGAGGGTGATTCCGTGCAATGCGGGTATATTACCGCGCTTGGAATCTTCCATACTAAATCTCTTTAGTACGGTCTCTATGTACCTGGACTGTGAAAGTCCCAGTAATCTCTTGGATCTATCTCTGTAGATCTTGATCCCCAGAATGTACGAGGCATCACCCAGGTCCTTCATGGAGAACCATTGTGACAAAAATAGCTTGACCGATTGTAGCATAAGAATGTCATTTCCTATCAAAAGAATGTCGTCCACGTACAAGACTAGGAACACGACAGTTCGTCCTACAATCTTCTTATAGACACAAGGTTCATCTTCGTTCTTGATGAAATCAAATTTCTTGATTGCCTCATCAAAACAGATGTTCCAGCTCCGCGATGCCTACTTCAATCCATAAATGGATTTAAGCAACTTGCACACCTTCCCGCTGCTCCCACTGTCTACGAAACCTTCTGGCTAATCCATGTAAACGCACTCTTCCAAACAGCCGTTTAGAAAAGCCGTTTTAACGTCCATCTACCAGATTTCATAGTCATAGAAGACAGCAATGGCAAGTAGGATCCGAATGGATTTGAGCATAGCCACTGGAGATAAAGTTTCGTCATAGTCCACACCAGGTATTTGACGAAAACCTTTTGCTACGAGTCTAGCCTTATAGGTTTCCACCTGCCCATCTACACCAAGTTTCCTTTTGTAGATCCATTTGCATCCAACGGGTTTTACCCCAGGTGGAGCAATATCTAAGGTCCACACTTTATTGGTGTACATGGACTCCATTTCGGATTGCATAGCTTCCTGCCACTTATTAGAGTCCTTACTGATAATGGCATGCCTGAAACTGGTAGGGTCATCTTCTTCCAAGATGCAATCCTCTCGATCCTCGTCTAAGAGAAAACCGTAGTATCTCTCAGGCGGATGAGAAATCCTACCAGATCTGCGGAGTGGCTGAGGATCGTCTGGGGTTATTGAATCCTGAGGTTCTGTCAAATCTTCAGTTTCAATTTGTGGTCGCTGAATTTCTTCCAATTCTACCGTGCTCCCACTAATTTCTTTTGCAAGAAACTCCGTTTCTAAGAAAACGACATGCTGAGCAACAAACACCTTCTGTTCCTCGGTGTGGTAGAACAGATATCCATAACCATTCTTTGGATATCCCAAAAACTTACATAAAACTGACCGTGCTTCCAGTTTATCTGGTTTATGCTTTTTAACATAAGCCAGACAACCCCATATCTTAAATCTTTTAAGATATGTCCTTTTTCCATTCCATATCTCGAATGGAGTCTTAGGCACTGATTTAGACGGAACATCATTCAATAGGTATGCTGCTGTTAAAAGCGCATGTCCCCAAAATGAAAGAGGCAACTCGGCACTACTCATCATGGAGCGAACCATATCCAATAGGGTACGATTCCTCCATTCCGATACACCATTGTGCTGTGGTGTATAAGGAGGAGTAAGTTGAGAGAGAATACCATTCTCTTTTAAGTAATCTATGAATTCCGTGCTTAAGTACTCCCCTCCTCTATCCGATCGGAGGATCTTGATACTTTTGCCAGTCTGGTTCTCTACTTCGTTTCTGTATTCCTTGAATTTCTCAAAAGCTTCAGATTTGTGTTTCATCAGATACGCATATCCGAACCTAGAGAGATCGTCAGTGAATGTGATGAAGTATGAGAACCCACCTCTTTCATGTATAGACATTGGACCACATACATCACTATGTATGAGTCCCAAGAGCTCTGTTGCTCTTTCTCCATGTCCGGTGAACGGAGATTTGGTCATCTTCCCTTTGAGACAAGACTGACAAGTTTCATAAGATGAAAACTCGAACGTATTCAAGAGTCCATCTTCATGCAACTTACTTAGTCTTTTCTCTCCGATATGACCAAGTCTACAATGCCACAAGTAGAATTCATTCGTATCTGAATTCTTCCTCTTGTGTGTGTTTTGTACATTGAGAACTATATTCTGATTTAGAACGTAGATACCATTACACAGTGTACCTTCTGCAACCAGTACCTTATGAAGGTAGATGTTCATGATATTTCTATCAAGAACAAAATTATATCCATCTTTATCGAGTAAAGAAACTGATATGATGTTGCAAACCATGGAAGGTACATAGTAGCAATCGTTCAAAATCATAGTATTGCCATTTGGCAACACTAGGTGATATTCACCGACGGCTGCAGTATTAACTTGTGCTCCGTTCGCTACTCTGAGCGACATATCACTAGGTACAACTTTCCTACTTTTTCTCAATCCCTGCAATAGATTACAGATATGAGATTCTGATCCGGTATCAAGTACCCAGGAGGTAGGACTGACCGTAAAGCGGTTCTCAATTACAAGAACACCTGAAGTAGATGCAAAACTATGCTTCTTCTTCAACTGGGTATCCTTGGAATCCATACAATTCTCTTTCCCTTGCTCATACTTATGACTGTTGTCACAAGTTAGAGCCGAACCGACGTTCCCCAGCCCCGAATAAGAATTTGGATCGGTCAAGCGATACATTTTATTATCTTTGATTAGGGCGTGAAATGGTTGCTACCTGGAGAGAGAGAAAAGAAACACTCAGCGTGCGCTCTTGCAAGATTAGATTGGTTTATTAATATATCTAACCAAGATGGCTCCCACTGTTTCCTCAAATTCTTCTTCAAACCCTAAAAGAAGAACTAGTCAGGATTAATCGCACGTCACAATACTTACTTAACCTTTCAACCAGGCTAGTGTTGGTACTTCGAGGGAGGTTTTCCAACGCTTTCGCGAAGTTCCTTAATTAAATAACCTCTTTTCCCTGGAGGCGTAGCCCCGCTAAAACCGTACTAGACACCTACTTGGTTTATAGCATTGATTGTTAAGTGAAATAATCTCCCGAGAGTAATCCAACTCATCAGTGGGATCGGAATCCAACTATCATTGTGCAATGATCTAGATGGAATCCACTCTAGTCACCACACTCTAGAAGGTATGCTAAATCTGCAAGTTTCAGTTTCTTTAGAAACTCCCGATGTGGTTTTTGCCCCTAACGGTTTATGACCTTGACTAGGTCAACAAAGCATAAACCGCAAGTCAAGTTCTACCCGTCATAATCTTGATTGCATTAAACCCACCCGTACGTGCCCTTGACTAGGTCAACAAGGCCGCACGACTGTTCTAACCAATCACATATGGCAATGCACAGAAAAAAATCACTTAGCTACCGCTCACTACGCCTTGACTAGGTCAACAAACGCAGCACGAATACTAAATAATACCAATCCGAAATGACGGAGGGCTACGGCTGGGTTTTTGGCGAAAACCCCGTTAACGTAATGAACTTGATATAGTTGAAGGAACATGATTGCCTTTTTAAAAATATAGTGGCGAAAACTTTTGCTAAAGAGGTCACTCCCTGTGAAGGGATCTCGGCTCTTTCCTCGTCGAATAAGGTGCAGGATATTCCAAACTGAATACCTCGATGCAAAACAAGAATAATCGACTATAGTGAAGTTATTACCCTGACGCAAACTTTTTGTCCAAGGGGTTACTCCCGATGAAGGGATCTCGGCCCTTGCCTCGTCGAGTGAGGTGCTGGGCATTCATAACCGAATACCTCTGTGCAAAACAAAAAAGAACGTCCTTGCAATAACAGCTTTTTAAAAATTGTTCCAACAACGTCTTTTAGGTTTGTTTTTTCTTTGCATTAATATAATGCGTCCCATCAATTAATCCTACCATTGCAGAAAACAACGAAAATATGACGTACGCTTATGCCATCCGCATTCGCCACGGGGCCCCGTCATTACCCGTTAGGTTACTTAACTAACGACAGAACGGGGGCTGGACTAGCGCGGATGCAAAACATAAGCAACGCCTACTAGATATCATATATAGATATATACATTCGTCAGATGCAATGATAGTCATTCCAGATCACAGATGAACACATTGGATATGCTAGGAATCTGTGTTTCGTTCGAGCCTGCAACGAAAAACGGATTACACGGTCGCAATGAATAGCCAAACCCCACCCTAGACCCCTACGAGTGCGGCAAACTACCCGCCAAATACCCGAAGTGAAGCAGCCTCCCTCAACACCGTGAGTAGGCCACTCAGCACTTCAACGTACCCGGTAGTTTGTGCACCCCACCTTGGGTCTATCCTAGGAGCAAAAACAGTAAAACAAATAATATACAATGGCGGCTACAACCTCATCCCGGATGTGCGGCCATAAAAATAATATTACATCAATTTACATTTTACATCAAATGAAAGATAAAGAAAACTCTCATCTCACAAAACCCCGGCTATTCATCCGCGACAATCCAACAAGTTCATATACACAATCCAACAACATTACAGATCACAGATATGCACAACCCCCACTAATCGACGTATAGCGATTAGCCGACGTTCAGTGCATATATCACATTACAGATATAACCATTTAGCCAAAGTTTGTAGAACTCCGATCAAAATACAAATTTATAACTACCCCAAAAAATAACAATTTTCTCTGGATAATCTGGGCAGAAACTAAATATCTCAAAAATCCCAAAACACCAAACAGAGGAATCTGCAACAAATTGGAGCCACGGCTGAGTCAACTCGGCCGCGGATCCGCGGCGGAACGCATGGTTCCGCCGCGCTTCCGCGGCGAGTTGGCCGAGTCATGGGCTCAAATTTCTTGACAATCCCCAGAAAACCCTGCTTGTATTTTTCATGTCATACAAAATATTTTTAGGCCTGTTTTAAAAATCGACAGAAAATACATTTTTTCGGTTTGTTTTCGGGATTTTTTCCGGATCGAAGTTCTAAACACTTTGCTAACAGTTAGTTGTTGCTTAGCTAAGCTCTGATACCACTGTTAGGTCCACGTTACCCACCCCGGTTCTTTCGGGGAGGCGGAATAGGTAAAAATCAAATTTTTCCTCAAAAGGTAAAATGGACCATCCATGAAAGATTTTTGCTAAACAAAAACTAACTTAAAAAACTACAAGTTCTAGCTACTATGTAGAATGGTTATACCTAGGTCTTGAACTCCTTCTCTTCTTTTGGTGGTTCTCCTCCTTGCTTGCTCCTTGTAGTGGCTTGAACGGCTCCTCCTCGTCGTCTCCTTTTTGCCGTAGATGGATCCACCCGAGAGCCTCGAACTTGAGCTCCTATATCAACCTAGAGATAACTAAGGTGCTTGGTTTGCTAAACCTAGAACCTTAGAATGAGTAGAGAAGAGTTATGGTAGTCTTGTCTCAATGGTTAATGATTTCCAACTCATGGAACACTTGAACCTTGAGAGAGGAAGGGGGAGAGCTTTCTTTCTAGGAGAGAGAAAGAATATGATAGAATGAGCTCTCATAAAGCAACCATGCTCACAAAAGCAAGAATAATGATGATAATAATAATAATTAAGAATAGTGATGGTTAGTTTCAATGACCATTATCATTTCATGCAATTATTGCATTTTGTAAAGAACAACAAGTAAGCAAAAGTCATAGAAATGAAATGATGATGGTCAACAAGTCCACAATGGTCAACCGGTCAACAAAGTCAACAAGTCAACAAAAGTCAAATGTTCAACTCAACCATGACACAATTATCCTTAATTAATATTATTAATCATATTTCTCATTCTCATTAAGGTTTAGAAAAAAGTCAACGGTTAACAAGTCAACCAAAATCAAATGGTCAACAACCCTAATGAGAAACCTCTTCCTCTGCCTCTGTCAACTGTGCATACACACCCGCATCCGTGTTCCAAGGAACACGAATACACTGAGACAAAACCAATCCTAAAACAAGTACTAGGATCTGGCTTAAACCAAAGCCCGCTAGTAATAACTGTCCGGACACCAAACGTGCACAAGTGCGCGGATGTGAACGAACCCCGTCGCAAAATCATGCAACCTCCACTCTGTTTTGTCTAAAGGCGAGTAACCCTCTGTGTGGGACTCTAAAGGCTCGACACTACGCTGGCAGTGGGTTTAACCACAGGCCGCAAGCGGTACTAGCTGTACGTAACAGTCCCCAGGTAGATGCCGACAAGAAGACTGATGAGGTGAACCCATCCTAACTCCTACTGAGCCTGAATGTGACAATCTCCGTACAGTCCGGTCTGCTCATCTGAGAATATCGCATGGCGGGCCTAGGCGGCAGTAAACGTCAGTCCCCTAATAGCGGTACAAGTCGTGTCGGAGTGTAGCCCAAAACACCCAGAGAATCTATTGGAAAACCAAAGCAATTCTCGCTTGCCCTGGCCAGGGACGACAATGTGTAATGGCTCTCCTAGATACAACGCGATATCAACTCCCAATACCGGGAGAGACGAATCCTGTCTAACCGTCACTGCCTCTAAGTGCTTCGGGACTGCACCCAACTACTACCTGTTTGCACGACTCAGTAGAGCCGTGGTAGGGTAGTAATCTAAGAACAGTGGGAACACACTCGAGGCGAAGTGACAGTGTCAAGTCAGCGGACTAAGCTGTACTCATTCACCTGTGAACTGTTAACTGACAATAGGTATAATACCAACCAACAGTTCCCGACGAGTCCTGTCCAGTATACTCGTAACCTAACGAGCACTTGCATACTATCTCCAGTACGACGTACTGATGGCTGTGGGACAGACCATCTCCCCTGCTGGGAAGAGAAGCGTATGCACCAGTCTACTCTGGAGTATCGATGCCCTATCTCGATAATCCTACGACTAGGGACTAAAATAAGGATGTGCTTATAGACTACCTAGCCCCCACTAGTGTGATTGCCATCACAATGCCGGTAGTCAAGCAAAGATCCTAAGGGCTCCATCAATATGTTTTTAGCGATATGTTAAAAGAAATATATACACATATTAAGATAGAAACAAACCAAGTAACATACTACTATATCGAGCAAGACTGTCGTAAACCCGTATATATATATCCCAAGCCTCCAAAATGTATTATACAAACTAGTACTATACAATAATGGCCTCTAGGGTATACATATTCAACAGCTGATACGGTTGGTCAGGATAACCCTGGTAATTCTCTTCAATCTTTTTCACACCCTTGCATCACTTTGTCATTCTTCACACTCTCACCAAACTTTCCTTGAATTTGTTACACTTTCCTTTTACAAATTTCAAGGACGAAATTTTTATAAGGAGGGTAGAATGTAACAACCCTAAATTTCCTATACAAAATTTTTCAAATATTTTTTCAAAAATCCACAAAGGGGTATTTTAGCCTGAGCACAAGATATAGGTAATTATTTTGTTTTTAATTACAAGCTATAAGAATGTAATAACTCCATTTTTAGTGTTCAAGAAATTACTTTAAATTTAATGTATACTAGGAGTTTTTATTCTTGTTGCTATCATTTTAAGTAATTAAATACCACAATAATTACAAGAAAGAGCTTGTAGCTTATTGGTAATACCTTGCACTGCTGAACCAAGCCACCAGAGTTCAAATCCCCTGCCCCACATTATTTTTATATTATTTTTGTTTTAAATTTCTTGGAAGCCCAACAGTCCACAGGCCATAACTCCCAAAAGTTGAACTGAACCCTAAAAAGTAAAAATACCAAAGCCTACCCCATAAGAATCCCCACCCCCTCGACCCCCGACTCGGCCGGGATCGGCCGAGTCGGCCGGCGGACCGGTCGACTCGGGCCGGCGCTGCCGGCCGGACTCGGCCGGACGGCCGAGTCATCAAAACGAAAAATGTGTCGTTTTGCCTTCTCATACCCCCTGTATACTTTAAATGTCTGGATCGGTTCCAGAAATGCAATTATACCTCATTCACTCTATTTTTATTACTTTTTCTATAATTTTTTACATTTTTTTAATTAAAAACCTTTCACCTACCCTACCCTAGCCCACCCTATAAATACACCCCCTACCCTCTACCCTCTCATCCCAAAACCCTAGGCTCACCCTCTCAAAATTCTTCCAAGAAGTGTGTACTTTGAAAACAAGTTTGCGGCGAAGCTCCGACGAAATTCCGGCGGGAATTCCGCCGACGTTTTTAGAAACAACCGGCAACGAAGCAACGCCTCGACAACTCCCTTAGTTCCTCTTACACTCCGTTGCTTAATCGAAACCCGTAAGTCTCATTCTATCCCCCTTTCTATTTCTCAAAAATACGAAATTACGAAACCCGATGGAATCGGAATAAATCCGATTTCCGACTCGGTTTTCTATAAAATTTCACTTCTAACCAATACATTCATGCCTAAACATCTTTATCTTGACTATTAAACTTTTAAAAATCAATTTGAACAAGTTTTCTCATA
Organism: Agapanthus africanus; assembly: GCA_030015575.1. NCBI lineage: Eukaryota > Viridiplantae > Streptophyta > Magnoliopsida > Asparagales > Amaryllidaceae > Agapanthus > Agapanthus africanus. Next base: position 366,646,205 of record JASDDO010000029.1, read on the forward strand.
TGAAATGATAACCTTTCCAATTTACCATATTTTTTTCACTTTAATACCATCATGTTTCGATTTCACATTTAACCCCTTAATCTTACTATACATTTAAAGTAGAGCACGAGGTAATGACTTACCTCCACACATACGCAAATGCAACCCTAAAATGATATCATCAAAACTTAGAATACGATAAAACAACACTTTCATTTAAATACCATATTCTTAAGAAAATCAATTCTAAAAGTTTAACTTTGATACACTTTTAAATAAATATTTCTTATTAGGAAAACATGATAAGTCGTGGACATCGATCATTTATCTAAACCTGAGTTTGTGGTGTCTAGGCTAGGCAAGTGAGCAAAGATAACTTTAAAAGGCCCGTCTCACGATTCGTGAGCGGATCCCTCCTTCCTCACTTGTACTTACCTGGCCACAATTGGCGGTGAAGAGGCGATTTGAGGCTTCTAACGACTTGTCGTTTAGACCATTTAGAAATAGGCTAGTTGGTTTAGGAAACCCTGGAATCTAAAACACGGAAAACTACACTTTGTAAATAAATACCTTTTACTTTATAAAACCGTTTTCTAAAGGATTAGTATTTTACAATCTTTGCAAAGCGCCGCTACAACCCATCTTTGGGGAACCCGTTAGGGATAGTACGGTTCATCGTGCACCCTCGGGCCTATTAGTGCGAGATTCAGACCTCCGCAAGGAGCATTCGGTCTCGAAAGGTTTAAAATACGACATCTTAAGAAAATGAGATTTTTGGAATATAAAATATTTAGTAAAATTATTTTTGTATAAACATATGTATATTTATCATTTAAATATCTATTTTATTATAATATAAATTTATCACCTTTCTCTAAAAAATCACAAGAATATATTTTACACTAAAATACCATGAACTTCAAATAAATTAGTATTACAGATAAATACCCTTATTTATAAAACTAGGATATTTTCACTGGAAATGTCACAATATAAAATCCACCCTCATTACAACTCTAAAGACGAGCAATAAATACTTGAGGTGTATTTTGAAAAGTATATAAAAGTATTTTTACATAAAACCCCCTCAAGTTTTATAAATTACCCTAAGGACCCTAACAATTATAAGACTTCGATTTATATTTCTGGTTGTCTGACTTAGGTTTGAGTCTGATTAATCTGACTTGAATATGATTCAAGTCAATCTACAATCTACAAGATTCCAATACAATATGAACACATGAATCCATGAATCCAAATATCAATTTATACAACTTGACTGAACCGAACCATGGATATACATTTCAATTACATGATCATCCAGTTTACATGGTTCTCCAGTTATTCCATTTACATGATTCTACGGTTACAACCGTTTACTGATATCATGGTTTCGGTCAGTCAACCAATCATACAACCAATACAATTTACATGACAACAATACAAATAAGACATCGCGGGGTTTAAGGGGTAGACTGGTATGGAATATGTTAAAGGTGGCACGAGGTGGTCACTTAAGACGTAATTACATCCATGCCGTTGTTCCGTGGTATTATCGACGGAGCCTTGTACTACAGGTTACCAAGGTCCCCGGTGTAAGTGGGACTCCCCTCGTATACACTGGCATCTTCTGTACCAGGCTACAAACAACAGCGTTAATACAACATTACAATATTATAATACAACATTAAAAGCTACTCTCTCTCTCTCTTACTCTCTGTCTATTCTACTTTCCTCTTATCTTTGGGACTTACCGAGCGACCTGTTCGCTGACGACATTCTATTTCTTTCTTCTTTGAATGTCGTCAGGTGATTCGGACCCGGCAGAGATCGAGCCATCTCAAGAAGACTTGGAGCAGTTTGCCGAAGACCCTGCACTTTAGTTTCATTGTACACTTTTCCTTTCTGTACTTTTCATTCCATGTTATGCCACTGTTTAGGCATTTTTTATTTCAGTTGTATTTTCTTTCATGCATTGTACAAAAAATGTTAATAAATAAAAGTTCCTGTTCTTTTTATATCTTGTCTCTTGTGTATGTATTTTATATTGCTTAGATACGCTTAGCGTATGTACTTCTGAGTATATACGTAGCGGGCCTCGTCGCGTCCCCTTCGCCGTATAATGGGAAGCGGGGCGTGACAGGGTCAAAACAAACATATCCTTTTTGGGATCTTAAGTAACCTGCAAATACCATACGAACAGCTCGAGGATCAAGCTTGTCAATATAAGCACCTACAATATGAGTATAGCATAGACAACCAAACACCTTAGGAGGAACAGAAAAAGGTTTGCCCTGTGGAAACAAAATAGAGAAAGAAGACTGGTTGTATAGGACCGGAAAAGGCATGTGATTGATATAAAAATAGGCAGCTAAGACCGCAAAATTCCATAATCGTTTAGAGACATGCATATGCAAAACAAGAGAATGAGCTATCTCAAGCAAATGTCAGTTATTCCATTCAGCTATCCCATTTTGTTGAGAAGTATAAGAATATGAAGTTTGATGCAATATATCATAAGTCTGACAAAATAAAGTAAATTTCGTGCTAATATACTCCTTAGTGTTATCTGAACGAAGAAGTTTTACCGAAACACCAAATTGATTAGTAATCTTAGCTACGAAGATTTTAAAAGTAGACAAAAGTTCAAACCTATTACATAAAAGATACAACTCAATCATATGTGAATGATTATCGATAAAAGTCATAAAATATTTATAACCAAATATACTAGGAAATTTAAAGGGATCCTAAATATCGGAGTAAACTAACGCAAAAGGTAAATCATGTCTTTTATTAACTGGGGGAAAAGAGGAGTTATGGTGTTTACCAAGATGTCATGACCCGGAATTGGCACATGACCGACACGAGAATACGTGAAATCTATAGGACCCCGCCGTAATTCAAGTAAGTCGAACCCAAGAAATCTAAACCTTTTGCGGAAAATAATGGAGGTGCAGTTTTGAAATATCGGCATAAATACTTTAAGCCTTCTTTTAAAAGTATATCAATATCATATGAAAATGCAACAGTTTACATACTATCTTTGAAAACATTTTCATCCTTGAAATTTGGGCAGCACCTCTCTTGTATATTTTGATCCAAAATGATATACATGCAATAATATAGGCATCCCTAAGCGGGAGCTAGTTCTTCGCCAATTGGCGAAATCACAACCACACACAATGCATATATATATACACGACGCCCCAAGGTGAAGATCAATCACAGAAAGAAGGTAAATATGACCAAGATATCATCAAGCTCAAATAAAAGACAATACACCCATCACGCTCGAAGTCTCGAGAATATACAAGTCCGTGTCTAAGTCTGCCAAATATACATAGTCTGGTTTCTGATTGATAGAGTTTTAACTAGATACAACAGAAATAAATAGGTACAAGGGTAGTCACGATCCAAATGTGTATCCAACCTACCAAAGCAAAACATCATAAAGAAAGCTGTATGGCAGCGAGCCGATATAGCGTTTTGAAAATCGTTTCAGTGAAATTTCGAAAAATCGGTAAAATAAGGGGGTTTTCTGTAAAAAGTCAAAATGCAAATATCTTATTATAAAAATTAAATATACATATTCTATCTATGTAATTGCTATTATTTGGTGTTTATTGAGCCACTGGTGAAATTTTAAATTTTCTGAAAAATTTTCCGAAATTAATTATTTTAATATTATTTTAAGCCGTCACTAATATATTTAATTAGGGAAAATTACAAATTGGAATGAGTTGAAACAAATTTTGTGCATCATAAAACTTTAAATAAAATTTTACCATATGATTTTTGAAATGAAATCGTTTGCCAAAACGGTTTAGAAAATATCGAAGAAAAAGGCTTTTTTCGGTGAAATTAGTGTTAATGGGAATTGGGGTATAGCATTTATCTTTTTCCTAACCCACACACCCATACCTCACCCTCTCCCCATGTGGTCGACCCCACCATGACAGCCCTCCCCCTCTCCCTCTCTCCAATCACTTCTTTTTTTTCAAAAGAAAAGAAAAGAAAAGAGTAGAAAATGACAAGAATAAAGTGGACTTTGACTAAATTCAACTTTCCCCACCTCACTCTCTCTCCTCCCTCACCCATCCCCCCCCCATGCTAGCCGAATCCTGCACATTTTCAGCAGCCCCTCCCCTTCCATTCCTCATCTCATCTCTTCTCCAAAAAAATTCACAAAAAAATTCATGAAAAATCAACTAAAACTCAAAACCGAAATCCAACTCCTACCCATTATTTATTTGCCTATCTAGCATGGATTTTGGGAGCAAGAGAGCAATTTGGGAGGCTTAGATCCTTGCTAGATCTCTAATTGGGAGGTATAAATCTTAACCCATGTCTTAATTGTTGGTTAATTACTCCAATTTAACTAAATTTGGTGTTTAATTTGTGTACATATTGCAAACTTGAATTGTGGGGTTAATGGTTATATGTGAGATTAAAATCAAGATAGGGTTTTATCACATCATTAAGGTTGCCATGAGTAGATTGACATGTTAATTCTTGCTAAAACCTAATCTAGTTACTAATTTCAAAATTTGTTAGTTGGAAATTGTGATAAATGTGCTTTTTGCTAACTAGGTTTTTTTGAAATTGTTTTATATTGGGATTAAAATCTAAATTAAGGTTTCATGTCATTATTAATATTATAATGAGTGGTTTAATGATTTTGGATCATGCAAAACCAAGCTTAATTGATGAATTGTGAATTTTGCTTTAAAAGGTGTTAAAAATTGATATTTTTGCAAACTAGGATTTTGGAAATTATGCAAATTTATGAGATTAAATTATGGAAATGGTTTTTATGACTTATTTAAGATGTTTAATAAGTATTATGGCCATTAGATTTGTTTAAACATCGAGTTTTGTACAAAAACGGGTAATTTGTGCTTGCTAGATTTTCGGAAAAAAATGGCTTTTAAAGTGAATTTGGGGTTTTTGTGAATTTTAAGCTATTTTATATTATAATTAGTGCTTGTGATTGTACAAATGAGTGTGTTTAGGTTTTTCTCGATGGTTTGGTGTTTGTACGCCGACGTCGAGGGTTTTTGGGTTGATTTGTGAAAGCAACCATAGGTTTTGACCTATGTGGGACGTTTTGGTCATGAGTCGGATTTCAATGCGATATGGTGCGTTATGATGTATAGGTACCCCATGTGGACTTCGAGACGACAAGCAAGCGCGTGGCGACGTCGGCACCGGCGAGCGAGGACCAGGTGAGTAGATTTATATCTACGGGGAGAAGTCGGGTGGATGGCGTATAGCACCCCCGCAGTTCGTGGTGATGTATACGAATACGTATACACACATTATTGATTATATTTTATTTGAGTTTATTGATGATAAATATGGATGGTTTAGTATCGCGAAAACCTAGAGTAGTGGTCGCACCATACATGCACACACCCACCCATACTTGCATACATTTTTCTTCCATTTGTGTTTACGGGAATATATATAGTTATGTGTTCACATGGGTATGAGACTATGTGTTCACATACGGATTTGAGGATGATACTTGGGATTGAGATGAGTCGATGAGATTTGTGTTGAGGTTGTGATATCGGTGATATGGTAAGATTCGTACTTGAGGTACGTCCTGGTGTCATAGCGGATCTTGGGGCGGCGATACGGGTGAATAGTGTTATAAATAAAATGGTCAACATGTGATCGTGATATGAGGCATAATATGCTAGGATATTGATATTAGGCCGTATCGGGCGATGTATACCCCTTGATGATGATATGTGCTGACGATATCGGTTTGTACGAGATTGTCGATCAGTAGTCAGATCATGAGTATATTGAGGATATTAGTATTGTACTAGACATAGGTCAGTACCCTAGACTATGATCTTGGATAAAGAGGATACCAGAGGAATAGTGTGAGGAATATGATATTGACCCGTACCCAGATTTGGGGATGCCGTACGACGGATTTACATACGAGCTATATCTTGATGATTGATCCGCACTCTTGACTTGGGATGTCTGATTATAGATATGGTATCGGATATGATATTATTGAGGCGGGATCACCGACTAATATATATACAGGTATGTATATGTATCGACTCAGATGTTAGGCGGTTTCCTTACCTGTAGTCTAGCTTGTAGCTTAGCCCTTTAGTTTAGTTAGTTGTTAGATTAGATTCAGTTCCTACCTATTTCAAAGCTTACGAATCGTGCGTATTTTAAAAGACAAGTCAAGGGATTCTACGGATATTTCAAAAAACGTATCTTTTCTTAAAAACACCGTAGCCCCTATTTTCAAAACCCCACGATTCGTGTTATTTCAAAAGGCACCATTGTAGGACTTATATTAGGTTAATGCAGATTAGTTATCGTTGCGTCTAGTATTCAGCTCCCGCTCATTATTGTTGTTCGCTCCGCATCACATGCTTATATTATGCTTCATATTCTACTGTTGATATCTTGTGGTTAGGACACCAGCACCATTACCGATGATGCGTATGTACCACGTACACTTACTTGCCGGCTCACACACATCTTCATCGGTAATTGCCATGTCACGTACACCTTAGAAAATATTATTGCTTGACATAGCCTGTTAGCTAGTAGTTTAGACATGATATTAGTGTACTTGCCTTATATGTTAGTCTAGACATTGTAGTTATTACCTGCTACTTCATGCATACTGTTATTCATTGTTATGCCGCATTCATGGATTCTCATGCATATATTCACTTTTTACGTGCTATTGAGGTTTTGGATTCGGATTTCCATGAGATTTTCTGGATTTGGGGAAAACCGCAAAACATATACAAACTTCTTCTTTCTCTTTTTAAATGAAAAGCGCGGTTTTTCCCATGATGTATGAGTCGTCCACCATGAGTTTGCGGATGGATTTCGAGACCCGATTCGAGGAGTTGGATGAACCGTTTCGGGTACATGGTGGACCCGGTAAGGTACCCCGGGGCAAGAATCTCGTGGTGATGACGATGAGCCTGGCAGGGGGAGACTACCTACCGGTGATTTTACCCGACGCGTCGGATATCCGGAGGATACCGTCGTGGTCTTGAGATGGATGGTAGGGGCCGGTCTGGACTGACGGCGTCCTAGATATTGAGATTGAGATATTGAGATTTCGAGATATTGAGGTACTGAGATTTGATGATACAGGCCAGTCCGGATAGCCGGAGCCTGAGGTTTTGAGACATTGAGATTTATGTTTTGTGTCGATGCTAGACACTGTTGATGCTGATTTCATTTATGATACCTCATTTTAAAAATACAAAGGAAATCTCACTAATTTATGAAAACAGTTTCTTCATTTACATGTATTCTGTTTTCATGCATTCATACCTCATTCATATGATATATTGCTACCTGAGGCACTGACACGGGCACATGAGATCACACTCGGGTTAGATATTACCCTAGCCATTGTTATAGGCTGCATGTTATTCATATATTTGAGGATATATTATGATCATTGACCTAGGTTGCGTTATTTATGCGATTTCTGTGCGTAGATGTTTTTTTTCTATTCACGAGTTGGCAACTCACCCCCGTTGTGCCCCAGTTTCTTGCAGGTTTGCCGTACAGGTTTCTTTACGGCTTGCGGGCATAGTTTCCTTCGGGTGATTTGCTAGTAGGTGGGTTACTTGTATCGTACCCCCATTATATATCTTGTATATTATTATTCTGTTGTATCTAGAAGTTCCATCAACCAAACTTGTATTTATCTCAGATAGAGACCAGTGATGTTTATTCTTTCGACCTTAGAGTCGCGCGTTGTATTTCTTTGGATTTCTTGCTGTTTTGAGTTTCCTTTTGAGTTTTGATCCTCGCCCTTAGCGTTGTATATTATATTGCTTGTGTGGTTGTGACCGTCGATTGACGAAGAGCTAGCTCCCGCTTGGGGATGCCTTTTTATTGATTTCGTATACTATTCATGTTGTATCCCGTTTGGGAGCCAGTATTTACAAAGGAGACTCTGCCAAAATTTTCAGGAAATACTTGATGTTTTTAAAACCGCATAACTCGGCTTATGCTATTAAAACTACTTGATTTTAAATTAGTTTTCCTTCACTCTACTACTTTCCTTGGTTTGGATTCTGGGTTTTCGGCTTACTTAGATTACGTACACCTCGAGACGTTTCGTAGTTTAAGTGCCGGTCATATTCCGTACTTTCAGGACGTGACAGCCGACTGATCCAAGCGGTCGATCCTGGAAGAAAACTGTGGCACAACGGGGTGAGTTGCTAACTCGTGAGTAGAAAATATCAGCAAGTAGAAATCGAATGAACAACGATCCCTAGGTTATACTGTAACATAAAGGTCATGCTATGTGGTATCTAGGGTGATCATGTATACATATTTGTATAATAATGATGTCATGCCAGTATCAGTATATATATATCAAGTCATCTGAGTCATATACAGGTATGTATGTGAATATCCAATGTGTGTCCATTAACGACACATCAATCATCATGAATCCTGAGTGTCCAGCGTCGACTCTCGAAAATATCATAAAACCCGTGTCCAACATCGACACGTAAATTCTCATATCTCGGGCTCCGTCTCATCGGATCGGCCCTCATATCTATCTGATCATACGACTCCGGTCGGTATCCTCCGGATATTCGCCGAGCCCAAACTATCACCGGTCGGTAGTACTCCTCTGCCGGGCTCAACGCCTTTCTATACGATCTTCTTGCCCTGGGATACCGCACCGGGTCCACTATATACCAGCAGACGGTGCCTCCTCACTCCTCGAATCGGGTATCTCATAGCTCAGAACCGAGAAAACTCATGGTGGATAGCACAAATCACATCATGAGAAACTGTATTTTTAAAACAATCATAAGACTTTTGAAATATATCCGCGGTTCTCAAATTCAGAGATCTCATGAAAACAACATCTCATATGCATGTAACCATAAAGTGCAGTATATATAAGTATAGAACAATACTGTAAGTATCTCAAGTGTTATCATATAAGCATGTCGTGTAATAAGTACTGAACAGTAAATCATAATTTAATAGTTCAAGAGAAATACGGTGATATAACAGTTCTACTGTGTAAGTGGCATCACAGTTACCGATGATGAATGCGTGAGCCGGCAAATCTGTTTATGTGTAACATGCGATTCATCGGTAATAGTGCAGGTATACTAACAGACGATGCCATATAAAGGTAAATGCTGGGAAAATAGTACGTATATTACGAGGAATAATACAACATAAGCATGAATGGTATAATCATCGTACATCATCCTCGAGTCCAAGGTGCGGATCAATCATCTGGTATACCATATCGCGTACAGTATAATCCTTCGTACGGTGTCATCAAATCAGAATAAGAATCTATCGTCCTATACATAAAATCATTTCTTATTCTCATATATATATCTCGGCATAAGTATATGTGTATATATCGCCTAGCATCCATATATCAACATATCAATTTAAGTCATCTTGTTTTATCATATTCTCATTTCATCATATCATCTTGTGCTTTCATTATGGTTAATATCCGTAGGTACTTAATCTTAGGTTTCTCCAAATATATTCTACATATCAGTTCTCCCATTACTATGGTTGCGGGGGTGCTATACGCCATCCACTCGACTTCCCCCATAGATATAGATCTACTCACCTGCTAAACCTTGCTTAGCCGAAGTTGATGAACTTCTTGTTCTTCTTCGTCGTCTCAGAAGTCCACACGAAGGTACATACAAATCAATACACATTATAACGAGATCAAAACCAAATCCAAAACCGATAAGGCACACGAAGTGCATATAGGCTAGAACCTATGGCCCACGCATGCAAGAACGACCAAATAACTCTCAGCGTTAACGTACAAACGTCCAACGACCATACCCAAACTCAAATACCAAAACCAAGTTTTCTAACGTCGGAAACTCATAATTAGCAAAATGGGAAAGCACTCCCAGATTCTATCCTAGGTGAAATTAGGAGATTTTGTATATAGGGTAGGTCTATATATCAGATAACAGAGCCATGGACCAAGAACCAACCAAAAACACCAAGACCAGGCCGCAATTTGCGGCCTAGGGGATTAAATCTGCGACCAAAACAAGGAGTTGGGGTCTCGGGTTTCTAGGGTAAATTCCTAATAGCCTGCATACCTCTCTGTATTGGCAACTCTATTTATGGAGCTCTCGAGTCATAGCAAATTCTATTTAAACATCACAATCTGTCAAAAACCGATATCGGGAAAAATCTAAGTTCACGTTTTGGGCTTCTAGTCTCAAGTTTGTCCAGAATTATCATCATTAAGGGTTTAGGGTCACTAACTAAATCTCAATTATATCTCTACAACTCAAATCATCCACTAAAATCATCCTAGAAATTTCCAAGGTCACTAATCTACCTTAATCGAACTCTAAACATAAATAGGAGGTTAAGAAACTAGATAATATGAAGGAAAGTGAAGGGTTTATCTCTTGGAGCAATTGAAAAAGATTCTAAGATGGTTCAAAGTGCTCAAAATCCAAACTTGAGCTCATCATATGGTGTAGGATGAGACGGTGGTTACTTTTATTGAAGGCGGTGTAGGGTTTTGATGAGGAGTTGGGGTCTCGGGTTTCTAGGGTAAATTCCTAATAGCCTGCATACCTCTGTGTATTGGCAACTCTGTTTATGGAGCTCTCGAGTCATAGCAAATTCTATTTAAACATCACAATCTATCAAAAACCGATATCTGGAAAAATCTAAGTTCGCGTTTTGGGCTTCTAGTCTCAAGTTTGTCCAGAATTATCATCATTAAGGGTTTAGGGTCACTAACTAAATCTCAATTATATCTCTACAACTCAAATCATCCACTAAAATCATCCTAGAAATTTCCAAGGTCACTAATCTAATTTAATCGAACTCTAAACACAAATAGGAGGTTAAGAAATTAGATAATATGAAGGAAAGTGAAGGGTTTACCTCTTGGAGCAACTGAAGAAGATTCTAAGATGGTTCAAAATGCTCAAAATCTAAACTAGAGCTCACCATATGGTGTAAGATGAGACGGTGGTTATTTTTATTGAAGGTGGTGTGGGGTTTTGATGAGGATTTTGATGTGTTTGTCATAGGGTAGTGAAGGTGGAGGAGGAGGAGATGAAGATGAAGAAGGTGTTGAAGAAAATGGATGAAGGAAAAGGGATGAGAGCCATGGTGTAGGAGAAATAACCCCCCCTCTCTCTTGCCCATGTCCTCATGTCCCCTCTCATACAAATATCTTTTCTTTTTCTTTTCCTCTCACATTTAAAACCAAAAGTCCATAAATACAAATGAACCATGCATGAAACAAATACAATATATCATGGTGTACTAGCCATAGTTAATACAAAAGTGGATTTGGGCTAAAACATGATTAGTAGTGCATTAATCAAGTTTAATATAAACTTGCATATAATTAATTGCATAATTATTTGTAAAATATCCAAATCCAATAAATGCCTTTATAATTAATAATTCATATTAATCTCCAATTATTTTCCAAATATTAGTATATAATTATACCATTCTATGAAAACCTCAAATTCATACTCGAATAGTTTTCGTGAAATTTATTATTTTATTATTTAAATTCCAAAATTATTATTTTATATTTCTGAAATATTACACAAGAATACATGATTCATAACCGAACTCTGATAAGTCAAGAGAAGGCAACATAGTACGTAAAGAAGAAAGAGAATGGTGACCAAGTCTCCGATATCACTGAATCGTAGAAACAGCTGCAGACGTACTGGAAAGATGATCAATATAGTATAGTCCATTCTATTCATGCCCCATACCAATCCGCTGCTTCATCAGAAGATCACAAAGTGAGATGGATAAAATTGTACGGAGCAGTTAGAATTATTTGTAAGCTGACGAATAGAAAGTAAGTTTTGTTTTAAAGATGGCACAATTAAAGTATTTTTCAAATGTAAAGATGAAGTAAGCAATAAATCAACAGAGCTAGAAACAGGTATGGTATTATCATCAACCATGAAAATAAATTTGTGAGGACTAGAAGTAAGATTAGACGGTCCATCATGAGACATGTGATATGAGGCGCCAGAATCAGCGACTCACGAATTAGAATGAGAAATGAACGATATACTTGACGAAGTAGAAAGGTTGGCAAGTGCTACAGAAGAGAGGAGACGGCGCAAATGACCCAATTAGCACTGGATAAACGTAAATGGCCAGCAGAAGAAGAAGCTTGATCAGTATTAACTGGTGTTGATAGTTTGTGAGCTGTAGGTGTATTATCAGGGTAGCCATACTTCTCCCAACACCAGTCTTCATGATGATTAGTGCCGCCACAATAATGGCTGACATGACCACGTCCACGGGAACCATGACCACGAGCAGTAATAGAGGGACGATCATGCGACCCCCACGACCATTAGAGGCCGAATCAGAATTCATGATGAATGGCGCAAAAGTAAATCACGAGAGAGAGAACAAGGTTGTCTAACACCCAAGCGAGTACAAGAGTAAAGCGGTCAGAGTAAGACGATCGAATAGTGCATCATCATTAACCAAGAGGAGCGGAGACGACTGTTGCCATTGCTGCTGTTAGCGAGGGCTAAGACTAGGGTTCGAGAGAACTGCGATTGGCATGGAGGAGGCGATATCATTAGAGAAGGAGAAGGAGGAGGCATGTGAAAGTTAATAACTGTTTAATTCTTTGACTTCAGATCGCCAAAAAATGCTTTGTTATTTGCAGGAGGCGACAATTCTTTGACATCAGATCGTTAGGAGGGCTAGGGCTAGGGCTGGAGGTGGCTGGATTAGGGCGCAGGTGCAGGTCTTGGTGGTGCGGGTGCGGGTGGAGCGTGGTTCAGGGAGCAGAGACGTGGTGCAGGGAGCTGGCACAGGTGGTTGCTTGTGGTGCGTAGTTCATGGTGTAGAAGTTTCAAGAACGTGGTTCACGGAGCAGGGACGTGGGCAGCATAGAGGAGGCGGTAAAGGGGGCTGGAGGGTGGGCGAGGGCTAGGAAAGTTAGGGTTAAGGTTTGGGTTTGGAAAATTTGGATTAGGGTTAGGTTTGGAGAATTAGGGTTTCCTTTCTATTCTTTTCATCGCTTTGATATCATGAAAAGAATAAAGAAGAAATAATTTTATTAGCTTAATTTAATCAAGAGTTCACATATAAATATATAGAGAGTTATAAACCATCTCTCATATTTTAACCGATCTAATAACTCATTATATTCATAACTAATATTTATTAGCTAATTATATTGATAACAATACCCACTAATTTATTGATCAAAACATATTCTAAGAAAGATATACATGAAAAATTATACGGCTTCAATACATCTTGTTTCTGAATCAGACATTTGAAAAGTTAACGTTTTACAAATTAAAACGTTTTCTATGGTCAAATCAATGTTCAAATTATATCAAATTACTATCAAGATCGAGATGGATGTTTCTGCTCATTAAACTCTCTCTCATACTATTAGTTGACATCGGCTTTCTTGATTTTTTTCGCTTTCTTCTAATTACAAATGATCTTCACATATATTTTTAATAAAAATATGACTATAAGAGTTGCAAACTATATAACAAAATTCATGAAAACTCAGGACAATGAAGTTGATTAAGCCTCACCCAAAATACTGCGAGGCTTTTATAACAGGAGTCAATAAAACCAAAACAAATAGAGAGCTAGGACATTTTTGTTAGAATATAAGAAATTAATCCCTCAACTTTCATCATGATTTCAGAGTTGCGGTGCAGTGGACCGGACATTTAAAAATTTTAAAGGAGATTTTTTGTACACCCATTAATTAATCAAATTACTTATACTATTATATAATGTAAATGGCATTAGTTAGATTCCATCTTCTCCAATTTTTGAAAAAGTAAAGGAAAAAAGAGAAAATTTCTCAACTCTTTAGAGCCTCCACATCATCAATAAGAAAAACAAAAAGAATTAATTCTTTTATTAAATATTAAATTTCAAATTCACTCCATATTCTTTAAAACCTAAGGAAAAAAATAACATTCTAGAAATTAGTTTGAATTCCAAATTCAATCTACATTATACGCATATTTAAGACATAAAAAAACTTTCTAGAAATTATTTTAATCTTACCATTTTTCAAATTCTACTTTTATTTATTTATGACTATCTTCTTTTATTTAAATATGGTAAATAATATATTATAATATCTTTTAGTAAAATGATTATTTTCTTCACTTACAAACATTCAAAATAATTTTAAACCAAAAGCCCCCCATTTTATATTTATCCATGGGCTCAAGATTTTTTTTTGAGCTCTAAATAGGATTAAGCTACACAGTTCATTTAGATTTATATAAGTATTACACAATTTATTAATAAAACGTATCACACCGCAAAATGCCAGTGCTGATGATTCTACAGGGGCTCAAGCTGTCAACAAATTTTGTGCCAAGTATGAGGAGGCAGGTGGGGGTGGGGGTGTATCTGTAATTGTTGTTTCTTTCCTCTGCTATAGATTCTCTCTCTTGTCTCAACATCATTAAACATGATTTTTCAAAAGCAATATCAGAAGAATGTTTATGACAGGAACACAAGGTAAATGCACTGCATTTTTATTTTTATTTCCAAAGGTGGGAAAATGGTGAGTGAAATAAAAAAATGGTGGGTTGTCAGCATTTAGACTGTAATTTACCGCGAACAGCGTTTGACCTCAGATTTCTACCGCAAAACCATAATGGCACTCGTCAGAAAAGGTTGATGCTGAATAAACCAGCACAATTTATTTTAATGGAAAAAATCCTTGTGCAATCCAAATATAGCCAATGTTGATAGTCTTGCAGTTAGTGCTACTCTTGGAAATTTTTTTTTTCCTCAGTCTCTTCCTCGTAAAAAAAATGACCAAATCTGCATGAAAACAAACATAAACTGCAACTATAAAAGGTTTACAAGTATATAAATAGATCTCGATTTATGCCAAGTCAAAGAGCGAAAGAGAGACCGAAGAAAACGTGGATGAATGGAAGCGATACAAAAAGATATGGATGTCAAATGAAAGTATATTGTTCGATAGGAGTGAGTGGAGACGAAGAATTCATGTGCTCGACCCGGCGCGATTCTCATGTTGGTTCCTGTAGGCCAAATATCCTTGGGATAAAAGACTCAGGTGTTGTTGTTATTGTATATAAATGGATAAGAGCTTGGTGTAGCTACGCAGCGGGGTTGCACAACCGGCTGCATAACACACCTAGAAGCTGTGGGCTCCATACTTAAGTACATGGGGTTGACAACCCAGTTGGGTGTGTTAGCTCAACTTTCTCTGATAGAAAATAACAACGAAGGACAAAGGTGTGATGATGTCTTTCTACGACAATGATTAAAAATTATATCCACACTTTCATTTTGGCGACCGATAAAGATTATCTCCATCCCTATCGTCTAAGACATATTTACAACAATTAAAAATATCTAATACGAGTTAACCATTGACTTGGTATATACAAAATAAACAATTTTCTGGCAAGAGAATATTTTTACTCCATTAAATCAATGGTTGTAAGATACTAAAATCACATAAAAGTTGTTGTATCTGTATTTTAGACAATAAAGACCGAGATGGTTAAAACCCAAGATAAAAAAAAGGGTTTAATTCCAAAAAAAACTATCTGATACTTTCGCTCAGTTATGAAAATCTACCAAATTCTCTCATAATTATAAGAAATTACCATGTTTTGAAAGTTATGGTAATTTTTTGCACATGTTGCTGAAGTAGCATCTTAGTTATGATAGTTATTGAATGTTTTGCCATAGATTTTCAAAGTTTTGTATATGAGCCAAAACATTTGATAGCTTTTTGGAATTAGTCCAAAAAGAAAAGAGAAAAATGGAGAAAGTTTGACTTGAAGGGGTACATATAAGCTTTTGTCCTCCTTTATACTTCTATAAATAAATAGGGAAAAATGTCCAACTCCATGGTTTTAAAAGGTAACGGGTTTAGGTACCTGTCTAAGAAAAGTTGTGAAAAACTCTTTAAACTTAAAAATTCTTGCGTTTTACTCCCTATAGTATATTTACTATTTTTTATGTCAACACTGAATTTTCAGGTAAACTACTGCATTTACCCCTTAAAGTGTTATATATATCTTTTAAAGTACTACATTTATCTTCTAAAGTGCTACATTTATATTGAAATATGTCAAATGTAATAGATATAATAATTTTACTAAAAAATATAACAGTTTCTGTCAAATGTAGTATTTTAATACAAATATAGTATTTTATAATATAAATGTAGTATTTTGAAAAATAACTATAGTAGTTTAAAAAGTAAATGTAGTGGTTTTCATGTCAAATATACTATTTTAACACAAATGTAGTATTTTATAATACAAATGTAGTAATTTGAAAGAAAACTATAGTACTTTAAAAGATAAATATAGTAGTTTACCTAAAAGGACAGTGTTGGCATAAAATAATAGTAAATGTACTATAGCGACTAAAACACAAGAATTTTTAAGTTTATGGAGTTTTTCATAACTCTTTTTTGAACAGGAATTTAAACCTATTGATTTTCAAAATCAAGCCACCAATGAGAAAATTTGCAGAGGACCAAGCTGTACAAAATGTGGGAGAAAACAAAGGAGGGTACGTAAGAGGTGCAGAACCCTATTCGGTGGTTTCTTGATATGGCAGCGGCAAAAATGGAAGCTTCAGAAACAAATGCAACTCATGTGGAGCCTGCTCCCGACTGTCCCTGAGCTGTTCACAGGGATGAGGCACAATCGTACCTCACTTTATCCCTTTCCCAAATACTCCAGCATTCTCACCCTCCAATATAAATTTCCCATTTATATCTCATTCATGCACCACATGCAACCACTCATCTTTACCGTACAGTTATATTAATGGATCACAACACAGGTTACCTGCAACGTGAAACGTTTGGATGCGCAAAACGAAAAGAAGAACACGGATGCCACTTGTTACGGAACACGGTACGATAAGGATGGTCTTCTTCCATATGTTTATATGGGATGTAAAACATGCCTCTAAAAAATAGTGTTTTTGGACCGTTGGTGCGTTTTTTTTGTGTGTGTATTTATGTATGCATAAATATAACTCAATTTCTTAGCTTAATCTAACACATGTCCGATTATATTCCCCGTTTAAGTTAAATTTTGATCAGAACGATGATTCTTTCAATCCGGATCGCTAGTGTTTCCGAATTGAAAATGATTGTTCCAAATCGAAATTCCCCAGCGGTTTATAGTAACATAGATGACAACCTTTTTTGCACAGACTTTTTGCTTCTTCTTCGGCTCAACATATGCTAAATTGGTAGTGTTAAGTGCACAAAACCCCCTTAGTTTATCTCGTATAGCACTTACACCCCCGCAAGAGACTTGTAGCACAAATAGCCTACCTGGTTATAGACCAAAACCTTTAGAGTGAAACTGGATAATTATTTATTAGTAGTGGATTGCTGAGAGAGAAACAATCAAATGACATTAAGGTCGGGAAATTCGAAGGGGTACAAGTGTCGTACGAGGTAAACTAAGTATCAGTGACAAATACCCAAAACAACAGCAGACTGAAGAAGTATGTGCAGATGTCTGCCAAACGTTTGAAGAAATCACTCCAGATAACAGACTGAAGCCAAACGTCTGAAGTAGAAGATTCAGACGTCTAGCCTTTAGTCTTCAGCAAATCCAGAAAACATGCAAACGTTTGAACAATGCAAGTCAGACGTTTATTCATCACGAGTGCAACTGTCGCGAAACTCAATCATGTGAATCTTTCCACAACTTCCAAATTGGTTGTAACAAGTTTAGGAAATTTTTTATTTGATTCCATCATGTAAATTGTAATATATATATATATATATATATATATATATATATATATATATATATATATATATGTCACGCCCTGCTTCCCGGTGTATGGGGAGGGGACGCGGCGAGGCCCGCTACGTATTTACTCAGAAATAAATACGTTAAGCGTATCTAAGCAATATAAAGTAAAATGTATATAAGAGACATGAATATAAATGAACAGCAACTTTTATTTATTTAACAATTCTTTACAAGTACAACTGGAAATGTAAATACATGAATAGAAAGCAATGCCTAAACAATGGCATAACTGAAATGAAAAGTATATACAAGTGCCTACAGCTCTGAGTTGATAGCAAACTATTCCAAGTCCTCAGTACTGGGCTCGATCTCCAGTGAGCCCGATCCACCTGACAACATTCCAAAGAAAGAAGAAAGGAATGTCGTCAGCGAACAATCGCTTAGTAAGTCCCAAAGATGGGTAGAGATAGAATAGACAGAAAGAGAGTATAACCAATAATGTTTGATTATAATATTAACGCAGTTGTTTATATCTTGGTACAAAATATGCCATTGTATACGAGAGGAGTCCTACTATTCCGGAGACTAAGGTATATGGAGCACAAGGAACCATTCAGCCACGGTACAACGACAATGGATATTTAGATTAGGTGTATTAAAGTGACCGTCCTGTGCCATTTCTAATATATTTCGTACCAGTCTACCCCTTTATAAACCCCGTAATTTCTTTTGCATTGATTTGTATTGTTTGGTGTAATAGATTGTACGACTTGTTGAAACCATGATATCAGGTAAACGGAATGAATATAATGGATAGACATGTAAGCAGAGTATATCCATGGTTTGGTTCAGTCGAGTCAGATTGTTATAGATTAAATTCTGGTATAAACAGATTCATGTTGAATTGCAATTTATACTTGAATCATATTCAAGTCAGATTGATTGCATATTTGACGGTGACTCGAACTGAGTTAGACTTTTAAACCAAATTGAAGTCCTGAATTAGTTTTGATATTATCGGTAACTGCTGCACATGGACGGCAGGATTTGTGTTTTTTTCCAAGACAATTACCGTATTGATAACACCGTTGTTAGATTGCTTACCTTAGATAGGCAAGCACCCACATTCTCCGGCTCTCTGAGAATCAAGAGAATTGGTCCCGCTTAAACCTATATTTACTAGGATCCTTATTGTAATTTAGTATAACTTGAACGGGTTTTATATAAAAATAGTTTTGATATTGCCACGCCCCGCTTCCCGGTGTACGGGCAGAGGGCGCGACGAGGCCGCTACGTATTTACTCTGAAGTAATTACGCGAAGCGTATATAAGCAATATAAAAATAAATGCACAAGAGACAAGATATAATAAAACAATAATTTTATTTATTCACATTCTTTCTGTACAATGTATGGAAAAGTAAATACAACTGAATGAAAGCAATGCCTAAACAATGGTATAACAGAAAAGGAAAAGTACTGAAATAAAAATGTACAATGAACTAAAGCTCTGGGTCTTCAATGAAGCGGTCCAAGTCTTCACTAGTGGGCTCGATCTCCGGAGTGTCCAGATCACCTGACGACATTCAAAGAAGAAAGAAAGAGAATGTCGTCGGCGAACAAATCGCTCGGTAAGTCCCAAAGATAAGGGAGAAGTAGAATAGACAGAGAGTAAGAGAGAGGGAGAGTAGCTTTTAATATTGTATTATATTATTATAATGTTGTATTTAGTGTTAACGCTGTTGTTTGTAGCTTGGTACAGAAGGATGCCAGTGTATACGAGAGGAGTCTCACTTACCCTGGAGACTAAGGTATCAGGAACTCAAGAAACCGTTTATGCCACGGTACAACAGCAACTGAATATAGGTTAGGTGTCTTATGGTTGCAGTCTCGTGCCACTTCTAACACCTTCTGTACCAATCAACCCCTTAAACCCCGCGGTGTCTTGATTGTATTGTTTGTGTTGTATTGTAAATTGTATTATCTTGTATATAGATTGTATAATTGGATGACTTGCCGAAACCATGATATCAGTAACTGGATATAACTGGAGAATCATGGATGTAATTGGAGAATCATGTAAATGGAAGTATATCCATGGTTCGGTTCAGTCAAGTTGTATAGATTGTATATATTGAATATATGTATTCTATGATTCATGTTGAATTGTAGATTGTAGATTGTACCTGAATCATATTTAAATCAGATTATTAATGAGACTCATTCTGAGTCAGACAATTAGAAAAGAAATTGAAGTCCTGATTGTTTTGATGTTATCGGTAACCGCTGCACATGGGCGGCAGGATTTGTGTATTTTTCAAAGACGATTACCGTGTTGATAACACCGTTGTTAAGTTGTCCACCTTAAATAGACAAGCACCCACTTCTCCGGCTTCCCGAGGCTCAAGAGATTGGTCCCGTTTAAACCTATATTTACTAGGGTCCTTAGGGTAATTTATAGAACTTGAGGGGGGTTTATGTAAAAATACTTTTATATACTTTTCAAAATACACCCCAAGTATTTAATTATCGTCTTTAGAGTTGTAATAATTGTAGATTTTATATTTATGATATTTCTAGTGAAAATAACCTACTTTCATAATATATGGTATTTATTTGTAATATTGTACTTGTATGGAATTCATGGTATTTTAATGTAAAGTGATTCTTGTGATTTTTGAAAAGAGTTGGAATATTTATATTATTATAAAATGGATATTTTAATGTTACTTATACATATATTTATATAAAAATAATTTTAATATATATTTTATATTTCTAGACATCTCATTTTCTTAAGATGTTCGTATTTTAAATTTTTCGAGACCGAATGCTCCTTGCGGAGGTCTGCATCTCGCACTACTAGGCCCAGGGATGTGCGATAATCTGCATCATCCCATTCGGGTTCCCCAAATTGGGTTGTAGCGGCACTTTGCAAAGATTTGTGTAAAATACGTAATCCTTTAGAAAATGGTTTTATTAATTCATGGTATATATTTGAAATGTTTCGTTTTCCCGTATTCTAGGTTTCTAAAAGGTATCGTGCTATATTGCATATGAGTGTTGTGAGGAGATAGGTCATTACCTCGTGATGTACTTAAAAGTATAACAAGTTTGTGATGTTTTAACGTCGAAATGAAACTACATGGTATTTTAGTAGAAAAGTACGGTAAAAATTACAAAATGAAATAGGTTGTCATGAAACTTGTTCAACATATTTGTTAATGTTTAATAGTCAACATGTAAGAGTTTTGTGTGAATGTATTTAAGAAAATGTTGGATTTTTAGAAAGAACCGAATCGGAAATCGGTTTAACTCCAATCCGTCGGGTTTTGAAATTTCGTATTTTTAGAACAAGATTAGAGAAGAAGGAGGGGTTCTTATAGTTTTAGATGTTAGAGTAGAGGAAGAGGTAACGATAGACTTCGCCGGTGCGTCGTTTCGTCGCCGGGAGCTCCTATAGTTGTCGTCGGAAGATGGCCAGAGTTTCGCCCCTTTGCTCACTTCAAATGTACACTAAACTTCTAGGAATTTTCTTGAGAGTTTTGATCAGAATTTTGGAGTGAGAGGGGTGTGTGTAGGGGTTGTATTTATAGGGTTAGGCTAGGGTTAGGGTAGGTGAAAGGTTAAAATGAAAAAAATGTGATAAATGTAATAAAATGTATTAAAAGTGGAGTAATTGGGATTTTAAAGAGGCTCTGTTACTGGTCGAGGGATTTAAACTATGCAGGTGTACATGGGAGACCAAAAGGCACCATTTTGCTGTTGATGACTCGGCGGTCCGGCCGGCGGCGGCGGCCCGAGTCGGCCGATTCCGGCCGAGTCAGGTGGCCGGAAAATCCCTCGTCGGTTCATATAGCCTCTGGTACTGTTAGGTTTTTGGGTGTAGTGGGGTTTTTTGTGAGATATGCACGTGTAAACTGTTGGTATTCTAAAAATCCAAAATAAAACAATAAAAATAATGTGGGATATGGGATTTGAACTCTAGTGGCTTGGTTCAACAGTGCAAGGTATTACTAATGAGCTACAAGCTCCTTCTTGTAATTAAAAAGCAAAACAGGCTTATAATTTATGCTCAGGAAAAAATACCCCTTTCTGAAATTTTGAAAAAATTCTACAGAAAGTTGTACAGGAAATTTAGGGCTGTCACAGATATACTTTCAAAATACACCTCAGGTATTTATTTATCGTCTTTAGGGTTTTCATAGATGTATATTTTATAAAAGTGAAATTTTCAAGTGGGTAGAACCTAATTTTCATTGTATATGGTATTTTAGTGTAATATTGATATTGTATTGAATTGTAATGGTAACTTTGTGAAATGGTGATTCCTTTGATTTAGAAAATATGGATCATTTGTATAATATATTTAAAATAGATCTTTTGATAATATTCATATATATATATATATATTTAATAAAAATAAATTTTATTTATTTTGTAGAAATATCAATTTCTTAAAAATTGCATTAAAATTCTATTGAGATCGAATGCTCCTTGCGGAGGTCTGCATCTCGCTCTACTAGGCCCGAGGACGTGCGATAACCCGCACCATCTGTAACACCTGAGTTTATGTTTAGTGGTAATTGTGTGTTAATGCGGGATTTTTGGTAAAAAGTTTACCAAAACGGGTTCCTGATAATTTATCTGGTTTTATGGATATTTTATTAAAATTTTATCTCGACTGCACACACTTGTGCATGTTAATGTGGGTTAAGTCTAGGGTTTCCATGTATAGGTGAGCTTGTGGGTTAACCATGTTTAGGCAACCATGATGGCCTAACACACTTGGTTAAGCTAATTGGGTTAATTATGAGTTTTAGATTTGGTTGAAGGTGATTAGGGTTTAGGGTTGACTTATGATGAGAAAGAGAGATTTTGATGGGTGTCATGCAAGCATTTAATGAGAGAAGAGAGAATGGTGGCTCTAGGATTGTGTCACACTCCATTCTTTTCAAAACTTTTTGCTTAGCCCTCAAACACTCACCTCACTCACACCTTTCTCCCTCACACACACACATCATAGGCAAACATCAGCCAAATACATCATCAGCAGCAACACCATCAACCCAAACATCAGCCACACCAGCCCCAATGCCATCAACTACAGCTACATAACCCATAGCATCAGCCACCTAACAACTTCAGCTACAAAAACAACCACAATACAGCAGTAGCTGCTGCTACAGCCACACACAAAAAATATATAACCAAAACAACAGCAGCAGCTTCAGCCAGAACAGCACCGGCCACAAACAGAAGCAGCATCAGCAGCCAGACACAGCACATTTCAGCCAAAGAATTGAGCACTTGGAGCTGTAGCAGCTGCACAACACCTTCCTTCTCCTTCTCTTCTCCCTCACCTAGGATCTCTAGAGGTATAACCTTTTAACCCGACCTCTTTTTGCTAAGTTATGGCTGTTAGTATAATTTAGTGTTTATATTATGTGGTTTAGTGCTAGTTTTAGCGATTTTGAGTGAGATATAGCCAAGTGATGGTTGTGATGGTTAGAGTAGCCTTACTAGGTGCTGTTGAGACTAGAACACCCAAGTTTGGTCCCAGATTTCATAAAAAAATACCCGATTTGTTCGAGTTGGCGTAATTTAGCAATTTTAGCGACTTTTTAGCCTCTGTAAGATCTGCTGTTGACCCGAACCTCTCAGAATAAAATTGGTGAAACTGTAGCATGGTGAGCTTAGCAGACACACACACACAAAGCACGGGGACCCACCTCCAAGTTGTGGACGCCGGTTTATTCCATCTGGCCGCAAATTGCGGCCAGATCAGGGGTTGGGGTGTTGGGTTTTTGGGTGTGGGGTTCTGCTGGGTAAATTAGGGTGTTGGTATCTGTAACTTTTTGAGTTTGGACCAGAGGCAAAATCTGGAGCCTTAAACGTGTTATCGATGTTTTTAAACTTGTGCGACACGCGCGTAATACGCGTGGTTCTGTGGCGCGCTGCGCGACACAGCGCGTCGGAGTAGATTCTGGTGGTTTGCGCACGTCGCGACGTGTCGTGTGCACGCGCGTTTAGTTTCACGCACGCGTATCCTTTTCATCGATATATCGTGTTTTTGCAGGATTTTCTTTATGTGTGTGATTTTTGTAAATTCTAGGTTCGCCGGCGGAGACTTCGAGCGCAACGGAGAAAGGAAAGCAGGTGTTCAGACACACCTAGCGCGGGATCACGGGTGAGTAGATTTAACATTTACGGGGGACTATCGTTTGGATGGCGCAAATCACCCGATAGATTTAGTAAACTTAAAAGTAGTAAACTTAAAAATTGCTTGTGACATTAGAAATCGTAATACTTGCATGACATTTGCTGAAATCAGGATCTATATGTTGTACCTGCATGTGCGAACTCATTCTGTAGGACACATGCACCATTATCAGGGCTTTATATGCAGCACGAGCACTATTCATGTGTACACACACGCCCTGATAATTGCCATGTCACGACACTAGATGATTTATAACATGAAACATTTTAATAATGGATACTTAGACCTGTGCTATTGCAATAAACCTTTAAAATGAAATCATAAGAATTGCTATTCTCGTGCATATACATCATTATATCTCTTGTTCATGCCTAGTATAAATCAGACATTGCAACTTGAACAATGATACCATATGCATTCATTATCATTGACATATGCACCCATGATGATTTCATGATATTTATGATATTTCTGGATTTCGGGGGAAAGCCGCAAGATTTCAAACTTATAATCTTTTAAAATATAAAAGTTGCGGTTTTCTAGTGATGTAAAGTGTCGTCCACCATGAGTTTGCTGTGGTTTTCGAGACCCGTTTCGAGGAGGTGGATGAACCGTCTCGGGTACATGGTGGGCCCGGTAAGGTACCTCGGGGCAAGAAAATCACAGGAGATGGCGTTGAGCGTAGCAGGGGACGGATTACCTACCGGTGACTTCATTTGGCACGGCGGATATCCAGAGGATACCGACCGTGGCCGCAAGATGATGAGATATTGATATTTGAGATGGGTCAGCCGGACGGCTGAGGCCAGAGATACTATGACATGGATATATGAGATTGAGACAGTTTTAAGGTGTCGTTGCTGGACACGGATTTTTTTGATTCTATGGATATTACGCTGATATTTAAAAAGAGTTTCAAAACAAAGGAAAGAATAGTTCTTATACCTACATGTTGAGATCTTGAGTTGATTTATATGGCATACATACCTGCTAGTACACTGATGTTACATACATACCTGCTAGTACATATAGCCATACCTGTTTTAGAGATACTAGAATACTTGTGTGCATACATGCGATAGCCTTTGTAGATGTTATTTATTACTCACGAGCTGGCAACTCACCCCTGTTGTGCCACAGCTTTTCTGCAGGTCCGTTCCGTCAGTACTGTAGCGACGGACATACTAGCTACTTTTGCTCTTTTTGCCTGGACTTGAGGCTTTTGCTCATAGGTGGGTTATATTATCATTTTGTTCCACCTTATTTGTATTCATTGTATCTAGAGCACTCCATCTACTATTTCAGCTGTACCAGTTATTTGGATTACTATATATTGACCTAGAGACGAGGTTGTGTGACTTGTGGATTTTTATGTTATTTGAGGTCGAGCTCACTTGAGTCGACATGTTAGTTTACTTGTGCTTTCATGCTTATTTATGCACATTGTTATTTTACATTGCGTGGGAATTGTGGCCGCCTTGAGGCGAAGAGCTAGCTCCCGTTTGGGGATGCCATTTTCATGTTATTCATTTATATATTCCTGTTTTGTACCCGTTGGGGGACTATTTTACAATGGAGATTTTGCCGGAAATTTAGGAAAGGAAACTTGTTTTTAATAAGAGACTTGATATGGTTTAATGGGACAAAGTGCTTTAAATAAAAATGTTTTTTCCTTCACTCTAATTCTAAATCAGGTTTTGTTTTCTGGGCTTCGGCATACTTATTTTACGGACGCCTTGAGACGCTTCGGAACTTAAGTGCCGGTCACGTTCCGTACCTTGCAGGTCGTGACAAAGTTGGTATCAAAACGATAGGTTTCACCTTTTCGAGTGTAGGATGACCCTTAGTAGATGGAGTAAGTGACTTAAGCAGGGTGACGTAGCGTACGTATGTCCGCGGCATACTTGTGATACGGTACTCCGCCTAAGTGACTTTAGGATATACCTGCTTGAAATTCCTTCTTTAATTCTGTGTATCCTATGATTCTATTGCACCGTTCTTATTGTCCTGTTTCCTGTACCAGTCACTATGCCGCAGAGGGCTACCAGAGCACAGAGGGGTGCCGCCCGAGATGAGATTCGAGCTGGCTCGTCCGAGACGAGGACCGAGCAGGGTGGTATGCCTACGCCGCAGAGACAGACCGATCCGCCTTCCCCAGGCCGTATGGATAGGCTTGAGTCCGGTATGGAGGAGCTGCGACAGATGATGGGAGGCATGCAGGAGTTACGACAGATGGTGGGGTCCTTAGTAGCGGCCAGTCGTGCACCGAGACCGGAGGACGTACCTACCACATCCCAGACTACTATGATACCTGCTCCTACCACCACCACCGTGGCCATCCCGGTTTCGCTACAGGATTTCATGAGGCTGAGACCTCCAGTCTTCACGGGTACCGATGCAGCAGAGAACTCGCAGACGTTCCTTGATAGTTTAGCCAGGATCTGCCGTTCGCTGAGATGTTCGGACGATCGATGGGTGGAGCTTGCGAGTTTCCGTCTAGAGGGCCTCGCACAGATATGGTGGGAGTCAGTTTTGAGAGGTCGAGCTGCAGGTCTACCGCCCATAACTTGGACCGAGTTTACAGCAGTCTTTCCAGCCCGTTTCCTCCCGGAGAGCGTTCGTGACGCCAGAGCTCGTAGTTTTGAGGCCTTGATCAAGACTCCAGGGATGACGGTGTCTGAGTATGACGTCCAGTTCACGCAGTTATCCAGATATGCTCCGTATTTGGTGGATACCGAAGCGAAGAGGGTGAAGAGGTTCATACAGGGACTGGATGCCCACCTATTTCTTGCCATCGGCGTCCAGCATTTCGACACTTATTCAGCTGCTATGGATACAGCGTTGCGGATGGAGGCACGTATTTCAGCGACTTCGGCCGTTCCCGGGCCGAAGAGAATTCGTACCGGTGTAGCAGATCAGAGGCAGGATGCCCGATTCTTCCCGAGAGATAGGGCCGGCAGGGGGATTGGACGAGGTCAGCTGTATGGTTCGTACCCACAGGGACAGCAGCCGTCTCCAGGATGTTTTGGGTGCGGGAGTCCGCACCACCGTATCAGAGACTGTCCGGTGAGATGACAGGGAGCGGCGGCAGTTCTACATGTGACCCTACCACCATCACCACCCCCTCTTCAGAGAGCTCTACTTCCTGCCACGGGCGATACTCCGTGCTAGATAGGTGCACCCAGAGGCCATGGACGCGGCGGTCCTATCCAGAGAGGACGAGGAGGCAGAGGCCGAGGCCGAGGTCAGCCCGCTATTGGTGGAGGTCAGGCCCGAGTATTTGCGTTGACACCGCAGGATGCACATGCATCCAATGCCGTCGTGACAGGTACCCTATCAGTATATTCTGTTGATGCACACGTGTTGTTTGATCCTGGATCCACGCACTCGTACGTTTCCACACATTTCGTGCCGAGTTTGGGTAGAGAGTCCGGTTTGCTTGATCAGCCGCTTGTTGTGACCACTCCTGTGGGAGAGTCATTTATTGCTAGGCACGTGTTCCGATCCTGTACCGTCCGTATTGGCGAGCGAGAGCTGCCTGTCGACTTGATCCTTCTTAAGATGTTGGACTTCGACGTTCTTTTGGGCATGGATTGGTTAGCCACGTGCTATGCGTCTGTGGACTGCCGCGAGAAGACAGTTAGATTTGTTTTCCCGGCGAGTCGGTTTTTGTTGTGCAGGGAGACCGTGGTGCCGCCCCTCACATATTGATTTTGTCTCTTCGCGCTGGTCAGCTGTTGAGGAAGGGATGTCGGGGATTTCTAGCCTATGTTTGCGATACTAGAGCTACGGATGTTCCATTGGACCAGGTTCCGATTGTATGTGAGTTCCCCGATGTTTTCCCTGATGAGCTGCCAGGGTTACCGCCTGAGCGCGATGTCGAGTTCTGTATTGATTTGATTCCCGGCTCGGGGCCTATTTCTATACCGCCTTATCGGATGGCCCTGGCGGAGCTTAGAGAGTTGAAGGTTCAGCTGCAAGATTTGTTAGATAAGAGACTTATTCGACCTAGTGTTTCTCCATGGGGTGCTCCGGTCCTGTTTGTCAAGAAGAAGGACGGAAGTTTGCGCTTATGTATCGACTACCGCCAGCTGAACAAAGTTACCATGCGAAACAGATATCCGTTGCCGCGCATTGATGACTTGTTCGACCAGCTTCAGGGTGCGGGTTATTTTTCAAGGATCGACTTGCGATCAGGATACCATCAGCTGCGAGTTCGACAGGAGGATATACCGAAGACAGCTTTCCGTACACGCTATGGCCACTATGAGTTTTTGGTGATGTCGTTCGGACTCACCAACGCCCCAGCAGCATTTATGGATTTGATGAACCGTACCTTCAGGCCGTATCTCGACTTGTTCATCATAGTGTTCATTGACAATATTTTGGTGTATTCCCGGAGCCGAGAGGAGCACGAGCAGCACATACGGATTACGTTGCAGATTTTGAGGGAGCACCAGCTTTTCGCAAAATTTTCCAAGTGTGCATTCTGGTTGGACAGCGTTAGTTTCTTGGGTCACGTGATTACAAGAGATGGCATATGTGTGGACCCGAAGAAGGTCGATGCTGTTCAGCAGTGGCCCAGACCGACATCAGTTACGGAGATCCGCAGTTTTCTAGGCCTGGCGGGCTACTACAGGCGATTCGTTCAGGATTTCTCCCGTATTGCTGCACCTTTGACCGGTTTGATCCGGAAGGGAGTTCCTTTCGTTTGGACGGAGGAGTGCGAGCACAGTTTCCAGCAGCTACGGACTTGTTTGACTACGACGCTAGTACTATCATTACCGTCAGGATCAGGCGGATTTGTGGTCTATTGTGACGCTTCACGGGTAAGGCTAGGGTGCGTATTGATGCAGCATGACAGGGTGATTGCATATGCTTCACGGCAGTTGAAGAAACATGAACAGAACTACCCTACTCACGATTTGGAGATGGCTGCAGTGGTCTTTGCACTTAAGATCTGGCGATATTATCTATACAGCGAGTCATGCCAGATATTCACTGACCACAAGAGCTTAAAGTATATATTTCAGCAGCGAGATCTGAATCTGCGACAGTGTCGTTGGATGGAGCTGGTGAAAGACTATGATTGCGAGATCTTGTATCACCCGGGCAAGGCCAATGTGTAAGTGCACGGCGGCGCCCCGGCCGTCAATCCGAGGCCAAAATGCGGAAACGATACTTTTATGAAACTTTTAAACCGGCACCACCGCACACTATAAACCCGGATCGGGCCATTAACCTACTCCTAGCTAATAAGAGAAGGGGTAGAGAGATATACCGAGCGATCCGTGTCCTTCGGTCTTCTCGTCGTCATCCCGATCTCCCCGCGGAATCTCCGGTCTTCACCTTCTCGTCAGAAAGGGCACCACATCGCCGGGTTCTTTTACGGGCTCCCACCTCTGGACCGAGTCAACTCGGGCACGAAGTTGGCGAGCCGACATGTCCAAGAATACTGTAGGCTAAGTGTAGAACTGTTTTGTCTCACGGGGTTAGTGAGGTTGCCATTTGGGTGTGGAGAAAAGAGATGTGAACTTTTGTGATGAACTAGAGAACCTTTTGCAAGCCAATGAGAACCAAATCCCTTAGCAAAATTTTGACAGCCCTCATCCACAAGAAGTGGCCGGCCAAGATAATAGAGGGGAGAGAAAGAAAAAATCATCATGAGCAAAAAGGAAATGAATGGCAATCATGAAAATGATTCACAATCTAGTCCAATCAAAGACCCATCACTAAACCCATCATATAAAGAAAGCAATGATGAGCAAAAAGAGGTCAATGGAAGCAATAACCATCATGTAACAACAACTTACATAAACCACCCTCCACAATGCTAATTTGCACATTTACAAATAAGCCCTCCTCCACCAATTTTCAGCCAAGGAAAGAAACAAAAGAAAATGGCCGAAACGGAAAGCAAACTGGCAACTTCAGAAAACTGATCCCGTAATAAATTACAGGAAAACCCCGCGACTGTATATACATACCCGCATTTGTATTCCGACCGAATACAAATGCAATGAGACAAAATCTACACTGTACTATACTAGGATCCGGCTTAAACCAAAGCCCGCTAGTATTATCCGTCCGATCATGATCCGTGCAATACCGCATGTATATGATCGGATCCTGCCATATCTCCATACGGCCTCTACAGCGTTTCGCCCGAAACTTGAGAAAACGGTCTGTGGGAGACTCTAAAGACTCGTCAATACTTTGGTTGTAGATTTAACCACCAGCACATCAGAAGTATTAGCCATACGTAACGGGCTACCAGGTATTGACCAAAAGGGACGTCGATGAGCGAACTCATCCTGACACCTTACTGAGCCTGTCAGTGACAATATCCGTACAGTCCGGTCCGTTCGTCTATGAGCATCGCATGGCGGGCCTAGGGGGTTGGTAAAAGTCAGACCCCCAAAAGCGGTACAAGTCGTGTTGGAGTGTAGCCCAGAACACCCTGAGATACTACTGGAATACCTACCAGTAAATCTTCTGCCTTGGCCAAGGACTTCGTGTAATGGCACTCCTAGACACAGCGCGACCTCACCCCTAATATCGGGAGAAACGAACCCCTGCGGATCCGCTCACTGCCTCCATGTGGCTCGGGACTGTACCGAACTAAAACCTGTTTGCACGACTCCTTTGAGCCGTGGTAGGGTAGTAATCAAAGTACAGTGGGAACTCACATAAGACAAATGACGATCTCAGGTCGATGAACTAACCTGTACACATGTCACCAGGGAACTGCTATCTAATGTCAGGTATAGTACCAACTAGCATGTTCCCGGCGAGTCCTGTCCGGTGTACTCATAACCCAATGAGCACTTGTATACATCTTAGGTGAACCAACTGACACCAGTGGCTTGTGAGACCGGCCACCGCCCCTCGTCGGGGTCTCGACTGTGTACACTAGTCTACTCTGGAGTATAGATGCCCTGTCTCGAAACTCCCACGACTAGAGACCTTTTAAGGATGTGCTTATAGACCCCAGCTCCCACGTATATGATCGCCATCATACTGCTGGCCTTCAAGCAAGAATCCTAAGGGCTCTATCAACGTGCAATAGTGACCTATAAGGTCACCTGAAACAGTACACGATGATAAAGATAAACCAGATAGCATACTATCATCTTGAGTAAGACTGTTCTAACGGTATAGGTCCTCTCTCAATCATTGCAATCACGTGCTTGTGATCCAATAATTGACTCTGAGGGCACTATCTCCAACAATCTGTCACGCCCCGCTTCCTAGTGTGCGGCGAAGGAGACGCGACGAGGTCCGCTACGTATCTACTCAGAAGTATATACGCTAAGCGTATCTAAGCAATATAAAATAAGTACACAAGAGACAAGAAATAAAAAGAACAGCAAATTTTATTTATTAACATTCTTTGTACAATACATGAAAGGAAATACAACTGAAATAAAAAGGTGCCTAAACAGTGGCATAACAGGAAATAAAAAGTATAGAAAGGAAAAGTGTACAAGAAAATTAGGGTTGTTACATTCTACCCTCCTTATAAAAATTTCGTCCTCGAAATTTGTAAAAGGAAAGTGTAACAAATCCCAGGAAAATTTGGTGCTGGTGTACTGACAGTATGTGAAAAATAACAAGGTGGTGCAAGGGTTTTAAAAATGTGAAGAATGTGTGAAGGAGTGAAATAATGCGGAGGTTTTGGTAAAATTGTAAAAGAGATGACGGAATTTTGGGTTAGGACAGATTCAAAGTATATGATTCAAAGAATAAGAAATGATGGGATTCAAGGAACATGATTGTAAAGAATGTTTTAGTTGCTGGTTCTTGTGTTTTATATTGCTTAGGGTTCCATACAGCTCTGACCTGCATGGGCCGCCAACAAAACCTGTCACGCCCCGCTTCCCAGTGTACGGCGAAGGAGACGCGACGAGGTTCGCTACGTATCTACTCAGAAGTACATACGCTAAGCGTATCTAAGCAATATAAAATAAGTACACAAGAGACAAGAAATAAAAAGAACAGCAACTTTTATTTATTTACATTCTTTGTACAATACATGAAAGGAAATACAACTGAAATAAAAAGATGCCTAAACAGTGGCATAACAGGAAATGAAAAGTACAGAAACGAAAAGTGTACAAGAAAATTAGGGTTGTTACACAATCTCCCACTTGCACTCAAGGCTAATTATTGCGATGTTGCATACCCACAGCCCGTGTGATACCGAACACCCAACTCCTCTACTAATCAGTCTCACAAAGCTCGTTTACGAAACTATTACGTTCGAGAAATAGCCTCAGTGAGTGGATCCGCTCTGAAGTTTCTTTCTATGTCTCTCTTAATCTCAAGTTCGCGGAGAAACCCATCTCCCGAAATGAGCAATACCTGTCTTAGAATATGTTTGGATGTCTGATGGGACCTAGTTCATAAATGAACTCCAAATCCAAACTTCTTAGACTGTATCGTCAACTGAACTTAATCAGTATCCTGCGCCATGCCTCCCTCATTATCCGCCTGGATCACTTGTCCAAAATACTGCCCCTCGTCAAAGGAAAAACTATTACTCTGACAGCCACTCTGTCATCCAGGTCACCTTGGAAGCCTGGAATGATAACCGTCTCCTGAAAGAGGCTGATGTTATCATATCCCTAGAACATCCACTTATGTTCTAAAACTGCTTCCGAATGTTTCTCTAGGATTGGATCAATATCAACTTATTGTATCTCGTGCAAAAACAACATCTGGTGTGGTACTTGACATCTCTTGATCAACTCAATTGCCTAAGCAAGTGATCTGCCAATCATGCACATCCCTCTCCCCTTTAGTCTGTAAGACACCTTTAGAGAGGGTGACTCCATCACCTACAGGTACACTACCGTGCCAGGAGTCGTCCATTCTAAAACACCTTTAGAATGCTGTCTAAGTACCCAGATTGGAAAACTACCCAAATCTAGATCTAAAACCATAGATCTAGTAACCAGAATATCTGATATAATATCCAATTCCTATGTGGAGAAACCACTGTGTGACAACCAAAGTATAACCGATTGTAGTATAGGAATTTCACTTCCTACTCTGTGTATGTCATCCAAATACCAGGACATCATACCCTACTATCTTCTTAACAGATCCATCCCCTATTCTGATGAAGTCAAATCTATGACTGTCACATCAGAAATAGATCATCTATCTCCGCTATATCTGCTTTAGTCTATAAATAGACATAAGCCACTTGTCCACCAATGCTTCCGCTGCTCCCACTGACTATGACAACCCTCTGGCAGAGTCATATAGACGTGCACTTCTAAAGCTAGTTCAGAACGACGCTATACTCATCCTCCTGCTGGGTCTCATAGTCTGGAACAATAGCAATGGCAAGTCTGGGTAAACAAGAACCTCCCTGCCACCGTCCTTGAGCATACCGAAGTACCTCTCGAGCGCTTGAGGTTACCCACCATATCTGCGGAGTGGCCAATGGAATGTCAAACCAGATCGAATCTTTAGGTTCTTATCAAATTTTCAGTAATCGTTTGCGGTTCTGGAATCACTTCCAGTTCTACCATACTCCCACTACTGTTTTCTGAAAAAAAATCCAATTTTATTAAAACTGTGGCGAGTCTAGAACAATATCACTATTGATCTTCCAGATGGTAGAAAATCAACCCTCGTCATAGCCCGGGTCAACCCACAAACAACCATTACAGAAACGTGCCTTGAGTTATCCGGAGTCTGGTTTTAAGCATAAGCCGGACAACTCCCCGCACCTTAACATCGTTAAGATATGAACTGTTCTATATCCAATATAGAAACAGAGGCACTAATTTAATTGAACCAGATTCAAATCATGCAGCTATCTCCAGTGCATGTCAACTAAATGGAGAGAGGCCGATCAGCATTACTCAACTTAGGAGTACTTCCAATTATGAGTAACCTGAAAGAGAAGCAAGTTCTCTTAATCATTACTATCAACTGAATACCCTACACAAGTATCTGCATCTTCGATTACCTTGAAGAATCCCGATACTTGCAACACCTGGTTCTCTACTTTACTCATATATCTATAACTTCTCAAAACTTGGACCTTGTGTTTCTACGAAACACATGTCTAAGAACTAGAGAAGTCACAAGTAAATAGAATATAGTACGAGTACTATCCCCTCTGTCCTCATGGACATTGGACAACATACAACACTCTGTATAAGTCCCCTGAGTCCAATAACTCATTCGCTGTGTGTCGTAGGTTGAAAACTGTACTTATGGTTAAGAAGAATTACACCGCTGTTTAATGCTCTTTACCTAACCATCCACTGATATAGGTAAATGTCATAGACATAATTTCAAAAAGGTATATCTCACTCTATAAAAATAGACGTACAGATATATCAATTTGAAATTGGTGCACAACAACGGATATTCAAAACCAAATATTTGTCGTCCGGCAAACTACCCAGGTGATTTCCTCAAATATCACCAATTACAACGAATTCCAATATAATGAGGATGATCACCTAATTCCCAATAACTTACTCCCACTCATCATCTGTAAAACCATACAGATGTGAGAATCATATCTGGTAAATACATACCCTGAAGCAAGTGTCTAATTGGGAAATCAGTTTTCTTTTAACAATACACAGTGAAACTGAAACATTGAAATGTTTCGATGGGGTATCCGGATATTCCTAGTAATGCCTCTTCCATTATCAGATTCACAACTGAAACCGTATATTTCTTTGCCATCTCTCCAAATCCCTTCATATGTCTTTAGTCATTACCTTGTGTACACCCTCTTAGGCTAAATGGTTGTCTTCCTTCCCTACCGTTCGGCACCAGCCTATGGTTTGGAAGAAGACTATCCAATAAGCGTAATGGGTGTACTGTCCTAATCCTAGGAGCACTCGCAATGCGAGAGAAGGTGAAGATAAAAGACACCTGAATAAACCTTATTCTTATTTCTCCTGAACCAGAATCCATTCCCGAACTGGAACAAGTTCCTTTCGAGTTCGTATATAACCATACGATGGAGTATCCAATAAACTGTGGATTTTCGTAGTGATACGGAGTGTCCTGGAGAAATACAAAGGTGAAGTGGGAGTGGTAATGAAATACTTGGTTTGGTCGTGAATAGCAGTCGCAATTTACTTTGCCCTCCTTCTAATCCCTTTATTTGTCTTTACATAATACCTTCTGTACACCAACGTTAGGCTAATTGGTTTTCTTCATTCCCTACCGGTCGGCACCTGCCTATGGTATGGAAGAAGGCTATCCAATTTGCGTAATAGGTGTACTATTCCCTAATCTAAGGGGCACTCGCAACCTGAGAGAAGGTAAAAGGAAAAGACAACTGAATAGTTCTATTCGTTTTCTCCAGAACCGGAAACCATCCTCGAATAAATTCCTTCGAGTTCGTATATAACCATACGATCGTTTTATCCAATGGAAGTGGACGTTCGTAGTAATACGGGGTGTTCTGGAGAAAAGGATAAAAGTAGGAGTGGCAAAGAGGTTTGCAACTCTGACAATCCAAAAGCCAGTGTTTAAGAAGGTTCGGTTAATTTGGTTATTGAGTCATAGTCAAGGGTCGGGTCATGGTCGTTGCCGAAGAGAGAGAGAAAAGAAACACTCAGCGTGCACTCTAATCAAGATCAGAATGGTTACCAATTTATCTAATCAGAAAACCTCCCACTGTAACGTCAAATTCTCCTCCAAACCTGAAAGAAGAATTAGTCGGGATCACCCGAGGAGTAAACCAACTCATCAGTGGGAATCGGGATCCAACTATCATCGCAAGATAACGTGACGGAATCCGCTCACGTTATCACACTCTAGATGGTATGCGCATATCTGGCAAGTTTCAGTTTCTTTAGAAACTCCCGATGTGATTTTTACCCCATGCTCTTATGACCTTG
Source organism: Agapanthus africanus (assembly GCA_030015575.1). Classification (NCBI taxonomy): domain Eukaryota; kingdom Viridiplantae; phylum Streptophyta; class Magnoliopsida; order Asparagales; family Amaryllidaceae; genus Agapanthus; species Agapanthus africanus. The sequence continues at coordinate 366,682,116 of JASDDO010000029.1, forward strand.
ACTTTGGCCAACAAATTATAAGTCACATGTTAAGTTCTACCCATCATTCTCCAGGTTGATTTGAACCCACCCGTACCAACCCTTGACTTTGGCCAACAAGGCAGTACGACTGTCCCAAACCAATGCATCTATCTATGCTGCATATGAATATCCAATAGCTACCAATCACTGTGCCTTGATTTTGGCCAACAAACACAGCTTGAATACTATTGACTATCCATATGAAACGACGGAGGGCTACGAATGGTTTTTGGCGAAAAACCTTTAACGTAATGAACTTGATATCGTTGAAGGAACCGGATAGCTTTATAAAAATATAGTGACGAAAACCTTTGCTAAAGAGGTCACTCCCAGTGAAGGGATCTCGGCTCTTTCCCCGTAGAATGAGGTGCAGGATATTCCAACTGAATACCACGATGCAAAGCCAAAGTAAACAACTATAGTGAAGTTATTACCCTGACGCAAACTTCTGTCCAAGGGGTCACTCCCGGTGAAGGGATCTCGGCCCTTGCCTCGTCGACTGAGGTGCAGGATATTCCAACTGAATACCACTGTGCAAAACAAAAGAGAACGTCCTTGCAATAACAGCTTTTTGAAAATTGTTCCAACAACATCAGAATAGGTTTGTTTAGCTTGCATTGATCTGAATCAATGCAGTCTCATCAATTGATCACACCAATAAAGAACGAAAATAATGATGTACGTATATGCCATCCGCATTCGCCATTGGGTCCTGTCATTACCCGTTAGGTTACTTAACTAACGACAGAGTGGGGACTGGACTAGCACGGATGCAAAACATATACAACATCTACTAGTATATATATTAATATATAATATTCGCTCAAGGCGTGATAAAATGCAACATCACAGAAATGTAATAAGCATCACAGAACAATACAGATATCTGGGATCCCCGGGTTTCATAGAGCCGCTATTGAAACCCGACGTTCCCCTGATCGTGCGGATAGCCTGTGCAATGAAATCCTAGACCCCTACGGGCGCGGCAAGTTACCCGCCAAAACCTGAAGCGAGGCAGCCCCCTTCAGCAACGTGAATGGACCACCCAGCACTTCACGAAATCCGGTAACTTGGGCACCCCTCTTGGGTCAACCTGTACCCCCTACGGGTGCGGCGAATAGCCCGCCAATTCTAGAGTGAAGCCCCCTCCGTCTCAACGCCATGAGATGCGGGCTCGTTGACCTCTAGAACCCGGCTATCCGTGCACCCCACCTTGGGGTAATCCTAATACAGAAAGTAAAATATACATACAACGGGTACATCGACCTCAGCCCGGTCATGCCCCAAAAGAATAATATACAAACAGGCAGTGACGGCAGTCCACATGTCGGACGCTCGCCCCGCAATATCAAATGTACATAAACAACCAAATTGTACTAACATTGCATCCAGGCTATCCACCACGACAAATCCGCAACATCACAGCACAACACAGAACATCAACGTGAATGTCACGTTCGCAAATCCGTCTAAAAGGGCTATAGCAGTTAGACAGGATTTACCGATCAAACAACATTCACGGTCGCAGATATAATGTAAATACTGTGAACTAACATGTTTAAAATTTTCGATCGACTGAAAATTCCGAAGTGGGCCCCAAGCACAACTGTAGCACTCAAAGAAAATCTGGGCCCAAACAGAATATACCAAAACCCCTATTTACAAGTCCAAGACCCTCTGTAAAAATTTGGTGCGCTGTTTCCTTAATATTGCGGTGGAACCGCGGCCGGAACAGGGGTAAGGCCGCGGTTCTGCAGTGCTACAGGAACAACAGTGAACAAAAATTTCACAGAATACTTTAAAAACCCAGCACGATTTTTTGACATGCTCAGAAAAATTTTTGGAGCACAAAATAAAATCGACAGAAAACTGGAGTTGGAAATGGGCATTTTAGAAAATCCGCTCGACTTTTAAACACACTAGAGCAAGCTAGACTAGGTTAATGGCATGGCTCTGATACCAGTGTAAGTGCACGGCGGCGCCCCGGCCGTCAATCCGAGGCCAAAATGCGGAAACGATACTTTTACGAAACTTTTAAACCGGCACCACCGCGCACTATAAACCCGGATCGGGCCATTAACCTACTCCTTGCTAACAAGAGAAGGGGTAGAGATATATACCGAGCGATCCGTGTCCTTCGGTCTTCTCGTCGTCATCCCGATCTCCCCGCGGACTCTCCGGTCTTCACCTCCTCGTCGGAAAGGGCACCACATCGCCGGGTTCTTTTACGGGCTCCCACCTCTGGACCGAGGAAACTCGGGCACGAAATTGGCGAGCCGACGTGTCCAAGAATGCTGTAGGCTAAGTGTAGAACTGTTTTGTCTCACAGGGTTAGTGAGGTTGCCATTTGGGTGTGGAGAAAAGAGATGTGAACTTTTGTGATGAACTAAAGAACCTTTTGCAAGCCAATGAGAACCAAATCCCTTAGCAAAATTTTGACAGCCCTCATCCATAAGAAGTGGCCGGCCAAGATAATAGAGGGGAGAGAAAGAAAAAATCATCATGAGCAAAAAGGAAATGAATGACAATCATGAAAATGATTCACAATCTAGTCCAATCAAAGACCCATCACTAAACCCATCATATAAAGAAAGCGATGATGAGCAAAAAGAGGTCAATGGAAGAAATAACCATCATGTAACAACAACTTACATAAACCACCCTCCACAATGCTAATTTGCACATTTTCAAATAAGCCCTCCTTCACCAATTTTCAGCCAAGGAAAGAAACAAAGGAAAATGGCCAAAACGGAAAGCAAACTGGCAACTTCAGAAAACTGATCCCGTAATAAATTACAGGAAAACCCCGCGACTGTATATACATACCCGCATTTGTATTCCGACCGAATACAAATGCAATGAGACAAAATCTACACTGTACTATACTAGGATCCGGCTTAAACCAAAGCCCGCGAGTATTATCCGTCCGATCATGATCCGTGCAATACCGCCTGTATATGATCGGACCCTGCCATATCTCCATACGGCCTTTACAGAGTTTCGCCTGAAACTTGAGAAAACGGTCTGTGGGGGACTCTAAAGACTCGTCAATACTTTGGTTGTGGATTTAACCACCAGCACGTCAGAGGTATTAGCCATACGTAACGGGCTATCAGGTATTGACCAAAAGGGACGTCGATGAGCAAACTTATCCCGACACCCTACTGAGCCTGTCAGTGACAACATCCATACAGTCCGGTCCGTTCGTCTATGAGCATCGCATGGTGGGCCTAGGGGGTTGGTAAAAGTCAGACCCCTAAAAGCGGTACAAGTCGTGTCGGAGTGTAGCCCAGAACACCCTGAGATACTACTGGAATACCTACCAGTAAATCTCCTGCCTTGGCCAAGGACTTCGTGTAATGGCACTCCTAGACACAGCGCGACCTCACCCCCAATACCGGGAGAGACGAACCCCTGCAGATCCGCTCACTGCCTCCATGTGGCTCGGGACTGTACCCAACTAAAACCTGTTTGCACGACTCCTTTGAGCCGTGGTAGGGTAGTAATCAAAGTACAGTGGGAACTCACACGAGACATATGACGATCTCAGGTCGATGAACTAACATGTACACATGTCACCAGGGAACTGCTATCTGACGTCAGGTATAATACTAACTAGCATGTTCCCGGCGAGTCCTATCTGGTGTACTCATAACCCAATGAGCACCTGTATACATCTTAGGTGAACCAACTGACACCAGTGGCTTGTGAGACCGGCCATCGCCCCTCGTCGGGGTCTCGACTGTATACACTAGTCTACTCTGGAGTATCGATGCCCTGTCTCGAAACTCCCACGACTAGGGACCTTTTAAGGATGTGCTTATAGACCCCAGCTCCCACGTATATGATCGCCATCATACTGCTGGCCGTCAAGCAAGAATCCTAAGGGCTCTATCAACGTGCAATAGTGACCTGTAAGGTCACCTGAAACAGCACACGATGATAAAGATAAACCAGATAGCATACTATCATCTTGAGTAAGACTGTTCTAACGATATAGGTCCTCTCTCAATCATTGCAATCACATGCCTGTGATCCAATAATTGACTCTGAGGGCACCATCTCCAACACAATGTAGTGGCGGATGCTTTGAGCAGGAGGCCCGGGGGTAGTCTATCTTGTTTGCGCGCAGTGCAGAGGCAGTCGTCAGCAGATTGGCAGATTTTATGCGATAGCCTAGTGGAGTTCGAGTTCACTCCGACAGGGGGACAGCTTGCGCTTGTTCGTGCACGTCTGCAGTTACTTGACCATATTCGAGAGGCACATCCCAGTGATGACCGTCTTTTAGAGATCATGGAGCAGATTAGGCGGGGCCGAGATTCCGAGTTCATGATCGATGATCAGGGGGTACTGCGATTTGGGACCAGATTGTGCGTACCAGATTCCGGAGGACTGCGGCGTGAGATTCTTGAGGAGGCGCATAGATCGACATACAACATTCATCCACGTTCCACCAAGATGTACCGCGATTTGAGAGATGTCTATTGGTGGGAAGGGATGAAGAGGGATGTCACAGACTTCGTATCGAGATGCCTGACTTGTCAGCAAGTCAAGGCCGAACACCAGAAGCCCGCAGAAGAGTTGCAGCCTTTGCCCATTCCGGAGTGGAAATGGGAGCAGATTTCGATGGACTTCGTTGTGGGTCTATCCAGGACCAGTCGAGGGTACGACTCCATTTGGGTGATCGTGGATCGATTGACGAAAGCGGCTCACTTCCTGCCAGTGAAGACCACTTTCAGTTTTGCTCAGTATGCCTAGATTTACATCGACGAGATCATGCGGTTGCATGGCATACCGACTTGTATCGTATCAGACCGAGGCACCCAGTTTACCAGCCGACTATGGTACAGACTTCAGGAGGCATTGGGCACTCGTTTGAGTTTCAGCACGGCATTTCATCTGCAGACCGACGGGCAGTCAGAGCAGACTATTCAGACTCTCGAGGACATGCTCAGAGCGTGCGTTTTGGACTTTAGCGGTAGCTGGGATCGTCATTTTCCTTTAGTGGAGTTCTCCTACAACAACAGCTTCCAGGATACTATTCAGATGGCACCTTTCGAGGCTTTGTATGGGAGGAGATGTAGGCCCCCCGTCTGTTGGACTGAGCTGAGCGAGAGCAGTATTTTAGGGCCGCAGATCATGCAGGAGATGACCGAGAAAGTACAGTTGATTCGAGATCGGATGAGAGCGGCTCAGAGCAGGCAGAAATTGTATGCAGACAAGCGCCGTCGCAGATTAGAGTTCGCAGTTGGCGATCATGTCTTTCTAAGGTTCTCTCCGATGAAGGGCGTGATGCGATTTGGGCGAAAAGGAAAGCTTAGCCCCAGATTTGTGGGTCCCTTCGAGATCCTTGAGCGTGTCGGTGCAGTTACATATCGTTTGGCTCTTCCACCCAGCTTTCAAGATGTTCACCCCGTCTTCCACGTGTCGATACTACGTAGATATCTTCATGATCCTTCTCACACGATTCAGCACCAGACCGTTCAGCTTGAGCCCGACCTTTCATTCATCGTGCAGCCAGTACAGATAGTGGATCGGTAGGTGAAGAAACTCCGATCGAAGGTCCTGCAGTCTGTGAAGGTTCTTTAGCGCAGCCCGAATGGAGAGGAGATCACTTGGGAGGCCGAGGGAGAGATGCGGAAGAAATTCCCACATCTTTTTGAAGGTATGCGTAATTACATATTTTAAAATTCGGAGACGAATTTTCTTAAGGGGGGAAGACTGTAACACCTGAGTTTATGTTTAGTGGTAATTGTGTGTTAATGTGGGATTTTTGGTAAAAAGTTTACCAAAACGGGTTCCTGATAATTTATCTGGTTTTATGGATATTTTATTAAAATTTTATCTCGACTGCACACACTTGTACATGTTAATGTGGGTTAAGTCTAGGGTTTCCATGTTTAGGTGAGCTTGTGGGTTAACCATGTTTAGGCAACCATGATGGCCTAACACACTTGGTTAAGTTAATTGGGTTAATTATGAGTTTTAGATTTGGTTGAAGGTGATTAGGGTTTAGGGTTGACTTGTGATGAGAAGGAGAGATTTTGATGGGTGTCATGCAAGCATTTAATGAGAGAAGAATGGTGGCTCTGGGATTGTGTCACACTCCATTCTTTTCAAAACTTTTTGCTTAGCCCTCAAACACTCACCTCACTCACACCTTTCTCCCTCACACACACACATCATAGGCAAACATCAGCCAAATACATCATCAGCAGCAACACCATCAACCCAAACATCAGCCACACCAGCCCCAATGCCATCAACTTCAGCTACATAACCCATAGCATCAGCCACCTAACAACTTCAGCTACAAAAACAACCACAATACAGCAGTAGCTGCTGCTACAGCCACACACAAAAAATATATAACCAAAACAACAGCAGCAGCTTCAGCCAGAACAGCATCAGCCACAAACAGAAGCAGCATCAGCTGCCAGACACAGCACATTTCAGCCAAAGAATTGAGCATTTGGAGCTGTAGCAGCTGCACAACACCTTCCTTCTCCTTCTCTTCTCCCTCACCTAGGATCTCTAGAGGTATAACCTTTTAACCCGACCTCTTTTTGCTATGTTATGGTTGTTAGTATAATTTAGTGTTTATATTATGTGGTTTAGTGCTAGTTTTAGCGATTTGGAGTGAGATATAGCCAAGTGATGGTTGTGATGGTTAAAGTAGCCTTCCTAGGTGCTGTTGAGACTAGAACACCCAAGTTTGGTCCCAGATTTCATAAAAAAATACCCGATTTGTTCGAGTTGGCGTAATTTAGCAATTTTAGCGACTTTTTAGCCTCTGTAAGATCTGTTGTTGACCCGAACCTCTCAGAATAAAATTGGTGAAACTGTAGCATGGTGAGCTTAGCAGACACACACACACAAAGCACGGGGACCCACCTCCAAGTTGTGGGCGCCGGTTTATTCCATCTGGCCGCAAATTGCGGCCAGATCAGGGGTTGGGGTGTTAGGTTTTTGGGTGTGGGGTTCTGCTGGGTAGATTAGGGTGTTGGTATCTGTAACTTTTTGAGTTTGGACCAGAGGCAAAATCTGGAGCCTTAAACGTGTTATCGATGTTTTTAAACTTGTGCGACACGCGCGTAAATACGCGTGGTTCTGTGGCGCGCAGCGCGACACAGCGCGTCGGAGTAGGTTCTGGTGGTTTGCGCGCGTCGCGACGTGTCGTGTGCACGCGCGGTTAGTTTCACGCACGCGTATCCTTTTCATCGATATATCGTGTTTTTGCAGGATTTTCCTTATGTGTGTGATTTTTGTAAATTCTAGGTTTGCCGGCGGAGACTTCGAGCGCGGCGGAGAAAGGGAAGCAGGTGGTCGGACACACCTAGCGCGGGATCACGGGTGAGTAGATTTAACATCTACGGGGAACCATCGTTTGGATGGCGCAAGTCGCCCGATAGATTTAGTAAACTTAAAAGTAGTAAACTTAAAAATTGCTTATGACATTAGAAATCATAATACTTGCATGGCATTTGCTGAAATCAGGATCTATATGTTGTACCTGCATGTGCGAACTCATTCTGTAGGACACATGCACCATTATCAGGGTCTTTATATGCAGCACGAGCACTATTCATGTATACACACACGCCCTGATAATTGACATGTCACGACACTAGATGATTTATAACATGAAACATGTTAATAATGGATACTTAGACCTGTGCTATTACAATAAACCTTTAAAATGAAATCATAAGAATTGCTATTCTCGTGCATATACATCATTATATCTTTTGTTCATGCCTAGTATAAATCAGACATTGCAATTTGAACAATGATACCATATGCATTCATTATCATTGACATATGCACCCATGATGATTTCATGAGATTCATGATATTTCTGGATTTCGGGGGAAAGCCGCAAGATTTCAAACTTATAATCTTTTAAAATATAAAAGTTGTGGTTTTCTAGTGATGTAAAGTGTCGTCCACCATGAGTTTGCTGTGGTTTTCGAGACCCGTTTCGAGGAGGTGGATGAACCGTCTCGGGTATATGGTGGGCCCGGTAAGGTACCCCGGGGCAAGAAGATCCCAGGAGATGGCGTCGAGCCTGGCAGGGGACGAATTACCTACCGGTGACTTCATTTGGCACGGCGGATATTCAGAGGATACCGACCGTGGCCGCGAGATGATGAGATATTGATATTTGAGATGGGTCAGCCGGAGACATGGATATATGAGATTGAGACAGTTTTGAGGTGTCGTTGCTGGACACGGATTTTGTTGATTCTATGGATATTACGCTGATATTTAAAAAGAGTTTCAAAACAAAGGAAAGAATAGTTCTTATACCTACATGTTGAGATCTTGAGTTGATTCATATGGCATACATACCTGCTAGTACACTGATGTTACATACATACCTGCTAGTACATATAGCCATACCTGTTTTAGAGATGCTAGAATACTTGTGTGCATGCATGCGATAGCCTTTGTAGATGTTATTTATTACTCACGAGCTGGTAACTCACCCCCGTTGTGCCACAACTTTTCTGCAGGTCCGTTCTGTCAGTACTGTAGCGATGGACACACTAGCTACTTTTGCTCTTTTTGCCTGGACTCGAGGCTTTTGCTCATAGGTGGGTTATATTATCATTTTGTTCCACCTTTTATGTATTCATTGTATCTAGAGCACTCCATCTACTATTTCAGCTGTACCAGTTATTTTGATTACTGTATATTGACCTAGAGACGAGGTTGTGAGACTTGTGGATTTTTATGTTATTTGGGGTCGAGCTCACTTGAGTCGACATGTTAGTTTACTTGTGCTTTCATGCTTATTTATGCACATTGTTATTTTACATTGCGTGGGATTTATGACCGTCTTGAGGCGAAGAGCTAGCTCTCGCTTGGGGATGCCATTTTCATGTTATTCATTTATATATTCCTGTTTTGTACCCGTTGGGGGACTATTTTACAATGGATATTTTGCCGGAAATTTGGGAAAGGAAACTTGTTTTTAAAAAGAGACTTGATATGGTTTAATGGGACAAAGTGCTTTAAATAAAAATGGTTTTTCCTTCACTCTAATTCTTAATCAGGTTTTGTTTTCTGGGCTTCGGCTTACTTATTTTGCGGACGTCTTGAGACGCTTCGTAACTCAAGTGCCGGTCACATTCCGTACCTTACGGATCGTGACAAAGTTGGTATCAAAACGATAGGTTTCACCTTTTCGAGTGTAGGATGACCCTTAGTAGATGGAGTATGTGACTTAAGCAGGGTGACGTAGCGTATGTATGTCCGCGGCATACTTGCGATACGGTACTCCGCCTAAGTGACTTTAGGATATATCTGCTTGAAATTCCTTCTTCAATTCCGTGTATCCTATGATTCTATTGCACCGTTCTCATTGTCCTGTTTCCTGTACCAGTCACTATGCCGCAGAGGGATACTGGAGCGCAGAGGGCTGCCGCCCGAGATGAGATTCGAGCTGGCTCGTCCGAGACGAGGACCGAGCAGGGTGGTATGCCTACGCCGCAGGGACAGACTGATCCGCCTTCCCCAGGCCGTATGGATAGGCTTGAGTCCGGTATGGAGGAGCCGCGACAGATGATGGAAAGCATGCAGGAGTTGCGATAGATGGTGGGGTCCTTAGTAGCGGCCAGTCGTGCACCGAGGCCAGAGGACGTACCTACCACATCCCAGACTACTATGATACCTGCTCCTACTACTACCACCGTGGCCATCCCGGTTTCGCTACAGGATTTCATGAGGCTGAGACCTCCAGTCTTCATGGGTACCGATGCAGCAGAGGACCCGCAGACGTTCCTTGACAGTTTAGCCAGGATCTGCCATTCGCTGAGATGTTCGGACGATCGATGGGTGGAGCTTGCGAGTTTCCGTCTAGAGGGCCTCGCACAGATATGGTGGGAGTCAGTTTTGAGAGGTCGAGCTGCAGGTCTACCGCCCATGACTTGGACCGAGTTTACAGCAGTCTTTCTAGCCCGTTTCCTCCCGGAGAGCGTTCGTGACGCCAGAGCTCGTAGTTTTGAGGCCTTGATCAAGACTCCAGGGATGACGGTGTCTGAGTATGACGTCCAGTTCACGCAGTTATCCAGATATGCTCCGTATTTGGTGGATACCGAAGCGAAGAAGGTGAAGAGGTTCATACAGGGACTGGATGCCCGGCTATTTCTTGCCATCGGCGTTTAGCATTTCGACACATATTCAGCTGCTATGGATACGGCGTTGCGGATGGAGGCACGTATTTCAGCCACTTCGGCCGTTCCCGGGCTGAAGAGGATTCATACCGGTATAGCAGATCAGAGGCAGCATGCCAGATTCTTCCTGAGAGATAGGGCCGGCGGGGGGATCGGACGAGGTCAGCTGTATGGTTCGTACCCACAGGGACAACAGCCGTCGCCAGGATGTTTTGGGTGCGGGAGTCTGTAATCTAGAATCGTATTTTCCCATAATCTAGAATCCCAAAATTCATCGTGCTATGTCAAAAATGTGTGTTGTGATGAGGTAGGTCATTACCTCGTGAGTTTTCTAAAGGTAATACGGTTAAAAGTGGATAACAATATCGTTTGTAAACATGATGGTATTTTACTGTAAAAGTGAAATAGAAATTTCAACATGAATTATTTTGAGAAGAAACTTATTCTAATATATTTATTTATGTTTGTTAAATATTATATGAGAATATGATATTTTATTGTTTAAGAAAATAGAGTTTTTAAAGAAAAACGAATCGGGAGTCGGAATAACTCCGCTTCCGGCGAACTTTGAAAAAGAGAAGTTTTAGAATAGACATGGAGGAGGGGAAAGGGGACTTACAAGCTATAAAGAAAGAGGGGAGGAGGAGGAAACTTTAGGAACCATCGGGGCATCGTTTCGTCACCGGAATCTCCTCGAAACGTCATCGGAATTTCGCCTCTTGCTAACTCCACTTGTACAACTTAGGACTTGGAAATTTTAGAGAGTTTTTGTAATAAAATTCTGAGTGATGAGGGGTGAAATGGAATTTGGTATTTATAGGGAAAATTATGTTTTTGAGGGTTAAAGAATGCATTAAAAATATGCATTAAAATTAGAATTAAAGAGTGAAATTACACTCTCTGGATGAATACAGAGAAATCAAACAACATGGGGGTAGTGGGGTAGGCCAAGGGGTTCAAGGGTTGAAGTTTGGAGAGCATCCCATACGGGGGCCCGGCGGTGCCGGTCCTACTGAGGATCTCGCCGGTCCAAGTCCGGTGGAATGGACTTGGATCTTCGCCACGTGTCGGGTCTGTGTAAATATCATTTCCCATGTGTTTGTTTACTTTGTGACTCTTCATTTCACGTGTAGTGCACGTGTAAACCTTTGGGCTTCTAAAAGATTAAAAAAAATGAATAAAAAAGATAATGTGGCTGAGGGGATTTGATCATAGGAGCTACGTCACACCAATGAGCTACAAGTGCTTTCTTGCTGTTCAAAAGCAAATCAAATACTTATAGCATGCACAGCATTGCAAATACTCTATTTGTACATTAATTTTTAAACAAATTTCTGTACACTGAAAACAGAGGTGTTACATTCTACCATCCTTACAAAAATTTCGTCCTCGAAATTTACAATTATTTTAAGGACTAGTTTACAAACAATTGAGGGTATCTTGCACACAAGTCGTCCTCACGTTTCCATGTTGATTCTCCTGGTGAATATTTTCTCCACATCACTCGAACCAAGTTTACTTCCTTATTACGAAGTGACTTCACCTTTTTATTCAGGATTTCAACAGGTTATTGCTCACAGGATAAATCTGGCTGTACAGTGAGCTCGGAGTGATCAAGAATATGGCTGGGGTCACTCACATATCTTCTGAGTTAGGATATGTGGAACACATTATGCACTCCTTCCAATGAAGGTGGAAGTGCCAAGCAATAGGCCATTTCTTCGACTCGTTCGAGTATGTCGAACGGTCCAATATATCTCGGACTGAGCTTACCCCATCTTCCAAAGCGAATCACTCCACGGTTCGGAGATATCTTCAAAAATACATGTTCTCCCGTTTGGAACTCCAAGTGACGGCGCTTTGCATCAGCCCAGTGCTTCTATCGATCTTGGGCTATGCACATTCTTTCTCTGATAGTGCGAACTACATCGACTGTTGCTACTATCATCTCAGGTCTAAGGAGTTCTCTATCTCCGATGTCGTCCCAACTTAATGGTGATCGACACTTCCTTCCATATAAAGATGCAAATGGCGTCATTCCTATACTTTCTTGGTTGCTGTTGTTGTATGAAAACTCCACAAGATATAGGTGATCTTCCCACGATCCTCCGAAGTCTAGCATACACGCTCTTAGCATATCTTCTAAGATCTGAATCGTTCGCTCAGAATGGCCATCTGTTTGTGGATGATAAGTTGTGCTGAAGTTCAAACTTGTTCCCAAGCTAGGTTGCAGACTCTGCCAAAATTGTGATCGGAATCTGGTGTCACGATCGGAGACAATGCAAACCGGTACTCCATGTAATCTCACGATTTCCTGCATGAGTTCATAGGTATCAGAGATAGTACATATTGAAGATTTAAATCTTACTTAGATTCATACTTACTTCCATGTACTTCTTTTCTAATGTCTCGGTAGATTGGCCAACTCGAAATGGGATGAAGTGAGCCGACTTTGTAAGTCGATCCACGATAATCCATACCGCATCGTTACCTTTTGTGCTGCGAGGAAGTGCGGTCACAAAATCTATTGTGATGTATTGCCACTTCCATTCTGGGATAGGTAACGGTTGAAGTAAACCAGCAACCCTGTGATGTTCAACCTTTAGTTGCTGACACACCAAGCATTTAGCGACGCTTCTGGCTACTTCACGCTTCATTCCATGCCACCAGTAATTTGACGCAGATCTTTGTACATCTTTGTGCCTCCAAGGTGTACTGAATAAGGAAAACTGTGAGCTTCTTTCATCAACTCTTCTCGCACAGAACTTTTTGGTACACACAATCTACTGTCGTATCTCAAAGATCCGTCTTCATGGATGATGAGTCTGTTCGTAATCCACTTTCTACTTGTTCTCTGATCTTTTGCAACTTAGCATCACTTGCTTGAGCTGCTTTGATCTGATTGACAATGGTAGATTAAACTTGTAAGTTATCAAACTTGAAGCGTTACTTAGCATGACCACTTTAATCTCCATTTGATGGAAGTCTTGTTGAAGCTTCCACTGTGTGGTGAGATTCAATGCTAATGGTTGGCGACTAAGTGCATCAGGTACTACATTCACCTTTCCTGAATGATATTGTAGGTTGATATCGAAGTCCGCCTTGAGTTCTAACCATCTTCTATGCCGCATATTCAACTCTTTCTGAGTAAACATATATTTCAGACTCTTGTGATCTATGTATATGTCTACTCATTCACCAAGAAAATAATGGCGCCAAATTTTGAGTGCGAAGATAACGGCCGCCAACTCCAAATCATGCGTCGGATAGTTACACTCATTAATTTTCAGCTGTCTTGAAGCATAAGATACAACTTTACCGTGCTGATGTAGAACACATCCTAATCTCTTATCGGATGCATCGCAATGCACTTCGAAACCTCCAGATTGGTCCGGTATGGCAAGGATAGGTGCTGATGTCAATCTTGACTTGAGTTCTACGAAAGCTCGTTCGCATACTTCTGACCACACGAATTCTTCATCTTTACGCGTGAGCTTGGTCAGGGGTGTTGCAATCTTCGAAAATACTTCAATGAACCTTCTGTAATATCCTCCTAAACCCAAGAAACTTCAAATGTCCTTCACTGACTTCGGTGTCGGCCATTCGCTTACTGCTGATACCTTAGCTGGATCTACAGAGATTCCATCGCCTGATACAATATGTTCAAGAAAACCGACTTGATCTAGCCAAAACTCGCACTTACTGTACTTGGAATAGAGTTAATGTTGTCGTAGAGTCTCTAGGACAATTCGTAGGTGTTCAGCATGTTCTTTCTGACTCTTAGAATACACCAGGATGTCGTCGATGAAGATAACAACAAACCTGTCTAGGTACTCTTAGAAAACTTGATTCATTGGGTTCATGAATATACCTGGTGCGTTGGTCACTCCAAATGGCATCACAAGAAATTCGTAATGTCTATAGCAAGTTTTGAATGCCGTTTTATGGATATCAGATTCTTTGACCTTCACCTGATGATAACCCGAACGAAGATCTAACTTAGAGAAAATGCAAGATCCACTTAGCTGATCGAACAAATCGTCGATGCGCTGGAGTGGATACTTGTCTTTTATAGTTACATTATTCAGAGCACTATAATCAATGAACATTCGATATGAACATTCCTTTTTCTTTACAAGTAGAACTGGCGATCCCCAACTTGAAGTGCTGGGACGAATCCATCCTTTCGTCAATAATTCGTCCAACTGAGTTCGGATCTCTTTCAATCCTTCGGGGCTTAGGCGATATGGTGCTTTGATCACCGGTTGTGCTCCAGGTACTAAATCAATGCTGAATTCAAGAGCTCAATCGGGAGGCAAACCTAATATGTCTTCAGGAAATACATCGTCGAACTCTCGAACTACCTTTGGCTTTGATCCTTCCTCCGCTTAAAGAGTTGCAATTAATGCCTTCCTCAATTTTGCTTTGTATGTGCTTGGCTCCAGGGTACGGTCTCCACTTTTAAAATAAAGACCGGATGTTCTGGAATCTCGAACACTACCCTCTTTTGACGACAGTTAATGGTAGCATAGAATGTTCCTAGCCAATCCATACCCAAAACGACATCAAAATTCGGTATGTCCAGCATCTTGAAGTCAGCATAGAATTCTCTGCTGCAGATGACCATTGGACACAGGTTGTATCCCATTGTTGCCTTTAGAACGCCGTTCCCTAAACTGACATTCTAACTGGATACAAGCGGTTTGACCGGAATCGCATGAGTTCGGACGAACTGTTGTGACATAAAGCAGTGAGATGCTCTAGTATCGAAGAGTGCTAGTGCAGGAAGTGAGGCTATTAAGATCGTACCTAAGTTATGTAGGATAGGTTTTAGGTATAAGGAAAAGATATATAGATATGTATATAGACTGAAAGAAAGTTTGAAAGGAAATTGTTACCAGTGATGACTTGGCCGTTGGCTTCAGCTTCTTCCATAGTCATTGTGAAAACATGTCGCCTCAGTACATTCCTCCTTACTAGAGGAGCATTCCTCTACCCATTCCGTTGTACTTGAGGTACGTTCCTTTGTGCTTGATGGAACTGACAAGGAGGAGGTGCAGTTAGTCCATGAGGAGGTGGAGTAGGGAGAGCGAGTCATGGAGCAGGTGCCTGGATGGATGGACGCCGTTGATAAGTAATTGCTAGTATGGGTACAGCATTTAGGTTGTGTCTATGAGGACAAGACCCAATGTCATGAGTGGCTGATCCACAAACTAAGCAAAGGAGATTCGCACGCCGGCAGTCTTTCGCCAGATGTCCTTCTCTCCTGCAGTAGATACAAAAGGCTGGGTTGGGCCGGTTGTTCGGTACTCCCGGTTTCCTGAGCACAAATTGTGGCCTTGAAGAGGCTCCTCCTTCCATTTGAGTGGCAGAGCACTTTACTCCGGCAGATTGGAGTCTGCCCTTCATCTTCACCATTGCCTTATATCGGTGGGCAGCTTTCAAGTCCAGCCCGTGAGTTGGGAATTCCCCTGTAGCTAAGGCAGCTTGGATTTCTGGATCCAACTCTTGCTGAAATCGTCTGGACCTGATCTCAGCAGTTGGTATCAAGTGTGTCGCGAACCTGTTAAGGTCTTGTGTTAGCTGTGTAGTATGTGGTATTTGAAAATTGAATATTGAGACATATCTTACCTACTGAGCATGGTAAACTCAGCGTCATACTCATCCATGGACTTGGTCCATATCGAACCCTATTGTAGGTGGATGAACTGCTGCTCCATATCAAATCAAGCAGTCTCTGGGAAGTATTTCGCGTCGAACATGTCGCGAAAAGTCCTCCATTCGATAGGTTGGGCAAGACGGCTTTCTTCCGCCTTCCACCAAACTCGAGCATTGTCGGTGAGTTGCAGCTTCGTAACTCGAACCCAAGCGATCTCTGGCACTTGTGCCGCTGCCAGATCATCCTCAATACTTTGAGCCCATTCTTCAGCTTCCATGAGGCTCTCTTTTCCCGAAAATTGTTTTGGGTACAATGCCCGGAATTGCTTTACCCCGGGCGCTTCCGCCTCAGGACGGTTCATCAGAATAGCAGTCTGCTGCTGCTGTCCTTCCAGGAGGCTTCGGATTGCCTCAAGCAGTACTGTCTGCTTATTGATCGAAGCAGCAATGGTAGGCGTAAGCGGTAGAGGTGGTGGCGTGTTATTGAAGTTGGTGCTGGTGTTGTTTGGAGAATCCATAACCTTGAAAGAAAAATAAGGTTAGGATAGATTCAAAGCATATGAAACTGTAAGATTTAAGAAAATATGAATTTTAAAGAATGATTTTAGTTACTGATTCTTGTGTTATATTGCTTAGGATTTCATGCAGAATTGATCCGCATGTCCATGTTGGCTATAGTGCCCTCAAGTCAATTATTGAATCGCAGGCGTTCGATTCTGATGATTGAGGGATGACCTATACGGGGAGAACAGTCTTACTCAAGATGATAGTATGCTATCTGGTTTGTCTTTATCATCATGTACAGTATTAGGTGGCATTACAGATCACTATTACATGTTGATAGAGCCCATAGGATTCTTACTTGACTACCAGCATTATGATGGCGATCATATACGTGGGAGCTGGGTGGTCTGTAAGCACATCTTTAAATGTCCCTAGTCGTAAGAGTATCGAGACTGGGCATCGATAATCCGTAGTAGACTAGTGTGTACTTATCGAGACCCCGACGAGGGCGGTGGCCGGTCTCATAAGCCATTAGTGTCAGTTAGTCACCTAAGATAGTATACAGGTGCTTATTGGGTTATCAGTATACTGGACGGACTCGCCTGGAACATGCTAGTTGGTATTATACCTATTGTCAGATAGTAGTTCCCAGGTGACATGAGTATAGGTTAGTCTGTCGACCTGAGATCGTCATTTATCTCGTATGAGTTCCTACCATGCTTTGATTACTACTCTACCACGGCTCAAAGGAGTTGTGCTAACAGGTTTTAGTTGGGTATAGTCCCGAGCCACATGGAGGCAGTGAGCGGATCGTCGGGGATTCGTCTCTCTCGGTATTGGGGGTTGATGCCGCGCTGTGCACGGGTGGCCATCACCAGAAATCCTCGGCCGAGGTGGACGAGAATTACTGATTTGCATTAGTAGTTTCTCACTGGGTGATGGGCTTCATACCGATACGAAATGTCGTGTTATTAGGGGTCTGATTTTATCCACCCCCAAGACTTGATATGCGATACTCTTAGACAAACAAACCGGACTGTATGGAGATTGTCACGGACAGGCTCAATAGGGGTTTGGATGAGTTTGCTCATCGGCCTTCCTTTCGCTCAATACCTGGGTAGCCGTTACGTACAGCTAGTGCTACTGACGTGCTTATGGTTAAATCCACTGCCAGCGTATTGACGAGTCATTAGAGTCCCACACAGAGGGTTTTCCTGGTTCTGGCGAAATGATGTATTATCCGTATTAGATACGTGCAAGGTTTCAATCGATCGATTGTACTATATATCAGGACTTTCGATCGGACAGTTGATAATGCTAGTTGGTTCGGGTTTGAGCCGGATTATTAAATCAGGTGTTGATTTAATAATTTACACACACACACACACACATATATTTATATATTTCGATATGTATATTCTAGTATTATATTCTTTGTGTTATTCTATCTCTTTGGGTATTCGTATTTCGGTATGAATGCAGGTATGTATATACAGTAGAATGCAATCCGTATTTTTTAAAGATCACATTCTAGAAGGTGGACACCTCATTTTTGGATTTGACCATTTATTTGAAAATGGTAAATGAGGTGGACATTAGAAAATGGGGAGTATGGTGAGAACCATACTTGCATAGTGTGCACAAATGAATTTTTAATTCATTTGTGCATACTATTCAAGTATGGCTTGTTTTTAAAATTGAAAAGAATGGTTTTACAAAGCCAAGCATTTGATTTTCTCTCTCTAAGGATGGCTCATTATTTTTTGAGCATGAGTTTTTCTTCATCTCCCTCACCATTTGTGCTTCACTCCTCTCTTAAGTTTCATGGTTTCCTCCACCTTCATCTATCACCTCCTCTCAACCCTCTCATGTGTTGAGAATCATGAGAGGAGGTGAGATGAGATAGCCAAACATTTTAGAACACTCTCTATATCCTAGGCTTTCTAGATTAGCAACCTAGAAACCGTTGTTGCTTCACTTGCATCCTTGATGTGAAGCTAGAGCCATTACTACATCTCTCGGGTGGATCGTCTTCGACGATGGGAGACCGGCGGCCAAGCTCAACCAGACATGCCTCAAGGAGCTAAAGAGAAAGATGGAAGACCGAAGGAATATTTCTAACTTTTAGTTTAGCTTATATGCATGTTTTGTTATTTAGGGCTTATGGATCGATTCGGGCATCGGGTTATGGTAGCGCCGGGTTTTTGTAAATTTTTGTTCCGCATTTGGCCATGGTTTGATGACTGGGGCGCTGCATAACCCAACATGGTATCAGAGCCACTCCATAATCCTTAGTTAACTCATTGCGACGTTAGAAATCCGCTGTTTTTATCGCGCAAAAACTGTAAAAAAAACTGTTCCAAAAACTGAAAGTTTGAGAAGTTTGTACACCCCGCGGGCTCACGGTTTGAACTGAGAAGCTGTAGGGTGGTGCATGGGCATCCCAGGGAGACCCCGGGGTGGACCGAACGGCTGTGCCCACTCCCCAAGCCTACCACAAGGTGGTCTTGGCAGTGGGGACCCGAAACTGCCCAATCTTGGGCAGTTTCGGGTCTGTCTCACCCCCTGGCCACCTCGTGGTGGCCTCGAGGATGGGGTACCCTCTTTAGGCCTCATGACTTGAAGTTAATTTCATGCTCTAAATCCCTGCGAAGGTTCGGGCGCGTTTCATTTTGATTCGGACTTCCGAATTGGCTTTAAACTGTCGGTTTTTGGAACCTTATCTCACTGGTTTTCATGGATTTGGAAATTGGTTTAGTTTGCTAATTGCGTGCGGAATTCTAATGTCATAGTTTTCAGTACATACATTACTATCTGCGACCATGAATTTCATTAGAGCGGTACAACTCGTCTAATTTCTATATGACTTTTAGACGGGTTTGTGAACGTGACATTCACGTTGATGTTTTGTGTTGTGTTGTGGTTGTGGTTGGATCGTCGTAGTAGATAGCTTGGGTGCAATGATAGTATAGTTTCGGTTTATTTTTACATTTGATATTGCGGGGCGAGCGTCTGACATGTGGACTGCCGTCACTGCCAGTTTGTATATTATTTGTTTGTGGCACGACCGGGTTGAGGTCGATACCACTCTTATACTTATTTTCTTTCCTGTACTAGGATTAGCCCGCAGTGGAGTGCACAAATAGCCGGGTTCTAGTGGGCAAAGGGTTCGCATCTCATGGCATTGAGATGGAGGGGACCTTACTCTAGAATTGGCGGGCTATTCGCCGCACTCGTAGGTGGTATAGGTTGACCTAAAGAGGGGTGCTTAGGTTACCGAATTCCGTGAAGTGTTGGGTGGCTCATTCACGTTGTTGATTGGGGTTGCCTCGCTTTTGGGATTGGCGGGTAACTTGCCGCGCTCTTAGGGGTCTAGTTTTTCATTGCATAGGCTATCCACACGACAGGAAACGTCGGGTCTCATTTGCGGCTCAAGTGAAACCCGAGACTCCAGGATTATCCACCATTCTGTGTTATTGGCTGAGATTCTGTGATGTTGCTTATATCATGCCTGGGATGAATGTTATATATATTTATATATATACTAGTAAATGTTGTATATGTTTTGCACCCGCGCTTTTCCAGTCCCCACTCTGTCATTAGTTAAGTAACCTAACGGGTGATAACGGGACCCAGTGGCGAATGCGGATGGCATATACGTACATTTTATTTTCATTCCTTTTTCTGTGGTGTGATATGGATTAATTAATGGGACTGTGTTGATTCAGATCAATGCAAGTAAAATAAACCTAATTGATGTTGTTGGAACCAAGTTTTTAAAACAGACATTACAGACGATTCTTTTGCTTTGCATAGTGGTATTCAGTTTGGAATATCCTGCACCTCATTCGACGAGGCAAGGGCCGAGATCTCTTCATCGGGAGTGACCCCTTGAGCGAAAGTTTGTGTCATCTTAATAACTTCACTATAGTCGTTTCTTTTTTCTTTGCACCGTGGTATTCGATTGGAATATCCTGCACCTTATTTGACGAGGAAAGAGTCGAGATCCATTCATAAAAAGTGACCTCTTTAGCAAAAGTTTGCGCCACTATATATTTGTAAAACCACTCAGTTCCTTCGACGATATCAAGTTCATTACGTTAAAGGTTTTTCGCCAAAAATCAGCCGTAGCCCTCCGTTATTTCGGATTAGTATTGCTTAGTATTCGTGCTACGTTTGTCGTGCCTTGCCGAGGCGTAGTGTGCGGTAGCTCTATAAAGATTTTCTGTTGCATGGATATGCGATTGGTTAGGACGGTCATGCGGCCTTGTTGACTGTGTCAAGGGATCGTACGGATGGGTTTAATGCAATCAAGATAATGACGGACTGAACTTGACTGGGACACTTTGATTTGTTGACTGTGTCAAGGTCACTTAGGTCCCAGGGGTAAAAACCACATCGGGAGTTTCAAACATATAGAAAACTTGCCATGCTTGCGCATACCTTCTGGAGTGTGGTGACTTGAGTGGCTTCCATCAAGTTATCATGCAATGATAGCTGGATCCCGATTCCCACTTATGAGTAGGTATTACTCTTCGTGTGATTTTAGATGATCCCGACTAATTCTCCTTTTTGGGTTTAGAAGGAGAATTAGAGGAAATGTTAGGAGACATCCAGATTAGATAAAGTGATTAACTATTCTGATCTAGGTTAGAGTGCACGCTGAGTGTTTCTTTTCTCTCTCTTTGGCAGCGACCATGGCCTGCCCTAAACTAAAACTCATGAACCAAGTTAACTGAATCTTCTTAAAACACTTTGGTTTTTGGATTGTCATTTAGTCGCATAACGCATTGCCACTTCTACTTTCCCTTTGCATTTCTCCGAAACATTCCGTATCACTACGAAAATCCATTTTTATTGGATATGCCATCATATAGTTACATACGAACTTGATGAAACTTGTTTCAGCTCGAGGATGGTTTGCAGTTCTAGAGAAATAGAATAGGACTATTCAGTTGTCTTTTCCCTTTATCTTCTCTCAGGTTGCGATAGCTCCTGATATTAGGAGAGTATACCTATTGCGCTTATTGGATAGTCTTCTTCCAAACCTCAGGCTGGTGCCGAAAGATAGGGAAGGAAGAAAACCAATTAAGCCTAAGTGTGGTGTACAGAAGGTAATAAGTAAAGACATATAAATGGATTAGATTGAGGGCAAAGGACATTACGACTACTATCATTCATGATGAAACCGCACATACCCCTGCCACTCCTAGTTTACCTTTGCTTTTCTCCGGAATATTCTGTATCACTATGAAGATCCTCATTTATTGGATACGCCATCGTATAGTTACATATGAACTCGAAGGAACTTGTTCCAGATTCGAGAATGGTTTCCGGTTCAGGAGAAATTGAATAAGGATTATTCAGTTGTATTTTCCCTTTACCTTCTCTCAGGCTGCAAGGGCTCCTAGTATTAGGAGAGTACACATATTAAGCTTATTGGATAGTTTTCTTCCAAACCTTAGGCTGGTGCCGAAGGGTAGGGAAAGAAGAAAACCAATTAGCCTAAACGTGGTGTACAGAAGGTAATAAGTAAAGACATATAAAGGGATTGGAGTGAGGGGCAAGGAAGTATATGATTACTGTCATGAATCTGGAAAGTGGAAGAGGCATTACTAGGAATACCCGGATACCCCTTCGAAACATTTTCATGTTTCAGTTTCACTGTGTGTTGTTAATTGAATACTGATTTCCCAATTAGATCCTTACTCCAGGGTATGTATTTATCAGATTTGATTCTCATATTTGTATGGTGTTACAGATGGTGAGTGTGAGTAAGATATTGGGAATTAGGTGATTATATCCTCATTATATCGAAATTCGTTGTAATTGGTGATATTTGAGGAAATCACCTGGGTTTTTGCCTGACGGCAAATATTTGGTTTTGAATAGCCATTGTTATGCAACAATTTCAAACTGATATATCTGAACGTTTATTTTATAAAGTGTGATATAACTTTTTGATATTATGTCAATGACATTTACCTATATCAGTTGGTGATTAGGTAAGGAGCACTCAACAGCGGTGTAATTCTTCTTAGCCATAGTACAGTTTTCAAAGTACGACGCAAAGGGTTTGAGTTATTGAACTCAGGGGACTTGTACAAAGTATTGTATGTTGTCTGGTGTCCATTAGAACAAAGGGCTTGGTACTCGTACTATATTCTATTTACTCATGATTTCTCCAGTTCTAGACACGTATTTTATTGAAATGCAAGGTCCAGATATTGAGAAGTTATAGGTATAAGAATAAAGTAGAGAACCATTTGTTGCAAGTATCGGATTCTTCAAGGTGATCGAAAATGTAGATATTTGTGCTAGATATTCCGTTGATAGTAATGGTTTTGAGAACATGCTTCTCTTTCAGGTTATTCACATGTGGATGCACTCCTAGATGAGTAATGCTGCTTGGCATCATTCCATTTAGTTGACATGCACTGGAAACAGATGCATGATTTGAAACTAGTTCTAATTAAATTAGTGCCATTGTTTCTATATGGATATATAGAATGGTTCATATCTTAACGATGTTAACGTATATGGAGTTGTCCGGCTTATGCTTAAAATAAGACTCTGGATAAACTCTAGGTACGTTTCAGTAATGGCAGTTTGTGGGTTATCCCGGGAATTAACGAGGGTTAACATTCTACCATCTGGAAGATCAATAGTTATATTGTTCTTGACTCGCCACAGTTTTAGTAAAAATTAGCGGGAGTATGGTAGAACTGGAAGTGATTCCAAAACCACAAATGGTTACTGAAAATTTGATAGAACCTAAAGATTCAATTGGTTTTGACATTCCATTAGCCACTCCGCAGATTTGGTGGGTAACCTCAGGCACCCGAGAGACACTTCGGTCTTCTCAGAGACAGTAACAGAGAAGTTCTTGTTTACCCAGACTTGTCATTGCTGCTGCTCTAGACTATAAGACCCGGCAGGAGGATGAGTATAACGCCGTTCTAAACTAGCTTTAGAAGTGCACATGTATATGACTCTGCTAGAGGGTTGTTGTAGTCAGTGGGAGCAGCGAAAGTATAGTGGGAAAGTAACTTATGTCTATTTATAGACTAAAGCTGTTATAACGGAGATAGATCATCTATTTTTGATGTGACAGTCATAGGCTTTGACTTCATCAGAATAAGAGATGGATCTGGTAAGAATATAGTAGGGTGTAATGTCCTAGTATTTGGATGACATGCACTTTATAGGAAGTGAAATTCCTATAATACGATCGGTTATACTGTGGTTGTCACAAGGTATTTCTCCACATAGGATCTGGATAAATATCAGTTTTTCTGGTCACTAGATCTATGGTTTTAGATCTAGATTTGGGAAGTGTCCCAATTTTGGATACTTTGATACTATTCTAAAGTATTTTAGAATGGACGACTCCTGGCATGGTGGTGTACCCGCAAATGATGGAGTCACCCTCTCTGAAGAGATATCTTCTAGACCGATGAGGAAAGAGATTTGCATGATCGACGTATCACTTGCTTAGGCAATTGAGTCAATCATGAAATGTCAAGTACGACACCAGATATTGCTTTTACAATAGTTTCATTAAGCAAATATATTTATCAAATCCTGGAGAAACGTTGGGAAGCAGTTATGAACATAAGTCAATGTTCTTGGTATATGGTAACGGCAGCCTCCTTCGGGAGGAAGTTATGATTTGAGGCTTCTAAGGTGACCTGGATGACAGAGTGACTGTCAAAGTTATAGTTTTCCCTCTTTTTGAGAGGCAGTATGCTGGACAGGTAGTCCAAGAGGATACTGAGGAAGGTATGGCGCAGGCTACTGATTAAATTCAGTAGATGATACAGTTTAAGAAATTTGTTGGATTTGGAGTTCATTAGTGACCTGGGTCCTATCAAATATCCAGAAAAATTCTAAGACAGGTATCGCTCATTTCGGGAGATAGTCATTCTCCGCGAAGTTGAGATATAGAGAGATAAAGATAGAAACACTGGAGTGGCTCCATTCACTGAGGCTATTTCTCGAATGCAATAGTTTCGCAAACGGGCTTTGCGAAACTGATTAGTAAAGAAGTTGGGTGTTCAGTATCACATGGGCTGTGAGTGTGCCACACCGCAATAATTAGTTTTAAGTGCAAGTGGGAGATTGTTAGCTATAGTGCCCTCAAGTCAATTATTGAATCGCAGGCGCGCGATTCTGATGATTGAGGGAGGACCTATACGGGGAGAACAGTCTTACTCAAGATGATAGTATGCTATCTGGTTTGTCTTTATCATCATGTACAGTATTAGGTGGCATTACAGATCACTGTTACATGTTGATAGAGCCCATAAGATTCTTGCTTGACTACCAGCATTATGATGGCGATCATATATGTGGGAGCTGGATGGTCTATAAGCACATCCTTAAATGTCCCTAGTCGTGGGAGTATCGAGACTGAGCATCGATAATCCGTAGTAGACTAGTGTGTACTTATCGAGACCCCGACGAGAGCGGTGGCCGGTCTCACAAGCCATTAGTATCAGTTAGTCACCTAAGATAGTATACAGGTACTCATTGGGTTATGAGTACACTGGACGGACTCGCCAGGAACATGATAGTTGGTATTATACCTATTGTCAGACAGCAGTTCCCAAGTGACATGAGTATAGGATAGTCTGTTGACCTGAGATCATCATTTGTCTCGTGTGAGTTCCCACTGTGCTTTGATTACTATCCTACCACGGCTCAAAGAAGTCGTGCAAATAGATTTTAGTTGGGTATAATCCCGAGCCACATGGAGGCAGTGAGCGGATCATCAGGGATTCGTCTCTCCCGGTATTGGGGGTTGATGACGTGCTGTGCATGGGTGGACATCACCTGAAATTCTCAGCCGAGGTAGACGAGAATTACTGATTTGCATCAGTAGTTTCTTATTGGGTGATGGGCTTCATACCGACACGAAATATCGCGTTATTAGGGATCTGATTTTATCCACCCCCTAGAATCGATATGCGACACTCTATCACGAACAGACCGGACTGTATGGAGATTGTCACGGACAGGCTCAGTAGGGGTTTGGATGCGTTTGCTTGTTGGCCTTCCTTTCGCTCAATACCTGGGTAGCCGTTACGTACAGCTAGTGCTGCTGACGTGCTTGTGGTTAAATCCACTGCCAACGTATTGATGAGCCATTAGAGTCCCACACAGAAGGTTTCCCTGGTTCTGGTGAAATGATGTAGTAGCCATATTGGATACGTGCAGGGTTTCGATCGATTGATTGTACTATGTACCCGGACTTTCGATCGGATAGTTGATAATACTAGCCGGCTCGGGTTTGAGCCGGACTATTAAATCAGGTGTTGATTTAATAATTTACACACACACACACACACACACATATCGATATGTATATTCTAGTATTATGTTCTTTGTGTTATTCTATCTCTTTGGGTATTCGTATTTCTGTACGAATGCAGGTATGTATATACAGTAGAATGCAATCCGTATTTTTTACAGATCACATTCTAGAAGGTGGACACCTCATTTTTGGATTTGACCATTTATTTGAAAATGGTAAATGAGGTGGATATTAGAAAATGGGGAGTATTGTGAGAACCATACTTGCATAGTGTGCACAAATGAATTTTTAATTCATTTGTGCATACTATTCAAGTATGGCTTGTTTTTAAAATTGAAAAGAATGGTTTTACAAAACCAAGCATTTGATTTTCTCTCTCTAAGGATGGCTCATTATTTTTTGAGCATGAGTTTTTCTTCATCTCCCTTACCATTTGTGCTTCACTCCTCTCTTGAGTTTCATGGTTTCCTCCACCTTCATCTATCACCTCCTCTCAACCCTCTCATGTGTTGAGAATCATGAGAGGAGGTGAGATGAGATAGCCAAACACTTTAGAACACTCTCTACATCCTAGGCTTTCTAGATTAGCAACCTAAAAACCCTAGTTGCTTCACTTGCATCCTTGATGTGAAGCTAGAGCCATTACTACATCCCTCAGGTGGATCGTCTTCGACGAAGGGAGACCGGCGGCCAAGCTCAACCGGACATGCCTCAAGGAGCTAAGGAGGAAGATGGAAGACCGAAGGACTTAGCACTTTTGGTATAATCTTTGTATCTTTTAGTTTATCTCATATGCATGTTTTGTTATTTAGGGCTTATGGATCGATCCGGGTATCAGGTTATGGTAGCGCCGGGTTTTTGTAAATTTTGTTCCGCATTTGGCCACGGTTTGATGGCCAGGGCGCTTGCATAACCCAACAGTCCATAAAGAACTGACCTACATGGTAGGGTTCCATGCAGCACTGACCTGCACGGGCCACCAACAAAACCTGTCACGCCTCGCTTCCCGGTGTACGGGAAGGGGACACAGCGAGGCCCGCTACGTATTTACTCAGAAATAAATACGCTAAGCGTATCTAAGCAATATAAAGTAAAATATACACAAGTTACAGGAATATAATTGTACAACAACTTTTATTTATTTAACAATTCTTTACAAGTAAAACTGGAAATGTAAATACATGAATAGAAAGCAATGCCTAAACAATGGTATAACTGAAATGAAAAGTATATACAAGTGCCTACATCTCTGGATCGATAGCAAACTACTCCAAGTCCTCAGTACTGGGCTCGATCTCCAGTGAGTCCGATCCACCTGACAACATTCCAAAGAAACAAGAAAGGAATGTCGTCAGCGACCAATCGCTCGGTAAGTTCCAATGATGGGTAGAGATAGAATAGACAGAAAGAGAGTATAACTAATAATGTTTGAATATAATGTTAACGCGATTGTTTGTAACTTGGTACAGAATATATCAGTGTATATGAGAGGAGTCCCACTATTCCGGAGACTAAGATATATGGAGCACAAGAAATCGTTCAGCCATGGTACAACGGTAATGGATATTCAGGTTAGGTGTATTAAAGTGACCGTCCCGTGCCACTTCTAACACATTCCGTACCAGTCTATCCCTTTATAAACCCCGTAATGTCTTTTGCATTGATTTGTATTGTTTGGTGTAATAGATTGTACGACTTGCCGAAACCATGATATCAGGTAAATGGAATGGATATAATGGATAGACATGTAAACAGAGTATATCCATGGTTCGGTTCAGTCGAGCCAGATTGTTATAGATTGAATTCTGGTATAGACAGGGTTTGAGTTATATCAAAAAGTTATATCACAGTAAGCGTTTGTGGTTTTGGAATCATTTCTACTTTGTGGGTTATCCCGAGCATTGACGTGAGTTTTCTAAAGGTAATACGGTTAAAAGTGGATAACAATATCGTTTGTAAACATGATGGTATCTTATTGTAAAAGTGAAATAGAAATTTCAACATGAATTATTTTGAGATGAAACTTATTCTAATATGTTTATTTATTTTTGTTAAATATTATATGAGAATATGATATTTTATTATTTAAGAAAAATGGAATTTTTTAAGAAAAACGAATCGGGGGTCAGAATAACTCCGCTTCCGACGAGTTTTGAAAAAGAGAAGTTTTAGAATAGAGATGGAGAAGGGAAAAGGGGACTTACAAGCTATAAAGAAAGAGGGGAGGAGGAGGAAACTTTAGGAACCATCGGGGCGTCGTTTCGTCGCCGGAATCTCCTCAAAACATCATCGGAACTTCGCCTCTTGCTAACTCCACTTGTACAAATTAGGACTTGGAAATTTTAGAGAGTTTTTATAATGAAATTCTGAGTGAGGAGGAGTGAAATTGAGTGTGGTATTTATAGGGAAAATTAGGGGTTTTGAGGGTTAAATAATGCATTAAAATTAGAATTGAAGAGTGAAATTACACTCTCTGGATGAATGCAGAGAAATCAAACAACATGGACGTAGTGGGATAGGCCAAGGGGTTCAGGGATTGAAGTTTGGAGAGTATCCCCTACGGGGGCCCGGCGACGCCGGTTCTACTGAGGATCTCGTCGGTCCAAGTCCGGTGGAAAGGACTTGGATCTTCGCCACGTGTCGGGGTCTGTGTAAATATCATTTCCCATGTGTTTGTTTATTTTGTGGCTTTTTATTTTACGTGTAGTGCACGTGTAAACCTTTAAGCTTCTAAAAGATTAAAAGAAAAATCAACAAAAAAGATAATGTGGCTGAGGGGATTCGATCACAGGGGCTATATCACAGCAGTGCAAGGCTTTACCAATGAGGTACAAGTGCTTTCTTGCTGTTCAAAAGCAAATCAAATACTTATAGCATACACAGGATTGCAAATACTTATTTGTACATTAATTTTTAAACAAATTTTTGTACTGAAAACAGAGATGTTAAAATATACATCATTAATATTCAATACAATTACCAAGTTAAAACACTAAAAACCATCTTCTCCAAGATCTTTCATGGTATCAGAGCCTTACGATTAAAAGCTCAATTTTGATCCATGGCTTCCTCTCAAAACTAAATCATCATCATCTCCAAATTCTATTTCTAACAAAACATGTCCCACACAAACTTCACTGTATGGAGATCCCAAATTCAATCGGTCTTAATTGTCCACGATCTCCTTGATCATATTGACGGCTCCAATCTCCTCTTCCTGTAGGGTTCCTAGGCACTCTTGTGAAGGTTCATAAGGCATCAAACATGCCCGGATAAAAATTTAGACGTGCCGAACAACCCAAAGCCGGGATCTTTGCTAGATTATTAGGGTTAAACATGCAAGATGATAACTTTTTATCTAAGTGTGAGGGATTACAACCTTTGTAGTCCGCTCCTTCACTTCACAAGCTCCAAGTAGAAGTCCCTTTGCCGCGATCCATGATCTCCCGGACTCATGAGAGGCTCCACGACTCGAACGATCCATGCTAGCTTGAAGTATTCCAAATCTCCGATGATCTACCTCGAAGTTGCAAAGACTCAAGCTTTCTCACTCTAAAGAGATGAACACACTAATCTCATGGGCTAGATGAGATGAGGATGAGAGAGTAGTATTTTTGCTTTCTTTTTAATCATTTTCTCATATTTATTCATCACATAAAGAAAATCTAGTAAGCTTTCTTCAAGAGAGAAGAAGATGATAATGGAAAAAATAATGAATTAATCCTTTTGTGATGAATAGAAATAAAAGCATATGATTGATATATAAACCATGGTCAAGGATGAGTGGCTAATAATGAGTAGAGAATAAACTAGAGTTAGGGTTTGGTTGGGTTAAAATGTGTCATCCTAAAATATCTTAAGAATGGCAAAACAAAAAGCTTCTAGAAGGTGCATGAAGCATCTAACCCAAATCAAACCCTAACCTCAATTAATCATCCTTAAACATGTTTAACAATTAATCATATCATGTCACATTAATATATATCACATATATATTATATATTTGCAACAAAAGAAAATAATACAATTAACATATATCGCATATATATCAATGTATCATCCAATGAGAAAATGAAATAATAAAGCGAGCCAATATTAGATAATGTAATACAATATATCATATATATTATTATACATTAAATCATCGAATCAACACTTGATCCGACGATCCGGCTATATCGAATATTACCGACTAATATATCATGTACCGATTCATCGAATCAACACTTGATCCGATGACCCGGTTCATATCTAAATATCGCGAGAATATAATACGGTATCCCATATCGCATTATTCTCGGTCCTGCACATATCACATATGTCCTCTACTCCGTTTCGCCTGAGCCAAGAAACCTCTGTGTAGGACTCTAAAGAATCGTCATACGCCGGTAGCAGGTGATGATCATATCAAACACCCACAAGCTGCAAGCGGTCAGCTAAACGTAACAGCCACCCAGGTATTGATCGATCAGAAGATCAACAAGCTAGCCTGTGCGTTCTCCTGTGAATCCAATCAGTAACACTCCCGTACAGTCCGGTCTGTTCGTCTGATATGTCGCATATCAAGTCTAGGGGTGGTATACGTCAGACCCCAGTAACCGATAAGTCGTGTCGATGTGTGGCTCATAACGGGTCGAGAAACTACTAGTAACACTTACCAGTAAATCTCCATATCAGCCCTGGCCAGGGACTTCCAGTTATAGCCAATCGAACACAGCACAACATCAACTCCCTATACCGGGAGAGACGAATCCCCTCCTATCGCTCATTGCCTCCATGTGATTCGGGACTGTACCCAAAAGCCACCGTTTTGCACGCCCTCTTGGACGTGGTAAGGTGGAAATCAAAGCACAGTGGGAATCACACAAGACTCTATGACGATCTCGGGTCTTCAGACTACCCTGTACCAGTGTCACCGAAGAACTGCCATCTGACGTGTGGTATATTACCATCTGGGAGTTCTCGGCGAGTCCGTCCAGTGTACCCAGTCTCCACTGAGCACCCGTACACCATCTCTGATGTCAAAACACCGATGGATATGGGATCATCCATCGCCCATCATATGGGTCAAGATGCGTATACGCTAGTCTACTCTGTTGTATCGATGCCCTGTCTCGATATACCCTCGACTAGGAACAGTTATAGGATGTACTCATCGACTACCGTGGCCCCACTAGTATGATCTCATCATAGTCCCAGTAGTCGAGTACAGATCCTAAGAGCTTATCAACATGTGAGAGTAAAACAGTAAACCAATACAAGTCAACATGTTAAGATAAAGTGAAACCAAATAGCATACTATCATGACGAGCAAGAAAGTCATCTCTATATATAACCAAGCATCCATTATAATATACATCATATGTACAACAATGGCCTCTAGGGCATATACATAACTAACAATCTCCCACTTGCACTAAGGCCAGCTGCTGTAGTATCTCATACCTAGCATCCCGAATAATCTCTCAAACTGTATCTGGGGAACAGCCTCGTGAATGGATCCGCAGTGTTGTCCTTCGTATCTACTCTCCTGACCTCGATCTCCCGGCGATCAACTATCTCCCTGATCAGGTGATACCGCCTCAGAATATGTCTGGACTTTTGATGGGACCTGGGTTCCTTGGCCAATGCCACAGCTCCATTGTTATCACAATACAGAGGTATTGGATGCTCAATGGATGGAACCACTCCAAGTTCAGTAATGAACTTCTTGATCTAGACAGCCTCTTTGGCAGCATCGTTGGCAGCGATGTATTCAGCCTCCATCGTCGAGTCTGCAACGGTATCCTGTTTGGAACTCTTCCAACATACCGCCCCTTCCATTGAGGGTAAAGACAAAACCCGAATGCGACTTAGAGTCGTCCTTATCACTTTGGAAGCTGGAATCGGTAAAGGACTCCACCTGGAGTTCTCCGTTACCATACACCAAGAACATCTCCTTAGTCCTTCGTAAGTACTTGAGAATGTTCTTCACAGCTGTCCAGTGACTCTCTCCAGGATCTGCTTGATACCGACTCACTACACTTAGTGAGTATGATACATCGGGTCTGGTACATAGCATCGCATACATGATAGAGCCTACTGCCGAAGCATAGGGTATCCCTTGCATGCGAGCTCTCTCCAAATCAGTCTTAGGAGACATCTCTTTGGAGAGAGTGAGTCCAGAGATCGTGGGTTGGTTCCCACGCTTGGATTCTTCTATACTAAACCTCTTTAGTATGGTGTCAATGTACCTGGATTGGGACAATCCCAGTATCCGTTTAGATCTATCTCTATAGATCATGATTCCAATATGCAGGAGGCATCACCTAGATCTTTCATTGAGAATCTCTGTGATAAGAAGAGCTTGACTGATTGCAGCATAGGAATATCATTTCCTATCAAGAGTATGTCATCCACGTACAATACGAGGAAGACAACCTTACCCTCTGCTACCTTCTTATAGATACAAGGTTCATCTATATTTTTGATGAAGTCAAACTCTTTGACTACAACATCAAAACAGATGTTCCAACTCCGCGATGCTTGCTTTAACCCATAAATGGATTTAAGCAGCTTGCACACCTTTCCGCTGCTCCCACTATCTATGAAGCCCTCTGGCTGAGTCATGTACACGCTCTCTCTAAATCACCGTTTAGAAAGGCGGTCTTAACATCCATTTGCCAGATTTCGTAGTCATGGTATGCAGCAATGGCAAGTAAGATCCGGATGGACTTAAGCATGGCCACTGGAGAAAAGGTTTCGTCATAATCCCACACCTGGTCGTTGACGAAAACCCTTTGCTACAAGTCTAGCTTTGAAAGTCTCAACTTTTCCATCTACACCAAATTTCTTTTAAAAATCCACTTGCTCCCAATGGGTTTTACCCCTTCAGGAGCATTTTCCAAAATCCATACTTTATTGGTGTACATGGATTCCATCTCAGATCGCATTGCATCCAGCCATTTCACAGAGTCACCACTCGTGATGGCCTGCTCGAAACTAGTCGGGTCATCATCATCCATGATGCAATCCTCGCTTCCACCATCAATGAGAAAACCGTAGTATCTCTCAGGTGGACGAGAAACCCTACTAGATCGGCGGAGAGGCTGGGGTTCGTCGGGTACTACTGAATCCTCTGGTTCCACTAAATCTTCAGTTGCAGTTTGTGGTGCTGGAACCTCTTCCAGTTCTACCTCTTTGCCACTAATTCTTTTTCAAGAAATTCCTTTTCTAAAAAGGTGGCATATTGAGAAATAAACACCTTTTGTTCCTCAGCGTGATAGAAAATATATCCTTGAGAATTCTTAGGATATCCACAAATTTGCAAAGAACTGATCGTGCCTCGAGTTTGCTGGGATTTTGTCTTTTGACATAGGCCGGACAACCCCATATCTTAACTCTTTTAAAATATGGTTTCTTCCCACTCCATATCTCATGCGGTGTGGTAGGCACAGATTTATACGGAACTTGATTCAATAGGTATGCTGCTGTTTCAAGCGCATAACCCCAGAAGGAAATAGGCAACTCAGCTGTACTCATCATAGAGCGTACCATATCTAATAGGGTGCGATTTCTCCGCTCCGAAACACCGTTGTGCTGTGGTGTATAAGGAGGAGTAAGCTGAGAGAGAATCCCATTCTCTTTTAGATAATCTAAAAACTCACCGCTTAAGTATTCACCTTCTCGATCAGATCGAAGAATCTTAATACTTTTGCCCGTTTGATTCTCTACTTCGTGCTTATATTCTCTGAATTTCTCAAAAACTTCAGACTTGTGTTTCATCAGGAACACATGTCCGAATCTAAAGAGATCGTCAGTGAATGTAATGAAGTAGGAAGAACCGTTCCTGGCATGCGTAGACATGGGAACGCATACATCACTATGTATTAGTCCTAAGAGTTCAGTAACTCTTTCTCCGTGTCCACTAAACGGAGCTTTGGTCATTTTTCCTTTGAGACATGAATGGCAAGTATCATAAGATGATAATTCGAACGGATTCAAATAACCATCTCTATGTAACTTAGCCAGTCGTGTCGCATTGATATGACCAAGTCTACAATGCCACAAGTAGGATTCGTTCATATCTGAACTTTTCCTCTTATGTGTGTTTTGTATATTCAGCACTGTATTCTGATTTAGAATGAATATGCCATTATGTAACGAGCCTGATGCAATCAACTTTTGATCTAGGAATATGTTCATAACATTATCCTGTACTACAAAATTATATCCCTCTTTACTCAATAAAGAAACTGATATAATGTTGCACATCATGTTCGGTATATAATAGCACTCATTTAGAATCAGTGTATTACGACTTGGCAATACAAGGTGATATTCGCCAACTGCTTTGGCTACAATACTTGCACCGTTCCCTACTTGAACGGAATGATCACCTTTTCCCAGTTCTCTACCTTTCCGTAGCCCATGTAACTGTTTACATATGTGGGATCCTGATCTGGTATCTAATACCCAGGATGTAGGGTGAACTGAGAAACAGTTCTCAATAACTAATACACCTGAAGAAGATGCATCAACATGCACGTTCTTTTGGGCGGTGTGAGAATCCAGATATTCTCCTGTTTCCTGTTCAGTCTTATAACTCTTATAAGAAAGAACGGGTCCAACATTCCCTAGCTCAGTACAATAATTGGGTTCAGTCAATACATCCATATTATTATCTTGATTATGGCCTGACATGGTCGCTACCTGGAGAGAGAGAGAAGAAAACACTTTAGCGTATGCTCTTGCAAGATTAGATTGGTTATTATCTTATCTAATCAGGATGTCTCCTACTGGTTTTATCAAATCTACCTTAAAACCCTAAAAGGTAAGATTAGCCGGGATTAATTACACCTTACAATTTCGTCAATCTTTCAGCCAGATCAGTGTCGGTACTTTGAGGGAGGTTCCCCGTGCTTTCGCACGGACCTAATTAAAGTAAACCTCGTTTTCCCAGAGGCGTAACCCCGTTAACACTTTTCTAGACACCTACTTGATCGGCTAATTGTCCTGTGTAAAACTCTCCCAGGAGTAACACTTACTCGCAGTGGGTATCGGGATCCAACTATCTTATAGGAGGTATGCAATCTCATTGCAAATTTCAACATTTGAAATTCCCGATAATACTTTTACCCCTAGTAATTTATGACCTTAACATAGTCAACAAATCATAATTGCTAGCCAAGTTCAACCCGTCATTTCCCGATTGAATTAAATCCACCTGCACGACCCTTAACATAGTCAACAAAGTCGCACAACTACCCTAATCCAATCACATCTCATGTTTTAGCAGATAACTACTAATTAGCTACCGCACACTACGCCTTAACATAGTCAACAAACGTAGCACGAATACTAACTAGTCTTTATCTGAAATGACGGAGGGCTACGTAGGTTTTTCAGAAAACCCTAAGCGTAATGAACTTGATATCGTTGTAGAATCATTTATTTTTGTTTTGAAAAGGAGTGTTTTTGAGGCTTTTCTTAGTTTCGCTAAAGGGGTCACTCCCGGTGAAGGGATCGTCGGCCCTTTCCTCATCGAATAAGGTGCAGGATATATCATGTATACCGCTGTGCAAAGCAAAACACTAAAAGCATTCAAAAGACAAACCGCGTTTTGTAGCATCTGCCAGTTTCGCTAAAGAGGTCACTCCCGGTGAAGGGATCGTCGGCTCTTTCCCCATCGAATAAGGTGCAGGATATATCGTATATATCACTATGCAAAGCAAAACTGTAGCTACCCTTTTTATAAAGTTTTTGATTCTACAACATCTTTAGGTTTCTTTTCTTTTTATTAATCTCATTAATAAATATCCCATCAGCTTATGCTTCCTAAGCATCACAGAAGAAACGAAAGCAGTAATATTTATATATCAGCATATATATATATAGTATAAGCATTCGTCTCAGGCAGTAATATGATCTCATCACAGAACATTGCAGCAGAAGAACATATATGAAATATTGGATATACTAGGACGTCCGTGTTTTCAATACGAGCCTGTATAAAACACGGATTCCACGGTCGCGACGA
Source organism: Agapanthus africanus (assembly GCA_030015575.1). Classification (NCBI taxonomy): domain Eukaryota; kingdom Viridiplantae; phylum Streptophyta; class Magnoliopsida; order Asparagales; family Amaryllidaceae; genus Agapanthus; species Agapanthus africanus. Next base: position 366,717,811 of record JASDDO010000029.1, read on the forward strand.
ATAGCCAAACCCACATCCCAAGACCCCTACGAGAGCGGCATGTAACACTGCCAATTCTAGGGTTAGAAGACCCGGTCTCGACTCCTCGAGATGGCCTCCCACTGGACCCTAGAACCCGGTTACTTGTGCTCCTCTCCTTGGGTCTACCTAATGCGGAAAAGTAAATAATATACACTGGTGACAACAACCGCAACCTGGAAGTGCCCCAAATAAAAGAATATTACATTACAAATGAATTTTACATGAATGAAAATAAAAACCCTCATCTCACATAAAACCCCCGGCTATTCTGAACGCGACGATCCAATATAACATATCACAGCAACACATAATATCACATATCATCAACGTAAGTAAATATGCGCATCCCAATTGTCGTTGACATATAGCAACGAAACCGGCGATATCACATATTACACTTACGGTCACAGAAAAGAAAGTGTAAAACTACAATATTTGGAATTCACAATCACTTTAGACATCGTAAATCCGAAATATCACATACTTCGCATTTCATGCCTAACTCTATGAATTCCACATATTGTATCACATTCCAGATAAATAGACAGTATTAAACTTTTCGAACAGATAATCAAATACCCAAAATTTCCCAAAGTGCTCAACTCTTGAGCGGAGTTCAAATAATCCCAGAATATGTCAAAGTATCAGTGATCCAGCCGTAGAAGGGTCAAGCCAACGCCTCACATGTGGCACGCCGTACTGCCCCAAACCCGAAGGTTCAAAAGGCAGTTCAAGATGGTCACATAATCGAGTTAAGGTTTGTTGTCTTCTAGAGGGTCCACCGCTTAACTTGTACAATTTTTCCGAAAGATTTAAACCCGAAAAAAATTTCAACACTTGAAAGTTTGCCGTACCGGGAAACAGTGAGTTAATGATATCCGTTCAAATAGTTTAACAGTTTCTAAATATCCGAAAAGAAATACGAATTTAAATATTCCGATCGAATCTACTATTACAAAACAAACCCCAGAATTATTAACAGTTAAAACAGATTAAAAATACCCAGAAGCATCAACAAGTACCTACGGTTATTACCATAAAAGCCACGTGTCGCAACTCCATCATTCCGCCGCGGAACCGCCGCGCAAGCATACTTGCGCCGCGGTTCCGCCGCCGTTTGGTCGAATTGGGGGCTCGGGTTTTATGGTAATTCTTAGAATTCCCTGCTGATTTTTTTAAGTATTTTTAATTTAGAAAAATCCCAAAATTTAAAAAATTTCCAGAGAGGGGTCCAATTTTGTCGTTTCGGGTTCGATCGGAGTTTTAACTTCGTAAACACATCGCCTAATGCACTAGCTAGGCTCTGATACCACTGTAGGGTTCCTAGGCACTCTTGTGAAGGTTCATAAGGCATCAAACATGCCCGGATAAAAATTTAGACGTGCCGAACAACCCAAAGCCGGGATCTTTGCTAGATTATTAGGGTTAAACATGCAAGATGATAACTTTTTATCTAAGTGTGAGGGATTACAACCTTTGTAGTCCGCTCTTTCACTTCACAAGCTCCGAGTAGAAGTCCCTTTGCCGCGATCCACGATCTCCCGGACTCATGAGAGGCTCCACGACTCGAACGATCCATGCTAGCTTGAAGTATTCCAAATCTCCGATGATCTACCTCGAAATTGCAAAGACTCAAGCTTTCTCACTCTAAAGAGATGAACACACTAATCTCATGGGCTAGATGAGATGAGGATGAGAGAGTAGTATTTTTGCTTTCTTTTTAAATCATTTTCTCATATTTATTCATCACATAAAGAAAATCTAGTAAGCTTTCTTCAAGAGAGAAGAAGATAATAATGGAAAAGATAATGAATTAATCCTTTTGTGATGAATAGAAATAAAATCATATGATTGATATATAAACCATGGTCAAGGATGAGTGGCTAATAATAAGTAGAGAATAAACTAGAGTTAGGGTTTGGTTGGGTTAAAATGTGTCATCCTAAAATATCTTAAGAATGACAAAACAAAAAGCTTCTAGAAGGTGCATGAAGCATCTAACCCAAATCAAACCCTAACCTCAATTAATCATCCTTAAACATGTTTAACAATTAATAATATCATGTCACATTAATATATATCACATATATATTATATATTTGCAACAAAAGAAAATAATACAATTAACATATATCGCATATATATCAATATATCATCCAATGAGAAAATGAAATAATAAAGCGAGCCAATATTAGATAATGTAATACAATATATCATATATACTATTATACATTAAATCATCGAATCAACACTTGATCCGACGATCCGGCTATATCGAATATTACCGACTAATATATCATGTACCGATTCATCGAATCAACACTTGATCCGATGACCCGGTTCATATCTAAATATCGCGAGAATATAATACGGTATCCCATATCGCATTATTCTCGGTCCTGCACATATCACATATGCGCCTCTACTCCGTTTCGCCTGAGCCAAGAAACCTCTGTGTAGGACTCTAAAGAATCGTCAATACGCCGGTAGCAGGTGATGATCATATCAAACACCCACAAGCTGCAAGCGGTCAGCTAAACGTAACAGCCACCCAGGTATTGATCGATCAGAAGATCAACAAGCTAGCCTGTGCGTTCTCCTGTGAATCCAATCAGTAACACTCCCGTACAGTCCGGTCTGTTCGTCTGATATGTCGCATATCAAGTCTAGGGGTGGTATACGTCAGACCCCAGTAACCGATAAGTCGTGTCGATGTGTGGCTCATAACGGGTCGAGAAACTACTAGTAACTCTTACCAGTAAATCTCCATATCAGCCCTGGCCAGGGACTTCCAGTTATAGCCAATCGAACACAGCACAACATCAACTCCCTATACCGGGAGAGACGAATCCCCTCCTATCGCTCATTGCCTCCATGTGATTCGAGACTGTACCCAAAAGCCACCGTTTTGCACGCCCTCTTGGACGTGGTAAGGTGGAAATCAAAGCACAGTGGGAATCACACAAGACTCTATGACGATCTCGGGTCTTCAGACTACCCTGTACCAGTGTCACCGGAGAACTGCCATCTGACGTGTGGTATATCACCATATGGGAGTTCTCGGCGAGTCCGTCCAGTGTACCCAGTCTCCACTGAGCACCCGTACACCATCTCTGATGTCAAAACACCGATGGATATGGGATCATCCATCGCCCATCATATGGGTCAAGATGCGTATACGCTAGTCTACTCTGGTGTATCGATGCCCTGTCTCGATATACCCTCGACTAGGAACAGTTATAGGATGTACTCATCGACTACCGTGGCCCCACTAGTATGATCTCATCATAGTCCCAGTAGTCGAGTACAGATCCTAAGGGCTTTATCAACATGTGAGAGTAAAACAGTAAACCAATACAAGTCAACATGTTAAGATAAAGTGAAACCAAATAGCATACTATCATGACGAGCAAGAAAGTCATCTCTATATATAACCAAGCATCCATTATAATATACATCATATGTACAACAATGGCCTCTAGGGCATATACATAACTAACACTTCCAAGGACTATCACTGACGTTGAGGACTACACCAAGCGTGTTGAAAATCCAGTCTACAATCAAAGGCACCATCAGGATCAACTCATTCTCCAAATCTCCTATGTTTCCTCATCCAAGAAAGCATGCAATTGACATGTTATTCTTCTTGCGAAAAAATCTCATTCATGAGTTATGTCGCTCAAGAAACGCCTCATTAACAATCAACGTGGCTCGTGACCTATAAGTGAGTACCTGCAAGAGATGTGATCCATCTCCAATGATCTCGCTCCCACCTACCAACCTTTTCCTGAAGATGCCTTATTCTCCACATCCTCGCTGGTCCCGGGGATGAATTCAAAGAAATCGCAGCTGCTATCCGAGTCTGTGACAACGCCATCACCTTCAACGAGCTCTATGACAAGCTCTTAGACTATGAACGCCATCTGAAGAAGAAAGACACGGGTGCGTCTCTCTCTATCGCAACTGCTAACTATATCAACCAATCCAATCGCTCCTTCTATCGCCCTCCTCAACAACGTGGAAGCGTCCCCTATAATCGCAACAACATCAACTTCACTTGCAGCAGCAACAACCGGTACTACGCCGCACACCACAACTGTAATTCGATGTCGCACACTCCATAGGATTTGTAGAGAGGTGGAATTTACAAAAAACGATTTTAAAGCGAGCAACATCGACCAATCTCCAAGAATTACCATAAGCCATAACTAGCAAAACTAACATAAATTCTAATCTACCACGAAGAGATTTATACCTATATGCTCAAGTCCTTCGGGTCTTCTTATCCTATTTTTGAGCTCCTCATTCGTTAGGATCAAGTTTGGTCGTTGGCCTCCTTGTGTCGAAGACAATCTACCTGAGAGTCTATAATTCAAGCTTGAACCTTAAAAGTGAGGTAACTAAAACACCTAGTTTGCTAATCTAAGTGGTTTATTGGATGTAGAGAGTGTTAATTAGATTAATTTATCTCAAAGACCCTATGTTTCTCAAATCATGAGAGGGTTACGGTTTGAGAAAGAAGAAGAGCTCAAAGAGGAGAGAGAATGGCAAGTGAAGAATGGCCAAGGAAAAAAAAATCAAGCATTTCATTTTCGTTAAAAATACTAGCCATACTTGAATAGTATTTACAAATGAATAAAGAAATACAATAGTCATGCTTCATGCCATGCTTATATCCACCTCACCCCTCCACCTCATTTTCTATTTACAATAAATAGAATATCATAAAATGAGGTGTCCTCTTCTAGAAGTATTCTAGTATAAATACAAGAATACCAATACCGTATATACATACCCATATTCGTACTACAAAAAATACGAATACCAAGAGATAAAATAATCCAATAATATAATACTAGATCATTATTAAATCAATGCATGATTCAATAATGCGGCTTAATTCTAAGCCCACTAGTATTATCTGTCTGACCAAATATCTGTGTAGCTAGTACACGTATATGATCGGAACCCTGCATGTATAACCATACGGTCTCTACATCGTTTCGCCTGAACTAGGGAAACCCTCTGTGTAAGACTCTAAAAACTCGACAGTACGCTTGCAGTGGGTTTAACCACAAGCACGTCAGTAGCACTAGCTGTACGTAACGGCTACTCAGTTACTTGTTGAAAAGAAGGCCGACGAGCAAATCCATCCGAACTCCTATTGAGCCTGTCCGTGACAATCTTCGTACAAGCCGGTCTGTTCGTCTGAGAGTATCGCATGCCAGGTCTATGGGGTGGAAAACATCAAACCCCTAATAACTTGACAAGTCATGCCGATGTGGCTCAAGACCATCCGAGAATCCACTGATCTAACTATCGATAATTCTCAATCCGTCCTGGCCAGGGACTTATGGTGTTGGCCAACTGAACACAGCATGGCATTGACACCCTATACCGGGAGAGTCGAATCCTCAACAATCGCTCACTGCCTCTATGTGGCGCGGAACTGTACCCAACTAAAACATGTTTGCACGACTCAGTAAAACCGTGGTAAAGTAGTAATCAAAGAACAGTGGGAACTCACACGGGACAAATGACGATCTCAAGTCGACAGACTATTTGTACTCATGTCACTAGAGAACTTCTATCTGACGATAGGTATAATACCCTCTAACCAGTTCTCGGCGAGTCCGTCCAGTGTACTTACCCCCAGTGAGCACCTGTATACAATCTTAGGTACATCATACCAATGGTTGCGGGACCAACCATCGTCTTTTGTCTGGGTCTAGAAATGTATACACAAGTCTACTCTGGAGTATCGATGCCCAGTCTCGATACTACCATGACTAGAGACATTTAAGGATGTGTTTATCGACTACCCAGCTCTCATAAGTATGATTGCCATCACAACGCTGATAGTCAAGCAAGGATCCTAAGAGCTTTATTAACATGTATAAGCGATATGAAATAACAAGTAAAACATATACACATGTTAAGATAAGGTCAAACCAAATAGCATATTATCATATTGAGCAAGATTGTCCTGTACATACATACCCCTAACATCCTATACGATAAAGGCATCTAAGGCATACATATCCAACAATCTCCCACTTGCACTAAGTCTGGTTATTGGGGTATCGAGTACCCAACGTCTACTTTAGGGCCAGTTGCTGGCGTACCGTATATCCAATATCTCGAACAGTCTTGAACTGGACTTGAAGGATGGCCTTGGTCGATGGATCTATCGTGTTTTTCTTTGTATCTACTCTCCGCACCTCAATCTCCCGGAGATTAACGATCTCCCTGATCAGATGATACCGCCTCAAGATATGTCTGGATTTTTGATGGGACCATGGTTCCTTTGCCAAACCCATGGCTCCATTGTTATCGCAATATAAAGGTATTGGATTAGCAATGGATGGAACCACCTAAAGTTCAGAAATGAACTTCCTCATCCAGACTGCCATTTTTGCGGCATCGTTAGCAGTGATATACTCAGCCTCTATCGTTGAGTCTGCTACGGTGTCCTGTTTGGGGCTCTTCCAACAGACCGCCCCTCTGTTGAGGGTAAACACATAATCCGAGATGGATTTAGAGTCATCCTTGTCACTTTGGAAGCCAGAATCGGTAAAAGCCGTGATCTGAAGGTCCCTATTACCGTAAACCAAGAACAACTCCTTAGTCCTTCTCAGGTACTTAAGAATGTTCTTTACTGCTATCCAATACTTCTCACCTGGGTTGGACTGATACTTGTTTACGACGCTAAGTGCGTAAGCTACATCTGGTCTGGTACATAATATCACATACAGTATCGACCCTACCGTCGAAGCATAAAGTACAATGCTCATGCAAGCCCTCTCCTCACCAGTCTTGGGAGATATCTCTTTGGAGATGGTGATTTCGTGACAAGCAGATAAATTACCGTGCTTGGAATCTTCCATACTAAACCTCTTTAGTACGGTGTCTGTGTATCTTGACTGTTAAAGGTCCAATATTCTTTTAGATCTGTCATGATAAATCTTAATCCCTAGAATGTATGAGATATCATCTAGGTCTTTCATAGAGAACTTCTGTGACAAGAGCAGCTTGGCCGATTGTAGCATAAGAATATCATTTCCTATCAGGGGTATGTCATCTATGTATAAAATGAGGAATACCACAGTTATCCCTACAATCTTCTTATAAATATAAGGTTCATCTACATTTTTGATAAAGTCAAATTCCTTGACCGTCTCATTAAAGCAGATGTTCCAACTCCGCGATGCCTGCTTTAATTCATAAATGGATTTAGGAAACTTGCACACCTTTCCGCTGCTTCCACTGTCTACGAAACCCTTTGGTTGATCCATATAAATACACTCTTCTAAACTTCCATTTAGAAAAACAGTTTTTAACATCCATCTGCCGGATGTCATAGTCATGGAAGGCAGCAATGGAAAGTAGGATTCGAATGGATTTAAGCATAGTCACTGGTGAAAAAGTTTTGCCATAGTCCAATCTTAGTCTTTGACGAAAACCTTTAGCAACAAATCTAGCCTTGTAGGTTTTTGTTGGATATGTATGCCCTAAAGGCCTATCTTGTATATGATGCTAGGGATATATATGTACATGACAATCTTGCTCAGTTATATAGTACATTATTTGAGTTGTCTTTATCTGAACATGTGTATTTGTTTCTTTTGTTGCTTTATATTGTTTATGCATATTGATAAAGGCTCGTTACAGTAGTATACTATTTTGGTTTGTCTTTATCTTAACATGTGCATATGTTATACTCTATATCACATATGGCGGATACATGTTGATAAAGCCCGTAGGATTTTGCTTGACCACCAGCATTGTGATGGAGATCATACTTGTGGGAGCTGTGTAGTCCATAAGCACATCCTTAAAGGTCCCAAGTCACAGGAGTATCAAGACCGGGCATCGATATTCCAGAGTAGACTTATGTATACGTTTCTAGACCCCGATAAGGGGCGGTGGTTGGTCCCACAGCCATTGATGTGATCATCTAAGATTGTATATAGGTGCTCATTGGGGGTATGTACACTGGACGGACTTGCCGAGAACCTCTAGATGGTATTATACCTATCGCCGGATAGCGGTTCTCAGGTGACATGAGTACAGGTTAGTCTTTAGACCTGAAATCATCATTTGTCTCGTATGAGTTCTTACTGTGCTTTGATCACTATCCTACCACGGCTCTATTGAGCCGTGCAAATAGGTTTTGGTTGGGTACAGTCCCGAGCCACATGGAGGCAGTGAGTGATTGTCGGGGATTAGTCTTTCTCGGTATTAGGAGTCGATATCGCACTGTGTCCGGTTGGCCAAAACCATAAGGCCTTGGCCAAGGCAATTGAGATTTACTGATGGTTAGATCAGTAGTTTCTCGGATTGGTCTTAAGCTAAATCGACATGACTTATTAGGTTATTAGGCGTCTGACGTGTACTATCCCCTAGACTCGGTATGCGATACTCTTAGACGAAGAGTCCGGACTGTACAGAGATTGTCACGGATAGGCTTAGTAGGGGTTCGGATGAGCTTGCTCGTCGGTCTTCCTTTTGATAGGTACCTAGGTAGCTGTTACGTACAGCTAGTGTCGCTAACGTGCTTATGGTTAAACCCACCACTAGTGTATTGTCGAGTCTTTAAAATCCCACACAGAGGATTTCTCTGGTTCGGGCGAAACGATGTGGTGGCCGTATGCTTATACGTGCAGTGTTCCGATCGAATGATAATACTTGCCGGCTTAGAATTAAATCGGATTATTAAATCAGGTGTTGATTTAATAATTTATATATACATATTTCGATATGTATATTCTAGTGTTATCCAGGTTTTCGATCGGATAGTTGATGATACTAGCGGGCTTAGGATTAAACCGGTTTGTTAAATCGGATTTTGATTTAATACTAGTATTATATTAGTAGTATTATTCTATCTCTTGGATATTCGTATTTTGGTACGAATACGGGTATATATATACGGTAGAAAGTATTTTGTATTTATACAAAATATTTTCTAGAAGATGATACCTCATCATGCATTTTTTCTATTTGTTGAAAATAGAAAATGAAGTGGAAAGGGGTGAGATGGCATGAAGCATGGCTTTGGTATTTATTGTGAATACTATTGAAGTATGGTTGTATTTTTAATGGAAGAAAAATGCTTCATATCTTCAAGCCTTAGCCATTTCTTCATATGATTCTTCACTTGTTATTCTCTCTTCTCTTGAGTTCATTCTCTTGTTCATTCCCTTACCATTCTCATGTGTTGAGAGCCAAAGAGATTTGAGATAGAAAATTACCACTAAACATCTCCACATCTTCTAAGTAAACTAGATTAGCAAACTAGTTTGCTTAATTTGCTTCTTTTTAAAGTAGAACCTTGAATTAAGAACCTTCAGGTGGATCATTGTTCATATCATAATTTTGCATTATTATATACCCCATTCTTATTAATTTTACAAATAAACAGGTGCTTTTGATCCATGTCTGGTACATAGTTGCAGGTTACAGGTTCTCGGAACAAAACAGTGAAAATGATGAAAAGACGATACAAAAGTGAGACTTCGACCAACAAATAGAGAATCTTTGTCATGCCTACAGTTTGAAGAACAAACGAAGATCAATGAACAATTTCACGAAGTACAAAGGCAGTGCAAAGATTCAAGACTTCAACACGAAGCGAACGGTAAAAGTCCACCACATTCTACACTGTGGAAATCTGGAAGAGACTAGAAGGCATTCTGAAGAACAAAATGAAGAAAAGTCAAGGAAAATGCAACACAAAATATACCTGAGAAAACCGAGCCAACAACCTCTCTATATGGACGCGGATCCGCGGCCAAACATGGCTTTTGGCCTCGGTTCCGCGTCCATGGTAAGCACGTGTCGGTGCAATCTTTTCGGTGGCGGCGGTGCGTCGACTAGGCTTCTCAGGGTAGTTTTGTAAATGTAGATAGAGATCAGATGTAACCCTAGGGTTTCTATAATCTATAAATATAAACTCTACAGCTCTTTTTGGAGCATGCCTCTTCTTGTGCCTCATTTTATTCATCCAAATTCAGAAATTTTAATTCTCTGTAAATGTTGGAAGAGTGCATCAAATAAAAATTAAAGTAAGTCTTTTCTTTTCTTGCCCTACTTTGATTTTCCTTTTTGCCCTACTATAACTTTTATTTATCTGCCCTAGTTTATATTTTATTTATCTGCCGTAGATTAGATGATTAGGTTAATAAAAACAATCATAAAAATGAAATCTTTTTCCCTAATGAGTGAGTAGTTCCTTACTTGTTAGGGTTAGGAATAGGAAATGTTTGAGAGATGAAAAATCTCTCACCCCCTTTTTGCCCATCATACGTTTTTATAGGACTCCATGCATACATACACACACCGCTCACTACGGCTCCCTATCCTACGAGATAGCGGTGATACCGTAGTTTAAAAGACCGGTTGTATATGTTTTCTATGGAGGTTAGGGTAAGAATTAAGAAAAGAAGAACAAGAACCTAGAGGAAGAAACCTAGTTTCTTCCCGATGGCACTAATCCACTTTATTAATTATTACCATAACACCTAATAGATCTTAATTAGGGCATAGAAAGCGGTGAGGAATATTGAATTTCCAAACTTAACCTAAACCTAACCCTAGCAAGATTTTAATCAAACTCATTTCAGTTTTTAGTGAATAATCAATCCAACACCATTTGGAATTAACTCGTTAGAACAAATTGAGAATACACAAAATTCCTGTGGACTGACCCGTACTCACCGGCTAGTACCAAGCGACGACGTTCTTGATTGCGGTAAAATATTCTTTGATCACAAAATTCCATATAAATCAAATGGCGCCGTTGCCGAGGATGGCGTAGTTATTTTCTTTTTGTAATTTTGGGTTAATATAAAAATTAAAAATTCATAAAAACTGAAAAAATAAAAAATATAATTTTTTTTATCATCTTGTTATTCTTTGAAGGGTTTTCTTTTGAATTGTGCAGGATCGAAGAACAGATTCAGATCTGGAAAAATCCAGAGAGCAAAACAGCAAACAGAAAATCTGAACAAACAGAGGAAAATCAGAACAGAGAAACGGAAAAAAAATTGGGATCTGAACCGCCAAACCAACCACGAAACCATGGTCAAAAGCAAGGTTCTGCAGCGGATCCACGGCCTGGTGGTGACGTCAGCACGTGGAAAAATCTCTGTAAGCTTTCTCTTCTTCTCTGTAACCCCATAAACTCCTCTGAAAAAATTTTCCTGCAGGGTTCTTTGCGCAAGAACATCTATCCCTTCTCCAATAACTTGATCTTGTGCAGGATTCTTTGCGCCGCGCTTAAAAAAAAATTTGTTTGCAAGTTATTGTGTTTACTGTTTTGCATATTTTAAATTGACTTTAAGGGGCTTGAACACCAATCCAGATTGTGTGGGGATTTCATTACCCTTCCCAGGACCCCAAAAATCATATAAAACATATTGCATTGACCATCAAGTTAATTAAAAAAAAGATTAGACTCAGCCCTAAGGACTTCGCGCTCAATAGGACAAAGGAATAGTTTTAGGCATCGACCGTTGATCCTAACCTGACTTTGTGGTGCCTAGGCTAGACAGGTAAGGAAAGGTAACTTTAAAAGGCCCGTCTCATGGTGATTCGTGAGCGGATCCCTCCTTTCTCTACTTGTGCTTACCTGGCAACAATTGGCGGTGAAGAGGCGGTTTGAGGTCCTCACATCTTGCCCTTTGGAACAGTCAGGAGCTGTCTAGCTGACCTAGGTGACCCTAGATCTAGGCTTGATTGTGCATTTGTGATTGATTGAACGTGTGTCTAACCCTTTTATTGAAAATCTTTTTGCAAAAAGCTCCTTATAAAAAAACACAAAAAGGAAAAAAATTTACAAAAACTTGCAACTTGTCGCTAAGAAATCCGTGCACCCCACCCACACCCACATTCTTTTCCTTCTCCTTTCATACATCATGGGTACCCCACCTCACAAAACTCTTGCCGAACTTTGGTACCCTCATCCAAACATTGCTTTATACGCTAATTGTTTTGGTCGAATTGCAGACGACCCCTCCATGCCCAAGATTTCTTTGAAAGATCGAATAGAAGCGTCTAGGAGAAACGGTTGGACTCCGCAATCCACTTTGTATCAACCATTTCAACCTTCACCACCTTCTTACGTTGATACTCCTTTTTCGAGTCCCGTTGTAACTCCGAAACCCATGTCTATAGCTGAACATATTGAACAATCTCGTAACCGATCTTTCACTCCTTTCAACACTTCTAGTTCTTAGGATCAACAAGTCCATTTACCTTTTTATCCAAATGTTGATCCTACTCCTGTCCAACCATTCAATTCCTACCAGTCCTACCCGACTTCTGCACCTTCCCTAGACATTGCTTCTACACAACTATTTGGGAGTTTCACGTATCCAAACAATTTTGAATCTTTTACTGAAACCTCTTCACAACCCATGTCTAGTCTGGAAAAGTCGTTGGATGCTTATATTGTAGCGACAAACCAACAGATGAGGAATTTGGATGCGTCCATTGCCGCCCTTATGCAACCTAGTGAACCGGTAGCTAGTTTCCAACTAGCTCCAAATCTTCCAATGTATGATGAGGCGGTTGGACAGATTGAGAATTTGAGTGGAGAGAGTGAGCTGTGCACCCTTCCAAATCAAACCTACGCATCACCAATTGAATCCCACAACTCCAGTTTTCAAACAAGTGTCCCAAATGATTTACCAGTTGAAAATAAAACGTTTAATGAGTTGTGCGACTTTGTAGTGCTTGATTTGCCAGATTGTGAAGGGTCCCTTTTGAGTGAAACCATCACCAATCCTTTTGATCTCTACACCTCCAATCTAGAACCTGAATTGATAAATATCCATGCCTTTGATGAGGTGTCTAAAAAAATGGATTTTCACTTGATTGAGGATATTGACGCGGGGAATATTTTGGATGATGAACCCGTAGATTTGACTGAAATTTTCTCTCCAATTCATCATCCCGAGTCATTAAATGTTTCTCCCGAACTTCATATTCGTCTTGATTTTGATGATAATTGTATGGATGAGATAACTTTTGAGGAGAATTATGAGGATAGTATTGAGGATAGTATTGAGGATGAACCAGTTTTGTTTGATGTGTCGGATTTTCCAATTCATTCTCCTGAACCTTTAACTGTTATACTTCCTAAATCACCCCCTCCTTTCCATCGTTCCGACCCCGCAAAAGATCACGCAGGAAGACTGTGAGCTTGAAAATTTTCTGTTCGATCACAGCAGTTTTGACGCCACTAGTGCGTTCCTCCTTGAATCTGACACAGTTCTCACAACCGATAACGATTACGAGTGTTTCACTTTTTCGGACGATTTTGAAGACTCACAGCCCGAGTTTGAGTCCTTTGAATTTTCAGATGAGTTAGTTGAACCATCAAACTCGGTTGCTTACAGTCATTTCGAACCTTTGATGGAATCCTTCGAGTTTGAGACAGTTTTACCAATTTTACCTTCAATTGTTTCACCTCCAAAACTCGAATTCAAGCTTTTGCCGTCTCACCCTAAATACGCTTACTTAGGTGAGAATGAGACTCCTCCTAAATCACTCCCCTTCGTCAGTTCCATCGTTTCGACCGCGCAAGAATCCGTCATGCTTCCATTTTCAATGGATGGTTTACCAAGTTCAACGTACCCATGTTTTCTTGTGAATCTTGAGGGATTTGACCCCATTTCTTGACGGGTTGATAGATTAGCACAATCACTTTTAACACATCGGTCATCATAATTTGTGCTAATTTATTCACTCAATTTACACCCTCAAGTTCGTACTACACTTCTTTCTCTCTTCCGCCATTTTTCTCCAAATATACCGAGACCATATTCCACCCTTCTTTCCATACGGTCTCGTGTGTTTCTCAACTCCTTTCTGTACACTCCATTCTTCCACCAACCTTACCATTATAACGATAAAACTTTTGAATGGTTGGTGCTAACCTTTGGTCTGTGTAAGGCCTTGTATAGTTTGATTTTTCTCCTCCCTAACTCTGAACTTTAATGCTTCAACAGTGGAAACACTGTTTCACTTAAGTTTGGGGGGGACCTTTTTGTATATATATTTTGTTTTTCTTTTAACAATAAAAAAAATATAAATAAATAAACAGGAGAGTGTCGACAATTTTGACCCTCTTGGTGTAGCCTGACAGTGAGGACACTGTCAAGTTTATGTTTGGGATGTGCTCAGTAAGCTTTCTTCCTTCGCATTCATATGTATATTTTTGCATTTGCATACTTATTTTAAAATCAAATAAAAACTGAAAAATTTGAAAAATTATAAAAATTGAAAAGTTCAATTTTGGCCATATTTGACTTAAGTTTGACATGACGGTTGACTAGCTAGGAAAAACTAGATCCTTAACTTAGTAAATTAAAAACCCTAAAAAATAACCTTTCTTAAAATTTAACGGTAGAAAATATATGTCTTTGTAGTTTACTTAGAAATAGGCAAATTTTGAGTTCACTTCTTGGGCTAACTCAAGATAAAGGAAGAGTATTGATATTTTTATTAAAGTATAAGTCTGAAAAATAATTCTTAAGCTTAAGTCTAAATTCTGAAAATATATACCCTACAAATTGCACAAACACGAACCTTGAAACTTGGAATAGTAGAAGAGACCTTGAAATGCTCTTGTCTAAAGTCCTTAGTATAAAGGGAAAAAAAATAAAAATACAAGTGTGAATAAAAAAAAATGAACACTGGTTTTTGTAATTACTTAAGGCTGCATAAATAGAAAAAATATTTAGCGAGGGTGCTTTATCGCCTAGTGCCTTAGACCAACTGGTTTGGGAGTCACTGCTAAAGCCTTAGGTGTTACAAGACTAGGAATTATGCCTTAATGTGCAAACACATTTTGTAATCGGTCGTTAGTACCTCAAGAAGTATTAACGGTCGCATGAAGGATGTGTGAGCAATTTCATCTAAAAATTCACCAACTAAAAATACTTTGGACAATGGACAAGAGTATAAGAGCTTGAATTGAATTTCCAAGTGTAGGGGTGATTCATACACACATGTAGGGGTATATGATTGGGGTCTAGATGAGAAATAGGAATGAAAGATAGGGCTTATATCTTTAGTAGAGATGATAGAAATTCCTAAGTTAAGATGGAACCTTAGAAGGAAAAATTAAAAGATTCTAAAAGCTAAATAAATCTACAAAACATATATAATCTTAAGTTAAATTATATGGAAGCGTGGAAAATACGGGTTGATAATTTCTGAGTTGAAGATAATAGAGTTTCTTGTTAGAAAACCTAATTGGAGAATAAAAGTCAATAGGCCGAATTGATAGGATTTTGTGGGTAGTATCCGCTGAAAACCCTCAGGAGACAACACTCCTCCTATTAGAGACACCTAGAGGTTTAACAGCTTCTTGCACGAGCTCAGTGTAATCGCGTTTCCCTGCGAAAGTGAGGTTAGGTCTTTTTCGAGAATAAAACTAGTTTTGCTCGAGGACGAGCAAAAGATAAGTTTGGGGGTATTTGTTCATATCATAATTTTGCATTATTATATTCCCCATTCTTATTAATTTTACAAATAAACAGGTGCTTTTGATCCATGTCTGCTACATAGTTGCAGGTTACAGGTTCTCGGAACAAAACATTGAAAATGATGAAAAGACGATACAAAAGTGAGAGTTCGACCAACAAATAGAGAATCTTTATCATGCCTACAGTTTGAAGAACAAATGAAGATCAATGAACAATTTCACAAAGTACAAAGGCAGCGCAAAGATTCAAGACTTCAGCACGAAGTGAACGGTAAAAGTCCACCACATTCTACACTGTGGAAATCTGGAAGAGACTAGAAGACATTCTGAAGAACAAAATGAAGAAAAGTCAAGGAAAATGCAACACAAAATATACCTGAGAAAACAGAGCCAACAACCCCTCTATATGGCCGTGGATCCGCGGCCAAACATGGCTTTTGGCCGCGGTTCCCCGGCCATGGTAAGCACGTGTCGGTGCAATCTTTTCGGGGGTGACGGTGCGTTGACTAGACTTTTCAGGGTAGTTTTATAAATGTAGATAGAGATCAGATGTAACCCTAGGGTTTCTATAATCTATAAATAGGAACCTTTACAGCTCTTTTTGGAGCATGCCACTTCTTGTGCCTTATTTTATTCATCCAAATTCAGAAATTTTAATTCTCTGTAAATGTTGGAAGAGTGCATCAAATAAAAATTAAAGTAAGTCTTTTCTTTTCTTGCCTAGTTTGATTTTCCTTTCTGCCCTAGTATAACTTTTATTTATCTGCCCTAGTTTAGATTTTATTTATCTGCCGTAGATTAGATAATTAGGTTAATAAAAACAATCATAAAAATGAAATCTTTTTCCCTAATGAGTGAGTAGTTCCTCACTTGTTAGGGTTAGGAATAGGAAATGTTTGAGAGATGAAAAATCTCTCACCCCTTTCTTGCCCATCATACGTTTTTATAGGACTCCATGCATACATACACACACCGCTTACTACGGCACCCTATCCCAAGAGGTAGCGGTGATACTGTAGTTTAAAAGACCGGTTGTATATGTTTTCCATGGAGGTTAGGGTAAGAATTAAGAAAAGAAGGACAAGAACCTAGAGGAAGAAACCTAGTTTCTTCCCGATGGTACTAATCCACTTTATTAATTATTAGCATAACACCTAATAGATCTTAATTAGGGTATAGAAAGCGGTGAGGAATATTGAATTTCCAAACTTAACCTAAACCTAACCCTAGCAAGATTTTAATCAAACTCATTTCAGTTTTTAGTGAATAATCAATCCAACACCATTTGGAATTAACTCGTTAGAACAAATTGAGAATACACAAAATTCCTGTGGACCGATCCGTACTCACCGGCTAGCTACCAAGCGATACCGTTCTTGATTGCGGTAAAATATTCTTTGATCACAAAATTCCATATAAATCAATCATCTAGGACCGAGGAGGCCGGCCATCAAGGTTGATCTAGGAGACCTCAAGGAGCTTAAGAAGAGGAGTGAAGACCCGAAAGACACATGTCTTTATGCATAACAATTTATCACAGCAGCTAGATTCCTTTAGCTTTCTAGTTTTAATGTTTGGGTAGATTCTAGGGTGTGGTTTCTAGCGCCAGTAAATTTTAAAAGTTAAAGTTTTTCATTCCGCAACGGCCGTGGTTGGCGGCCAGGACGCTAGGAACCTCAACATGGTATCGAACCCACTCAAACATTAGAAACTAGTGGTAGACAATGCTTTAGTTTCAAAACCGAAAAAATACCGATTTTCAAAACCCGATTTCTGTTCGAAAAAATTTTGGTCTCTGAAATTTTTTTAAGCAAGTGTAGAGGTTTGCTTTTGATATGATAGTGACACACAATAAAAATGAGACAAATCCACCATGGAAAAACCGCTGTTTTTTCCAATTTTCCCTCCCTCGGCGGTTTTGTTGTCTCCATTGGTCCTCGTTTTCATGCTGTATCTTGGGTTTTGAGAATTAGGATTTATGGTCTTGTTTGATTTGCTCCAGATTTCACTTAGTGTTATCTTTGCTTTGGGACAACTTGAAAGTTTAGAACCTGAAACTTTTTTCATCGTTGATCTCTGTGATGTGGTGTATGTGTTTTTAAACATCATCTATCTGCTATATGTCATTTAGACAGGGTTGCAATACTTGTTTATGCTGTTGTGATGTTTACATCTGTGATGGTATTCGGATGTCGTGATGGATAGCCTATAGTGCAATGGTAGTTGTACAGTTTAGATTCATTTGTATATTTATTATTGAGGGGCGAGCGTCCGACATATGGACCGCCATCTCTACCAGTTTGTATATTATTTTATTGGAGCACGGCCAGGTTGAGGTCGATATCACCATTCGTATATATATTTTTTCTTTTCGATACTAGGATTACCTCATGGAGGAGTGCTCGAATAACCAGGTTCTAGAAGGCAACGGGCCCGCATCTCATGGCGTTAAGACCGAGGGGGCCTTACTCTAGAATTGGCGGGCTATTCGCCGCACTTGTAGAGGGTATAGGATTACCCACGGAGGGGTGCTCAAGTTACCGGATTCCGTGAAGTGCTGGATGGCCCATTCACTTTGTTGATTGGGGTTGCCTCACTTCCGGGATTGGCGGGTAACTTCCCGCACTCGTAGGGGTCTAGGTTCTTCATTTCACAGGCTATCCACACGACCGGGAAACGTCGAGTTCCATTTGCGGCTCAAATGAAATCCGGGGCTCCTAAATTATTCGTTATTCCATGATTGCTTCTTGATGTTTTGTGATGTTGCTTATATATCATGGGACGAATGGTTATATATATATTTATACATATTAGTAGATGTTGTATATATTTTGCATCCGCGCTAGTCCTGCCCCCGCTCTGCCGTTAGTTAAGTAACCTAACAGTGCATGACAGGGCCCCGTGAAGAATGCGGATGGCATATATGTACATTTTATTTTCGTTCTTTTCTGATGTGATAGGATTTAATTGATGGGACCGCGTTAATTTTAATTAATGCAAGGAAAAAAACCTAAAAGATATTGTTGGAACAAAATTTCGAAAAACTGTAGTCATATTCATTCGCTTTGCATAGTGGTATTCGGTTAGGAATATCCAGCACCTCATTAAAGGAGGTAAGAGGCTAGATCCCTTCACGTGGAGTGACCTCTTGAGCAAAATTTTATGTTACTATAGATTACTCGGTTTTCTTCAAAACCACTAGTTTTTAAAAGCGGAGCCTAAACCACTCCTTTTCAAAACTATCCGGTTCCTTCAACGATATCAAGTTCATTAAGTTAAAGAGTTTTTCGCCAAAAAACCCAGCCGTAGCCCTCCGTCATTTCTTACAAGTATCATATAGTATTCATGCTATGTATGTTGGCCTACGTCAAGGCATCGTGAATGGTAGCTGGGTAATACTTGTTTGCTGCATAGATATGTGATTATTTAGGACAACCATACAATTATTTTGGCCTACGTCAAGGACTTGTACAGGTGGATCTAAGTTAATTCAGGATAATGACAGATTGAACTTGACTAATGACTTATGATATGTTGGCCTATGTCAAGGTCATAAGCGTTAGGGGCAAAAACTATATCTGGAGTTTCAAATATACAGGAAACTTGCTATTGTTGCATACCTTCTGGAGTGTGGTAACTAGAGTGGCTTCCATCTAGGTTATCACGCGATGATAATTGGATCCCGATCCCACTAATGGGTAGGATTACTCTTGGGAGATATTTTTCACTTCACAATTAGTTAACCTATTAAGTGTCTAGAAAAGTGTTAACGGGATTACGCCTCTGTGGAAATGATGTTTATTTTAATTAGGTCCGTGCGAGAGCACGGGGAACCTCTCTCGGAGTACCAACGCTCACCTGGCTGAACGGTTAGCGAACTTGTGAGCTGCGAATGATCCCGACTAGTTTTCCTTTTAAGGTTTGAAAGAAAATTCAAGGAAACGGTGGGAAGCATCCCGATTTGATAAACTAATAACCAATCTAATTTTGCAAGAGCGCACGCTGAATATTTCTTTTCTCTCTCTCCAGGTAGAAACCATGTCACGCCCTAATCAAGATAATTAAATATTTGACTTGACCGAACCAGCTTATTACACTGGGCTACGGAATGTTGGTTCGGCTCAAATTTATGACAACCGCCACGAGTATGGGTAAGGGAAAGAGGATTGTAAGAAATTCCAGATGACCCTATTGAAGGAGAAGTATTCTAATGCATCTTTTTCGGGTGTATTTGTTATTGAAAATTGTTTTTTGATCAACCCTACCTCCTAGGTACTAGATACCGGATCAGGATCTCATATATGTAATTTATTATAAGGACTGAGAAAAAGTAGAATGGTTGGACCGGGTGATATGTCCCTTAGAGTAAGGAACGGAGCACAAGTTGATGTTGCCGCCATCGGTGAATATCACTTCGTATTGCCAAGCGGCAATACTATGATTTTGACCAATTGTTACTATGTACCTTCCGTACTTTGTAACATCATATCAATCTCTTTACTTAATAAAGATGGATATAATTTTTTTCTAGATAGAAATATCATGAACATTTACCTAAATCAGGGTTGCAGAAGGTACACTTTATAATGGTATCTATATTCTTAATCAAAACATAGTTTTCAATGTACAAAACACACGTAAGAGGAAGAGTTCATATACGAACGAAGCCTACTTGTGGTATTGTAGATTTGGTCATATCAATGAGAAAAGACTATCTAACTTACATAAAGATAGATATTTGAATACGTTCGAATTTTCATCTTATGAAACTTGTCGGTCTTGTCTAAAAGGAAAGATGACTAAAACTCCGTTCACCGGGCACGGAAAAAGAGGGCTACAAAGCTCTTCGGACTCATACACAGTGATGTATCCGATATCTATACATGCAAAGGGTGGGTTCTCGTACTTTATTACATTCACCGATGATCTCTCTAGGTTCGGATATGTATTTCTCATGAAACACAAATCTAAAGCTTTTGAGAAATTCAAAGAATATAAGAACGAAGTATAGAACCGAGAGGAAAAAATATCAAGATCCTTCGATCAGATCAAGGAGGAGAGTACTTGAGTATGGAATTTTGTGACTTTCTGAAAGATAATGGTATCCTCTCTCAATTTACTCCTCTATATACACGACAACACAACAGTGTATCGGAGCAGAGGAATCGTACTATATTAGATATGGTTCGCTCCATAATGAGTAATACCGAGTTGCCTCTTTCTTCTGGGGATATGCACTTGAGACATCGACATATCTATTGAATAGAGTTCCGACCAAATCCGTGCCTACCACTCTATATAAAATATGGAGTGGAAAAAACCATGTTTTAAATTTATTAAGATATAGGGTTGTCCGACTTATGTTAAAAAGCAAAATCTGGATAAATTGGAGGCACGTTCGGTTCTATGTAAGTTTGTGGGATACCCCAAACATTCACGGGGGTATCTATTCTATCACACTGAAGAGCAGAAGGTGTTTGTTACTCGTCACGCCACCTTTTTAGAATGTCAATTTCTTGCAAAAGAAATTAATGGGAGCACGGTAGAACTGGAAGAAATTCAGGAACCACAAACAAAAACTGAAGATTTGATGGAACCTTAGGATTCAATAATCCCGGACGAACCTTAGCCACTCCGCAGATCTAGTAGAATTTTTCATCCGTCCGAGAGATACTACGGTTTTCTCATAGATGGGGATCGAGAGGATTATATCTTGGAAGAAGATAATTCTACTAGTTTTAAGCAGGCCATTACCAGTACGGACTCTGACAAATGGCTGGATGCTATGCAATCCGAAATGGAGTCCATGTACACTAACAAAGTTTGGACTTTGGATGTTGCTCCTCCTGGGGTAAAACCCGTTGGATGCAAGTGGATCTTCAAAAAGAAGATTGGTGCAGATGGACAGGTGGAAACCTATAAGGCTGGACTTATTGCAAAAGGTTTTCGTCAGAGACTAGGAGTGGACTATGAAGAAATCTTTTCTCCAATGGCTATGCTGAAATCCATTCGGATCTTACTTGCTATTGCTGCCTACCATGACTATGATATCTAACAAATGGACGTTAAAACGGATTTTTAAATGGAAGTTTAGAAGAGTGCGTTTATATGGATCAGCCAGAGAGATTTGTAGACAGTGGGAACAGCGGGAAGGTGTGCAAGTTGGTTAAATCCATTTATTGATTAAAGCAGGCATTGCGGAGCTGGAACATATGTTTTGATGAGACAATCAAGGAATCTGACTTCATCAAAAATGAAGATGAGCCATGTATCTACAAGAAAATTGTAGGGGGGACTGTTGTATTTCTCGTCTTGTACATGGATGATATTCTTTTGATAGGAAATGATATTCCTATGCTACAGTCGGTCAAGCTCTTCTTGTCATAAAAGTTCTCCATGAAGAACCTGGGTGATGCCTCATATATTCTGGGGATTAAAATCTACAGAGATAGATCCAGGAGATTGTTGAGACTTTCACTTCAGGTACATAGAGTCCATACTAAAGAAATTTAGTATAGAAGATTCCAAGCGCGGTAATATACCCGCCTTGCATGGAATCACCCTCTTTAAAGAGATGTCTTCCAAGGCTGATGAGGAGAGAGTTCGCATGAGCACTATACCCTAAGCTTCGGCGGTAGGATCTATAATGTATGCGATGCTATATACCAGACCAAATGTAGATTACGCGCTTAGCATGATGAGTCGGTATCAGTCAAACTCAGGTGAGAATCATTGGACAGTTGTGAAGAACATTCTTAAGTACCTAAGAAGGACTAAGGAGATATTCTTGGTTTACGGTAATGGAGACTTTCAGGTTGAGTCCTTTACCGACTCAAGCTTCCAGAGTGACAAGAATGACAGCAAGTCCGTTTCGGGTTTTGTGTTTACCCTCAATGGAGGGGCGGTCTGTTGAATGAGCTCCAAACAGGACACCGTTACAGACTTGATGATGGAGGCTGAATACATTGCTGCGAACGATACTGCAAAAGAAGCGGCCTGGATGAAGAAGTTCATTACTGAACTTGAGGTGTTTCCATCCATTGTTAATCCAATACATTTGTATTAAGATTACAATAGGGCTATAGCTTTAGCGAAGGAACCACGGTTCTATCAGAAGTCCAGACATATCTTAAGGTGGTATCACCTGATCAGGGAGATCGTAGATCGCCAGGAGATCGAGGTCCGGAGAGAAGATACGAAAGACAATACGGCGGATCCATTTACCAATGCCCTCCCCCAAGCGTAGTTCGAGCGTCTTTTTGAGATGTTGGGTATGCGATACGCCAACAACTGGCCCTAGTGCAGACGTTGGGTATTCGGTACGCCAATTACAGGCCTTAGTGTAAGTGGGAGATTGTTGGATATGTATGCCCTGAAGGCCTGTATTGTATAGGATACTAGGGATATGTATGTACAGAACAATCTTGCTCAGTTGTATAGTATCCTATTTGAGTTGTGTTTATCTGAACATGTGTATTTGTTTCTTTTGTTACTTTATATTGTTTATACACGTTGATAAAGACTCGTTACAGTAGTATACTATTTTGGTTTGTTTTTATCTTAACATGTGCATATGTTATACTCGATATCACATATGGCGGATACATATTGATAAAGCCCGTAGGATTTTGCTTGACTACCAACGTTATGATAGCGACCATACTTGTGGGAGCTGGGTAGTCCATAAGCACATCCTTAAAGGTCCCAAGTGTAAGTCCATGCTACCTCTCCCGGTACCTTCGGGCATGCGGAATTTGGTGAAAAACAATTTTCTAGAGGTGGTAACATGGACTCAAAACCGGATCTTTGATAAATATCTAACTAACAACCTAACTAGGAGTTGTTAACTACTCGGTTAGGAGGTTATACCTTTCTTTCTTGAACTCCTTCGTCTTCAAACCTCGATGGTGTACGGATCGGCTTCACCCCGTCGTCTCCTTGCGCCGAAGATCGATCCACCTGAAAGCTTCTACCTTTGGCTTCTTCTTCGAACTTTGAAGAAACTAGTTCACTCGGTTTGCTAAACCTTGTGAACTAGAGTGAGTAGAGGAGAGTGTGTTGGGATTTTTCTCTATGGTTCTTGGTTTTCAACACATGAGACAAGTGAACCATAAACTAAAGAGAGGGAAAGCAAGAGGAAGAAGATGAGAGCTCAAGAACACAAGAGAGAGAAAGGATATGAAAGAATGAGCAAGACTTTTCTCTCTTGGCTCTCATAATCCAAAACCATCATAACCAATAATATCAATCAAGTATTAGTGATGGTTTAAGCTACAATAGCCATATCATTTCATGCACTCATTTTGCACAAGAGAACAAGCAAGCAAAAGTCTTTGCCATGAAATGATAGCCATTGTCATCATGATGGTCAACTAGTCCAACCTAGTCAACCGGTCAACAAAGTCAACAAGTCAACAAAGTCAACCCCTCAACAACCATGTCACTATAATACTTAATTAATATTATTGTTAATTACATATCATATTCTCATTAGGGTTGAGCAAAAAGTCAATAGTCAACAGTCAACGGTCAACAACCCTAATGAGAATCCTCTGCCTCTGTCTCTTCGTCAACTGTGCATACATACCCGCATCCGCGTTCCGAGGAACACGAATACATACTGGATAAAACCAATCCCAAAATGTACACTAGGATCTGGCTTAAACCAAAGCCCGCTAGTGTTAACTGTCCGGACACTGTACGTGCACAAGTGCACAGATATGACCGGACCCTATCGCAAAACCATGCGACCTGTCGCAAAACCATGCGGCATCTACTCTTTTGCCTAAAGGCGAATAGCTTTCTGTGTAGGACTCTAAAGACTCGACACTACGCTGGCAGTGGGTTTAACCACAGACCGCAAGCGGCACTAGCTGTGCGTAACGGTCCCTAGGTAGATGCCGACAAGAAGACTGACGAGGTGAAAACCCATCTGAACTCCTACTGAGCCTGAATATGACAGTCTTCGTACAGTCCGGTCTGTTCGTCTGATACATCGCATGGCGGGCCTAGGGGGGCGGTAAACGTCAGTCCTCTAATAGCGGTACAAGTCGTATCGGAGTGAAGCCCAAAACACCCTGAGATAACACTGGAAGCCTACCAGTATATCTCGCTAGCCCTGGCCAGGGACTACTCGTGTAATGGCTCTCCTAGACACAGCGCGGTGTCAACCCCCAATACCGGGAGAGACGAATCCTGTCTAACCGTCACTGCCTCCAAGTGCTTCGGGATTGCACCCAACTACTACCTGCTTGCACGACTCCTTTGAGCCGTGGTAGGGTAGTAATCTAAGTACAGTGGGAACACACTCGAGGCGAAGTGACAGTGTCAAGTCAGCGGACTAAGCTGTACTCATGTCACCTGGGAACTGATAACTGACGATAGGTATAATACCAACCGGTCAGTTCCCGACGAGTCCTGTCCAGTGTACTCGTAACCCAACGAGCACCCGCATACTATCTCCAGTACGACGTACTGATGGCTGTGGGACAGATCATCTCCCTCTCTGGGATGAGAAGCGCATGCGCTAGTCTACTCCGGAGTATCGATGCCCTGTCTCGATAGTCCTGCGACTAGGGACCTGCATAAGGATGTGCTTATAGATTACCCAGCCCCCACTAGTGTAACTGCCATCACAACGCTGGTAATCAAGCAAAGATCCTAAGGGCTCCACTAATGCGTATAGGTGATATAATAAAATAAACACATGTACACATTGAAGTAGAAACAAACCAAGTAGCATACTACTATCTTGAGCAAGATTGTTTATACAAGGTGAATATCCCAAGCTTCCATTAAGTAATATACAAACTAGTATGATACAGTAATGGCCTCTAGGGCATATACACTAACAATCTCCCACTTGCACTAAGGCTATGTACTGGCGTATCGAAGACCTATCATCTCGATCAGCCGCTCGAACTGAGTCTGGGGCAAGGCCTTGGTGAATGGATCTGCAGTGTTATCTTCTGAAGCAACCCTCCGAACCTCGATCTCCTGGCGATCCACGATCTCCCTGATCAGGTGATACCGCCTCAAGATGTGTCTGGATCTCTGATGGGACCTGGGTTCCTTCTCTAAAGCTATAGCCCTGTTGTTGTCATAATACAGAAGTATAAGATCAATAATGGACGGAACCACCTGAAGTTCTTTCAAGAACTTTCTCATCCAGACAGCTTCTTTTGCGGCATCAGATGCAGCGATGTATTCCGCTTCCATCGTCGAGTCTGCAACGGTTTCCTGTTTGGAACTCTTCCAACACACCGCCCCTCCATTGAGGGTAAAGACAAAACCCGACATGGACTTGGAATCATCCTTGTCACTCTGGAAGCTGGAGTCAGCAAAGGCCTCGATCTAGAGGTCTTTTCCGCCATACACCAAGAACATCTCCTTAGTCTTTCTCAGGTACTTGAGAATGTTCTTTACCGCTATCCAGTGTTTCTTCCCGGGGTTTGACTGATACCGGCTTACTACACTAAGTGCATAAGCTACATCCGGTCTGGTACACAACATCGCATACATTATAGAGCCTACCGCAGAAGCGTAGGGTATAATATACATGCGATCCCTCTCCAAATCAGTCTTGGGAGACATCTCTTTAGAGAAGGTGATCCCGTGACAAGCCGGTAGGTTACCGCGCTTGGAATCTTCCATACTGAATCTTTTCAGTATGGTGTCGATGTACCTGGACTGCGAAAGTCCTAATATCCTCTTGGATCTATCACGATGGATCCGGATCCCCAGGATGTATGAGGCATCACCCAGGTCTTTCATGGAGAACTTGTGTGACAAGAACCCCTTGACAGATTGTAGCATAGGAATGTCATTTCCTATTAAGAGAATGTCATCCACGTATAAAATGAGGAATACTACAGTTCTCGCTACAAATCTACTATAGATGCATGGTTCATCTGGATTTTTGATAAAGCCAAATTCTTTGACCATCTCATCAAAGCAGATGTTCCAACTCCGCGATGCCTGCTTTAGTCCATAGATGGACTTAAGCAACTTGCACACCTTTCCGCTGCTTCCACTCTGAATGAAACCCTCTGGCTGGTCTATATAGACACACTCCTCTAAATTTCCATTTAGAAAAGCGGTCTTTACGTCCATCTACCAAATCTCATAATCGTGGAAGGCAGCAATGGCAAGAAGGATCCGAATGGATTTCAGCATAGCCACTGGAGAAAAGGTTTCGTCATAGTCCAAACCAGGTCTTTGACGAAAACCCTTTGCAACAAGTCTAGCTTTATAGGTCTCAACCTGTCCATCTACACCAATCTTCCTTTTGAAGATCCACTTGCATCCTACGGGTTTTACCCCGTCTGGAGCAATGTCCAACGTCCATACTTTGTTGGTGTACATGGACTCCATCTCGGTCTGCATTGCATCCTGCCATTTTACCGAGTCAACGCTCTGAACAGCCTGCTGGAAGCTAGTAGGCTCATCATAATCTATGATGCAATCCTCTCTATCCCCATCTATAAGAAAACCGTAGTATCTTTCGGGCGGATGAGACTGCCTACTACTCCTGCGGAGTGGCGTAGGAATGTCCTGTTCTTTTGAACCCTCTGGATCCACTAAGCTTTCAGTAATAGTCTGTGGTTCTGGAATTTCTTCCAGTTCTACTGCGCTCCCACTAATTTCCTTTTCCAAGAACTGGTGCTCTAGAAAGTGGGCATGCCGAGAAACAAAAACCTTTTGTTCCTTTTCGCAGTAGAAGAAATATCCCTTGGAGTTCTTTGGATATCCCACAAACTTGCACTGTACTGAGCGTGCCTCGAGCTTGTCTGCATGCTGCTTTTTGACAAAAGCTGGACTTCCCCATGTCTTAATGTGATTAAGATGGGGCCTCTTCCTGCACCACATCTCATATGGTGTGGTAGGCACAGTCTTAGTGGGAACTCGGTTCAAAAGGTATGCAGCTGATTCTAGCGCATACCCCCAGAATGATCGCGGTAACTCAGCGTTACTCATCATGGACCGTACCATATCCAATAGGGTTCGGTTCCGTCTCTCCGATACACCGTTATGTTGCGGAGTGTATGGAGGAGTAAGCTGAGAGAGAATTCCGTTCTCTTTTAAATAGTCCAGGAACTCGGCACTCAAGTATTCACCACCTCGATCCGATCTTAGAATCTTGATACTTTTGCCGGTTTATTTTTCTACTTCATTCTTATATTCCTGGAATTTTCCAAAGGCTTCGAACTTATGTTTCATTAAGAAGACATAACCGTACCTTGAAAAGTCATCCGTAAAAGTAATGAAGTAAGAATAACCGCTTCGCGTATGTGTAGACATCGGACCGCACACGTCGTTGTGTACGAGTTCCAAGAGCTCGCTCGTTCTTACTCCGTGTCCAGTGAACGGAGTCTTTATCATCTTTTCTTTGAGATAGGATTGACAAGTGGCATACGATTGATATTTCGAACGGATTCAAATATCCTTCTGTATGTAACTTTGTCAATCTTCTCTCATTGATGTGACCCAGTCTACAATGCCATAAGAAAGTCTGATTGATTTCTGGAGACTTTCTTTTGTGTGTATTCTGGACATTGAAAATCTGTGGTTGGTTTAATACGTATATACCATTGCTCAATGTACCTGACCCAATCAAGACTTGATTAAGGTGAATGTTTACAACATTACTTACAAACGCAAATTCATAACTTTCTTTAGAAACCAAAGATACAGAAATGATATTACAAGTTGCGTTGGGTACAAAAAGCAATTACGCAAAACAAAAACATGTCCATCTGACATTCCCAGGTGATAGTCCCCCATGGCCTTAGCATCCATGCTAGCTCCGTTTGCAACTTTGAGGGTCATGTCACCTGCCTTCAAAAACCTACGGTTTCTCAACGCCTGCAAAGAATTACAGATATGAGATCCTGATCCGGTATCCAATACCCAGGAAGTAGAGTTTATTGAAAGACAGTTATCAATAACATACACACCTGAAGCTGAAGCCGCAACCTGCTTCAGTTCCTGTGTTCTGGCTTTCCAAGCCCTGCAATCATTCTTCCAGTGTCCCTTCTTATGACAATAGAAGTATTCTTCTTTATCCACAAGCTTTCCCACTTTCTTTGTTGCTTTTGCCTTTCCCTTCGTATCCACTTTACTAACACCGCCCCTTGGTTTGGCGGGGGCTTTCTTCTTCTTTCCCTTGGCTTTCGCCTTGGACCTAGAAGAGGAAGATCCTCCTACAAACAAAGTGGATGTTTCCCTACCTTTCTGTAGGGTGCCCTCTGCGCTCCTCAGCATGTTGAGGAGTTCTGAAAGTTCAACTTTCTTTTCTTGTAAGTTGAAGTTCAGTATAAACTGGGCGTAAATGGAAGGAAGGGACTGGAGAATCAAGTCCGTATAGAGCTCATTCTCCAACGTGGTCCCAAGGTCCGCGAGCTCTTCAATATAGCCAATCATCTTAAGCACGTGTTCCGCTACCGATGATCCGACGGCCAATCTTGTCGAAAATAACTTCTTCGACACTTCGTATCTTGCGATACGAGATTGCTCTCCATACAGTTCTTTTGTATGGAGAAATATGGACTCGAGGTCCATATTCTCGTGCCTCCTCTGATGTTCGTTGTCCATAGAGGAAAGCACGAGACACTTGGCCTTCGCGCAGTCTAGTTCCCAGGTCTTACGGATTTCCTTATCCGCAACGCTGGTTTTGGGACCTGGGATAGGGGGAGCTTTGGTGGTAAGAAGATACCCTAGCTTGTCGTAAGTGATTGCCATCTTGACATTCCTGAGCCAATCTTTGTAGTTTGGTCCTGTCAGTATGTTTTTATCTAGAAGTAACTTAAGTCCAGTCATGTCGATTGGTCGCTGCAATTAGGAGAGAGAAGAAACACTCAGAATGATGCTCTTGCAAGTTTAGAATGGTTTTTAGTTTGTCTAAACAGGATGGCTCCCACTGTCTCTCGAATCCCTCCTCAAACCAAAAAGGAAGAATTAGTCGGGATCAATCTCACCGCACAATACTTGCTTAACCGTTCAGCCAGGCCAATGTCGGTACTTCGAGGGAGGTTTTCCAACGCTTTCGCGAAGTTTCTTAATTAAATAACCACTTTTCCCTGTGGGTGTAGCCCCGCTAACACCTTTCTAGACACCTACTAGGTTTATAGCATTGATCGTTAAATGAGAAATTTCCTGAGGAGTAGCATATACTCACAGTAGGATCGGGATCCAAATATTATCGCGTGACGAAACTGAAGGAATCCTACCAGAATCATCACACTCCAAATGGTATGCAACACTAGCAAGTTTCAGTTCTTTTGAAACTCCCGATGTGGATTTTTGCCCCATGCTCTTATGACCTTGACTTTGGCCAAAATATAATAAGTCACATGTCAAGTTCTACCCGTCATTCTCCAGGTTAATTTGGATCCACCCGTACCTACCCTTGACTTTGGCCAAAATAGCAGTACGACTGTCCCAAACCAACGCATCTATCTATGCTACACATGAATACCCAATAGCTACCAATCACTATGCCTTGACTTTGGCCAATATACATAGCTTGAATACTATTGACTATTCATGTGAAATGACGGAGGGCTACGAATGGTTTTGGCGAAACCGTGAACGTAGTGAACTTGATATAATCGATGGAACGAGATAGCTTTTAAAAGGAGTGGCTCCAACTCCGCATTTAAAAGTTGGTTTTGAAAAGAACCGAGTGGTTTTTCGAAAGTGTTCCAACGACTTTTACTAAGTTTATTTTCTTGCATTAGTTCTTTTAATGCGTCCCATCATTTAATCCTACCATTGCAGAAAACAACCAAAATATGACGTACGCTTATGCCATTCGCATTCGCCACGGGGCCCCGTCATTACCCGTTAGGTTACTTAACTAACGACAGAGCGGGGGCTGGGCAAGCGCGGCTGTAAAACATAAGCAACGCCTAAATAATATCATATATAGATATATTGCAATGATAGCCATTTCAGATCACAGATGAACACATTGGATATACTAGGAACCCGCAATTCGTACGAGCCTGTAACGAAAAGCAGATTACACGGTCGCGGTGAATAGCCAATACCCCACCCAAGACCCCTACGGGTGCGGCAAACTACCCGCCAAGTACCCGAAGCGAAGCAACCTCCCTCAACTCCGTGAGTAGGCCACTAGGCACTTCGGCATACCCGGTAGTTTGTGCACCCCCTCCATGGGTCTATCCTAGGAGCAAAAACAGTAAAAAGAAATTATACAATGACGGCTACAACCCCGACCCGGTTGTGCGGCCATATAAATAATTATTACATCAATTTACAAATTTACATGAATTGAAAGAAAAGAAAAACTCTCGTCTCACAACCCCCGGCTATTCACCCGCGACAATCCAACATATTCATATACACATTCCAGCAACATTACAGATCACAGATTTGTATAACCCCCACTAATCGACATATAGCGATTAGCAGACGTTCAATACAAATATCACATCACAGAAATACCCGTCAGCTTAAGTCTTTAGAAACTCGATCGAAATACGGTTTTTAAAGCCCCAAAAACAAAATTTTCTTTCTGGAAAATCTGGGCTGAAAAAACATGTACCAAAAATCCCAAAATACCCCATAAAACAAACTGCAGTAAAGACGATCCAGAGAGGAGCTTAATCGGCCGCGGAACCGCGGCAATAGCAAGCTATTGCCGCGTTTCCGCGGTGGTTTGGTGGGATCTCTCGACCGTTTTTCTACAGTAGACTATAAAAACCCTGAGTCGATTTTTAAAGCATGATTTATTATTTTTACAGACTTAAAAAAATCGACAGCAAGCATGAATTCCGGGTTCATTTCGGGACTTTTTCTCCGATCGAATTTCTAGCTACTATGCTAACATGTTAGATAGAGTTTAACTAGGCTCTGATACCACTGTAAGTCCATGCTACCTCTCCCGGTACTTTCGGGCATGCGGAATTTGGTGAAAAACAATTTTCTAGAGGCGGTAACATGGACTCAAAACCGGATCTTTGTTAAACATCTAACTAACAACCTAACTAGGAGTTGTTAACTATTCGGTTAGGGGGTTATACCTTTCTTTCTTGAACTCCTTCGTCTTCAAACCTCGATGGTGTACGGATCGGCTTCACCCCGTCGTCTCCTTGCGCCGAAGATCGATCCACCTGAAAGCTTCTACCTTTGGCTTCTTCTTCGAACTTTGAAGAAACTAGTTCACTCGGTTTGCTAAACCTTGTGAACGAGAGTGAGTAGAGGAGAGTGTGTTGGGATTTTTCTCTATGGTTCTTGGTTCTCAACACATTAGACAAGTGAACCATAAACTAAAGAGAGGGAGAGCAAGAGGAAGAAGATGAGAGCTCAAGAACACAAGAGAGATAAAGGATATGAAAGAATGAGCAAGACTTTTCTCTCTTGGCTCTCATAATCCAAAACCATCATAACCAATAATATCAATCAAGTATTAGTGATGGTTTAAGCTACAATAGCCATATCATTTCATGCACTCATTTTGCACAAGAGAACAAGCAAGCAAAAGTCTTTGCCATGAAATGATAGCCATTGTCATCATGATGGTCAACTAGTCCAACCTAGTCAACCGGTCAACAAAGTCAACAAGTCAACAAAGTCAACCCCTCAACAACCATGTCACTATAATACTTAATTAATATTATTGTTAATTACATATCATATTCTCATTAGGGTTGAGCAAAAAGTCAATAGTCAACAGTCAACGGTCAACAACCCTAATGAGAATCCTCTGCCTCTGTCTCTCCGTCAACTGTGCATACATACCCGCATCCGCGTTCCGAGGAACACGAATACATACTGGATAAAACCAATCCCAAAACGTACACTAGGATCTGGCTTAAACCAAAGCCCGCTAGTGTTAACTGTCCGGACACTGTACGTACACAAGTGCACGGATGTGACCGGACCCTGTCGCAAAACCATGCGACCTGTCGCAAAACCATGCGACCTCTACTCTTTTGCCTAAAGGAGAATAGTTTTCTGTGTGGGACTCTAAAGACTTGACACTACGCTGGCAGTGGGATTAACCACAGACCGCAAGCGGCACTAGCTGTGCGTAACGGTCCTTAGGTAGATGCCGACAAGAAGACTGACGAGGTGAAAACCCATCTGAACTCCTACTGAGCCTGAATGTGACAGCCTCCGTACAGTCCGGTCTGCTCGTCTGATACATCGCATGGCGGGCCTAGGGGGCGGTAAACGTTAGTCCCCTAATAGCGGTACAAGTCGTGTCGGAGTGAAGCCCAAAACACTCTGAGATAACACTGGAAGCCTACCAGTATATCTCGCTTGCCCTGGCCAGGGACTACTCGTGTAATGGCTCTCCTAGACACAGCGCGATGTCAACCCCCAATACCGGGAGAGACGAATCCTGTCTAACCGTCACTGCATCCAAGTGCTTCGGGACTGCACCCAACTACTACCTGTTTGCACGACTCCTTTGAGCCGTGGTAGGGTAGTAATTTAAGTACAGTGGGAACACACTCGAGGCGAAGTGACAGTGTCAAGTCAGCGGACTAAGCTGTACTCATGTCACCTGGGAACTGATAACTGACGATAGGTATAATACCAACCGGTCAGTTCCCGACGAGTCCTGTCCAGTGTACTCGTAACCCAACGAGCACCCGCATACTATCTCCAGTACGACGTACTGATGGCTGTGGGACAGACCATATCCCACTCTGGGATGAGAAGCGCATGCGCTAGTCTACTCCGGAGTATCGATGCCCTGTCTCGATAGTCCTGCGACTAGGGACCTGCATAAGGATGTGCTTATAGATTACCCAGCCCCCACTAGTGTGACTGCCATCACAACGCTGGTAATCAAGCAAAGATCCTAAGGGCTCCACTAATGTGTATAGGTGATATAATAAAATAAACACATGTACACATTGAAGTAGAAACAAACCAAGTAGCATACTACTATCTTGAGCAAGATTGTTTATACATGGTGAATATCCCAAGCTTCCATTAAGTAATATACAAACTAGTATGATACAGTAATGGCCTCTAGGGCATATACACTAACACCAAGTCGCGGGAGTATTCAGACCGGGTATCAATATTCCAGAGTAGAATTATGTATATGTTTCTAGACCCTGACGAGGGGCGGTGGTTGGTCCCACAGCCATTGGTGTGATCACCTAGATTGTATACATATGCTCACTGGGGGTGAGTACACTGGACAGACTCACCGAGAACCTCTAGATGGTATTATACATATCATGAGATAGCGGTTCTCAGGTGACATGAGTACAGATTAGTTTTTAGACCTGAGATCGTCATTTGTCTCGTGTGAGTTCCTACTGTGCTTTGATCACTATCCTACCACGGCTTTACTAAGTCGTGCAAACATATTTTGGTTAGGTATAGTCCCGAGCCACATGGAGGCAGTGAGTGATTGTCAGGGATTCGTCTCTCCCAGTATTTAGAGTCGATATCGCACTGTGTCCGGTTAGCCAGAACCATAAGATCTTGGCCAAGGCAGTTGAGATTTATTGATGGTTAGATCAGTAGTTTCTCGGATCGATCCTAAGCTAAATCGACATGACTTATCAGATTATTAGGGATCTGACGTTTACCACCTCTTAGACGAAAATACCGAACTGTATAGAGATTGTCACGGATAGGCTCAGTAGGGGTTCGGATGAGCTTGCTCGTCGGCCTTCCTTTCGACAGGTACCTGGGTAGCCAGTACGTACAGCTAGTGCCGTTAAAGTGCTTGTGGTTAAACTCACCGCCAGTGTATTGTTGAGTCTTTAGAGTCCCACACAGGGGGTTTCTCTGGTTTGGACGAAACGATGTGGTGGTCGTATGTTTATACGTGCAGTGTTCCGATCGAATGATAATACTAGCCGACTTAGAATTAAGCTGGATTATTAAATCAGGTATTGATTTAATAATTTATATATACATATTTCGATATGTATATTCTAGTATTATCCAGGTTTTTGATCGGACGATTGATGATACTAGCGGGCTTGGCATTAAACCGGTTTGTTAAATCAGATTTTGATTTGATACTAGTATTATATTAGTAGTATTATTCTATCTCATGAGTATTCATATTTGGTACGAATACGGGTATGTATATACGGTAGAAAATATTTTGTATTTATACAAAATACCTTCTAGAAGATGACACCTCATCATGCATTTTTTCTATTTGTGGAAAATAGAAAATGAAGTGGAAAGGGGTGAGATGGCATGAAGCATGGCTTTGGTATTTATTGTGAATACTATTGAAGTATGGTTGTATTTTTAATGGAAGAAAAATGCTTCATATCTTCAAGCCTTAGCCATTTCTTCATATGATTCTTCACTTGTCATTCTCTCTCCTCTCTTGAGTTCATTCTCTTGTTCATTCCCTTACCATTCTCATATGTTGAGAGCCAAAAAGATTTGAGATAGAAAATTACCACTAAATATCTCCACATCTTCTAAGAAAACTAGATTAGCAAATTAGTTTGCTTCTTTTTGAAGTAGGTACTTGAACAAGAACCTTCAGGTGGATCATTTAGGACCGAGGAGGCCGGCCATCAAGGTTGATCTAGGAGACCTCAAAGAACATAAGAAGAGGAGTGAAAACCCAAAAGACACATGTCTTTAGGTATAACACTCTATCACAGTAGCTAGATTCCGTTAGCTTGCTAGTTTTAATATTTGGTTAGATTCTAGGGTGCGGTTTCTAGCGCCGGGAATTTTTAAAAGTTAAAGTTTTTTGTTCTGAAGTGGCCGCGGTAGGCTGCCAGAGCACCAGGAACCCCAACAGTTTCTACCTGTCCATTTATACCAATCTTCTTTTTGAAGAGCCATTTGCATCTAACAGGTTTTATCCCAGTA
Organism: Agapanthus africanus; assembly: GCA_030015575.1. NCBI lineage: Eukaryota > Viridiplantae > Streptophyta > Magnoliopsida > Asparagales > Amaryllidaceae > Agapanthus > Agapanthus africanus. The sequence continues at coordinate 366,753,173 of JASDDO010000029.1, forward strand.
GGAGCAACATTCAAACTTCATACTTTATTGGTGTACATGGATTCCATCTCTGATCACAAAGCATCCAGTCACTTCGTCGATTCTTTACTCGTGATGACTTGCTGGAAACTAGTAGGCTCATCATCATTGATTATGCAATCCTTTCGATCCTCGTCTAAGAGAAAACCGTAGTATTTCTCGGGCGGATGAGACTGCCTACTAGATCTGTGGAATAGCGCAGGTACGTCCGATTCTATTGAAAATTCTGGTTCTACTAGGTCTTCAGTAATAGTTTGTGGTTCTGCAATTTCTTCTAGTTCTATTGTGCTCCCACTAATTTCTTTTTCAAGAAATTGAGTTTTCATAAAGAGGGCATGATGAGAGACAAAAACCTTTTGTTCCTCGGCGTAATAGAAAAAATACCACCTGAAATTCATGAGGTATCCCACAAACTTACACAATACTAAGCTTGCCTTAAGCTTGTCCGAATGAATCTTTTTGACAAAAGCAGGACACCCCCATATCTTAAGATACTTAAGATAGGGTTTCTTCCCACTCCACATTTCATATAGAGTGGTAGGCACAGACTTAGTAGGAAATTTATTCAATAGGTATATATCAGATTCTAGTGCATAACCCCAGAAGGATGGCGGCAACTCAGCATTACTCATCATGGAACGCACCATATCTAGCAAGGTGCGATTCCTTTTTTCTGATGCATCTTTGTGTTATGGTGTGTATGGAGGAGTAAGCTGAGAGAGAATTCCATTCTCTTTTAGATATTCTAGGAAATCGACACTTAGTATTCTCCACCCCGATCAGATCGAAACATCTTGGTACTTTTGCCGGTTTGTTTTCCATTTCATTCTTATACTCCTGGAATTTATTAAAGGCCCCAGATTTATATTTCATCAAGAATACATGTTCATACCTTAAGAAATTATCAGTAAAAGTGATGAAGTAGGAATAACCAGTTCTTGCATGTGTAGGCATTGGCCCACATATGTCGCTGTGTATAAGTCCCAGGAGCTCAGTGGCTCTTTCTCCGTGTCCAGTGAACGGAGTTTTGGTCATCTTTCTTTTGATACATGATTGACAAGTTGCATATGATTGATATTCAAACGGATCTAAATATCCATTTTTATGTAATTTAGTTGTAACGACTCTGATTTTACTGTACGAAATTTTTTTTAGTTAATGTACAGAATAGAATTTGCAAGCTTAACTACAATTTAAAAGTTATTTTTGTTTAAGAACAGCAAAAAGCATTTATAGCTCATGGGTAAAGCCTTACACTACTGTGATATAGCCCCATGTGCTCAAATCCCATCAGCCATATATTATAATTTCTGATTTTTCTTTTAAACTTTTTGGAAGCCTAAAATTTTACACGTGCACTGCACATAAAATGAAAAATCTGAAGAAATCAAACATGTGCAAATTAGAGTTAATACGAGCAAGGACACGTGGCCAAAATCCAGAGCCTCAACTCAACAAATTGAACGGCAAGATCGATCTTGAGGCCGGCGACGACGGGCGTCCGTAGGGGAAAAGCCCCCGTATTTTGCACACAAACCCTTTGGCCTACCCCTATTACCTCTGCACTTTTTGTTTTCTCTGCAATTTAACAGAGAATTCAATTTTACCTTTAATCCAATTTTAAATGCATTTTAATTCATTCTTTCAATTCCAAAACCCTAATTTCACACTATAAATACAACCCCATACCCTAACCCCTTCTCATTCTGAAATCCCTAGCCAAAATTACCAAATTTTTCTAAGTAGAAGTGGAGTTAGCCCAAGGTCAACTTACGGCGAGGATTCGAGGCAATTCCGGTGACCCCGCAACACCACGACAATCTCAACCTCTTCCTCTCTCTATTCTTAACCCAAGTCACTAGTAAGTCCCACCCCATTTCTCTCTTTCTATAATAAAAGTTTTCTTTTTTCAAAACATGTCGGTAAGTGGAGTTATACAGACATTTGATTCTAAAATCTTTGAAACTACAAATTTTCTTAAGAATTGCTCATTCATTTTTTTATACATTGCCTGTTAATCATTAAACTAATATTTAGAAACAATTTTCATTCTAAAACTCCATGTTAAAATAACTTTAATTAAACTTTTACATTTAAATACTATGAATTTTATATATGCCATCTTTTAAACATTTTGCTTAGCATACCTTTAGAAAACTTCACGGGGTAATGACCTACCCCTCACATACACACATATTGACATAACACGATTCTCTTTGAAACATATTTTTGTGGTAAATACAATATTTCATTTAAATACCATGAACTATAAAAACCGATTTTTCTTTGAATTGTATTATCAAACTCTTTGCAATTATGCCTCTACAACCCATTTTGGGGAACCCGGTATTAGATGGTGTGGATTATCGCACATCCTCGGGCTAGTAGAGCGAGATGCAGACCTCCTCACGGAGCATTCGGTCTCGAAAAAATTTTAATACGATTTTTAAGAAAAACGAGATTTTCTATTTAATAATAAAATTAATTTTTAATAATTATATAAATATTAACAAACCACATATTTTCAAGATATAATAAAATTCCAGGTTTTTCTAAAAATAAAAGAATGACAAGTTTCACCAAAATACCATCAAGTATCAATACAAGACAAGTTTTACACTTAAATACTATGAACTATTCAAGCTAAGTTAATATTCACTAAAATATCTCAAATCTTAAAAGTTACATCCATGGAATCCTAAATAAGATAAAAAATACTCGAGATTTATTTTGAAAGTATATAAAATATTTTTTCATAAAACCCCCTCGAGTTATATAAAATTACATTTAAGGACCTTAGTAAATATAGGTTTAAGCGGGATCAATTCTCTTGAGTCTTAGGGAGCCGAAGAAAGTGAGTGCTTGCCAATTTAAGGTAGAAAACTAAAATGAAGTTATCAATGGTAATTGTCTTGGAAAAATCATGCCGTCCATGTGCAGCAGTTACCGATAACTCCTAAACCTTATTCAGAATCCAAATCAGTTCTAAGTGTCTGACTCAAGTCTGAGTCCAAATCAATCTGAATCCAATTCAATATGAATTCAATAGATCCAACATGTATACTTGAACCTAAACCTGAATAGCAGAACAATATCAACATGCAAACATGACTTGACTTGACCGAGCCATGGCTATAACTTGACTTGACTACATGCCTACTTCATACATCCTGAAACTGTTTACATGAAAAACGTATATCCATGGTCTCGGCAAGTTTGATAACTACAATTTATATAATATACATTAGGGGTTTAACGGGGTAGACTGGTATGGAATGTGTTAAAAGTGGCACGATGATGGACACTAAAAGACGACTACATGAACATCCTGTGCCGTTGTCCCATAGGTTTTGACGGGGCCTTGTACTTACATGTTACCATAGTCCACGGGATAGTTGGACTCCTCTCGTATACACTGATATATTCTGTATCAAGGTACAAACAACTACGTTAGTATAACAAACATATACCTGTTTATATTACCAATTCTCTCCTCTTTACTTGTTCTATTCCATCTTATCTTTGGGACTTACCGAGCGCTAGTTCGCAGACGACATTCCTGTTTCTTTCTTTCTTTGGAATGTTCGTCAGGAGGACCCGACTATCAGGAGACCGAGCCCAGCCAGGAGGACTTGGATCAGTCCACAGAGGAGCCAGACTTTTAGTTTTTACTTGTACTTATTTCCTTTTCATTCGTATGCCACTGTTTAGGCATTGCTTTTATCATTGTACATTTTCTTTTCAAATCAGTTGTAATGTAAAGAAAGAATATCAATAAAAGTTGATGTTTATTATTACATCTCTTGTTATTCTTGTGTATTCATTTATATTGCTTATTTACGCTTAACGTGTTTACTTCTGAGTAAATACGTCGCGGCTCGTTATGTCTATTTCTCCGTATACTGAAAAGCGGGGCATGACGGGTTTTGTTGGTGGCCCATGCAAGTCAGTTCTGCATGGAATCCTAAGCAATATATCACAAAAATTATAAGAATCGGCAACTAAATATTACTTACATTTTTTAATCTCTTGAATCTATTATAACCCTTCCTTTTTTCTCAACGTTATGGATTCCCCGAACAACACGAGCACCAACGTGAATGGCAACACCCCACCACCTCCTCTACCACCACCACCTACCGTTACCGCTCCCATCAACGAGCAGACGGTATTGCTTGAGGCAATCAAGAGGCTCTTGGAGGGTCAGCAGCAGCAGACTGTTATCCTCATGCACCGCCCAGAGACTGAGGCACCTGGAGTCAAGAAATTCCGAGCTTTGCACCTTAAGCATTTTTCTGAGAAAGAGAGTCCACTAGAGGCAGAGGTATGGACTCAGTCCATTGAAGATGACCTGGCAGCAGCACAAGTGCTAGAGATTGCTTGGGTGAAAGTTGCGAAGCTGCAACTCACAGACAACGTCAGAGTATGGTGGAAGGCTGAAGAAAGCCTTCTTGCCCAGCCGATTGAATGGAAGACTTTTCCCGACAAGTTCGACGCGAAATACTTTCTTGAGACTGCCCGTTTCGACATGGAACAGCAGTTCATCCACTTAAAGCAAGCTTCGATATGGAACAAATCTGTGGATGAATATGATGCTAAGTTTACCAAGCTCAGCAGGTAAGATATGTCTTAATATTCAATTTCTTGATATCACATACTACACTACTGACACAAGACCACAACAGGTTCGCGGCACACCCGATCCCGACTTCTGAGATCCGGGCATGAAGATTTCAGCAAGGGTTGGACTCAGAGATCCAAGCTGCATTAGCTACAGGGGATTTCCCAACCCATGATCTTGTGCTGAAGGCTGCCCGATGATATAAGGCAGTGGTGAAGAAGAAGGGCGGACTTCAGATTGCCGGTGTAAAGCACCCTGCCACCCAGATGGCAAAAGGAGCCTCTACCAGGCCTACTTTTATACCCAGGAGACCAGGAGTACCATTTAACCGGCCCAGTCCAGATTTTTGCTTCTACTGCAAGAGAAATGGACACCTGGCGAAGGACTGCAGGCGTGCGAATGGCCTGTGCTTAGTTTATGGTGCATCCACTCACGCCATCGAAGCTTGCCCACATTGTCTCACCCCATCTCCCACACCCTGACCAACGATCACTTTTCCGCAGCGGCCAGCTATTCAAGCTCCTGCTCTTCGCTTAGCCCTACCTACTCTACCTCATCGTAGACCTCCTACACAGCATCCTCGTCAGTTCCATCAGGCACAGAGAAACATGCCTAAAGGACAGAGAAACAGACAGAGGAATGTGCCTTCGGCAAGGAAGAATGCACCCTGGCGTCAGGCTTTCACAATGACTGTGGAAGAAGTGAAGCCACCAGCCAAGTCATCACTGGTAACTCCCAATCTTTCAAAACTTTTAAATCTTTATACATCAATATTTCTTTTCCTATATCTAAACATATCCCACACAACTTAGGTAGAATCTTAGTAGCCTCCCTACCTGTCTTAGCACTCTTCGATACTGGAGCATCACATTGTTTTATATTGCAACGGGCGTACGAATTCATGTGATTCCAGTTAAACCGCTCGTATCCAGCTGGAATGTCAGTTCAGGGAATGGAGTTCTAAAGGCAACTCTGGGATACGATCTGTGTCCAGTGGTCGTTTGCAGCAGAGAATTTTATGCGGACTTCAAAGTGCTGGACATACCGAACTTCGATGTAGTCTTGGGAATGGACTGGCTCGGAACTTTCTTCGCTACCATCGACTGTCGTCAAAGGAGGGTAATGTTTGAAATACCAGATCATCCGGTCTTTTATTTCAAGAGTGGAGACCGTACCCTGTAACCTAGCACCTACAAGGCTAAACCAAAAAAGGCAGTAATTACAACAATACAAGCGGAAGAAGACAAGCCAGAGGTAGTTCGAGAGTTTAAGGATGTATTCCCTGAAGAACGGAACAATACAATTATTACATATCTTGTTATTCTTGTGTATTCATTTTTATTGCTTATTTACGCTTAACGTGTTTACTTCTGAGTAAATACGTCGCGGCCCATCACGTCTACTTCTCCGTGTATTGGAAAGCGGGGCGTGACATTAGTCAATCGTGTTTCATTGATATGACCAAGTCTACAATGCCATAAAAAAGCTTGATTTGATTATGGAGTCTTTCTTTTTAGCGTGTTTTGGACGTTGAAAACTTGATGTTGATTGAGAATGTATATTCCGTTATTAAGTGTATCCGACCCAATCATTTCATGATTTAGATGAATGTTTATGACATTGCTTTCAAGTGCAAAATTATGTCCTTAATTAAATAACAAAGATATAGATATAATATTACACATCATACTGGGTACACAAAAACAGTTATGCAACAATAAAATATGTCCACTCGCCAATCTAAGGTGATATTCTTCTACTGCAACTGCATCCACACTGGTTCCGTTGCCAACCCTGAGGATCATATCACTTTTTCTTAAAACTTTACGGATTCTCAACGCCTGTAAAGAATTACAAATGTGAGATCCTGATCCAGTATCCAAAACCCAGGAAGTAGAGTTAATTGAGAAACGGTTTTCAATCACGAACACACCTGAAGCCGAAACCACAACTTGCTTCGTGTCATGATTCTTGGCTTTTAAAGCCCAGCAATCTTTCTTCCAATGTCCCTTTTTATGACAATAGAAACACTCCTCCTTTATTGCTGGGCCCCCGATCTTTTCCTTTCCCTGCACCTTTTGCACACCACCTCTCGGTTTGGTAGGGGCATTCTTCTTCTTTCCCTTGGCCTTAGCCTTGGATTTAAAGAAAGAAGATTCCCCAATAAATAGAGCAGGTATTTTCTTGGATTTCTTCAAAGTGCCTTCTGCCACCATCAACATGTTGAGGAGCTCAGAAAGTGTAACTTCCGTCTTTTGCATATTGAAATTCCTTACGAATTAGGCATAGGTGGAGGGAAGGGACTGTAGAATCAAGTCGGTATACAACTCATTATCCAAAATAGTTCCCAGGTCTGCAAGCTCTTCGATAAGAGTAATCATCTTTCGGACATGGTCCCCAACAGATGATCCGACAGCCAATCTCACTTGAAACAATTTCTTCGAGATCTCGTATCTTGCGATACGAAATTGCTCTCCTTATAAATCTTTGGTACAGAGGAAGATAGAAGTAAGGTCCATCTTCTCGTGCCGCCTCTGATGTTTATTATCCATGAAGGCCATCACGAGGCACTTGGATTACACGCAATCCAGATCCCAAGTCTTACGGACCTCAATGTCCGTGACCGAGGATTTTGGACCTGGAACAGGGGGGCTTTAGCCGTGTGGACGTTCCTCAGCCAGTCTATATAGTTTGGCCCAGTCAGTTTGTTTTTATCTACTATAAGCTTAAGTCCCGCCACGGTCGCTGCAATTAGGAAAGAGAGAAAAAAACACTCAGCATATTCTCTTGCAAGTTTAGATTGGTTATTAGTTTATCTAAACAAGATGTGTTCCATTATTTCTTCAAATTCTCCTTCAAACCCTAAAAGAAGAATTAGTCAGGATTAATCGCACTCTACAAGTTTGCTTATCTTTTGATTAGGCTAGTGTTGATCCTTTGGAGGGGGTCCCCCATGCTTTCGCACGGACCCAATTAAATAACCCTGGTTTTCCAGAGGCATAGCCCTATTAACATTTTTCTAGACACTTACTTGATTAGCTAATTGCAAAGTGAAAAATTCTCCCGAAGAGTTGCTGATACTCATAGTAGGATTGGGACCCAACTATCATTGTGTAATAATTTTGAAGGAAACCTACCAAAACTACCATACTCCAGAAGATATGCAACACTAGCAAGTTTCCTGTATGTTTGAAACTCCTGATATGGTTTTTGCCCCAAGCGCTTATAACCTTGACGAAGGTCAAAAAATCATAAGTCACAAGTAAAGTTCAACCCGTCATTGTCCAAATTAATCTAGATCCATTCGTATAAGCCCTTGACGAAGGTCAAAACAGCTGTATGCATGTCCTAAATTAATGTTTTTACTAATACTACATATAAACACCCACTAGCTACCAAACACTATGCCTTGGCGAAGGTCAAAACACATAACATGAAAACTAGTTGATACCTATCTGAAATGAATGAGGGCGACGGCTGGTTTTGGCGAAAATCGTGAACGTAATGAACTTGATATAGTCGAAAGAACCGAATAGCTTTTGAAAAAGAGTGGTTTAAACTCCGCTTTTAAAAGTTGTTTTTGAAGAAAACCGAGTGGTTTTTCAATTGTTCCAACGACGTCAAATTTTAGGCTTATTGCTTTGCATTAATTGAGATTAATGCAGCCCCATCAATTAACCTTATCACACCAAAAAAATAACGAAAATAGAATGTACATATATGCCATCCGTATTCACCACGGGGCTCCATCATGCACCGTTAGGTTACTTAACCAACGACAGAGCAGGGGCTGGACTAGCGCGGATACAAAAAAAAAAATATATATATATATATATATATATATATATATATATTCATCACAGGCATGATAAGCAACATAGGCAGATATAAGCATCACAGAGAATGGAAAAATGGATCAACTAAGAACATTGCATTTCATTAAACCACCAATGAAACACAGTCATCCACGGTCGTGTGAATAGCCGAGTATGAATAATCCTAGATCCATACGAGTGCGTCAAGCTACCCGCAAATCCTAGAATTGGGTGACCCGGGTCTCGACTCCTCGAGATGGCCACCTACCGAATCCTAGAAGCCAGTAACTTGTGCACCCTTCCGTGGGTCATTCTTAGATGCAGAAATGAAAAAAAATTATACAGCCGGTGACACATCCTCAACCCGGATGCAACCCAATTGTAATACCCAGTCCTTTTGTATATCAACCTCCGTATTTTGTTACTCTTAAATTTACTTATTTAATTATTATCATTCATTTATTATTTTAAAAACCCTGAACCCTTTTCCTTTCATCCTTCTTTTCCTCTTATTACTCCGTTCCCAATTCTTCAAATTCTTCTTCTACCCTTTTTCCCTTCCATATTTTCTTTCCTCTTATTATTCCGGCCCAATTTCCCAATTTCGTTTAATTCTATAACTCCATCTAATTCCTAAATTCCATGCCTGGCCCGTCCCATCTCTTTTCCCTACCCCCTCTCCCTATGTTTAAATCCTTAAATCCAAACCCAGCCATATGCATTTTTCCTTTCTCCAAACTAATCAAAACTAATGAAACAACTAATTATAATTTCCTTAAAATACCCAGCCCACAAATTCCCTTCCCGGCCCACTCTTTTTCCCCTTAATAAATTAATTAATTCCCATCCTTCGGCCCACTCTTTTTCCCCTTAATAAATTAATTAATTCCCATCCTTCGGCCCAACCCATTCCCCAGCCTGCGCCCGCCTTCACCAACCCGACCCGCTTCGCAACTCCTCTCTTCCCCATTCGTTAAAAAACTTTCCCGCTCGATTTTCTTTCTTCTCCCCGCGCGAACCCACGTCCCCACGTCGCCACACCCCACGCCGACGCCTCATCCTCCCTGCCCACGTTCCCACGACCGCGCACCCTTCCCAAACTCACCCTCATTCCTCTAACTCTCTCCCCCATCACTCTCGCTCTCAAATCTCCTCTCGTTCACCCTAACCCACTGTCGAGCCCCTGTGCCCCGCTACCCTCGACGGCGACGATGACTACACCCCTCATATTTCCTCCCTCGCTCTCTTCTCTCCAGAACTCACCCCCTCACTTGAGCCCGAGCTTCCCAGCACGCTCACCTCCGACCTCCGCCAACTGTGCGCGCTCCTCTACCCTCTCTCTCCCGTCTCACCACCAGCCCCCACCACTGCCACGCGTGTCTCTGTGGCTGCCCCTGAGCCGTCACCTGCCTCACCGAGTCTCCTCTGCACCTCCACATCACCGCAACCAACACCCCAAACCCACCGAGCTCCCTCTTCTATTCCTCCTCACAGCAGCCGCCGCCGGCGACCCCATCTCCCTCTACCTCAACCACATGCCACCGTCCTCGTCCCTGAACCCACTACGGACAGCACCGCACCACCCCGTCTCCTCCATCGCAACATCTTACTATCCCATCTCCGCTCTCTACTCCTCAACACCATCACCATCTCCGCCATACATCGAACGAGCTCCCAGAGGCCATCACTGCCATCTGCAACACCTCGACGACACCTCATTACTGACCCTGTCACCACCATTGCCTCGCCAGCAGTCTCATCCCTCTCAAACTCCTCAAAGCCAAGCTCAACCCCCGTCAAACACTTAGTTGCCATCACTGTAACAGCCACCGTTGACGACTTTATCGTCGACGCTGTTGTCATTGCCATCTCTGTGGTCATTACCGTCACCGTAGTAATCGCCGTCGTATCCACCGAGCTATCGAATCCAAGAGCCCAAGCCCGAGCCGAGGCCGCGAACCCCAGCCGCACCATTCGTTCCACGTTCGTGCCGTTGCCGCTGCCGTGCATCGTCCAAGCGTCTCCAGGCAAGTACTCTACTTGCTACATGCTAGATTATTTCCGTTACAAACCAAAATACCATTAATTCCGTGTTTAGAATTCATGAAAACTTAAATGACATAAGTGTTTGATGCAAGATCCAAATGAAAACCTTCATTTAATTTTACGGAACTCGATTGCATTATCTGGACCATGTGATAATGAACCTTGTGTAGAAATTTTACTGAAAAATGGGATTGTTACCGGCTTAAACGATCACCCCCAATTATACTCGTAAGAACTAGGAAATTCCCGCACCTGAAACTTGTTTAAATCACAATTAATTATGTTCATATTAAAATGATGCGTTCGAGGGCTCAAATCGAAGCTTACTCAATGATCTGTAACCCTATGAAAGTTCTTAATTGTTTCTGTGCTGATATTATGACGAGAATTGGTTCGGAGAGCGGCTCTGGACTGCAGTCCAGAGCAGCTCTGGTTGTTGTTTCCTGTCTCGTAATGCCTACCTCTTCGCGGCCTGAACTCGTATGCTGTAGAACCCTACACTTTATTGAAGATGAATCTATTATCTAAATAATGCAAGTGACTTCACCCCTTTATATTGTCGTTTACTATTTAAACTACAATTTAAAAGATCGGGACGTATAGCAGTCCCAAACAGAACCAGAACTGATACCCTAGTGTTGAACAGTGCATAACTTCTGACGTAGAGACGCGATTGAGAATATGTCTGGTGAGTTAGAAACCTTATTGAAAACCCTAAATTTTATTCAATGTCGCTAAATTCTGATCCCAACTAGGACTAAAATGCATTACGAAACGGACTTCTGATTCTGAAACCGGATTTCCAGCAGTGAACGCTTAAAATAAAATGGCCATATCTAGTGATCTTGACACCCGATTGACGTGAAACCAAATTTTCTGGATATATAATCAAACATACTACTCATCCCCTGTTCATTGTTTTGCTAAATTGTGCACGTATGATTTATGAAGAATTATGCAAGTGGTAAGACACCGAGTGATGACATCTTAATCATCCCTGAATTATCGTATTCTCATCACATTACATATATGTTGTTGCATTGGTAACCTAGTAATCATGTGCATTACCCAGTGTTAGATTTTAGCGTCTGATTGTGACAAGTACGTTAGTGGTTGAGCATGAATGGATAAGTGAAAGTGACACGTGCTTGTACACAATCAGTGTACCCTATTGTTTTATTGCATTGTCGACGTCTGTGGGACGTGTATAAGTGTGACTATAATTGGTATGGGACAATTATGGAAGCACTTGTATGTGTGTCACAGGTAAGGCACCAAATACTGTCCATTTATCTTGGGTATCAGTCGGGACATGCTTGATGGAGATCCTGTCTCCAGTTCTCGCGCAGACTTGTCATGGACCGACCGGTATTTGAGTTTATGGTTGGCGTTTGATATAGACCACGGGGTGTGGGGTAGTTTGAGTGTGAGTTCAACAGAATCTCGGGAGTCCCATGCCGGCACATATGGAGATATATGGAGATATATATAGGGATATCACTGATTATCACCGTGCGTTTTTTGGGCCCGTGGTCCCTTGCCCTTGGGTCCTATCCTTGGGTGGGGGATACTCACGAGTGGTTGACTCTCACACTTGGACTGACGATAGGCTTAGTGACCTGTACAGTGAGACTTAGAGACTGATATGGATAGTGACATTGACATGCATTGCTTACTGAATCGACACACCTGACATACTATTTTACTGCTTTACTGTTCATCTGCTCTTTTAGACACCCGCATTGGCTACTCCATGTTCACATCTTTACTATCTTGATTTACTGTTATATATTCATTATTACTGTACGAGTTACCACTTGCATCTAAATATATATTGCTATCGCGTCGCTCTGACGACCTGAGTATGTATGCTCAGAGTGAGAAGGGGATCTAGCTTGGACCAGGACCAGACGTACATCGCGGACATCTTGATCAGCTATCCAGAGCTATATTCTTTTGATCTCCATCAGGTTAGTTCTTTGTATTTCTGTTGTTTCAGTTACTGCATTTCTCATTACCTGTGCATTGTTTACTGATTACCACGTAAAGCTAGAAGCCGAAGTGTGACTACGGAGAGATATTACCTCGACCGTAGGAGCATGGCTGGCCTTGCAACCCCTCGTATTCCGTATTTTGGGAAGCGGGGCGTGACACCAATAAAAGAATATACATCAATTATTACATGAATTACAAAAAAAACCACTCACATCTCACATCTAAATTCACACCGGGCCATTCACACGACGATCCATCAATCTATTCGCAACCGAACATCACAAGATATGTGCAACCCATTCTAATCGATGTATAGCAATTGGAAAATGTTTAAGAACAAATATACGCATCACAAAAGCAAGTAAAGAAAACCACTACATTATAATTCCGTGCACAATTAGCGAACGAACCCAATTTTCCAAGACATGAAAATTCAGTTCACTAAAGTCCCCAAAAAATCGTTTTAAGCCAATTCGGGAGTCGAAATGAACTCGAAACCCGTACGAATCTTCACGGATGCAAAGGGGTAAAAATCAATTATCTACTTAGGGGCTTAAGGGGATACCTACCTCCGGGGGCCATCATGAGGTGGCCCCATGGGGTAGGCAGACCCGAGAGCACCATAGTAGGGTGCTCTCGGGTCACCACGCCCTAAGGCCATCTTGTGGTGGTCTTGGGGATAGGCCTGACCTTCGGTCCCCCCTGGGGTTTCAATAGGGTGTCCATGTTTCACCCCACAGCTTCTCGGTTCAAACCTTGAGCCCGCGGGGTGTGCAAATAAGTTAAAACTCCAATTTTAGCGACTGCTTTTGTCGGCAGTTTGTGCGCGACAAAAACGGCAGATTTTTAACGTCGCTACGAGCTATCTAAGGCTTATGGAGTGTCTCTGATACCATGTAATTTGATGTCGCACACTCCACAGGGCTTATAGAGAGACAAAATTTACAAAAAAATGATTTTAAACCGAGCAACATCGACTAATCTCCAAGAACTACCATAAGCTCTAACTAGCAAAACTAACATAGGTTCTAATCTATTATGAAGAGATTTATACCTATGTGCTCATGTCCTTCAGGTCTTCTTATCCTCTTCTTGAGCTCCTTGGTCGTCAAGATCGAGCTTGGTCATCGGCCTTCTTGTATCGAAGATGATCCACCCGAGAGTCAATAGTTCAAGCTCGAACATCAAAAGTGAGGTAACTAAAACACCGAGTTTGTTAATTTAATTGGTTTAGTGGATGTAGAGAGTGTTAATTAGATTAATTTATCTCAAAGACCCTATATTTCTCAACTCATGAGAGGGTTAGGGTTTGAGAAAGAAGAAGAGCTCAAGGAGGAGAGAGAATGGCAAGTGAAGAATGATGTGAAAAATGGCTAAGGAAAAAAGATATCAAGAATTTCATTTTCATTAAAAATACTAGCCATGCTTGAATAGTATTTACAAATGAATAAAGAAATACGATGGTCATGCTTCATGCCATGCTTAAATCCACCTCACCTTTCCACCTCATTTTCTATTTACAATAAATAGAATATCACAAAATGAGGTGTCCTCTTTTAGAAGTATTCTAATATAAATACAAGAATATCAATACCGTATATACATACCCGTATTCGTACTATAAAAATATGATTATGAAGAGATAAAATAATCCAATAATATAATACTAGATCATTATTAAATCAATGCATGATTCAATAATGCGGCTTAATTCTAAGCCCTCTAGTATTATCCGTCCGAACAAAAATCTGTGTAGCTAGTACACGTATATGATCGGAACCCTGAATGTATAACCATACGGTCTCTATATCGTTTCGCCTGAACCAGGGAAACCCTTTGTGTGGGACTCTAAAGACTCGACAGTATGCAGGCAGTGGGTTTAACCACAAACACGTTAGTGGCACTAGCTGTACGTAACGACTACCCAGGTATTTGTAAAAAAGAAGGCCGACGAGCAAACTCATCCGAACTCTTACTGAGCCTTTCCATGATAATCTCCGTACAGTCTGGTCTGTTCATCTAAGAGTATTGCATGCCAGGTCTAGGGGGTGAAAAATGTCAGACCCCTAATAACCTGACAAGTCTGCCGATGTGGCTCAAGACCATCCGAAAATCTACCGATCTAACTATCAGTAATTCTCAATCCGCCCTGGCCAGAGGCTTATGGTGTTGGCCAACCGAACATAGCGTGACATCGACTCGCTATACCGGGAAAGACGAATCCCCAACAATCGCTCACTGCCTCCATGTGGCTCGGGACTATACCCAACTAAAACCTGTTTGCACGACTCAGTAGAGCCGTGGTAGGGTAGTAATCAAAGCACAGTGGGAACTCATACGAGATAAATGACGACCTCATATTGACAGACTATCTGTACTCATGTCACCAGAGAACTACTATCTGACGATAAGTGTAACGCTCCGCTTCCCGAAAACGAGAAACGATAGCGAAAAGCCCGCAACGTATTCATATCGAGAAGCACTCTTTCTCGACATGAATACGCTAAGCGTCTATATAAGCGGTAAAAGAAATTATAGTACAAGAATTTTAAACTAATAAAATATCCAGCAATATTTATAATAGTCTCAAAATCGATAACTAAACACAGTTCGGAAATTCAAGAAACTATGAATAAAAGATAGCTTTGAACAAAAGACATGCTTACTGAAAATGAAAACTAGTGCTCGGCCTGACTTGAAAGATATTGACTGTCTTTGATTGATACTACCTTGTACCTAGCCTCGTCACATGTCCGAAAGTCGTCTGACGATATTCCCAAGAAAAAAACATGAAAACAGGAATGCCGTCAGCGAACTAAAGTTCGGTAAGTCCCCATTTTATTAGAAAATAATATTTTCTATATTAACAATATTTACAGTGAAACATGATATTTTGGCTACAATTAATTTAGTTATTAATGTTTATAACTTAATAGGTTTAATACATGGTTTCAATCAGTTGGAACAAATGTAACATAATAATAATGTTTTCTTAATTTATAGAAAATAATAATAATAAAGTTTTATAATTTAGGAATAACAATATGTATAGGGTTGTTATTAATATCATCAAAAGATAACAAGTTACAAAGATTCATGATTATAAAAGTATATAAGATATATGTTATTTTAGAATTATTTGATAATAAATTAGTTTAGTAAAGTATCATGTTATACTAACAAAAATATAGTGTAGAATAATTTTTGGTATACTAATTAAATTATGGTGTATTAATATAATCATTTAAACGATATTCCACACGAAACATGGTATACATATTAATAGGCATGAGAATAACTGTGTACAGTAAACTGTAATATGCATGTCAAATAAGTAACATGTATTAATCAGTTCAAGCTAACTAGATTATCACGACATTCGGTATTTCTGTGCTTTTTTACTATAAGAATAAGAATAAGTATAAGTATACGTACAAGTATAAAAATAAGTATAATCATAAACATAAGCATAGTTACAAGTATAAATATAAATATAAATATAAATATAAGCTCGATTGTGAGAGTTATATTATGTAACCAGGATATTATGTAATATCACAGAACAACAATGATTGATGATGTTTTTTTATATGTAGTAATAGTTAACCGCAATCAGTAACGGTGTCGCGCGTAGCTAGACCGAGATGAGTATAGGACGTCCTCCGGGAAACGTTGAATTTTTTAATCTTACTTTAGGTGTGTTGAGAAAGAAAGGAGGAAGAATAAAGAATGGTGAAGAATGGTTGTAGGTTCTAGATCTACGTTAAACACAGATGCGGAATATAGATCTAGATTAACTACGAATGTAGGTTTTATAGTAGAAGGGGGCTTGTAGGGTTCATTAAGATTTAGTAGTCATGGATGATTAATTAAAGATTACTCTTTTTATTCTTTAATAGATTTAAAACTAGATCGACAGTGATGCGTGTAGATTAGGGTTTCTGGAGGGAAAAGAGTTCCCACTCTTAACCCCTATCTCGACAGGGATCTACGTTCATGTCTAGCCTTTACCAAAACAATCATTAATCTAATCTCTAATCGCGGTCGAGACTAACAATAAATTGGTAGCGCGCCTAATTAGGATGTTAATGATTCTTTTGATAAAATTTATAAACTTTAAAGGATTTAAAAAGAGTTTAAGGATTTTCATCATCCATTAACCTACCATAATCCTATGAACCCTAACAAGCAAAGAATTACTCCTGCATGTTGGGATAAGAAAAGATAGAAATCATAAAGAAAATAAAATGCAATAAAATAAACCACCTTCATTAATCAACAAGATCAAGTACACTTTGATTCTTTAAAAAATGATTACAAAACTCTAGTTTGCTTCTCGATCTCTTCTAAGGAGGTAGATGAACAGTTGATGATCAGCATGGATACGTGAGCCGTCTTAGACTTCGTGATCTCGTCGGCTTGATGATTTTTCCAAGAGGCTCTCGGTCTTTATTTATAGTCACAGAGCCAGAACCCTAGTTTCCTTATTTGGAAACCAGTGGTTAAGATCCTAACAGAGAAAATCCCAACTCCTAACTACCCTAGTTTCCTAATATGGAAACCAGTGGTTAAGATCATAACAGAACAAATCTCAACTCCCAACTCGTCCAACACGCGGCGGAACCGCGGCCAATAGGTGGGTTTGGCCGCGGTTCCGCGGCCAAGTAGGGGATCGTCACATTGTTTTTCTGGGGCTTTATCTTGATGACACGTGGTGATCTTTTCACATCTCTGGAAACTGAAAATCTTCTCTTCGTCACTTCCAGAATTGATTTCTTTAGTTTACTTTCTTAATTAGGCAGGTTTGTTTTACCAACTTTGATTTCCTTGATATCAGCTCTGCAAATTCTGTACAATAACTCAACAAATAATATTAGTAGAGTTTGTTTTATTGAGATATTAACTTAACCATTAAGAATTGGTCAAAGGTATTTAATAAGGTAAGCATATTTAAATGGGCCAAATGTTACATGGATATTATATGCTTACTTTTTCCTACCAAATGTTAATTATAATATATAAACACATGAAAATAGTATTTTTACAGATAAACCCTCATATGTATCATATATTACAATAAACACCTTTTATTATATAGAAATAGTAGGAAAAATGTCATATTAAATGTGCAGTTTTATCAACTGAACAAATACCCCCAAAATTATATTTAATCGTCCCGAGCAAACTAGTTTATTCAAGAGAAGGAGAAAAAGAAAGGAGAAAGCTAAGCACACTTTCGTAGGCAACACGATTGCACTGAGCACGTGCAACAAGCCGTTAAACCCCTAGGTGTCGCTAGTAGGAGGAGTGTTGTCTCCTGAGGGTTTTCAGCGGATTACACCCACAAAATCCCATAATAAAAGAAAGATAGTGAAAGTTACATATAAAAATAAGAACTATAAAAGAAAGAACTTGAAAATAAGAGTTTTCAACTACACCAGTTTTTCAATTGCTATGAGCCCTATCTTAATGGTCGTGAAAAAATGTTAGAAATCACATTATCCCTCAATAAAACATCGCCTTTAGTTTTCATTCCTACCTTTCTTCCAAACATTGATCATATACTCCTACGTGTGTGATCTGGACATCCCTACACTCAGAGAATTCAATTCAAGCAATCATACTCTTGTCCATATACCATAGTACTTTTTAATAGATATTTAGATGGAATTTGCTCACTCATTTTTCATGCGACCGTTAATACTTCTTGAGGTACTAACCGGCCGATTACTCATGTGCTTGCTTATTTAGGTGTATTTCCTCGTCTTGCAACACCTAAGGCTTAGCAGTGGCTCCCAAACCAGTTGGTCTAAGGCACTAGGTGATAAAGCACCCCCGCTATATTTTTTTATTGCTGCCTTGGAGCTAACAGAACCAGTGTTCATTTTTTTCTTTTCACCATTTTATCTTTTATTTTCCACTTTTATTTTCTTCATACTTTGGCTTTTAGACAAGAGCATTTCAAGGTATTCTCTACTATCCCGAGTTTCAAGATGTGTGTGAGTGCGTATAGTAGGGTATCAACGTTCAAATGTTTGGCTTGCAGAATAGGAACTATTTTTCAGGCTTATTTTTATCCTCAGATTAGTAATTTCCTTCATCTTACTGACCCTTGGGACAACAGCTCATAACTACTTATTACTAGTTTTGTTTAAGAAAACATCTAACTTTCTTATTTTTCTTAAACTATTCCTATCTTTCATATGTAAATTTTCACTTTCTACTATTTTATTATCAATTTTTTTTGTTGTGCTTATATATAGTATAATGCAAAGTAATGCGTAAATATACACAAACCTCCCCCAAACCTGTTTGCAGCAGTGTCCTCACTGTTGTCATCTTTTAAATCTCAAAATCTGTAGACTTGGAAGAAAAAGTTATCAAAGGGGACAAGAAATAATGAAAGTGGAATTCTCCCCCCAAACTTATTTTTGGCTCGTAATTTTGTAAAAGCTTATCTTCAAGAGCTAAAATATTTTTATCCCCCCCCCAAACTTGAGTAAAATAGTATTAAGCATTTAAAATTATTTTGGGGGGTTAAAGTTATTGGTCAAAGTAAAGCCTTACAAAGACCAAAAGTCAACACCAACCATTCAAAAATTTTATCGATATAACGCACTGGTTGGTGGAAGAACATGTTTCCTATTGGCGTGATGAAGTGGGGAGGAGATAAGAGGTGTAATGGAAAAAGCTTACGTCTCGGTTTGTAGAGACGAAGCAATGATGATCGATTACTCGCATTCTCAGTCTTGATAAGAAGATGATGTGGCGGTTCAATTTCTTTGGGTTGGGGTTGATTCATCACAACGCCCATATTTTCTAAGAATACGAGTTCGTCAGCGAAGATTTCTTCAAAACTTTCATCGATATCCCGAATAATAATCTCATCGGAAAGAACGGGATGATACTCGGACTCCATAAAAGGTTCACATTTAGCGTTAGCTGTTGGTCTGGACAACAACGTAATAGCGAAGTCGAGATCAGTATCGTGAAGCTCTTCAATTTCGCTGCTGTCGGAATCTATTGTTTCGACAGAACACACATGAGCATAGGGTTCGGAGGGTTCACTTCCCAACTTATAAATGTTAAGCTCAATTGACATCTTCCCGAAAGATAGATTCATAGAGCCGTTTCTATAATTGATTACTGCGTTGGAAGTTGCAAGAAAAGGTCGGCCTAAAATCACCGGAATTTGGTTTCGTGGGTTCGCTACAGTTTGTGTATCTATAACGATAAAGTCCACAGGAAATATAAATTCCCCGACTTTGATTAACACATCCTCTAGCCCATCCTTAGGTTGGGTGATAGATCGATCGGCCATCTGAAGAGTGCAATGCGCCGGTTTTAACTCTCCGGTCCCTAATTGCTCATAAACAGAATACAGAATCAAGTTAACACTAGCACCTAAATCGAGTAGAGCACGACTGATATTTTTACCCCCAATAGAAATAGAAATTGTAGGACTTCCGGGGTCCTTTCGTTTCTTAGGTAGTTGTTGTATAAAAGCAGTGCTCACATTACTCGCAAGGAAAACTTTTTTAGGTACTTGAACTTTTCTATTCCTGGTGCATAAGTCCTTTAGGATTTTCGCATAAGACGGAACTTGTTGAATAGCATCTAGGAGAGGAATGTTTATGTTAATTTGCTTAAAAATTTCCACAATCATTTCCATTTGTGGACTTGGTCTGTTGCCCCTTAACCTGTTTGGATAAGGTGCTTTATCAATAAGGGTTGGGTCCAACATTGGATAGGATTGTGGGGATGGAATGGATCCCAGAATTGGAGTGGGGATCGTTTTAGATAGATTTGTGGAAGTGGGCTGAGGGTTCGAGTCTTGTGGGAAGCGTAGAATAGGCTCGGAAGTAGGTGGGAGACTAGATGAATTAGGGGAAGAAGTAGAAGCCGGGGTATCATTGGTATCACTAACATCATCAAATTGCTCACCCACTCGGTTATTTAGCACTTTTCCCGATCTCAACGTAGTAACGGCACTCACATTATAACTTTGTGAGTGGCCAGGATTTGGTAGGGGTTGAGACGGAAGTTTCCCTTTTTCTCTCGCACTCATTGCGGCGTTCAACTGTGCAATTTGGTTTTCTATTGATTTAATACTCTCACCGTGGGAGGCGGAGTCTTTCTTTATGGTATCAATAGAAGACTTCATATCAACCGACATTTGAATGGTATATTTCATAAACAAATCCAAAGTTTGTGCGAGTGAAGAGTTATCAGTACCGGCCAATTGCGGTGCAGAAGTGTTAGCCGGATTTTGAAAATTTTGTGACTGAAAGGGGTGCTGACTTTGTGGTTGTGGTTGCTGTTGCTGTGGAGAAGGTCTTTGATAATTGCTTTGGAACTGGTTTTGATTTTGGGGTTGGTTTTGGTTCCAAGCAAAATTAGGATAATTCCTTCATCCTTGATTATACGTGGAAGAATAAGGATCGTTTCTAGGTCGCTGCTGAAAAGAAGCATTAGTTTGCTCGTGACCTTGAAACGGTGCATTCATAGGGCATTATTCCGTCAAGTGTGAAGGATTTGAACAGCAACCACACATTGTCTTGGGAAGCGTTACCTGATTTAGGGAGACTGATGAGAATTTGTTCTCAATAGCGTCGAGTTTCTTTTGCATCGCTGCCATTTCAGCTTTTACTGCGATGGAAACATCGAGCTGATGAATACCTCCCCTAGATGAAGGTGGTCTTACGCTTTCCCACTGCAAAGTGTTTTCAGCGAGGTCTTCCAGATATTTCCAAGCTTCTCCATCATCTTTAGATATGAAATTGCATTGACAATTTGTTTCAAGTATCTGCTTTGTCGCTGGATTAATGCCCTTATATATAATTCGGCATAAATCCCATCTATTTATTCCATGATAAGGACATTGGACAAGCAGATCCTTGAAACGTTCAAAGCACTTCCAAAATAGTTCATTGGGAAGTTGGGTAAACTGGTTGATCTCGCTCCTAACACGGGCGGTCTTATGGTTTGGGTAAAACTTCTTAAGAAATGCTATTACGAATTCATCCCAATTAGTGATAGAGTGTGGGGCAGTATTATAAAGCCATTTTTCTGCCAAGTCGCACAAAGTGAATGGGAGAAGACGCAAGCGCATAGCATCCACAGTCAGTTGTGAAGTACCCATCAATGCGCATACGTTTTCGAATTTAGTGATGGAAACGTACGCATCTTCAGATTCAAGCCCGTGAAATTTGGGCAACAGATTGATGTAGTGGGGTTTAATTTCAAAATTATTCCCGTTGGCTGGTGGAATAGATAAACAAGTAGGAAGGGGACCACGGATAGGATAGCATCTCTCTTGGAGAGAGATGCGCGGTGGATTCTGCTCACCTACGGGCGGTGGCAGCGTGGTGTTATAATTTGATGGAGTGCCGTCCATCTCAGTTGATGTGGTGTGTGGTGGGGGAAAAGAAGATGAAGAAGTACCGATTTCGGAGTCGATAACAGGAACGCGGACAAGACGGGCACTAGAATCTCATGTCCAGCCGAGCATGCACTAAGCGGGTTTAGTGCAAATGGCAGCGTGTGTGTGATTTAAAATTGGTTTGTTTTGAAAAAAGTGTGTCGGACTTAGACAAATCACACAAAAATGCACAAATAACACTAGAACTAAGATTACCTAGGTCCAGTCTCTAGACCGCTCCTAAACTTCCAAAGGACAAGCCGTAGGATCAATCCTCTAGCACCTCTTTACTACTCTTGTGGCCAGGTAAGTGCCAGATAAGTGGGAGGTATCTGCTATACGAATCACCGAAAATAGCGGGCCTAATTAAATAACCACTTGCCTTAGACACACTTGCCTAGACACCATAAAAGTAATGCGGATAAGCGATAGATTACCCACGACCTTCCTCTGTCCTTAATGAGCGTGACAGTCTTTAGAGTCTTGTCTAGATATTTTTTAAATTAATGTAGGGTTGATGCGGATGCTCGGTTTGTGATTTGTGGGGCTTAGGAAGTGTGATGAAATCCCCACCTAATCTGAATTTTGGTCTTGCCCTTTAAAAATCCGTATTAAAATATGAATAAACAAACCAATTACAAAACTTTGCAAAAAGATTTTTGAGCGGCGATATTTTGCAAAGAATCCTGCAGAAAGATATATTTTATTGGATTTCAGAGGAGAGAGAATGAGTTGAAATTTCACCAGAGAAGTTTGGAACCCTAATTCCTCTCTTGCGCCGCGCTTCCGCCGTGATGTGGCTTATTTGCCGCGGTTCCGCCGCTAGAAAGGAGGATTAGTTGATGAAGTTTGCTATGTGGCCTCCTGTACTCCTCTGGATCTTGATGAATGTCTCTGGCTCTCTGTTTCTTCAATTCTGTGACTCCAGATCCCCTCGCAAAATTCACACATAATTCGTTAAATATACAATTTGCAGCTTTTGTTTTAATTATGATATAGATCGAATAAGAATTCAACACAAATAGTAAGAATAAAAAAATTACGCACGTATCCCCGGCAACAGCGCCATTTGATTGATGATGTTTTTTTTATGTGTAGTAATAGTTAACCGCAATCAACAACGGTGTCGCGCGTAGTTAGACCGAAATGAGTACTGGTCGTCCTCTGGGAAACGTTGAATGTTTTAATCTTACTTTAGGTGTGTTGAGAAAGAAATGAGGAAGAATAAAGAATGGTTGTAGGATCTAGATCTACGTTAAACACGGATGCGGAATATAGATCTAGATTAACTACGAATGTAGGTTTTATAGTAGAAGGGGGCTTGTAGGGTTCATTAAGATTTAGTAGTCATGGATGATTAATTAAAGATTACTCTTTTTATCCTTTAATAGATTTAAAACTAGATCGACAGTGATGCATGTAGATTAGGATTTTTGGAGGGAAAAGAGTTCCCACTCTTAACCCCTATCTCGACAAGGATCTCCGTTCATGTCTAGCCTTTACCAAAACAATTATTAATCTAATCTCTAATCGCGGTCGAGACTAGCAATAAATTGGTAGCGCGCCCGATTAGGAAGTTAATGATTCTTTTGATAAAGTTTATAAACTTTAAAGGATTTAAAAGAGTTTAAGGATTTTCATCATCCATTAACCTACCATAATCCTATGAACCCTAACAAGCAAAGAATTATCGTGCATGTTGGGATAAGAAAAGATAGAAATCATGAAGAAAATAAAATGCAATAAAATAAACTACCTTTATTAATCAACAAGATCAAGTACACTTTGATTCCTTAGAAAATGATTACAAAACTCTAGTTTGCTTCTTGATCTCTTCTAAGGAGGTAGATGAACAGTTGATGATCAGCCTGGATGCGTGAGCCGTCTTGGACTTTGTGATCTCGTTGGCTTGATGATTTTTCCAAGAGGCTCTCGGTCTTTATTTATAGTCACAGAGCCAGAACCCTAGTTTCCTTATTTGGAAACCAGTGGTTAAGATCCTAACAGAGAAAATCCCAACTCCTAACTACCCTAGTTTCCTAATATGGAAACCAACGGTTAAGATCCTAACAGAACAAATCTCAACTCCCAACTCGTCCAACACGCAGCGGAACCGTGGCCAATAGGTGGGTTTGGCCGCGGTTCCGTGGCCAAGTGGGGGGGATCGTCACATTGTTTTTCTGGGGTTTTATCTTGATGACACATGGTGATCTTTTCACATCTCTGGAAACTGAGAATCTTCTCTTCGTCACTGCCAGAATTGATTTCTTTAGTTTACTTTCTTAATTAGGCAGGTTTGTTTTACCAACTTTGATTTCCTTGATTTCAGCTCCGCAAATTCTGCACAATAACTCAACAAATAATATTAGTAGAGTTTGTTTTATTGAGATATTAACTTAACCATTAAGAATTGGTCAAAGGTATTTAATAAGGTAAGCATATTTAAATGGGCCAAATGTTACATGGATATTATATGCTTAATTTTTCCTACCAAATGTTAATTATAATATATAAACACATGAAAATAGTATTTTTACAGATAAACCCTCATATGTTTCATATATTATAATAAACACCTTTTATTATATAGAAATAGTAGGAAAAATATTATATTAAATGTGCAGTTTTATCAACTGAACAAACAACAACATGAGATTCATGAGATTCAAGATATATATATATATATATATATATATATATATATATATATATATATATATATAATGAATGTACCTTTTTTTGGGTACCACAAGAAACAAGATATAATCCTCCGTTACACATAAATACCTCTATTTTCGAGCTACCCCATCCCCATGATATATATATATATATATATATAGTATATATATAGTTAGTTATATAAAGTGTGTGTGTGTGTGTGTGTGTGTGTGTGTGTGTGTGTTTATATATCCAATAAATAGTGTATATTTCATGTTCATGAGATTCACAAGATTCAAGATGTTCATTAGATTCATGATATTCACGAGATTCATGATATTCAAGTGGTTCATGTCAGATTTAGGTCAAGATAGTATAATTTACCGTAAGAGTATTCACAGACTTAAGGCTATCATCCAGGGACCAAGAAATACCGGCTCATTCATGAGTTAGTCATGGAACTCCTGATAATACAGATCAAGTCGTATATACAATTCTAAGTCTCCATATATGTAACAAGTATGCAATAGCAGTTCAACTTAAGGCCAGAAACCAAGCATAAGTTTGCAAGCAGAAATCAATAATTTTGGTTTAGAATTTGGGAATCTTACACAAGAAATAAGTTGTAGTTCAGATAATCTTGTGAATAACAAGACTGAGTTTGTCTCGATCGGGTTCCTGGCGAGAGATTTACTGATGTTTTCGTAACGCTGTGCAGAGCAGACCAGTGCAGATTTCAGAATACGTACACTGATAGTATTTTATATTTTTGGTAGGTTTTAGCCCAGATTTTGGTTTTCTCTATTAGACAGAAAATTTAGTATCTGCGATTTTTGAACGATTCACAACAAGAAAATCCCAATTTCGATAAATGAGTAGGGAGACATGCCTATTTCACTACAACCGCGCAGATAGTTTCTACTCCAGTCCACATTCGTCGTGTTTTGGTAGATTCAGATTTTCATGAAGTTCTATTAGATTTCAGGTAAATTAACCTAGGAAGAATATATAACCATCTCCCTTTAGATATTCCAGAAACTTGAGTTTCCTCAATTTGGAGTCCAAAATTAATAATTACGACCATTTGAATTCAGGGGTAAAACAATTTCAGCATATAAATAAAGACGGATTTTGAAACATAAGGAAAACGTCAACATACGAATATACAAGTAATTAATTATGAAACATGATAATAATAATATGCTATAATTAAATATCATTATAAAACCAAAACAATTCATAAGTATCTAATGAAATATGTGACACTACCTGATAAACAAAACTACTAAACTAACTGTTACTAAAACTCTAAGTCATATACTTGAATAAATGAATACGATTTTACAATACAATGACTACTTCACATGATGATCAACCCTACCAACTAAACCTATTAAAAGAAACAATTTGCATAAAACTGTTCTATTTAATGAAGTAAAACGTGTGATACGATTCCTATTCTTAAATGATACAAAGTATAGTTTATTATGTATAACATAACAAAAATGAAATTGTAAAACTAATATGATATATAAGAATCTTATAAACCTATATAACATATTAAATTATTAACATTGCTAAGTAATAAATATATGCACATGAATACTCTCTATTATTATTATATCACTCTTAACTAATTTAAAATTCTGTAACCATAATTTTCTTATGTGATAAATAATTTTAATATTACAATTTGCTAAAAAATAATTAAAACAAAAGGGGAAGTGAGGAACTTACAATCAAGAAAGATCAATGAGCTTCCTTAGAAATTGGAATCAAGGTCGTTTCGATTAGATTGAGACGGCGGCACACGTTGGCAAGATTCCATCATTTATGTCCTTCTATGTGTGCATTAGAATTTCTATTTCTTAATGTGTTTACAGTAAGGGAAGAGGCCGGAGCAAAGTGATGATTTTGGATTAGAGAAAACTGCCCAAAAGAAAAGATAGTATTAGGGTTTGGGGAGATTAAGGTTTATATGAAGAAATAAGGGTCGGGGATTTAGGGATCAAGGGTTAGGATAGCACAACAGTAGATCATACGGTTCATAAGGAGTTAAACAAATATAAAATTAAATTAAAAATAAATAAAATCTATTACTTTATTTGTTAAAAACAAATAAAAACAGAATAAAATAAAAATAAATAAAATATCTTTAAGTATAGTTTAAACACGTTTTTAACTATTATAAGATCTAATAAAATCTTTTTCTTTAAACATTAATAAAAATTTACATTGAAAAATATTCTAGAAAATTTTAAAATCTT
Source organism: Agapanthus africanus (assembly GCA_030015575.1). Taxonomy (NCBI): domain Eukaryota; kingdom Viridiplantae; phylum Streptophyta; class Magnoliopsida; order Asparagales; family Amaryllidaceae; genus Agapanthus; species Agapanthus africanus. The sequence continues at coordinate 366,780,014 of JASDDO010000029.1, forward strand.
ATTTTCTTTTAAATTCGGAATTCAAATATATTTTTCTTCTTACAAAAATATATTTAAAGACTAGAAAAATATCGAAAAATCACATAAAATTCTAATTTATTTATTTCCTCACTTTGTAACAATATTTCTCAAAAATAATTCTTTTTATAAATATTCATTTTCAATTAAATCTTAGAAAATTGTTTCAAAATAATATTTTTTAAATCCCTCAGTTCATTTAAAAATTATGCTAACCATTTAAAAATTCAAGAGATATTTTTGCATGAATTTTCATCTAAAAACAGCTACAAAATATTTCAAACACAAGAAATCGAACTCACAAGCTATGAGATGGCAATGCAAGCAGATAATCAGTAGAGACTATTAATTATTTTGCACTTAAATTATAAGAATATTAATATTTACCTATTTGATTCAAATAAAAGATTTTACTAACAAAAGGAATTTTAAAAAGAAAGAATACGAAATTTGCGGTTGTTACAATCTACCCTACTTAAAAGGAATTTCCTCCTCGAAATTCAGAAGGAAGATGTTGTAGCAAAGAAAAGAGTTAAGATAACTCCATTACGGATTGTCGGTAGATACACCAATAAATTCAAAGAGGCAAAACCGAAAAGAATATAATATTAAGAGATACTTTCGACTCAAAGAAGTTGAAAGTCGAGGCAAGACTTTTAGGATAAAAGGTTTGTAAACAATGGAACCCATTAGGAGTCAAGGAATTAAGAAGAAATCGTACAAGTTACAAGAACAGATCAAGACAGAGTTAAAAGAATCATACTTAAGTTTCCTCCGCATTAAGATGTTATAGCCATGGAGAGTAAAAAAAATTTAGATATATTTGGAAAGAAATTATTAAAGGAGTACTGTAAACGGTAAAATCCAAAAATCAACTTCTATTCTCGAAGAAGAACGCGAGGTGAACCGGGATATCGAATACTACCCTCCTTTGACGGTGGTAGATGGTGCCATAAGAAGTGCTACTACAACTCGGAAGTCATGTAAACATTTCAGAAACTGAAAACGCGCAGGATTTTAGGAAATAAGAATTCTAGGAGAAATTTTCAAGAAAGTCTAATAAAAAAATCGAGATGGGTTGAGTGAATGAGATTTAAGAAATAAAAATGAATTAGGAAGGTAATAGATATGCTCAAACTGGGATGAAGATAGCGTTGGAAGTATCTAGCCATTCCATGCCTAATGATTCCGACGGGGAGTAATCACCGCTGGACAAGGTAACTTACAACGTCATCGCGTATGTGTTCCATCAACTGACGATCCAACATATAAGGAGGTGATGGCTAGTATAGAATGTGTTTGAAATGGGTTTAAAGGAACTAATAGTCATGAGTTAAAAAGATAAGAAGTTTCCGATTGGGAAATTAAGAAAATCAAGCAAGTTATAAGAAGGATGGAGACAGAGATCTGGGGCTCGCACTTTTGTTCTCTTTTCGTCGAGACATGAAAAAGATTCAAGAGTGAAGGGTTTAAGAAGGATTCATAGTGCATTCGTCATAAATAGGAATTTAAGAAATCAAGTTAACATCAGTACCGATTGCAAAGAGAATTAAGACGGTTACTGAGGGATCGTATTCCGCTTTTTCTCTACGTCAAGATATGGTTATCAAAGAATCAAGAGAATATTCAAGTGATCACTAAGGTTCAAAAAAAAATCTTAGTACAGTTCTTACAACCTACCCTTCTTAAAAGAATTTCGTTCACGAAATTCTCTCAAAGAATATATTGTAATAGGGTAATAAAAAATGGTGTCGTGCAAGTTGTCTTCACGCTTCCGATTGCCACTTTATCATTGATGCTATGTCTGAGAACTACAATAAAAACTAACACAAAACACTAAGAATTGAGAAGAAAAGAGTAATAATAAAGTTTTGTAATTTAGGAATAACAATATGTATAGGGTTGCTATTAACATCACCAAAAAGTAATAAGGTACAAAGATTCATGAATATAAAAATATATAAGGTTTATGTTATTTTAGAATTATTTGATAATAAATTAGTTTAGTAAAGTATCATGTTATCTAATAAGAATATAGTGTAGAATAATTTTTGGTATACTAGTTAAATTATGGTGTATTAATATAATCATTTAAATGATATTTGACACGAAATATGATATACATATTAAAAGGCATGAGAATAGCTGTGTACAGTAAACTGTAATATGCATGTCAAATAAGAATAAGTACAAGTATACATACAAGTTTAAATATAAGTATAACCATTAGCATAAGCATAGGTACAAGTATAAATATAAATATAAACTCGATTGTGGGAGTTTTATTATGTAATCAGGATATTCCGTAATCCCATGGAATAACAGAAACACGAGATTCACGAGATTCAATATATATATAATTATATATATATAATGCAATGTACCGTTTTTTTGGTACCACGAGAAACAAAATATGATCCTCCGTTACACATAAATATCCCTATTTTCTCGCTACCACATCCCCATAATATATATATTTATATTGTGTGTGTGTGTGTCCAATAAATAGTCACGATATTCACAGGATTCAAGATATTCATTAGATTCACGATATTCACAAGATTCATGATATTCAAGATATTTAAGTGGTTCATGTTAGGTTTAGGTCAAGATAGTATAATCTACCGCAGGAGTACTCACAGACCCAAGGCTATCATACAGGGGCCAGGAAAGATGGACCCATTCATGAGTTGCTCATGGGACTTCTGATAATATAGGTCAAGTCCTATATACAATTCTAATTCTCTATATATGTAACAAGTATGCAATAGTAGTTCAGCTTAAGGTCAGAAACCACGCACAAGTTCGCAAGCAGAAATCAACAGTTTTGGTTTAGAATTTAGGAATCTGACACAAGAAATAAGTTGTAGTTCAGAGAGTCATGTGAATAACAAGACTGGGTTTGTCTCGGTCGAGTTCCTGGCGAGAGAGTTATTGAAGTTTTCATAACGCTGCGTAGAGCAGGCCAGTGCAGATTTCAGAATACGTACACTGATAGTATTTTACATTTTTGGTAGGTTTTAGTCCAGATTTTGGTTTTCTCTATTAGACAGAAAATTCAGCGCCTACGAGTCATGAACGATTTTCAATAAGAAAATCCCAATTTCAATAAACGAGTAGGGGGTCATGCCTATTTTAGTACAACCGCGCAGATAGTTTCTGCTGCAATCCAGATTCGTCACGTTTTGTTAGACCCAGGTTTTCATGAAGCTATATTAGATTTCAGGTAAATTAACTTAGGAAGATATGTAACTATCTCCCTATAGATGTTCCAAAAACTTGAGTTTGCTCAATTTGGAGTCCAAAATTAATAATTACGACTATTTGAATTCAAGGGTAAAACAATTTCAACATGTAAATAAAAACTGATTTTGAAACTTAATGAAAACGTCAACATACGAATATACAAGTAATTAATTATGAAACATGATAATAATAATATGCTATAATTAGATATCATTATAAAACCAAAACAATTCATAAGTATCTAATGAAGTATATGACACTACCTGATAAACAAAACTACTAAGCTAACTGTTACTAAACACTAAGTCATATACTTGAATAAATGAATACGATTTTACAACACAATGACTACTTCACATGATAATCAACCCTACCGTTTACCGCCGAAAACGGAGACGGACCGAAATAGGTCGTCTCACCTGAATTTGGGGGCAGATGCTATTTGGATTTATCTGTCCACCTCTCCGAAAATTCCAAGTTGATTTATGGCACCGTATATCGGAGATTGGACGGATGCGGCCGTTGTAGCAGACTTTGTCAGATTCCCTCTAGTTTGCGAGGGGTTTTTGATTGTGGGGACGCTCTTTCCTGCAGGCACAATCCCCTGCAGTTAATTACGTTACCGTATCGCGATAACCACTTTCTCCGGCTCTAGAAGTTCACTTCGTGTCATGTGTGTTTGTTTTATTTTTGATTGCCCGTGGATTGTATACGGAGACTAATTTATGTTGTCGCCTGTAGGGCGTGGATTAGCCCAAATCCGAATTTCTTAGATTTGGGATTCTGGTTGATTTAGGGATCATTTGAGATCAAGATCAACTTAAATATACACGAGCAGTTGGGGGCTCGGTTGTTTTTTTGTTAAGGATACGTTAGTCCAATTTGAGACTAAGATATACTTAACAGGGTGTTAGGATCATTTTTGTTTCAGATCCAATGAAAGAGCGTTTGGGCTCTATTGGTTTAGTTTAAAGACATCTCGGTCTGTTGAGCACCATTTGGCGGTGAGGTCGTAGTTTGAGGACATTACGGTCTGTTGATCGTGTCTGTTGATCACCATTTGGCCGTGAGGTCGTAGTGTCTTTTGATCACCATTTGGCGGTGAGGTCGTAGTTTGAGGACATTGCGGTCTGTTGATCACCATTTGGCGGTGATGTCGTTTCAGTCCATTTCTCATCTTGCGCGAACGTATATTTGTTACGTGACAGGATGAACAACGGTAACACCCTAGTTCATTTGTACCAGTTCTATTTTGGGTATTTTTTCATTTATGGCTATTTCTTGATGTATTGTGTTTTGGGTGCGAATAGTGTAATTGGTATCTGTATTTGCATCCGACATGGCCCGCATGCTGGAAACCCGTCTTGATTCCTGTTTATGATTTATCCCAGCTAATTATAAGAATCCTTGCACTTTCATGTAGTATAACTGCATTATATCTGGCATCTGCATTTTTTCAATATAACATATAAAATCAATAAAATATTTTAAAAAAATCTAGTATGGCCTGCATCATACCCCTAACCCTGTGGTAGCATCCGTGTATCTTGTTCTTGTTCCGTTTAGTGAAACGGACTCGTTTGGATAGTTGCGTGCACGCTACGTGTATCCATTCTTGGGGGTATGCATTTTCGTGACCCGAATATCCTACTTTGGTTTGGTTGATCGTATATTATCCGTATTTTAAAACTAGATTTTTAGACCCGACCCGGGCGTATTTTGGACTATTTTTGTATTAGCCAAAATCTCAAAATAATATTCAATAATATATTCTTCACTATTTATAACTGTTAATATAATATATAAACATATAATATATATTATATATATGTTTCTATTTTTTTTCTAACTAAAAAAATTTATTTTAAATCAAATCCTAAAGCAACAGACCACATCTCTCTCTCTCTCTCTTTATTATTAAAAATATTTTTTAAACGAATCTCAACAGCTCTCTCTCTCTCTTCTATATATTTTCTTTAACCCCCTACCATGAGGATACCGTCACCGCCTCACCCACTATTCTTACCTCCCTTCTTCTCCTTTCTTCGTCGCGAGCTCGAACCCGCGCCCGCGCCCACGTCCGCGCGTCGCGCTCGTCGTCGTCTCCTCACCGCCGGCAACCCCATCTCCTCGACCTTCACCTCCACTTCCCTTCATCACCACCACCACCTGCAACTCCCCGACAACCAAGAAACCACTCACCGTCTCAAACCCTAGACCTCGCCATCGACTTCGTCGCAACCCCAAACCTCACCTTCACCACCTCCTCGCCTTCGTCACTATACCCTCGACCTACCCACAAACCCCTGCAGACCCGAGAACATCCTACAAGCCCAACACCTACAACCCAAGAATCCTGCTGCCTTGCCGTTACAACCCGACGCCGGCACCCCTCATCACCGGAGATCACCCTGACCTCGTCGTCTTCTCCTCTGTCCCAGAACCCAACCAAGCCAAGCCATACCCCATTCCTTCTTTTCTCTTCTTCTTCTTCTTCTCTTTTCTCGATTCTTGGTTTTTCCCGGCGATCGCCATCGGAGCCGTGCTCGTCGCTGACGATCCAGGTGACCCAGTGGACGTTCCCAGCCAGCGTGGTCGTATTCTTGCTTTGATTAGTTCAGTTCTGCGCGTCGTATGTGCATTGCGACGTTTACCCGACATCGGACGCGGCGTACGCACCCCATCATGAGATCCGTTCAGGCAAGTTTATCTTGCAACATGCTATGATACATATTTTGCATCTATATGAATAAAAATATCACATGTTTACTGTATTGTACATCCATATTACTGTTTTACTGTTTTCGGATAGCCGTTCATATCCGTATCATTAATTACATATCTGGTTGCATGCAAGATAACTTGATACATGCTATATTATTATATTTGCATCTATATTAATAAAAATATATGGCATGTTTATTGTATTGTGCATCCATGTTACAGTTTTACCATTTTCCGATATCCGTTCGCATCCGTATCATTTATTGCATATCTAGCTGCATGACATATCATATTATTTCATATTACTGTTATATTAGCACCCCATGCTTGATAATATGCATCATGCGTAGTCATGGAGTTGTAGATGTAATCCCTGATAGACATTTGTGCATCCGTACTTTTATCGTGCATCCGTACTTGCTACAGTTTTATTATGAGCATCTATTTGATACCTGTGCACTACCTGTCTTGACCTGATACACCACTACTTGACCTGTTATCTGATCTTGTTTCTAATGCCGACAATCCTGACATGTTGTCTTAACGAACGTATCATGTTGTCTGCATAGACAAACCTGTACCTGCTTGATCCTGTGTTGGCATTAGCTCCAGATTTATCAATACCTGACTTGAACACATAACCTTGGGGGTAAGGAGAAATCAAGAATGTAACCGAACATAACTCAAAGCGCTATTATATTGTTTGCCGTATTTTCGGGCGTTACGGAAAAATCCTGTTACCGTGGTGCCATGGGGAATGAACGGGGCATATACTGAATAATCATGTTACCGTGGTCCCGTGGGGAATGAACGGGGCATAGTCTGATGGGTTACGATGAGAATTACATTAATTGATTTCGAAGACTATAGATTAGATAACCTAGAATCCGGATATAGGCTGCACACCACATGTACATACCTTCACTGTTTCATTTCCGTGTTTACTTTCTATATTCATGTCATTGTTTATATTCATGCCTGCGTATCTCATGTATCCTGTTCATTTATTATTCTTGATATTATGACGCACTGACGTCTGGTGGTTTTGCATGGCCCAGATCCTCTGTCTTTGTCGCAGGTTGACCAGGAGTATTTTAGCTACCAGGCCGAGCAGTGAGGATCCTGTTAGTATCTAGTTAGTTTAGTTTTATTTCCATACTTTCATTTCCTGATGTGAGCCCATATTTTGGGACGTACATTCCAGATTGTTACTGTTTATTGGATTTATTGCTTCCGCATATTATTTCTTGACTCGTTTATTCTGGCAAATGGACATGTACTAGATAGTTTATTTTATTTCTATTGTTCTTGATATCTTATAGACAGCCGTAATGTGACTGTAGAGGGAAGTTTCCTAGCCACAGGTAGCATGGTTGGCTCTGTCATATGCTGATCTTAGCGCACTCTGGGAAGCAGGGCGTGACAGGGTTTGTTTGGTATCAGAGCATAGGATTTAGGTTAATCGGGTTTGATTCTTTTGTAGTTGGGTATTGGACCTAATACACGAATAAGAAAACCCGTAATTAGGAACATGTCCTGCCACATTATTTTCGTGATCCTTGAATCTTATCTTTCTCTTGACCCTTGTCTTGACGATATGCAAATGACCTTGCATCTCGACTTGAAATTCTTTTGGTTCTATTGTTTCTTCCGTCCTATTCTTTTGATTATGATACTAGGATTTGGGCGACTTGAACGGAGTTATGTGATTGTAACTATGAACTGCAGTATGGTTACAATGTGGTACTCTATTTAAGTAACTTAGAGTCCTATTCTTGATTCACTTCCTTGATTTATGGTCGTGATATTATCTTGCTTCTCTCGGTTTCATTGTTTACCAGTTCATGTTTTATCGCAAACTTGAATCCTATTTACCGTTCTAATCTTCTTCAGTGTCTTGGCTTCAGGTGAAGTCATTTCGGGTATCCTACTTGTTCATGATTTTCCCGCATTAGCATTATTCGATTCTGGTGCATCCCATTGTTTTATGCCGTCCAAGTTTATTGCTGCACATTCGATTTCTTGCAAGACCATGTCTTGTTGTTGGGACATACACACTGGGAACGGGAAAATTATATCTAGTAGTGAGGGCAAGGATTGTTCAGTTGTTATCTGCGGATGAGAGTTATTTGCAGATTTCTTGGTGATCGATACCGGCAGTTATGATGTCGTCTTAGGAATGGACTTTCTCGGCACTTTCCACGCTCACATTGATTGTAAGGCAAAGAAAGTGATTTTCCAGATTCCCGGACACCCGGAGTTTGTTTTTACTGGAGGTAGGAGTTCTGTCAGGCCAGTCGAGTTTAGGGCTAGGCCGATAAACAGTGTTCTTTCGTCGATGGAAGTTGATAAGGAAGAAGCGCCAGCTGTAGTTCGAGAGTTCATGGCCGTGTTCGAGGACATCTCGGGTTTACCACCAAAACGAGATGTGGAGTTCGCGATCGATCTTGTTCCTGGTGCAGCGCCAATCTCAAAGGCGTACTATCCAATGGTACCGGTAGAGTTGGAAGAGGTAAAGAAGCATGTTACCGAATTGCTAGAGAAGGGTTGGATTCGCAGCAGCAATTCAACTTGGGGAGCTTCAGTTCTTCTAGTTAAGAAGAAAGATGGCACGCGGAGGATGTGCATCAATTATTGAGAATTAAACCGGATGACTATTAAGAACAAGTACCCGATCCCTCGCATTGGTGAATTATTCGAGCAACTCAGTGGCGCGAGGGTATTCTCGAAGCTAGATTTGTGATCCGAATATCATCAAGTTCGAGTTAAATCAGAAGATATTTGCAAGACTGTGTTCCGAACTCGATATGGACATTACGAGTATTTAGTGATGCCATTCGGAGTCACGAATGCACCGGCGATATTTATGGACTTGATGAACCGAATCTTTTCACCATTCTTGGACCATTTTATAGTGGTGTTCATCGATGATATTATGGTCTACTCGAGAAGCCTAGAAGAGCATGCAGAACACTTGAAGATCGCACTGCAGACATTGAGGAAAGAATGATTATATGCGAAGATGAGCAAGTGCGAGTTTTGGCTTGAAGAAGTGAAGTTTTTGGGGCATGTCGTATCCGGAGATGGAATCGCCGTTGATCCCGAGAAGATTGCAGCAGTTCAAGATTGGCTGATTCCGAGGAATGTAGCGGAGATCAGAAGTTTTCTGGGAGTTGCAGGATACTACAAAAGAGTCGTGGAAAATTTTGCTCGATTGGCTGAGCCTTTGACCAAGCTTACATGGAAGGAGGTACCGTTCGTATGGACGGATAGATGTACGTCAGCTTTTGAGGCGTTGAAGCAAAGATTGATAACCGCTCCTATTTTGACCGTACCAGACGGTTTCAGAGGATTGGTGATTCACAGCGACGCATCTGGGAAAGGTTTGGGATGTGTTTTGATGCAGCATGGGAAAGTTATAGCATATGCATCGAGACAGTTGAAGACCCATGAGAAGAATTACCTAACTCATGATTTGGAGCTAGTAGCTGTGATTTTCGCTTTGAAGATTTGGAGACTACTACTTACTGAGCGAAAGGGTCAAAGTATTCACCGATCACAAAAGCCTAAAGTACGTGTTCACGTAGAAAGAGCTCAACATGAGGCAGCGTAGATGGTTTGAACTGATGTCTAACTATGATCTTGATCTCAAGTACCATCCGGGGAAAGTTAATGTAGTGCCGGATGCACTTAGTTGGTTGCCAGCAATTCGGATGTTGACTTCACAGAAGGAGCTTATCGAATATTTTTGGAGATTCGAGTTGGAGATCATGCTACCGCATTCTTCGAGACAGTTGATACAGCTGCAAGTACAGTCGTTGTTGATCAAGAGTATTAAAGCAGCGCAGTCACAGGACCCAAGATTGCAGAAGTTTCGAGAACAGGTAGAAGCGGGACTTCGAACGGACTTGTTGATTCATGAAGATGGTTCGTTGCGTTATTTTAGCCATTTGTGTGTGCCGAAAGGAGATATTCGCGAAGAAGTTAGGCGCACAGTTCCATATATTCCGTACATCCAAGAGGCACGAAGATGTATCGTGATCTACGACAGCAATTCTGGTGGGAAGGTATGAAAAGGGAGATTGCTCGGTTTGTAGCGAAGTGCTTGGTGTGTCAGCAAGTTAAGGCCGAACATCAAAGAGTAGCCGGTTTATTGCAACCACTTCCGATTCCTCAGTAGAAGTGGGAACATATAACCATGGATTTCATGACGGCTTTACCGCGGAGTCCAAAGGGCAATAATGCAATTTGGGTGATTGTTGATCAACTGACCAAGGCAGCTCATTTCGTACCGTTTCGAGTTGGTCAGTCGACGGAAGCGTTGGCAGAGCGGTACATGCAGGAGATTGTGAGATTCCATGGAGTACATGTGAGCATCGTTTCCGATCGTGATACCCGATTCTTATCACACTTCTGGAGGAGTTTACAGGAAAGTTTAGGGACGCGATTGAAGTTTAGCACCACTTATCATCCTCAGACAGATGGCCAGTCGAAGAGAACGATCCAAACTCTTGAAGACATGTTGAGAGCTTGCATGTTAGACTTCAAGGGCTCGTAGGAGGATCATCTACACTTGGTGGAGTTTTCGTACAATAACAGGTTTCAAGCGACTTTTCAGATGGCTCCATTCGAAGCGTTATATGGTCGCAAGTGTCGCGCACCCGTTTGTTGGGACGATGTTGGAGAACGAAGATTGTTGAGACCTGATTGATCGTGCAAACAGTAGAGAAGGTTAATACTATCCAGAATCACATGAAGGCAGCACAGGATCGGCAGAAGAGTTGGACCGATATATCGAGAAGACCTCTAGAGTTCGTTGTTGGTGATCTTGTATTCTTGAAGATATCACCAACTAGAGGAGTGATTCGTTTTGGGAGTCGAGGCAAGCTTAGTCCTCGATTCGTGGGGTCTTTCAAGATTATTGAGTGTGTTGGAGAAGTGGCTTATCGATTGACGCTACCACCATCTTGGGCGAGTGTTCATGACGTGTTTCATGTATCTTAACTCTGTAAGTATGTTCGAGATGAAACACACGTGCTAGATAATTCGGAGCTGACTGTAAAGGAGGTTTTACCTATGAAGAACGACCGATGTCAATTGTTGATCGAAGAGAAAAAGTCCTCAAGAACAAAGTTATCCCGCTCGTACTTGTTTCATGGGGGAATCGCTCGCACGGAGAATCGACTTGGGAACGAGAAGACGAGATTCGACAAAAGTTTCCACATCTCTTCTTGTAGATTCATGTTTGTTTATCTTTTCTTGTTCCGGGAATTTCGAGGACGAAATTCTTTTGTAGTTGGGTATAATGTAACACCCTAGTTCATTTATACCAGTTCTATTTTGGGTATTTCTTCATTTATGGCTATTTCTTGATTTATTAAGTTTTGGGTGCGAATAGTGTAATTGGTATCTGTATTTGCATCTGACTGACCCGCATGCTGGAAACCCGTCTTGATTCCTGTTTATGATTTATCCCGGCTAGTTATAAGAATCCGTGCACTTTCATATAGTATAACTGCATTATATCTGGCATCTGCATTTTTTCAATATAACATATAAAGTCAATAAAATATTTTTAAAAAATCTAGCATGGCCTGTATCATACCCCTAACCCTGTGGTAGCATCCGTGCATCATGTTCTCGTCCCGTTCAGTGAAACGGACTTGTTTGGATAGCTACGTGCACGTAACGTGTATCCATTCTTGGGGGTATACATTTTCGTGACCCGGATATCCTACTTTGGTTTTGGTTGATACGTATATTATCCATATTTTAAAACTAAATTTCTAGACCCGACCCGGACGTATTTTGGACTATTTTTGTATTAGCCAATATCTCAAAATAATATTCAATAATATATTCTTCACTATTTATAACTGATAATATAATATATAAACACATAATATATATTATATATACGTTTCTATTTTTTTTTCTAACTAAAAAAATATTTTAAATCAAATCCTAAAGCAACAGACCACCTCACTCTTTCTCTCTCTCTCTCTCTCTCTTTTTATTATTAAAAATATTTTTTAAACGAATCTCAATAGCGCTCTCTCTCTCTTCTATATATTTTCTTTAACCCCCCACCACGAGGATACCGTCACCGCCTCACCCACTATTCTTACCTCCCTTCTTCTCCTTTTTTCTTCGTCACGAGCTCGAACCCGCGCCCGCGCCCACGCCCGCGTGTCGCGCTAGTCGCCGTCTCCTCACCGCCGGCAACCCCATCTCCTCGACCTTCTCCTCCACTTCCCTTCATCACCACCACCACCTGCAACTCCCCGACAACCAAGAAACCACTCACCGTCTCAAACCCTAGACCTCGCCGTCGACTTCGTCGCAACCCAAAACCTCACCTTCACCACCTCCTCGCCTTCGTCACTACACCCCTCATCGCCGGAGATCACCCTAACCTCGTCGTCTTCTCCTCTGTCCCAGAACCCAACCAAGCCGAGCCATACCCCATTCTTTCTCTTCTCTTCTTTTCTTTCTTCTTCTTCTTCTTCTCTCTTCTCGATTCTTGGTTTTTCCCAGCGATCGCCACCGAAGCCGTGCTCATCGCTGACGATCCAGGCGACCCAGTGGACGTTCCCAGCCAGCGTGGTCGTATTCTTTCTTTGATTAGTTCAGTTCTGTGTGCCGTGTGTGCATTGCGACGTTTACCCGACGTCGGACGCGGCGTACGCACCCCGTCGTGAGATCCGTTTAAGCAAGTTTATCTTGCTACATGCTATGATACATATTTTGCATTCATATGAATAAAAATATCACATGTTTACTGCATTGTACATCCATGTTACTGTTTTACTGTTTTCGGATAGCCGTTCGTATCCGTATCATTAATTACATATCTGGTTGCATGCAAGTTAGCTTGATATATGCTATATTATTATACTTGCATCTATATTAATAAAAAATATGGCATGTTTATTGTATTGTGCATCCATGTTACAGTTTTACTGTTTTCCGATATCCGTTCGCATCTGTATCATTTATTGCATATCTAGCTGCATGCCATATCATATTATTTCATATTACTGTTATATTAGCACCCCATGCTTGATAATATGCATCATGCGTAGTCATGGAGTTGTAGATGTAATCCCTGATAGACATTTGTGCATCCGTACTTTTATTGTTCATCTGTACTTGCTACAGTTTTATTATGAGCATCCATTTGATACATGTGCACTACCTGTCTTGACCTGATACACCACTACTTGACCTGTTACCTGATTCTGTTTCTAATGCCGACAATCCTGACATATTGTCCTGACGAACGTATCCTGTTGTCTGCATAGACAAACCTGAACCTGTTTGATCCTGTGTTGGCATTAGCTCCAGATTTATTAATACCTGACTTGAACACATAATCTTAGGGGTAAGGAGAAATCAAAAATGTAACCGAACGTAACTCAAAGGGCTATTATATTGTTTGCCATATTTCCGGGCGTTACGGAAAAATCCTGTTACCGTGGTCCCGTGGGGAATGAACGGGGCATATACTGAATAATCATATTACTGTGGTCCCGTGGGGAATGAACGGGGCATAGTCTGATGGGTTACGATGAGGATTACATTAATTGATTTCGAAGACTTTAGATTAGATAACCTAGAATCCAGATATAGGCTAAACACCACATGTACATATCCTCACTGTTTCATTTCCGTGTTTACTTTCTATATTCATGTCATCGTTTATATTCATGCCCGCATATCCCATGTATCATGTTCATTTATTATTCTTGATATTATGACGCACTGACGTCTGGGTTTTGCATAGCTCAGATCCTCTGTCTTTGTCGCAGGCTGACCAGGAGTATTTTAGCTGCCAGGCCGAGCAGTGAGGATCATGTTAGTATCTAGTTAGTTTAGTTTTATTTCCGTACTTTCATTTCCTGATGTGAGCCCGTATTTCGGGACGTACTTTCTATATTGTTACTGTTTATTGGATTTATTGCTTCCGCATATTATTTCTTGACTCGTTTATTCTGGCAAATGGACATGTACTAGATAGTTTATTTTATTTCTATTATTCTTGATATCTTATAGACAGCCGTAATGTGACTGTGGAGGGGTGCTTCCTAGCCACAGGTAGCATGGTTGGCTCTGTCACGTGCCGATCTTAGCGCACTCTGGGAAGCGGGGCGTCACAACAACAGTGATATGGGATACACCCAGTTTGGGGTATGGTTTGATTTGGAATGTGCACGCCAATTTAGAAAGTGCACCCAAAAGAAGTTGGTTGTCGGGACCCGCCACCTCTCTGAAGGCGTTGAGGAATTGCAACGACATGTATCAGAGGTGTAGAGAGATATACCCTTGAACCAATTTCCCTTTTCGAGGGAAAATGAAGTTGGTGGTCAACCCTGAAATCATTAGTCATACTTCGAGACTAAGATTTCCTCAGGGGAATGTGGACGGATATCGTCTTGGATATCATCAGTTGAGGGGTCATCAATCACGTTTGAGACCGAGATTAGTTTGGAAAAACATGAGCACGGAGGCTCGGTTGATTTGGAGATCAAAAGGGTTCTGACCTCATGAAAACTTAGCCCATTTGAGGCTGGAGTCTGAATCTTCATGATGCTAAGCATTGGTGTATGTTCAGCACTCGCGTGTTCCCACGTGAAGCTCTGAATCCATGTTAAACACTGCACTTTAGAAGCGCTCACGTATGGGCACGTGATGCGCCCCAAAGTGGGATCTGTTCTCTGGGTTGTAATCTCCTATTCTCTTTATATAGAAGTGTTAAACACTGCACTTTGGAAGCGCTCATGTGTGGGCACGTGAGGTGCCCCAAAGTGGGATTTGTCCTCTGGGTTCTAATCTCCCTTTCTCTTTATATAGAAGTGTTGAATACTTGACTCCTGTGGTGCTCACGTGCGAGCACGTGAGGCGGTTTGTGTCTTTCCCTTTCTATTCATTAGAGACGCTCACGTGGAGCACGTGAAACCTTATTGTAGTGTTACAATGAATCACCAATTTTTCCTTCTGAGTGTTTTGATCTCATGCTAGGATTTTAGAGGATCCCATGCCTCTTGTTTTTATTAGAATTAGATTCTTATTGTAGGGTTAAACCTTAATTTTTAGAGAAATTAAATTCCCATATATCTCTGTAAGAATTAAATTCTTTGAACTTGGTTCTTTCCCCTAGGTTTTGAATCTGCATGACAGAATCTCCCCGATGAAAATTAAATTCTCAACTTATGAGGAGATCTGCTTCTACAGATCTCAACCAGAGGAAGAACTAAGTTCTTATGCGAAGGGTTAAACCTTTAGAAATGCAAAGAGCAGTCTTTATATGTTGCTTATTTTTTTACCTTGTATTTCAAAGGAACGAGTCTTTTCTTCGAGAATTAAATTCTCTTGTTCTTCAGAAGCTCACTGTATTTTTTTTAAGTTTATGAGGAGTTTTTTCTCTCTGCCGTTGTCTCTCCTCTTTTCTTTTCTTTTTCTTTCTCTTCCCCTTCTCCTTTACTTCTTTTTTTCTTTTTTCTTTTTCTTTTAACTTGAAGTCATGGGTTCTTTATATAGTGGAGAGAAATTTGTTAATTGGTTTTAGAAAATCTCTCATTGAGAGATCATGATTGATTCCACGATCTTTTTAGATCAATCGGTGAATTTTATTCACCGTTGGATTTTTTAATCCAAAGGATCTCTGTTTAACAAAGAAGATGTCTTATTTGTTTAACCAAATTAGGAAATATATTCCTAACATAGAATTTTATTCTATCAGACGATCACCGTTGGATCTTTCATCCAAAGGTCCTTCGTTTAACAAAGAAGATCTTTCTAGTTTAAGAAAGATCGGGGAAATATTTCCCACATATATAGAATTTAATTCTATCAGATGGTTTAGAAAGATTTAAGGAAATATCTTCCAAATATGGTTTTGATCCTTTTATTTAGAATTTAATTCTATCAGCTTAGAAGGTGTTTAAGAACACTCACGTGTAGCACGTGACCCCAACGGAATTAATCTTGTTTACTTATATGCAACAGCATAAGAGGGTATCACGTGTTAACACGTGAGCCTTTTTGGCCTGCTATCTGTTTGAATGTAGCGTCTATATGCTTTGCATATAGGTGCTCATGTGCTTACACGTGAGGCTCAATCATATCCTATCAATTGCTTAAACGCGGTGCCTATAAGCTTTGCATATAGGTGCTCATGTGTGGGCATGTGAGGCTCCATTAGCCTAGCAGTTGCTTTAACTGCAGTGCCTATATGCGTTGCATATAAGCACTCACGTGTTAAACACGTGGGGCTCTTTTAGCCAAGCAATTGTTTTAATTGCAGTGCCTATATACGTTGCATATAGGCACTCACGTGTTAAACACATGGGGCTTTTTTAGCCTAGCAATTGTTTTAATTGCAGTGCCTATATGCGTTGTATATAGGCACTCACGTGTTAAACACGCGGGGCTCTTTTAGTGGGGATCTTACCCTCATCCCTTTTTATAAGGGAACTAATGCCCCCAGCATTACTTTCACGTGGGTTTCACGTGAGTTCAACGCTGTTTGCCTTCTTAGCCGTTGGATTGCCTAAGGGAATGGGAAGATGAACCGCTCTCTGTCATATCTTATAAATGCGGAGGTTTTAGCCTCTTGGATGAACACTGTTCTTTCATCTTCTTCCTCTTGCATATTTTTCTTGAGAATTTAATTCTTTTTTACAGAGCTTAGATCTCTGTCCCCTGAAATTTCAGAGTTAAACTCTGCCAAAAACTTCTTTCTTTGGTTAGGATTACGATCGGAACCCCCTATTTTTTGTTCTTTTCGTCGTGGATTTTGAATCCAGGGACAGAGCGTTGCTCTTTTCTTAAATTAGTTTCTTAAAGATCCAAAGCACACATTTTTTTTAGATTCTAAGATCTTGAATCAATGGGGATTGTTGATCCTCCTCTTAGGGTTTTACCCTGTCACCAATCTTTAGGATCCTTAGAATTTAATTCCATTTTCTTTGCCTCATTACCATGGGGGTTTTTCTGGGATTTAATCCCTTTATTAAAGGAATTTAATTCCTTATTCACAGGGCTTGGCTCTTAGAGAGAGACTGAGAGATTTTTGGGAATTTTATTCCCTAATGCTCTCGAATACTTGAGGGTTTTAATGTCCCTAAAGCAGATTTGAATCTGTTGTACTTTTTAGCAGAACTCGCTTCGAGAGTCGTTTAAACTTTATTTTTTTCTTGATGAGAATCCTTTTTGATTATTTCAATGATTATTTTGCCTCATCATTGGCGAGCCGTTATTTAAATTTTGTAAGGTCTATTGGTTTTGCAGGCAGTGGTCCCGTCACATCACGGTTTTTTGTTATTTCATTTTATGTTACCTTATTATTTATTATTATTATTTTTAAATGGTTTTTTTATTTTAGGAATGATGTCCTCGCTTCTCGACTTCCCTTACACTCACTCAGAAGCGGCTTTTCCGCAGTTGTCATCGGACGAGGAGGATATGACGATGATCAGGGCGCATGACAGGGACCATACTAGTCTTCTTTTGTGGGGAAAGTGGTATGGTCATATTATCTGGGGCTGCCGCAGTTTTACCTGCGAAGAGCCGACAGAACCCATTCGCGCTATACCATTGACGGAATGCCCACGGACTGCTTACGTGATGAAGGTGACTAACTGGACTCCCGCGGGCTGACTTAAGCCATCAATGACCGGGATACCCAACCAACCTGTGGTGGCCATTGACATTCTGGGGCGCCGAATCTGTCAGGGTGAAGCCCGACCTTGGGGGAAGGTTTATAAGGTAGGCGTTATCCCCCTCCACCCAGTGGGCTATCTTCCTTGGGCCCGGTACATTCTCTCTGCCCAACACGCACGTCTGCAGAAGGTCGGGTTGTACCTGGCAGTGTATGCTTCGTTGTTCTATTACCACGCCCCTCACGTCTGGTGGGTTAAAACTTTCTTCAATCAATGGAACCTTCCCACCAATACGTTCTTGCCAGGGGATCGAGAGATCTCAATTTCTTCCGTGAGATCTCCGGATTGCCGATCAGGGGGGAGCATTATGAAGAATTACTGCCTCCCGATGAATATGTGTTTGATACGGTGCCTGCTATGCTCGATGGCCTGTCGACTGAGAACGCCGTACGTCATAAGTACCCAAGTCTAATCAAGGTCCTGGGTATCTTTGAAAAGCTGTTCGTGACATCGGAAAGGCAAGGTGTCACTTTTGACGCTTTCATTGCTTGCTTTCTTCGAGAGGGTGTCATATCTAAAAAGGCTCCGAAATTTGCAAAAATTGAAGACCCTTTTGGATTAGGGTTAAGGAACTTGCCGGCAAAGGAGGAAGACCTTCCGCATTTCTATATTCCGAACTCGTCAACCGTAGATTTTGACGTGATTGCGGCCCTGGCATGGACGAAGAGACCTTTTTCGTTGGTTTCATCAGTCTTTGGCAAAGCTGGTTTGCCATGCCGATGCATCACGGCTTTATGAGAGCCTCCATTTTTTATCCCGCTCACTGCATAGCTGGGGGAGCACAGCTAGCTGTTGGCGTTGCGGGGTTATCACATCTATATCATGGATTAAGCGTCGCGGCTAATACTTCAATCCCAGGTGCGGAGACCGTGAATTTCCCTTCCACTACTTCACGTCGTGGATCGAGATGCACGTGTTAGGAGTGTTCGCTACGCACCAGCGGCCAGATTTTTATGATTCGTACACCTTCCCACGGATTATGAGGTTGGTTGATGCCTCCGCTCCCTATCCGACCCAAGTAGGGGCTCTTCGCGTACTGCTGAAGCCGTACTCAAATGAAGACAGAATGGTGTTCAGCGATCGAGCCCTTTCCGCTCCAGTGGGGTCCATTCAACAATTGTTTGATTTATCAAAGAGTGGGGTCCCGGCTTTGAAACCAAAAGAGGTCATGCACTTATACTCGATCAGGCCAGGGTATCTGGTGTTCTGCCGGAACAATGCTGTCCTTTTTATGCGGTATAGTCCGCACCGCTTTGCTCATCAGTTGAGCTATGGCCAGGGCATCCCTCTCGAGGTATTTATAGTCGAGCCTGCTCTCTCTTTGAAGGTTACTCACGACATCATCCACCATTTTATGTGTCTAAACACCGGCTCTCGCTTCATGATCCTGGAGTCTGACTACCTCCCGAGACATGTAGGGTCCTTTAAGGGTTGGTATCGTCATCGGGTCGGCCCCGTCATTGCAGAGGAGAGATGGGTGCTTTTCGAGGGCAGAGCTCCCATTCCATCTCAGGCCACCAATGCCCCATTGCGGCCTTGGTCAGTGGTTCGCCCTCCACTGAGGGATAGCGGTTTGGTACTTATCCCCAAATCCGCAAAAATAGAATCGACCCCTCGCACTGCTGGTATGCCAGTGTGCACTAGAGCCGAAGCAAAGGCTTCTAATGAAGCACCAACGGTAGTGTCACCATTAGCGGTGTCATCAGCGGTGGTGTCACCAAAGGGGGATACCGAAAGTGAAGTTGGGCAATGTTTCCCCAAAGTGCCAAGAGGGAGGAAGCGTTCTTCCACTAGCGTTACCACAAGTTCCAAGAGGAGGAAGAAATAGGTTGCCTGCCTACTCGACACTCTGCTTGAGTCCGAGCCATTTATTCAGGACAAACCGATAGCTATGGAGGAGTCAGACGCCAGTCTTATCTATCCTGGCTCATCTGCCGAGGAGGCCGCGCAATTGGCCAAGGCTTTAAGACGCTCACAAGATGAGACCGAGAACGTGTGCGCCCCAAAAAATTCTTACCCCTCTGTTTCATTCTATGATGTTGAACCATCATTACAGAAGGTGCACATGTGTCCTCTATTAATGGAAGAAGAACGGGCCCTTAAACAGCCCATCTCAAAAGCTTCCGAAGAAGAGCTTGCATTAAAAACGGGTAGTCATTCATTTACGCTTGAAGCCCGGCGAGCGTATTTAATGAGAAAAGAACGACGGATCAAAAAAGCCATACTTCAAGCTCCTTGGCGTATTGGTATGCGTATTTTTCGCGTTCTTCCTTTGGCTAGTAATTTGTATTACTTTTATGTCCTCTTATTTTTGCACGATCTTTGCAGGGACTTCTACAGCGAAAGCGGGTTTGAGTCCGGATCGGGTCATTGTTGTGGATTCCGTGAATATCTCCCATGATGCACCGGCGGGTGTAGAAGGGATTACTGAAGCTGTTTCCCTTACTGTGGAGCTTCCGGTGGCGGCCGGTGTCTCTTCCATGTCCATTCCCTTAAGAGCCGACGTCATCGGCCATGGATCCCATGGACATCCCTAGCGACGTACCGGAGAGTATAGAAGAGATTGTTGAAGCCGCATCCCTACCTTGGAGCCTTCGGCGGCGGCTTTTGTCCCCCTATTGGAGACTACCATGATGGCTATAGGTTTTACAAATATCTCCAGTGATGCACCTGAAGGTGTGGAAGAGACCGCTGAGGCTACCATCCCCCCAGCTCAGGACGGGCGAAGCATTTAAGGTAATCTCATGTACATATACATTTTGTTTAATGACCCTTCTGTCATCTGACCATTTCTTTCCTTTAGAATTTCCTTTAGAATTACGGGAATTGGTGGCTTCTATCGTGGATCTCTTTCCGAGAAAAACCTTCCAGCGCTTGCTCGACATAGCTGCCCACAACCAATCCGCCCACAAAGAATAGTTTTTTCCTCAGGCCAAGGTTGGTATGTTTTGCCCTTCTGGTTTTATATTTTCATAATGATGCTGATATGCCCTTCATTCTAAACCACAATTCTGGAGGCTGATGACGAAGTCGAGATTCTTGACAAACCCGGGGATCTTTCAAACCCACCTTGAATGATTGTGGGTAAGTGATGTTTTATCCTTGGCATCGTTCTGTTTACTCTATGTTTGGAAACAAAATTGACCACACCTAAATATTTACAGCTTTGCCAGCCCTGACCCCATTAGAGTCTCGGATCCCTATGCCACCAGGCCCTTATGCCCAACGTGCGTATGAAAGGATGGCAAAACAGAGCATTTATTCCTTGGCGGCACTCATCGAAGATCTTCGCGCCGGTACTTCTGTCACGGCTGATGAATTTGCTGCCGAGGCCAATGCTTCATTATCTGTTCTGGCCATTTATCATGATGAGGCATTAGTGCATACTTGGGTCGAGTACTGTCGCGAAGTGGAGGCCTGCCTACATGGGATTGAATGCATACGCCTTCCTTCCGACATCTTAACTGTAAAAACGAGTCTCCGAGGATGGATCGAATAGTGTACATCCAATCTCTAGTCATGCGAGAAAAGGATCAATCAGAAGTTTTCAGAGAGGGAGTTGGCTTCAAACACGTTAGGGGAACTTTGGGCTCAGCTTATTGTCAAGGCCATCCGTGCGTATGAAATTTGGTGAGTGCTTCATGAAGCCATTACAGAAGTGGTGGCTCTTGACAAAGCTGTGATTTTTACCCGCGAGATGGTTGAAGCCCATAAAGTCGCCGAGAAGGAGCTCGAGAGTCGGTTTGCTTCCTATCAGGATCAACAGACTTAGGCAGGGACTCGTCTTGCAGCACTGACGGAGCTTGAAGCCAAAGTCCAGCGGAAGAACGATGAACTCGCTGGCCTATTGAACCGCCCACAGACTTGAACATTTTTCGCTGTATATTCTTTTTTTTGTATTCATTTTTCTCCCTGAATAAGATGTATTCATTTTGATCTCTGAATAAAATGTATTCATTTTGATCTCTGAATAAATGTACTCTGTATTCGTTTAAACTCATGAATAAAAGACATATTTCATTTCATCCTGGCATTTCTCCTTTCCCTGATGTTTTGATTTGGTTTGAAGTACTTTATATACTCATTTCGGAGCTTATTTAGTTTGCCTCCTTTGGGTTTGTAAGAAAACTTGTCCTAACGTCACAGTTAACCCCTGCTCATTATGATAGAGGTTCGTTATGGTCTGTGGTACTAGTTTTTTTTATTTTAATCCGCGGTACCGTCGCATTGGCTGATGTATTCCCCGATATGCAGACTTTACATTGCTATTCGAGTAGCTCTGCAACTATCACGTCTCTGATCCCTTTGGGGTTTGGACAAGACATTTTCAAGCAATCTTCTTAGGTCACATTACTGTCGAGAGAGCAAGCGGTAGGAATTTTGTTATAATCGCTCAGCACTGGTGTGGGGCGATCTTCGATAGTCTTTCGGGCTTTTTCCGTCAAGATCCTGAAGCTAGGAATTTGGCATTCTCTTCCTTTGTCGACACTGCGTCCGTTGTAATGAGATGAATGTCGAGTTGATCTCCAGGTTGTTTTGTGAACCTTCGAGATCTGGCTTTCCCTTTAACGAAGCCTGGCAGGAAGATGTGATTTTTATTTGTGCCCATGGATTCTATACGAGGGTCGGTATAAACTCACCTACAGGGAAAAAATTTCATTTCTTTTTACTTCTTTCCGCGATGCTCTATCATTTCAGCTTTTTTTTATATCGCGAAAGTCGTGATTGCCCAATCATTTCGGCTATTCTTTTCTTTTTACTCGCTGCTTTTTATTGCGAGTTGCCCAATCATTTCGGCTATTTCATATGCATTTTTTTGCTCGCTGATTTTTGTAGCGAATATGGAACTTAAAAGCTGATCCCAATCTTGGCATCAGCACCGCTGCGACTGGAATATTGGCAGGAGCGAATCATCATTTGCCTTGAGAGAACTTGGAGTTTGATATCGATTCAGGCTTCAGCATCGCTGTGACTGGAATATTGCCAGGAGCGAATCATCATTTGCCTTGTAGGTCTGACCAAAGGTGGCTTAGTAGACATGGTTAGAATTCTGTCGACCAAGGCTTTTTGACTCTGTGAGCCGTAAGGGTCTCATAAAGGGTTTTCTCCCTATGAGTCGTGAGGGTCTCATAGGTGTAGGTTCTCCCTAGAAGTCGTGAGGATTTCTAAGTGATATTTTTTCTCGCAAGTCGTAAGGATCATACAAGAGTGTTTTCTCCTTACAAGTCGAGAGGACTTATAAGTGTCGTTCACCATATGAGGACATTCCTCGACGGTGGTGGAACTTGATGGGGAAATCATTTATCTGTGCCCGTGGATTGTATACAAGGGCCAATATGGGACCGCCTGTAGGGCAACTTGGGGAATATGGAGGCTTAAGAACAAGTTTGGATCCCTATGACTTAAGCTATTGAATCCTATGAGCCGTGAAGGTCTCATAAGGGGAGTTCTCTTTACAAGTCGAGAGGATCTCGTAAGTGAAAGTTTTACGAGATTGTGCCATTTCAGGTTTTCACAAGCTCATCGGTAGCCCTGCAGTTTTTACTCACGGTCCCCTTTCGGATTTTCATTCGTGCCCATTTCTCTTGTGGACATACCTTTTTTTTAACAACAAGATTGCGCCCCTTTCGGGTTTTCACAAGCTCGCCGGTAGCCCTACTATTTTTACTCACGGCGCCCTTTTGGGTTTTCATCCATGCCCATTTCGCTTGTGGACGTACCGTTTTTCTTGTTGCAGTCTTTGCCATTGGAGATTTGATTGCAACATAGATCCCAAGAGAAGATATCGCCGTATTTAGGGAAATGCTCCATGTTTGAGGCGGAGTAATAGTGGACATCTCGGTCGAACGCCAGTTTAAGGACGTAGTGTCCATTGCCAGTTTAAGGACGTAGTGGTCCATTGTTAGTTTAGGGACATCTCCGTCCATTGCTCACCATCTTTGGGGGTGAGGTTTTATTTTAAAGGACATTACGGTCTTTTATTAGTTTAGGGACATCTCGGTCCATTGCTTACCATTTTTGAGGTGAAGTTTTAGTTTAAGTACATTACGGTCCGTTGTCGCCATTTTATGGGCAACGTTTAGTTTAAGGACGTTTCGGTTCATTGTTGTCGTTTTGGAGGCAACGGTTAGTTTAAGGACATTTCGGTCCGTTGTTGCCATTTATGAGGAAAAGTTTTTTCCGAATACCACTTAGAGTTTTGACTCAGGAAGATATCGAGCGGATACGAGCGTCGTCATCTATCATTGATCTAAGTCGTGACTCGTCAAGCGTGGTATTTCTTGAGGAACCGGCCGTTAATTAACCGAAAAGGTATTTCGCCATGCATATCCATGAGCAAATAGGCCCCACCTTGGTAGACCTTGTCTATGATGTACGGGCCTTCATAGTTCGGCTCGAATTTCCCCCGTTTTGCACGATTGGGACTGATAGGTCTTTTGATGACTAGCACAAGTTCGCTTTGGCAGAATGTTCTTAGTCTAGTCAGTCTTTCGTATGAGTGCATCATCCTTGCTTTATAAGATTCTAGGTTTTGCTGCGCGACGAGGCGAGTTTCATCGAGGGCGTCGAGCTTCTCAAGTCGAAGATGGGCATTTTCCTCATCCGCCAGCTCGTATTGAAATGCCACTCGTAGGGAGGGGAGTTCTATTTCTAAAGGAAGAACTGCTTCAGTGCCGAATACTAACGCATATGGGGTCGTATTCGTGGCCGTTTTGAATGTCGTCTGGTACGTCCAGAGAGCTTCGTGCAGCCTTTCGTGCCATTCCTTTTTGCTTCTGGACATCGTTTTCTTTATGATCTTCGTCAGAGTCTTGTTGAAAGTCTCAGCCAAACCGTTATCTCGAGGATTATAGACTGAAGAGTATCTCCAGTCTATTTTATGCTGTTCTGCAAAGCGGCTGATTTTATGGCTCCTGTAGGCTGGTCCGTTATCCGAGATTTTCTATCGCGGAGTGCCGAACTGGTAGATAACATGCTTCTTGAAGAAATAGAGGATGTTCTCCGTCTTCACTTCCCTCAGCAGTACTGCTTCTGCCTACTTAGAAAAATAGTCAGTCGTTGCTAGTATTAACCGATGTCCTTTGGATGACGATGGCTCAATAGGACCAATTATATTGGTTCCACACATTTCGAACGGCCATGTAGCTACAGTTGGATGTAGCGGATTTGGATGCTGGTGGATGAAGTCTCCGTGAATTTGGCACGAGTGACACTGCTTCGCATATTCGAGGTAGTCCTGAATCATTGTGGGCCAGTAGTAATCCATTCTTTTGATCTTCAGTTTCATCTTTGGTCCGGCTTGATGAGACCCGCAAAGTCCGTCGTGAGTTTCTTGGAAGACTTTTCTTGCTTCTCCTGGTCCCAGGCATAGCAGCCATAGAAAGTCAAATGATCTCTTATATAGAGTATCATTGACGAAGGCGAAATACAGGGCTCGCTTCATGAGCTAATGTCTTGACGACACGTTTTCGAGCGTTCGACGGGATTTGAAGTAATCTACGAAGACTTGAAGAGTATCTTCGTCAGAGTCTTGTTGAAAGTCTCAGCCAAACCGTTATCTCGAGGATTATAGACTGAAGAGTATCTCCAGTCTATTTTATGCTGTTCTGCAAAGCGGCTGATTTTATGGCTCCTGTAGGCTGGTCCGTTATCCGAGATTTTCCATCGCGGAGTGCCGAACTGGTAGATAACATGCTTCTTGAAGAAATGGAGGATGTTCTCCGTCTTTACTTCCCTCAGCAGTACTGCTTCTGCCTACTTAGAAAAATAGTCAGTCGTTGCTAGTATTAACCGATGTCCTTTGGATGACGATGGCTCAATAGGACCGATTATATCGGTTCCACACATTTCTAACGGCCAGGTAGCTACTGTTGGATGTAGTGGATTTGGATGCTGGTGGATGAAGTCTCCGTAAATTTGGCACGAGTGATACTGCTTCGCATATTCGAGGTAGTCCTGAATCATTGTGTGCCAGTAGTAATCCATTCTTTTGATCTTCAGTTTCATCTTTGGTCCGGCTTGATGAGACCCGCAAAGTCCGTCGTGAGTTTCTTGGAAGACTTTTCTTGCTTCTCCTGGTCCCAGGCATCGCAGCCATAGAAAGTCAAATGATCTCTTATATAGAGTATCATTAACGAAGGCGAAATACAGGGCTCGCTTCATGAGCTAATGTCTTGACGACATGTTTTCGAGCGTTCGACGGGATTTGAAGTAATCTACGATGACTTTCCTCCAATCCACGGTCTCTTCTTTGTTCTTTATTTGGAGGACCGCTCGTTCAGTCGTTTCTTTTTTTTAGATGGCTCAATCGAATCTTCTAAAGGTATTTCTGCTGGCGTGAGAACCCGGCGGTTTTGCACAACGATCCTTACGTCATCAAGATCTTCGTCAGCCAGCTCTTTAGCAAGCTTGGATAGCGCATCTGCTTTGTTGTTTTACACATGCGGTATACTCTCCAGGATGTAGGAGAGGATTTGTGTCAGCAGTTGCTGCACACTCCTTCCATATTTTATCTGTTAGTGTATATGCCCTAGAGACCATTACTGTATCATACTAGATTGTATATTACTTAATGGAAGCTTGGTATATTCACCATTGAATACACAATCTTGCTCAAAATAGTAGTATGCTACTTGGTTTGTCTCTGCTTTAATGTGTACATGTGTTTCTTTCAGTATATCACCTATACGCATTAGTGGAGCCCTTAGGATCTTTGCTTGATTACCGGCATTGTGATGGCGATCACACTCGTGGGGGCTGGGTAATCCACAAGCACATCCTTATACAGGACCCTAGTCGTAGGACTATCGAGACAGGGCATCGATACTCCGGAGTAGACTAGCGTATGCGCTTCTCATCCCAGCAGAGGAGACGGTCTGTCCCACAGCCGTCAGTACGTCGTACTTGAGATAGTATGCGGGTGCTCGTTAGGTTACGAGTACACTGGACAGGACTCGTTGGGAACTGTTGGTTGGTATTATACCTATCGTCAGTTAACAGTTCCCAGGTGACATGAGTACAGCTTAGTCCGCTGACTTGACACTGTCACTTCGCCTCGAGTGTGTTTCCACTGTTCTTTGATTACTACCCTACCATGGTTCTACTGAGTCGTGCAAACAGGTAGCAGTTGGGAGCAGTCCCGAAGCACTTGGAGGCAGTGACGGTTAGATAAGATTCGTCTCTCCCGGTATTGGGGGTTGATATCGCGCTGTGTTTAGGAGAGCCATTACACATAGTCGTCCCTGGTCAGGACATGCGAGATTTGCTGGTAGTGTCACCAGTAGTTTCTCAGGGTGTTTTGGGCTATACTCCGACACGACTTGTACCGCTATTAGGGGACTAATGTTTGCCACCCCGTAGGCCCGCCATGCGATACTCTTAGACGAACAGATCGGACTGTACGGAGATTGTCACATACAGGCTCAGTAGGAATTCGGATGGGTTTACCTCATCGGCCTTCTTATCGACATCTACCTGGGGACCGTTACGTACAGCTAGTGCCGCTTGCGGTCTATGGTTAAACCCACTGCCAGTGTAGTGTCGAGTCTTTAGAGTCCTACACAGAGAGTTTCCCTGCACTGAGCGAAACGTGTAGAGGCCGTATGGTTTTACGGCAGGGCTGCGATCACTTACGTGCACTTGTGTGCGTATGCTGTTCGGGTAGGCAATACTAGTGGGCTTTGGTTTAAGCCGGATCCTAGTATTGCACAGATGGATTTGTTTTGTCTTCTGTGCATTCGCATTCTACGGAATGCAGATGCGGGTGTGTATGCACAGTTTTAAGAAGCGATGAAGGAGGAGGTGCCTCATTAGGGTTTTGGCAGTTGGTTTGGCCAAAACCGTTATGTGGCAGGCTCATTAGGGTTTTTGACATTTCGTTCAGTCAAAACCATTATGAGCCGGAGACATTATTTTACTAATCCTTTTTATGATAATTATGTGATGGCTAATTGCTTTGACCATTTGACCACCTTGACCACTTTTGACTTTGTTGACCCGTTGACCAAAGTTGACCATTGATCTTCATGAGAGGTCTACACTCTTCTTTGGTTTTCTTTTTCATTTTGGATTATGAAAATGGTCATTGGATTATGAAAATGGTCAAATCAATGTAGCATCAACTTTATCATGATAGGATTTGTAATGATGGTGTTTAGTATTATTTTGCAACCATGGTTTATTTTTCTTTGGTTAAGCTTTTCATTTCTCTTTTCTCATTCTCTCTCTTTGAAGTGAGAAGAAAGAAAGAGCTCCATGGTTGCTTGACCCCCTTCATCTTCCTCCTCTTCATAAATTCTTTTGATCTCATGTATTGAGAGAAAAAGAATCCACATAGACAAATACCTCCATCTTTCTCTTCTACACAACATAGAGTATCAAGACTAGCGATCTTGTTATCCTAGTTGCCTCGGCTCGAGGTGGAGCTCGGTGTACAACTCTCGGGTGGATCGTCTTCGACTCAAGAAGGCCGCGGAGGTGACCAAAGTCCGGATCAACCCTCGGAGCATAGATCGACGAGCGGGACAGCGGAATGAAGACCCGAAGGACCGGTATCGTGAGGTATAATTTCTACGGCATAGTAGTTAACACCTCTTGTAGTTTGCTAGTTTCTAGTTTAGCAAAGATCCGGCTTTTACGGTCCATGTTACCAAGTGAAGAAAAAAATTTATTTTACCGTTTCCGCAACCCCGAAAGTACCGGGAGAGGTAACGTGGACCTAACAGTGGTATCAGAGCCTAGCTAAACATAAACTAGCAAGTTAGCAAAGTGTTTAGAATATCGATCGGAAAAAAGTCGCAAAACACGTCTGGGAAAACCCAAGTTTCTGTCGATTTTTTATACTGTTCAAAAAATAATTTAACATACATGAAAAATCGTCTCAGGCTTTTTATAAAACGCACAGAAAAAATGAGCTGCTGACTCGGCCAACTCACCGCGGAACCGCGGCCAAACCATGGGTTTGGCCGCGAATCCGCGGCCGAGTTGACTCGGCCGCAGCTCCGTTTTGCTGCAGTGTTCTATTTGGGCTGTTTTGGGATTTTTGGAACATGATTTTTCTGCCGAGATTTTCCAGAAAGCAAATTTGTTTTTGGGGCTTAAAAATCCGTATTTTGATCGAATTTCTAAAGACTTAAGCTAACGGGTTTTATATCTGTGATGTGATATATGTATTGAACGTCTGCTAATCGCTATACGTCGATTAGTGGGGGTTATACATATCTGTGATCTGTAATGTTGATGGTTTGTGTATATGAATTCGTTGGATTGTCGCGGATGAATAGCCGGGGGGTTGTGAGATAAGAGTTTTCTTATTCTTTCAATTCTTATAATATGTAAATTGATGTAATATTATTTGTATGGCCGCACAACCGGGTCGGGGTTGTAGCCGTCATTGTATAATTTCTTTTTACTGTTTTTTGCTCCTAGGATAGACCCAAGGAGAGGTGCACAAACTACCGGGTATCTCGAAGTACCGAGTGGCTTACTCACGGTGTTGAGGGAGGTTGCTTCGCTTCGGGTATTTAGCGGGTAGTTTGCCGCACCCGTAAGGGTCTAGGGTGGGGTTTGGCTATTCATCGCGACCGTGTAATCTATCTTTCGTTGCTGGCTCGAACGAAATGCAGATTCCTAGTATATCCAAAGTATTCATCTGTGATATGGAATGGCTATCATTGCATTTGACGAATGGATTTATATATCTATATATGATATCTATTTAGGCGTTGCTTATGTTTTGCATCCACGCTAGTCCAGCCCCGCTCTGTCGTTAGTTAAGTAACCTAACGGGTGATGACGGGACCCCGTGGTGAATGCGGATGGCATAAGCGTACGTCATATTTTCGTTGTTTTCTGCAATGGTAGGATTAATTGATGGGACACATTAAATTAATGCAAGAAAATAAACCTAAAAGACGTTGTTGGAACAATTTTCAAAAAGCTGTTATTGCAAGGACGTTCACTTTTGTTTTGCACAGAGGTATTCGGTTATGAATGCCCAGCACCTCAGTCGACGAGGCAAGGGCCGAGATCCCTTCATCGGGAGTGACCCCTTGGACAAAAGTTTGCATCAGGGTAATAACTTCACTATAGTCGATTATTCTTGCTTTGCATCGAGGTATTCAGTTTGGAATATCCTGCACCTCATTCGATGAGGAAAGAGCCGAGATCCCTTCACAGGGAGTGACCTCTTTAGCAAAAGTTTTCGCCACTATATTTTCAAAAAAGGGTATCACGTTCCTTCAACGATATCAAGTTCATTACGTTAACGGGTTTTCGCCAAAACCCAGCCGTAGCCCTCCGTCATTTCTTATAAGTTATACTTAGTATTCGTGCTGCGTTTGTTGACTGTGTCAAGGCGCAGTGAACGGTAGCTGAGTATTGCTTATCTGTTGGATACAATGTGATTGGTTAGGACAGTCGTGTAACCTTGTTGACTGTGTCAAGGGTTATGCGGGTGGGTTTAATGCAATCAAGATAATGACGGGTTGAACTTGAGTAGGACTCTTTGATTTGTTGACTGTGTCAAGGTCACTTGGGTCCTAGGGGCAAAAATCCACATCGGGAGTTTCTAAAGAAACTGAAACTTGCAGATTTAGCATACCTTCTGGAGTGTGGTGACTAGAGTGGATTCCATCTAGGTCATCTCACAATGATAGTTGGATCCCGATCCCACTGATGAGTTGGATTACTCTCGGGAGATTATTTCACTTAACAATCAATGCTATAAACCAAGTAGGTGTCTAGAACGGTGTTAGCGGGGTTACGCCTCCAGGGAAAAGAGGTTATTTTATTAAGGAACTTCGCGAAAGCGTTGGAAAACCTCCTTCGAAGTACCAACACTAGCCTGGCTGAAAGGTTAAGCAAGTATTGTGACGTGCGATTAATCCTTACTAATTCTTCTTTTAGGGTTTGAAGAAGAATTTGAGGAAATAGTGGGAGCCATCCTGGTTAGATAAATCAATAAACCAATCTAATCTTGCAAGAGCGCACGGTGAGTGTTTCTTTTCTCTCTCTCCAGGTAGCAACCATTTCATGCCCTAATCAAGATAATAAAATGTATCGCTTGACCGATCCGAATTCTTATTCGGGGCTGGGGAACGTTGGTTCGGTTCTAACTTGTGACAACAGTCATAAGTATGAGCAAGGGAAAGAGAATTGTATGGATTCCAAGGATACCCTGTTGAAGAAGAAGCATGGTTTTGCATTTACTTCAGGTGATCTTGTAATTGAGAACTGCTTTACGGTCAGCCCTACCTCCTGGGTACTTGATACCGGATCAGGATCTCATATCTGTAATTTATTGCAGGGACTGAGAAAAAGTAGGAAAGTTGTACCTGGTAATATGTCGCTCAGAGTAGCGAACGGAGCACAAGTTAATGCTGCAGCCGTCGGTGAATATCACCTTGTGTTGCCAAATGGCAATACTATGATTTTGAACGAATGCTACTATGTACCTTCTATAGTTTCTGTTAGGTCCACGTTACCTCTCCCGGTACTTTCGGGGATGCGGAAACGGTAAAACAAAAATTTTTCTTAACTTTGTAACATGGACCGTAAAAGCCGGATCTTTGCTAAACTAAACTAGCATACTTGCAAAGAAGAGTTAACTACTCGGCAAAGTGGTTATACCTCAACTTGAACTCCTTCTCTTCTTGTTGTTCTTCTTCTTTCTTGCTCTTTGTAGTAGCTTGAATGGCTTCCCCTCCTCGTCTCCTCTTTGCCGAAGATAGATCCACCTGAGGGCTTCATCCTTGGGCTCCTTTCTCGATCTTGAGAGAACTAAGGTATTCGGCTTGCTAGACCTTCTACCTTAGAGTGAGTAGAGTGTGCTTTGGGGTGTTATATCTTCAAGGAGATGATTCTCAACACATGAGATTTGCTCTCCTTGAACAAGAGGAGGAAGAAGATGAAGTGAGGAGAGAGAATCAATATGATAGAATGAGCACTCTTTTCCTTTTTTGCAACCATATCAAAAAGAAAAAGAATTATCTAAATAATAATAATAATTCAAATGAGAATAGTTGATGGTTGTTTTGGAATGACCACTATCATACTTCATTAAATGAAATGTAAGCTAGAATCAAGGAGCATCCTTGCAAAGTAATGATGATGGTCAAACATTCAACCATGGTCAACAAGTCAACCATGGTCAACAAGTCAACAAAACCAACCATAACATAATTTCATTTAATTACTATTATTAATTGATATCTCACTAATTCATTAGGGTTTGGAAAAAAAAGACGACTGTCAACTGTGCATGCGCACCCGTTCCGAAACCCTAATGAAAAACCTCTTCTTCCGCCTCAAACAACTGTGCATACACACCTGCATTCTTGTTCCGAGGAACATGAATACTGAGAGATAAAAGTAACCCCAAAACATATACCAGTATCCGGCTCAAACCAGAGCCCGCTGGCAATATCCGTCCGGACTCCAAACGTGCACAAGTGCGCGGATGAGAACGCACCCTGTCGCAAAACCATGCGACCTCTACTCTGTTTTGCCCAGAGGCGAATACCCTCTGTGTGGGACTCTAAAGACTCGACACTACACTGGCAGTGGGTTTAACCACAGACCGCAAGCGGCACTAGCTGTGCGTAACGGTCCCCAGGTAGATGCCGATAAGAAGACTGACGAGGTAAAACCCATCTGAACTCCTACTGAGTCTGAATGTGACATTCTCCGTACAGTCCGGTCTGTTCGTCTGATACATCGCATGTCGGGCCTAGGGGGGCGGCAAGCGTCAGACCCCTAATAGCGGTACAAGTCGTGTCGGAGTGAAGCCCAGAACACCCTGAGATAGCACTGGAACCTACCAGTATATCTCGCTTGCCCTGGCCAGGGACTACTTGTGTAATGGCTCTCCTAGACACAGCGCGATGTCAACCCCCAATACCGGGAGAGACGAATCATGTCTAACCGTCACTGCCTCCAAGTGCTTCGGGACTGCTCCCAACTACTACCTGTTTGCACGACTCAGAAGAGCCGTGGTAGGGTAGTAATCAAAGAACAGTGGGAACACACTCGAGGCGGAGTGACAGTGTCAAGTCAGCGGACTAAGCTGTACTCATGTCACCTGGGAACTGATAACTGACGATAGGTATAATACCAACCATCAGTTCCCAACGAGTCCTGTCCAGTGTACTCGTAACCTAACGAGCACCCGCATACTATCTCAAGTACGACGTACCGACGGCTGTGGGACAGACCGTCTCCCGTGCTGGGATGAGAAGCGCATACGCTAGTCTACTCCGGAGTATCGATGCCCTATTTTGATACTCCCATGACTAGGGACGTGTATAAGGATGTGCTTGTAGATTACCCAGCCCCCACGAGTATGATCGCCATCACAACGCCGGTAATCAAGCAAAGATCCAAAGGGCTCTACTAATGCGTATAGGTGATATAATAAATAAACACACAAGTACACATTAAAGCAGAGACAAACCAAGTAGCATACTACTATATTGAGCAAGATTGTCTGTACAACTGTGAATATCCCAAGCTTCCATCCAGTAATATACATACTAGTATGATACAGTAATGGCCTCTAGGGCATATACACTAACAATCTCCCACTTGCACTAAGGCCATGTACTGGCGTATCGAAGACCTATCATCTCGATCAGCCGCTCGAACTGAGTCTGGGGTAAAGCCTTTGTGAATGGGTTCGCAGTGTTGTCCTTTGTGTCCACTCTCCGCACCTCGATCTCCTGTCGATCAATGATCTCCCTGATCAGGTGATACCGCCTTAAGATGTGCCTGGATTTCTGATGGGACCTTGGTTCCTTCGCTAAAGCTATAGCCCCATTGTTATCGCAATACAAAGGTATTGGGTCAACAATGGACGGAACCACCTGAAGTTCACTAATGAACTTCTTCATCCAGACCGCCTCTTTTGCGGCATCGCTTGCAGCAATGTATTCAGCCTCCATCGTCGAGTCTGCGACGGTATCCTGCTTGGAACTCCTCCAACATACCGCCCCTCCGTTGAGGGTAAACAAAAAACCCGAGACAGACTTGCTGTCATCTTTGTCACTCTGGAAGCTAGAATCGGTAAAGGACTCGACCCTGAGGTCTCCATTACCGTAAACCAGGAACATCTCCTTAGTCCTTCTCAGGTACTTGAGAATGTTCTTCACTGCTGTCCAGTGGTCCTCCCCTGGGTCTGACTGATACCGGCTTACCGTGCTCAACGCGTAAGCTACATCTGGTCTTGTACATAGCATCGCATACATTATAGATCCTACCGCCGAAGCGTAGGGTATAGTGCTCATGCGAACCCTCTCCTCGTCAGTCTTAGGAGACATCTTCTTGGAGAGGGTAATTCCGTGCAATGCGGGTATGTTACCGCGCTTGGAACCCTCCATACTAAATCTCTTTAGTACGGTCTCTATGTACCTGGACTGCGAAAGTCCCAATAGTTTCTTGGATCTATCTCTATAGATCTTGATCCCCAGAATGTACGAGGCATCACCCAGGTCCTTCATGGAGAACCTTTGTGACAAAAATAGCTTGACCGATTGTAGCATAGGAATATCATTTCCTATCAAAAGAATGTCGTCCACGTACAAGACTAGGAACACGACAGTTCGTCCTACAATCTTCTTATATACACAGGGTTCATCTTCGTTCTTGATGAAATCAAATTCCTTGATTGCCTCATCAAAACAGATGTTCCAGCTCCGCGATGCCTGCTTTAATCCATAAATGGATTTAAGCAACTTGCGTACCCTTCCGCTGCTCCCACTGTCTACGAAACCTTCTGGTTGATCCATGTAAACGCACTCTTCCAAACAACCATTTAGGAAAGCCGTCTTAGCATCCATCTGCCAGATTTCATAGTCATGGAAGGCAGCAATGGCAAGTAGGATCCGAATGGATTTGAGCATAGCCACCGGAGAAAAAGTCTCGTCATAGTCCAAACCAGGTCTTTGACGAAAACCTTTTGCAACGAGTCTAGCTTTATAGGTTTCCACCTGCCCATCTACACCAAGTTTCCTTTTGTAGATCCATTTGCATCCAACGGGTTTTACCCCAGGTGGAGCAATATCCAAGGTCCACACTTTATTGGCGTACATGGACTCCATTTCGGATTGCATTGCTTCCTGCCACTTATCAGAGTCCCTACTGATAATGGCCTGCCTGAAACTGGTAGGGTCATCTTCTTCCAAGATGCAATCCTCTCGATCCCCGTCTATGAGAAAACCGTAGTATCTCTCGGGCGGATGAGAAATCCTACCAGATCTGCGGAGTGGCTGAGGTTCGTCTGAGGTTATAGAATCTAGCGGTTCCTCCAAATTATCAGTTACATTTTGTGGTCGCTGAATTTCTTCCAGTTCTACCGAACTCCCACTAGTTTCTTTTGCAAGAAACTCCCTTTCTAAGAAGGTGGCGTGGCGAGATACAAACACCTTCTGTTCCTCAGTGTGGTAGAACAGATATCCTAGTGAGTCTTTAGGATATCCCACAAATTTACAGAGAACTGACCGTGCCTCTAACTTGTCCGGTTTCTGTTTTTTCACATAGGCCGGACAACCCCATATCTTAATAAACTTCAGACATGGTTTCTTACTGCTCCATATTTCATACGGAGTTTTAGGCACAGATTTGGACGGAACTTGATTCAAAAGGTATGCCGCTGTTTGAAGCGCATGTCCCCAGAATGAAAGAGGTAACTCAGCACTACTCATCATGGAGCGAACCATATCCAATAGGGTACGATTCCTCCGCTCTGATACACCGTTGTGCTGTGGTGTATAAGGAGGAGTAAGCTGAGAGAGAATACCATTCTCTTTTAAGTAATCTAGGAATTCCGTGCTTAAGTACTCCCCTCCCCTGTCAGACCGGAGGATCTTGATACTTTTGCCCGTCTGGTTCTCTACTTCCTTTCTGAATTCCTTGAATTTCTCAAAAGCTTCAGATTTGTGTTTCATCAGATACACATATCCGAACCTAGAGAGATCGTCAGTGAATGTGATGAAGTACGAGAACCCACCCCTTGCATGTATAGACATCGGACCACATACATCACTATGTACGAGTCCCAAGAGCTCTGCTGCTCTTTCTCCATGTCCGGTGAACGGAGATTTGTCATCTTCCCTTTGAGACAAGAATGACAAGTTTCATAAGATGAAAACTCGAACGCATCCAAGAGTCCATCTTTATGCAACTTACTCAGTCTTTTCTCTTCGACATGACCAAGTCTACAATGCCACAAGTAGGATTCATTCGTATCTGAATTCTTCCTCTTGCGTGTGTTTTGTATATTGAGAACTGTATTCTGATTTAGAACGTAGATACCATTACACAGTGTACCCTCTGCAACCAGTACCTTATGAAGGTAAATGTTCAAAATATTCTTTTCAAGAACAAAGTTATATCCATCTTTATCGAGTAAAGAAACTGATATGATGTTGCAAACCATGGAGGGTACATAGTAGCAATCGTTCAAAATCATAGTCTTGCCATTTGGCAATACTAGGTGATATTTACCGACGGCTGCCGCATTAACTTGTGCTCCGTTCGCTACTCTGAGCGACATATCACCCGGTGCAACTTTCCTACTTTTTCTCAGTCCCTGTAATAAATTACAGATATGAGATCCTGATCCGGTATCAAGTACCCAGGAGGTAGGGCTGACCGTAAAACAGTTCTCAATTACAAGAACACCTGAAGTAGATGCAAAACCATGCTTCTTCTTCGACTGGGTATCCTGGAAATCCATACAATCCCCTTTCCCATTCTCATACTCATGACTGTTGTCACAAGTTAGAGCTGAACCAACTTTCCCCAGTCCCGAATAAGAATTCGGATCGGTCAAGCGATACATTTTATTATCTTGATTAGGGCGTGAAAAGGTTGCTGCCTGGAGAGAGAGAAAAGAAACACTCAGCGTATGCTCTTGCCAGATTAGATTGGTTTATTAATTTATCTAACCAGGATGTCTCCCACTGTTTACTCAAATTCTTCTTAAAACCTTTTGAAAAGAAGAACTAGCCGGGTTTTAATTCACGTCACAATACTTGCTTAACCTTTCAGCCAGGCTAGTGTCGGTACTTCGAGGGAGGTTTTCCAACGCTTTCGCGAAGTTCCTTAATTCAAGAACCTCTTTTCCCTGGGGGCGTAGCCCCGCTAACACCTTTCTAGGCACCTACTAGGTTTATAGCATTGATCGTTAAGTGAAAGTAATTTCCCGAGAGTAATCCAACTCATCAGTGGGATCGGGATCCAACTGTCATTGTGTGATAGCCTAGATGGAATCCACTCTAGCTACCACACTCCAGAAGGTAT
Source organism: Agapanthus africanus (assembly GCA_030015575.1). Classification (NCBI taxonomy): domain Eukaryota; kingdom Viridiplantae; phylum Streptophyta; class Magnoliopsida; order Asparagales; family Amaryllidaceae; genus Agapanthus; species Agapanthus africanus. Next base: position 366,817,021 of record JASDDO010000029.1, read on the forward strand.
GCGAAATCTGCAAGTTTCAGTTCTTTTGAAACTCCCGATGCGGTTTTTGCCCCTAGGACCCAAGTGACCTTGACGAATAATCAACAAATCAAAAAGGTCCTAGTCAAGTTCAACCCGTCGTTATCCAGGATTGCATTAGACCCGCCCGCATGATCCTTGACGAATAATCAACAAAATCATGCGACCGTCCTAACCAATCGCATCTTTTAGTGGAACAGAAAATTACTACTCAGCTACCGTTCACTGTGTCTTGACGAATAATCAACAAACGCAGCACGAATACTAAGTATTAATTGTCCGAAACGACGGAGGGCTACGGCTGGGTTTTTGGCGAAAAACCCGTTAACGTAATGAACTTGATATCGTTGAAGGAACGTGATACATCCTTTTGAAAACACAGTGGCGAAAACTTTTGCTAAAGAGGTCACTCCCTGTGAAGGGATCTCGGCTCTTTCCTCGTCGAGTGAGGTGCTGGGCATTCGTAAGATGAACACCTCGATGCAAAGCAAGAATAATCGACTATGGTGAAGTTATTACCCTGACGCAAACCTTTTGTCCAAGGGGTCACTCCCGATGAGGGGATCTCGGCCCTTGCCTCGTCGATTGAGGTGCTGGGCATTCATAACCGAATACCTCGATGCAAAACAAAAAGATGAACGTCCTTGTAATAACAGCTTTTTGAAAAACTTGTTCCAACAACGTCTTTTAGGTTTATTTTCTTGCATTAGTTCTTTTAATGCGTCCCATCATTTAAATCCTACCATTGCAGAAAACAACCAAAATATGACGTACGCTTATGCCATTCGCATTCGCCACGGGGTCCCGTCATCACCCGTTAGGTTACTTAACTAACGACAGAGCGGGGGCTGGGCTAGCGCGGCTGTAAAACATAAGCAACGCCTAAATATAAAGCAATGATAGACATTACAGATCACAGATGAATACATTGGATATACTAGGAATCCGCAATCCGTTCGAGCCTGCAACGAAAAACGGATTACACGGTCGCGGTGAATAGCCAAAACCCCACCCAAGACCCCTACGGGTGAGGCAAACTACCCGCCAAGTACCCGGTAGTTTGTGCACCCCTCCATGGGTCTATCCTAGGAGCAAAAACAGTAAAAAGAATTATACAATGACGGCTACAACCCCGATCCGGTTGTGCGGCCATACAAATAATATTATTACATCAATTTACATATTACAAATGAATGAAAGAAAAACAAAAGCTCATCTCACATCCACCCCGGCTATTCACCCGCGACAGTCCAACACATTCATATACACATTCCAATATCAAACACAGATCACAGAGATGTATAACCCCGACTAATCGACTTATAGCGATTAGCCGACGTTCAATACATGTAAACATCACAGAAATAACCAATATAGCCAAAGTGTAGCGAAGTTCGAAAAAAATACGGATTTATAGGACCCCAAAAGTAAATTTCTTTTCTGGAAAATCTGGGCAAATATAACATATTTGAAAAATCCCAAAACCCTACCAGATGAACACTGCACAAAACACGATCACATGAAGAGGCTAAACGGCGGCGGATCCGCGGCTAAGAGAATAGTTGAGGCCGCGGATCCGCGGCAGTTTGAGGGATTTATGGGATCGTTTTTCTTGGGTGTTCTCAGAAAACCCTGAGCCGATTTTAGGAGTAAAAATTTTTACTTTTAGAGCACAAAAAATTTCAACAGAAACTTAGGGTTTTGATTTCCGGTTTTTGTGATTTTTCGGTTTCGAACTTCCATACACTTCGCTACCAAGCTAGTTTAAGTTTAGTTAGGCTCTGATACCACTGTTAGGTCCACGTTACCTCTCCCGGTACTTTCGGGGATGAGGAAACGGTAAAACAAAAATTTTTCTTAACTTTGTAACATGGACCGTAAAAGCCGGATCTTTGCTAAACTAAACTAGCATACTTGCAAAGAAGAGTTAACTACTCGGCAAAGTGGTTATACCTCAACTTGAACTCCTTCTCTTCTTGTTGTTCTTCTTCTTTCTTGCTCTTTGTAGTAGCTTGAATGGCTTCCCCTCCTCGTCTCCTCTTTGCCGAAGATAGATCCACCTGAGGGCTTCATCCTTGGGCTCCTTTCTCGATCTTGAGAGAACTAAGGTATTCGGCTTGCTAGACCTTCTACCTTAGAGTGAGTAGAGTGTGCTTTGGGGTGTTATATCTTCAAGGAGATGATTCTCAACACATGAGATTTGCTCTCCTTGAACAAGAGGAGGAAGAAGATGAAGTGAGGAGAGAGAATCAATATGATAGAATGAGCTCTCTTTTCCTTTTTTGCAACCATATCAAAAAGAAAAAGAATTATCTAAATAATAATAATAATTCAAATGAGAATAGTTGATGGTTGTTTTGGAATGACCACTATCATACTTCATTAAATGAAATGTAAGCTAGAATCAAGGAGCATCCTTGCAAAGTAATGATGATGGTCAAACATTCAACCATGGTCAACAAGTCAACCATGGTCAACAAGTCAACAAAACCAACCATAACATAATTTTATTTAATTACTATTATTAATTGATATCTCACTAATTCATTAGGGTTTGGAAAAAAAAGACGACTGTCAACTGTGCATGCGCACCCGTTCCGAAACCCTAATGAAAAACCTCTTCTTCCGCCTCAAACAACTGTGCATACACACCTGCATTCTTGTTCCGAGGAACATGAATACTGAGAGATAAAAGTAACCCCAAAACATATACCAGTATCCGGCTCAAACCAGAGCCCGCTGGCAATATCCGTCCGGACTCCAAACGTGCACAAGTGCGCGGATGAGAACGCACCCTGTCGCAAAACCATGCGACTTCTACTCTGTTTTGCCCAGAGGCGAATACCCTCTGTGTGGGACTCTAAAGACTCGACACTACACTGGCAGTGGGTTTAACCACAGACCGCAAGCGGCACTAGCTGTGCGTAACGGTCCCCAGGTATATGCCGATAAGAAGACTGACGAGGTAAAACCCATCTGAACTCCTACTGAGTCTGAATGTGACATTCTCCGTACAGTCCGGTCTGTTCGTCTGATACATCGCATGTCGGGCCTAGGGGGGCGGCAAGCGTCAGACCCCTAATAGCGGTACAAGTCGTGTCGGAGTGAAGCCCAGAACACCCTGAGATAGCACTGGAACCTACCAGTATATCTCGCTTGCCCTGGCCAGGGACTACTTGTGTAATGGCTCTCCTAGACACAGCGCGATGTCAACCCCCAATACCGGGAGAGACGAATCCTGTCTAACCGTCACTGCCTCCAAGTGCTTCGGGACTGCTCCCAACTACTACCTGTTTGCACGACTCAGAAGAGCCGTGGTAGGGTAGTAATCAAAGAACAGTGGGAACACACTCGAGGCGGAGTGACAGTGTCAAGTCAGCGGACTAAGCTTTACTCATGTCACCTGGGAACTGATAACTGACGATAGGTATAATACCAACCATCAGTTCCCAACGAGTCCTGTCCAGTGTACTCGTAACCTAACGAGCACCCGCATACTATCTCAAGTACGACGTACCGACGGCTGTGGGACAGACCATCTCCCGTGCTGGGATGAGAAGCGCATACGCTAGTCTACTCCGGAGTATCGATGCCCTATTTCGATACTCCCACGACTAGGGACGTGTATAAGGATGTGCTTGTAGATTACCCAGCCCCCACGAGTGTGATCGCCATCACAACGCCGGTAATCAAGCAAAGATCCAAAGGGCTCTACTAATGCGTATAGGTGATATAATAAATAAACACACAAGTACACATTAAAGCAGAGACAAACCAAGTAGCATACTACTATATTGAGCAAGATTGTCTGTACAATTGTGAATATCCCAAGCTTCCATCCAGTAATATACATACTAGTATGATACAGTAATGGCCTCTAGGGCATATACACTAACAGTTTGCAACATCATATCAGTTTCTTTACTCGATAAAGATGGATATAACTTTGTTCTTGATAGAAATATCATGAAAATCTACCTTCATAAGGTAATGGTTGCAGAAGGTACACTGTGTAATGGTATCTACGTTCTAAATCAGAATACAGTTCTCAATATACAAAACACACGCAAGAGGAAGAATTCAGATACGAATGAATCCTACTTGTGGCATTGTAGACTTGGTCATATTGGAGAGAAAAGACTAAGTAAGTTACATAAAGATGGACTCTTGAATGCGTTCGAGTTTTCATCTTATGAAACTTGTCAGTCTTGTCTCAAAGGGAAGATGACCAAATCTCCGTTCACCGGACATGGAGAAAGGGCAGCAGAGCTCTTGGGACTCATACACAGTGATGTATGTGGTCTGATGTCTATACATGCAAGGGGTGGGTTCTCGTACTTCATCACATTCACTGACGATCTCTCTAGATTCGGATATGTGTATCTTATGAAACACAAATCTGAAGCTTTTGAGAAATTCAAGGAATTCAGAAACGAAGTAGAGAACCAGACTGGCAAAAGTATCAAGATCCTCCGGTCTGATAGAGGAGAGGAGTACTTAAGCACAGAATTCCTAGATTACTTAAAAGAGAATGGTATTCTCTCTCAGCTTACTCCTCCTTATACACCACAGCACAATGGTGTATCGGAGCGGAGGAATCGTACCCTATTGGATATGGTTCGCACCATGATGAGTGGTGCAGAGTTGCCTCTTTCATTCTGGGGATATGCACTTCAAACTGCAGCGCATCTATTGAATCAAGTTCCATCCAAATCCGTGCCTAAGACTCCGTATGAAATATGGAGTGGTAAAAGTTTGTATCTTAAACATATTAAGATTTGGGGTTGCCCAGCTTATGTCAAAAAGCAGAACCCAGACAAACTTGAGGCACGAGCAGTTTTATGTAAGTTTGTGGGATACCCAAAAGATTCAAGTGGGTATCTATTCTACCATGCAGAGGAACAGAAGATAATTGTTTCCAGGAATGCCACATTTTTGGAAAAAGAATTTCTTGTTAAAAATATTAGTGGCAGCACGGTAGAACTGGATGAAATTCCAGAAACACAAACTTTAACTAAAAATTTGGAGGAACCGCTAGATTCAGTTACACCCAACGAACCTCAGCCACTCCGCAGATCTGGTAGGATTTCTCATCCGCCTAAGAGATACTACGATTTTCTCATAGACGGGGATCGAGAAGATTGCATCTTGGAAGAAGATGACCCTACCAGTTTCAGGCAGGCCATTATCAGTAGGGACTCTGATAAGTGGCAGGAAGCAATGCAATCCGAAATGGAGTCTATGTACGCCAATAAAGTGTGGACCTTGGATATTGCTCCACCCGGGGTAAAACCCGTTGGATGCAAATAGATCTACAAAAGGAAACTTGGTGTGGATGGGCAGGTGGAAACCTATAAAACTAGACTCGTTGCAAAAGGTTTTCGTCAAAGACCTGGTTTGGACTATGACGAAACTTTTTCTCCAGTGGCTATGCTCAAATCCATTCGGATTCTACTTGCCATTGCTGCCTTCCATGACTATGAAATCTGGCAGATGGACGTTAAAACGGCTTTTCTAAACGGCTGTTTGGAAGAGTGCGTTTACATAGATCAGCCAGAAGGTTTCGTAGACAGTGGGAGCAGCGGGAAGGTATGCAAGTTGCTTTAATCCATTTATGGATTAAAGCAGGCATCGCGGAGCTGGAACATCTGTTTTGATGAGGCAATCAAGGAATTTGATTTCATCAAGAACGAAGATGAACCTTGTGTTTATAAGAAGATTGTAGGACGAATTGTCGTGTTCCTAGTCTTGTACGTGGACGACATTCTCTTGATAGGAAATGACATTCCTATGCTACAATCGGTCAAGCTATTTTTGTCACAACGGTTCTCCATGAAGGACCTGGGTGATGCCTCATACATTCTGGGGATCAAGATCTATAGAGATAGATCCAAGAGACTACTTGGACTTTCGCAGTCCAGGTACATAGAGACCGTACTAAAAAGATTTAGTATGGAGGATTCCAAGCACGGTAACATACCCGCATTGCACGGAATTACCCTCTCCAAGAAGATGTCTCCTATAACTGACGAGGAGAGGGTTCGCATGAGCACTATACCCTACGCTTCGGCGGTAGGATCTATAATGTATGCGATGCTATGTACAAGACCAGATGTAGCTTACGCGCTGAGCGTGGTGAGCCGGTATCAGTCAGACCCAGGTAAGAACCACTGGACGGCAGTGAAGAACATTCTCAAGTACCTGAGAAGGACTAATGAGATGTTCCTGGTTTACGGTAATGGAGACCTCCGGGTCGAGTCCTTTACCGATTCAAGCTTCCAGAGTGACAAAGATGACAGCAAGTCTGTCTCGGGTTTTGTGTTTACCCTCAACGGAGGGGCGGTATGTTGGAGGATTTCCAAACAGGATTCCGTCGCAGACTCGATGATGGAGGCTGCATACATTGCTGCAAGCGATGCCGCAAAAGAAGCGGTCTGGATGAAGAAGTTCATTAGTGAACTTCAGGTGGTTCCGTCCATTGTTGACCCAATACCTTTGTATTGCGATAACAATGGGGCTATAGCTTTAGCGAAGGAACCAAGGTCCCATCAAAAATCCAGACACATCTTAAGGCGGTTTCACCTGATCAGGGAGATCATTGATCGCCAGGAGATCGAGGTACAGAGAGTGGACACAAAGTATAACACGGCGGATCCATTCACGAAGGCCTTACCCCAGACTCAGTTCGAGCGGCTGATCGAGATGATAGGTCTTCGATACGCCAGTACATGGCCTTAGTGCAAGTGGGAGATTGTTAGTGTATATGCCCTAGAGGCCATTACTGTATCATACTAGATTGTATATTACTTAATGGAAGCTTGGGATATTCACCATTGTATACACAATCTTGCTCAAAATAGTAGTATGCTACTTGGTTTGTCTCTGCTTTAATGTGTACATGTGTTTCTTTCAGTATATCACCTATACGCATTAGTAGAGCCCTTAGGATCTTTGCTTGATTACCGGCGTTGTGATGGCGATCACACTCGTGGGGGCTGGGTAATCCACAAGCACATCCTTATACAGCTCCCTAGTCGTAGGACTATCGAGACAGGGCATCGATACTCCGGAATAGACTAGCGTATGCACTTCTCATCCCAGCAGGGGAGACGGTCTATCCCACAGCCGTCAGTACGTCGTACTTGAGATAGTATGCGGGTGCTCGTTAGGTTACGAGTACACTGGACAGGACTCGTTGGGAACTGTTGGTTGGTATTATACCTATCGTTAGTTAATAGTTCCCAGGTGACATGTGTACAGCTTAGTCCGCTGACTTGACACTGTCACTTCGCCTCGAGTGTGTTCCCACTGTTATTTGATTACTACCCTACCACGGTTCTACTGAGTCGTGCAAACAGATAGTAGTTGGGAGCAGTCCCGAAGCACTTGGAGGCAGTGATGGTTAGATAGGATTCGTCTCTCCCAGTATTGGGGATTGATATCGTGCTGTGTCTAGGAGAGCCATTACACATAGTCGTCCCTGGCCAGGGCAAGCGAGATTTGCTAGTAGTGTTACCAGTAGTTTCTCAGGGTGTTTTGGGCTATACTCCGACACGACTTGTACCGCTATTAGGGGACTGACGTTTGCCACCCCCTAGGCCCGCCATGCGATACTCTTAGACGAACAGACAGGACTGTACAGAGATTGTCACATACAGGCTCAGTAGGAGTTCGGATGGGTTTACCTCATCGGCCTTCTTATCGACATCTACCTGGGGACCGTTACGTACAGCTAGTGTCGATTGCGGTCTGTGGTTAAACCCACTGCCAGTGTAGTGTTGAGTGTTTAGAGTCCCACACAGAGAGTTTCCCTGCACTGAGCGAAACGTGTAGAGGCCGTATGGTTTTACGGCAGGGCTGCGATCACTTACGTGCACTTGTGTGCGTATGCTGTTCGGGCAGGCAATACTAGTGGGCTTTGGTTTAAGCCGGATCCTAGTATTGTACAGATGGATTTGTTTTGTCTTCTGTGCATTCGCATTCTACGGAATGCGGATGCGGGTGTGTATGCACAGTTTTGAGGAGCGATGAAGGAGGAGGTGCCTCATTAGGGTTTTGGCAGTTGGTTTGGCCAAAACCGTTATGTGGCAGGCTCATTAGGGTTTTTGACATTTCGTTCAGTCAAAACCATTATGAGCCGGAGACATTATTTTACTAATCCTTTTTATGATAATTATGTGATGGCTAATTGCTTTGACCATTTGACCACCTTGACCACTCTTGACTTTGTTGACCCGTTGACCAAAGTTGACCATTGACCTTCATGAGAGGTCTACACTCTTCTTTGGTTTTCTTTTTCATTTTGGATTATGAAAATGGTCATTGGATTATGAAAATGGTCAAATCAATGTAGCATCAACTTTATCATGATAGGATTTGTAATGATGGTGTTTAGTATTATTTTGCAACCATGTTTCATTTTCTTTGGTTAAGCTTTTCATTTCTCTTTTCTCATTCTCTCTCTTTGAAGTGAGAAGAAAGAAAGAGCTCTATGGTTGCTTGACCTCCTTCATCTTCCTCCTCTTCATAAATTCTTTTGATCTCATGTGTTGAGAGAAAAAGAATCCACATAGACAAATACCTCCATCTTTCTCTTCTACACAACCTAGGGTATCAAGACTAGCGATCTTGTTGTCCTAGTTGCCTCGGCTCGAGGTGGAGCTCGGTGTACAACTCTCGGGTGGATCGTCTTCGACTCAAGAAGGCCGCGGAGGTGACCAAAGTCCGGATCAACCCTCGGAGCATGGATCGACGAGCGGGACAGCGGAATGAAGACCTGAAGGACCGGTATCGTGAGGTATAATTTCTACGGCATAGTAGTTAACACCTCTTATAGTTTGCTAGTTTCTAGTTTAGCAAAGATCCGGCTTTTACGGTCCATGTTACCAAGTCAAGAAAAAATTTTGTTTTACCGTTTCCACAACCCCGAAAGTACCGGGAGAGGTAACGTGGACCTAACATTATCAACTCTGGTTTGCACGACTGATAGTCGCCGTTTCCTTGGCTAACGATCAGCTGGGAGTCTCCATATATGAGGAGGTTTTCGACTCCCAATTGACAGCGATCTCAAGACCCGCTATCAAAGCTCCATATTCAGCCTCGTTGTTTGTTCTTTGCTCCGTTAAGGAAAGGGCGAAACGCATTATTCCTCCTTGTGGAGTCACGAAGATGAGGCCTACCTCGGCTTTGATTATAGGAGTATTATGCTTCCGTTTCTTCATAGAAGACGCCCCGTAGAAGTAGAGTTCCCATTGGACATTCTTTCCTTCCTTTTTCCCTTTGATTGTGTCGAACGCGTGCTCGTCTGGCAATTCGCAATTTAAGGGAGACTCGAGTGGTATTGGATGCTCAGCGAGAAAGTCAGTGATAGCCTGACCTTTGACTACCTTGAGGGGTTGGTACGTTATCGAGAACTCCATTAAGAGGAGGGCCCATTTGACAAGCCTTCCTGTTAGTATGGCCTTTGACATTAGATATTTGAGAGGATCCACTTTTGATATGAGATGGGCCTCATGTGCCAAAGCGTAGTGCCTGAGCTTCGTTATCGCGAATATCGGTGCCAGACAGTGCTTTTCAATGGGGGAGTAATTGTTTTCTGCCCCCAGGAGAACTCAACTCAAATAGTAGAGGGCTCTCTCCTTCCCCTGGTCGTTCTCTGGCGCCCATAACACGCCTAAAGAACCTTTAAGGGCTGTTGCGTATATAATAATAGGCTTTCCCTTAACCAGAGCGATCAGTACCGGCGGGTTCTATAGATATTGCTTGATTTCGTCCAGTGCACTTTGGTATTTATGATCACAAACGAACGGGGTCCCCTTCTTCATTAGATGGTTGTAGGGGAGGCATTTTCCGGAGAGGTTAGCAATGAACCGTCGGATATACGTGAGCTTTTCTTGGAGAGACTGCAGTTGTTTTAGAGTTCTTGGCATGGGCATTTCCATAATCGCCTTGATCATTGATAGGTCTATTTTGATGCCTCGGTGTCATACGATGAATCCTAGGAATTTGCCTGAGGAGACTCCAAATGCACATTTCAGAGGATTCATCTTTAGATTGTATTTCCGAAGATGCTGGAACACTATTTTTATATGCTCCCAATGCTCCTCATACGATTTGCTTTTCACCACAAGTCCGTCGACATAACATTAGACAATCTCATGTATGAGGTCATCGAAGATCTTCGTCATAGCCCTCTGGTAGTTAGCACCTGTGTTCTTCAAACCGAAGGGCATCACCTTATAGCAGAATATGCCTAGCGAATTCCGGAAGGCGGTGTGCTTTTGGTCTTCAGGATGCATTTTTATTTGATTATACCCCGAAGATCCGTCCATGAAGGAGAAGACCTCATGGGTAGACGTGTTATCGATCATCAGCTCGGTAACGGGTACCGAGAAGTCTTCCTTCGGGCAAGCCTTGTTAAGGTCCCGAAAATCCACGCAGATGCGCACTGTCCCGTTTTTCTTCATCACTGGAACAATGTTGGCAATCCAGTCGGGATACTAAACTTCTTGGATGAAGCCGGTGTCGATTAGCTTCTTGACTTCAGCATTGATGTTCATCTTGAGTTCGATCCGCATTCTCCTTGGCACTTGCTTGACTAGCTTGACGTCCGGTGATATAGCTAGTTTATGTACCACTATTTCTGGATCTAGTCCCGGCATCTCGGAATAGTTACATGCAAAGCAGTCTTTATATTGCATAAGCACGTCCTTCAGCGTAGCCACCTGTTTTTTAGATAGCAGCTCACTGACGAACGTTGGCCTTGGATCATTTTCTGTCCCTAAGTCAATTTTTCTTAAGTTATCCGCCGTGGTGTGTATCCCATCTTCCAGTTCTTTTGGCGCCGGTAGAAACTCTGAGATCATTTGCGAAGCATTCGAAGCAGTCACCCATATTCTCATGCCCTCCCTCCTTTGAGAGTGTGATCATGTGACAGGTACGAGTTCGTTTCCAAGACTGATGTTGATCTGGTTCTACTCTCGCTATATAGGTTGCTTTTGTCTCATGCTTTTGTGGTGGGGTTACCCTCCAGCTGTCGGACAAAGCAAATTTACCTTGTCGGTACTGGCCTTCTACCCAGTCTTTGAAGGTGAAGCAGTCTTCAAGAGAATGTCCTATTGCTCGGTGATAGGAGCAATAATCCAGATGATGGACCTCGTTTATCTGTTCGGGGTACCGAGGCTCCGGAAGCATCATCATTCGATATTTCATGATAAGGTTGAATATTTTCCTTGTCTTGTCTTGAAGGAAAGAGTATTCCCGACCCATCTTCTTCATTAGCGATGGATTCCAGCAGACTTTTTCTTGATCGCATGGCTTCTTGGATCCTCTTCGCAGTTTTCGAGTGTCATTCTCGTTCTTCACCTTGTTGTTTCCTTTGCGTCGGGCTTTTCCTTGCCATGAGAGTGCACAACGGGGTGAGGGTGAAGGGCATCGTAGTCTTCTCTTTTCGTAGACTGCTGAGTGAAACGCTGCGTCCTGGCTTTCTCGTAAATGGCCATTTCACGGATGTGGTCATCTCGAACCTTTTGACCTGCTTCCCTTATTAGCGTAGCAACCTGCTCTTTGAACGACGGACTTGACGTCCTTATGGCGGGATCTCGCTCTGGTTCAATGTTATGACCATTTGGAAAAATGTTCCCTGCTTTACCAAGGCCATTTATGACGTGGAAATTGTGGAATCGCTCCCGTTTATTTAACCGAACATATCCGAGCCCAATCGTCTCCATCTTCCCGTTGGGCATCTTTTGCTGAGTCTCGGGGACATCCTAGATTTTATTATAGAACTGGGCTTGTCGAGCGGTTTGTTTGAAGGGTACGCCTTGGCATATTAATAGCCTTTTCAATCCCTCTGCATAATATCTGGGAAAACGGATCGGTTGAAGCCTGTCAAGCGCAAAATCGGTGCCATGCCAGACTTCTTTTTCCATTTTGGTCTCCGTAGATTGATAGAAGAGGACCGCATTTTCACCTCTTCGCCTGGGAGGGACATAGAAAGTTTGCAGCTCTTGTACGCTGTATGTATAAAGCGCATCAAGTTCTTTATAATGCCGTGGAGGAACCATGGTAATTTGCAAACTCTGATCGTCTCCAGCAATGTTTTGTGCTGATGGGCGAGTGGAGAACACGGTGTTGACCTCGTCCTCAAAGTCACTGCCATAGACCAGAACAGGATTTAATGGCCCGGGCTTGTTGTCTTGAGGTTGTCCTGAGAGACTATTCCTCCGTCTTCATCGGTGTCGCTCCTAAAGACCAGGATAGTGGTAACGACTTTTGTTTATTTTCCGGCTTATGACATCTTTCTGTGTCTTTGAAGTCGGGTTGGAAGTACTTGGCGTATTCATATTTTCGGACTTCATTCATGGAGAATAGATTTAGCTCCCCGGTGACGGTGTACTCGTGGCCATCTCTGAAATACTTCATACACTGATGTTGTGTAGAAGGGATGATGTTGTACTCGTGCAACCAAGGCCTGCCGAGCAAAACGTTGTAGCAAGTCTTGGCCTCGATGACATAGAATTTGATGTAAGTGACGAGTAGCCCAAAGCGTAATGTCAATGTTACGGACCCGAGCATCCGTGATGATTGTGAGTCGAACCCAGAGATGGTAATTTTATCCCGAGCCAGGTGTTGAACGTTCATGCAAATCTCTTTCAGCACCTTCACGTTGAGAAGGTTAACGGAAGACCCGTTGTCAACCAGGATCTTTCCTATCCTGATGTCATGGCAGTACCCGGTGACATATAGTGGACGGTTGTGCTCACACGTTCCGAGGAGAAGATCTTCATCGCTGAATATAATGTCAGCCGTATGAACCTCTGCCAGTTCGTCCTTCATCTTTTCTTCTGTGAGGAAAGCTTGGAACTGATCAGGCTCTTTCAATACCTTGATAAGACAATCTCGTGCTTCTTTAGACAGGAGGAGAGCGTCCAGTATGCTCAGTTGCGAAGGTATCTTCCTCGAATGTGCCAGGATATTGTAATCCACCTTGTTTTTCTTAGGCGGATCCTTGGCTGCGAGCTCTTTGACGACTCTATCATCGAGGGAAATTTCCTTGGGGACTTTTTCCTTCCCCTTGTCCTTTTTGCTCAAGCCCTTGTCTGTAGGTACGAGGTCCTTTTCAGGCAACGTATGGTTACGCAGCTGAATATTCTCGCAATTCTTCTTTCCTTCTTCCTTTCCAGAGGCGGATTCTTTGAAGAGAGGGCCTAGGGTTATTTATTCGTCAGAATCACTCTCAAATATAAGAACTTGAGATTTTCCTTTTACTGAACCATTATCAACCATATGACAGCTGCCAGCCGTTCCTTCATACTCATCTGTCGCGCCTTGTTGTCGACGAGCTATGTGCTTCATTCGCTTGAAGTGTTGCAGGTGAGCAACATACCCTTGCCACCACTTCTTGAAGGCATTGCACTCTTTGGTAGGGTGTGCAACCTTCCGATGGTATAAGCAGTAATTCAAATGTACATCCACTTCGTCGAGGCATGTATTCCTGGGAGTGTTATCCATGAGAGGGGATAGCTTCATTCCCATTGACAAGGCTTTGTCGAACCGCTTCTCTGCTTTGATCTTGCCCTTGTTTGTAGAAGGTGTGCTCTGGCTTAGGTGGAGTACTTTATGACGCATCCTTACCACGGCTTCTTCATCCTGACGCTGACGCTTGGCCTTTTCATATATGGTCGTTTCACGTTCTCGGTCAGCTCTGCTCTTTTGAAGGGCTTCATTTAACAGCCTGTCAATTGGGTCTTCTGGCAGTTCCGGAGATTTTAGCGCCGATCCTGCCCCCGGTTCCTCTGCGTTGCTTCCCGACACCAAGGGAGTTTCTTCGTCATTTAACGACGAATGAGAAACCATATGGTAGCTTGCTATATAGTCTTGGGTTCATATTCCTCATCATCGTCCTTATCTCCGTTCTCGAGTATATGATTGAGAAACTCTTCGAGAGTGACTGGGGTCTGCGCCTTCTGGTTGTATTCTTCCAGTGCATCGATGTATTTTTGCAGGTCCGTGCTGTTCCCCGCCGAAACACGGAGACGCGACCGCGTATGTCCGTCTTGCTTAAATTTCGGGGCAGATGCTATTTGGTGCTATCCTTCCACCTCTCCGAAGATGCCAAGTTGATTTATGACACCATATATCGAAGGTTTAAACGGATGCGGCCGATGTAGCAGACTTCATCAGATTCCCCCTCGTTGAGGGGTTTTTGATTGTGAGGACGCTCTTCCCAGCAGGCGCAAGCCCCTGCATTTAATTACGCTACCGCATCGCGGTAACCACTTTCTCCTTCTCCAGATGGTCACTTCGTGGCATGGATGTTTGTTTTGTTTTTGGTTGCCCGTGGATTGTATACGGAGACTAATTTATGTTGTCACCCGTAGGGCGTGGATAAGTCCAAATCCGTATTTTCTTAGATTTGAGGTTGGGGTTGGGTTTAAGGATACGTTAGTCTCCTTTGAGACTAAGATCAACTTAAACGTTTGTTAAGGATACGTTAGTCTAATTTCAGACTAAGATCAACTTAATGGGATCGTTTAGATCCAACAAGAGAGCATTTGGGCTCTATTGTTTAGTTTAGGGACATTGCGGTCGATTACCAGTTTAAGGACATGGTGGTCCATTGTTAGTTTAAGGACATTACGGTCCAAGGTTAAGTACATCATAGTCCATGGGCTTAAGGACTCCACAGTCTGAGGTTAAGGACATCATAGTCCGTGGGTTTAAAGGGACCCCACAGTCTGAGGTTAAGGACATCATAATCCGTGGGTTTAAAGGGACCCCACAGTCCGAGGTTAAGGACATCATAGTCCATGAAATGTATAGTTGTCAGGACCCGTCACCTCTCTGAAGACGTTGAAGGATTACAACGACAAATATCAGAGGAGTAAAGAGATGTACCCTTGAACCGATGTGAGTTGGTTGAAAGATCTGTAGTCCAATTTGGGGATAAGATCTGTTAAAATATTTATGAGCAGATGGACTCAATTAATATGAGTTGAGCACTTATGGCCAATCTTAGGCTAAGTCCAATCAAGCTAAAATGTTTATCATTTTTATTTTAGGCTGTTGAGCCTTTATTTGGGCTTGGCCCTGACAGATTTTTTGTCTTTTATTGAATGCTGAGCATTCATCATAGCTCTGGGCTTATTAATGAACAATTTATGTTCTATCAGCGCACACGTGGGGAGCACACGTGACGGATACGTGTCGTGCTTGGTGCTAAATGCCAGATGATGGGCGTATTGCGCCAGTTTATGAGCGCAGAGCGCTAGTTTATGAGCGCATTGCGCTATCAATTCAGTGGCACATACGTGAGTGACACGTGGTGCGCCTGGCGCTGAGCGCCAGCCCATGAGCGCAGTGCACTATTTCAAGAGCGCAAAGCGCATCTGATAAGTGGCACATACGTGAGGGGCACGTGTCGTGCCTAGTGCTGAGCGCCAGTCAATGAGCGCAGTGCGCAGTTCAAGAGCGCAAAGAGCATCTGATCAGTTTTATGATCTGAGAAATAATTTATGTTCTTTTAAAAGAGACTTTGTCACAAGATCTAAGAACAACGGTTCTTATTTTGTAGGAGATATTTCAATCTCTTATATTGATGAAAGGCTTTGCCTTTATGGATCTGTGATCCTGTAACATTTCAGGAAAAAAAATTTATTTTTGGAATTTAAATAATTAAAATAATAAATTTTAAGAATATTAGAAAATATAGAAATTTGTTTTCAATGATATGGTATACTTATATACCAATAGTTTGGAAAATACTTAATAATTGATATGAAATATTCATTTGGAAAGTGTTTAATTGATTTGGGTATTTTATAAATATTTAAACAATTAATTGTATACAAGTTAATGCTAAACTTGAGTGACGTGTTTCCAAGACTTGTTACATTTTATATAAACGGGTTATTAGTGTTTTCATTTACCTCATGTTTATCTTATGCTTCTCTTCTTTCATGACCCTCTGCTGGAACTTGGGATATTGATGCAGTTAGGAGCTCTTGCACTTCTTTAGGTTCATCTGTTTCTTTAAAGTGAGCATTGAGAAGGTATTCTTCTTTCTGATTTTCAATAAACATTTTAGACTCTTTATTGAAGTCTTGAATTTTGGAGTATTCTTGATTTCCTTTTTCAACTCCATAGCCATTGATGGGTCATAAGCTCTCAGCAGGTTACACAGAAGTTTATTTTTGTTGATTTTTTTTATTAAACCCCACAAACAAAGCAGGCATAAGTTTCAGAAACTCGAAGATAGAGAAGAGAGAGAGGCGAGCACGAGCGATCTCCTCGATACTGATGCTACCGCTTCCTCACAACGGCGACGGCGATCCCCAATAAACATTGACCCTAATCGATCGATCTCTTCTCACGATGCCCATGGGACCGTATCCTTCCTTGCACAATCCTGGCACTTAATTGGAAAGGGGTTCGTGAAAGGAGGAATAGTTTTGGGTATTTTCTCTGCCAATTTCTTGATTCAAGCTTCTTGTTTTGTTAATTCTTGGTGATGCCCTAAAGTAGGTGTGGATCAAGTCGTCAATTAGGCCTTGTTTGGGAACGGACCGTCTGCCGCAAGAACTAAGGTTGATGGTTGTGGAGTTTGTATGGGTTGTGGTGAGAAATTGGTCACGATAGATCTTGATCCGATCGAGACGGATAATTTTGCTAGGTGTATAGCATCTATAGACAATAAGAGGGAGAGGAACTCAAGCTTTCAAAAATTCCCGAGATGGTTGGACTACTATGGCCCTTTTGAAGCTGTTGTTGACGCTGCAAATGTCGGCCTTTTCAGCCGAAGACAATTTTCATTAACAAAGGTTAATGCAGTTGTGAATGCAGTGAGGCAGAAGCTTCCATCAAAGAAATGGCTTCTGATCATTGTGCATAATAGGCGTTTGTTGGGACCCAAGATGGCTCGACCTTTAAATGAGAAGCTGATAGAGAAATGGAAAAATGCAGATGCTATATATGCAACTCCGACGGGATCCAATGATGACTGCATCAAATCAATTTAGGCAATAACATATGGTTCAGGTACTGGTTGTATGCAGCTATAAAATGCAAAAGATTAATTGTTACAAATGATGAGATGAGGGATCATGTATTCTAGATCTTAGGAAATGATTTCATACCCAAATGGAAAGAAAGACACCAGGTGCATTTCAGCTTTCGTGATGGCAGTTTTGAGTTTCAGATGCCTCCTCCCTGTTCTGTCGTAATTCAGGAATCGGAGAAAGGCCACTGGCACATTCCTATTTCATTAGAAGATGACCCAGGGAAAGAAAGGACCTGGGTATGTGCGACACGCATGGGCTTGAATGCGGCAGTACCTGTTTCGTCGGTTTTTCATGAAGGTACCCCCTCACGTGGACTTCGGACGAGGAAGAAGAGGAGGGCGACATCGTCTTCGGCAGACAAGGAGCAGGTGAGTAGATGTATATCTACAGGGGAAGTCGGGTGGATGGCGTTTAGCACCCCCGCAAACGTAGAATAGGAGTAGTACTTATTGTCATTAGAAAGCCAGACGTGACCTTAGAATTTCGGTGAGTATGACCCTAGTAATGACCTTAGGTTGGACTAGATTGATTTAGAAAGACCTTACCAGAGGATGAATATCTTGGTGGAGATTCGTAGGTTTCAGGTAGATACACACACGCACGCACAGAAACTCGACGTGGTGTATACGTGTATGTGTATATATATATATAGGACTAGGTGTATGTATATATATACACAACACGTATATGTGATACAAGGATGTGATATGATACATGGGGATGAAACAATATAACTGGGCTTGATGGCGTGATTCTTGGCTATACAGTCGTATTATAATGTTAGCGGATCGTTAGAAAATGGGATAATGAATAGTTGTACATAAATAATAATGGGTGGTGGTGATATTGAGGTACATGGGACTCTAAAATAGAACTCGGACTACATGTGCCTGAAATCACGATATGATATATGTGTGACTTGATTACGATATCATATAAGTGTGACTTAATCACAATATGATACATGTGACATGATATTCCTGAGGATAATTGACGATGAATATTTATGCTGGCAATGATATATGATTGATGTATGCGATTACAGTATGGCATCTTGATCTTGACATGTGTTGACGATGATATTATACAAATGATGAGACACGTAGGTGAAACTTGACCCGTACCCCGATATTGGGATGCCGTACGATGGATTTTACCGTACGAGGCATAGATATGATGATTGATCCGCACTCTTGATTCGAGGAAGCCGTACTATATACGTGACGCTATTGAGGCTGGATCGCCGACTATTAAAGATATGGATTCAGACCTTAGGTGGACTCTTATTTCTTATTGACTAGTTTCTTAGGTTTAGTTCCTTAGGAGCTTAGATGGACACCAGTTTAGGCTCGAGTCATATAGTTGTAGTTATACTTGTATATCACAGATGAGTGGTTATTACACATCCGTTTTTACACTCATACCGTAATCATAATGGTGCATGTTCATTCATATGTTTCTATAATCAGAATAAAACTTTGCCTGTTAGGACACCAGCACCATTACCGATGATGCGCATATTCCACGCACACTTATTTGCCGGATCACACACATCATCATCGGTAATTGCTATGTCACGTACACTTTAGATCATATTATCTTTTATTGATACAATCAGCTAACAGCTAGATCGATATAATATTGTGATTACTCTCTGGTGTTAGTATAGGCATGGTATTTATTACTTAGACATTTCATGCATTCGCATTTTCATGTTATCATGCAGTATTATGGGGCATATGCCGACACTTATCATATACTTACTCATGATTTTGGGATTTTGGATTTCTATGAGATTTCTAGATTTTTGGGGAAAACCGCAAGAATATATAAAAACTTCTCTCTCTCTCCTCCTCTCTTTTTAAAACATAAGATGCGGTTTTCTCGTGATGTATGTGTCGTCCACCATGAGATTTCATGTTTTCTGTTGGATTTCGAGACCCGATTCGAGGAGTGGATGAACCGTCTCGGGTACATGGTGGGCCCGGTATGGTATCCTGGGGAAAGAAGATCAAGTTGTAGACGATGAGCCTGGCAGGGGAAGGCTACCTACCGGTGATGTCTGGCGCAGCGGATATCCGGAGGATACCGACCATTGTCGTGAGATTTGATGATATGGGCCGATTCGGACTGACGGAGCCCGAGATATTGAGACTATGAGACATTGAGATTATGAGGTATTGAGACTTGAGATTTACATGTTTTGTGTCGATGCTTGACACGGATTTCATGGATTTCATTGTTGATATTTCAGATTCCTATACACATTTTACAATGATAACAGTTAAAGAATTCTTATACAGATATATCTGGATTTCAGGATTGATTATTTTACATTCATGGTGCATGCATATCCGTTCATATGACATAGTATTATATGAGGCACTGACACGAGCACGGAGTATCTGCATTTACACGTAGTATTTCCCTGCTATTACTAGATGATTGGGATATAGTAGTGTATTATTATGACCTAGGATAGCATCGTGCATTCGATTTCTTTTCGTAGATGTCTTCTACTCACGAGTTAGCAACTCACCCCCGTTGTGCCAAATTTTATTACAGGTTCGATGTACAGGTTTCCCTGGCAGTTGCTGGCACATCATTTCATTCAGGGTGATTTGCACGGTAGGTTGGTTCACTTGTATCTGAACCACCATTGTACTTTTATTTTTTTATTTGTATCTAGTAAGCTCCATCAACCATACTTGTATTACTTGATAAGTTTATTGGACCAGTTATTTATTTCGACCTTAGAGTCGCGCTTGTATTACTCTTATTTGGTGGATTTGTTTTCTTTTGAGTTTTGAGCCTCGCCTTTTTGGCGTTGTATATTATTGTGCTGGTTGTGGTTGTTTCCGCCTGTTGGCGTTGAGCTAGCTCCCGTTTGGGGATGCTTTTTATTGTTTATGTATTATACTTGTTGTACCCGTTTGGGGCCAGTTTTTACAGAGGAGACTCTGCCGAAATTTTTGGGAAAGTTTGCTGATGCTTTTTAACTTGTTTTCCTATATGTTTTCTTCTTCTTTTATGGTTTAGATTTCTGGGCTTCGGCTTACTTAGGTTACGTTGCGCCTCTAGACGCTTCGTAATCTAAGTGTCGGTCACGTTCCGTACTTTCGGGTCGTGACAAAGTTGGTATCAGAGCGCTAGGTTTAACCTTGTATAAGTCTAGGTGATCCTTGGTTGATGGAGTAGGCGACTTAGGTTGAGTGACGTACCGTGGGTATGATCCGCGGCATACTTACGATACGCTACTCTTCTTAAGTAGCCTTAGGATGTACATTTCTTTGCACTGCATTTCATTCGTTCCTTTGATTTATCTTCGTCGATATCGGAGGGTGGTTTCTGTTACCACGGGCGCATGGGCAGAGGGAGCTGCGGCTCGAATGCGATAACCATTAGGGTATTGGTTATTCTTGAGGATTGAAGCATTGTTTAGCGTGCGGACAAAGGGTATTCACATGCCGTCCAGACGAAGTTAAAGGATTCGAACGATTGTCAGAAACCCATTTTCCCAAGTTTAAAGTATTCGGAAGAACATGCAGGTATTTCTATGGACCCTCTAGAAGAATGAAACCCTAACTCGACATAATGACCACGAGAACGCCCTTGAACCTTAGGGTTTACGGCAGTTCCGCGGTGCTATTAGTGAGGCTTGGGTTTGCCCTTCTACGGCTGGACCATCGATGCTGGGGTATGTACCGGATATTTTTAAACTGTACTTGAGTGTTGAGCTCTCGGGGAATTATGGGATTTTGATGGATCGATCGAAAAGTTTAATGTAGTCCGGATATCAGGTGAAGGGATCGACTACGTGGGAGACTCTAGATATGAGTATTGCCGTTGGTAGCCCAGTCAGCACACCTATGAAGAGACGAGTTCGAAGAAGTCAACACCAAAGGAAAGGGGGAAAGAGGCGCACATTGGCGATAGTGTTTACGATTGTGATTTGGTGATTTGAATTTCATATTTTCGTTGATTGGATTTTGGTATTTTGAGGACTTTGTTCTACGATTGGTATTTCTTATGTGTACCTTCATTACATTCTATTTGTGTTTCAGATATCAGTTGTATTGATGTTGTTTAGTACATACCCAGTGCACTTGATTTGGTTTTAATACATTTTGAGATTTTGATTTGATTTCGTGCATATGGTTACACATGATTTTGACATATGCTTCGACCTAGTTTTCATGCACTTTCGTACTGTGATTTCGATTTTGATATTCGGTGTATGATTTCATGCACCATGTGCACCTGATTGAGATTCTTGCGCACACTTGGCGCACTTGATGCGATTTTGTGCACCCCAGATGCACTAAATCGGGGTTTTGTGCAGATTATATGCACCTGATATTGAGTCGTGCACGCCCGTTACACTTGATAGATGTTTTTGGTGCACACCTGTTGCACTTAGTTTTGTTTTTGTGTGTTTTCGTGGCATCTGTATTTGGTTTCGATTTCAGTGCGCACTGGACGCACATGATATTTTTATGATGTGATTGGGATTGATTTCAGTTTGAGCAGCATGTTTTTATAATCAATACTATTTGATTTAGTAACCAGGCGGGACGTGTATGTTAAATAAAAGATATATATGTATAGCTATTTTTTTTTAAAATAAACGTCCGCTACTTATGCCGTGACACATGCATCGCACGGCGATTTTCAAAAAGGGGTTTTTGCATACTTCTTTATTCAGATGTTTGGACGATTTTACTACGATGCGCACTATATATAAGTATAGTTTTGATGTATATTATGTTGGTTTTCGTATTTCGTTTTGATATATTATTTTCACCCTAACTCCGATGATTGCGTTATGCTTGACGGAGTTGATTTTAGTTATATATTGATGATTTCGGAGCCCCGATGATTTGAGTGTTTAGGCTGAATGTTTTAGTAATTGTGGGGAGTTTTAATTTAAATTCGGGGACCGAATTTATGTAAGTGGGGAAGATTGTAACATTTCAGGAAAAAAAATTTATTTTTGGAATTTAAATAATTAAAATAATAAATTTTAAGAATATTAGAAAATATGGAAATTTGTTTTCAATGATATGGTATACTTATATACCAATAGTTTGGAAAATACTTAATAATTGATATGAAATATTCATTTGGAAAGTGTTTAATTGATTTGGGTATTTTATAAATATTTAAACAATTAATTGTATACAAGTTAATGCTAAACTTGAGTGACGTGTTTCCAAGACTTGTTACATTTTATATAAACGGGTTATTAGTGTTTTCATTTACCTCATGTTTATCTTATGCTTCTCTTCTTTCATGACCCTCTGCTGGAACTTGGGATATTGATGCAGTTAGGAGCTCTTGCACTTCTTTAGGTTCATCTGTTTCTTTAAAGTGAGCATTGAGAAGGTATTCTTCTTTCTGATTTTCAATAAACATTTTAGACTCTTTATTGAAGTCTTGAATTTTGGAGTATTCTTGATTTCCTTTTTCAACTCCATAGCCATTGATGGGTCATAAGCTCTCAGCAGGTTACACAGAAGTTTATTTTTGTTGATTTTTTTTTATTAAACCCCACAAACAAAGCAGGCATAAGTTTCAGAAACTCGAAGATAGAGAAGAGAGAGAGGCGAGCACGAGCGATCTCCTCGATACTGATGCTACCGCTTCCACGCAACGGCGACGGCGATCCCCAATAAACCTCGACCCTAATCGATCGATCTCGTCTCACGATGCCCATGGGACCGTATCCTTCCTTGCACAATCCTGGCACTTAATTGGAAAGGGGTTCGTGAAAGGAGGAATAGTTTTGGGTATTTTCTCTGCCAATTTCTTGATTCAAGCTTCTTGTTTTGTTAATTCTTGGTGATGCCCTAAAGTAGGTGTGGATCAAGTCGTCAATTAGGCCTTGTTTGGGAACGGACCGTCTGCCGCAAGAACTAAGGTTTATGGTTGTGGAGTTTGTATGGGTTGTGGTGAGAAATTGGTCACGATAGATCTTGATCCGATCGAGACGGATAATTTTGCTAGGTGTATAGCATCTATAGCCAATAAGAGGGAGAGGAACTCAAGCTTTCAAAAATTCCCGAGATGGTTGGACTACTATGGCCCTTTTGAAGATGTTATTGACGCTGCAAATCTCGGCCTTTTCAGCCGAAGACAATTTTCATTAACAAAGGTTAATGCAGTTGTGAATGCAGTGAGGCAGAAGCTTCCATAAAAGAAATGGCCTCTGATCATTGTGCATAATAGGCGTTTGTTGGGACCTAAGATGGCTCGACCTTTAAATGAGAAGCTGATAGAGAAATGGAAAAATGCAGATGCTATATATGCAACTCCGACGGGATCCAATGATGACTGCATCAAATCAATTTAGGCAATAACATATGGTTCAGGTACTGGTTGTATGCAGCTATAAAATGCAAAAGCTTAATTGTTACAAATGATGAGATGAGGGATCATGTATTCCAGATCTTAGGAAATGATTTCATACCCAAATGGAAAGAAAGACACCAGGTGCATTTCAGCTTTCGTGATGGCAGTTTTGAGTTTCAGATGCCTCCTCCCTGTTCTGTCGTAATTCAGGAATCGGAGAAAGGCCACTGGCACATTCCTATTTCATTAGAAGATGACCCAGGGAAAGAAAGGACCTGGGTATGTGCGACACGCATGGGTTTGAATGCAGCAGTACCTGTTTCGTCGGTTTTTCATGAAGGTACCCCCTCACGTGGACTTCGGACGAGGAAGAAGAGGAGGGCGACATCGTCTTCGGCAGACAAGGAGCAGGTGAGTAGATGTATATCTACAGGGGAAGTCGGGTGGATGGCGTTTAGCACCCCCGCAAACGTAGAATAGGAATAGTACCTATTGTCATTAGGAAGCCAGACGTGACCTTAGAATTTCGGTGAGTAGGACCCTAGTAATGACCTTAGGTTGGATTAGATTGATTTAGAAAGACCTTACCAGAGGATGAATATCTTGGTGGAGATTCGTAGGTTTCAGGTAGATACACACACGCACACACAGAAACTCGACGTGGTGTATACGTGTATGTGTATATATATATAGGACTAGGTGTATGTATATATATACACAACACGTATATGTGATACAAGGATGTGATATGATACATGGGGATGAAACAATATAACTGGGCTTGATGCCGTGATTCTTGGCTATACAGTCGTATTATAATGTTAGCGGATCGTTAGAAAATGGGATAATGAATAGGTGTACATAAATAATAATGGGTGGTGGTGATATTGAGGTACATGGGACTCTAAAATAGAACTCGGATTACCTGTGCCTGAAATCACGATATTATATATGTGTGACTTGATTACGATATCATATAAGTGTGACTTAATCACAATATGATACACGTGACATGATATTCCTGAGGATAATTGACGATGAATATTTATGCTGGCAATGATATATGATTGATGTATGCGATTACAGTATGGCATCTTGATCTTGACATGGGTTGACGATGATATTATACAAATGATGAGACACGTAGGTGAAACTTGACCCGTACCCCGATATTGGGATGCCGTACGATGGATTTTACCATACAAGGCATAGATATGATGATTGATCCGCACTCTTGATTCGAGGAAGCCGTACTATATACGTGACGCTATTGAGGCTGGATCGCCGACTATTAAAGATATGGATTCAGACCTTAGGTGGACTCTTATTTCTTATTGACTAGTTTCTTAGGTTTAGTTCCTTAGGAGCTTAGATGGACACCAGTTTAGGCTCGAGTCATATACTTGTAGTTATACTTGTATATCACAGATGAGTGGTTATTACACATCCGTCTTTACACTCATACCGTAATCATAATGGTGCATGTTCATTCATATGTTTCTATAATCAGAATAAAACTTTGCCTGTTAGGACACCAGCACCATTACCGATGATGCGCATATTCCACGCACACTTATTTGCCGGCTCACACACATCATCATCGGTAATTGCTATGTCACGTACACTTTAGATCATATTATCTTTTATTGATACAATCAGCTAACAGCTAGATCGATATAATATTGTGATTACTCTCTGGTGTTACTATAGGCATGGTATTTATTACTTAGACATTTCATGCATTCGCATTTTCATGTTATCATGCAGTATTATGGGGCATATGCCGACACTTATCATATACTTACTCATGATTTTGGGATTTTGGATTTCTGTGAGATTTCTGGATTTTTGGGGAAAACCGCAAGAATATATAAAAACTTCTCTCTCTCTCCTCCTCTCTTTTTAAAACATAAGATGCGGTTTTCTCGTGATGTATGTGTCGTCCACCATGAGATTTCATGTTTTCTGTTGGATTTCGAGACCCGATTCGAGGAGTGGATGAACCGTCTCGGGTACATGGTGGGCCCGGTATGGTACCCCGGGGCAAGAAGATCGAGTTGTGGACGATGAGCCTGGCAGGGGAAGGCTACCTACCGGTGATGTCTGGCGCGGCGGATATCCGGAGGATACCGACCGTTGTCGTGAGATTTGATGATATGGGCCGATTCGGACTGACGGGGCCCGAGATATTGAGACTATAAGACATTGAGATTATGAGATATTGAGACTTGAGATTTACATGTTTTGTGTCGATGCTTGACACGGATTTCATGGATTTCATGGATTTCATTGTTGATATTTCAGATTCCTATACACATTTTACAATGATAACAGCTAAAGAATTCTTATACAGATATATATGGATTTCAGGATTGATTATTTTACATTCATGGTGCATGCATATCCATTCATATGACATAGTATTATATGAGGCACTGACACGAGCACGGAGTATCTGCATTTACACGTAGTATTTCCCTGCTATTACTAGATGATTGGGATATAGTAGTGTATTATTATGACCTAGGATAGCGTCGTGCATTCGATTTCTTTTCGTAGATGTCTTCTACTCACGAGTTGGCAACTCACCCCCGTTGTGCCAAATTTTATTACAGGTTCGATATACAGGTTTCCCTGGCAGTTGCTGGTACATCATTTCATTCAGGATGATTTGCACGGTAGGTTGGTTCACTTGTATCTGAACCACCATTGTACTTTTATTTTTTTATTTGTATCTAGTAAGCTCCATCAACCATACTTGTATTACTTGATAAGTTTATTGGACCAGTTATTTATTTCGACCTTAGAGTCGCGCTTGTATTACTCTTATTTGGTGGATTTGTTTTCTTTTGAGTTTTGAGCCTCGCCCTTTTGACGTTGTATATTATTGTGCTGGTTGTGGCTGTTTCCGCCTGTTGGCGTTGAGCTAGCTCCCGTTTGGGGATGCTTTTTATTGTTAATGTATTATACTTGTTGTACCCGTTTGGGGCCAGTTTTTACAGAGGAGACTGCCGAAATTTTTGGGAAAGTTTGCTGATGCTTTTTAACTTGTTTTCCTATATGTTTTCTTCTTCTTTTATGGTTTAGATTTCTGGGCTTCGGCTTACTTAGGTTACGTTGCGCCTCTAGACGCTTCGTAATTTAAGTGCCGGTCACGTTCCGTACTTTCGGGTCGTGACAGATCCTTAAGAGAATTGAATTATTCTCCCCCTTTTTTATAATGAGATGTTCATGATCTCTTTGTGAAAAGACCTGAGTCTTATAGATCTATGATCTGTGAGAAGAATTATGTTCTTCTTCTTTTATGGTGAGATCTTTTGATCTCTTTGTGAAAGACTTTTGTCTTGTAGATCTATGATCTTTTAAGGAAGTGAATCCTTCCTTTTAAATTAATTACGAGATGATTTCATCTCTCTGTTCATCATCATTCTTTTTTACCTTGAAGAAAAATCTTCTTTCTTTGAGAGCTTGGCTCTTCTTTTTGAGATCACTCAAAGCTTATGGGGGGTTCCTCTCTATGCTTCTATGTCTCTGAGACTTGAAGTCTAAGGGCCTTTTTATATGGCAAGCTGATCAGTTCAATCAGTTAAGGAGATCTTTTCTCTAATTGATTTGGGGAATTTTCCATCGTTGGATTTTTGATCTAAGGGCTTCTGATTTACAAAAGGCAATCTTCTTATTTTTTTAACAAGATTAAGAAATCTTTCCATACAGAATTTATTCTGTATTTTGGTGATTTTTAATCACCATTGGATCATTGATCCAACGGTGCTCTGATTTACAGAGCACAATCTTGTTATTTGGAAAGATTTTGAGGAATCTTTCCTTAACAGAATTTAATTCTGATTAATCAATGATTTATCATTATTATTATTAGATCTTTGATCTGACGGTGGGGAGCTTTTAGTTCCAGCGCTAGCGCACCCGTGCTCTGCACGTGATGCGCTGCTCAGAGTGCAGCGCATTTAGCGCTAGCGCATCTGTGCTTTGCACGTGGTGCGCTGCTTAGAGCGCAGCGCACCTAGCGCTAGCGCACACGTACTTTGCATGTGGTGCACTGCTTAGAGCGCAGCGCACCTAGCGCTAGCGCACCACGTGCACGCATCTATGCTTTGCATGTGGTGCGCTGCTTAGAGCGCAGCGCACCTAGCGCTAGCGCACACGTGCTTTGCACGTGGTGCACTACTTAGGGCGCAGCGCACTTGGCGCTGTTTCTGAAGCATTACTTCATTTCAAAATTTGAATTTTGAACTGAGCTTTACTCTGATTGGGGAAACAAATGCCCCCCCACCGTTGCGCTCACGTGGCCCCTACGTGAGTGCAGCGGTGGCAGCATCTGCGCCCTTAGATCAGCTTAGAAGTTGAAACGGCACTCGGTGCCTATAAATAGGACCCTTGGCCCTTGAGATGATTTCTATTCATCTTCCTCCTTCTGAGAATTTTCATTCTCTTGCAGAGCATAGCTCTTTAGCTTAAGAACTTCCTTAAGGACAGAACTCTGTCAAAAATTTTTAGGTAAAGATTAAATCTTTTAAAAGATTATTTAAGAATCTAGGGTTTCACCCATTAACAGAGCTTTGCTCTTCATAGATCTTTGATCTAAAGGAAACCCCTTTTAGGGTTTCATTAACAGAGCTTTGCTCTCTTGAACCCATAAATCTAAAGAGATCTTTTCTTGGGGTTTCTTAGCCTATGAACAGAGCTTTGCTCATAAAGAACTCTTAGAGTTTGTTCATAGATCTTGAAGATCTCAGAATTTTTCATTCATGTTTAAAATTGATTTCAATTTTTCTGATGGATTATTCCATCATTTTTTCTAGAGCAAGGTTCTTGAGGAATTTTATTCTTTCATCATTAGAGTTTGACAGATGTCACTCTGTCACAGAGCAATACTCTCAAAGGGAGATTTACTCCTTAGCCCGAGGGGTTTTCTCATTAAATGAGAATCAATTGAGGATTTCCTCATTTAATTAACAGTCTCATAAAATGATGATGATGTTTTATTAATGATGAACTGTCATCTAGATTTTGTGGGTCCCCATTTGGTCCCCTTTTTACTGCATTACAGTGCGGTACGAATTTTAAAGTACCAAGTGTCAGAATTTAAATTATGGCACTGACGGTTGACTTTTGTTCTTTTTCATGCAGGTGACATGTCTTTCGACACTTCTTTCTCGTTCGTTCGCTCAGAAGGTGGATTTCCTGAAGCGCCCGTAGACCGGGAGGTTATTGTGTTGATCAAAGACCATGACCCGGAACACAAGAATCTTCATTTGTGGGGAACATGGTATAACCAGATCATCATGGGTCGACGCAGCTTCTCTTGCGCAACACCTTCAGAGGCTATCTCGGCGATTCACTATGCTGACGTACCCCCGGTGAACTATGCTGTGGAGGTGGTTAACTGGACTTCAGAGGGTTGTCTTCAGCCCTCTATGGCTGCAATACCTGTACAACCGCCGATAGCTTTAGACATTCTAGGGCGGCATATATGCCAAGGTGAGTCGCGCCCTTGGGGACAGCCATACAATATAGGTCTGACTCCCCGTCACTCGGCTGGATACCTGCAGTGGGCCCAATATATCCTATCGGCACAGAAGTCAGAACTGCTGAAGCTTGGGCTGTATCCTGCAATTTATGCTTCTCTTTTCCAGTATTCTACGCTTCCTTCTTGGTGGGTTAAGGCCTTTCTGGAGCAGTGGAACATTCCAACTCATACCTTCTTTATGCTAGATCGGGAAGTTTCCATCTCTCTAGAAGAGTTTGCGGATATCTTCGGCTTGCCTGTCAGAGGGGAGCATTATGAGGAGATCTTTCCCTCTGATGAATATGTTTTCGCTACCCGACTGGTGATGACGGGTCTAAACCCAAAGAATGCCATTCAGCACCGATTCCCTACTTGATTAAGGTGCTAAACATTTATGAAGGCCTATTTCTTGAATCTGGAAGCCATGGGGTTAGCTTTGCGGACTTCATCGCCCGTTTTCTTCACCCAGAAGTTTTATCGCGACAAGGTGAAAAGTTAGCCAAACTCAATGATCCTTTTGGCTTGGGCTTGGATCGCCGGCCAATATTGGAAGCTGATCAAAAGGGATTTTTTCTTCCAAACGTCGCAATCGTCCCTTTTTCAGAAATTGCTGCTCCGGGCATCGATGAGGAAGCGTTCTTTTTAGGGTTCCTCGGTTTGTGGTTAAGCTGGTTCGCGCTTCCCATGCGTCCTTGCTACATGAGGCCGTCAGTCTTCTACCCAGCTCATCGGATGGTTGAAGGGAGACAAGTTGCTGTTGGAATTGCCGGGCTGGCTCATTTGTATCACGGCCTTAGTTCGGCGGCCGATACTACTCAGCCGGGGGTGTAGCCCATGAACTTCCCGATGCATTATTTTACCTCATGGCTTGAATTGCATGTGCTCGGTGCCTTTGGAATGCACAAGCGGCCTCATTTCTATGAAACTTGCAATTTTCCACGGATCATGCGGCTGGTCAATGCTTCCATTGTGGAGCCAAGTCAGCGAGAGGCTCGGGGTGTAATCCTTCGCCCACGTACCGTCGGGGACAGCATGACCTTTGTTGACAAGGTTATGACCATCGGTAAGGAGTCCGCTAAGACGGTGCAGCCGCTGCAGGACACCTTTAAGGATGGAGCTTCTACCCTGAAAGCTCGGGAAATTCTCCATCTATACTCCATCAGGCCGGGATATTTGGTGTTCAGGCAGAACGATTCAGCTCTGTTCATGAGATATAATCCCCATCGTTTTGCCCAGCAATCAAGTTATAATCAGGGTGTCCCGCTCATGGCATTCCTGGCAGAACCAGTTTATACTGAGGAGGGTATCCGGAGCGCTTTGCACCACTTCATGCGCCTAAACACTGGGTCCAATTTCTTCATTAGTGAACCAAGTTGTGTTCCTAGGGCCCTAAACGTATACGTGGCGTGGTATCAACATGCAATGGGTGCCGTTATCAGGGAGGAAAAGAAATTGTTGCTCGACCGCAAGGGTGCACCCCATGCCGGTAATCCAAACGTCCCTCTGAAGCAATGGACCATCGTCCGTCCTCCCTTAAGAGAAGTTGCTACGGTCGAGGTCCCGCATGATAGGCCTGAGCTGCCGATACCCCGTGCTCCAGTGGAAACGATGATCGTAGCGTCCCCCGAGTCTTGCGTGGGTTCAGATATCGGGACTCGTCGTCCCAAGGTGCCCACCAAGCGTAAGCTTGTGCTAGCGGCGACCGGTGCTCGCTCGCAGAAGAGGAAGAAGAAGTCGATTCTCTCTGGCGACGTTCCATTCGGCCAGGAGCCTCATGCTCCTTATAGCGACGGCCTGAGCGAATATGGGACCAACGAGGGTCTATTCATAGCACCGGACGATACCGACCTCGAGGCTGCTATTGTAGCTTCTGAGCGACTGGCAAGCCACAAAGCGGGACTGGCCATCCTCGTGCAATCAAGTAAACATCAGCCGTACCTTTTGTCATTGCATCATATTTTTATCATCATGTTTTGACTGACACTTTTCCTTCTTTAACAGGAATTTCCACCGAAGAAGCTCTCGCAGCTTCTCTCAAGACTTTTGAGGAGGAGGAAAGACTTCGAGCATCCTTAGACATTGGTACATTTCAGTTCACCGCGTCTCCACTCCCGTTTCTTATGGGTAATCCGACCCCTCTTTTTCATCTTATTACAGGAACTACCTCTACTCAGGTTATTCCAGGTGTGGTACCGACTTCGCAGGGTGGTGCGGAGATACTTCCAAGGTCGACTATCAAAGTCTCAGTTCCGCCGGTATTGCCGAAAGAAGCCTTAATTAAGCAACCGATGATGGACGCCATGACGGCTCCAGAGATAGCTCCTGGTGTGGACGATGACGTCCCGTTAACGGAGGTCTTGAGAAGATCAGCTCTCACGGCCCGGGCAGAAAGGAAGCGTAGAATGCGTGCAGCAAGGGAACGTAACGCTGCCTTGGCCGCGAGTGCAGGCTCGAGCGTTGCTACCCCTGCCCCTACTCCTTCAGGGGGTGCTTCGGCCGCCCTGTCTACCGCTCACAGACAGGCAGCGCGTGCGGCTCGGGAAGCAATTGAAAGATCAGCCCAAGGCAACGTAACACTGAGTTCTTTCGTCAAAGTTTTAATCTTCAGATTCTCATATATCCTATCCTGCAGGGCCGAGTCTTGATGAGGAAGCGGTAGGTGAGATGGCGGCAACCACCGAGCCTGAGGTAGCCACTCTTTCTCAAGAGTCTGGCACTGCCCCAATCGCCATTCTTTCCGCCTGCGGTTCTCTGCCATCTCCTGGCGTCGCGAGTGTTACGACGTCTCTTATGGAGTCAGGGGATGAGGCCACGGGCGGCGAAACCATTCCGATGGAGGAGGGTGAAGCATTCGCTGCATCCAGTGATGCCCTTGTCGCGGTCTCGACCGGCGACTCACCAGGTAGATTTTGAGTCATTGCTTTCCTTTTCGTTCTGCAATCTCTTTCAATCTCTCCTGATGGTATTTATCTCGTTTCTAAATGCAGGTGTGCTGAGCGTTGAGGTTGTGCCACCCGAGGAAGCATCGCCAGTTGCTACTTTGACGGTGGTCGTCCCTTTGCCTTCTCTCGTATCCTCTCAAATGCTGGAAGGTACGGATTTGTGATCTATCGGTTTCATTGTAGGCAGCATACTTTATGTACTGACATTGCATTATTTCATCCTTGCGGGAGTCCTTTTTGATCACCTGTATCAGGTGCGGCACCCACATTTCTCCTTCCAGTCAGAGATTGCCTCATCTAGTGGCGCTGGTGAGTACAGCCTTTAGCTAATGTCTTTTCTTTTCTTTCACGGGCAGCCAAATCGTTTCTAATCCTTCTTTGTTTTGACTGCAGCACTACAGATTGAAGGAGGAGACGAAGGAACAGTTGCGCCACCGGTACTCTCGGCCTTGCCACCTGCCGCAGCCGGTATAGTAAACTCCATTGTTCATGTAGCTTCTCCATTTCTTGAACCGTTATTTGACTATGATTTGTTTTGCAGCAGTGAAACCGACTTCAGTTCCGTTCGAGTCTCGAGTCATAATGCCAGTAGGCCCCACCCCCCCCTTTTCTCGACGTCCCTCTTCAAAAGGCGTTGTGAATAGTCTGGGCATGTTGAGCGATTACATCGAGAAGCTTGACGCGGAGACCCCTGCCCTTGCTGCAGATTTTGCTGCCGAGGTTAATCCTATACTGGCGACGCTCGTGAACTTTCATAGTGAGGGCATTGTTGAGTCTTGGGTTAATCACTGCAGGAGCATCGAGGCTTGTCTGCATGAGCTCGAGGTCGGACGTCCTGCTCCCGAGGTCTTGGCTGTGACCTCTCAACGGGACGCATGGGTCGAGCAGAGCACTCCCTACTTCCGCCATCTTGAACAAGAAGCGGCTTTAAAGCGTAAGGAGTGTGAAGAGACTTCAAGCGAATCCGCCCGATTGCATGCTCAGGTTGATGCAAATGCTGTACAGCTGAAAGCTATCTTTGAGGGACTTCTACGATGTATTTCTGACGGGTTAACGCTAAGGAAGAATCTCGACCTCATCGAAAGATATGCGCAAAGTCGTGAGGTAGCTCAGCGGGTCGTTGATGAGCAACTTTCATCTTATCTGCAGCAACGGGCTTAGGTTGAAGCGGAGCTGGCCGAGGCAGCTGACCGTGAAAAGGGGCTAAGGGGAGGGCGCGAACAACTGATTGGCCTATTGAAAACGCTTCCCTCCCAATAGTTGTTCTTGTACCAATTTGTAAATTTTGAATAACATGTATCCATCTTTTATTCTTTCATATGATATATTTTGTACCCAATTGAATTTATGAATAAAAGATACGTTTCTTTCGTACTATCTTGTGTTATCTCTTGCTTTCTTCTCTTTTCTTTGTAACCAGTATGTTACCTTAGTAACCATAGCCTATAGATGATAGAGAACATTCCGTCTTGGATTCTTCGAAAGGTAGTGATGGCTTAGGAAGAAGGTTCATATCTGCTGCCCAAGACTTTTCAATTTTATGAGCCGTGAGGGTCTCATAAAGACTTTTCTCCCTACGAGTCGAGAGGATCTCGTAAGTGTATTTTCTTCTTAGGAATCGTGAGGATTCCTAAGTGCGTTTTCTCTTGGGAATCGTAAGGATCTCACAAAAGAGTTTTCTCCCTTACGAGTCGTGAAGACCCGTAAGTGATGGATGAGGTTGCTCTGGCCATTTCCCACGGGGTCAAGATTGACTTTAACCATGTTCTATGGGACCAGGATTTGCTCTGGGTGCTTCCCACGGGGTCAGGATTGACATAACCGTATTCCGCAAGGACCAGGTTCCGCTCTGGACGCTTCCCACGGGGTCAGGATTGACATAGGCCGTGTTCCACGAAACCAGGATTTGCTCTGGATGCTTCCCACGGGGTCAGGGTTGACATAGCCGTGTTCCGCAAGGACACCAGGTTCCGCTCTGGACGCTTCCCACGGGGTCAGGATTGACATAGGCCGTTTTTCACGAAACCAGGATTTGCTCTGGATGCTTCCCACGGGGTCAGGATTGACATAGCCGTGTTCCGTAAGGACCAGGTTCCTTTTTGGACGCTTCCCACGGGGTCAGGATTGACACAGGTCGTGTTCCGTAAGGACCAGGATCCGCTCGGGACGTTTTCCACGGGGTCAGGATTGACATAGGCCGTGTTCCGCAAGGACCAGGATCCGCTCTGGACGTTTTCCACGGGGTCGGGATTGACATAGGCCGTGTTCCACGAAACCAGGATTTGCTCTAGATGCTTCCCACGGGGTCAGGATTGACATAGCCGTGTTCCGCAAGGACCAGGTTCCGCTCTGGACGCTTCCCACGGGGTCAGGATTGACATAGGCCGTGTTCCACTAGACCAGGATTTGCTCTGGATGCTTCCCACTGGGTCAGGATTGACATAGCCGTGTTCCAAAAGGACCAGGTTCCGCTCTGGAAGTTTCCCACGGGGTCAGGATTGACATAAGCCGTGTTCCGCTAGACCAGGATTTGCTTTGGATGCTTCCCACGGGGTCAGGATTGACATAGCCGTGTTCCATAAGGACCAGGTTCCGCTCTGGACGCTTCCCACGGGGTCAGGATTGACATAGGACGTGTTCCACTAGACCAGGATTTGCTCTGGATGCTTCCCACGGGATCAGGATTGACATAGCCGTGTTCCACAAGGACCAGGTTCTGCTCTGGACGCTTCCCACGGGGTCAGGATTGACATATACCGTATTCCGCAAGGACCAGGATCCGCTCTGGACATTTTCCACGGGGTCGGGATTGACATAGGCCGTGTTCCACGAAACCAGGATTTGCTCTAGATGCTTCCTACGGGGTCAGGATTGACATAGCCGTATTCCGCAAGGACCAGATTCCGCTCTGGACGCTTCCCACGGGGTCAGGATTGACATAGGCCGTGTTCCACTAGACCAGGATTTGCTCTGGATGCTTCCCACGGGGTCAGGATTAACATAGCCATGTTCTACAAGGACCAGGTTCCGCTCTGAACGTTTCCCACGGGGTCAGGATTGACAAAGATGACATTGATGAAGCAATCAAAGCGGCAGCAGCAGCATCAGGATCATAGTAAAGGAGACCGTGTTCCGCTAGACCAGGATTTGCTCTGGATGCTTCCCACGGGGTCAGGATTGACATAGCCATGTTCCACAAGGACCAGGAATATTGCTCTGGATGCTTCCCACGGGGTCAGGATTGACATAGGCCGTGCTCCACTAGGCCAGGATTTGCTCTGGATGCTTCCCACGGGGTCAGGATTGACATAGCCGTGTTCCGCAAGGACCAGGATCCGCTCTGGACACTTCCCACGGGGTCAAGATTGACATAGCCATGTTCCGCAAGACCAGGAAGGGTTGACTTTATCCGCATTTCACGGAGTCGGGGGTTGACTCTAAGCTGTCTGTGCACCGCCAAGTCATGGAACTGGGAGTCGCCGCGGTTCCGCTTTGCTTGATGTTGCGTCTGTTGAAATGAGATGAATGTTGAGATGATCTCCAGGCTGTCTGTGAACCGTCGAGACTTAGCTCTCTTTCGGATGGAGCCTAGGGGGAAGGTGTGCTTCCCTCTTTGTTTGTGCCCCTGGATTGTATACAGGGATCGATATGATCTCACATGTAGGGCAAAAAGATTCATTTTATATATTTTTCTTTCCGCGATGCTCTATCATTTCTGCTTTTATATCGCGAAAGTCGCGATTGCCCAATCATTTCGGCTATTTCTCGCGGTGCCCAATCATTTCGGCTATTTGTTTTTATTTACTCGCTGCTTTTTATTGCGAGTTGTCCAATCATTTCGGCTATTTTGTATGCATACATTTTTACTTGCTGATGCAAGTTGCCCCATCATTTCGGCTATTTCGTATGTATTTGTGGCCCGTTGGCTTTTCATCGCGAATTTGGTATTTAACAATGATTTCGGCATCAGCATCGCTAAAACTGGGATATTTCCAGGAGCAAATCATCATTTGCCTTTGTCGATGTCGAACAAAGATGGCTTAGTGAACAGGGTTAGGATCCTGTCGACTAAGGCTTTTAACTTTACGAGCCGTAAGGGTCTCATAAAGGTATTTCTCCCTACGAGTCGTGAGGATCTCGTAGGTGCATTTTCTCCTTAAGAATCGTGAGGAATCTTAAGTGTATGGTCTCTTGTAAGTCGTAAGGATCTTACAAGAGTATTTTCTCCTTATAAGTCGAGAGGACTTAAAAGGGTTGTTTGCCGTGTAGACATATCCCAAGTCGCTGGTGGGACTTTGTTAGGGAAATTCTTATTCGCGCCCGTGGATTGTATACAAAGGTCAATATTGAACCGCTTGTAGGGCAAAATCATGGTGTATGACTGCTTAAAAACAGGTTCAGATCCCTGTAGCTTAAGGCTTTTGAATCCTGTGAGCCGTGAGGGTCTTAAAGGGGAATTCTCCTTACTAGTCGTGAGGATCTCGTAAGTGTGTTTTCTCCCTAGGAATCATGGAGATCCCTAAGTGTGTTGCTCCCTTGTGAGTCGTAAGGATCTCACGCAGGTGGTTTCTCCTTACAGGGTCGAGAGGACCTTGCAAGTGTCTTTTAACGAGGTTGCGCCCTTTCAGGTTTTCACAAAACTCGCCGGTAGCCCTGCTGTTTTTACTCACGGAGCCCTTTCGGGTTTTCATCCGTGCCCATTTTGCTTATGGGCATACCGTTTTTTTTATTATTATTTTTTATTTTCTTTTTGTGCCAGCTTTGAGATGCTGCAGTCCATAGTAGTTTATCGATATCTCGATCAACAGCCGGTTTTAGGAGATAGTGGTCCATCGTTAGTTTAAGGACGTTTCGGTCCGACGCCAGTTTTAGGACATAGTGGTCCATTGTTAGTTTAAGGACGTTTCGGTCCGAGAAAAAGAATCCGGCTACTACTTACAGAGTTTAGGCTTAGGAAGATAGCGAGCGGACATAGGCGTCGTCATCTATCGTTGACATAGGCCGTGACTCGTCAGGCGTAGTATTTTTTTAAGAAGCGACCGTTTATTGGCCTGAAAGGTCTTTCACCATGCATGTCCATGAGTAGATATGCTCCACCCTGGTAGACTTTGTCTATGATATATGGGCCTTCATAGTTCGGCTCAAATTTCCCCCGTTTGGCACGATTGGGGATCATAGGTCTTTTGACCACTAGCATGAGTTCGCCTTGGCGGAATGTTCTCGGCCTAGTCAATCTCTCATATGAGCGCGTCATCTTTGCTGTATAAGCCTCCAGATTTTGCTGCGCCATGAGCCTGGTTTCATCAAAGGCATCGAGCTCCTCAAGCAGAAGGTGAGCATTTTCTTCGTCTGTTAGCTCGTAATGAACCGCCACTCGTAGAGAGGGTAACTCTATCTCGAGGGGGAGTACCGCTTCTGTGCTGAATACCAATGCATACGGCGTTGTGTTCGTGGCTGTTTTGAATGTAGTTCGATACGCCCAGAGAGCTTCATGCAGTCTCTCGTGTCAGTCCCTCTTATTTCGAGACACCGTCTTTTTCACGATCTTCATCAAGGTTTTGTTAAAAGCCTCAGCCAGACCGTTAGCTTGGGGATTATAGACCGAAGAATATCTCCAGTCTATATTATATTGTTCTGCGAAGCGGCTAATCTTGTGGCTTCTATAGGCTGGCCCGTTATCGGAGATAATCCGTCGCGGAGTGCCAAACCGATAAATGATGTGTGTCTTGAAGAAATGGAGGATATTCTCCGTCTTCACTTCCCTCAGCGGTATTGCTTCTGCCCATTTGGAGAAGTAATCGGTTGTTGCCAGTATGAACCGATGTCCTCTGAACGATGCTGGTTCGATAGGCCCGATTATGTCGGTTCCCCACATTTCGAATGGCCAGCTAGCCACCGTTGGATGTAGTGGATTTGGATGCTGGTGAATAAAGTCTCCGTGAATTTTTCACGAGTGGCACTGCCTCGCGTATTCAAGGCAGTCCTGGATCATCGTGGGCCAATAGTAGCCCATCATTTTGATTTTTAGTTTCATCTTCGACCCGGCTTGGTGAGAACCGCAGAGTCCGTCGTGAGTTTCTTGGACGACTCTCTTTACCTCTTCAGGTCCCAGGTATCTTAGAAACAGGGAGTCGAATGATCTTTTATACAGAGTATCATTGACGAAGGCGAAGGATAGAGCTCGTTTTATGAGCTGATGTCTTGACGACGCATCTTCAGGTGTTCGACGAGATTTAAAGTAGTCTATAAAGACTTCTCTCCAATCCTTAGCATTTTCCTGGTCTTTTATTTATAGGGTCGTTTGCTCGGTCGCTCCTTTTTCTTCGGACGACTCTGGAGATATTTCTGCCGGTGCAAGAACCCGACGACTTTGCATAGCGATCCTCACGTCATCGAGGTTCTCGTCGGCCAATTCTTTAGCGAGCTTGGCTAATGCATCCGCCTTGCTATGTTCCGCGCGCGGTATGCTTTCCAGGGCATAGGAAGGAATTTGAGTCAGCAGTTGCTGCACTCTTTCGCCGTATTTCACCAACTCAGGCTTGCACGTTTGATAGCCGTCGTTTACTTGACTAACGATCAGCTGGGAGTCTCCGTATATAAGGAGGTTTTCAATTCCCATGTCGACAGCGATCTCAAGACCTGCTATCAAAGCTTCGTACTCGGCTTAATTGTTCGTCCTCGGCTCTGTTAAGGAGAAGGCAAAGCGCATTATCCCTCCTTGTGGAGGCACGAAGATGAGGCCTACCCCAGATTTGATTATAGGGGTGCTTTGTTTGTGCTTCTTCATGGAAGATGCCCCATCAAAATAGAGTTCCCACTGGGTATCATTCTCTCTTCTCTCCCCGTCGATCGTGTTAAACGCATGCTCGTCTGGCAATTCACAGTTCAAGGGAGATTCGGAAGGTATCGGATGCTCAATGAGGAAGTCAGCGATGGCCTGGCCTTTCACTGCCTTGAGGGGTCGATAAGTTATCGAGAACTCCATCAAGAGCAGGGCCTATTTAGCGAGTCGTCTCGTTATTATAGCCTTTGACATTAAATATTTGAGAGGATCCACCTTCGATATGAGATGGACCTCATGTGCCAACGCGTAGTGTCTGAGCTTCGTTATCGCGAAGATCAACGCCAGGCAGTGTTTTTCGATGGGAGAATAATTGCTTTCTGCCCCCAGTAGAACTCGACTCAGATAGTAGAGAGCTCTTTCTTTTCCTTGGTCGTTCTCTTGTGCCCATAATGCGCCTAATGAACCTTCAAGGGCAGTTGTATACAGAATGAGGGGTTTTCCCTTGATTGGAGTGGTTAGCACCGGAGGATTCTGTAGGTATTGTTTGATTTCGTCGAGTGCACTTTGGCATTTGCGATCCCAGACGAAAGGGGTTCCCTTCTTCATCAGGTGACTGTAAGGACGGCATTTGCCGAAGAGGTTGGCTATGAATCGCCGGATATACGCGAGCTTTTCTTGGAGAGACCACAGTTGCTTGAGAGTTCTTGGCGGAGGCATTTCCATGATCGCCTTGATCTTTGACGGGTCGATTTCGATGCATCGGTGTCGTACGACGAATCCTAGAAACTTTCCTGAGGAAACTCCGAACGCGCATTTGAGAGGGTTCATCTTCAAGTTATATTTCCGAAGGCGCTGAAACACGATCTTCAGATGCTCTAAATGTTCCTCGTATGATTTGCTTTTAACTACGAGATCGTCAATATAGCATTCGACAATTTCATGTATGAGGTCATCGACGATCTTCGTCATGGCCCTCTGATAGGTAGCACCGGCGTTCTTTAGACCGAAAGGCATCACCTTGTAGCAGAATATGCCCAAAGGGGTCCGGAAAGCAGTATGCTTCTGGTCCTCGGGATGCATCTTTATCTGATTATATCCTGATGAGCCGTCCATGAAGAAGAAGACTTCGTGAGTAGACGTATTGTCTATCATCAGCTCGGTAACCGATACTGGAAAGTCGTCCTTCGGGCAAGCTTTATTGAAGTCCCGAAAGTCTACGCATATGCGCACCGTTCCATTTTTCTTCATTACTGGGACGATATTGGCAATCCAGTCAGGATACTTAATCTCTTGGATGAAGCCGGAGTCGATTAGCTTCTTGACTTCGGCGTTGATGCTCATCTCAAGCTCGAGCCGCATTCTTCTTGGTGCTTGTTTGACTGGCTTGATGTCCAGAGATATCGCTAATTTGTGCACAGCAATCTCTGGATCTAATCCCGGCATCTTGGAATAGTTCCATGCGAAGCAATCTTTATATTGTATGAGCACATCTTTTAGCGTAGCCACTCTTTCTTCAGACAACAGCACACTGACGAACGTCGGCCGCGGGTCACTTGCCATTCCCAAGTCAATTTTCTTTAGGTTATCTGCAGTAGTATGTATCCCATCTTCCAGCTCTTTTGGCGCCGGTGGAAACTCGGAGATCACCTCGTTATCATCATTTTCGAAGCACCAGAGGAGATCAACGATATCTTCGCATATTCCTTCTCCTGACATCGTTATCATGTGACAGGTGCGAGATCGCTTCCAAGACCGATGTTGGTCCGGCTCTACTCTCGTGGCTTTCGGTTCATGCTTCTGTGGTGGGGTTACCTTCCAACTGTTGGATAAAGCGAACCTGCCTTGCTAATACTGGTCTTCTACCCAGTCTTTGAATGTGCAACAGTCTTCAAGAGGATGTCCTATCGCTCGGTGATAGGAGCAATATTCTGGATGAGAGACCTCGCATGCTTGCTCGGGGTGCTTAGACTCCGGGAGTGTCATCATCTGGTGTTTCATGACAAGATCGAATATCTTCTTTGTCTTGTCCTGTGAAAAAGAATACGCTCGACCCATCTTCTTTAGAAGAGACGAATCCTGGTTGCTCGACTCTCGCTCGTGTGGCTTCTTGGTCCCGCTTTATCGCTGTCGAACGCTTTTCCCGCTCTTTGATTTATTTTTGCCTCTGCGTCGGATCTTTTGTATGACGGGCTGGTGACGAAGAGCATCGTCATTCTCCACATATTGCTGAAGGAGGCGCCGCGTTCTGGCTTTCTCGTAGATAGCCATTTCTCGATTATGATCGTCTTGAACCTTTTGACCTGCTTCCCTTATAAGCTTGTCCATCTGTTCTTCGAACGACGGACATGACATTTTCACGGCGGGAACTCGTTTTGGTTCAGGGTTAGCATCTTCCCATAGAGCATCTCCTTCTTCATTAAAGTCATGTATGACGTAGCAGCCGCGGAATCGCTCCCGTTTTTTGGATTGAACATATCCAAATCCGATCGTTTCCATTCTCCCGTTGGGCAATTTTCGTTGAGTTCCAGGAACGTTCCAGATTCTGTTATAAAACTGGGCCTGTTGCGCAGTCTGTTTGAAGGGTACGCCTTGGCATCTCAACAGTCTTTTCAAGCCTTCTGTGTAGTATCTGGGCAAACGGATGGGCTGGATTCTATCAAGTGTCGAGTCATCACCATGCCAAATTTCTTTCTCCTGGGAGGGACGTAGAATGTCTGCAGTTCCTGCACATTATAGGCATTAAGTGCGTCGAGCTCTTTGTAATGCTCTTGCGGAACCATGGCAATTTGCAAACTTTGATCTTCATCAGCGAAGGCTTGTATCGATGGCCGAGCAGAGAATACGGCATTGACCTCATCTTCCGAGTCACTGCCGAAGACTAGAATGGACGGTCCCTGCTTGTTGCATTGGGCGGCCTTGAATAAACTATTTCTTCTTCCTCCTCGGTATCACTCCCGAAGACTGGAATAGTGGTGATAGCTTTGTTCTTGTCCTCCGGTTTGCGACATCTTTCCGTGTCTTCGAAATCTGGCAGGAAGTACTTCGCATCCTCATATTTGCGGACTTTGTTCACGGAGAAGGGGTTTAGTTCCTCTGTCACGGTGTACTCGAGACCATCTCTGAAGTACTTCATACACTGATGTTGTGTAGAAGGGATAATGTTGTACTCGTGTAACCAAGGTCGGCTGAGTAGGGCGTTATAGCAGGTCTTGGCGTCAATGACGTGAAATTTGATGTCCGTGATGAGCAGCCCAAAGCGCAACGTTAGTATCACAGACCCGAGCGTCCACGACGACTGGGAGTCAAACCCGGAGTTGGTAATCTTATCCCGGGCGAGGTGTTGAACGCTCATGCAGATTTCCTTCAACGCTCTTACATTGAGGAGGTTAACGGAGGACCCATTGTCAAGCAGGATTTTGCCTA
Source organism: Agapanthus africanus (assembly GCA_030015575.1). NCBI lineage: Eukaryota > Viridiplantae > Streptophyta > Magnoliopsida > Asparagales > Amaryllidaceae > Agapanthus > Agapanthus africanus. Next base: position 366,859,126 of record JASDDO010000029.1, read on the forward strand.
TCTTGATATCATGACAGTATCCGGAGACATAAAGGGGACGGTTATGCTCACACGTCCGGAGGAGGAGATCTTCATCACCGAAGGTGATATCGGCTGTGTGCACATCTTCCAGCTCGTCCTTCATCTTCTCTTCGGCAAGGAAAGCTTGGAATTGTTCGGGCTCTTATAGCGCCTTGATCAGCGAATTTCTCGCCTCTTTAGATAGCAGAAGGGCGTCGAAAATGCTGAGCTGCAAGGGTATCTTCCTCAGGTGTGCCAGAACGTTGTAATCCACCTTACTTTTCTTAGGCGAGTCCTTGGCTGCCAGCTCTTCGACGACTCGATCATCGAGGGCGATCTCCTCAGGGATATTTTCTTTCCCCTTATCCTTTTTATTGGATCCCTTATTTACATGTCCGATATTCTTTTTAGGTAGTGTGCGATTGCGCAGTTGAATGTTCTTGCAACTCTTCGGTTCTTCCTCTTTTCATGAAGTGGATTCTTTAAATAGAGGGCCAAGAGCCATTTCTTTCTCAGAATCGCTCCCAAAGGTATGAACTTGTGATCCCCCAGCGCTGACCATGTGACAGTTGCCGGCAGTTCTTTTACGCTCCTCGGTCGTATTTCTTTGCTCCCAACGAGTTTTGCGTTTCATCGGCTTGAAATGTTGTCGGTGAGTAACATATCCCTGCCACCATCTTTTAAAAGCGTCGCACTCTTCGGTGGGGTGCGCAATCCTTCGATGATATAAGCAGTAGCTAGGATGTATATCCGCTTCATCAGGGGTGTTTCCTTTGGAGGGTGGTAGCTTCATTCCCATCGATATGGCTTTGGCCAACCTTTTCCTCGTCTTGAGCCTGCTTTTATTTGCGGCAGATGTACTTTGATCTGGTGGGAGTGTTTCGACCCTTTCATCCAGTCGCTAGCGTTTGGCCTTTTCAAATATGTCCATCTCGCGCTCCCGATCAGCTTTGCTTTTAATAAGAGCTTCGTTTAGGAATGCATCAATCATTTCGTCTGATGGTCCTAGAAGTTCCGGCTCAGGATCTACCCCCAGTTTCTCTGCGTGAGGAGCTTCTCCATCGTCTATCGACGAGTGAGAGATCACATGGTAGCTTGCCACATAATCTTCAGGCTCATCCGACGAGTCTTCTCCATTGTCATCATCTCCTTCCTCAAGGACGTGGCTGAGAAATTCTTGGAGTGTGACCGGGGTCCGTGCCTTCTGGTTATATTCTTCCAGCGCGTCGCTATATTTTTGCAGGTCCGTGCGCTTGTCACTAAGCTTCATGGGCTTTTTGGTCTTCTTCTTCTTTGAAGACTTTGACGGCTGGGTGTGAGCACTTTGACTATCACCACCAATCTTTAGAGTTAGGCGCGGTTTCAGCATTCCCTCGATGATCTTGGGTTCCAGTGGATTTTTCCACCTGATCGCCGGGCATGTTTGGAGATCCTTCAGCATTCTTTTCGTCTTGGCTGAAAGAACGACCTCCCATGGGGCTTCTTCTACAAAAGAGCATGATGCCCCCGGTGTGTCCGTCTTTCTGAGAGCGTGCGGCTGCGGCGGGCTTACTTTCCAATTCTCGGACAGTGCGAACTTGCCCTGTTGGTATTGGTCTTCAATCCAGCCTTTAAAGACGAAGCAGTCTTCAATTGGATGGCTTACCGCTTGATGATAAGGGCAATAATTGGGACTATTAGCCTTACCGGGTTGCAATGGGCGTTTTGGACATGGCAAATTAATGAGCCTGTTGCGCACCGCTAGCTCGAACAATCTCCTCGTTTTGTCCCGGGGAAACGAATAAGGACGCTTTATTTTCTCATTATAGTATCGCCGTCTCTCGTCTAGGCGATCAATTAATTTTGGACCACTGGGCTGCTGAGCATTAGCGACAAAGGTCGCTTTCCCTTTGCCCTTTTCACTCCGCGGCTCCGGCTTCGAAGAGGAAGGCCTGTGACCCATCTGGTCCATTTGGGCCAGTTTATCAATCAAGGACTGGAAAGTGGTCGGCTTGAAAAACATCATGAATTGGGAGATGGTCGCTTGAGGGTCAAGAGTGCCTACGAACATGCCCACTGCTGGCGCTTCTTCGATGCGCTGCTCACATTTTGACCACAAATTCTACCATCGTATTGCGTATTGAACCCATGTCTCCCCAGGTTTCACCCTGGCATTGATCAATGCCGTTATTGTGGTGCGTTCACTAGCACTCGCGAATCGCTGGGTGAATAGTAGTTCCATCTCCGCAAAGGTTTTGACGGAGTCGTTGGGAAGCTCTGAATACCACTCAAACGCCGTCTTCGACAAGTTACCAACAAACTGGCGGAGCAGAAGTTTATCATCGCCTCCAGTGTTGCCGCACAAGGCTCTTAATTGAGCAACATGCTGATGTGGATTTCCCGTCCCCTTATATACATGGAATTTAGGGATCATATATCCCGACGGGTACCTTATTTGGTCATACCAGCCTGGATAGAGTCGTCCAGTCTTAACAATTTGCCCAGCTGCTTCGTTCGCCTGGTGAACTCGTATCTGCTGAGCGATGTAATCATCCAGAGCGGCCTTGGAGATGGTCTCCTCCTTAGCTGCTGAAAGGGCCGGAGGAGAGTTCGATGTCTCCCCTCCATCGTCTTCAATAATAATCGAGGGGTCTTCAGCTAGAGGTTCCGGCTGTAACATCATCCCGACCATATCTTGAAACAAAAGAGCCATTTGTTTTATGTTGGCCGCCTGTTCCGCGGTCTCCTTTTCTTTTCTCTCGAGCATTCTTCGGAGAAATTCAGCATCAGTTTCTTTTTCCTGACGCTGCTCTGAGATCTCCAGACTTTCTTTCAGCCCAGTGAGTGCGGCCATTGCAGTCAGCATCTCCTGAAGTTTCTGCTGCTGCTGCTCCTGGGCCTTTGTTATCGATCAAGTAATCGGTCGATGACCCGTGGAAGCGCGGCTTTCCTCTTTTCCGAAAGCCATATAAACGGTATGTGTTACCGTGGCCCCAGACTTGGGGCGTTTAGACTCAGTGTCTTTGCGGTTCGCCGCGGTCACAGGGGCTTTCTCCGGCCTCCTTCTCTTGTGCACGGTTGAAGTTGAGGGAGACGTTGCAGCGGGCACCCAGACGGATGACATTTCTGTAGTACCACGGGATAGCTCTTTTCTTGCCGAGCTTTAATCTTCTTTGATCGGCGAGAGTAATCCTGGTCAATCACCGATTCTTGGACCTGTCGCCAGACTTTGTCAATTTTGGAGGACAACCGCTGAGGGGGCTGCTCCGGCTTCTTTTCTGTAGCAATCTCCATAGGTGGAGGAGATCTTTTCAGCACGGCAGTAGGAGCGTTCTTACGAACCCTCCTAAGCGGTTCAAAGTTGTTCCCAGTTGGAACAGCAGCATTGATTTCCACCATGGGAGCTGGCGGAGTCAGTCCAGAAGGGGAGCTGCCCCCAGCCTTCCTTACTCGGTGCCAGTGACGACGGCGAGCATGTCGTGCGGATGAAGTTGGTTCGGCTATGGTGGTGGCTTCATCATGCCCTCTGTTTTGGCGAAGGGTTGTCGCCGGCGTCAGCCTCTTGAAGACCGATGTCCGTTGAGAAGCAATGTCCAATCTGTCAAAGACAGACCTCTGGGCAAGGGAAGCAGCTTTGTGGACTTCGCCTGGAGCGGGAGCCGGAACGGCCAGCCTTGTGAAGACTGACTTCTTGGCAGAAGAAGTCTCTCTGATAATTTTGTCCACTTGAGCTAGGATGGCTATCCGCTTTGGGATGGCTGCTTTGGGTATCGTGGGCTTGTTGGCGTTCTGGCCCAGTCTATTGAAAACTGAGACATTGGATTTGGGCGACCCGTTGAGAGGGTCCGCGGCAGTGGTAAGTCAATCAAAGACTGACTTCTTTAGGGCGTCTTGCGATAGCAGAGGGGCATTGAAGCTCATCGGTGGGATCATGGTCCCAAAGAACAGCCCAGTGGTGGCCTGAGTTACTTGCTCCACCGGCATCTTGAACAGTGAGGCCGCTTGGGGCCCGTAGGTTACACCTCCAGATGAGGCGGAATGGGAGCTGCAGTTGCAGTTAGAGCAGTTGGGGGCCATTTCTTTTTTCTGCACGAGAGCAAAACCAAATCTTAGTACCTCGAACCCAAGGGCAACCATATCAACCCGCGATTTGTTCGCGAAACACGACACACGAAGTGTAGAGTGGAAAGAGAAAAAGGTCCCACCGGGCGTGCCAGAATCTGTTCCCCGCCGAAACATAGAGACGCAACCGCGTAGGTCCGTCTTGCCTGAATTTCGGGGCAGATGCTATTTGGTGCTATCCGTCCACCTCTCCGAAGATGCCAAGTTGATTTATGACACCGTGTATCGAAAGTTTAAACGGATGCGGCCGATGTAGCAAACTTCGTCAGATTTCCCCTCATTGAGGGGTTTTTGATTGTGGGGACGCTCTTCCCTGCAGGCGCAAGCCTCTGCAGTTTATTATGCTACCGCATCGCGGTAACCACTTTCTCCTTCTCCAGATGGTCACTTCGTGTCGTGGGTGTTTGTTTTGTTTTTGGTTGCCCGTGGATTGTATACGGAGACTAATTTATGTTGTCGCCTGTAGGACGTGGATTAGTCCAAATCTGTATTTTCTTAGATTTGGGGTTGGGGTTGGGTTTAAGGATACGTTAGTCTCCTTTGAGACTAAGATCAACTTAAATGTTTGTTAAGGATATGTTAGTCTAATTTCAGACTAAGATCAACTTAACGGGATCGTTTAGATCCAACAAGAGAGCATTTTGGCTCTAATGTTTAGTTTAGGGACATTGCGGTCGATTACCAGTTTAAGGACATAGTGGTCCATTGTTAGTTTAAGGACATTACGGTCCAAGGTTAAGGACATCATAGTCCATAGGCTTAAGGACCCCACAGTCCGAGGTTAAGGACATCATAGTCCGTGGGTTTAAAGGGACCCCACAGTCCGAGGTTAAGGACATCATAGTCCGTGGGTTTAAAGGGACCCCACAGTCCGAGATTAAGGACGTCATAGTCCATGAAATGTATGGTTGTCGGGACCCGTCACCTCTCTGAAGACGTTGAAGGATTACAACGACAAATATCAGAGGAGTAAAGAGATGTACCCTTGAACCGATGTGAGTTGGTTGAAAGATCTATAGTCCAATTTGGGGCTAAGATCTGTTAAAATATTTATGAGCAGATGGGCCAATTAATATGAGTTGAGAACTTATGGCCAATCTTGGGCTAAGTCCAATCAAGTTAAATTGTTTATCATTTTTATTTTGGGCTATTGAGCTTTTATTTGGGCTTGGACCTGACAGTGTTTTTGTCTTTTATTGAATGTTGAGCATTCATCATAGCTCTGGGCTTATTAAAAAACAATTTATATTCTATCAGCGCACACGTGGGGAGCACGTGGTGCACTTGGCGCTTTGCGCCAGTCAAAGAGCGCAGTGCGCTTCTGCCGAGGAGCGCACACGTGAGGGACACGTGTCACGCTTGGCGCTAAACGCCAGATGATGGGCGCATTGCACCAGTTTATGAGCACAGAGCGCTAGTTTATGAGCGCATTGCACTATCAATTCAATGGCACACACGTGAGTGACATGTGGTGCGCCTGGCGCTGAGCGCCAGCCCATGAGCGCAGTGCGCTATTTCAAGAGCGCACAGCGCATCTGATAAGTGGTGCATACGTGAGGGACACGTGTCGTGCCTAGAGCTGAGCGCCAGTCAATGAGCGCAGTGCGCGGTTCAAGAGCGCAAAGCACATCTGATCAGTTTTATGATCTGAGAAATAATTTATGTTCTTTTAAAAGAGACTTTGTCTCAAGATCTAAGAACAACAGTTCTTATTTTATAGGAGATATTTCAATCTCTTATATCGATGAAAGGTTTTGCCTTTATGGATCTGTGATCCTTAAGAGAATTGAATTATTCTCCCCCCCCCCCTTTTATAATGAGATGTTCATGATCTCTTTGTGAAAAGACCTGAGTCTTATAGATGTATGATCTGTGAGAAGAATTATGTTCTTCTTCTTTTATGGTGAGATCTTTTGATCTCTTTGTGAAAGACTTTTGTCTTGTAGATCTATGATCTTTTAAAGAAGTGAATCCTTCTTTTTAAATTAATTATGAGATGATTTCATCTCTCTGCTTATTATCATTCTTTTTTACCTTGAAGAAAAATCTTCTTTCTTTGACTGCTTGGCTCTTCTTTTTAAGATCTCTCAAAGCTTATGGGGGGTTCCTCTCTATGCTTCTGTGTCTCTGAGACTTGAAGTCTAAGGGCCTTTTTATAGGGCAAGTTGATCAGTTCAATCAGTTAAGGAGATCTTTTCTCCAATTGATTTGGGGAATTTCCCATCGTTGGATTTTTTATCTAAGGGCTTCTGATTTACAGAAGGCAATCTTCTTGTTTTTTTAACAAGATTGAGAAATCTTTCCATACAGAATTTATTCTGTATTTTGGTAATTTTTAATCATCATTGGATCATTGATCCAACGGTGCTCTGATTTACAGAGCACAATCTTGTTATTTGGAAGATTTTGAGGAATCTTTCCTTAACAGAATTTAATTCTGATTAATCAATGATTTATCATTATTATTATTAGATCTTTGATCTGACGGTAGGAAGCTTTTAGTTCCAGCGCTAGCGCACCCGTGCTCTGCACGTGGTGCGCTGCTCAGAGTGCAGCGCATTTAGCGCTAGCGCATCTGTGCTTTGCACGTGGTGCGCTGCTTAGAGCACAGCGCACCTAGGGCTAGCGCATCCGTGTTTTACATGTGGTGCGCTTCTTAGAGCGCAGCACACCTAGCGCTAGCGCACACGTGCTTTGCACGTGGTGCGCTACTTAGGACGCAGCGCACTTGGCACTGCTTCTGAAACGTTGCTTCATTTCAAAATTTGAATTTTGAATAGAGTTTTGCTCTTATTGGGGAAACACGTGCGCTTCTCGTCAAGCTGTATAGGCTTCTTGGTCTTCTTCTTTCCCTTCGACGACATTGAAGGCTTGACCTGAGTGCTTTGCCCATCATTAGTAGTTTTCGGTGTTAGGCGCGGTTTAAGCATCCCCTCAATGATCTTGGGCTCCAGCGGACTTTTCCATCTGATCGCCGGACATGTTTGAAGATCCTTCAGCATTCATTTGGTTTTAGCTGAAAGGACCACTTCCCAAGGAGCTTCTTCTACAAACAAGCATGATGTCGTCGGCGCATTCACTTTTCTAGGAGCGTGCCTCTGTGGCGGGTTCACTCTTCAGTTCTCAGAAAGCGAAAATTTCCCCCGTTGATATTGGTCCTCAATCCAATTTTTGAAGATATAGCAATCTTCAATTGGGTGGCTTACCATTCTGTGATAGATGCAGTAGTTGGGGTTGTTGGCGTCGGGCTGTAGTGGACGTTTCGGGACCGGCAGAGTGATGAGTTTATTGCGCACTGCCAGTTTGAACAATCTTCTCGTTTTATCACGGGGCAACGAGTAAGCACGTCCTAGCTTATCTTCCAGGGATTGGTACGGGCGCGCGTTGTTTTGGCGAACCACCGGTTTTGGATCACTCGGCTGTTGTTGAGTATTGGCAACGAAGGCCGCTTTCCCTTTGCCCTTTGCATTCCGAGGGTCCATTTTTGAAGAGGACAGCTCGTGGCCCATCTGGTCCATTTGGGCCAGCTTGTCGATCAAAGCCTAAAAGGTGGTTGGCTTGAAGAACATCATAAACTGGGATATGGTCGCCTGGGGATCGAGGGTCCCTACGAACATGCCCACGGCTGGAGCTTCTTCAATGCGTTGTTCGCATTTCGACCATAGGTTCCGCCATCGAATTGCGTATTGAACCCAGGTCTCTCCTGGCTTCACCTGGGCATTGATTAATGTCATGATCATGGTGCGCTGGTGAACAGCTTCATGAATAGCAGCTCTATTTCTATGAATGTTTTGACGGAGTCATTTGGGAGCTCCGAACACCATTCAAACGTCGTTTCTGACAAGCTACCAATGAATTAGTGAAGCAGCAGTTTATCGTCACCTCCAGTGTTGCCGTATAAAGCTCTGAACTGGGCGACGTGTTGATGCGGGTTACCTGTCCCCTTATACACGTAGAACTTGGGGATCGTATATCCTGGTGGGTACTTGATTTGATCATACCAGCATGGGTACGGTTGTCCGGTCCTGACGACTTGGCCAGCCGCTTCGCTTGCCTGATGAGCTCGTATTTGCTGAGCTATGTAATCGTCGAGGGCAGTCTTGGAGATCGTTTCCTCCCTGGACGTCGATAAGGCCGGAAGAGGGTTTGATGTTTCCCCTCTATCGTCTTCGATAATTATCAGCGGGTCTTCAGCTGGAGGTTCTGGCTGGATTATCATTCCAACCATATCCTGGAATAGAAGCGCCATCTGCTTCAAATTAGCAGCTTGTTCCGCGACGTCCTTGTCTTTTCTTTCCAGCACCCTTCGCAAGAACTCCGTATCGGTCTTTTGTTCCTGGCACTGTTCGGACGCTGCTTCCAGGCTTTCTTTCTGCCCGGTGAGTGTTGCCATTTTCGTCAGCATCTCTTAGAGCTTTTGTTGTTGTTCCTGAGCTTTCGTCAACGACCGAGTTTGCGACTGATACCTCACGGATGCGCGGCTCTCCTCTTTTCCGGAAGCCATGTACACTGTGTGCACGATCATGCCCCCAGACTTGGGGCGTTCGGATCCTACACCTTTGGGATTTGCCGCCAGAAGTAGGAGGTTCTCCGGCCTTCTCTTTTTGTGAGAAGTCGAAGTCGAAGGAGCCATTGTGACTGACGCCTGCGTGGAGGAAGTCCCTCGTTGTATGGTGGAGAGATAATTTTCCTCTTGCCGAGCCTTTGTTTTCTTCAGTCGGCGAGAGTGGTCTTTATTGATCACAGAATCTTGGACTTTCTGCCAGACTCTGTGGATTTGGAAGGACAACCGTTGAGGGGGCTGCTACGGTTTCGGCTGCTTCATAGTTTCAGTCAGTGGGGGAGATTTCTTCAGCACTGCGGTTGGGGAGTTCCTCCACACCCTGCTAAGTGGTTCAAAGCTGTTCTCAGTTGAAACAGCAGCGTCAACTTCCACTTTTGGAGCTGGTGGAGTAAGTCCAGAGGGGGAGTTGCCCCCAACTCTTCTCACCCAGTGCCAGTGGCGACGTCGAGCATGTCTCGTCGATGGGACCGCCTCAGTCATGGAAGCAGCTCCATCATGCCCCCTGCTGGTGCCAGGCTGTTGAAAACTGACACCCGTTGAGATGGAACGGCCAATCTTACGAAGGTCGACTTTCTGGTAAGGGAAGCTCCTTTGACAACTTCACCCATAGCAGGAGTTGGAACGGCCAATCTTGCGAAGACCGATCCTTTAGTAAGAGAAGCCCCTTTGACGACTTTATCTGCCGGAACTGGAACGGCTATCCGCTTCGGGATGACCTCTTCAGGTATTGCGAGCCTCTTTGCAGGCTTACTGGAGCTTTGGATCGGTATGTTGAAGACTGAGGTGGAAGACTTGGACGACCCGTTGAGAGGGGCCGTGGTGGCTGCAAGTCGATCGAAGACCGACTTCTTTGGAGCTTCCTGTGATGGCACCGGGGCGCTGAAGCTTGTTGGCGGGAGCATGGTCCCGAAGAACAATCCAGTGGTGTCCTGAGTCACCTGTTCCACTGGCATTGAGAAGATGCAGGCCGCATTTGTCCCGTACGTCACTTCTCCAGCGGGGACGGAGTGGGAGTTGCTGTTGCGGGTACACTTGGAAGCCCTTGATTCTTCTTTTCTCTACACAGGAGCAAGACACCAAATCTTAGTACCTCGAATCCAGGGGCAACCATAGTAAACCGTAATTTGTTCACGAACACGACACAGGAAGTGTGGAGTGGAAAGAGGAAAAGGTCCCACCGGGCATGCCAGAATCTGTTTACCGCCAAAAACGGAGACGGACCGGGATAGGTCGTTTTGTATGAATTTGGGGCAGATGCTATTTGGATTTATCCGTCCACCTCTCCGAAGATGCCAAGTTGATTTATGGTACCGTATATCGGAGGTTTGGACAGATGCGGTCGTTGTAGCAGGTTTCGTCAGATTCCCCCTCGTTTGCGAGGGGTTTTTTGATTGTGGGGACGCTCTTCCCTGCAGGCACAAGCCCCTGCAGTTAATTACATTACCGCATCGCGATAACCACTTTCTCCAGCTCCAGAAGTTCACTTCTTGTCGTGTGTGTTTGTTTTATTTTTTGTTGCCCGTGGATTGTATACGGAGACTAATTTATGTTGTCGCCCGTAGGGCGTGGATTAGTCCAAATCCGTATTTCTTAGATTTGGGATTTTGGTTGATTTAAAGATCATTGATCTGTTTTGAGATCAAGATCAACTTAAATATATACGAGCAGTTGGGGGCTCAGTTGTTTTTTTGTTAAGGATACGTTAGTCCAATTTGAGACTAAGATCTACTTAACAGGGTGCTAGGATCATTTTTGTTTCAGATCCACTGAAAGAGCGTTTGGGCTCTATTGGTTTAGTTTAAAGACATCTCGGTCTGTTGGTCGTTTCAGTCCATTACTCATCTTGCGCGCATGTATATTTGTTACGTGACAGGATGAACAACAGTGATATGGGATACACCCAGTTTGGGGTATGGTTTGATTTGGAATGTGCACGTCAATTTGGAAAGTGCACCCAAAAGCAGTTGGTTGTCGGGACCCGCCACCTCTCTGAAGACGTTGAGGAATTGCAACGACATGTATCAAAGGTGTAGAGAGATGTACCCTTGAACCAATTTCCCTTTTCGAGGGAAAATGAAGTTGGTGGTCAACCCTGAAATCATTAGTCATACTTCGAGACTAAGATTTCCTCGGGGGAATATGGACGTATATCGTCTTGGATATCATCAGTTGAGGGGTCATCAATCACATTTGAGACTGAGATTAGTTTGGGAAAACATAAGCACAGAGGCTCGGTTGATTTGGAGATCAAAAGGGTTCTGACCTCAGGAAAACTTAGCCCATTTGAGGCTGGAGTCTGAATCTTCATGATGCTAAGAATTTGTGTATGTTTAGCACTCACGTGTTCCCACGTGAGGATCTGAATCAGTGTTAAACACTGCACTTTAGGAGCGCTCACGTGTGGGCACGTGATGCGCCCCAAAGTGGGATATGTTCTCTGGGTTGTAATCTTCCCTTCTCTTTATATAGAAGTGTTAAACACTGCACTTTGGAAGCGCTCACGTGTGGGCACATGAGGCACCCCAAAGTAGGATTTGTCCTCTGGGTTCTAATCTCCCCTTCTCTTTATATAGAAGTGTTAAACACTTGACTCATATGGTGCTCACATGCGAGCACGTGAGGCGGTTTGTGTTTTTCTTTTTTATTCATTAGAGACGCTCACGTGGAGCACGCGAAACCTTATTGTAGTGTTATAATGAATCACCAATCTTTCCTTCTGAGTTTTGATCTAATGTTAGGATTTTAGAGGATTTCATGCCTCTTGTTTTTGTAAGAATTAAATTTTTATTGTAGGGTTAAGTCTTGATTTTCAGAGAAATTAAATTCCCATATATCTCTGTAGGAATTAAATTCTTTGAACCCAGTTCTTCCCCTAGGTTTTGAATCTGCATGTCAGAATCTCCCCGATGCGAATTAAATTCTCAACTTATAGGGAGATCTGCTTCTATAGATCTCAACCAGAGGAAGAACTAAGTTCTTATGCGAAGGGTTAAACCCTTAGAAATGCAAAGAGCAGTCTTTGTATGTTGCTTGTTTTTTTTATCTTGTATTTCAAAGGAACGAGTCTTTTCTTCGAGAATTAAATTCTCTTGTTCTTCAGAAGCTCACTGTATTTTTTTAAAGTTTCTGAAGAGTTTTTTCTCTCTGACGTTGTCTCTCCTCTTTTCTTTTCTTTTCTTTTTTCTCTCTCTTCCCCTTCTCCTTTTCTTCTTTTTTTCTTTTTTCTTTTTCTTTTAACTTGAAATCATGGGTTCTTTATATAGTGGAGAGAAATTTGTTAATTAGTTTTAGGAAATCTCTCATTGAGAGATCATGATTGATTCCACGATCTTTTTAGATCAATCGGTGAATTTTATTCACCGTTGGACTTTTTAATCCAAAGGTTCTCTGTTTAATAGAGAAGATTTCTTGTTTGTTTAACCAGATTAGGAAATATTTTGCTAAGATAGAATTTTATTCTATTAGACAATCACTGTTGGATCTTTGAACCAAAGGTCCTTCGTTTAACAAAGAAGATCTTTCTAGTTTAAGGAAGATCATGGAAATATTTCCCATTTATATAGAATTTAATTCTATCAGATAGTTTAGAATGATTTAAGGAAATATCTTCCAAATAGGGTTTTGATTTTTTTATTTAGAATTTAATTCTATCAGCTTGGAAGGTGTTTAGGAATACGCATGTGTAGCACGTGATTCCAACGGAATTAATCTTGTTTGCTTATATGCAACAGCATAAGAGGGTTTCACGTGTTAACATGTGAGCCTTTTTGGCCTACTATCTGTTTGAATGTAGCGCCTATATGCTTTGCATATAGGTGCTCGCGTGGTTACACGTGAGGTTCAATCTTAGCCTATCAATTGCTTAAACACAGCACCTATAAGCTTTGCATATAGGTGCTCAAGTGTGGGCACGTGGGGCTTTTTTAGCCTAGCAGTTGCTTTAATTGCAGTGCCTATATGCGTTGCATATAGGCACTCACGTGTTAAACACGTGGAGCTCTTTTGGCCTAGCAATTATTTTAATTGCAGTGCCTATATGCGTTGCATATAGCCACTCACGAGTTAAACATGTGGGGCTCTTTTAGTAGGGATCTTACCCTTATCCCTTTTTATAAGGGAACACCTACCAACTAAACCTATTAAGGGAAACATTGTCCATAAAATTGTTCTATTTAATGAAGTAAAACGTGTGATACGATTGCTATTCTTAAATGATACAAAGTATAGTTTATTATGTATAACATAACAAAAATGAAATTGTAAAACTAATATGATATATAAGAATCTTATAAACCTATATAACATATTAAATTATCGACATTGCTAAGTAATAAATACATGCACATGAATACTCGCTATTATTATTATATCACTCTTAACTAATTTAAAATTATATAACCATAATTTTCTTATGTGATAAATGATTTTAATATTAAAATTTGCTACAAATAATTAAAACAAAAGAGGAAGTGAGTAACTTACAACCAAGAAAGATCAATGATCTTCCTTAGAAATTGGAATCAAGGTTGTCTCGATTTGATTGAGACGGTGGCACACGTTGGCGAGCTTCCATAATCATGTCCTTTCATGCGTGCATTAGAATTCCTATTTCTTGAGGTATTTATAGTAGGGGAAGAGGCCGAAGTAAAATGAAGATTTTGGATTAGAGAAGACTGCTCCAAAGGAAAGATAGCTTTAGGGTCTGGGAAAGTTAAGGTTTATATGAAGAAATAAGATTAGGCATTTAGGGATCAAGGGTTAGGATAGCATAAGAGTAGATCCAACGGGTTATAAGGAGTTAAACAAATAAAAAAATAAATTAAAGATAAATAAAATCTATTACTTTATTTGTTAAAAACAAATAAAAACATAATAAAATAAAAACAAATAAAATATCTTTAAGTATAGTTTAAACACGTTTTTAACTATTATAAGATCTAATAAAATCTTTTTCTTCAAACATTAATAAAAATTTACATTGAAAAAATTCTATAAAATTTTAAAATATTATTTTCTTTTAAATTCGGAATTAATTTAAATATATTTTTTCTTCTTATAAAAATTATTTAAAATATATTTAAAGACTAGAAAAGTATCGAAAAATCATATAAAATTCTAATTTATTTATTTCCTCGCTTTGTAACAATGTTTCTCGGCAATAATGCTTTTTATAAATATTTCTTTTCAAATAAACTTTAGAAAATTATTTCAAAATAATTTTTTTTAAATCCTTCTGTTCATTTAAAAATTCAAGAGATCTCTTTGCATGATTTTTCATCAAAAAACAGCTACAAAAAATTTCAAGCACAAGGAATCGAACTCACAACCTATGAGATTGCAATGCAAGCGGGTAATCAGTAGGGACTATTAATTACATTGCACTTAAATTACAAGAATATTAACATTTACCTATCTGATTCAAATAAAAAAATTTACTAACAAAAGGAATTTTAAAAGGAAAGAATATGAAATTTGCAGTTGTTACAATAAGTATAATACCATCTAACCAGTTCTCGGCAAGTTCGTCCAGTGTACTCACCCCCAGTGAGCACCTGTATACAATTTTAGGTGCATCACACTAATGGCTACGGAACCAACCATCGCTCCTCGTTAGGGTCTAGAAATATATACACTAGTCTATTCTGGAGTCTCAATGCCCAGTCTCGATACTCCCATGGCTAGAGACATTTAAGGATGTGCTTATCGATAACCTGGCTCCCACAAGTATGATTGTCATCACAACGGTGGTAGTCAAGTAAGGATCGTAAGGACATTATCAACATGTATATGCGATATGAAATAACAAATAAAACATATATACATGTCAAGATAAAGGAAAACCAAATAGCATACTATCATATTGAGAAAAATTGTTCTATACATACATACTCCTAACATCCTATACAATAAAGGCCTCTAGAGCATACATATCCAACAACAATAACTCGCCTCACTCTAACTCGTACTGCAATTTTTGCATGCGTCCTTGTCACAACACCAAAGATTGTCGCCAACTCTCTCGTTTCCTTCGTGAGAACGCAGTGCAAGTCAATCCACTACAGACTCGCTCTCAACATGTTTCCAACAACACAAATGTCAACCAGCCCGCTCTCTCCTCCTAACTATTGGACATCGGTGCTTCTTACCACGTCACGTCCGATGTTGAGACTCTTCATACCTACACCGATTATGGTTGCCCCGATTATATCAATATAGGTGATGGTTCAGGTTTGAAAATCTCTCACATCGGTAAAACAGCACTGCACATTTCACAAAAATCATTTCTTTTAGATATCATTCTATGTGCACCTTCTATTACTCAAAACTTAATTTCCGTCGCTAAACTTTGTAAATCAAATAGTCACATTTGAATTTTTTCCCTCATTTTTTGGTAAAGGATCTTCGCACGAGGGCGCCTCTTCTTCGTAAGGATAGCCATAATGATGTCTACTACCTTCTCCGTTCCATCCATCCTCAAATTCACGCTACCTCCAAATCAGGAATAATTGAGCGGCACTGTCGTCTTGATCATCACTCCATTCGAATTCTTCAGTATGTTGTTAGGAACAATAACTATTGTCTAATGTTTTTGTCGTCAATAATTTTCAATATAACTCTTATGATTGCAATAAAAGTCATAAGCTTAATTTTTCTGAAAATTCGCTCTGTGCCTTTAAAACTTTGCAGTTAATATATACCGATATTTGGGGACCCACTGAATTATCATGTGATGGTTTTCGCTATTATGTCGGATTTGTTGATTATTGCACAAAATATATCTAGTTGTATCCTATGAAATGTAAATCTGATTTTGCCACCATCTTTCCTCAATTTAAAAAACTTGTCGAAACATATTCTAATTACCGCTAATATCTATATACTCTGATAATGGCGGTGAATACACATCTCTTGCATCCACTCTCACCTCCAATGGTGTCTCTCATCTCACCACTCCTCCACACACTCCTGAACACAATAGCACATCAGAACATTGTCATCATCATGTTGTCAAAACCGGTCTTACCTTCTTGCACGCGACCTCTCTTCTCTCTAAGTATTGGAGTTATGCTTTTCAAACAGATGTCTACCTCATAAACCGTCTTCCTACTTTGGTTCTTAATTTCCAATCCCCGTTTGAAAAACTCTTCCAACGTCCACCAAACCACAAACGTCTCAAAATCGTTGGGTGTCTTTGCTATCCCTGATTAAGGCCGTACACCTCCTCCAAACATCAACCTAGATCCACTCCATGTATTTTTCTAAGTTATTCAACATCTCAATCTGTGTATAAATGTCTAAATATCGTCACTCACAAGCTTTACATCTCTCGTCATGTCAAATTCATCGAAACCAATTTTCCCATGCAGGTATCTAGTAAACATTGAGAGGCTCTTCCGTAAGATCTGGACTCCCCTGACGCAACATCGCACCCAACCACTACCATCCAACCTACCAAACTTCACATCCTTCCCCCTTTACCTAACCCAACCACCTCTAAACCCCAAACATTAACATCTTATACCTAGCCTCGACTCCTCCACTTACTCTTCTCACTCCTCACCATCCAATCTTGATCATACCGCCACCCTACCCAACCCAACCTCCCCGTCCTCCTCTACAATTGCTCAACCATATTTATCCTTTCCACAACTCTCCCTACTCCCCCAGCCCCAAATCTCCGAACCACCAATGAACGAAAACCGAATTCTAAACACTTCAATTCCCAATACTTCAACCATACCACTGTTCACCCAATACCCCATACCCTTGAACCAACATGGGTATCTAAAGTTATGAAGGATTCCAACTGGCGTGCTACAATGTTCAAAAAATTTGATGCTCTCATGAAGAACGGAACATAGGATTTTGTCCCCAAATCAAATCAGAATCTTATAGGTTGCAAATGGGTCTTCCGAATCAAGTGTCACTCTGATGGCACCATTGCCCGATACAATGCTCACCTTGTGGCCAAAGATTTCCACCAACGGTCTATCCTGGACTATTCCGCAACTTTCAGCCCCATTATTAAACCAACAACACTGTGTATAGTCTTATGTCACGCACTCTCACATGGATGGTCTTTTCGTCAACTTGACATTAATAATGCTTTCCTCAATGGTACTCTCCATGAAGATGTGTATATGGCTCAACCTCCCGGCTTCCTCCACTCCTCTCTATCCAACCATGTCTGCAAACTATGCAAAGCTCTCTATGGTCTCAAACAAGCGTCCAGGGCATGGTATCAAGAAATCAAAGGCTGTCTCCTTCAAACCGGCTTTGAAAACTCCATAGTGGATACGTCTCTCTTCGTCTACTCCAAGGAAACCATCGTCAACTAGTTCTTGGTGTATGTCGACAATTTTATTCTTACAGATAATGACGTACGATTCCTGCATTCCTTTGTTCGTCAACTTGGGCAACGTTTCTCTCTAAAAGATCTCAGCGATTTTCTTCACTTCCTCGGTGTAGAAGCTATTCCCGCGTTACAAGTCCTATTTCTATCCCAACATCGTCACATCACTGATCTCTTGAAAAAGTTTTCCATGGCCGGTGCTAAATAAACTACCACTCCAATATGCAACACCACTCCTCTTCTCCTCCATGACGGGACTTCTTCCGTCGACCCTACATCTTATCGTCAACTCATTGGTGCTCTTCAATACCTCTCACTCACTCGGCCTGACGTCTCATTTGTTGTCAATCGCCTGTCACAATTTATGCACTCTCCCATCGAACTTTACTAGATAGCACTCAAGTGCGTTCTTCACTATCTCAAAAGAACAATACATCAAGGTTTGAGGTTTTGGCCGAAACCGCCAAAACCACCGAAACATGATAGTTTTGTATCGATTTCAGTAGACCGATACAAAATATGAAACCGATATGAAACTGTCATGCCCCACTTTCCAGTGTACGGGTAATGAGACGTGACTAACCCGCTACGTATTTACTCAGAAGTAAACACGCTAAGCGTAACTATGCAATATAATGTAAATATACACAAGAAGACATGAAATGTAAATGAACAGAAACTTTTAATTATTAAAAATTTCTTTATAATACAACTGAAAAGTAAATACAATGATGAAAGCAGTGCCTAAACAATGGCATGAACATGAAAGTAAGTATATACAAGTGTCTAGAACTCGGGGTCCTCGCTGAACTGAACCAAGTCCTCTGAACTGGGCTCTATCTCTAATGAGTCGGATCCACCTGACAACATTCCAAAGAAAGAAGAGAGAAGAAATGTCGTCAGCGAACAATCACTCGGTAAGCCCCAAAGAAAAGTAGAAATAGAATAGACAGAAAGAATATAATTGTATACTATTTGATTGTTATGTTAACACAGTTGTTTGTAGCTTAGTACAGAATATGCCAGTGTATACGAGATGAGTCCAACTATTCCGTGGACTAAGGTATACGGAGAACAAGGAACCGTTAAGCCATGGAACAACAGCAATGGATATTCAGATTATGTGTATTAAAATGACCATCTCGTGCCACTTTTAACACATTCCGTACCAGTCTACCCTTTTAAAACCCGGTAATGTATTATGTATTGATGTATATTATTTTGTTTAATAGATGTACGACTTGCCGAAACCATGATATCAGTAGTTCATATAAACGGAACGGATAGTCATGCAATCAGAGTATATCCATGGTTCAGTTCGGTCGAGTCATGTTGATATAGATTGAATTCTGGTATAAATGGATTCATGTTGAATTGGAGTTATACTTGAATCATATTCAAGGATAGATTGATCGATCGATTTCATATTAGACTGAGACTCTGTCTGATTCAGACACTTTAAAACGAATTGAAGTCCTGAATTAGTTTTGGAGTTATCGGCAACTGCTGCACATGGACGGCAGGATTTGTGTCTTTTTCCAAGACAATTACCATATTGATAACACCGTTTTTTTAGGTTGTCTACCTTAGATAGGCAAGTGCCCATATTCTCTGGCTCCCTAAGGTTTAAGAGAACTGGCCCCGCTTAAACCTATATTTACTAGGGTCCTTATTGTAAATTATTATAACTTGAGGGGGTTTTATGAAAAATAGTTTTGATATATTTTCAAAATACACCTCAAGTATATAATTATCATCTTTAGCATTTTCATAGTTGTAATTTTATAAAATGAAATATTCTAGTGGATATAAACCTAATTTTGAATAGTATATGGTATTTTCTTGTAATTTGACTTGTATTGAATGCGATGGTATTTTCATGATGTTTTGTGATTCTTTTCTTTTAATTAGAAAACATGGAATATATATTATATTTAAAATAGATATTTTGATAATATTTATATATATAATTATAAAAAAATAGAATTTATTTATTAAATAGAAATCACGTTTTCTTAAAAATTGTAATAAGAATTCCATCGAGATCGAATGCTCCGTGAGGCGGTCTGCATCTCGCTCTACTAGTCCCGAGGACGTGCGATAACCCATACCATCCTGATCAGATTCCCCAAAATGGGTTGTAGAGACTTATTTGCAAGAAATTAATTAAAACAATTTAAAGAATACGGGTTTTGATAGTTTAAGGTATTTTAATGTAAATTGTATTTTGTCCCACAAAAATTGTTACAAAAGCTATCGTGCTATATCAAGATGAGTGTTGTGATGAGGTAGGTCATTATCTCGTGCAATTTCTAAAGGTAAAATGAGCAAAACGATAAAGTATGTCATAGGTAAACTTGATGGTATTTTACCGAAAAAGTGAAATAAAATTTGTTTAACATTAAATTTTGAATTGAATCTTGGTAAAATTGTTTTTTTTTTATGTTTGTTAAACAATATATGAAAATATGGTAAATTTGTTATTTAAGAAAAGTTGAATTTTAAAAAAAAAGAGAATCAGAAGTCGGAATAACTCCGCTTCCGACGAGTTTTGAAAAGAGCTTGTTTTAGATTAGAAATGGAGAAGGGAAGAGAGGACTTACTGACTGATTATAGAAGGGGGAGGTAGAGGAATATTTTGAAGGTGTTGTGGAGTCGCGTCGCCGCCGGATTTGTCTCGAATCGTTGCCGGAACTTTGACCTTGGCTAACTCCAGTTGTACAACTTTTGGACTTGGAAAATTTAGAGAGTTTGGCAAAAGATTTCTGAATGAGGAGGGCCAAAGTGTAGGGGGTAATTATAGGATAGAATTAGGGTTTAGGGTATTAAAATTGAGAATTAAAATGCATTAAATTTTTTATTAATACCTCATTTTAATTCTCTGTTTATTTTCAGTAAAAACAAACAGTACTGGGGTTAAGGGGGAGGCCAACCGACTAGCGTGCAAATTTTGGAGGCATTACCTACGGGGGGGCCGGCGGCGCCGGCCCATAAGCAAATCTCGCCGGCCACTTGGTGGAGTCAGGGTATGGGATTGATGCCGCGTGTTGGTGTCGTTTCATATATCTCAGTGTACATGTTTGATTAATCTGACTTTTCATTTTTACGTGTTTTGAACGTGTAAACTTTTGAGCTTCCAAAAAGTTTAAAAGAAAAATCAGCAAAAATATTATGTGGCTGAGAGAATTCGAACACAGGGGTTACGTCACAGTAGTGCAAGACTTTACCAATGAGCTACAACTTATTTCTTGCTGTTCAAAAACAAATTAAATATTTATAGCATACACATGATTGCAAATACACCATTTATACATTAACTTTTAAACAAATTTTCTGTATACTGAAACAGAGTCGTTACATTCTACCCTCCTTATAAAAATTTCGTCCTCGAAATTTACAATTATTTAAGGACTAATTTACAAACAAGTGAGGGTATCTTGCACGCGTGTCATTTTCTCTTTCCCACGTTGATTCTCCTGGTATGTCTTTTCTCCACATCATCCGAACCAAGTTTACTTCCTTGTTCCGAAGTGACTTCAACTTTCGGTCCAGAATTTCAATGGGTTGTTGCTCACAAGATAGATATGTCTGTACAGTGAGCTTGGAGTGATCAAGAATGTGACTTGGGTCATTCATACACCTTCTGAGTTGGGATATGCGGAACACATTGTGCATTCCTTCCAATGAGGGTGGAAGTGCCAAGCGATAAGCCACTTCTCCGACTCATTCGAGTATGTCGAACGGTCCAATATACCTCGGACTTGGCTTACCCTGCCTTCCAAAGCGAATCACTCCACTGTTTGGTGAGATCTTCAAAAAGACATGATCTTCCGGTTGGAACTCCAAGTGACGGCGCTTTGCATCAGTCCAGTGCTTCTGTCGGTCTTGGGCTATGCGCATTCTTTCCCTGATAGTGCGAACCACATCCACTGTTGCTACTATCATCTCAGGTCCAAGGAGTTCTCTATCTCCGATGTCGTCCCAACTTAATGGTAAACGACACTTCCTTCCACATAAAGCTGCAATGGGTGCCATTTCAATACTTGCTTGGTAGCTATTGTTGTATGAAAACTCCACAAGATGTAGGTGATCTTCCCATGATCCTCCGAAATCTAACATACAAGCTCTTAGCATATCTTCAAGTATCTGAATCGTTCGCTCAGACTGTCCATATGTTTGTAGATGGTAAGCTGTGCTAAAATTCAGACTTGTTCACAAACTAGCTTACAGACTCTGCCAAAATTGCGATCGGAATCCGGTGTCACGATCGGAGATAATGCAAACCGGTACTCCATGTAATCTCACGATCTCCTGCATGAGTTCATGGATATCAGAGATAGTACATATTGAAGAGTTAAATCTTACTTAGATTCAAACTTACCTCCATATACTTCTTTGCTAATGTCTCGGTAGATTGGTCAACTCGAAAGAGAATAAAGTGAGCCAACTTTGTGAGTCGATCCACAATAACCCATATATCACGACTCGGAAAAGGCACGTGGCTGGCACTTGAATCATGTAAAGTCTATAGGACCACACCTAATTCAAGTAAGCCAAAATCCCATAAATCTAAACCCTTTTAGGGAAAATAGTGGAAGTGAAGTTTTGAAATAAGGTTTACTGAAATCAAGTTTATTATTATAAATATGTACATAAGTAGTAATGTGTGAAAACACTATATTTGTAACTAACTTGAAAACTTTTTTGTAATTCAAAATTTTGGCAGCACCGCCTTTGTATATTTTAACCCGAAAACAAATACAAGTAATAACAATAAAAGGCATTCCCAAGCGGGAGCTAGCTCTTTGCCAGTTGGCGGAAACAACCACACAAGCAATATAAATATACAATCCCAAAGGAGAGAATAAAAACTCAGCAAGAAAAATAAAGAAAACCATAAAACGTCATCATCGGAGACAGTATAGATAATAAGAATACAAGAGCGTGACTCTAAGGTCGAAGAATATACAATATCGTCTTCTAAGTCTACTAAATATGCAAGTCTGGTTGATGGAGTTTTTAAGTAGATACAGCTGAAATAAAATATACATGTATATAATGATGGTCATAATGCAATGTATCCACCTATCGATGCAATCACCCGGAAGAAACCGGTGTGCCAGCGAAGCCGCTACGGGACCTGTACGGCTAAACCTGCAAGAATTGTGACACAACGGGAGTGAGTTGCCAACTCGTGATTAGAAGACATCACCGAGAAGAAACCGAATGTATGACGATCTCCTAGGTCATACAATACAATAATAATAACAAGGGTAACAGTACAATATAAGTGTGATATCAAAGTACTCGTGTCCATGCCATAAGTAATAACATAACATGTGTATCATGTATGAATGCATCATTCGACGTGTGTCCAGCAACGACACAAAAAAATCACGATAAAACTTGAGTGTCCATCACCGACACTCGAAACATCATGAAACCCGTGTCCAGTATCGACACGTAAATCCTCATATCTCAGCCGCCGTATTCTCAGAGCGGCCCTTATATCCATCCCATCTCATAACTCCGAACGGTATCCTCCGGATATCCGTCGAGTTTCCATACAATCACCGGTAGGTAGTGCTCCCCTGCCAGGCTCGTCGTCTACAACTCGGGCTTATTGCCCTGGGGTATCTTACCGGGTCCACCATATACCCGCAGATGGTTCATCCTACTCCTCGAATTGGTTCTTGAAAACCAAACTCAGAACCGAGAAAACATCATGGTGGACATGAAATATCATATCAAGGGAAAACCGCATTTCTTCTTTTAAAAAGGATCATAAGTTTTCAATTTGCATGCGGTTTCCCAAATGCAGAAATCTCATTAAGTACCGAAATCTCATAATCATGAGTCATTAAAAAACAATGATTATCGACATAAAGCCCCACCACAGTGCATAAGCATGAATGCATACGGCATCTAAGTAAGAAATGCAATATCTAAACTAACATATAATATCATGAATGCGAACAACACTACTTAACTACAAGATATCAAGTTAAACAGTGAAATAACGTTTTCTAATGTGTACATGACATGGCAATTACCGATGATGTGTGTGTGAACCGGCCAGCAAGTGTGCGTGCAACATACGCATCATCAGTAATGGTGCAGGTGTCCTAGCAGGCGAGATCGTAACAGCTAATGAAATCACATGTATAAATATCTACAATGCAATGAGAGTAGTATGAGCATAGCAGAAACTAAACATTAAAAGCAACTAAAGGAATAAACTAAGAACCGAGTCGAAGGTGATAAAAAAAGTCTATAGCATAGCCGAGTCGATGTATCTAATAGTCGGCAATCCAGCCTCGTAGCGTCACGTACGGTATAATCTATCGTACGGCATTCTCGAGTCAAGAGTGCAGATCAATCATCATATATACTTCGTACGGTAAAATCCATCGTACGACATCCTTAAAATCGAGGGTACGGGTCAAATATCATAAATATCATATATTTCGTACGGTATCAATTGTCGTGCAAAATCATAACCAGAGGTACGGATCTAAAGTCTCGTACAATCTATTATTCCATCAAGTCACACGTTATCGCATGTTTATATATATCGCCCAACGATCCTTTAATAAATCATCTCATATACGAGGTCTCGCTCGATCAAATATCATTTCCTCATGACAACAAGTCCGATCATATCGACTCATATCCATATAACAGATCGTATCCTCATCTCACATGTGTGTGTGTGTGCGTGTGCGTGTGTGTGTGTGTGTATATAATCAAACACATGCATACATATATATATACGCATATACACACATCTATAAATACCAAGTGTATATGTGTGTGACAACACGTGTCCTAAGGTTCTCGACTAAGGTAAACTACACTAGGGATAGATCTTCCTACGAGTACACTGTAACGTTTTGAAAATCGTTTCGGTGAAATTTCAAAAAAATCGGTAAAATAAGGGGGTTTTCTGTAAAAAGTCAAAATACAAATATCTTATTATAAAAATTAAATATACATATTCTAGCTATGTAATTGCTATTATTTGGTGTTTATTGAGCCGCTGGTGAAATTTCAAATTTTCTGAAAAAAATATTATTTTATTATTATTTAAGCCGTCACTAATACATTTAATTAGGGAAAATTATAAATTGGAATGAGTTGAAACAAATTTTGTGCATCATAAAACATTAAATAAAAATTTATCATGTGGTTTTTGGAACGAAATCATTTGCCAAAACGGTTTAGAAATTATTGAAGAAAAAAAGGCTTTTTTTTAGCGTAAATGGATGTTTGGGGTATTGTATTTATCATTTTTCACCACCCCACACCCACACACCCCCACTTACTCCTCCCCTTAGCCAAATTCAGCCGCCCTCACTTTTTCCCCACTTGGTTTGCAAAGGGAAAAGAAATAAAAGAAAAGATTAGAAAATAGATAAAGTAGTTAGACTTTGACCTTACCTTGACCTTGACTTTCCTCCCTTGCATTTTCCTCACCTCACATCTCTCTCTCCTCCCCAAAATTTGGCCGAGCCTCCCTTCTTCACTGCTGCAACAGCCCCTCCCCTCTTCTCCTTCTCATTTCACCTCAAAATTCTTCACAAAATGCCCAAAAATCAACACCAAAAATCCCACAAAATCCAAATCAAAACCCTACCCATTTTTCCTTAGCCTATCTAGTATAGATCTTGATGAAAAGAAGCTAATTTTGGAGGGCTAAGTTTGCTTGTGGGATCTTCAAATTGTTGGGTATAAATTCTAACCCTTTGGTAAATTGTTAGTTAATTACTTTAATTTAGTTATTAAGTGTTTAATTAGGTTTTAAATCGGTTCTAATTGCATGATTGGAAATTCAAGAAAATGGTTTGTGATCAAATTAGTGTGTTTATCATTAGATTATGGTTGTGATGAGTAGATTAACATGTTAATGCTATGCTAAAACTAATCTGATTGCTAATTTGCTAATTGTAACATTTAAAATGTCCAAATTAAGTTTTTAGCAAACTAGGTTTTGTAATTTAATTGCAAATGTGAGATTTAAATCTAGTTAGGGTTTTATATCATTTGAACATGGTTTAAGTGTGTAATTTATCATATTAAGGCATGTTAAATCAAACCTAGTAGCTAGTTTGCAAATTGTATTTTAGAATTTTACTATTTAAGCTAAATTGCAAACTAGAATTTTGGGATTTATGGAAATGAGTAAGTTTAAAATCTAGTAATGGTTTGGGTGGCATAGTTAAGATATTTAGTGAGCATTGTAGCCACTAAAATCATTAAAACATTTAGTTTTGTACTAAAATGGAAAAGTTTGCTTACTAGGTTTTCGGAAAAATAGCTTTTAAAGTGAGTTTGAGGTTTTTGTGAATTCTAACCTATTTCATATTATAATTAGTGTTTGTGAATGCGCAAATGGGTGCGTTTGGGTTTTTCTCGATGGTTTGACGTTTGGAAATCGACATCGAGTGTTGGTTTGGCTATTTTTGCATGCGTAGGTGATAGGTTTAGACCTATGTGTGGTACGCGTGCCGATTTGGTTTTCGTATGCCGTTTCGATTTCGAATTGGGTTTTTAATGCGATGCGATGTGTCATGATACGTAGGTACCCTCACGAGGACTTCGAGAAGACAAGCAAGCGCGTGGCGACATCGATTTCGGCAAGCGAGGACCAGATGAGTAGATTTATATCTACGGGGAGAAGTCGGGTGGATGGCGTATAGCACCCCCGCAGTCCGTAGTGTAGCTCATATATATATGTTTATATAGGTGTTTCATGATACGAGAATGTTTATTCATGTTATGATTATGTGTTCATGGATTAGCTTTGGTTTAGTTGAGAAACCCTAGAGTAGTTGTTATACCCACATACGCACACACAGACTTGCATACATTATTTTCTTGTGCGTTGATGGGGATGTGTATATATGTATATACGCGTGGGTATGGGACTATGCATATATACATTCATATACACATGTACGGATGATGAGGATAGTACTTGAGATTTGAGATGAGTCGATGAGATCGGTGATATGGCAGGGTTCGTATTTGAGATACGACATGACGTTGTAGCGGGTCCTTGACGTAGTGTTTCACACACGTGCATGCATACTTAGGCGGTATCAGTATTGTACTAGACGTAGATCAGTACCCCGATCATGATATTTGATAAAGAGGATACCAGGTGAATAGTATGATGAATGTGATATTGACCCATACCCAGATTTGGGATGCCGTACGACGGATTTACGTACGAGCTATATTGATGATTGATCCGCACTCTTGACTTGGGATGTCTGATTATAGATATAGTATCGGATATGATATTATTGAGGCGGGATCACCGACTAATATATATACAGGTATGTATATGTATCGACTCAGATGTTAGGCGGTTTCCTTACCTGTAGTTCAGCTTGTTAGTTCAGCCGTATAGTTTAGTGTAGTTGTTAGACTAGATTAGACTCCTACCTATTTCAAAACTAACGGATCGTGGGTATTTTAAAAGACAGGTCAAGGGATTCTACGGTATTTCAAAAGACGTATCTTTTCTTAAAAACACCGTAGCCCTTATTTTCAAAACACCGCGATTCGTGTTATTTCAAAAAGGCACTATTGTAGGACTTATATTAGGGTAATGCAGATTAGTTATCGTTGTGTCTAGTATTCAGCTCCCGCACATTATTGCTGTTCGCTCTGCCTCGCATATTTATTTTGCTACATATTCCATTATTGATATCATGCTGTTAGGACACTAGCACCATTACCGATGATGCGTATGTACCACGTACACCTATTTGCCGGCTCACACACATCTTCATCGGTAATTGCCATGTCACGTACACTTTAGAGAATATAATTGCTTGACTTAGATTGTTAGCTAGTAGTTTTGACATGATATTAGTGTACTTCCCTTATATGCCATATTAGACATTGTAGTTATTGCCTACCACTTCATGCATACTGTTATTCAGTTGTTCATGCCTAGTTCATTATCATTGACATATGCACTTGTGATGATTTCTTAAGATTTATGATATTTCTGGATTTCGGGGAAAGCCGCAAAATTTACAACTTATGATCTTTAAAATATAAAATGTTGCGGTTTTCTAGTGATGTAAAGTGTCGTCCACCATGAGTTTGCTGTGGTTTTGGAGATCCGTGTCGAGGAGTGGAGGAACCGTCACGGGTACATGGTGGGCCCGGTATGGTACCCCGGGGCAAGAGGAATGTGGTGTTGACGTTGAGCCTGGCTGGGGAGCACTACCTACCGGTGATATTACCCGACGCGTCGGATATCCGGAGGATACCGTCGTGGTCTTGAGATGGATGGTAGGGGCCGGTCCGGACTGACGGCGCCCTAGATATTGAGCTTGAGACATTGATATTTCGAGACAGTGAGATTTATGTTTTGTGTCGATGCTAGACACTGTTGATACTGATTTCATTATGATACCTCAGTTTAAAAATACGAAGGAAATCTCACTAATTTATGAAAACAGTTTCTTCATTTACATGTATTCTATTTCATGCATTCATACCTCATTCATATGATATATTGCTACCTGAGGCACTGACACGGGCACATGGAATTATACTCGGGTTAGATATTACCCTAGTCATTGTTATAGGCTGCCTGTTATACATATTTTTGAGGATATATTATGATCATTGACCTAGGTTGCGTTATTTATGCGATTTCTGTGCGTAGATATTTTTCTATTCACGAGTTGGCAACTCAACCCCGTTGTGCCCCAGTTTCTTGCAGGTTGCCGTACAGGTTCCTTACGGCTTTGCGGGCATAGTTTCATTCGGGTGATTTGCTAGTAGGTGGGTTTACTTGTATCATACCCCCATTATTTACCTTGTATGATATTATTCAGTTGTATCTAGTAAATTCCATCAACCAAACATGTATTTATTTTTGAGATAGAGACCCGTGATGTTATTCTTTCGACCTTAGAGTCACGCGTTTTATTTCTGGGGATTTCTGGTGGTTTTGAGTTTCCTTTTGAGTTTTGATCCTCGCCGTTGGCGTTGTATATTATATTGCTTGTGTGGTTGTGACCGTCGTTTGACGAAGAGCTAGCTCCTGCTTGGGGATGCCTTTTTCTTGATTTCTTATACTATTCATGTTGTATCCCGTTTGGGGGCCAGTATTTACAAAGGAGACTCTGCCGAAATTTTCAGTAAAATTTTGATGTTTTAAAAACCGCATAATTCGGCTTATGCTATTGAACTACTTGCTTTAAGTTGGTGTTTCCTGCACTCTACTATTTTCTTGGTTTGGATTTCTGGGTTTTCGGTTTACTTAGATTACGTACGCCTCGAGACGTTCGTAGTTTAAGTGCCGGTCATGTTCCGTACTTTCGGGACGTGACAAAGTTGGTATCAGAGCGTTAGGTTTTAACCTTCGGAGCGTAGGATGACCCTTGGTTGATGGAATAGGTGACTAAAGTAGAGTGACATACCGTTGATATGTTCCGCGGCATATTTACAACACGCCACTCCACTTATGAAGCCTTAGGATGTACATTTCCTTGTTCAGTATTATATTCCTTCCTGATCTAGCCTCATCGGTACCAGTTTGGTTTTGCTGCTACGGTTACGGGCAGGGAGAGCTACGGCTAGAGTTGCGGTCAGCACAAGCTCGTCACGAACGAGGACTGACCAGGGCGAAATTCCGGCGACACACGATTGCAGAGATGTGTCTTTTTACTGTGTTTCCGCGCCACGAGCGTTTGGCGGATCGCCTTTATGAGGTTACTCGGAGGTGCTGATCGACACTAGAGAATAGAGCCAATGATGGAGGCCAGCCAGATTTTGATGACCATTGGTGTGTTGCTTACTCCTGATGATTGAGGCACTATTCAGCGTGCAGATGATCGAGCCAGTTGTTGCTGCGAGCGACGAGATATCGCCCCATATGTTGGAGCTATTGCGGGGCGAGTTGTACGAATAGATGATAGAAGGTCGCTAGTCACCCGATGATGAATAACTAGGACAGGTGGTTCGTTCGCCTACCCCGATGCGAGGTCATCAGATAGATTGATTCCAGCTAGAGACGACTTCACGCGGAGACGTTGGGAGTCAACAGAGACGATCGAATGTCGGAAACCTATTATTCCAAGTTTAAAGTAGTCGGAAAGACATGCAGGCAATTCTATGGTCCCTCTAGAAGAATGAAACCCTAACTCGACTTAATGACCATGTGAAAGCCTTTGAACCTTCGGGTTTGCGGCAGTTCTACGGCACCATTAGTGAGGCTTGGGTTTGCCCTTCTACGGCTGGACCACCGATGCTGTGGTATGTACTCGATACTATTAAACTGTACCCAAGATGTTGAGCTCTTGAGGGATTATGAGGTTTTGACGAATCGATTGGATGGTTCGACTTAATTCGGATGCTAGGTGGTGAGATGCATTCTTGGGAGACTCCAGATACGAGGATAGTCGTTGGAGCTCAGTCCATGTAGCCGCGACGAGACGAGTCTAAAGCAGACGACATTAGAGAAAAGTGGAGTAAGAGGTTCGTACCAGATCTAGATGAGATGACGTTCCACTCCGCCGACATCAGAGATGCGATGCGCATGCCGAGGCATGGTACTTGGACTTACCTTCCAGAAGGAGTCGCGATGAGTATGCAGTCGTTCCAGAGCAAGATGCAGATATAGGAAAGGACAATGACTTTCGAACAGTTGGCAGAGACGAGACATGGAAGAGACCGTGAGCAGGATTCCTTCCAGGACACTGCTGCAATGATACTTGCACCCAGGATCAGATGTGTCACGTACATTCAGAGAGCCAGAGGCCGACGCCAGTAATATGCTGTCTTACGAGTGGTCGCGATGATTGACCAAGAGATGACCAGAGAAGTGCCAGAACGGAATCGTCCCCGTTAGCACACCTGACAGGGCCGATGAGCCGATGGACCGAAAGATTGGTAATTCACAGTGAAGACCTTGACCCAGGAGTGGTCATGGTTACGCACGCCAGCAGGACAGAGTTCATGATCATCGACGGGACGTCCCACTAGTGACCGCGACAGTTGGCCCGAGATTCTTAGAGGATGCGCTTGAGCGGTACTATTCCGCCATTATTGATTTCGATGTTTTGGGTGATTTATTCGCATGATTTGATTTTGATGATTGAGGATTTACGATCTTTGCACAGTGTTGCACTTGATATCATTTTCGTGCTTTGGTTTCACATGTTTGTGATTTTACGGTTTTAGACATTTGAGTTGATTTTGTGCGTATGCACGCACACGATTTCGTTCCTACACTCGGTATAGTTTATATATGCTTGCAGTGCAGTGATACGCCTTTTGTGCACTTAGATGCACTGGACTTCGATTTCGATTGTGATACCCGATATTTGTTTTGTGCACCTTGTGCACCTGATTGATTTTGCGCACGTTCGGCGCTTGATATTGGATTTCATAATTTCGTGCACGATAGATGCACCTAATTTTGCTGTCAGGCACACATGTTGCCTACGACAGATGTTTCGTGCACACCCGATGCACTTAGATGTTGTTTCTGTGCGCATGTATGGCACATTCATGGATTTTGATTTCCGTGCGCACCAGACGCACGTAGCATTCATGTGCATGTTTTGGGATTGATTTCGTATAGAGCAGTACGTTTTTATGATATTGCTATGTGTTTTCGTACTGAGCAGGACTAGTCAGAGGACAGTACCTGAATATATTTTTGCATGCATTGATAGTTATTGAAGGGATTTCCAAAAAGCGAGCTATAACCTCAGTATTTACCTACGTGTCTGATATGACACGAAATGTTTAAAACAAGGAGACCCTTCTAAATTGTTTCCAAAACGGCGGAACGTACATTTCAAACAAAGGTATATATGTATATAGTTATTTTCTTATGATAGACGTCCGCCACTGTGCAGTGTTATACGCGTTGCACAGCGACTTAAAGAGATTTGGCATGCATTTCCTTTAGATACTTACATATATAGATTCGATATTTACATGTATAGTTTCGAGTTATGTCATATTGGTTTTGATTTGGATTTGGCATTGATGTCTTCTCCATGACTCCGATGATTGCGGGATGCTTGACGGAGTTTTGATTTGAGTTATATGCTCATTTTTCAAGCGCATGCGCTGCGCTACGATTTGTTTTATGTAGTTACAATTTCGGAGCCCCGACGACTTGATGGTTTTTCTTAGATGTTTTAGTATTTGGGGGAGTTTGAATTTAAATTTGGGGACCGAATTTCTTTAAGGGGGGAAGATTGTAACGTTTTGAAAATCGTTTCGGTGAAATTTCAAAAAAATCGGTAAAATAAGGGGGTTTTCTGTAAAAAGTCAAAATACAAATATCTTATTATAAAAATTAAATATACATATTCTAGCTATGTAATTGCTATTATTTGGTGTTTATTGAGCCGCTGGTGAAATTTCAAATTTTCTGAAAAAGGTATTATTTTATTATTATTTAAGCCGTCACTAATACATTTAATTAGGGAAAATTACAAATTGGAATGAGTTGAAACAAATTTTGTGCATCATAAAACATTAAATAAAAATTTATCATGTGGTTTTTGGAACGAAATCATTTGCCAAAACGGTTTAGAAATTATTGAAGAAAAAAAGGCTTTTTTTAGCGTAAATGGATGTTTGGGGTATTGTATTTATCATTTTTCACCACCCCACACCCGTGCCCACACCCACACACCCCCACTTACTCCTCCCCTTAGCCAAATTCAGCAGCCCTAACTTTTTCCCCACTTGGTTTGCAAAGGGAAAAGAAATAAAAGAAAAGATTAGAAAATAGATAAAGTAGTTAGACTTTGACCTTACCTTGACCTTGACTTTCCTCCCTTGCATTTTCCTCACCTCACCTCTCTCTCTCCTCCCCAAAATTTGGCCGAGCCTCCCTTCTTCACTGCTGCAACAGCCCCTCCCCTCTTCTCCTTCTCATTTCACCTCAAAATTCTTCACAAAATGCCAAAAAATCAACACCAAAAATCCCACAAAATCCAAATCAAAACCCTACCCATTTTTCCTTAGCCTATCTAGTATAGATCTTGATGAAAAGAAGCTAATTTTGGAGGGCTAAGTTTGCTTGTGGGATCTTCAAATTGTTGGGTATAAATTCTAACCCTTTGGTAAATTGTTAGTTAATTACTTTAATTTAGTTATTAAGTGTTTAATTAGGTTTTAAATTGGTTCTAATTGCATGATTGGAAATTCAAGAAAATGGTTTGTGATCAAATTAGTGTGTTTATCATTAGATTATGGTTGTGATGAGTAGATTAACATGTTAATGCTATACTAAAACTAATCTGATTGCTAATTTGCTAATTGTAACATTTAAAATGTCCAAATTAAGTTTTTAGCAAACTAGGTTTTGTAATTTAATTGCAAATGTGAGATTTAAATCTAGTTAGGGTTTTATATCATTTGAACATGGTTTAAGTGTGTAATTTATCATATTAAGGCATGTTAAATCAAACCTAGTAGCTAGTTTGCAAATTGTATTTTAGAATTTTACTATTTAAGCTAAATTGCAAACTAAAATTTTGGGATTTATGGAAATGATTAAGTTTAAAATCTAGTAATGGTTTGGGTGGCTTAGTTAAGATATTTAGTGAGCATTGTAGCCACTAAAATCATTAAAACATTTAGTTTTGTACTAAAATGGAAAAGTTTGCTTACTAGGTTTTCGGAAAAATAGCTTTTAAAGTGAGTTTGAGGTTTTTGTGAATTCTAACCTATTTCATATTATAATTAGTGTTTGTGAATGCGCAAATGGGTGCGTTTGGGTTTTTCTCGATGGTTTGACGTTTGGACATCGACATCGAGTGTTGGTTTGGCTATTTTTGCATGCGTAGGTGATAGGTTTAGACCTATGTGTGGTACGCGTGCCGATTTGGTTTTCGTATGCCGTTTCGATTTCGAATTGGGTTTTTAATGCAATGCGATGCGATGTGTCATGATACGTAGGTACCCTCACGAGGACTTCGAGAAGACAAGCAAGCGCGTGGCGACATCGATTTCGGCAAGCGAGGACCAGGTGAGTAGATTTATATCTACGGGGAAAAGTCGGGTGGATGGCGTATAGCACCCCCGCAGTCCGTAGTGTAGCTCATATATATATGTTTATATAGGTGTTTCATGATACGAGAATGTTTATTCATGTTATGATTATGTGTTCATGGATTAGCTTTGGTTTAGTTGCGAAACCCTAGAGTAGTTGTTATACCCACATACGCACACACAGACTTGCATACATTATTTTCTTGTGCGTTGATGGGGATGTGTATATATGTATATACGCGTGGGTATGGGACTATGCATATATACATTCATATACACATGTACGGATGATGAGGATAGTACTTGAGATTTGAGATGAGTCGATGAGATCGGTGATATGGCAGGGTTCGTATTTGAGATACGACATGACGTTGTAGCGGGTCCTTGACGTAGTGTTTCACACACGTGCATGCATACTTAGGCGGTATCAGTATTGTACTAGACGTAGATCAGTACCCCGATCATGATATTTGATAAAGAGGATACCAGGTGAATAGTATGATGAATATGATATTGACCCATACCCAGATTTGGGATGCCGTACGACGGATTTACGTACGAGCTATATTGATGATTGATCCGCACTCTTGACTTGGGATGTCTGATTATAGATATAGTATCGGATATGATATTATTGAGGCGGGATCACCGACTAATATATATACAGGTATGTATATGTATCGACTCAGATGTTAGGCGGTTTCCTTACCTGTAGTTCAGCTTGTTAGTTCAGCCGTATAGTTTAGTGTAGTTGTTAGACTAGATTAGACTCCTACCTATTTCAAAACTAACGGATCGTGGGTATTTTAAAAGACAGGTCAAGGGATTCTACGGATATTTCAAAAGACATATCTTTTCTTAAAAACACCGTAACCCTTATTTTCAAAACACCGCGATTCGTGTTATTTCAAAAAGGCACTATTGTAGGACTTATATTAGGGTAATGCAGATTAGTTATCGTTGTGTCTAGTATTCAGCTCCTGCACATTATTGCTGTTCGCTCTGCCTCGCATATTTATTTTGCTACATATTCCATTATTGATATCATGCTGTTAGGACACTAGCACCATTACCGATGATGCGTATGTACCACGTACACCTATTTGTCGGTTCACACACATCTTCATCGGTAATTGCCATGTCACGTACACTTTAGAGAATATAATTGCTTGACTTAGATTGTTAGCTAGTAGTTTTGACATGATATTAGTGTACTTCCCTTATATGCCATATTAGACATTGTAGTTATTGCCTACCACTTCATGCATACTGTTATTCAGTTGTTCATGCCTAGTTCATTATCATTGACATATGCACTTGTGATGATTTCTTGAGATTTATGATATTTCTGGATTTCGGGGAAAGCCGCAAAATTTACAACTTATGATCTTTAAAATATAAAATGTTGCGGTTTTCTAGTGATGTAAAGTGTCGTCCACCATGAGTTTGCTGTGGTTTTGGAGATCCGTGTCGAGGAGTGGAGGAACCGTCACGGGTACATGGTGGGCCCGGTATGGTACCCCGGGGCAAGAGGAATGTGGTGTTGACGTTGAGCCTGGCTGGGGAGCACTACCTACCGGTGATATTACCCGACGCGTCGGATATCCGGAGGATACCGTCGTGGTCTTGAGATGGATGGTAGGGGCCTGTCCGGACTGACGGCGCCCTAGATATTGAGCTTGAGACATTGATATTTCGAGACAGTGAGATTTATGTTTTGTGTCGATGCTAGACACTGTTGATACTGATTTCATTATGATACCTCAGTTTAAAAATACGAAGGAAATCTCACTAATTTATGAAAACAGTTTCTTCATTTACATGTATTCTATTTCATGCATTCATACCTCATTCATATGATATATTGCTACCTGAGGCACTGACACGGGCACATGGAATTATACTCGGGTTAGATATTACCCTAGTCATTGTTATAGGCTGCCTGTTATACATATGTTTGAGGATATATTATGATCATTGACCTAGGTTGCGTTATTTATGCGATTTCTGTGCGTAGATATTTTTCTATTCACGAGTTGGCAACTCACCCCCGTTGTGCCCCAGTTTCTTGCAGGTTGCCGTACAGGTTCCTTACGGCTTTGCGGGCATAGTTTCATTCGGGTGATTTGCTAGTAGGTGGGTTTACTTGTATCATACCCCCATTATTTACCTTGTATGATATTATTCAGTTGTATCTAGTAAATTCCATCAACCAAACATGTATTTATTTTTGAGATAGAGACCCGTGATGTTATTCTTTCGACCTTAGAGTCACGCGTTTTATTTCTGGGGATTTCTGGTGGTTTTGAGTTTCCTTTTGAGTTTTGATCCTCGCCGTTGGCGTTGTATATTATATTGCTTGTGTGGTTGTGACCGTCGTTTGACGAAGAGCTAGCTCCCGCTTGGGGATGCCTTTTTCTTGATTTCGTATACTATTCATGTTGTATCCCGTTTGGGGGCCAGTATTTACAAAGGAGACTCTGCCGAAATTTTCAGTAAAATTTTGATGTTTTAAAAACCGCATAATTCGGCTTATGCTATTGAACTACTTGCTTTAAGTTGGTGTTTCCTGCACTCTACTATTTTCTTGGTTTGGATTTCTGGGTTTTCGGTTTACTTAGATTACGTACGCCTCGAGACGTTCGTAGTTTAAGTGCCGGTCATGTTCCGTACTTTCGGGACGTGACATACACCTAATCTAGTCTACAGTCTCCTAGAAGTCCTATTTGCTAAGTATCCATCTCGCATAACCATGTATATACATGATATAGATATCCTATTCTACGGTTGCGGGGGTGCTATACGCCATCCACCCGACTTCCCCCGTAGATATACATCTACTCACCTTGGTCCTTACTTGCCGAAGTCGATGATACCATGCTCTCCCTTGTCGTACGATGTCCACACGGGGTACCTACAGTTTTACAATACGTTATATCGTAAACACGAATCAAATACGAAAACCAAAACGGCACACGAAACACACATAGGTTAGAACCTATGGTCTACGCGTGCAAGAATAGCCAAACAACATCTCGATGTTGACATACAAACATCAATCGGCCGAGA
This sequence comes from Agapanthus africanus, assembly GCA_030015575.1. Taxonomy (NCBI): domain Eukaryota; kingdom Viridiplantae; phylum Streptophyta; class Magnoliopsida; order Asparagales; family Amaryllidaceae; genus Agapanthus; species Agapanthus africanus. Next base: position 366,895,263 of record JASDDO010000029.1, read on the forward strand.
TAAAACACAAATATCAAACTCAAGTTACTAAAAACCACAAAACCAAAACAGCAACTCAGGAAAACAGCTCCAGATTTTGCCTCAGGTAATATAGGACAAATCTAAAAATACAGGGATTAGGTTATAAGGTAAGTGAGCTACAGCCAAAACCCCCACACCAAATCCTATACCTGACCCGGCGAGATTCCCTTTCTACCCTGTGCCGCCAGCCGTACATGCAAGTCCTTGGCTCGTTCTCTCGTGGCAGTCTCCTAGTGGCCTAACTAGGTTGATGTATATGTTTGATTTTCTTATAATTAACCCAGGTTGCTCCAGATTCCCTGTAGTCCTCAAGAATTCACAAAACCGATATCGGCCAAATTTCAGTTTCAAGGTTTGGGGTTTTGGTCTCAGGTTGATCCATAAAATCGACACTACAGGGGTTGTGGTCACTAATAACCTCAATTACACTTTCAAGATCCAATAAATCCCTAAGCCACTTCTTGGAATTTCCAAACATCACCAAACCACTCTAATTAGTTCCAAACTACACTAAAAAATAAGAAACACTAGAAACTTAAGTAGAAGTCTAGAATTATACCTCATTTAGCAACACAAGAATTTTCTTAAGTTGCTCAAAGTCTTCAAAATCCCCACTTGAACATGTTTGTAGTGAGCTAGTGCACATTTTCTTGTGAAGGAACATTGGTGTTTTGGGAATGATTATGGAGGTGTTGCAAGGTGGATGAGGTGGTGGAGGAAGGAGAAGGAGAAGATGAAGATGAACGGCAAATGAGGAGCCATGGCTACCCCCCCCCTCACTCTCTCTCTCTCTCTCTCTGACCCATACCTCTTTGTCTCCAAAATATCTCACAATATCTTTTATTTTATTTTCTATTTCTTTTTCAAAACAAAACCTTAATAAAACCAATATAAGCATGGTTCATGACAAAAAAATAGTAACAAGTGTTTTGAAATATGACATGGTGCATGTCATATGCATGATCAAACTTAATGCATAATTAGTAAATATTAATCAAATTTAGCCATAATCTTGTATATAATTAATTGTATAAACATTTATAAAATGTCTAAATCACATAAATTCTTTAAAAATCAATATTTGATATAAATTTCTAAATATTTTCTAAATTATCGGTATATAATTATACCCTTTCACTAAAACTAATTCTCATATTTAAGAATATTCATGAAATTATTATTTTAATTATTTAAATTCCGAAAATAATATTTTATTTTCCTGAAATGTTACACCATACCGCATCGTTACCTTTCGTGCTGCGAGGAAAAGCAGTCACGAACTCTATGGTGATGTGTTGCCACTTCCATTTTGGAATAGGTAACGGTTGAAGTAAACCAGCAGTCCTGTGATATTCAGCTTTCACTTGCTGACACACCAAGCATTTAGCGATGCTTATGGCTACTTCATGCTTCATTCCATACCATCAGTAATGTTGCCGCAGATCTTTATACATATTTGTACCACCAGGGTGTACTGAATAGGGAGAGCTATGAGCTTCTTTCATCAATTCTTCCCAAACAGGACCTTTTGGTACACACAATTTACTGCTGTATTTCAAAGATCCGTATTTATGGATGATGAAGTCTGTTCTAAGTCCACTTTCTACTTATTCTCTAATCTTTTGCAACTTGGGATCACTTGCTTGAGCTGCTTTGATCTGATTGACAATGGTAGATTGAACTTGTAAGTTCATCAAACTTGAAGCATTACCTGACATGACCACTTCTATCTCCATCTGATGCAAATCTTGTTGAAGCTTCCACTGTGCGGCGAGATTCATTGATAGTGATTGGTGACTAAGTGTATCAGGTACTACATTAACCTTCCCTGGATGATATTGTTGGTTGATGTCGAAGTCCGCCATGAGTTCTAACCATCTTCTCTGCTACATATTCAACTCTTTCTGAGTAAACACATATTTCAGACTCTCGTGGTCTGTGTATATGTCCACTCGTTCTCCAAGAAGATAATGGCGCCAAATCTTAAGAGCAAAGATAACGGCTGCCAACTCCAAATCATGTGTCGGATAGTTGAGCTCATGAACTTTCAGCTGTCTTGATGTATAAGCTACAACTTTACCATGCTGGTTTAGAACATATCCGAATCCCTTATCGGATGCATCACAATGCACTTCGAAACCTCCAGATTGGTCCGGTATTACGAGAATAGGCGCTGATGTCAATCTTGACTTGAGTTCTACGAAAGCTTGTTTGCATGCTTCTGACCACATGAATTCTTCATCTTTACGCGTGAGCTTGGTCAGGGGTGTTGCAATCTTTGAAAATACTTCAATGGATCTTCTGTAATATCCTGCTAAACCCAAGAAAATTCGAATGTCTTTCACTGACTTCGGTGTCGGCCATTCACTTACTGCTGATACCTTAGCTGGATCTACAGAGATTCCATCGCCTGATACAATATGTCCTAGAAAACTGACTTGATCTAGACAAAACTCGCACTTGTTGTACTTGGCATAGAGTTGATGCTGTCGTAAAGTCTCCAGGACAATTCGTAGGTGCTCGGCGTGTTCTTTTCGACTCTTAGAATGCACCAGGATGTCGTCGATGAAGATGATAACAAACTGTCTAGGTACTCTCGGAAAACTTGATTCATTAGGTTCATGAATATAGCTGGTGTGTTGGTCACTCCAAATGGCATCACAAGAAACTCATAATGACCATAGCGAGTCCTGAATGCCATCTTCGTAATATCAGACTCTTTGACCTTCACCTAATGATATCCCGAATGAAGATCTAACTTAGAGAAAACGCAAGACCCGCTTAGCTGATCGAACAGATCGTCGATGCGCGGAATTGGATACTTGTTCTTTATAGTTACTTCATTCAGAGCTCTATAATCAATCCACATTCGATATGAACCTTCTTTCTTCTTCATAAGCAGAACTGGCGATCCCCAACTTGAAGTGCTGGGACAAATCCATCCTTTCTTTAATAATTCGTCCAACTGAGTTCGGATCTCTTTCAAACCTTCGGGGCTCAAGCGATATGGAGCTTTGATCACCGGTTGTGCTCCAGGTACTAAATCAATGCTAAATTCAAGAGCTCGATCGGGAGGCAAACCTGATATGTCTCCAGGAAATACATCGTCAAACTCTCGAACTACCTCTGGTTTGTCTTCTCCCGCCTGTAGAGTTGCAATCACTACCTTCTTCGGTTTTGCTTTGTATGTGCTTGGCTCCAGGGTACGGTCTCCACTTTTGAAATAAAAGACCGGATGTCCTAAAATCTCGAACACTACCCTCCTTTGACAACAATCAATGGCAGTATAGAATGTTCCTAGCCAATCCATATCCAAAACAACATCGAAATTCGGTATGTCCAGCACCTTGAAGTCAGTATAGAATTCTATGCTGCAGATGACTACTGGACACAGGTCGTATCCCATTGTTGCCTTTAGAGCGTCGTTTCCTGAACTGAAATTCCAGCTGGATACAAGTAGTTTGACTGGAATCGCATGAGTTTGGAAAAACGTTGCGATATAAAGCAATGAGATGCTCCAGTACCGAAGAGTGCTAATGTAGGAAGTGAGGCTACTAAAATCGTACCTAAGTTATGTGGGATAGGTTTTAGGTATAAGAAAAAGATATATGGGTATGTATAAAGATTGAAAGAAAGCTTGAAAGAAAAGAGTTACCAGTGATGACTTGGCCAGTGGCTTCAGCTTCTTCCACAGTCATTGTGAAAGCCCGTTGCCTCGGTACATTCCTCCTTGCTGGAGGAGCATTCCTCTGTCCGTTCCTCTGTACTTGAGGTAAGTTCCTTTATGCTTGATGGAACTGAAGATGAGGAGGTGCAGTCGGTCCATGAGGAGGTGGAGCTGGGAGAACAAGACGTGGAGCAGGTGCCTAGATAGCTGGCAGTTGCGGATAGGTAATTGCTGGTCTGGGTGCAGCATTTGGATTGATTGTACGAGGACAAGACTCAATATCATGTGTGGATGAGCCACAGACTAAGCAAAGGCGATTAGCACGCCTACAATCCTTCGCCAGGTGTCCATCCCGCCTGCAGTAGGTGCAAAAGGCTAGATTTGGCCGGTTGAATGGTACTCTCCTGGTCTCCTGGGTACAAAAGGTGGCCTTGAAGAGGCTCCTCCTGCCATCTGAGTGGTAGAGCGCTTCACTCCGGCAAATTGGGGTCTACCCATCATCTTTACTACTTCCTTATATCGACGGCCAGCTTTCAGAGCCAGTTTGTGGGTTGGGAAATCCCCTGTAGCTAAGGCAGCTTGGATCTCCGGATCTAACCCTTGCTGAAATCGTCTGGACCTGATCTCAGCAGTCGGAATGAGATGTGCCACGAACCTGTTACGGACTTGTGTTACCTGTGTAGTATGTGATATTAGAAAACCGAATATTTGAGACATATCTTTACCTGCTCAACATAGTGAACTCAGTATCATACTCATCCACCGATTTGTTCCACATAGAGCCTTGTTGTAAGTGGATGAATTGCTGCTCCATGTCGAATCGGGCAGTCTCAGGAAAATACTTCGCATCGAACATGTCGCGAAAATTTTTCCATTCGATAGGCTGGGCAAGAAGGCTTTCTTCCGCCTTCCACCATACTCGGGCGTTGTCGGTGAGTTGCAGCTTTATAACCCGTACCCAAGCAATTTCTGGCACTTGTGCTGCTGCCAGATCGTCCTCAATGCTCTAAGCCCATTCTTCAGCTTCCAAAGGGCTCTCTTTCCCAGAAAATTACTTCGGGTGCAATGCCCGGAATTGCTTCACTCCAGGTGCTTCCGCTTCTCGGCGGTTCAATAATATAGCAGTCTGCTGTTGCTGTCCTTCCAGGAGGCTTCGGATTACCTCAAGCAATACCGTTTGCTCGTTGATCAAAGCTGCAACGGTAGGAATAAATGGAAGAGGTGGCGGTGTGTTGTTGAAGTTTATGCTGGTATTGTTTGGAGAATCAATATCCTTGAAAGAAAAATAGGGTTATGATAGATTCAAAGAATATGAAATTGTAAGTTTCAAGAAATATGAAATGTAAAAAATATTTTTAGTTGTTGATTCTTGTATAATATTACTTAGGACTTCATGCAGAATTAACATGCATGTCCATGCAGAACTGACCTGCATGGGCCACCAACAAAACCTGTCACGTCTCACTTCCCAGTGTACGGGTAATGAGACGTGACTGGCCCGCTACGTATATACTCAGAAGTAAACACGCTAAGCGTAACTAAGCAATATAATGTAAATATACACAAGAAGAAATGAAATGTAAATGAACAGCAACTTTTATTTATTAAACATTTCTTTACAATACAACTGAAAAGTAAATACAATGATGAAAGCAATGCCTAAACAATGGCATGAACATGAAAGTAAGTATATACAAGTGTTTAGAGCTCGGGGTCCTCGCTGAACTGATCCAAGTCCTCTAAACTGGGCTCTATCTCCAGTGAGTCGGATCCACCCAACAACATTCCAAAAAAAGAAGAGAAAAGGAATGTCGTCAGTGAACAATCGCTCGGTAAGTCCCAAAGAAAGGTAGAAATAGAACAGACAAAAAGAATATAACCGTATACTATTTGATTGTAATGTTAACGCAGTTGTTTGTAATTTGGTACAGAATATGTCAGTGTATACGAGAGGAGTCCAACTATTCCGTGGACTAAGGTATACAGAGCATAAGGAACCGTTAAGCCACGGAACAACAGCAATGGATATTCAGGTTAGGTGTATTAAAGTGACCGTCTCGTGCCACTTCTAATACATTCCGTACCAGTCTACCCCTTTAAAACCCCGTAATGTATTATGTATTGATGTATATTGTTTTGTTTAATAGATGTACAACTTGCCGAAACTATGATATCAGTAGTTCATGTAAACGGAACGGATAGTCATGCAATCAGAGTATATCCATGATTCGGTTCGGTCGAGTCATGTTGATATAGATTGAATTCTGGTATAAACGGATTCATGTTGAATTGGAGTTATACTTGAATCATATTCAAGGATAGATAGATTGATTGATTTCAGACTAGACTGAGACTCTGTCTGAGTCAGACACTTTAAAACGAATTGAAGTCCTAAATTAATTTTGGAGTTATCGGTAACTGCTGCACATGGACGGCAGGATTTGTGTCTTTTTCCAAGACAATTAGCGTATTGATAGCACCGTTTTTTTTAGGTTGTCTAGCTTAGATAGGAAAGCGCCCATATTCTCCGGCTCCCTGAGGCTCAAGAGAACTGGTCCTGCTTAAACCTATATTTACTAGGGTCCTTATTGTAAATTATTATAACTTGAGGGAGTTTTATGAAAAATAGTTTTGATATATTTTCAAAATACACCTCAAGTATTTAATTATCATCTTTAGGGTTTTCATAGTTGTAATTTTTATAAAATGAAATATTCTAGTGGATATAGACCTAACTTTGAATGGTATATGGTATTTTCTTATAATTTGACTTGTATTGAATGTGATGGTATTTTCATGATCTTTTGTGATTCTTTTCTTTTGATTAGAAAACATGGAATATATATTATATTTAAAATAGATATTTTGATAATATTTATATATATAATTATTAAAAAAATAGAATTTATTTATTAAATAGAAATCACGTTTTCTTAAAAATTGTAATAAGAATTCCATCGAGATCAAATGCTCCGTGAGGAGGTCTGCACCTCGCTCTACTAGTCCCGAAAACGTGCGATAACCCGCACCATTCCGATCAGGTTCCTCAAAAAGAGTTGTAGAGGATTATTTGCAAGGAATTAATTAAAACAATTTAAAGAATACTGGTTTTGATAGTTTAAGGTATTTTAATGTAAATTGTGTTTTATCGCACAAAAATTGTTACAAAAGCTATCGTGCTATGTCAAGATGAGTGTTGTGATGAGGTAGGTCATTACCTCGTGCAATTTCTAAAGGTAAAATGAGCAAAACGATAAAGTAATGTCATATGTAAACTTGATGGTATTTTACCAAAAAAGTGAAATAGAATTTGTTTAACATTAAATTTTGAATTGAATCTTGGTCAAATTGTTTTTTTATATTTGTTAAACAATATATGAAAAGATGGTAAATTTGTTGTTTAAGAAAAGTTGAATTTTTAAAGAAAATAGAATCGGAAGTCGGAATAACTCCGCTTCCGACGAGTTTTAAAAAAAAGGTTGTTTTAAATTAGAAATGGAGAAGGGGAGAGAGTACTTACTGATTGATTATAGAGGGGGGAGGTAGAGAAATATTTCGAAGGTGTCGTGGAGTCGCGTCGTAGCCGGATTTGTCCCGAATTGTCGCCAGAACTTTTACCTTGGCTAACTCCACTTGTACAACTTTTGGGCTTGGAAAATTTAGAGAGTTTTGGCAAAAGATTTCTGAATGAGGAGGGCCAAAGTGTAGGGGTATTTATAGGATAGAACTAGGATTTAGGGTATTAAAATTGAGAATTAAAATGCATTAAAATTTGGATTAATGCCTCATTTTAATTCTCTGTTTATTTTCAGTAAAAACAAATAGTACTGGGGTTAAGGGGAGGCCAAGCGACTAGGGTGCAAATTTTGGAGGCATTACCTACGGAGGGCCCGGCGGCGCCGGCCCAGAAGCAAATCTCTCCGGCCACTTGGTGGGGTCGGGGTGTGAGATTGATGCCACGTGTTGGGGTCGTTTCATATATCTCAGTGCACATGTTTGATTAATCTAACTTTTCATTTTTACGTGTTTTGTACGTCTAAACTATTGGGCTTCCAAAATGTTTAAAAGAAAAATCATCACAATTATTATGTGGCTGAAGGGATTCGAATACAGGGGCTACATCACAGTAGTGCAAGGCTTTACCAATGAGCTACAAGTTATTTTTTGCTGTTCAAAAGCAAATTAAATACTTATAGCATATATAGGATTGCAAATACTCTATTTGTACATTAACTTTTAAAAAAAAATTCTATATATTGAAACAGAGTCGTTACAGAAACCGACCATACAATATCATTTCGGCTGAAATCTTTAAAAACTTATTTTTTTGTTATACCATTTTTACTCAAACCCTATATTAATCTTATCTAAGTACACTTTTCAATATATTTTGCATCATGGCTGGATTTTTAAACACAAGAATCAATGTCTTGTAATATAGAACCATAAATTCAAGTATTTAATATATCTACACTTATGTATGTTGTATTACCATCGAAACCGAAGACCCTAACCGAGATTAGCGAAACCAGCCGATACTCAGCGAAACTAATAAAATTATGAGAGACCAAAACCGAAACCGAGTTCTTGAACCTTGCAATACATCATGGTCTTTATCTTCACCGAGGATCTCTTCTCACTCTTCAGGCTTTCAATAATTTTGACTGGGGTGACAGTAATGATGACGACCACTCCACCACTGCCTACATCCTCTATTTAGACTCGAATCTCATATCATAGAAATTGGCCCGACAAAAAACTGTTTCTGAATTGTTCTCCGAAACTGAATACAAAACCCTTACGAATGGAACGGCTAAGGTACTATGGGCGAAAAATCTTTTACATGAACTCAAGGTAATTCTCAGAAAACCACCCTCTCTATACTGTGATAATACCGGAGCTATCTATCTCAGTGCGAACTCAGTCTTCCACTTTTGGATGAAACACATTGCTCTTGACTATCACTTTGTTCGGGAGTGCGTTGAAGATGGCATCATTCGTGTACACCATATCAGCACTCATGATCATGTCACGACCCGAAATTTAGTTCGTGACCGGCACTTAATTCACGCCACGTCTAAAGGCGCAACGTAATTCAAGTAAACTGAAACCCAGAAATCTAAAACTTTTTAAGAAAATAAAAGATATGAAGTTTTGAAATACAGGTATGATGAAATCAAAAGTTTTCTTAAATGCATAAGTAACATGAAAATGCAAGTAAATTTAATAGTTGAAAAATATTTTTCGTCTTTTAAAAATTTGGGCAGCACCTCCTTTGTATATTTTGATCCAAAACCACATATACAAGATAATATAAAAGGCATTTCCAAGCGGGAGCTAGCTCTTCGCCAATCGGCGGAATCACAACTAGGAAAGTCATAAATATATGTATGCGACGCCCAACGGCGAAGATCAACACAAAGAATAATGAAATAAGCAAGACATCAACCCACCAAGTGAACAAATACCCATCGCTCTAAGTCTCGCAACTACAAGTCTTGCTAAGTCTTACTACTTATACAAATACTAGTTTTGATTGATGGAGTTGACTAGATACAATAGAAATAATAATACAATAGTGGGCACGATCCAAATGCCACACCTACCAAAGCAATCACCCAAAAGCAAGCAGTGTACCAGCGATACCGCTACTGATCCATGCGGTCAACCTGCAAGAACTATGGCACAACGGGGGTGAGTTGCCAACTCGTGAGTAGAAAACATCATCAGGTAGAAATCGAAATAAATAACGATTCCTATGTCAACTATATCATAAAGGTAATACTATAATATCTAGGATGACCATATCTGCATATGTGCCAATAATAAACTCAATGCCTATGTGCATGTGGGTATCATCCAACCATATAATCAATGCATGTAAGTATGTGGATCTCGTCCACGTGTCCATCAATGACACAACAACATCATGCATGTAAATATCATAAAAGCATATGCATGAAAATATGAGGATATCAATCCGTGTGTCCATCAACGACACATCAAAATCATGGAACCTGAGTGTCCAACACCAACACTCGAAACATCATGAAACCCGTGTCCAACATCGACACGTAAATCCTCATATCTCGGGCTCTGTCAGTCTACGGGATCGGCCCGCAGGATCCGGCAGTACGGATCGGCCCATATCCATCTCTCGACTCCGGTCGGTATCCTCCGGATAACCGCCAGGTCCAACCAATCACCAGTAGGTAGTAGTCCCTCTGCCAGGCTCATCGTCTATTGCGCGCTATGGTATCCCTTTCTTGCCCCGGGGTACCATATCGGGTCCACCATGAACCCGCAAATGGATCATCCAACTCCTCGAATCGGGTTTCACATATCACACATCTCAGAACCGAGAAAACGCATGGTGGACGCACTAAAATATCATATCAAGAGAAACCGGGTTTTTAAAACAATACATATTTTCTTTTCAAGTAACCACGGTTCTCAAATCCAGAAATCTCATGAAAACAGCATATCTCAATGCGTATAATTATAAAGCATGATGTATGCAACATATGACAGAAATGTAAGTATATCCGTATCTCATGCAACATGGAACAGTGATGTGAATATAGCAAGTAAATCATGCAAGGAGTCATATCATGATGCAGCAAATCTACTGTGTAGTGACATAGCAATTATCGATGATGAAGTGTATGAGCCGGTCAATCTGTGTAAGTGTAACATACGCATCATCGATAATGGTGTAGGTGTACTAGCACAGGTATATGTAATGCAATGAGAATGACATGAACGTAGCATAAAGTACATCGTCAGCTAATTGCTATAAGGTATATGTATCTAACATGACCGAGTCGGTGAATCAATCAATCGGCATCCAGCCTTACAACATCACATACGGTATAATCCATCGTACGGCATCCTCTAGTCAAGGGTACGGATCAATCACCATAAAAACTCATCACGTACGATAAATCATCGTACGGCGGCATTAAACCATCAGGGATCCTATCGACCTATATGAGAAAGAGGGTACGGACCTAACGTCTCGTACGGCATATCACTCATGGTTCACAATATTATATATATCTATATACTTATATCCCAGGTCGCATTCATAACAATCACATATTAGGGGACCGGCAAAGGTATCAATCCTCTCATATCGACTTGCATCCGTATACCGACATATCAATCAAGTCATCATATCATATCATATCGTATATTATTTTCATCACATTTATATCCCACATCAAGTCATTTATATATACATATCCTATCTTATAACTCTCATGTCAAGCTACTCTAAATCTCATACTTATTCTAGTGCAACTACATATCTATAAGTCGTGATTCACATTCACTTTTCATATCCCTAAAACTTTCATCTCATATCTCAATATATATATTCAATCACTCATATCATCTCTAACTATCTTTTTAACCATATCCCTAGTTTTCTAATCTAGCTTTCTACAACTGTATCCTATATATCGGTTTCCATCAAAAACTTGCGAGGATGTTATACGCCATCCACCCGACTTCCCCCGTAGATATAGATCTACTCACCTGCGGATCTTCTTGTTCAGCCGTACTCGATGTGCTTCGTCGTCTCGAAATCCACGCGAAGGTACCTACAATCAATACACAATCGAAATGCCATTAAAATCAAGTACGGAAAATACGGCATACGAAAAGCCTATAGGTTAGAACCCATAGGTTAGGCATGCAAAAACAACCAAACGACTAACGTCGTTAACGTACAAATATCAAACGACCCAATACAATATCAAATACCAAATCCCAAATTCAGAAACTCGCAAATACCAAATTCAGCAACCAAGGAAATCCATCCCAGATTTTACCCTAGGTCAAACTAGAATATTTTGCATATAGGGTTGCTCTAGATATCGTCTAACAAAGCCATGGTCCAAAATTCAACACGTTTCCTCACAACATGGCCGCAAATTGCGGCCCAAATCAATAAATCTGCGGCCACAAATCAAGGGTAGGGGCTCAGGTTTCAGGGGGTTCTTCTAAATTGCCGGCACGTCTCTCTGTCATGGGAACTTATTTTATAATGGTCTCGGGTCATCCTAGATTCCTATATACTCTCACAAACTGTCAATTTTTCGATATCGGGAAGTTTTAAGTTCGTATTTTGGTTTCTATTCTCATTTCCAGGTCTTGAAATCAATCCCTAAGGTCTTAAAATACTCACTACACCTCTACTTATCCCTCAACAGCAACTTGAAAGAATCCAAGATCACAATTCACACTTGTTTGGCTCTAAACTAAGTTAGGAAGCTATTAAACTTAAAAACTAAACTAGGGTCTAGAATTATATCTCATTTGGCAACTCAAGAATTTTCTTGAATTGCTCAAGGTCTTCAAAATCCATCTTTGAAAAGTCCAATGGGTTTGTAGAGAGATGGGGATCGACTTTAATGAAGGGAGTATAGAGTTTTGATGAATACTTTGGGATGAACCATGGGGTAGTGGAGGTGGAGGAAGAGATGAAGAAGGAGATGAAGAAGGAGAGTGAAGGAAAATAATGAAGAAGAAAGAATGGAGACTTGGTCAAGGGCTCTCTCTCTCTTTCTCACTCTCACTCTCTCTCTCCTCAAGTCATCATGCCGTTTTTTCTTTTTCTTTTCTTTTCCCCTCTCACAAATAAAACCAAACACAATTAAAACAACATATAACCAAAATGTAACATGACATGGTGCACTAACCATGGAAAAATGTAGAAACACGGATTTGGCTTAATCTCGATTAGTAGTGCATTAATCAGGTTTTTATTTAAACTGCATATAATTAATTTTATAAATGTCAAATCCAATAAATATCTTTTTAAATGAATAAATCATTTTAATCTCCAATTATTTCACAAATATTGGTATATATTTATACCCTTTTACGAAAACCCTAATTTCGCAAATCGGGTAATTTTCGCGAAATATATTATTTTAATGTTAAATTCCAAAAATAATATTTTATATTTTCTGAAATGTTACAGATCAACTTGCGGATGTCCTCACAAAAACACTTGGACTTATACCCTATCTTAAACTTCACTCCAAGATCGGAGTCTCCAATGGAGTCTCGGAGACGTATCACTGACAAATGCTCAAAACAACAGCACACATCTGAAAAAGTACGTGCAGACGTCTGAAGAAATCACTCCAAATAACATAATGAAGCCAGACATCTGAAGTAGAAGATTCAGACGTCTGATCTTTAGTTTTCAGCAAATTCAGGAAATACGTAGACGTCTGAACAATACGAGTCGGATGTCTGCTTATCACGAGTACAGCTATCACGGATCTCAATCACGCGAATCTTTCCACAACTTCCAAACTAGTTGTAACAAACTTAGGAAAGATTTTATTTGATTCTATCATGTAAATTGTAATATATATACATCTTTTATATTCAATACAATTAGCAAGTTGAAAACCCTAAAAACCATCTCTCCAAGATCTTTCACTAAGGGGGTTTCGTGATATTTGTAGGAATGAAGAAAGCATGTTTAATTTCTATCTCTTGGTGACACAATTTTTTAACTCAGAGTGAGGTGGCTTTAGGACTCAAGATAATATCGCTATGTTCGCTTCCATCTTCCATTCTAATCCATGATTTGAGTGAGAATGGGTTTTCGGTCATTTCGAGTATCCGTGCTCCTCGAGGCCAGTTTCCGTAGCCGCCGTAGCCTGTGTGGCGGGCGAAGCAGAGCCAGAGGCTCTCATAGGGGCAGCACCAGTCCAATCCATGGTTGTGCCCGACAAAAACTGCCTGCAAAAAAGGAATTTAAAAAAAAAGGAATCCATAAGGAACATATAAAGTAGAGAAGAAAATAATAATTCAACAAGAATAATGAGCATCGGATGCCATGGTGGTCAAAAGTAAACTTTCCATCACTTTTTCCCAATCGGGATGCAATATCCATCTTAATCTACATGACAAAGCGTAAAAACATGAAACAAAAAATTCATGTGATTTTGTCACTCTTTGCTCTTGCATTCTTTGCTCTTGCATTCAATCCTTACAGAATAACGGTTTTCAATAGCAAAGCATTTCACATCTCTACAACCGTGCAAGTGTCACCGCAAGCCAGTGGTAAAGGCTTTATGCAGTTAGCAAAATTTATGGGTTCATACCCCGCTTATTATTCCACCATCCAAAAAAGAGAGGGCAGAGACTAATGAATTCACATCAGTTTTGATGTATCTATGTCTTAGGCATAAAGATCGAAGTGAATGGAATCAATCACGAATAGTTGAGTTTTTATTGCAATAGAAGTAACTTTCCACTAATGCCGTGATACTCATTATTGTCGCTATGGGCCACACTCAATAATATTCATTTGAAACTACACTAACTATGACATAAAAACATAAGAAAGCTAAAGTTCTACATTTACTAGTGCTAAAAAGTGGGTGCCTTCAATTAAGTTCAATGTAGTTTCACATGGATGGTCGGCAAAAATATCAATGTACAGGAAATAAATAAGGACTTCTGATTAAATTGTGTAATTATATGGACTTTCATGTAAAATATTTACAACTGCCAGTTATCTTTCTCCCAATACATCTCAAATTTCATGGTATCAGATATTGGCTTCACTCCTGCTGCAAAACCCTACACGAACATTTCGAGGAAAAAATCATTTCCTCATGTTACGACAAACCACAAGGTAATACAAAATGAAAGAGAGAAATGGTCAAATAAGAACGAAACAAAATACCGAACACACAGATTTACCGAGGTTTGGCTAAATCGACCTACTTCCTCAGGTGAAGGATAAGTAATCTACTATAATCTCAGAAATTGTAAGATTACAAATGACGGTGGACGAACTCTCCCTAATCCCAAATACTCACCAATTCTCATACAAAAGGCAGCTGTCTTATTCTCTCAACAAAATTCCATACCGAAACCCTAAACTATACATAACCGTGGGGGCTTGTCCCCGTACCCTTAGACCAAGGGCTTCGGGCTCGGCCAATTCCTAAGGGGCCGAACCCCCAGCCGGGGCATCGCCTCCCCTTGGCATCAAAGAGGGCTCGAATAACCATAAGAGCCTGCAATAGGGCTTGATCAAGTAATGTCGATCCAGGTCACTAAATTCAAGGCACAACCAAAAAATAGCGTGTGGTCTCTACCAGTGAGTGTTGGATGCTACACTAGCAAATAATTGTTGTCCTCGCATTCTGGAGAGCGACAAGACGCGTTACTTTTGAAACTTATTGAAAAGAGCTTTCCTGAGACTAACCTTTTAGTGCTCATGCACATGCTCTGGGGTCATGATGTAGCTAAAAACCATAAAAGTGACCCACCAATTCCTTTGTTTAGATCAAGCTTGCCCTTGTCACCTAATAAGTGATTTCATCAATAGAGCAGATCTTGTTGTTAAGATGCTGTACATATGCAACTGGTATTGTATATATTTATACTTGATCTCTAGGACTCGCCATATTAGGTTGTTAAGTCCAACCTTAATTTGCGTGTGCATATATAGGGTGATTAGCCTAATACTTTCCATAAAGTATCTGCTTAATAAAAGATTAAAGGAATGTTGGAGAGTTTTTGAGCTTCACATATCTTTCGTGAAGGAAATGCAAGGAAATGCTGATGCTGACATTCTAGCAAATGTTGTGATGCCGGATGGTTTTGTCAGGTTTGATGAGATGACACTTCTGGAGGCCTTAATGCAGTTGGTTCGTAGTGAGCGTCAAGGGTTGCTTCTTTGTCTTGTTAGGTCTTAAGAAGTGTTTTTGTATCCCAAAAAAAAAAGAGATTACAGGAATGGGTTCAAGTACATCATCCAATGTCATGTTCTAATATAGCAGCCACATGCTTATCTTATCCAGAACAACCCATTCCAGGATTTTATCTGCCTTCTTCATAAAAAGAAGAATTCTTAGAAAGTTTTAGTTCTAGTACCAAGCTTTTCAAAACTAACTGCCAAAGGACTAAATCTAGGTGCATGCAAAACACAAAACTGTGAATTTTCAGAACAAGAATTTCTTTTTCTATGACTCCAGAACCATGCAAAGTCTATGAACATGTTTAGCACCAAGACTAACAGGGAATGGATAATGACAATCAATAACAAAAAGCTGTGCTAAATAATTCATGGAGGCTGTTGAAGGAGTATATCTCCACATTAGATCCCATTATGAAGAGAAATGGCTTAGATGATGGTGACATTGGTGCTAGTGGTGTTTCTTTTTCGTCAATACCAACTCTAAAGCACTACAATCCATGAAAAGATCGCTGTTGAATTTTATGCTTTGTTGTCAACCAGATGCCAACCCTCCAAAATGGGTGCCAAATGGAAACAGTATTCGTTTTTCTTATTACCTTTTGCTTTCGTTTACTAAAGCGAAAGCAAAATTTGCAACAAGATAGTTTCGAGTTTGCAGAAGTGCTCTTTGTAAGATCTCATCCTTGATTGGAGAGATACATGCACTAATTGAAATATACAATCGCCATAGTAGGATCTTGCAATTTAATGCAAGTGCGAGCATGCACATACACATGATTATGCTAACAGCATTTGCAAAAATTTAAACTGGAAATCATGGGTGCAAAACTGCAAATTCTAACTTAGATTCGTATTCTTCTCAAGTTTTATTGCACACATATGTATACCGTAGATACTATGCATATGCATGATCAAATTATGCAGAAAACAAGTTCTTTCAGTACCTTAACAGAAGGCCTATGTACAAGAATGTCCATTGTTCCCCATTCCGCTTCTTGAGGAGCAACTCTTTCTTTGTTAATTGAACCAACACATGGTTCGTGTATTCCAAATATAGGCATAGGAGCTACCTTTTGATATGCTTTGCTTGGTATATGCCAAAAGATAACTTCCGGGATCCTGCAGTGAAAAGAACGCCCATAAAATGTGAAAAATGCCTGTTCTGTGAAAAAGAAGGTTAATTCCATACAAGACCCCTATGGTGTCGTATGCATGAGATATAAATTACGGGGTTTTAGTGCAATTAACCCCAGAAATTCTGAAAAATGCACATGCAAAAGAAAGGAGGAAATATGGCAGTTTGTTCTTACGTTGCATTTGGATTTATCTCCTGTGATTTTTCCTGGAACCAATTAGCCTGAGCATTAGATATGACTTCTGGATATAAGCCGCCACCGGAATCAAGGAAGTATAGGAATACAACTGCTAAATTTGGGTCTTCGGATGAAGTGACTTGCAACACATAATTCGAAACACTGGGCCACAGCTCCTTAGGGCCACTTAGTGAATAAGATAAAGGATTTTTCTGTGTCTCCATTTGCATTAACTCAAGGCGTTTTGTTCCTCTGAAACCGCATACTTGTTCTCCTGCAAAAGAAGTTATGATTTCTTCCTTCAGTATATTTATGGAATTGATTATTCTCCCTCTGTTTTCTATTCTACAAGCTTAAGATATACAAACATTTTGATGTGTTATTTCGTTTCTATTGTCCAAATAATTAGAAACAGGTATAGGTTGCAAGAAGGAAAAAAATTATATTTCTATAAATTAATTGTTAAAGCTCCTTCAATATTGCTCCCTCAAATATCAGTACTTGCATATTGATATCTCAAATCATTAACGTTTCAACAAATTAGCTCTTCTTAAAATAGTAGATTTAACCAATAATGGCATTCAATTCATTGCAACCCATCAAACACTTGCAGCTTTCAAGGGTTAACTTCCTCATTTTCTTCTCCATAGCAGAGAGATGGTAAGAAATTTTTATAGAATAAAGTAGGTAGAGTTCTATGAGAGAATGAATTTAGGTGCCTTAATAAAATTGTAGATAAGAATATGATCATTAACGGAGGGGCCAAATAGTCATAAGTTCATAACTTTATTCTTAGATAGAGTTTATGGAACATTATGATCATTTAATAGTCTATGGTCTAACTTGCTCTTACTCAAATTATTTGGACATAATTCAAAGAACCAGTAAAATCAATTGTTCACATCCAGTAAGTTTCAACAACTAATTTTCACCATTATGCAAAATATGATATAAAATTATGAATATAATAGTAGTATATTACATATGCACTATCAAACTTTCTTGATTTTTTTTACATAACACCACCCTTGAGAAGGTACAAAATGCCACCCTTGGCATGGCTTTTAATGCAACTTCTTGATGGTGTTTTATGTAACTTTTAATACGGTTTTAAAGTGTCCAAGGGTGCTTGATGCAATTTTTAAAAGTTTGATGGTGATCTACGGAGGAGGGGAAAAGTTCAATAGCATTTTATGTAATTTAACCCCAAAAACAATCCAGCAGAAAAGGGATAGTTATGTCAAAAACGTAACAAGGATAAAAAGTTTATGTACTTTTACCAAACAGTTATCAGAAACGCTCGCTGACTTGTTTATCCAAGTACCTGAAATTGAGAAATTCGCCGGTGGACAGAAGATTTGAGGAATTCCAGTGGAAGAAAACCATTCAGACGGCCACTCGAAAGCTGCATCATCATGGTTTCCAAATATTGTAGCCCAAGGAATCCCTCTGCTTCGAGTTGGAGAAATAGCACGGTCCCAATACAAGCTTGCATTAGGAATTGGAAGGTTGTTTGCAGTTATGACATCTCCAAGATAGACTACAAAGTCTGCATAGAATATATTCAGTATTTTCGTAAGGACAAGAAATCACAGAGAAAAAGTCATAAATTAAGTCAACAAAGTATAGGTTATACAGAAGAAAGGAAATTTCTTGGCAAGCATAATAATAGCATTTGATGAGCAAGGGATCACACTTCGCACTGTACAAGTGTAAAATGATAATTATTTATAATTTAAGATTTGTATTATATTACTCCCGGCGAAGTGGTGCAACCTTTGCATGTAGTAATTTGATATTGTATGCAACTCCTATACTTGGGGGTACTAGAAAGAATTTTATCCGAATCCAATAAACTATCAGATGAGCAAATTAGCAAGCATTTATTATGACCAAAATGTAAAATTTTAACATAACATTGATGAGAAGCTTCACCTATTTAAATATCATTTGACACACACCGCAGGTTGGTTGACATCGTTTAAACGATCGTCGATAAGGGAAAGGGTTGCTCAAATTCATCAGCCTTCCTTGAATTCATAACGGTGTTTGAATCCACGATCAGTAATCAAAATCCACCGGGTGATAGAAAACTTCAATTTTATAAATTATGAAACAATAATACCAATCCCTTGTAGTTCCTTCATGTATTGCCTTATTTGTGACCAAAAATACTTGTGAATGTGTGTGTGTGTTGTGGGGTTGGGGGATGTTTCGATGATGAAAATTTTACTGTAACACAATACATTGAGCTATCAAGCACCATCGATCATGAGCTACAAAAAAAACATGACAAAAAGGTTTGATATACACTTCTCATGTATAAGAATATCCCTAGATGAACAGGTATGATTTTTATTTTCCCTTGAAACTATCTGTTTTGGGAAGCTCATAGCAAAGGACCTTTTAACCGTATATGTCACATGCACTTCCTCATGATGGTTTAAAGGATCTTTTTGAAACTTATGTGGTACAGACTTGATCATGGCATCGTTTCTGTGCCGGATATTTATCAATCACGATCAATTCATATTAAAATTTTCAATTGATGACAGTTGTGACTTGTTCTGCTTATGTTGGGAACATCCCACGCTCCGCATATGTTTTGTGACATAAACGAGTATGAACAATTCATCGGTCCGATAATCCATCATTATATATGCTATTTTTACAGATTTTGTTACCAATCAAAGAGAATTTTTGAAATACCAATAACTCTTTTAGGAAACATCAATCACTTATCTTAATCAATAGTATGCTCGGCCCAAAATCAGGAAGTCCGAACTTCAAACTGATAATGAGAGGTGGATCCCAGATGGCCGGTTTGGATCCAAAAATAATTACTGAAAATATATCAAAAACATTTTTTTGTTATTTTTACCAAGTACGAAAACAACATTTAGGCATCATCAATTGCTATCGAATTTGCCAAATTGTTTATAAAGGACACCAATTTTAGAAATTCTTTCTGTGAAACGACGGAAAATCCAATATTTCTGATCCGAGACGGACGATTCCAATTCCAAAAGTGACCGTCCGATACCGATATCAAGATTTCCAACCTTGGTTTTAACTTTATCAAATCTTTCATGATGCATAGTGTTCCATAATTAACCCCATTTTTCGATGGGAAAAGAGTTAGCTGATGGTGAAGAAAACTAGTTTCTATTTACTGACAATTTAGGCATTACAACAGATAAAATATGCGCAATGCTTCAAAAAGCAATAAACTTGCACCCCCTAATGTTCACTTTCAGGTTCCATTTCATATTGTAGCACCACTTCAATTGCATATAACACCCATCACATATCCCACATAGAAGTTACAACACTTAATCCCTCAACTGGTTTATCAGCTATCATATCAAAACTTCTCTTTGAAGTCGCATCAACATCTTTTACCATCCAATCAAAAACCAGGATGAAATTCTATTTTCTAAGTCATATCGAGCCTAACCTAATCCTAGAATTGCTATCTTTAATAAATACAGATGCATCTCTTATATAATATTCATTTTGTATGTGTGTGTGTGTATCCGACTTCTACCGAATAATACATTAGGATGTTAAATTTGCATAAAAATCCAATCTTAGCACCAAAAACACAAAGGGGGTGGTGATCTCACCTGGGGTTTCCCTATCGAGAACGGTCGAGATGACCCGGTCCGAGTTCTCGTCCTGGACCGGGCCCCAGCCAGTCCACGCGTTCTCCCCGTAGTGCAGGTCCGCGAAAAGCGCGATCCTGAACCGCGACGTCCCCTGCGCGAACCGCAGGGGCCTTTCGGTCATTTCGCCGCCGCATCCTCCGCCGTCAGTTGAGGATTGGACGGCTGCGACGGCGCCGACGATGATAAATAGGAGGAGGTGGGGCAAAATCGACATTTGGCGATCGAAGAGAGCTCAACTGATGACTCGCGGTTCATTCTGGAAGAAGGCGAATTTATTATTATTGTTTTTCATTAATTTGGAATATTCTTTCGGGAATCTTGGAGGGTTACTGGAGATGGGATGGTGACGTCAGCGCAGGAGCCGTCACGGCGACGATAGGTCATGACAACAACTCTAGCTGACTCACGAATATAATAAGGGTTTTTTTTTAAATAGGGTAGTTTAGATTTAAAATTATTAAAATAGGGTATTTTTTTTTAATTTTATGAGAATAAGACGATTTCTGGTCCCCACTCTCCTCCCCAGTATAGGGGGCGGGTTCCTAGAACCCGCCCCCTATATAAATATAGAGAGAGCGGCCCTATTAATTAAATAAAAAAATTTAAAAATAAATAAACGGAAAAATGAAAAAAAAATTGAATAAATAATAAAATTGTACTATATGTGGTGCACAAAATGAATCCGTCAAATTTACAATACAAAAAAATCCTATCTGTTTGTAAAATGTAAATTCTATCTCGACGGTCAAATTTATAATATCAAAATGAATCCGTCAAATTTACAATACAAAAAAATCCTATCTGTTTGTAAAATGTAAATAACTATTGTTTTCCCTTTCCCTTGTGAAATCCGAGGAGGCTCGACATAAGCCTATGCCTCTTGGGATGACTGGAGGACCCACCCGTTTCTTGGGTAAATGGCGGCGGCGACGGCATCTGCTCTTCTGCTTCGGCTTCAGGTTCAGCTTCGTCTTCAGTAGCGTCTTGGACAGGCTGTTGTTCCGCAAATCCTGAATGTGGGACAGGTGTCGGATATGTGATGCCTCCCAACAACTGTACGTAGGACGATAAATCCGTCTCCCAACTAGGCAGTTGTAGCGAAGAACCTGTCCCGGTTTCATGCGGCTGCTGTTGCACAAAACCTGGGCCCCATGGCTGCGCAAATCCTGACCCCCAAGGTTGCTGTTGTTGCGCAAAATCTGACCCCCAAGACGGCTGTTCTGCAAAACCTGGCCCCCAAGACTGGTGTTGTTGCGCAAAACCGGTGCCCCAAAACTATTGTTCCTCCGGTTGTTGCGCTTGTCCAGTATGCCAGGGTTGCTGCTGACGGTAGGGTGATCCAAACCACTGATCCTGCTGCGCTGGATCTCCGTGATGCTGCGGCTCTGGTGCCAGCTCATGCTGCGGCTTTGGTGCCGGTTCATACTGTGGCTCCGGTGCTGGCTCATACTGCTGCTCTGGTGCCGGCGATAAATGTGGAAGCATATTATATGAACCGAATATACCACTAATATATTGGTCTACATTTGAAAATAGATCCTGAGTTTCCGGACCAGCATCAGTCGGGTATGGATCCTGCACCATTGATTGTATATGATGCAACCCACGAGCCTGTCGTTACATTAGAAATAAGAAATAAATATTGACTCATACCGCCGGATGTTAAAAAGTAATATAATCTAAACAACTCAACTTACCAAATCTCGTTCCACGTGGCCTCTAGGCTCATACCGCGCGATGTTTGGGAACTTGTTAGGGGGAGCAGAAAGATATCTTATGGTGACACGCTTATACCACTGTAGATATGCTTCGGTAGCGTCGGTGGCTGTTTGGTCACCTATTTGCTGTAAGGCAATATTACGCTGCCTATCCTCCCATCTCAGCAAATATTGATGATGATGCTCCCTCCAATCACGCTCCGCCTTTCCTCCTCGCATGTCTCCCTCTATTGTCATAGGCGAAGGCGGCGGGACAGGAATATGTTGCGATCTATTAAACTGTCGCAACACCCGGTCCGGTAGGTACATGACAACGATATTAATGCAGAGGAGTGGGCATCGAGCCCGCCAAACCGGCTCTCTTCGATACAGATGCCGGGTAATCTTTACAGACGATCTGCTGTATAAGGCGTCCACGTGAACTGCGCAAATAACATAGTACAAAAATTGTGATGAAGATATTTCAAAATTTTAAAACAAACTTAATTACCTAAGTTATGGTTACCTAAGTCGCCTCCATGCGATCCAACTCATCTCTATAGTACCTAAGTACTCGACGAGGAGCCTTATACGCTTTCTTGCCATTCCACCAAGAGCCGAGCAACTTTGCAGGGGTATCCAAGACAGTTATTTTAACTTGATCCGGTCTTCCCATACACATATGCTCTCATGACCAAATGTATAAATAAAGTGTCAGATGATAAGAGAAAGATCCAATATTACAATTTTGCAAATTTCTAGCTGTGAAAAACAAGGAATTTACATGAAGTAATGTAATACAGCCACAAATTTTATTCTTCGTTGGAGCACATGCCTTATCGAGTTCCTTGTAAAGAAAGGCCAGGACCCCTGCTCCCCAAGTATATTGGCCACACACATCAAAGTCCGTAAGGAAGCCAAAATATAACGAATGGACATGCGTTGCCGATTGGTCCGGTATCAACCAAGAACCGATCATGTACAGAATGTAGGCACGTGCATGTCTATCCAAGACTTCATCGGTGGCTTCATCAGGGATATTAGTAAATATATCTTTCAGCCAGTTTAAACTGATCTTATACCCCTTACTATAGCCTCCCGGTGCCTGATATTAGCATTTTTTTGTGAAATATTAAAGTTAGAAATAATGTACAAAATGTCCATGCAATAGGTACACTAAAGAGGGGAAACAAAATGAATTTTTTTACCTGTCCGAGAGCAGACTCGGTATATGTATCCCAGTATGGGTGGTCGATATCTGGACCAACAATTTTTCCTCCGACCAATCCAAGCCCATTGACCCGTAAACTGAGTAAGAGGCCAATATCCTGGAGTGTGATAGTAGCCTCACCCCATCTTAGATGAAAAGTGTGGGTCTCTTTTCTCCAGCGCTCAACTAGAGATGTAACGAGGGCGTGGTCGATTTGGATATGACAAAGCAATGAAGCTTCATAAAATCCGGCCCTTCGAACCCGCTCGATTATTCGCTGGTCGGTAACTATCCACTTGTCAGAACTATGGGTGACGGCGGTGAGATTATCTCCATCCTGCAAAATTAAATCATGTTATTTTCAACTATTAGAATTAAAAGAAAGGGGTAATTAAAAAAAATTTAATAAGTTATGAATCTTTCCTCTCCGTATAATATATTAAAAGATCTGTGTTCGTTTTGATCAACGAGCAGAGATTTATCGAATGGTTGATTCTCCATTGAGACAATTTTGATATTTTAGATATGAGAAGGGACTTTGGACAGAGTTAATTTAACGAAAACCACACTGAAGAGGGTGGGGTTTTATAGGGAAAGGATGGTGGGTTTCAGGAACCCGCCCTCTTCAATGCTTAGTGTTGTCACATCAATTTTTTATTGTTTAGTATTGTATGAATTCCTGGGATGGTCAAGTTAAATCAATTTTATATTGTATTATATTTTTATCAGAACGAAGAGAGCGGGTTCTTAGAACCCGCCCTCTTCAATAATTAAATGAGGGCGTGTTCCAGGAACCCGCCCTCATATTTGTTGGATTCCCGGGCACTATAGTGTAAAGTCAAATCGGTTGTATTATAGTGTCAAGTCAAATCAGTTTTTTAATGTTTTATATTTTTATCAGAACGAAGAGGGCGGGTTCTTAGAACCTGCTCTCTTCAATAATTAAATAAGGGCATGTTCCAGGAACCCGCCCTCATATTTGTTGGATTCCCGGTCACTATAGTGTCAAGTCAAATCAGTTGTATTATAGTGTCAAGTCAAATTAGTTTTTTAATATTTTATATTTTTATCAGAACGAAGAGAACCCGCCCTCTTCAATAATTAAATGAGGGCGTGTTCCAGGAACCCGCCCTCATATTACAGTAATTAAATGTCGGCGTGTTCCTATAAATAGCTCTCTACTATACAACAACTCTCCATTTACCCTTATTTTGTGCAAGTGTGGAGTTTAGGAAGAAGGTCAAGTTCAGTACCATAGTCATGAGGAGCTGCTAGATAGGATCAAGACGGAACCACGGCTTGCTGTAAATTTCTGGAGCAAATTCAGTGAACAAACCAAGGTTCAGAGGCTCTAAACAGGAAGAGGAGACCAAAACAGGCACAGGGAAGAAATTTGAAGTTCCAAATTCTCTGTGAGTATTTCCCTCATCTTCTCCCCTCCTCTGAACTATTCTTTGCACAAACTCTCTTCCCCTCTCCAATAAAAATGTTTTTGTGCAGGATTCTTTGCGCCGCCGCCAAATAAGTTTTTTGCAAGTGTTTTCGATTTTTGTTTTTTACTGATTTGCATAAGTAATACGGACTTGAAGGGGCTATAACACCAATTCAGATTGGGTGGGGATTTCATCACCCTTCCTAAGACCCCAAAAATCACTAAAAGCATACGCATTACCCTTGAGCTTAATAAAAAAAATATCTAAACTCAGCCAAATAAGGACTATCGTGCTCAATAGGACAGAGGAAGGTTGTGGGCATTCGATCGTTTATCTAAACTTGACTTTGTAGTGCCTACGCTAGACAAGTGAGAAAGGTAATTTTAAAAGGCCCGTCTCACGGTGATTCGTGAGCGGAACCCTCCTTTCCTCACTTGTGCTTATCTGGCCACAATTGGCAGTGAAGAGGCGATTTGAGGGTTATCTCACAACTTGTCACTTTGGAACAGTTAGGAGCAGTCTAGTGGACTTTGAAGACCATAGCTCTAGGTATAATTGTGCATGTTTTGACTGTGATTGTATGAAGTTGGTAACGCTTTTTTTATTGTTAGCTTGATATTGTTTGATGCAGATTATGGCAAGTTCAAGTTTATTTGTTGTATGTAAATACGATGGTCGGATTATCACAAGTGCACAAGGTCCTGAGTATATGGGCGGGTCCGCAAGAATCATGCGCTTAGAACCATCAACGACTTATAATGAAATCGAGAATAAAGTGTTCAAAATCACGAAATACGATCCCCGTGAAATTAGGCTTAAGTTAAGTTGTATATGGCCTATGTTTAGTGGAAATGCATTGGTTGAAATTATAGACGATGCATCAATATCTTCGATGATAGATTTCGGTCTGTCAAACACCCAGCATTCATTTGAACTTTTGGTTGAGAAGGAACAATTAGAAGTATCAGATGTCCCTCCAATAGGTAATTTTGATGGTAATGCTGGAGGTAGTTCCTAGGGTACGGTCATATGGTTAACGATGATACCGTCAGTCTCGGTGGATGTGACTATACACGACATTATTCAAACCTTCAAACTCAAGGGTAAACATTTTATAAATCCATCTTCAAACATTTTAGTAATACCAAAATACTAATATGTTTTATATATTGAATACAGGTTCTCCCTTTCGACTGCTGCAGTTACATGCACCCCAGAAGAACAACAAGGATTACCATATACAACCTTCCAAAGGTAAATAAATTTGAAACAAGTGGTGATTATGTTTATATTCTTCGAAATACGAAAATATTAAGGAATAATAGTATAATAACAATTTATATACTAAACGCAGATTTTCCCATACCTCCGCATCATTCCAACACGATCCATGTAGCGCATTCCAAGTATGTCCGTCCACAGACTTCCGGTCTTCTCACCCCGAACCCTCCACATTACACCGACCACAACTATCATATATTGCACCCGAGCCTTATGTTGCTACGGGTGATATTGATATGTGTGGCAGTGATGATGATGATGCTGGTGAAGGTCATCAAGGGGAGGATAGCGTGGAATATGCCGCTGGATTGAATGGGGTAGCATTGTTTGATGATATGATTGCGAACAACGATTTCGTCGAACTAGAAGATCCCGGCTTCGATCCGCTGGAAGATGATAGTTGGGTAGACTTAGCCGTGGCAGAAGTAAATACGGCACCCTATTTGGAAGCGACAGTAGCAAGCGAAGATTGCGTCACTGTTGGGGATTTATTTCAGGAAAAAAGAGATCTTATCTGTAAGCTGAAGTCGTGGTCTATTCAGCAAAACGTTACATTTAAAACCGAAGAGTCAAATAAGACGTACTATACCGTGGTATGTACGAAAGCTCCTGAATGTAAGTGGAGATTGCATGCATGCTGTTCCAAAGAGCCAATGCTTGGAAGGTCACGAAATACAACCAAGAACATACATGCATCAATTCTATTATGTTACAAGATCACAGGAATTGCACTTCATCTTACATTTGCTCACTAATCATGCCACTAATCCGTACAAATGTGGCGATAACTCCCCGAGAGATACGGCTCTACGTTAGCGGAGAGCACAAAATTCAGATTTCGTATGTAAAGGCATGGGATGCTCGTAGAAAGGCTTTATGTAAGATATTTAGGGACTGAGAAAGCTCGTACAACACACTAGTCCCTTTTATGGAAGCCATGAAAGCATCAAATCTGGGGACCGTATACCGGTTAAAAACCATAGAAACAGATGTCGATAGCTCTGTCAGGTTTCAAAGAATTTTCTGGTGCTTTGCTCCAAGTGCGGCTGGTTTCACACACCGTCGGCCGGTATTGTGCGTTGATGGGACGTATCTATACGGTAAGTACAGAGGCTGCATGTCAATCGCTACAAGTGTTGATGCTAATAACGGTATATTTCCGTTGGAATTTTCCATTGTCGAGGGTGAAAATTCATCATCCTGGTCATGCTTTTTCCATCAACTCAAAAGTATCCCATCTGTTATTGATAAAACAGATTTATGCATCATATCTGATAGACATCTAGGAATACTAGCTGCAATGAGAGCTGTATTTCCGACCACCCCACATAGGTTTTGCCTGCGGCACTTTAGGCAAAATTTTGATAGAAAATTAAAAAATTCAGATCTACATAAGCTTATGTACAAAGCCGGTGAAGCGTCTGACCCTAATGTCCATGACATGTACATGACGAAAATTGGGGAGATGAGTCAAGCCGCGAAAGCGTGGTTAGATGAGTATCCAGTACGCATGTGGTCACAAGCACATGATAATGGATGCAGATATCTACTAATAACCACTAATATGTCTGAAAGCTTCATCGGGGTCCTTAAAAGTGTTAGAGGCTTACCGATATAGGAGTTGATTGTTCGAACCTTTTTCCGGGTGAATACTTACTTTGTGCAAAGAAGAGAAACGTCCTTGGCAATGGAGACTCCGCTCACCGCGTATTACGAAGATATATTCCAGAAAAGAGAGCGCAGAGCACAATACTACAGATTCGAAAGGTTTGACACGGCGGAGTTTCAAGTAACGGGGAGTAATGGGCATCAATATACCGTAAACTTTAGAGATGAAGGGCTCTCTTCGTGCACATGCGGTGTTTTCCAGCAACAACATTTACCTTATGCCCACGCAATTGCTGCTGCGAGCAGCATGCATAACTCACATTACAATTTGCTTCCCATTACTATACAGTTTCCAATTACCAAGGCGCATACGATCCAAAATTTCATCCTATACCGGACAGTCTCTATTGGCATTATTATACTGGGAACAGACAAACACCGACTGTATTACCGCCGGAAAAAAATATAGGGCCCGAAAGACCTAAGGTGCGTCGAGATCGAATGACAATGGATGTCGATCCTCAGCAAAGGCACGCCAGATATAGCCTATGCAAACAACCAGGTCATTATAGGACAGATGTCCAGGACAGTCATCAGGGGCGGGACCTTCGAGATCGTGACAAGTGCACCGGAAGATTTTTTTGTATTGTAAATTTGACGGATTCATTTTGATATTATAAATTTGACCGTCGAAGTAGAATTTATATTTTACAAACAGATAGGATTTTTTTGTATTGTAAATTTGACGGATTCATTTTGATATTATAAATTTGACCGTCGAAATAGAATTTATATTTTACAACCAGATAGGATTTTTTGTATTGTAAATTTGACGGATTTATTTTGTACACCACATTCATATAATACAATTTTATTATTTTATTCAATTATTTTCATTTTTCTGTTTATTTATTTTTTAAAAAAATTATTTAATTAATAGGGCGGGTTCCTAGAACCCGCCCCCTATATAAATATAGAGAGGGTGGGAACCCGCCCTCTCTATATTTATATAGGGGGCGGGTTCTAGGAACCCGCCCCCTATACTGGGGAGGGAGGGTGGGGGCCAGAAACCGCCTTATTCTCATAAAATTAAAAAAATACCCTATTTTAATAATTTTAAATCTAAACTACCCTATATAAAAAAAACCCATATAATAATCACAATTTTCTTTTATTAAATGAAGACCCAATGGCCCCAGCATATCATTAAAAAGAACTATAACAAACATCAAGATAAAAAGAAAACAAGAAAATTAAAGGAAACGAAACAACAAAGAATCATCGGTACAAACCTCTACAAATCCACATGAGCGTATCTCACGTCATAATCTTCCAACCATAACCTTCCAAGGAACCCACCCTTGAAGTATAGTCTTCCGAAGCATCTAATCCTCTATGGTCCTCTCCACCCTAGTCCAAGTCCAGGCAATCCCCCTCTAGAGAATACTCCGGTCTTTCCTCCAGATGTTTGAACTAAACCTTTTTCACGGCCCAATCTACCGCCTTACTGTTTAGGTCATACACTCTAAAATTTACCGTCTGCATCCCTGCAACTGGCGAGACACATGCGTCCAGAATTTCACTCAGCTTCAATCCTTTTTGGCCCATAACTTCGATGTAAGGCATGGTAAGGAAGTCATCCTCCAAGACTTGTTTTTGCAAACCTTCCATCGGCGGTTGCTGACCTAAAGTTTGGAACTTCATGGTCTTGTGCGCATAAGTAACATGATTGTGACCTTGATGATGCTCACAAGTGGGAATTCCTCAGATTACGACACCTGGCGGATGACGTGCCCCGGAGGCTACGGAGGTGGAATAAATAAGATGCATTGGGGGCGTTCCTCGGGACCTCGTCTTCGAGGACGCATCCGACCTTTCGGAGACCTCCCTGAGTACTTTCCATATTCACCTGGCAAACAGCCAACAGCTCGCCTCCGAGCAATCCAGTGAGCTTCCTTAGCCTCCTTGCTCGTCTCTAGGCTGTCTGACAGGCCGAGCTTCCTCGGCCTCCTGGCTCGTCTCCAAGTCTTCTGACATGCCGAGCTTCCTCGGCCTCCCGGCTCGTCTCCGAGCTATCTGACAGGTCGAACTTCCTCGGCTTCCCCGATCAACCGAGAACGTGGAGCCCAAGTGCCCCCGCAACGGCTCCGCGTATCTCTCTAAAGCGAGATATCTGCCGCCCCACGTTCTGCGTCCCACGCTGGCGCGTCCCCCTATTAATGGGCGTATCCCGCCATTAATGCGGGGATAACGCAGAGGCGTAACTGACGGTGAGGATCTTGCACCGGCTCACTCCACGCGACCACTATATAAACCCCTCTTTCAGACGACTTAGGTAACTCGAACTCATTCCAATAGGCCGCTACGTTGCTCTAATTCCTCGGTACTAACTTGATCGTCGGAGGGTCCTATGGTGGTTTTCCACCTCGGGACTTCTCTTGCAAGTAGATTGGCCTCAGCAACATCCAACACCCATTGAGATCCACACGCTCGATAACCCCGAAAATAAATCTCAACTGCTCAAAACCGCTCGCTACCAGATCGACGGAGGACAATATCTGAGGGAGATCACAACCTCCATCAGTTGGTTCCGTCTGTGGGAACGTTTTGTAGGGATTCTCTAGCACCATCCTAGGTTTAGGGTTGTATCACACATGCTATAACAAAAATTTAGAGGGTGCTAAACAATTACAAACATGAATCGAACTAAAAATATAGAGTAACAAACTATAGTATCACATACTATAAAGTGTCTAACACTAAGTGGGGAGAGAATACAACCTTTGTAGACCTCCTCCTAAACTCCTTGGATCGATTAAGGTTTGAACCGGTTGGCTTGTATCCTTCCAAGTCCACGATGATCCACCACGAAGTCCCTTTGCACCAAGCTCCAAGCTTCACTTGATCAAGGATGAAGATGAAGCAAACACTCCACACTAGTGGGCTAGACTAAAGTGGAATGGTGATGTGGGTTTGGATCTCACTACAAAACCTTTTCTTTTAATGCTTTCTCTTTCTTTTAAAACCCTAGTGAGCTTTGAGAAGAGAGAGGAAGAAGGATATGGCTCAAAACAAACTCAAGAGAATAATATGATAACTCACTTTAAACTCTAGAGAGTAAGTGAAGTCATCCATGCTCAACCATGGTTACAAAATATCTAGATATTTTGTAACTTGAGTTTAAGTAAAACAATGGGCTAAAACCATGAGCAATGAAACCATTGACTTTGTCAACTCAAGAGAGTTGAATAGTCAACCATGATTTTAATCCCATTTTTCTTTTCTCAAATAATCAAAATATCTAAATATATTATCATGTGAGTCTTGCATTGCCACCACCTATGTATCATCAACCATGATACGTGCATGGTTGCATGTGTGCATACATATCAACATATACATACACTCATGCATGCATCATAAAGAAATAGGTTTTAATAAATGAGCTAATGGACTTAATATTAAATCAACACTTGATTTAATAACCCGGTCATATCTCATACGACCCGTCCAATAGTAAACGCCTAATTAAAATACGGTATCCAATACACGCGTTTAATCGAGCTCCCGCGCATATCACATATGCACCCCACATCATTTCGCCTGAGCTAGGAGACCCCTTTGTGGGACTCTAAGACTCGTCAATACACTAGCAGTAGACAGTGATCACATCACATACCTACAAACCGTAAGTGGTACAAGCTGTACGTAACAGCTCCCAGGTATTGAGCGATCAGAAGAAACACAAGCAAACCTGCTAAAACTCCCGTCGAGCTAACTGGTAACACTTACTTTACAGTCCGGTCTCTTCGTCAAGTATGCTGCATATGTAAGTCTAGGGATGGTAACGTCGACCTCAATAACCCAATAAGTCATGCCGGTATATGGCTCATAACAGATCGAGAAACTACTGATAACACTTATCAGTAAATCTCAGCAATCTTGGCCAGGGACTTCCTGTTATAGCCAATCGTACATGGTGCAACATCAACCCCCAATACCGGGAGAGACGAAACCACTCCTATCGCTCATTGCCTCCATGTGCCTCGGGACTGTACCCAAAATCCACCTGTTTGCACGACTCAGTAGAGCCGTGGTAGGGTGGAGATCAAAGTACAGTGGGAGACACACAAGAATCTATGACGATCTCGGGTCTACAGACTAACCTGTACCAGTGTCACCTGAGAACTACTGTCCGACGATAGATATAATACCACATAGAAGTTCTCGACGAGTCCGTTCAGTGTACCCAGTCTCACTGAGCACCCGTATACAGTCTTTGGTGTCACCACACCAATGGATATGCGATCATCCATCGCCCATCATATGGGACAAGCAACGTATACGCTAGTCTACTTTGGTAATATCGATGCCCCGTCTCGATACACCCACGACTAGGAACATTTCAAGGATATGCTCATAGACTATACATGTCCCACTAGTATAATCCGCATCATAATTTTAGTAGTCCTGCATATCCTAAGGGCTATATCAACATGTACCAAATGAATGAAAGCACGATCAAATGAACATGTCAAAATAAAAGGTGCAACCAGATAGCATACTATCATGTCGAGCAAGAATGTCCCATGAATACACACACACACACATACCGGTACATACACTATCATATAATGGCCTCTAGGGCATACATATATCCAACAATCTCCCATTTGCACTAAGGCCAATTAATGGCGTATCTCATACCCAACCTCCCAAAAAGTCATTCATGCTGCGGCAAAGGGAGGGCCTTGGTGAGTGGATCCGCGGTGTTATCTTTTGTATCTACTCTCCGAATCTCGATCTCGCGGCGACCAATTATCTCCCGGATCAGATGATATCGCTTGAGGATGTGTCTGGATCGCTGATGGGACCTAGGCTCTTAGGCTAACGCCATAGCCCCATTATTATCACAATACAAAGGTATTGGATCAATAATGATCGGAACTACTCCTAGCTCCGAGTTGAACTTCCTCATCCAGACGGCTTCCTTGGCAGCATCATTTACAACAATATACTCAGCTTCTATCGTGGAGTCTGCAACGGTATCCTATTTGGAACTCTTCCAACACACCGCCCCTCCATTGAGGGTAAATACAAATCCTGAGATAGATTTACTGTCATCCTTATCACTCTGGAAGCTCGAATCGGTAAAGGCCTCCATTTGGAGATCCCCGTTACCATACACCAAGAACATTTCTTTAGTCCTTCGCAATTACTTAAGAATGTTCTTCACAGCAGTCCAGTGATTCTCCCCTGGGTTGGATTGATACCTGCTTACTACACCCAGTGCGTAAGCTACATCAGGGCGTGTACATAACATCTCATACATTATAGATCCTACAGCAAAAGCGTAGGGTATAATGCTCATACGAGCTCTCTCTTCATCAGTTTTTGGGCAAAAGTCCTTGGAGAGAGTGACTCCATGACAAGCGGGTAAGGAACCCCTCTTGGAGTCTTCCATACTAAAGCTCTTTAGGATGGTGTTAATGTACCTGATTTGGGACAATCCCAACAACCGTTTAGATCTATCCCTATAGATCTGCTTGCCAATTATGTACGAAGCATCACCCAGGTCCTTCATGGAGAACCTTTGTGATAAGAACAGTTTGACCGATTGTAGCATAGGAACATCGTTTCCTATTAGAAGAATGTCATCCACGTACAATACGAGGAATGTGATAGTACTTCCTACAATTTTCTTATAAACACAAGGTTCATCTGGATTTTTGACGAAATCAAACTCTTTGATAACATCATCAAAACAGATGTTCCAACTTCGTGATGCCTGCTTTAATCCATACATGGATTTAAGCAACCTACATGCTTTCCCGCTGCTCCCACTATCGATGAACCCTCTGGCTGATCCATATAAACGCACTCTTCTAAATCACCATTTAGAAATGCCGTTTAATGTCCATCTGCCAGATTTCATATTCGTAGTGAGTAGCAATAGCAAGTAGGATCCGAATGGATTTAAGTATGGCTACAGGAGAAAAAGTTTCGTCATAGTCCAGTCCTGGTCTTTGCCAAAATCCTTTCGCCACAAGCCTTGCCTTGTAGGTCTCCACCTGCCCATCTACACTGATCTTTCTCTTAAAGATCCATTTGCACCTTACGGGTTTTACCCCAGAGGGTACAACATCCAAAGTCCATACTTTTTTAGTTACATAGACCCCATTTCGGATCTCATGGCATCCAGCCACTTCACAGAGTCACCACTCGTGATAGCTTGCTGAAAACTGGTAGGGTCATCATCATCCATGATACAATCTTCTCCATCACCATCAACGAGAAAACCGTAGTATCTCTCCGGTGAGAGAGAAGTCCTGCCAGATCTATGGAGTGGCTGAGGTTCATTAGGTTCTGTTGCAACTTCAGGTTCAACCAAATCGTTATTTGTAACTTGTGTTTCTAGAACCTCTTCTAGATCTACCACATTACCATCAGCATCGTTTGGAAAAATCTTATTTTCCAAAAACGTGGCATATTGAGAAACAAACACTTTTTGTTCCTCCTTGTGGTAGAAAAGATACCCAAACGAATGTTTCGGATATCCACAAATATACACTTGACCGATCGTGTCTCGAGTTTGTCTGGATTCTGCTTTTTAACAAAGCCGGACAACCCCAAATCTTAACTCGTTTAAGAGATGGTCTCTTCCATATCATATCTCATATGGAGTGGTAGACACGGTTGGAACTTTGTTCAACAGAAAAGCTGCAGTCTCTAATGCATGCCCCCAAAAGGAGAGGGGCAACTCAGCATCACTCATCATGGATCGTACCATATTTAATAGGGTTCGATTCCGTCGCTCTGACACACTGTTGTGCTGTGGTGTGTAAGGGGGAGTGAGCCGAGAGAGAATCCATTCTCTTTTAGGAAGTTCGAAAACTCAGTACTAAGATACTCTCCACTTCGATCTGATCGAAGTATCTTGATGCTCATTCCAGTTTGTTTTTCTACTTCAATTTTTTACTCCTTGAATTTCTCAAAGGTTCAGACTTATGTTTTAAGAAAAACACATGACCGAATCTTGAGAAATCATCAGTAAAAATTATGAAGTAAGAAAAACCGCCTCTTGCATATGTAGACATTGGCCCACATACATCGCTATGTATGAGGCCCAAGAGCTCAGTAGCTCTTTCTCCTTATCGAGTAAATGGAGTTTTTGTCATTTTCCCTTTGATACAAGACTGACAAGTGTCATAAGATTTATACTCAAAAGAATTTAAATATCCATCTCTATGAAGCTTGTTTAGTCTTGTTTCATTAATATGACCAAGTCTACAATGCCAAAGAAAAGCTTCATTTATATCTGAAAATTTTCTTTTATTTGTGTGTTGTATGTTGAAAACTATGTGTTGATTCAGGACGTATATCCCGTTATTAAGTGTACCATAACCAATCAACTCTTGATTCAGTTTAATGTTCATAACATTGTGCTGCAATATAAAATGATATCCTTCATTGTCTAACAATGAAACAGATACAATATTACAAAGCATGCTTGGTACAAAATAATATGGGTTCAAACCGATATACAACCCGATGGAAACCCCAGATGATACTCTCCCACTGAAACTGCATGTACATTGGAACCATTTCCAACCGGAGAGTATGATCACCTGTCTTCAAAATTCTGCTATTTCTCAGCCCTGCACAGAATTGCAGATATGAGAACCCGAACCGGTATCCAATACCCAGGAAGTAGAGTTTATAGAAAAACAGTTTCGGTTACGAACACACCTGAGCTGAAGTATCACCATGCTTCTTTTTCTTGAGACCAAGGTACTCAGTACAGTTCCGCTTCCAGTGTCCCGTCTTCTTGCAGTAGAAACATTCTCCTTTTCCTGACTCCGCAGCTTTGGATTTGTCTTTCCCCTTTGCCTTTTTTATTCCACCTCTCGGCTTGGTGGATTCTTCTTGTTCTTTCCTTTGGCCTTGGCTTTTGGGACGGAAGAAGAAGATTGTCCAACAAGCAGGGAGAGAGACTTCTCCTTAAACGTGCTCTCCGCATTTCTCAACATATTGAGAAATTCGGGTAGTGACTTCTCCATGTTGTGCATGTTGAAGTTCACTATGAAAGGAGTAAAGGCGGAGGGAAGAGACTGTAGAACAATATCCGTATATTGCTCGTTATCCATTGTCCATCCGAGGCCCTCAAGCTCTTCAATAAGAGCTATCATCTTCAGAACATGGTCACCTACTGATGTGCCAGGAGCCATCCGCATCTGAAATAGCTTTCGAGATGCTTCGTATCGTAGGATACGAGATTGCTCTCCATACAACTCCTTTGTATGGAGAAAGATGGATTGAACATCCATCTCTTTGTGCTGCTTTTGATGTGTATTGTCCATCGATGCAAACGCGAGGCATTTGGCGGTGGCACAGTCAATATCCCACGTTTTGCGGATTTCCCTATCCGCAATAGAAGATTCAGGGCCTGGTTTGGGCAGGGCTATGGCAGTGAGGATATATGATACTTTATCATATGTAAGGGCAATGTTAATGTTCCTCAGCCAATCTTATAATTTGGTCCGGTAAGCTTATTTTTCTCTAATAGTAGCTTAAGTCCAGTCATGGTTATCTGCCATTTGGAGAGAGAAAGGAATACACTCAGCGAAAGCTCTTGCAAAGATTAGATTGGTTTATTATCTTATCTAATCGATATCTCCCACTGCTTTTATCAAATTTTCCTTCAAATCTTAAAAGGAAAAAATTAGCCAGGATAATTACATTATACAACTTCGCTAACCGTTCAGCCAGGCCAGTGCCGGTACTTTTGAGGGAGGTTCCCCGTGCTTCGCACGGACCTAATTAAAATAAACTTCATTTTCCCAGAGGCGTAGCCCCGTTGACACCTTTCTAGATACCTAATGAGTTAGCTAATTATAAAGTGCAAAACTCTCCCGGGAGCAACTATTGCTCACAGTGGAATCAGGATCCTACTATCATATAGAAGGTATGCAATCTCATTGCAAATTTCAACACTTGAAACTCCCGATATGGTTTTTACCCCTAGTACTGATGACCTTAACTATAGTCAACATATCATAAGTACTAGTCAAGTTTTTCCCGTCATTTCGTGATTAACTAGATCCATCCATATGACCCTTAACTATAGTCAACATAATCATATGAATGTCTTAACTAATCGCATCATATGCGGTGTAGGAAGACATCACTTAGCTACCGTACACCGCGCCTTAACTATAGTCAAAATACGCAGCACGAATACTAAGTACTCTACTTCCTAAAATGACGGAGGGTTGCGAATAGTTTTTAAGAAACCTTTAACGCTTCGAACTTGATATCGTTGTAGAATCCAATGGTTTAAAAAGGAGTGGCTTAAGCTCCGCCTTTTGAAACCTTGCTTTTTTATAAAAAGCCGAGTAGGTTTCAAATTTGATTCTACAACATCTTTTTAGGTTTCTTTGTTTACATTAATCTTATTAATATAGTCCCATCATTTAAGTCCTAAGCCATTACAGAAAAGAAACGAAAATAGAACGTACGCTTATTCCATCCGCATTCGCCACAATGTCCCGTTATGTACCGTAGGTTACTTAACTAACGGCATAGCGGGACGGGACTAGCGCGGATGCAAAACATAAGCAACGTTTATTATATATCATATATATAATACATCATTCGTCTCAGCATATAAAGTGATCACATCACAGAATATTCACAGCAGAAGCACATATATGAAAATACAGGATATAGTAGGAGGTCCGTATTTTGTATTTAGCCAACAATAGAAAATACGGATTCCACGGTCACGATGAATAGCCAAGCCCACACCCCTAGACCCCTACGAGAGCGGCAAGTGACCCTACCAATTCTAAAGTTTAGGAGACCCGGTCTCGACTCCTCAAGATAGTCTCCCACTGAACCCTAGAACCCGGTCACTTGTGCTCCCCTCCTTGGGTCTATCCTAATGCGGAAAGGTAAATAATATACAACAATGGTGATATCATCCTCAACCCGGAAGCACCCCAATAAAAGAATATTACATACATTTAATTTTACATGAATGAAAAGAAAAACTCTCATCTCACATAAAACCCCCGGCTATTTATTCGCGACGATCATGTACATCATATCTCAGCAACACATAATACCACATATTATCAACGTAAGTAAGTATGCGTACCCCAATTATCGTTGATGTATAGCAACGAAACCGGCGATACACCACATACTACACTTACGGTCGCAGAAAAGAAAGTGAAAAACTACAACAATTGGAATCGACACTGCCTTTAGATATCATAAACCCGGAATATCACATATTCAGGATTTCATGCCTAACTATGCAAATCTTATATTTAGATCTCAACTATGAAAACACCTTTTCAAAAGAAGCCGGGTAATTCAACAATATTCCCGATTCTACGGAGACCGAAATATTAGACTTGCACGCAACTAATTATTTTTCACAAACTAATTATTGTAGATTCCAATTATTGTATAACATTCAGAAATATCAAGACAATGTTAAACGTTTCGATCGAGTTAACAAACACCCACAAATTACCCCGAAAGCTCAACACTTGAGCAAAACTAAAATACTCAAAAACATGCCACAGTGTCCATGGACCAGCCGTAGAAAGGTCAACCCTTGCCTCACCTATGACGCCACAGGACTACGGAAAACCCTAAGGTTTAGCCGCGGTTCCATGGTCAGAGAATTGAGTTAGGGTTTTGTTTCTCTAGAGGATCCATAGGGTTACTTGCATGAACATTCAAATATATTTAACTTAGGAAAATTCCAACACTTGGAAATTTTTAGCGAGGGTAATAGGGGTGATTAATGTTTATTTGAACTGTTAAACATCATCTAAGATACCAATACAATGTTAAAATATACGACTACGAAACACTCCGAATAAGCCCATAAGCAAAATTAGCATCACATGAAATTTTGGCATAAACAAACAATACCTGAAACCCCAAAATCTAGATACCAGAATACAAAAAAAATTCGAGGCAATTTAGGGGTAAAGGGGCGGCGATACCGGATTTTGGGGTCGGGTGCTCGGCCAAAAACCGGTGGGTGAGCCTCTGTCACGACCCGAAATAGCACGTGACTGGCACTTGAATCAGATGAAGTCTATAGGACCACATCTAATTCAAGTAAACCAAAAGCCCAGAAATCTTAAACCGTTTTAAATAATAAATGAAGGAATACTTGTTTAAAAGTAAGTGGTTTTAATAGCATAAACCGAATTATGCGCTTTTAAAATATCAAGTCTTTTCTGAAAATTTCGGCAAAGTTCCTTTGTAAATACTGGCCCCGAACGGGGTACAACATGAATAATATAAACATGAATGATAAAAGGTATCCCCAAGCGGGAGCTAGCTCTTCGTCAATCGACGGTCACAACCACGCAAGCAATATAATATACAACGCCGAAGGGCGATGATCAAAACTGAAAGGAAACTCAAAACAACATGAAAACCCATGATAATACAACGCGCGACTCTAAGGTCGAAATAATATACAACTGGTCTCTAAGTCTAAAATAAATATACATGTTGGTTGATGGAGTTTACTAGATACAACTGAAATAAATAATATACAAGGTATAATGGTGGTCACGATGCAAGTGAACCCACCTACCAAAGCAATTACCCGGAAAAGGAAGCAGTGTGCCAGCAAAACCGCAACGAAACATGTACGGCAAACCTGCAAGAACTGTGGCACAACGGGGGTGAGTTGCCAACTCGTGAGTAGAAAACATCACAGAGCAGAAATCGTATGTATGACTCAATCCTAGGTCAATACGATCAATAATATATAAACTCAAAATGATAAAGTCTGAAGCTTGAAAAGGTGGCAAGGGTAAACAGCTATACATAAATGTAATCCTATATGCTCATGTTAGTGCCTCAGATAGCAATATATCATATGTATGAGGTATGAATGTAAGGTAATGAAATCAGAATACATGTAAATGAAGAAACTGTTTTCTTGTTTTAGTGAAATTTCTGTTTATATAAAACGAGGTATCATCAATAAAATCAACATAAATCAGTGTCTAACATCGACACAAAATATAAATCCTAATATCTCAATATCTCGGGCTCCGGATATCCGGACTGGCCCCATATCATAATATCTCAATACCTCAATATCAATATCTGGGGCTCCGGCTATCCGGACTGGCCCCTGGGATCCGACTATCCGGACTGACCCAACTCCGATTGGTATCCTCCGGATATCCAACGAGTCACAATACAATCACCGGCCAGCAATGCTCCCCTGTCACAGGCTCAACGCCGATCAACTGCGATCTTCTTGCCCCGGGTCCACCATGCACCCACAGACGGACTCTACTCCTCCTCGAATTGGGTGTATGATATCGCTCAAGAGCCGAGAAAACTCATGGTGGACAATCTCAAATCATATCATAAGAAAACCACAACTTTCATTTTAAAATGATAATCAGTTTTATAAAATCTTGTGGTTTCTCCAAATCCATAAATCTCATGGAAAAACCCAAATCTCGAGAATAATAACAATGAATTTAAAAGCATTGGGCTCCGGCAATCCGGACTGGCCCTAAATAACAATGCATGACAGTGAATAATAATATGCATGAAATAGCAAGTAATAAATGCAACGTCTAAACTAGCATATACAAACAAGTACGCTAATACCATGTCGAAACTATCAGCTAGCAATCTATGTCAATGGAATAACATTCTCTAAAGTGTACGTGATATGGAAATTATCGATAATGATGTGTGTGAGCCGGCAAGTAAGTGTATGTGGAACATACGCATCATCGGTAATGGTGCTGGTGTCCTGACAGTATGATTTCGATACCACATATGAGAACACAATATAAGCATGAAATGCGATGCGAACAGCAATTATATGCGGGAGCTGAATAATAAACACAACAATAATGAATATGCAATAAATAATATGATCCATACAGTAAACTACAGGTCTAAACTAACAGTCTAATCAAAAGGTAAGGAAAATTACCTAAATCTAAGTCGACACACACACACACACACACACACACACACACATATAATAGTCGGTGATCCCGCCTCAATAGTATCTCATACGATACCCTATATAATATGACATTCTCGAGTCAAGAGTGCGGATCTATCATCAATATAACTCGTATGGTAAATCCATCGTACGACATCCCAAATCTGGGTACGGGTCAATATCACATTTATCTCTTTATTCACTTGGTATCCTTATCATTACCTCATGACCTGGGGGTACTGATCTACGTCTAGCACATACTGATACCATCTATATATGCATGCGTGTGTATGAAACTCCATGCCTAAAATACCCGCTAAACATCGTGTCGTATCTCATAATACGAACCACGCCATATCACCAATCTCATGGCCTCCAGCCCAATCTCAATCGACTCATCTCCAATCCCAAGTACTATCCTCATAATCCATGTATATGTATACGCATACATACACACACACACAGTCTCATACCCATGTGTGTGTGTGTGTACATATCCCCATATACGCACATGTAAATAAAATGAATGTATGTGTGTGTGTGTGTATGCAAATCACTACCTTAGGGTTCGCGACTAAAAACTGACTTACAAGTACACTATACTAATCCAAAGTCATTCCATATCACATCCATATACGTATATATATATATAATATAGATATAACGCATTCGCGTTCTATTACGAAACTGCGGGGGTGCTATACGCCATCCACCCGACTTCCCCCGTAGATATATATCTACTCACCTCGATTCTTGTTTGCCGATGTCGATGTCGCCATCCTCTTCTTCATCGTATGAAATCCATGTGAAGGTACCTACATAGATAACACAATCGTAATGCACATTAAAATCAAGTCGGAAACCAAAACGGCACACGTTTCGCTCGTAGGTCAAAACCTATAGCCTCGCATGCAAACACGACCAATAACCCCAGTCGTTGACGTTCAAACGCCACATGACGGAAACACAATATCAAATACCAAAACCAAATTCAAAAAAGTCGCAAAACGGAATCGGAAACTTACAAATATGCTCCAGATTTACCCTATATAATAATATTTTATTGTTCTAAATTGTTACAGTCTTCCCCCTTAAAGAAATTCGGTCTCCGAATTTAAATTTAAACTCCCCCAATTTCTAAAACATTTCAGTAAAAAGATCAAGTCGACGGGGCTCCGAAATCATCAATACATAAAACGCATCGTAGCGCAATGCATGCACATGAACAATGAGCAGATAACTCAAAATCAAAACTCCGTCAAGCATCCCGCAATCATCGGAGTCACGGTGAAGACACCAATGTCAAATCCAATACGAAAACCGACATGATATACATCAAAACTACAACATGTAAATATCATTAAAACATCTGAAGAAATGCATGCCAAACCCTTTTAAGCTGCTGTGCGATGAGCATAATACTGCACAGTGGCGGACGACTGTTGTAAGAAAATAACTATGTATATCTGTATATCATTTGTTTATTATGCACGTCCCTTCGTTTTGAAAACAATTTAGAAGGGTTTCCTTGTTTTAAACGTTTCGTGTCATATCGGACGCGTAGGTAAATACTATCAATGCATGCAAAATATATCCAGGTACTGTTCTCTGACTAGTCCTGCTCAGTACGAAAACAAATAGTAAGTATCATAAAAACGTACTGCTCTATAAGAAATCAATTCCAAAATGTGCATATGAATGTTACATGCATCTGGTGTGCACGGAAATCAAAATCCATGAATGTGCCATACATGTGCACATAAACAACATCTAAGTGCAACGGGTGTGCACGAAACACCTGTCAGAGGCAACGGTGTGCCTGACAGCAAAATCAGGTGCATCTGATATGCACAAAGAATCCCGATTTAGTGCATCTGGTGTGCACCAAAATCGCATCTCATATCGTGCGCCCAACATGCGCGAAAATCCAAATCAGGTGCATCTATCATGCATGAAATCACGAAATCCAATATCAAGCGCCGAACATGCGTAAAATCCAATCCAAGCACGTCCAATATGCGCAAGAATCCAATCAGGTGCACAAGGTGCAAAAAAAAATCAAGTATCACAATCGAAATCGACGGTATACAACACATTTCAATCCAACTCCAAATCAGGTATACCGTGGTATATAATCTCACAACCATGTGCATCAGCGTGCACAAAAGCAAATCAAAATACTAAAAGTGCCTGAAAACTATGCCAAAAGCATAGGTCAAATCATATGCATGCCCTAGGCATGAAATCACAATCAATACCTCAAATGACTTCAAAACGAAGTCAAGTGCAACTGTGGTGCACAAAATACG
The DNA here is from genome assembly GCA_030015575.1 of Agapanthus africanus. Taxonomy (NCBI): domain Eukaryota; kingdom Viridiplantae; phylum Streptophyta; class Magnoliopsida; order Asparagales; family Amaryllidaceae; genus Agapanthus; species Agapanthus africanus. The sequence goes on from JASDDO010000029.1 coordinate 366,938,228, forward strand.
TATCAATGCACTGCAAGCGTATGTGAACTATACCGAGTGCAAAAACCAAATCGTGTGAGTACCATATGCACAAAATAAGCCAACTGTATGAAATCCATGAAATCATAAACATGTGCAGCCAAGGCACAAAACGATATCAAGTGCGAAACTGTACATAAATCATAAATCAACACAACGGTGTTTAAAGTATATCTCAAGTGTAATAACTATGCACAAAATATAAATGCCCAGTAGGTGCAGCTATGGTGTATGAAAGCAAATATCATGAAACTCAGTCATCAAAACTCAATCATGCGAATAGATCGCCCAAAAAACCGAAATCAAGTATAGCGGAATAGTCCCGCTCAGACACATCCTCTAAAGATCTCTGACCAACTGTCGTGGTCACTCATAACATGTCTCGTAGACGATTCTGAACTCTGGCCTACTGGGTGTGCGTAATATGACCACTCCTGGTTCCAAGTCTTCTCGTATAATATTCCAGAAAGGTCATGTCGAAATCTCTCCCAAATCTCGTTTCTGCCGCACTGTCCGGAGGTTATCACCCTTTACTATATCAATTTCTGGTTCCGGAACGGCTGCATACTCATCGCGACTCTTTCTGGAAGATAAATCCATATACAACGCCTCTGCATGCGTATCACATCTCTGATGTCGGCGGAGTGGAACGTTATCTCATCAAGATCTCGCACGAACCTCTTACTCTACTTTTCTCTAATGTCGACTGCTTCGGACTCGTCTCTTCGTGGCTGCATAGACTGTGCTCCAACGGCTATACTCGTATCTGGAGTCTCCCAAGCAATGCATCCCATCACATGATATCCGAAAGATGTCGAACCATTCGATCGATTCGTCAAAACCTCATAATCTCCCAAGAGCTCAACATCTTGGGTACAGTTTAATAATATCGAGTACATGCCACAGCACCTATGGACCAACCGTAGAAAGGAAAACCCAAGCCTCATTAATGGCACCGCTGAACTGCCGCAAACCCTAAGGTTTAAAGGCGTTCTCATAGTCATTATATCGAGTTAGGGTTTCATTCTTCTAGAGGGTCCATAGAATTACTTGCATGTCTTTCCGAACACTTTAAACTTAGAAAATGAGTTTTCTGGCATTCGATCGTCTCTATCGACTCTCAACGTACCTGCGTGGAGTCTTCTCAAGCTGGAATCAATCAATCTGATGTCCTCGTATCGGGGTAAGCGAACGAACCACATGTCCTAGCCATTCATCCTCGGGTGATCAGCAACCTTCCATCATATCTCTAAGTACAACTCGTACAGCAATAGCTCCAACATCTGGGGCAATATCTCGTCATCAGCAGCAACAACTGGCTCATTGGACTGCACGCTGAACAGTGCCTCAATCATCATGAATAAGTGATACATCAATGGTCATCACATTCTGGCTGGCCTCTATCAGTGGCTCAATCCTCTGGTGCTGATCTGCACGTCTGAAAAATCTTCGTAAAAGCGATCCATCAACGCTCATGGCGTGAAAACACAATAAAACGACGCATCTATGCAAATCATATGTCCCTAGAATCATGCCCTGGTCAGTCCTCGTCCGTGACGAGCTCATGCTGATGCAACTCTAGCCGTAGCTCTCTCTGCCCGTGTAATCGTGGCAGCAAAACCATAAACCAATATCGATGAGGATAGATCATGAATGAATATAATGTTGTGCAAGGAAATGTACATCCTAAGGCTTCTTAAGCGGAGTAGCGTATCGTAAATATGCCGTGGAACATACACACGGTACGTCACTCTCTTTAAGTCACCTACTCCATCAACCAAGATCAACCTATGCGACGAAAGTTCGGGTCTAATACCCCCTCGACTAAGTCTAAGTTCCGTAAGGTCAAGCTTAAGTTCCGAATATATACAAACGCTCTAGACTCCTCATAGTCAAACTTAGACTCGAACCAAGGTTAACCTAGCGCTCTGATACCAACTTTATCACGACCCGAAATAGCACGTGACTGGCACTTGAATCAGATGAAGTCTATAGGACCACATCTAATTCAAGTAAGCCAAAAGCCCAGAAATCTAAAACCGTTTTAAATAATAAATGAAAGAATACTTGTTTAAAAGCAAGTGGTTTTAATAGTATAAGCCGAATTATGCGCTTTTAAAACATCAAGTCTTTTCTGAAAATTTCGGCAGAGTTTCCTTTGTAAATACTGGCTCCGAACGGGGTACAACATGAATAATATAAACATGAATGATAAAAGGTATCCCCAAGCGGGAGCTAGCTCTTCGTCAATCGACTGTCACAACCACGCAAGCAATATAATATACAACGCCGAAGGGCGAGAATCAAAACTGAAAGGAAACTCAAAACAACATGAAAACCCATGATAATACAACGCGCGACTCTAAGGTCGAAATAATATACAACTGGTCTCTAAGTCTGAAATAAATATACATGTTTGGTTGATGGAGTTTACTAAATACAACTGAAATAAATAATATACAAGGTATAATGGTGGTCACGATGCAAGTGAACCCACCTACCAAAACAATCACCCGGAAAAGGAAGCAGTGTGCCAGCAAAGCCGCAACGAAACATGTACGGTAAACCTGCAAGAACTGTGGCACAACGGGGGTGAGTTGCCAACTCGTGAGTAGAAAACATCACAGAGCAGAAATCGTATGTATGACTCAATCCTAGGTCAATACGATCAATAATATATAACCTCAAAATGATAAAGCCTGAAGCATGAAAAGGTGGCAAGGGTAAACAGCTATACATAAGTGTAATCCCATGTGCTCGTGTCAGTGCCTCAGGTAGCAATATATCATGTGTATGAGGTATGAATGTAAGGTAATGAAAACAGAATACATGTAAAGGAAGAAACTGTTTTCTTGTTTTAGTGAAATTTCTGTTTATATAAAACGAGGTATCATCAATGAAATCAACATAAATCAGTGTCTAGCATCGACACAAAATATAAATCCCAATATCTCAATATCTCGGGCTCCGGCTATCCGTACTAGCCCATATCATAATATCTCAATAGCTCAATATCAATATCTGGGGCTCCGGCTATCCGGACTGGCCCCTGGGCTCCGGCTATCTGGACTGGCCTAACTCCGATCGGTATCCTCCGGATATCCGACGAGTCACAATACAATCACCGGTCAGCAATGCTCCCCTGTCACAGGCTCAACGCTGATCAACTGCGATCTTCTTGCCTCGGGGTACCGCACCGGGTCCACCATGCACCCACAGACGGACTCTACTCCTCCTCAAATTGGGTGTATGATATCGCTCAAGAGCCGAGAAAACTCATGGTGGACAATCTCAAATCATATCATGAGAAAACCGCAACTTTCATTTTAAAATGATAATCAGTTTTATAAAATCTTGTGGTTTCTCCAAATCCATAAATCTCATGGAAAAACCCAAACTCAAGAATAATAACAATGAATTTAAAAGCATTGGGCTCCAGCAATCCGGACTGGCCCTAAATAACAATGCATGATAGTGGATAATAATATGCATAAAATAGCAAGTAATAAATGCAACGTCTAAACTAGCATATAAAAACAAGTACGCTAATACCATGTCGAAACTATCAGCTAGCAATCTATGTCAATGGAATAATATTCTCTAAAGTGTACGTGACATGGCAATTACAGATGATGATGTGTGTGTGCCGGCAAGTAAGTGTATGTGGAACATACGCATCATCAGTAATGGTGCTGGTGTCCTGACAGCATGATTTCGATACCACATATAAGAACACAATATAAGAATGCAATGCGATGCGAACAACAATTATATGCGGGAGCTGAATAATAAACATAACAATAATGAATATGCAATAAATAATATGAGCCATACAGTAAACTACTGGTCTAAACTAACAGTCTAATCTAAAGGTAAGGAAACCACCTAAATCTGAGTCGATATATATATATATATATATATATATATATATATATATATATATATATATAATAGTCGGTGATCCCACCTCAATAGTATCCCATACGATACCCTATATAATATGACATCCTCGAGTCAAGAGTGTGGATCTATCATCAATATAGCTCGTACGGTAAATCCATCGTACGGCATCCCAAATCTGGGTACGGGTCAATATCACATTTATCTCTTTATTCACTTGGTATCCTTATCATTACCTCATGATCTGGGGGTACTGATCTACGTCTAGTACATACTGATACCATCTATATATGCATGTGTGTGTATGAAACTCCACGCCTAAAGGACCCGCTAAACATCATGTCGTATCTCATAATACGAACCATGCCATATCACCGATCTCATGGCCTCCAGCCCAATCTCAATCGACTCATCTCCAATCCCAAGTATTATCCTCATAATCCATGTATATATATACGTGTGTGTATATATATATATATACATACGTAGTCTCATACCCATGTGTGTGTGTGTATACATATCCCCATATACGCACAGGTAAATAAAATGAATGTATGTGTGTGTGTGCGTGTATGCAAATCACTACCCTAGGGTTCGCGACTAAAAACTGATTTACAAGTACACTATACTAATCCAAAGTCATTCCATATCACATCCATATATGTATATATATAATATAGATATAACGCATTCGCGTTCTATTACGAAACTGCGGGGGTGTTATACGCCATCCACCCGACTTCCCCCGTAGATATATATCTACCCACCTCGATTCTTGTTTGCCGATGTCGACGTCGCCATCCTTTTCTTCATCGTATGAAATCCACGTGAAGGTACCTACATAGATAACACAATCGTAATGCACATTAAAATCAAGTCGGAAACCAAAACGGCACACGTTTCGCACGTCGGTCAAAACCTATAGCCTCGCATGCAAACACGACCACTAACCCCAGTCGTTGACGTTCGAACGCCACAAGACGGAAACACAATATCAAATACCAAAACCAAATTCATAAAAAGTCGCAAAACGGAATCGGAAACTTACAAATATGCTCCAGATTTTACCCTATATAATAATAATTTATTTTTCTGAAATGTTACAGCCTTAAATTTGTTCTGTGTTCTCAGTGCATTACCAGTAAGCTTCTGCAGTTGTTTGAAATTTTTTCTGGGCACTATTAAAAATCGACAGAGAAGCTTTTTCAGGGTTACAGAAAATTGTAAATTCGGAGTTGTTTCGTTTTCGTATTGTTTCTAACATCGTCCAAGTTTCTAGCTTAGCTCTGATACCACTGTAGGGATTCTCTAGCACCATCCTAGGTTTAGGGTTGTATCACACATGTTATAACAAAAATTTAGAGGGTGCTAAACAATTCCAAACATGAATCGAACTAGAAAAATAGAGTAACAAACTATAGTATCACATACTATAAAATGTCTAACACTAAACGGGGAGAGAATACAACCTTTGTAGACCTCCTCTTAGACTCCTTGGATCGATTGAAGTTTGAACCGGTTGGCTTGTGTCCTTCCAAGTCCACGATGATCCACCACGAAGTCCCTTTGCACCAAGCTCCAAGATTCACTTGATCAAGGATGAACATGAAGCAAACACTCCACACTAGAGGGCTAGACTAAAGTGGAATGGTGATGTGGGTTTGGATCTCACTACGAAACCTTTTCTTCTAATTCTTTCTCTTTCTTTTAAAACCCTAGTGAGTTTTGAGGAGAGAGAGGAAGAAGGAGATGGCTCAAACAAACTCAAGAGAATAATATGATAACTCACTCTAAACTCTAGAGAGTAAGTGAAGTCATCCATGCTCAACCATAGTTACAAAATATCAAGATATTTTGTAACTTGAGTTTAAGCAAAACCATGGGCTAAAACCATGGGCAATGAAACCATTGACTTTGTCAACTCAAGAGAGTTGAATAGTCAACCATGATTTTAATCCCATTTTACTTTTCTCAAATAATCAAAATATCTAAATATGTTACCATGTGAGCCTTGCATTGCCACCACCTATGTATCATCAACCATGACACATGTATGCTTGCATGTGTGCATGCATATCAACATATACATACGCTCTTGCATGCATCATAAAGAAATGGGTTTTAATAAATGAGCTAATGGACTTAATATTAAATCAACACTTGATTTAATAACCCGGTCATATCTCATACGACCTGTCCAATAGTAAACGCCTGATTAAAATACGATATCCAATACACACATTTAATCGAGCTCCCGCGCATATCATATATGCACCCTACATCATTTTGCCTGAGCTACGAGACCCCTTTGTGGGACTCTGAGACTCGTCAATACGCTAGCAGTAGGCAGTGATCACATCACTTGCCCACAAACCGTCAGTAGCACAAGATGTACGTAACGGCTCCTAGGTATTGAACGATCAGAAGAAACACAAGCAAACCTGCTAAAACTCTCGTCGAGCCAACTGATAACACTTATCGTACAGTCCGGTCTCTTCGTCAAATATGATGCATATGTGAGTCTAGGGATGGTATCGTCGACCCCAATAACCCAATAAGTCATGCCGGTATATGGCTCATAACAGATCGAGAAATTACTCATAACACTTATCAGTAAATCTCAGCAGCCCTGGCCAGGGACTTCCTGTTATAGCCAATCGTACATGGTGCAACATCAACCCCCAATATCGGGAGAGACGAAACCCCTCCTATCGCTCATTGCCTCCATGTGCCTCGGGACTGTACCCAAAATCCACCTGTTTGCACGACTCAGTAGAGCCGTGGCAGGGTGGAGATCAAAGTACAGTGGGTGACACACAAGACTCTATGACGATCTTGGGTCTACAGACTAACCTGTACCAGTGTCACCTGAGAACTGCTATTCGACGATAGATATAATACCACATAGGAGTTCTCGGCGAGTCCGTTCAGTATACCCAGTCTCACTGAGCACCCGTATACGGTCTTTGGTGTCACCACACCAATGGATATGGGATCATCCATCGCCCATCATATGGGACAAGCAACGTATACACTAGTCTACTCTGGTAATATCGATGCCCCGTCTCGATACACCCACGACTAGAAACATTTCAAGGATATGCTCATGGACTACACATGTCCCTCTAGTATGATCCGCATCATAATCTCAGTAGTCCTGTATATCCTAAGGGCTATATCAATATGTACCAAATGAATGAAAGCACGATCAAATGAACATGTCAAAATAAAAGGTGCAACCAGATAGCATACTATCATGTCGAGCAAGAATGTCCCCTGAATACACACACACACACACCCACACCCCGGTATATACACTATTATATAATGGCCTCTAGAGCATACATATATCCAACACGTTTCAGAAGCTTCTCCACCCATAAAGTTGATCTTTTGCCCTCAACCCGACGGTAAGCGACAACCGTGATTGTAACGTTTTAAAAATAAATAAATAAATAAAATCCTTTAGGTGAATTTTCTGATTATCGGTAAAATAAACCGTATTTTCCGTAAAACTTAACTATAATTATTTTTCATTATAGACTTAAATACGCCTATTCTAAGTATGTAATTACCAGTAATTGGTATTTATTTAGTCACTTATAAATTATTAGTTAATTAAATGTTTTTCCGATGAAGGGCGTTTTAAATATTATTATAAGCTTTCATTTATACATTTAATTAGTGTAAATTACAAATTATAATGGGTTAATCATAAAATTGTGCACCATGACAACTTAGAATTTAGTTTGTAATATGTTTTCTTTTTCTCTTTTTGTTTGTAAGGTTCTAGTCAATTCTAAACAAAATGGGAATTAGAAATAAAATAAAATTTAAATAGAAATGATGTGAGATGTAATAATGAGTTTTGAAGGGGGTTTTCTTGACTTGAAAATTTCTTTCCCACACACACATACTCCCCTCACCATGTGGCCGAGCCCCCTTGACAGCCCTCTCTCTCCAATCAACTCAAATCCTTCTCATCAAATAAAAGAAAATGTAAAAATTAATGAAATAAATGAAAACATGTATTAATTAAAGACAATTCTACACACATCTACACATTCCACTCTCTCTCTCTCTTCTTCCCCTTCCCAAATGGCCGAGCCTCCATGAGCAGCCTCAAGTTCTTTTTTTTTTTTCCAATTCTCCATCTCTTTTCACTTCAAATTCATCACGAAATCCATCAAAAATCCAAATAAAAACTCACAAATTTAAAACTAATTCTTCCTCCAATTCTCCTTGTTCATTATAGCTTGGATTTTTGAGGCAAGAAGCCATTTGGGAGACAAGTTTGCATGTTTGGATCTCAAGTTGTGAGGTATAAATTCTAACCCTATAGTTATATTGTTGGTTAAATACTTTAATCTAGCTTATTTAGATTTTTAATTGATTCTAATTGTAAGAATTTGATTGTAAAGAGAAGGGTTTTAAATTCAAGATAGGGTTTTATCACATCATTAAGGTTTCCATGAGTAGTTTAACCTTTTAAGACATGCAAATCTAGTTTAGTTGTTAAATTTTAAATTGTTACTTTAAAATTGTTTAAATTAGAAAATTTTGCAAACTAGATTTTTAGGATTTAATTAAATTGGTGATATAAAATTTAAGTAATGGTTTGTGTGACTTAGTTAAGATATTATGTGAGCAATGTGCCCACTAAAATTGTTAAAATATCAAGATTTGAACTAAAATGGAAAATAGATGCTTACTAGGTTTTTGAAATAAATCGATTCTAATTAAGTTTGAGGTTTTGATGAGTTATAACTGAATCTCTAAGATATTTAATGCGTTGTGAATACACAATTGGTACGAATGAGTACTAGGATGGATAGTTGTCACGTATAGCGACCTTAGTTATAATTTGTGGCGTTGGCACGAGCGCGTTTGTGCGCCAAGTGCGTACGCGTTTAATTAGCGCGCGTTGTTTGATTTGTGTCGTTTGTCCCGCGACTAATCGTATATTATCCTCTTAATTACTTGTGTGCGGTTCTAGGATCGGGTGCAATGGCGTCGGATGTGGCGCGGAAGAGACATGGTCAAGATCGGATCAGATTAGCCGAGGCGTCCCGGTGAGTAGATGTACACATCTATGGGGGGATCATCTGGATGGCGCGAGACGCCCGATAGTTTAGGATTATTTGTAGTAGTTGCATTCATATGCGTAGCTTTATAGTTATTCATCTCATGGCATCGCATCGTTATCTTTATACATATATGTGATATCACCTCGTAGGACACTTGCACCATTACCATTGGTTCATGCTGCATGTGCACTATTCATGTGAACAAACACGCCTTTAGTAATTGCCATACCATGAACACTTTAGAACTTGCTTAGCTCAGTATCAAACACTTGCATCATACATGATACGTAACTGATAGTTGTATATCTCTATTCATCAGGATGGATACATTGGATTACTAGTCATTTATACCCCATTATATCATCATTCTTACATAGTTTCCTAGTCATAAATCACATTGCATACTATCGACATCATAGGCATATATCTTTTACAACATGTTCAGATATTGTGATTTTCTTGGGGATTTCAGTGTTGATGAGATTTCTGGATTTTGGGGAAAACCGCAAGGATTTAATAAAAACTATTATCATCTTAAAAATGCAAGTTGCGGTTTTCTCATGATGTATGTGTCGTCCACCATGAGTTTCCTGATTGCTGTTAGTTTTCGAGACCCGATTCGAGAAGTAGAGGATCCGTCTCGGGTATATGGTGGGCCCGGTATGGTACCCCGGGGCGAAATAGTTTATGTGGGGATGAAGATGAGCCTGGCAAGGGCACAGACTGCCTACCGGTGATGTCTGGCGCGACGGATATTCGGAGGATACCGACCGTAGTCATGAGATTTGATGATTTGGGCCGATCCAGACTGACGGAGCCCGAGATATTGAGATTTGATGATTTGGGCCGATCCAGACTGACGGAGCTCGAGATATTGGGATTTGAGATACCGAGATATTGTGATATTGTGACATTGAGATGTCGAGATATTGAGATATTGAGGCATTGAGATTTATTCTGATTTTGTGTCGATACTTGACACGGATTTTTGTTGATTTCATTGATATTACTTCAGTTACTTCACATGAGCCTTTTTATTTCTAAGATAAAAATAAAGATTTTCTCATACCAGATATGTTCAAGTTCGAGTATTGATTATGCATTCATGTTGCATTCATGCTAGTGTATTGTATCATATCGGTATATGTAGGGTATGACGCACTTCGTGCATGCTTACGATAGCCTTATTAGATATTACTTACTACTCACGAGTTGGCAACTCACCCCGTTGTGCCACAGTATTTGCAGGTCTGACCCGTCAGCACGGGAGCGGCGGGTGTACTTTCTATTTCCGTTTCTTTTGCTTCGGCTTGCAACTTGCTCATAGGTGGGTTTTGAAGGATTTTCTTTTGCTCCCACCGTATATTTTATTTTTATCTAGTATACTCCATCTACCCTTTTATATTGGACTAGACGGTTAGATTTGTGAGATTTATATTGTGGTTTGGTGTCGATGATCACTTGAGCCGACGTAATGTTTTTATGCTTTCATGCTTATTTCGTATTATTATGATATATTCATTGCATGTGGTTGTGGTTCCGTCTTTGGCGAAGAGCTAGCTCCCGCTTGGGGATGCCTTTATTCATGTATATGTATTTTCATGTATTGTACCCGTTTGGAGGCCAGTATTTACAAAGGAGACTCTACCGAAATTTTCGGGAATTTTGATGTTTTTAAAAATGTTTAATGCGACTTATTTGGTTAAAAATCGCTTTCCTTAAATAATTTTTCCTTCACTCTACTTCTTTAAATGGTTTAGTTTTCTGGGCTTTGGCTTACTTAGTTTACGTACGCCTTAAGACGTTTCGTAAATTAAGTATCAGTCACGTTCCATACCTTCGAATCGTGACAAAGTTGGTATCAGAGCGTAGGGTTTTACCTTTCTGAATGTAGGATGACCCTTGGTAGATGGAGTAGGTGACTTAAGCAGAGTGACGTAGCGTGTGTATGTTCCGCGGCATACTTACGATACGGTACTCCGCCTAAGTGATCTTAGGATATATATATACTTGCTTGTATTTCCCTTCTTAATTCCGGAAATCCATTGATTCGATCGCAATGTTTCTATCGATCCTGTTCTTGCTCCAGCCACTATGTCACCGGAGACTACGAGGGCCAGAAGGCTGCCGCCGGGGATGAGATTAGAGTAGGATCGTTTAAGACATGGACCGATCAGGGCGGTATGCCTACCCCTCAGGGACAGAGTGGTCCACCTTTCTCCAGGACGGATGGCTAAGCTGGAGTCGAGTATTCAGGACGTGTGACAGATGGTTGGATTGTTAGTTGAGGCTAGCCGAGCTCCGAGAGCCGATGATGTCCCTCCTATTTCAAGGACTGTGTTTGTACCTGCTGCTCAGGCAGCTGTTTCTGTTGTTACCGGGATTTTTTCCATTTCCTTACAGGAGTTTTCGAAGCTGAAGCCTCTAGATTTTACAGGCACAGATGCAGCAGAGGATCCGTACACAATCCTCAACGGGATGGCTAGAATTTGTTGTTCACAAAGATGTTCTGATGAGATATGGGTTGAGTTTGCAAGTTTTCGTCTAGAGGTCTTGGTCAGACGTGGTGCGAGTCAGTTGAGAGAGGCCGAGCTACAAATCTACTTGATATGACTTGGGATGAGTTCACAACTGTAATTCTTTCTCGTTTCCTTCCGGAGAGCGTTCGAAATGCCCGAGCTCGTAGTTTCGAGCCTTTGCGTAAGACTTCAGGGATGGTAGTGTCCGAGTACGACATTCAGATTTCTTAGTGGTTCGATATGCTCCTTACCTGGAGGACACTGAAGAGAAGCAGATAAAGTGGTTTGTATGGGGATTGGACATGTTGTTATTTCTTGCTGTCGGTACCCAGCCTTTTGGCACTTGCATCGTTACTATGAACGCAACCTTACTGTTGTAGGAGCACATTTCTGAGTCTTCAGTCGTTTCTGGACCAAGCGGATTTGTACTAGTATGCCAGCTTAGAGGCTGTTAGATAGACGCCATTGTGACAGGTATTCTTTTGGTGTTTTCTTCCGATGCGTATCCCTTTTTGGTGTCGTTTGGAATGGTTTCCACTTACTTTGTATCGAAGTCTAGCCGATAGTAGTCCTTACTAAATCAGACGCTTGTTGTGATTTCTTCCATAAGCTAATCGTTTGTCGCTCGAAAGGTTTTCGCTCGTATTTTTTGTGTTCGCATCGGAGATAGGTATTCTCCTGTCAATTTGATTTTTCCTAATATGTTGGACTTCGAAGTTATTCTGGGCATGGATTGGTTAGCCACGTATTGTGCGTCCATAGACTGCCGTAAGGAGGCAGTCGGATTTAGTTTTACGGGGGAGCCAATTCTTGTTATGCAGGGAGACTGTAGCGCCACCCTTTCCGATTTGATTGCTTCTTGTTCCCGCCAAAATTTGGCTCAAAACTTGCTCCGTTATAAAATAATAACAATAAAATAAAAAATAAAGGGAAAACTCTACATGCAAAGAATGTAACAATTGTCTCAGTGTCAAGAGTTAAAACACTCTGAGGCAGCGCCGAATGTGCAAAATACGAGAGCGCTAGAAGCGCCAACGCCAAGAATAAAATACTCTGAGGCAGCGCTTCAAGCGCAAAACACGAGGGCGCCAGCGCTAAGAGTCAAAGACTCTGAGGCAGCGCCTCACGTGCAAAGCACGAGAGCGCCAGCTCTAGAACTAAATTTTCTCTACCGTTGGATCAAAGATCCAATGAACATGATAAATTATCAAAGTATAGAATTAAATTCTGATTGAGGAAATACTCCTCAAATCTTTCTAAATAAGAAAGATTGTGCTCTGTAAATCAGAGCACCGTTGGATCAAAGATCCAATGGTGATTAAAAATCACCAAGATACAGAATAAATTCTGTATGGGAAAATATTTTCCTAATCTTGCTTAAAACAAGAAAAATGTCTTCTGTAAAACAGAAACTCTTGGATCAAAGATCCAATGGTGGAGAACATTCCCAAATCAATCAGAGATCTCTCAATGAAAGATTTCCTTAACTGATTCAACAAATCAGCCTCCCCTATATAAAAGATCCAAGACTTCAAGTCTTAAAGAGAGAAACCTCCCTATAAGTTTCAAGTGCTTAGAAAAGAAAAAGAGAAGAGCAAGATCTAAGAAGAAGAGCCTTCTTCAAGGTAAATGAAAAGAAGAGAGATCATAACATCTCCTCCATATTCGAGAGATTAACTCTCACATCAGAAGAACTTAGTTCTTTTTCCAGATCACAGATCCATAAGACAAAGTCTTTAATAAAAAGAAGGGAGATCATAGATCTCCTCCACATCTAAGAGTTTAACTCTTACATCAGAAGAACTTAGTTCTTTTTCCACATCTCAAATCTATAAAATGAATTCTTTCACTAGGGAGAACCAAATTCTCAGAGAGTTGAATTGGATAGAACAAAAAACTCAGTGCTTAGCACTCAAATCTGGCGTTCAGCGCCGAGCACTCCATGTGCTCCTCACGTGGGTGCTATTTAATAAAAAGTTCTCAATAAAAGAGCGCTCAACACTCAAATGCTGGCGCTCAGCGCCGAGCGCTCCACGTGCTCCTCACGTGGGCGCTGCTCAATAAAAGAGCGCTCAACACTCAAATGCTTGCACTCAGCGCCGAGCGCTCCACGTGCTCCTCACATGGGCGCTGCTCAATAAAATAGTGCTCAACACTCAAATGCTGGCGCTCAGCGCCAAGTGCTCCACGTGCTCCTCATGTGGGCGCTGCTCAATAAAAGAGCGCTCAACACTCAAATGCTGGCGCTCAGCGCCAAGCGTCCCACGTGCCCCTCACGTGGGTGCTACTTAATGTCCCCTCATAAAATATCAGGAAAAACCCCAATGGGGCATCACGTGCCCACACATGACCAGGGGTCACGTGCTGATACGTGATGGTTTCCTGGGAAATCTGTTGAAATAAGAATTAAATTCAAATCAAACAATCAATCAGTGGAGTCACGTGTCCACACGTGATGGGCCTTTAAACCCACTGAAAAGAATTAAAAGTATAATAAAACAACAAGAAAAAACCCCAATGGGGCATCACGTACTCACACGTGACCAAGGGTCACGTGCTGACACGTGATAATTCCTGAGTTCTTTAAAACAACAGAATTAAATTCTGGTTAAAATGCTTAATCAGTGGGGGTCACATGTCAACACGTGGTGGGATCCTAAGATCTCTGAAATAATAGAATTAAATTCTAATTAAATGGTCAATCAGAAGGTCATATGCCAACACGTGACAGGCTCTTAAGCCTTCCGAACTAATAGAATTAAATTCTAATTAAGAGGGAATCGAGAACCCTAACTGGAAAAATATTTCTTTAAATCTTTCTAAACAAAAAAGATTGTGCTCTGTAAAATGGAGCACCGTTGGATTAAAAATCCAATGGTGAATAAAATTCGCTGAGTGATCTAAAAGATCATGTTGGTTACAAAATCAATTGAAATCTTTCAATAAAAAATTGACTAAACAAACTGATTCTTTGCTTTCTCCTATAAATAGGAGCCAAGAAGAGATGAGAAAAGGGATTTTTTCTGGAGAGATACAACAACAGAAAAAAAAAGAGACGAGAATTTAATTCTCCAGAGAGAAAAGACGATTCCCTCAAAAAGAGAAAGAAACCCTAGGTGAGAAAGGGAAAGAGATCTAAGCTCCATAAAACAAAAAGAGAATTTAATTCTCAAATTAAGAGTTTACCTCTTCTGAATAAGAACTTAGTTCTTCCTTTGGTTGAAGATCTGCAGAAGCAGATCTCCCCATAAGTTGAGAATTTAATTCTCATCGGGGAAATTCTGCCATGCAGATCCAAAAATTAGAGCGAGAATTGAGTTTAGGGAATATAATTCCTCTAAATATTTAGAAATTTCATTCTTCCAACAGAGACGGGGTTTAACCCTTAAAACAAGAACTTAGTTCTTCTTCATGGTTGAAGATCTGCAGAAGAAGATCTCCCCATAAGTTGAGAATTTAATTCTTATCGGGGAGATTCTGCCATGCAGATCCAAAACTTAGAGGGAGAACTAGGGTTTAAAGAATTTAATTCTTCCATACACATAGGAATTTAATTCCTCTAAACAAAATTAGAGTTTAACCCTACCAAAGAATTTAATTCTTAAATAAGGGACTTAGACTTTTCATGCACGTAAAAGAAGTTAGTGCCTAACTTGATCACGTGACAACACGTGACCTTCCCCCTGAATGGTCAGAATAGAGTGAATGAGATGGGGTCACGTGCTCCCACGTGACCCTTGGATAAATTCCTCAAAATAAAAGAACAAAGCAAGGGCAGAATCAATTTTGGGCGCCCTCACGTGTCCCCACGTAACCCTTAAATAGACTCCTCAAGATGAGAAAGAACAAGTCTGGAGGCAATACCTCACGTGCTCCCACGTGACCCACAAAATAAAGGGAACAAAGCCAAAGGCAGTACTAATGTAGGGTGCCTCACGTGTCCCCACGTGACCCCTGACTAACACCTTTTTAAAAGGGCAAATGAGGGAAAACAGAGGAATTAATACCCAATACATGGGCACTATCACATGTCCACACGTGATGATTACAAAGACTAAGTGTTTAACACTTACTTGCGTATTCTAAGGATAGAATAAAGGAAGTCTGGCCCCATATTTTGATGCCTCACGTGACTCCATGTGACCATTTCAATTTTAGTGTTCAACATTACTTTAAGTGCTTTGTCCCTAGTGTTTAACACTATTTTAAGCGCATCATGTGGGAACACGTGATCGCCAAATATCCTCTAGTGTTTAACACTATTTTAAAACCAAGCTTAGCCCAAATTGGCTAAGTTTTCCAGAGGCAAATCTCCCCTTCAACTGAACCTCAAAATTAATCAGTTCATATGATATGCAAAGTAAAGTCCAGAGCTATAATGAATGGTTAGTGCTCAACCAAAGACAAAATGATGTCAGAACCCCAAACCCCTGTTTAGCATTGCTAAATAATAGGGGACTGAACCCAGACAAATGTTCAACAGTCCAAACAAAGGTCCAACATTTTAAACCTAATTGGACTTAGCCCAAGTTGGCCATAAGTCCTCAATTCAGATTTAACTGAGCCCATGTGCTCATAATCTAATTAATTGATCTTAGTCCCAAATTGGACTACAAATCTCTCAATCAACTTTGGTTCAAAGGTACATCTCTTCACTCCTTTGATATTTATCGTTGTAATCCTTCAACGTCTTCAGAGTGGTGACGGGTCCCGATAACCAATCATTCCATGGACTATGATGTCCTTAACCTTAGACTGTGGGGTCCTTTAAACCCATGGACTATGATTTCCTTAACCTCGGACTGTGGGGTCCTTTAAACCCATGGACTATGATGTCCTTAACCTGAGACCACCATGTCCTTAAACTGGTAATCGACCGCAATGTCCCTAAACTAAACAATAGAGTCCAAATGCTCTTTTGTTGGATCTAAACGATCCCGTTAAGTTGATCTTAGTCTAAAATTAGACTAACGTATCCTTAACAAATGTTTAAGTTGATCTTAGTCTCAAATGGGACTAACGTATCCTTAAACCCAACCACAAACCCAAATCTAAGAAAATACGGATTTGGACTAATCCACGCCCTACAGGCGACAATATAAATTAGTCTCCGTATATAATCCACGGGCAACCAAAAACAAAATAAACGCACACGACACGAATTGACTACCTGGAGAAGGAGAAAGTGGTTACTGCGATGCGGTAGCGTAATTAACTACAGGATCTTGCGCCTGCAGGGAAGAGCGTCCCCACAATCAAAAACCCTTCAACGAGGGGGAATCTGACGAAGTCTGCTACATCGGCCGCATCCGTTTAAACCTTCGATACATGGTATCATAAATCAACTTGGCATCTTCGGAGAGATGGACGGATAGCACCAAATAGTATCTGCCCCTAAAT
The DNA here is from genome assembly GCA_030015575.1 of Agapanthus africanus. Classification (NCBI taxonomy): domain Eukaryota; kingdom Viridiplantae; phylum Streptophyta; class Magnoliopsida; order Asparagales; family Amaryllidaceae; genus Agapanthus; species Agapanthus africanus. The sequence continues at coordinate 366,955,152 of JASDDO010000029.1, forward strand.
TCAGGCAAGACGGACCTACGCGGTCGCATCTCCGTGTTTGGAGGAGAACATATTTTAGCACGCCCGGTGGGAATTTTCCTCTTTCCACTCTACACTTCATGTGTCGTATTTTTCCCGCGATCAGATAATCGCGGTGTGTATGTTTGTGGTTGCCCTTATGGGAGTGGATACTGAAGCCGGCATTTCGTTTTTTCCGAGAATGGCGTTTTCTTTTACTCACCCCAACTCAGGCTCTGTCATATCTGGTGGAGTCAAGTATGGGCCACTTACTGTCTCAAATCTCTGCAATCCGTCTCTTCAAGAAATCAACGGGCTTCTCTTTGGATCGGTGCTCCTACCTCCCACCCTCGGTGCCTCAACGCCGATAGAGGAAGCCCAGAGGAAGTCTGTCTTCCGCAGGCTGGTTCCCCAAGCTGCAGCTTTGCTAACGCAGAGGGCAGGATATTCAAGCTCTCAAAGGAAACATGGGGCAGACTCGGCAAAATCCTGAAGCTAATCAAATCACGGCCGTAAGAAACGGTTGACGCCGATATCAGCGTCATACAAAATGAGCTCGGGGCAGTTCTCCGTATAGACCTGTTTCAACCCCAGTGGTGAATGTTGTTGTTCCAACTGAGAACAGCTTCAAATTGATTGTGAAGGGTCAGAAAAAATTCTCCTACCGCAATATTGAAGAAGTCTCCCCAGCCCATGGAGATCCCATGAGAGCAAAAACTAGTTCGCTCCCTGAAACAACTTTCCTCATCTATATATAAGACGTGGAAGCAGGTGAAAGGGACTCACCCCAAGACGGATCTTGATACAGCGGTTCCTCCCAAAACCAAAGCGGCTTTTCATAATAAGAGGCCTAATAAAGCTCAAATGCCCGGAGCAAACTCCAAAGGCCAAAACTCCAAACATCCCAATCCTGAGGGCATGGTAGTTCACATAGTCTATGTGGTGAATCCCAAAGACGAAGTTCGAGCTTCTACTAGTCACCGACCTCAAACTCGGTTCTTGACAAAAGTTCAACTGCAACATGAAAATCTGTAGGAGATGCCTTCTCAGGCAGCATCACTCGCTAATCCATCGTTTAAGGCAAATCCCGAAGACGCACCTGGAGAATGAACAGAGCACAAGTTGGATATTGATTTCCTAAATCACGCAAAAAAAAGAAAAAAAAGAAAAAAAAATTGATACGTCTGCAAGCAAAATGGGCACGGATGAAAACCCGAAAGGGCTCCGTGATTAAAAACAGTAGGGCTACCGGCGAGTCTGTGAAAACCCGAAAGGGCCCTGACTCGTAAAAAATTCATGCACACTGGCAAGGTCATCTCGACCTTGTAAGGAGAACAAGAAGACGAGGTCTCTCACCCAGACTATTGCTCCTATCACCGAGCAATAGGACATCCTTTCGAAGACTGCTTCACCTTCAAGAACTGGGTCGAAGACCAATATCAATAAGTCAGGTTCGCTCTATCCAGCAGTTGGAGGGTAAGTCCGCCACAGAAGCATGGAACGAAAGCAACGCGTATAGCGAGAGTAGAACAAGACCAACATCGGTCTTGGAAGCGATCGTACCTGTCATGTGATAACACTATCAGAAGAAGAACCCGAGAATATGGATGGTCTTTCTTGGTGCTTCGAAAACAATGAAGATGAGGTGAGCTCAGAAATTCCACCGGCGCCAAAAGAGCAGGAAGATGGGATACATACTACTGCAGATGACCTCAGAAAAATTGGCTTGGGAACGGCAAACGTCCCACGGCCGACGTTCGTCAGTGAACTGTTGTCTAAAGAAAAGGAGGCTACGCTTAAAGACGTGCTCATGCAGTATAAAGACTGCTTCGCATGGAACTATTCTGAGATGCCTGGATTAAATCCAGAAACAGCCGTCCACAAATTGGCGATATCTCCGGACGTCAAGCCGATCAAACAAGCACCGAGAAGAATGCGGCTTGAGCTTGAGATGAGCATCAACGCCGAAGTCAAGAAGCTAATCGACTCTGGCTTCATCCAAGAGGTTCAGTATCCTGAATGGATCGCCAACATTGTCCCAGTAATGAAGAAAAATGGGACGGTGCGCATATGTGTGGACTTTCGGGATCTCAACAAAGCTTGCCCGAAGGACGACTTTACAGTACCGGTCACTGAGCTAATGATAAATAACACATCTACTCACGAAGTCTTCTCCTTTATGGACGGATCATCAAGATACAATCAGATAATGATGCATCCCGAGGACCAGAAGCATACCGCTTTCCGGACCCCTTTGGGCATATTCTGCTACAAGGTGATGCATTTCGGTCTAAAGAACGCCGGTGCCACCTATCAGATGGCCATGACGAAGATTTTCGATGACCTCATACATGAAATCGTCGAATGCTATATTTACGACCTCATAGTTAAAAGCAAATCATACGAGGAACATTTAGAGCATCTGAAAATTGTGTTTCAGCGCCTTCGGAAATACAACTTGAATATGAACCCCCTCAAATGCGCGTTCGGAGTTTCCTCGGGCAAGTTCCTAGGATTCGTCGTCCGACATCGAGGCATCGAGATAGACCCGTCAAAGATCAAGGCGATCATGGAAATGTCTCCGCCAAGGACTCTCAAGCAACTGCGGTCGCTCCAAGGAAAGCTCGCGTATATCCGGCGATTTATAGCCAATCTCTCCAGCAAGTGCCGTCCTTACAGTCACCTAATGAAGAAGGGACCGAGCAAGCGGCCCTACAAATAAAAGACCAGGAAAAGGCTAAGGATTGGAGAGAAGTCTTTATAGACTACTTCAAATCCCGTCGAACGCCTAAAGATGCATCCTCAAGATATCAGCTCACGAAACGAGCTCTGTCTTTCGCTTTCGTCAATGATACTCTATACAAGAGATCATTTGATTCTCTGTGGCTAAGATGCCTGGGTCCTGAAGAGACAAGGAGAGTCATCCAGGAAACTCATGACGAACTCTGCGGTTCTCATCAAGCCGGGCCAAAAATGAAACTAAAGATCAAAAGGATGGGCTACTATTGGCCCACGATGATCCAAGACAGCCTAGAATATGCGAAGCAATGCCACTCGTGCCAGATTCACGTGGACTTTATCCACCAGCATCTAAATCCACTACATCCAACGGTGGCAGCTGGCCGTTCGAAATGTGGGGAACTGACATAATCGGCCACATCGAACCAGCATCGTCCAGAGGACATCGGTTCATACTGGCAACAACCGATTATTTCTCTAAGTGGGCAGAAGCAGTACCACTAAGAGAAGTGAAGAAGGAGAATATCCTCCATTTTTTCAAATCACACGTCATTTATCGGTTCGGCACTCCGTGACGGATTATGTCCGATAACGGACCAGCCTACAGAAGCCACAAGATCAGCCGCTTCGCACAACAGCATAACATAGACCAGAGATACTCTTCGGTCTATAATCCTCGAGCTAACGGTCTAGCTGAGGCTTTCAACAAGACCTTGATGAAGATCGTGAAAAAGACGGTGTCTCGAAATAAGAAGGACTGGCACGAGAGACTGCATGAAGCTCTCTGGGCGTATCGAACTACGTTCAAAACAGTCACGAACACAACGCCGTATGCATTGGTATTCGGCACAAAAGCGGTACTTCCCCTCAAGATAGAGTTACCCTCTTTACGAGTGGTGGTTCACAACGAGCTAACAGACGAAAAAAATGCTCATCTTCGGCTTGAGGAACTTGATGCCCTCGACGAAACCCGGCTCATGGCGCAACAAAATCTGGAGGCTTATAAAGCAAAGATGACGCGCTCATATGAGAGATTGACTAGGCCGAGAACATTCCGCCAAGGCGAACTCGTACTAGTGGTCAAAAGACCTATGATCCCCAATTGTGCCAAGCGGGGGAAATTCGAGCCGAACTATGAAGGTCCATATATCATAGACAAAGTTTACCAGGGTGGAGCCCATCTACTCATGGACATGCATGGCGAAAGACCTTTCAGGCCAATAAACGGTCGCTTCCTGAAAAAATACTACGCCTAATGAGTCACGGCCTAGGTCAACGATAAATGACGACGCCTATATCCGCTCGTTATCTTCCTAAGCCCAAACTCTATAAGTAGTAGCCGGCTATCGGACCGTAATGTCCTTAAACTAATTATGGACCACCATGTACTAAAACTGGCTGTTGACCGAGACGTCGATAAACTACTACGGACCGCAGCATCCCAAGGCTGAGAAAAAAGGTATGTCCATAAGCGAAATGGGCACGGATGAAAACCCAAAAAGGCTCCGTGAGTAAAAACAGCAAGACTACCGGTGAGTTTTGTGAAAACCCGAAAAGGCGCAATATCGTTAAAAGACACTTGCAAGGTCCTCTCGACCTTGTGAGGAGAAAATACCTACGTGAGATCCTTACGACTCACAAGGGAGCAACACACTTAGGGATCCCTACGATTCCTAAGGAGAAATTACACCTACGAGATCCTCACGACTCGTAAGGAGAATTCCCCTTTGAGACCCTCACGGCTCACAGGGTTCAAAAGCCTTAAGCTACAGGGATCTGAACCTGTTCTTAAGCCATCACAATCTTCAATGCTGCCCTACAAGCGGTTCGATACTGACCCTTGTATACAATCCACGGGCATGGATAAACATTTCCCTAACAAAGTCCCACCCACGACTAGGGATATGTTCACACAATGGACAGCCCTTGTAAGTCCTCTTGACTTATAAAGAGAACACTCTTATAAGATCCTTACGACTTATAAGGGACCATACACTTAGGAATCCTCACGATCCCTAAGGAGAAAACGCACTTATGAGATCCTCACGACTCGTAGGAAGAAATACCTTCATGAGACCCTTACGGCTCATGAAGTTAAAAGCCTTAGTCGACAGGATCCTAACCCTGTTTGCTAAGCCACCTTTGTTTGACATTGACAAAGGCAAATGATGATTCGCTCCTGGCAATATCCCAGTTGTAGCGATATTGAGGCCTAAATCGGTATCAAATCCCAAATTCGCATCGAAATTCCAGCAATCCACAAATGCATATGAAATAGCCGAAATGATGGGGCAACTTGCAACAAAATCAGCAAGTAAAAATGTATGCATACAAAATAGTCGAAATGGTTGGGCAACTCGCAATAAAAAGCAGCGAGTAAATAAAACAAATAGCCGAAATGATTGGGCACCGCGAAAAATAGCCGAAATGATTGGGCAATCGGGACTTTCGCGATACAAAAGCTGAAATGATAGAGTATCGCGGAAAGAAAAATATATAAAATGAAACTTTTTGCCTTACATGTGAGATCACATCGATCCCTGTATACAATCCAGGGGCACAAACGAAAAGGAACCATACCTTCCCATCAGGCTCCATCAGAAAAAGAAGCCAAATCTCGACAATTCACAGACATCCTAGAGATCATCTCAACATTCGTCTCATTACAACAGACGCAACATCAGCAAATTAGAATTGCGGCAATTCCCAGTTCCATGACTCGGCGGTCGACAGGCAACCGAGAGTCAACCCCGACTCCATGAAATGCGGATAAAGTTAACAAATCCTGGACTCGTAGAACACGGCTAATGTCAATCCTGATCCCGTGGGAAGCGTCCAGAGCGGATCCTGATCCTTGCGGAACACGGCTTATGTCAATCCTGACCCCGTGGGAAGCGTCCAGAGCAAATCCTGGTCTAGTGGAAAACGGCTAATGTCAATCCTGACCCCGTGGGAAGCATCCAGAGCAAATCCTGGTCTCGTGAAACACGACTTATGTCAATCCTGACCCCGTGGAAAGCATCCAGAGCAAATTCTGGTCTCGTGGAACACGGCTTATATCAATCCTGACCCCGTGGGAAGCGTCCAGAGCAAATCCTGGTCCTGTGGAACATGGCTTATGTCAATCATGACCCCGTGGGAAGCATCCAGAGCAAATCCTGGTCTCGTGGAACACGGCTTATGTCAATCCTGACCCCGTGGGAAGCGTCCAGAGCGGATCCTGGTCCTGTGGAACACGGCTAATGTCAATCCTGACCTCGTGGGAAGCATCTAGAGCAAATCCTGGTCCTGTGGAACACGGCTTATGTCAATCCTGACCCCGTGGGAAGCATCCAGAGCAAATCCTGGTCTCGTGGAACACGGCTTATGTCAATCTTGCCCCCATAGGAAGCGTCCAGAGCGGATCCTGGTCCTGTGGAACACTGCTAATGTCAATCCTGACCCCGTGGGAAGCATCCAGAGAAAATCCTGGTCACGTGGAACACGGCTTATGTCAATCCTGACCCCGTGGGAAGCGTCCAGAGCAAATCCTGATCTCGTGGAACACGGCTAATGTCAATCCTGACCCCGTGGGAAGCACCCAGAGCAAATCCTGGTATCGTGGAACACGGTTTATGTCAATCCTGACCCCGTGGGAAGCGTCCAGAGCGGATCCTGGTCCTGTGGAACACGGCTTATGTCAATCCTGACCCCGTGGGAAGCGTCCAGAGCAAATCCTGGTCTCATGGAACACGGCTTATGTCAATCCTGACCCCGTGGGAAGCGTCCAGAGCGGATCCTGGTCCTGTGGAACACGGCTTATGTCAATCCTGATCCCGTGGGAAGCATCCAGAGCATATCCTGGTCTTGTGGAACACGGCTTATGTCAATCCTGACCCCGTGGGAAGCGTCCAGAGCGGATCCAGGTCCTGTGGAACACGGCTAATGTCAATCTTGACCCCGTGGGAAGCATCCAGAGAAAATCCTGGTCTCGTGGAAAACGGCTTATGTCAATCCTGACCCCATGGGAAACGTCCAGAGCAACCTCCTGACTCCGTGAAATGCGGATAAGGTCAACCCCTGACTCCGTGAAATACGGATAAAGTCAACCCTCGACTTCCCCGTCAAAGCAATTCTTTGATTCGGGAGCAAGTCAACTCATCAATCACTTACGGGTCCTCTCGACTTGTAAGGAAGAAAATTCTCTTCTGAGATCCTTACGACTCTCAAGAGAAAACACTTAGGAATCCTCACGATTCCTAAGGAGAAGATACACCTACGGGATCCTCTCGACCTGTAGGGAGAAAATTCTTTATAAGACCCTCACGGCTCATGAAGTTGGAAAGTCTTAGGTGGCAGATCCTAACCCTGTCTCCCAATCCATCGTTGCCTCGCAGAGAGGTCAAAGGTAGATTTTCTACAGGCCACACTCTCCGACAAGAAAGGAAACAATCACTTACGGGTCCTCTCGACTCGTAAGAAAGAAAATTCTCTTCTGAGATCCTTACGACTCTCAAGAGAAGAACACACTTAGGAATCCTCACGATTCCTAAGGAGAAATTACACTTACGAGATCCTCACGACTCGTAAGGAGAAATACCTTTATGAGACCCTCACGGCTCATAAAGTTGGAAAGCCTTAAGAGGCAGATCTGAACCTGACTCCTAAGCCATCACTGTCCTACAAGGAAATCAAAAAGATTATCCACAAAATGCATTTACTAAAAGGGACACACTATCATGAAGCAAAATATGTCTTTTATTCATGAATCAAAATGAATACAAAGTACAATTTATGAAAGAATCAAAAAATACCCTCATTCAGGAGTATGTACAAAAGAAGAATAAAAAGAAAAATATACAATTCTTTAAGCCGGCGGACGATTTAATAGATTTGCCAGTTCATCCTTTTTCCGCTGGGCCTCGGCTTCATGATTCATTATCGCTAAGAGACGGTCCTCCGCTTGAGACTGTTGGGCCTGGTACGAGGCAAGCCGAATTTCAAGCTCCTTTTCAGTAACTTTATGAGCTTCAACGATTTCGCGAGTGAAAATAACGGCTTTATCAATGGCTACCACCTCCCTGATAGCTTCTTGAAGCACCCGCCAAAGTTCATACGCCCGAGTGGTCTTGGCCGTAAGGTTAGCTTGAAATTCCCCCAGCGCAGTTGAAGCCAGCTTCCTCTCTGAAAATTTTCGGCCGAGCCTCTTCTCGCATGACAGCATATTCGCGACGCACCGTTCAACCAGCACCGCAAGCTTGCCTTTGTAGCCACAACCTCTAAAGGAAGGCATGTGCACTCAAGATCATGTAAACATACCTCCACTCAAAGACAATCCTTGATCCAAAACACGCACAACCTATTTTCTCTTTCTGGAAACAAGGAAAGTTCTCGCGTTCGTACTTAAAGAAAATTCCCAGGGGGTCAAGTATAAAGCTCATGTATATAGGAGGGATGCACGTACGAATACACATCAAGCAGAAAAAGCCAACAGAGAACATTCAACGATTAATGATAAGAGAAAATACATTGATATTACTCTAAAGGAAAGAGATCACCAAACAAGGGATCGGAAATACAAGGGTTGACAAAGCAAAACACAAAATTTTCCATCTCCCTCTCCGCCTTCTCCAGCACGTCAAAACGATGGTTTTCGCGAGGAGTCGCTCCCCATCGGTTGGCGCCATGCTCATCAGCGAAAGCGGACATGACGGCCAGTCGGGCCCTTATCTGACTCAGTATATGAACTGAATGATCCTTCAGAGCTTGAGTGATTAGACAAGCCTCGTGAAAGCACTCGAGCTTGTCCTCCGCCGCGTCAAGGATCGCCGAAGTCATCTCCGCCGGATGAGGGGGTATATCGGCAAGCACAGACAGAAAGATCATCCGAAACCAAATGGAGCCCATGGGAAGAGGAGAGCCCCGATGAGTCAGAAGCTCATACATCACCGCGTCATATTGAGCGTCGGTGAGGAGGGGATCTGCCAGCCGCGCAGTGAAGCGAGGGATTATCTCCTTAATGGGCACCTCCCATGGTTGCCGACGGGTGTGGGGACGATTGCAAGCCATAGCAACTGATCGGTTTCTCAAAGATGATCACCTTAAGGTATAAATAGGTTTCTCTGTGAGGAAAGGAAGAAAGGCATGGTTTCAGGTTATAAAGGGGAGCATTTAATGCTATGCACAAAAAATGTTGTGCATGGTGAAACTATTCCTAAGGCCTAGAAAAAGGGAGGGCATGGGAAATCAAAGAGATGATTCATTGGAATCATTGTAGGGAAACAAAACGACCCCATCAATAGAGCCCCACGTGCATAGCATGCGAGCACCGACCTTAATCCTTGTTGGAAATTAAAACAGCATCGCACGTGCATAACACATGAGTAGGCGCCAATGTGAGATTGAAATCCTCAATAGTGCCTTGCGTGACAAACACGTGGGCGTCAACAACAATATGACAAAATTTCATAAAGAAGGAATGCAAACACAAAAGGGGGGAAAGGAAAGTTCTGTCATTCATACTCTGAAAAGTTCATACAAAAAAATAAAAGAAAATGTTTACAATGGTAAGACATCAAATCCAGGACATGGATTGAGAAATTCAAAAGTAAGGCCATCTAAAATGTTTCTGGCCTCTCTGACATTCTCGGATGCTTCCTCTCACGCTCGCAAGCGTCGGGATCTTCACTAATGTCCTCCGTCCTTCGATAGGCAGCGATTATTGTCGCCTGTTGGAAAGTTTGATGCAGAATATCAACAAGATTTTCTTGCCTTTTCTTTGAGATTGGGCCTATCAGATACACTGAGTGTACCTTATCTTCGGCGTCATCCAATTCCTTAAGCGGCATGCCTGCATAGAATAAAGGAAGTGCTTCCCAGATCGCCCTCACAATAAGCTTCAAAAGAGCGGAACGACGAGGAAGTAGTCGACCATTGTATTCATTAAAGCCACGCATGATTTCGTCGCACTGAGCGTTAGTGAAATCATGATTTTGGCAGCGGCCCAATGCACGAATGTCCCTATATGAAATAATTTCGTTAAGGTCATACAGATGAGCGGCCATAACACTTGAAAATGAAAATCAGTGAAAGTTCAGTGGACAAACTGATCCAGACATGGGAATTTGAACAACCCTTAATATCCGAATGGAGAAAATAAGTGCTGATTAAGAAACCCATTACAGGAACTCTGGGCAAATCGAAAAGGATCTCTGCAAGAACAACTCAGGATGAAAAATCCCAAGAAGTCTTTTTGTTAGAACTAAGTTCTCTGGAGGAATTAAATTCCTTTTGAACAGAGGAATTAAATTCCAAGAAAATTTTCGGAGCTAAGCTCTTTGGAATGGAATTAAATTCCAAAAGAAAATGGGTACCATCATTAACCCCCTTGGATCAGAGAAAATGCCCAACTCCGGGGGCTTACTACCTAAAGATTGTGCGCTCTTAAAGTTCATAAAGCATGGGTTTTTATTAAAGGGAAAAACCCTTGATGTGGATTTAAAATCTAAAGAGAATTTTATAAAAAAGTTCCTCGGCCGTTCAAGATCCTTACCTGAAAAAGGAAATCTTTTGTTGACAGAGTTAAACACTAAAAATTTTTAGAACAGAGAACCGAGCTCTGAGAAAGAGAATTAAATTCTCAAGGAAAGAACAAGGAAGGAAGAAGATGAAAGAGTGGAGGCGCTTATGAAGAAACCCCTGCATTTATAGGATGTGATGGGAAACGTTTCATCTGCACCCTTCCTTAGGCAGATCCAACGGCCACAAAAGTTAGAGCGTTGCATTCACGTGCAAACACGTGAGAATAACGCTGTAGGGGTATTTGTTCCCTTATAAAATATCAGGAAAAACCCCAATGGGGCATCACGTGCCCACACGTGACCAGGGGTCACGTGCTGACACGTGATGGTTTCCTGGGGATTCTGTTGAAATAAGAATTAAATTCTAATCAAACAATCAATCAGTGGAGTCACGTGTCCACACGTGATGGGCCTTTAAACCCACTGAAAACAATTAAAAGTATAATAAAACAACAAGGAAAACCCCAATAGGGCATCACGTGCTCACATGTAACCAAGGGTCACGTGCTGACACGTGATAATTCCTGAGTTCTTTAAAACAACAGAATTAAATTCTGGTTAAAATGCTTAATCAGGGGGGGGTCGCGTGTCAACACGTGATGGGATCCTAAGATCTCTGAAATAATAGAATTAAATTCTAATTAAATATTCAATCAGAAGGTCACATGCCAACACGTGACAGGCTCTTAAGCCTTCTGAACTAATAGAATTAAATTCTAATTAAGAGGGAATCGAGAACCCTAACTGGAAAAATATTTCTTTAAATCTTTCTAAACAAAAAATATTGTGCTCTGTAAAATGGAGCACCGTTGGATTAAAAATCCAACGGTGATTAAAAATCACCAATTTATAGAAAGATTCTATATAAGGAAAGATTTCCCTGAAATTCACCAAGAATAACAGACAGAATATCTTTTGGATTAAAAATCCAATGGTGAATAAAATTCACTGAGTGATCTAAAAGATCATGTTGGTTACAAAATCAATTGAAATCTTTCAATGAAAGATCGACTAAACAAACTGATTTTTTTCTTTCTCCTATAAATAGGAGCCAAGAAGAAAAGAGAAAAAGGATTTTTTCTGGAGAGATACAACAACAGAAAAAAGAAGAAGAAGAGAATTTAATTCTCCAGAGAGAAAAGAAGATTCCCTCAAAAGAGAAAGAAACTCTAGGTGAGAAAGGGAAAGAGATCTAAGCTCCATAAAACAAAAGGAGAATTTAATTCTCAAAATAAGAGTTTAACTCTTCTGAATAAGAACTTAGTTCTTCCTTTGGTTGAAGATCTGCAGAAGCAGATCTCCCCATAAGTTGAGAATTTAATTCTCATCGGGGAGATTCTGCCATGCAGATCCAAAAATTAGAGGGAGAATTGAGTTTAGGGAATTTAATTCCTCCAAATACTTAGGAATTTAATTCCTCCAACAGAGACAGGGTTTAACCCTTAAAACAAGAACTTAGTTCTTCTTCATGGTTGAAGATCTGCAGAAGCAGATCTCCCCATTGTTCCCTGATTAAAAAATCAGGAAAAGCTTCAGAAGAGGCATCACGTGCTCATACGTGACCAGTGGTCACGTGTTGGCACGTGATAGTTAAGCGGCGGCAAAGAACAGAGCAAAGAAGAGGAGAAAAAGTTCAGGGGGTCACGTGCTTACACGTGACCGGTGGTCACGTGTTGGCACGTGATGGTTAAGCAAGCGGCAGAGAACAGAGCAAAGAAGAGGAGAAAAAAGTTCAGGGGGGGTCACGTGCTTACACGTGACCAGGGGTCGCGTATATACACGTGACCATGGGTCACGTGCTCACACATGACCAAAGGTCACGTGGCCACACGTGACTGGCTTTAAAAGCCTTGTTGTTCAACATAATTAAATTCGGAATAAGATCATTTAAATCTTTCTAAAATAGAGAAGAATTATCTGAAACCGTTGGGTTAAGAATCTGAAGGTGACTAAATATCACCAATTTATGGAAAAATCTTGGACATGGAAAGATTTCCCCCTAAATCTAACCGAAATAACAAAAGAATATCTTCGGATTTAAAATCCAGTTGTGAATAAAATTCACCTAATAATTTAAAGGCCTGGATCAATGATGAAAATAAATCAAATCTCTCAATAAACAAATCAAATCTTTCAATGAAAGATTCACTAAACAGATTGATTCTTTTCCTTCTCCTATAAATAGGTGCTAAGGGAGAGAGTTAAAAAAAAAGAGGAGAAAACATACAGAGAGAGGGAGATAGAGCCTTGAAGCCTAAAAAAATTCAGGTGGAGGAATTTGATTCTCTGCAAAGAAAAACCTTAGGTAAGAAAAGAGAGGCTTCAAAAAGAGAATTTAATTCTCAAAAGAGTTTAACTCTTATAAAAGAAAAGAACTTAGTTCTTTCTCTGGTTGAAGATCTGCAAAGTGCACATCTCCCCATAAATTGAGAATTTAATTCTCATTGGGTTGAGATCCTACCATGCAGATCTAAAACATAGAGGAGAAATTGAGCTTTGAGAATTTAATTCTCACAGAGTTATAGGAATTTAATTCCTTTGAGATAAAATTAGGGTTTAACCCTATATTATAGGAATTTAATTTCTTCAAAATGGACAGAACTAGGGTTTAACCCTAATTGAGAACTTAATTATCTCAAACTCACAGGAATTTAATTCCCTTAAAGAAGAAACTAGGGTTTCACCCTATGCCAGAATTTAATTCTTTACATATATGAGGAATTTAATTCCTACAGAAAAGAAATTAAGAATATAATTCTTCAAAAGAAAGTAGGAATTTAATTCCTTTAAAGTTATTGTTAGGGTTTAACCGTATGAAGAATTTAATTCTTAAAAAGATAAAGAGATCTTCAAACATGCAAAGAACTAGAGTCACGTGCTACCACGTGACCCCTGTAAAGATCCACAGAAAACAGCTTTGAGGCAACGCCCTACGTGACCCCTGAAGCACACAAAGAAAAAGCAAAACAAACAGAAGCTCTGGGCGCTCTCACGTGTTACCACGTGACCCCTTGGCAAAAGCTTTAACAGACAAATACCTAAATACCCATCACGTGACAGCACGTGATGCTCCAAAGTATTCAATACTTTTGGCAGAACAAAATAAGGGGAATCAGGGCGCTCTCACGTGCTACCACGTGACCTCTCTCTCCTTAGTGTTTAACACTAATCTGAGATCTTTGTCCCCAGTGTTTAACACTGATCTTCTTAGTGTTTAACACTAATTTGAAAACTCTATTCCCAGTGTCTAACACTGATTTTCTTAGTGTTTAACACTAATTTGAAAACCCTATTTGCAGTGTTTAACACTGATGTGCTTTAGTGTTTAACACTAATTTGAAAACCTTATTTCCAGTGTTTAACACTGTTATATGTTAGTGTTTAACACTAATTTGAAAATCACAACTTTTTTTAGTGTTTAACACTAATTTGACAACTTCACTTCCAGTGTTTAACACTGTTGTTTGTTAGTGTTTAACACTATGAGGTCCTTAACCTTGACCATAATGTCATAAAACTAACGCCGGACTGTGGAGTCCTTAAATCCTCGGACTATAATGTCCTTAATCTTGACCGGGATGTCTTAAAACTAACAACGGACTATGAGGTCCTTAACCTTGACCGTGATGTCTTAAAACTAACGCCGGACTGTGGAGTCCTTAAATCCATGGACTATGATGTCCTTAACCTTGACCGCAACGTCTTAAAATTAACATTGGACCGCAATGTCCTTAAACTACCTATCGATCGCAATGTCACTAAACTAAACAACAGGGCTCCCTTAATTGCTCTTTTGTCGGATCTAAACGATCCCGTTAAGTCGATCTTAGTCTAAAAATTAGACTAACGTATCCTTAACTAACGTTTAAGTCAATCTTAGTCTCAAACGAGGCTAACGTATCCTTAAACCCAAATCCCCAAACCCAAATCTAAGATAATACGGATTTGGACTAGTCCACGCCCTACGGGCGACAATATAACTTAGTCTCCATATACAATCCACGGGCAACCAAACACAAAACAAACACACACGACACGAAGTGACCACATGGAGAAGGAGAAAGTTGTTACCGCAATGCGGTAGCGTAATTAACTGCAGGGGCTTGCGCCTGCAGGGAAGAGCGTCCCCACAATCAAAAACCCCTCAAACGAAGTCTGCTACATCGGTCGCATCCGTTTAAACCTTCGATACACGGTGCCATAAATTAACTTGGCATCTTCGGAGAGGTGGACGGATAGCACCAATTAGCATCTGCCCCGAATCTCAGGCAAGACGTCCCTGCGTCGCGCCGTCTTTCAGAGGGAAACAGATTCTGGCACGCCCGGTGGGACCTTTTCCTCTTTCCACTCCACACTCCGTGTGTCGTCTTCGCGAACGAATCGCGGTTTGTTAATGGTTGCCTTTGGGTTTCAAGTTATTAAGATTTGGTCTTTTGCCTGGCTTAGAAATCAAGCATCAATGGCATCCAACTGCTCGAGCTGCTCGAAATGTAAGTGCAACCGACGCTCCGCCTCACCTGAAGGTGTAGCCTATGGGCCTCAAGCGGCCTCCATCCTTACCATGCCGGTAGAACAAGTGACTCAGGCCACCACCGGTCTGTTCTTCGGGACCATGCTCCCGCCTGCAAGCTTCACCATTTCGGCGCCCGCACCGGAAGCGCAAAAGAAGTCGGTCTTCGATCGACTTACTACTACCACAGCCCTTCTCAACGGGTCGTCCAAAGCCAAGCCGGCAGCCTCGGTCTTTACCAGGCTGAACCTGAACTCTGATGGGCCTGCCAGGAAGCCCATGACCCCTGACGAGGCCATCACAAAGAAGACGGACATCTCCATTCCTAAAGTCATCAAGACAGCTTCTCCTGCTAAAGAGTCGGTCTTTTCAAGGCTGACTATTCCGGCTCCTGCTCCTGCTCAAGGGTCTGTCTTTGACAGACTGGACATCGCCACTCAAAAGACAACATCAGTCTTTAAGAGGCTGGCACCAGCGGCGCCTCATCTGGACAGGGAGAAAGACGAAACTGTCCCCATCACCGGACCAGCCCCAACAGCTCGTCACGCTCGACGTCGCCACTGGCGCCGAGTAAGGAAGGTCGGGGGCAACTCCCCCTCTGGGTTAACTCCACCGGCTCCAATGGTGGAAGTTAATGCTGCTGTTCCAACCGGGAACAGCTTTGAACCGCTAAGGAGGGTACGCAGGAACTCTCCGACTGCCACGTTGAAAAGATCTCCTCCACCTGCGAAGGGTGTTACAGATGCAAAGCCGGAGCAACCCCCTCAACGGCTTTCCTCCAAAATTTATAAGGTCTGGCGACGGGTCCAAGACTCGGTAATCGACCAAGATCACTCTCATCGGCAGACGAGGGTGGAAGTGCAAGAAGAAAAGAACCATCCTGTCAAACAGCAAAGGACGACAACCATTTGGGTGCCCACTGCAACGGCTTCCTCCACGTCGACTACCCAAAAGAGAAGAAGGCCGGAGAAGGCCCCCGCGCCTGCGGCAAATGTCAAAAATAGCAAGCCTAAATGCCCTAAGTCTGGGGGCATGGTGGTACACACCGTTTACATGGCGTCCAGGAAGGAGGACAGCCGTACATCTACAGGTCATCGACCGCTCACGCGATCGGTGACTAAAGCTCAGGAGCAGCAGCAGAAGCTCCAAGAAATGATGAACGCGATGGCCGCACTCACTGGGCCAAAAGAAAGTCCCGAAGCATCCTCGAATCAACGCCAGGAGCAAGAAACAGACACCGAATTCCTTCGGAGAATACTGGAAAAGAAGGATAAAGAGGCTGCGGAACAAGCAGCCAATATACAACGAATGGCCTTTCTGTTCCAGGATATAGTAGGTATGATGATCCAGCAAGATCCTCCTGCCGAAGATCCTCCGATCGTCCTTGAAGATGACAAAGGAGAAACGTCAAATCCTCCACCGGCTTTGTCAACAGCCAAGGAAGAGACAATTTCCAAGGCTGACCTGGATGAATATATAGCTCAGCAGATATGGGTTCATCAGGCAACTGAGGCGGCCGGTCAAGTTGTCAAGACAGGACGACCATATCTGAGCTGGTACGATCAGATCAAATACCCGCCGGACTACACGATCCCGAAATTTCACGTCTACAAGGGGGCTGGCAATCCCCATCAACATGTTGCCCAGTTCAGGGCTCTTTGTGGTAACACCGGCGGCGATGATAAGCTCCTACTCCGCCAGTTTGTCCGCAGCTTGTCGGAGACGGCGTTCGAATGGTACTCCGAGCTTCCGAACAATTCCGTCAAGACGTTCGCTGAAATGGAGTTGCTGTTCACTCAGCAATTCGCGAGCGCCAGCGAACGCACCCCGATAATGGCGTTGATTAATGCCAGGGTGAAACCAGGTGAAACGTGGGTCCAGTACGCTATACGCTGGCGAAACTTGTGGTCGAAACGCGAACAACGCATTGAGGAAGCGCCCGCGGTGGGCATGTTCGTGGGCACCCTAGATCCTCATGCAACTATCTCACAGTTCATGATGTTCTTTAAACCAACCACATTCCAGGCTTTGATCGACAAGCTGGCCCAAATAGACCAGATGGGTCACAGACCGTCTCCCTCGAAGCCGGAACCTCGGAATGACAAGGGTAAAAGGAAGGCAACCTTCGTTGCGAACGCTCAGCAGCAACCCAGTGCCCCAAAGCCAGCGGATCAACTGGAAGAAAGACGGCGGTACTATAATGAGAAAATGAAGCACCCCTACTCATTCCCACGGGATAAAACGAAGAGGATATTCGAGCTAGCGGTACGCAACAGGCTTATCAACTTGCCAAATCCAAGGCGACCGCCACAACCCAGTGAGGTGAATAACCCCAATCACTACCCTTACCATCAAACGGTAAGCCATCCGATTGAGGATTGCTTCGTCTTCAAAGGATGGATTGAAGATCAATACCTACAGGGCAAGTTTGCGCTGTCCGAGAAGTGGAAGGTAAACCTGCCACAACCGCACACGCCTAAGAAGACGGACACACCGGGGGCAACTTGTTCTTTCATTGAAGAAGCTCCGTGGGAAATCGTGCTTTCGGTCAAAACCGAAAAGATGCCGAATGATCTTCATTCATGCCCAGCGATCAGGTGGAAGAACCCGCTTGAACCCCAAATCATCGAAGGGATGCTGAAGCCGCGCCCAACTCCAAAGATCGGTGGTGATGGCCCAAGTACTCATACCCAGCCGTAAAGAAGAAGAAGAGGTCCAAAAAGCCCGTGAAGCCTGGCGACAAGCGCACGGACTTACAGAAACAAATTGACGCGCTGGAAGAGTACAATCAAAAGGCGCGGACTCCCATCACACTCCAAGAGTTCCTCAACCACGTCTTTCAAGAGGAAGATGATGGAGAAAGCTCTTCGGATGAATCCGAGGGATACATGGCGAGTTGTCATATGATCTCCCACTCGTTTACGGACGATGAAAAAACTCCTGGCACTGAGAAACTGGGGGAAGAGCCTGAACCGGAACTTGCGTGGCCGATAGACGAAATGATCGACGCCTTTCTAGACGAGATTCGTCCGAAAAGTAAAGCCGATCGGGAGCGTGAGATGGCCGCACTAGAAGGAGCCAAACACAGGCGACTAGACGAAAGAGTCGAAGCACTCCCGCCAGATCAAAAGACATCCGATGCGGATAAAAACAGATTCAAGACAAGGAAAAGGTTTGCTAAAGCCATGTCAATGGGAATAAAGCTACCGCCCTCGGAAGAGAACACTCGCAATGGAACGGAGATGCATCCTAATTACTGCTCATATCATCGGAAGATTTCACAGCCCACCGAGGAGTGCGACGCTTTTAAGATATGGTGGCAGGGATATGTTGCTCACCGGCAACATTTTAAGCGAATGAAACGCAGAACTCGTCGGGAGCAGAGAAGTACGACCGAAGGGCACAAAAGAACTACCGGTAACTGTTACACGGTCAACGCCGGAGGATCACAAGTTCTCACCTTTGGGAACGACTCTGACGAAGAAATGGCTCTTGGCCCTCTCTTTAAAGAATCCATCTTAGGGAAAGAGGAAGAACCAGAGGCCTGCGAAAACATTCAGCTGCGCAATCGCACGCTCCCGGAAAAGAATCTCGGACCTGCAACTAGAAAAGATAAGGGAAAGGAAAAGGTCGCTGAGGATATCGCTTTAGATGACCAAGTCATGAAAGAGCTAACTGCCAAGGACCCGCCCAAGAGGAGTAAGGTGGACTATAACATCCTAGCGCACCTGAGGAAGCTACCCTCGCAGCTCAGCATTCTTGACGCCCTCCTATTATCAAAAGAAGCGAGAGATTCATTAATCAAGGTGCTGCAAGAGCCCGAGCAATTCCAAGCCTTCCTCACCGAAGAAAGGATGAAGGATGAACTGGAAGAAGTGCACACAGCCGATGTCACGTTTGGTGATGAAGACCTTCTCCTTGGTACATGCGACCACAACCGTCCCCTGTACGTCTCTGGATACTGCCATGATATCAAGATAGGCAAAATTCTGGTTGATAATGGATCCTCCGTCAATCTCCTTAATGTTCGGGTGTTGAAGGAAATCTGCATGAGCATTCAGCACCTCGCTCATGATAAAATTACCATCTCCGGTTTCGACTCCCAGTCGTCATGAACTCTCGGATCTGTAATACTAACATTATGCTTCGGACTACTCGTCACGGACATCAAGTTTCACGTCATTGACGCCAAGACCTGCTACAACGCTCTGCTCGGTCGTCCCTGGTTACACGAGTACAACATCATCCCTTCTACGCAGCATCAGTGTATAAAGTATTTCAAAGATGGTCTCGAGTATACCGTAACAGGTGAGCTGAACCCATTCTCCGTGAACGAAGTCCGCAAGTATGAAGATGCAAAGTACTTTTTGCCAGATTTTGAGGACACAGAGAGGTGTCGCA
The DNA here is from genome assembly GCA_030015575.1 of Agapanthus africanus. Taxonomy (NCBI): domain Eukaryota; kingdom Viridiplantae; phylum Streptophyta; class Magnoliopsida; order Asparagales; family Amaryllidaceae; genus Agapanthus; species Agapanthus africanus. The sequence continues at coordinate 366,974,358 of JASDDO010000029.1, forward strand.
AACCGGAGAACAAAGCCGCCGCTACCATTCCTGTTTATGGGAGTGATACCGAAGACGAAGAAGAGATAGTTTACGCTGGGCCGTTTCGACGCAACAACTCGGGACCGTCCGCCCCCATATTGATCTTCGGAAGTGACTCGGAAGATGAGGTTAATGTTGTGTTCTCCAGTCGGCCTTCAATACAAGCGTCCATTGGCGATGATCAGAGTGTGCAAATTACCATGATTCCGCGGGAGCACTACAAAGATCTTGACGCACTTGAAGCTTACAATGTGCAAGACCTGCAGACGTTTTACGTCCCTCCCAGGCGAAAAGGTGAAAAGGAGATCCTATTCTACCGATCCACGGAAACAAGAGTAGAGAAAGAAATCTGGCATGGCGCGGATTCTACACTCGACAGGCTCCACCCTATCCGTTTGCCCAGATATTACACAAACGGACTAAAAAGGCTATTGAAACGCCAAGGGGTACCCTTAAAACAGACCATTCGACAAGCTCGGTTCTACAACAGGATTTGGGATGTCCCTGGGACTCAGCGCAAGTTGCCCAACGGGAAAATGGAAACGCTTGGGCTTGAATATGTGAGATCCGGGAAACGGGAATGGGCCCATGGTAGCTACGCCATATACAACTTCGATGAAGAAGAGGATGCCCTGTCAGAAAACGCTGACCCCGTATCAAAAATAGATCCCGCAATCAAAGTGCCGAGTCCGTCATTTGAAGAACGAATGGACAAGCTTATCAGGAAAGCAGGTCAAAAAGCTCGGGACGACCATAATCGCGAAATGGCCATCTACGAGAAAGCCAGGACGCAACGTCTTCTTCAACAGGCTGCGAGAGAAGAAAATGCTCCTCACTGTCAACCTGTCGTGCAAAAGGCCCGACGCAGAGGCAGAAATAAGTCAAGGAGCGGAAAAGGCATTCGACAACGACAAAGCGGGACCGGAAAGTCACGTAATCGGGAATTGAGCGGTCCGGATTTGTCCCTCATGAAGAAGATGAGTCGAGCATACTCCTTTCCTCGAGACAAGACGAAGAAGATACTTGATCTCGCTTTAAAACATCGAATGATCACATTGCCGGAGTCTAAGCACCCTGAGCAAGCTAACGAGGTCTCTCATCCGGGTTACTGCTCTTATCACCGAGCCATAAGACACCCTATCGAAGACTGCTTCAGCTTCAAGAACTCCACTTCTTTCAAGATAGGTTAGCACAATCGCTTTTAACACATCGGTCATCACAAATTGCGCTAATTTATTCACTCGATTTACACCCTCAAGATAGAACTCCACTTCTTTCTCCTTTCCGCCATTCTTCTCCTCCACCGAGACTATATTCTACCCTTCTTCCCACACGGTCTTGTGTGTTTCTCAGTTCTTTCCTCTACACCCCATTATTTCACCAACCCTACCATTATCACGATGAAATTTTTGATGGTTGGTGCTAACCTTTGGCTTGTGTAAGGCCTTGTTTAGTTTGGGGAGGACCTTGTTGTATATATGTATATATATTTTTTGTTTTCTTTTTCTATAAAAAATAAAATAAAAAAAATTTCAAAAAATTTCAAAAAAATTATAAATAAATAAACAGGGGAGTGCCGATAATTTTGACCCTCTTAGTGTAGCATGACAGTGAGGACACTGTCAAGTTTAAGCTTGGGGGTATGCTCGGTAAGTCTTCTTTCCTCGCATTCATGTGTACAATTTTTGCATTTGCATACTTATTTTAAAACCCATAAAAAATTTCAAAAATTTCAAAAATTATAAAAATTAATGTATTCAATTTTGGCCTTTTGTGACTTGAGTTTGACAAAAGGTTAACTAGCTTGGAACAACTAGATCTTAGACTTAGTAAGTTAAAAACCCTAAAAATAACCTTTCTTAAAGTTTAACGGTAGAAAGTATATGTCTTTGTAGTTTATTTAGAAATAGGCAAATTTTGAGTTCACTTTTTGGGCTAAGTCGAAACGAAGGAAAATTATTGATATTTTTATTAGAGTATAAGTTTGAAAATTAATTCCTATCTTAAGTCTAGATTCTGAAAATATATACCCTACAAATTGCACAATCACGCACCTTGAAACTTGGAATAGTAGAAGAGACCTTGAAATGCTCTTGTCTAAAATTCTTAGTACAATGAAAATAAAAGAAAAGAAAGTGAATAAAGAAAAAAAAATGAACACTGGTTTTTGTGATTCCTTAAGGCTAAGAAAAAAATAGAAAAATATTTAGCGAGGGTGCTTCATCACCTAGTGCCTTATACCAACTGGTTTGGGAGTCACTGCTAAAAAGCCTTAAGTGTTACAAGACTAGGAAGTACGCTTTAAAGTGCAAACACATTTTGTAATCAGTCGTTGGTATCTCAAGAAGTATTAACGGCCGCATGAAGGATGTGTAAGCAAAAATTCATTTAAATTCACCAACTAATTAGTGCTTTGGACAACGGACAAGAATACGATTGCTTGATTTGAATTTCCAAGTGTAGGGGTGATTTATACACACACGTAGGGGTATGTGATTGGGATTTAGATGAGAGAAAGGAGTGAAGAATAGAACTTGTATCTTTAATAGAGTTGATAAAAATTCCTAAGTGGAGATGGAACCTTAGAAGGAAAACTTATGAAATGCCGAAAGCTAAGTAAGTCTATAGAACATATATAATCTTAAGTTAAATAATAAGGAAGCGTGAAGAATGTGGGTGGATAATTTACGAGTCGAAGATAATAGAGCTCTTGTTGGAAAACCTAATTGAAGAATAAAAGTTAATGAGCCTAATTGATAGGATTTTGTGGGTAGTATCCGCTGAAAACCCTCAGGAGACAACACTCCTCCTACTAGGGACACCTAGAGGTTTAACGGCTTGTTGCACGAGCTCAGTGCAATCGCGATTCCCTGCGAAAGTGCGGTTAGGTTTTTGTTGAGAATAAAACTAGGTTTGCTTGAGGACGAGCAAAAGATAAGTTTGGGGGTATTTGTTCATACCATAATATTGCATTATTATATTTCCCATTCTTATTCATTTCATAAATAAACAGGTGCTTTTAACTCATGTCTGCTACGTATTACAAGTTATAGGTTCTTGGATCTAAAACAATGAAAAAGATAAAAGATGATGAAAAAGTGAGACTTTGACCAATAAACAGAAGACTCTTGATCAAGGATCAGTTCACAAAGCAAGATTCAAGACGTCGACTCAAAGCGAAGGGTTAAAGTTCACTACAAGTATTCACTAGAAAATCTGGAAGAAAACCAGAAGCTAATTTGAGAAAAGAACTAAAGCATTAAGTAGCCCAAGATGACAAGAACCCAGCCTAGAAGTTGCAGAGCCCAATTCTTTCTTTTGGCCGCGGAACCGCGGCCAAACCAGGCCTCGGGCCGCGGTTCCGCGGCCATCTAGAGCATGGAGTTCGAGAAAATTTACCATAATGCAGATGCGGCGCGGATCTTTGACTAGGTCTTTTTCTTAGAGGGCATTTTTGTAAAAGCAGACGTGCGAATCAATTGTAACCTAGGGTTTCCTATCCTCTATAAATAGGAACTCTAAATCATTGTATTCTTTTCATGCCTCCCTATGCCTCTTTCTATGAATAAAATTCAGAAATCTTTTGGAGAGCATCGATGCCTCTTTTCACTTCATGAATTCAGATCTGACAACCCTGTGTTGATGTTTGGAGAGAGCCATCTGTAAAGTAAGTAGTTAATTTAAATTCTTGCCCTAGGTAATCTTTTTAATTCTTTGCCCTAGATAAATGTTTTTAAATTCCCTAATGAGCGAGTAGTCTTCTCGCTTGTTAGGGTTAGCTTTGGGGAAGGCTTTTGAGAGATGAGATCTCTCATCCCTTTCTTGCCCATCATACTTTTTTATAGGACTCCATGCATACACGCACACACCGCGCCCTACGGCACCCTATCCTTCGAGGTAGAGGTGATACCGTAGTATAAAGGCCCGGTTGCGCGTGTTTTCCATGGAGGTTAGGGTAAGGATCTCTAAAGGAAGGACAAGAACCTAGAGGAAGGAACACCTTCCCGAATGGATCTAATCCCCTTTATTCATAATTACCATAACTCCTCTTAGATCTTCATTTGGGTATAGAAAGCGTTGAGATTTATTTACATTTCCAAACCATTCCTAAACCTAACCCTAGCAAGATTTAGATCTAGATAATCTTAGTATAGATAGATTTAGTTTTTAGATTTAATAAATCAATCCGAACACCCATCGGAATTAACTCGTTTGAGCGATTAGGAGATTCACAACATCCCTGTGGACCGACCCGTACTCACCGGTTAGCTACATGCGATGCCGTTCTTGATTACGGTAATAGATAGTTTTTGAGATAAATCAATTGTGAAGAAGACGGTGTCCCGAAATAAGAAGGACTGGCATGAGAGACTACAAGAAGCTCTCTGGGCATATCGAACTACATTCAAAACGGACACAAACACGACGCCGTATGCATTTGTATTCGGTACAGAAGCAGTACTCCCCCTCGAGATAGAGTTACCCTCTCTACGAGTGGCAGTCCACTACGAGCTGACGGACGAAGAAAATGCTCACCTTCGGCTTGAGGAGCTTGATGCCCTTGATGAAATCCGGCTCATAGCGCAACAAAATCTAGAGGCTTACAAAGCAAAGATGACGCGCTCATACGAAAGATTGACTAGGCCGAGGACATTCCGCCAAGGCGAACTCGTGCTAGTGGTCAAAAGACCTATGATCCCCAATCGCGCCAAACGGGGAAAATTCGAGCCGAACTATGAAGGCCCGTACATCATAGACAAGGTCTACCAGGGTGGAGCCTACCTACTCATGGATATGCAAGGTGAAAGACCTTTCAGACCAATAAATGGTCGCTTCCTGAAGAAATACTACGCTTAACGGGTCAAGGCCTAGGTCAATGATAGATGACGACGACCATGTCCGCTTGCAATCTTCCTAAGCCTGAACTCTATAAGTAGTAACCGGCCTTCTTCAACAACGGACCGAAACGTTCTTAAACTAACAATGGACCACTATGTCCTAAAACTAGCTGTTGACCGAGATGTCGATAAACTACGGTGGATTGCGACATCCCAAAACCGATAAAAAAAAGAAAAAATAAAAATAAAAATAAAAACGGTATGTCCATAAGTGTCACGTCCCGAAATTACGGAATATGACCGGCACTTAGACTACGAACGTCTCGAGGCGTATGTACTCTAAGTAAGCTGAACCCAGAAATCCAAACCAAGAAAAGTAGTAGAGTGTAGGAAGAACCATATGTAAATCAACCAGTTTGCAACATAATATACAACGCCTAAAGGCGAGGATCACAACAGAAAAGAAACTCCAACAGCATGAAATCCACAGAAATATAACGTGCGACTCTAAGGTCGAAAGAATAAACATCACTAGACTCTATCTTAAATGAGTACATGTTTGGTTGATGGAACTTCTAGATACAACTGAATATAATATACAATGTATAATGATGGGTATGACACAAATAACCCACCTACTAGCAAGTCACCCGAAAGAAGTAGTGCCCGCAAAGCCGTAATGAAACCTGTACGGCAACACCTGCAAGAAACTGGGGCACAACGAGGGTGAGTTGCCAACTCGTGAGTAGAAAAAGATCTACGAACAGAAAATCGCATGTATGACGCAATCCTAGGTCATACGATCATAATATATAATCCTCGAATATATAACCAGCATTCTATAACAATGGCTATGGTAAATATCTAGCTCAAGTATAATCCCATGTGCCCGTGTCAGTGCATTAGGTAGCAATATGAATATGGATGATGTATGAATGCATGAACAGAAGGCATGTACTGAAGAAAAACCGCTTTCATAAATTTGTAAGATTTCTGTATTTTTAAAATGAGGTATCATATATGAAATCAGCATAAAACAGTGCCTAGCATCGACACGAAACATAAATCTCAATATCTCGATATCTCTGTATCACAATCTCTGTACCTCAATATCTCAGAATCTCAATGTCTTAATCACAATATCTAGGGTGCCGTCAGTCCAGACCGGCCCCTACCATCCATCTCATGACCACGACGGTATCCTCCGGATATCCGACGCGTCGGGTAATATCACCGGTCGGTCGTGCTCCCCCGCACAGGCTCAACGCCATCTCCTGCGATCTTCTTGCCCCGGGTTACCGCACCGGGCCCACCATGTACCCGAAACGGTTCATTCGCCTCCTCGAATCGGGTCTCGAAATCCATCAGCAAAACTCATGGTGGACGACTCATACATCATGGGAAAACCGCATTTTTATTTAAAAAGAGAGAAAGCAGTTTATATATGTTTTGCGGTTTTCCTCCAAATCCAGAAAATCTCATGGAAACCTAAATCATCAATAGCATGTAAAATCATGAATGTAAGCATGGGAATCCATGAATGCAGTATATAATGAACAACAGTGTACATGAAGTGACAAGTAATAACTACCATGTCAAGCTGGCATATATGGCAAGTACACTAATATCATGTCACCACTAGCTAATCAAGCTAAATCAAGCAATAATATTCTCTAAGTGTACGTGACATGGCAATTACCGATGAAGATGTGTGTGAGCCGGCAAATAAGTGTACGTGGTACATACGCATCATCGGTAATGGTGCTGGTGTCCTAACAGCAGGATATCAAAATGGAATATAAATCACAATAAGTATGCGATGCAGAGCAAGAATAATAATGTGCGGGAGCTGAATACTAACACCTTGATTTCTAAACTGCATCTAATGTTATAAGAGTCCTACAGCTACGCCAACTATAAGGCTAAGCTAATAGGCTAACTGCAGGTAAGGGAAACCGCCTAACCTCTGAGTCGATACATATATATACATATATAGTCAGTGATCCCGCCTCGATAATATCACATCTGATACAATATCACTATAATCGGTTATTCCCAAGTCAAGAGGGCGGATCAAACATCAAATATAGCTCGTACGTAAATCCGTCGTACGGCATCCCCAAATCTGGGTACGGGTCAATATCACATTCGTCAAATCATTCATATGGTATTCTCTTTAATCAATATCATAATCCGGGTACTGACCTACGTCTAGTACAAAGCTAATATCATCACTACAATCATGATCTGGCTACTGATCGACAATCCCTTATGAATCGATATCATCAGCACATGTCATCTCAAGGAGTACACATCGCCCAAGACGACCTATCATAAATTCCGTGTCATATCATATCATATCGTATCCTAACTCGTATCATAATCACATGTCGATCATTTATCTAAACATCACTATGCACATGGCATCGTCATCCAAGACCCGCTATCATATCAGGACGTATCTCTAGTACGAATCCTACCATATCACCGATATCATAATCTCAGATCAAATATCATCGACTCATCTCAATCCCAAGTATCATCCTCAAGTCTGTATATGAACACATAGTCCCATACCCACGCGAACACATAGCTATATAGAATCCCAAAACCATATATGAAATAAGGATGTATGCAAGTATGTATGTGTGTATATGTATGTGTAGTGCACCCACTACCTAGGGTTTCGCGATACTAAATCATCAAGCATACCAATTATCCATTCTAAACCTCAATGATTTCCGAACAACAAATAATAATCTTAGGTGTGTATACGCATCCGTATACATCACCACAGACTGCGGGGGTGCTATACGCCATCCACCCGACTTCTCCCCGTAGATATAAATCTACTCACCTTGCTTATGTGTGCCGGTGCCGATGTCGCCATTTGCATCTCTAACGCCTCGACGCCACGTGGGGTACCTACAAGGATATCACACGCTAAAACACATGAAAACCATGTCGGAAACCAAAATGGTGCACGCTATGCCTATAGGTAAAAACCTGTGGCCTCGCATGCAATCACAGCCAATATCCCTCTGCCGTAGGCGTTCAAACGCCACCCGACAGAAACGAATTATCGAATACCAAAATCCACACGAAAACAAGTCGTAAATCATGCGCCAACTCAAGAAAATCAACCCAGATTCTACCCTGGTTGGAACCAGACAAAACTAGACATACCTAAGGTCGAGTTTACAGGTAAAAGAGCCGTGCACGCAAAACGAGGGGTTCCCTACTGCTCTGGCAGCAAATTGCGGCCAGAAGGAATAAAACTGCGGCCAAAAATGGGAGTTGGGGGCTAGGTCTTTGGGTGTTGGTTTCTATCTGCCTGCATATTTCACTGCCAAGTCAATTTGATTTTAAGAGGTCCGGGTTGATAGCAGTTTCCAAAAAGGTCACAAAATCGACAAAATCGCTAAAATACGCCAAGTTGAAACATTCAGGTAACTTACTGGAAATCTGGGGTATTCTGGGGTTAACTGGTCTCAAACACACCAAATAAGGTTACCCTAATCATCAAAACCAACACTTAGTCAAGTCTCACTCAAATTTATCTAAACTAGCACTAATCTACTTAATAACACTAAGTTTCAGCCAATGATCCATAACTTAACAAGATAGGAGTTGGGTTGCGGGATTATACCTCAAAGAAATCCTTAGAAGGAAGGAGAAGGGAAGAAGATGGAGGAGGATGGGCTGCTGAAGTGCTCTGCAGCAGCTTCAAGTTGGTGTTCTGGCTGAAATTGCAAACTGCTGCTGCTGTAGTTATTTTGTTGCTGTTGTTTTGGTGTTAAGGGCTGATGTTGGTGTGTTTGATGAAGTTGGAGTATTGGATGGTGTAAGGGCTGTTCTTGCTGCTGTTGCAGCAGTTTGGTGGCTGTTTTTCTGGGCTGAAGCTGTTTTTGGGTTGTAGTTGTTGTTGCTTGCAACTTGCTTTCTCTTTTTCTTTGCTGCTGTTGTATTGGTGTTGTGTTATTGTGGTTTTGGTGTTGTGGGAATGGTTGTGGTGGTGTGGTGGTGTTGTTTGAATGATATTGTTGCAGCTGAAGCAGAATTTGGGGCTGAAGTGCTGATGCTGCTGCTGCTGCTGCAGCTGAAGTGTTGGGGTGGCTGATGTGATGAAATTGGGGCTGAAAAGTGTTGATGGGAGTGTGTAAGTGTGGGCTATGGTGTTAGGGCTGCTGAATTTGTGCTGAGGTTAGGCTGATGTTTTACATCAGCTGCTGTTGCAGCTCATGTGGCTGTTGGTGTGGCTGGTGCAGTTGCTGCTGTTGCAAAGTGGATTCTTGTTGCTGTTGCAGCAGCAACTGCTGTTGCTTTGGGGCTACAGCTGCTGCTGTTGGTTAAAAGAATGTTGCTGTAGCTGTAGCAGATGTAGGGGGGCTGTTTGCAATGAGTTTAGGGGCTGAAGTGATGATATATGGGCTGATGTTTTGCCTCAGCTGCAGTTGCAGCCTTGATGATGCAGCTGATGTGTTGGTAATAGGTGCTGGAGTGTGCTGATGTCTTCACTTGGAGGCATTATCATTTGAGAGGGAGTGAAGAACACAAGGAATAATGAAATGGGATGGATCATGGCACACCCTAGCCACGTCTCTCTCTCTCCAAAACAATGCTCACAAGACACAAAGCCATCATGGCTCACTTTCTCCCTACACAAGTCAACCTTAATTTTAACCAATTCTTAACAAAGCTAACCCTTAACTAACCCACTTAATTTAACCAAAAGGTTTAAGCCACCATGGTCATCTAAACAAGGTAACCCTAGACTTAACCCAAGTTAACATGCACAAGTGTGTGCAGTCCAGATAAAATTCCGATAAAATTTCCATAAAATCAGATAAAATATTTAAAAGCCATTTTGGTAAACTTTTTACCAAAACTCCATTTTAGAATTTTCCCCATTTATCGGTATTTAATTGTACCGAAATATTAAAATATTCATTAAAATTGATATTAAATATGAAAATTCCCAAAAATAATATTTTATTTTTTTGAAATGTTACAATAAGCAAATTGGGCACGGATGAAAACCCGAAAGGGCTCAGTGAGTAAAAACGGCAGGGCTACCGGCGAGTGTCTATGAAAACCTGAAAGGACGCAATCTCGTTAGAAAAAAAAAATTAAAAATTAAAAAAGTATAAAAACGGTATGTCCATAAGCGAAGTGGGCACGGATGAAAACCTGAAAAGGCTCCGTGAGTAAAAACAGCAGGGCTACCGGCGAGTGTTTGTGAAAACCCGAAAGGGCGAAACCTCGTTAAAGGACACTTGTAGGGCCCTCACGACCTTGTAAGGAGAAACCACCCGCGTGAGATCCTTACGACTCACAAGGGAGCAACACACTTAGGAGTCCTCATGATTCCTAAGGAGAAATTACACTTACGAGATCCTCACGACTCGTAAGGAGAACTCTCTTATGGGACCCTCACGGCTCATAAGATTTGAAAGTCTTAAGTTACAGAAACCTGAACCTGTTCTTAAGCAAACCCCCCCCACAACCTTTGATGTTGCCCTACAAGCGGCTCATACTGACCCTTGTATACAATCCACGGGCGCGAATAAACATTTCCCTAACCGAGTCCCATCGTTGACTGGGGATAAGTTCGCACGGTAAACAACCCTTATGAGTCCTCTCGACTTATAAGGAGAAAACCCTTTTGTAAGATCCTTACGACTTACAGGGGAACTTGCACTTAGGAATCCTTACGATTCCCAAGGAGAAATTACGCCTACAAGATCCTCACGACTTGTAGGGAGAAATACCTTTGTGAGACCCTTACGGCTCATGAAGACAAAAGCCTCAGTCGACAGGACCCTAACCCTGTTTACTAAGCCACCTTTGTTCGACATCGACAGAGGCAAATGATGATTCACTCCTGGCAATATCCCAGTTGTAGCGGTGCTGATGCCGAAATCAGTGTCTAATCCAGAGCTTGCGGTGAAAAGCCAGCAAGCCACACATGCATACGAAATGGCCGAAATGATGGGGCAACTTGCAGACAAAATCAGCAAATAAAAATGTATGCATGCGAAATAGCCGAAATGATTGGGCAACTCGCAATAAAAAACAGCGAGTAAAAAATAAAACAAATAGCCGAAATGATTGGGCAGCTCGCAATAAAAAACAACGAGTAAAAATAAAATAAATAGCCGAAATGATTGGGCACTGCGAAAAATAGCCGAAATGATAGGGCAATCGCGACCTTCGCGATATAAAATGCTGAAATGATAGAGCATCGCGGAAAAAGAAATAAAATAAAAATGAAATTTTTACCCTACAGGTGATGTTACATATATCTCTGTATACAATCCAGGGGTGCAAACGAAGAAGGAATCACACTCCTCCTCCCCAGGTTTCATCAAAAGAAGAAGCTAAATCTCGACGGGCCACAAGTGACCTAGAGGTCGTCTCAACACTTGTCTCGTCACAACGGACACGACCTCGAACAAAGCGGAACAGCGGCAACTCCCAGTTCCATGACTCGGCGACGTACAGCCGACCGTGAGTCAAATTCCGACTTCGTGAAATACAGACAAAGTCAAAAATTCCCGGTCACGTGGAACGCGGATAACGCCACTCTTTGACCCCGTGAAAAACGTCCAGAGCGGATCCTAGTCGTCGTAGAGCACGGCAGTGAATCCGTGTGAAGCATCCAGAGCGGAGCCTGGTCCTTGCTGAACACGGCAGTGAACCCGTGGGAAGCATCCAGAGCAAAATTCCTAGTCACGTGGAACGCGGATAACGTCACTCTTTGACCCCGTGGAAAACGTCCAGAGCGGAGCCTAGTCCTCGCCTAACTCGGCAGTGAACCCGTGTGAAGCATCTAGTGCAAAATTCCTGGTCACGTGGAACGCGGATAACGTCACTCTTTGACCCTATGGAAAACGTCCAGAGCGGAGCCTAGTCCTCGCCTAACGCGGCAGTGAACCCATGTGAAGCATCTAATGCAAAATTCCTGGTCACGTGGAACGCGGATAACGTCACTCTTTGACCCAGTGGAAAACGTGCAGAGCGGAGCCTGGTCCTCGCCAAACACGGCAGTGAACCCGTGGGAATCATCCAGAGCAAAATTCCTGGTCATGTGGAATGCGGATAACGTCACTCTTTGACCCAGTGGAAAACGTCCATAGCGGATCCTGATCCTCGCAGAGCACGGCAGTGAACCCGTATGAAGCATCCAGAGCGGAGCCTAGTCCTTGCCGAACACGGCAGTGAACCCGTGTGAAGCATCTAGAGCAAAACTCTTGGTCACGTGGAACGCGGATAACGTTACTCTTTGACCCCGTGGAAAACGTCCAGAGCGGAGCCTGGTCCTCGCAGAACACGGCAGTGAACCCGTGGGAAGCATCCAGAGCAAAATTCCTGGTCACGTGGAACGCGGATAACGTCACTCTTTGACCCTGTGGAAAACGTCCAGAGCGGATCCTGGTCCTCGCCGAACACGGCAGTGAACCCGTGGGAAGCATCCAGAGCAAAATTCCTGGTCACGTGGAACACGGATAACGTCACTCTTTGACCCCGTGGAAAACGTCCAGAGCGGAGCCTGGTCCTCACAGAACACGGCAGTGAACCCGTGGGAAGCATCCAGAGCAAAATTCCTGGTCACGTGGAATACGGATAACGTCACTCTTTGACCCCGTGGAAAACGTCCAGAGCGGAGCCTAGTCCTCGCAGAACACGGCAGTGAATCTGTGGGAAGCATCCAGAGCAAAATTCCTGGTCACGTGGAACGCGGATAACGTCACTCTTTGACCCCGTGGGAAACGTCCAGAGCGGATCCTGGTCCTCGCAGAGCACGGCAGTGAACCCGTGTGAAGCATCCAGAGCGGAGCCTAGTCCTCGCCGAACACGGCAGTGAACCCGTGTGAAGCATCTAGTGCAAAATTCCTGGTCACGTGGAACACGGATAACGTCACTCTTTGACCCCGCGGAAAACGTCCAGAGCGGAGCCTGGTCCTCACAGAGCACGGCAGTGAACCCGTGTGAAGCATCCAGAGCAAACATTGGACTGTGGAGTCCTTAAAATCCACGGACTATGATGTCCTTAACCTTGACCGTAATGTCTTAAAATTAACGATCAACCATGATGATTCTAGACTGATTTTACCTTGGTTCAAGGGTACATCTCTTCACTCCTCTGATATTTGTCGTTGTAATTCCTCAACGTCTTCAAAGAGGTGGCGGGTCCCGGTAACCACACATCGGACTGTGGAGTCCTTAAATCCACGGATTATGAGGTCCTTAACCTTGACCGTGATATATTAAAACTAACATCGGACTGTGGAGTCCTTAAATCCATGGACTATGAGGTCCTTAACCTTGACCGTGATGTCTTAAAACTAACATCGGACTGTGGAGTCCTTAAATCCACGGACTATGACGTCCTTAACCTTGACCGTGATGTCTTTAAACTAACATCGGACTATGGAGTCCTTAAAACCACGGACTATGATGTCCTTAACCTTGACCGTGATGTCTTAAAACTAACCTTGGACTGTGGTGTCCTTAAACCCATGGACTATGAGGTCCTTAACCTTGACCGCGATGTCTTTAAACTACGGCACCCTGGAAAACATCCCAAAGCAACCCCTGACCCCGTGAGATACGGATAAGAGCGACCGCACCCAGCACTTGCGGGTCCTCACGACCTGTAGGGAAGAAAACTCTCTTGCGAGATCCTTACGACTCCCAAGGGAAAAACCCGCTTAAGAATCTTCACGATTCTTAAGGAGAACTTACACCTACATGATCCTCTCGACCTGTAGGGAGATAAACTCTTTATAAGACCCTCACGGCTCATAAAGCTCAAAAGTCTTAGGAGGCAGACCTTAACCCTGAATCCTAAGCCATCGCTACCCTGTAAGGAGACTAAGATAAATTGTCCGCAGAACACATTCAATGAAAAGAGACACACCATTGAGAAGAAAAATATGTCTTTTATTCATAAACCAAAGTGGATACAAAGTACAATTCATGAAAAGGCAAAAAGAATATACTCTTATCCAGGAGTATGTACAAAAAAAGAAAGAAGGAGATACAAGTCTTCAGGCCGGCAGGCGGTTTAGTAATTTCACTAGCACATCCTTCTTTTGCTGGGTCACGGCTTCGTGCTTCAGTATCGCCAGAAGACGGGCCTCCGCCTGCTGCTGGGCCTGATACGAGGCAAGCCGACCTTCAAGCTCTTTCTCGGTAGCCTTGTGGGCCTCAACCCTTTCGCGAGTAAACACGACAGCTTTATCGAGGGCCACCACCTCTTTGATAGAATCTTGAAGCACTCACCAGAGTACATACGCTTTGTTGGCTTTGGCTGTAAGACTGGTTTGGAGCTCGTTCAGCGCTTTAGAGGCCATCCCCCTCGCCGAGAATTTGCGGCCGAGCCTCTTCTTGCACGACACCATGTTCGCTGCACATCGCTCTATCAGACCACGCAAGCTCGCCTTCGCAGCCGCAGCCTTTGAAATAGGACATGTACGCTCAAGACCATATAAACAAGCCTCCATTCGACGGCAATAGTCGATCTAAAGCATGCGCACATCACCTGGTATGGGAAGCAACAAGAAAAATTTCCGATGAATATCCTATCAAGCATGCATTCGCAACCATATGAATATTCGAAAAGCAATGATACCCGAAGCTCTGATGTGCACGCAACATGATGATAGTGGTCGCAATTAAAGAAAGTTCTCATGGGAAAAATATGAAGCTCATTTACGCAAGCAAGACACACATACGAGTACCCAACATACATGAAGATTCAACATAAAGCATGTGAAAACTAATGATAAAAAGAGTACACTGATTTGAATATACTACGCTAACGGGAAGAGATCACCAAACAAAGGATCAGTAGCACAAGGGTTAACAAAACAAAGAACGAAATTCTCCATCTCTCTCTCCGCTTTCTCCAGCACATCAAAGCGACGGTTCTCGTGAGGAGTCGCTCCCTACCGATTGGTGCCATGTTCATCCGCAAAAGCAGACATAATAGCCTGCCGGGCTCTTATTTGGCCCAGCAGGTGAACTGAGCAATCTCTTAAAGCCTGAGTAATCAGGCACGCTTCGTGAAAATACTCGAGCTTTTCTTCAGCCGCGTCAAGCATCGTCAGGGTCATCTCCGCCGGGTGAGGAGGGATGTCGGCAAGCACGGCAACAAGAATCATCTGGAGCCAGAGGGATCCCATTTGGAGAGGGGACCCCCTACGGATCGAGAGTTCATATGTCGCCGAGTCGCATTCGTCGTCGGTAAGGAAGGGATCCACCAATCGTGCAGCAAAACGAGAAATCATCTCCTCGATAGGCACTTCCCACGGCTGTCGACGAGCATGGGGGCGGTCGTAGGCCATGGCACTCAGTTGTTTCCTCAAGATAAATCACACTAAATTGAGAATAAATTTTTCTGTGAAGAGAAAAAGAAGGCCATGGCCTCAGGTTATAAAGAAGGGCATTAAATGCTGTGCACGGGGAATATTGCATGGTGGGACTATTTCCGAGGCCTAAAAAGGGAAAGCATTGGAAATCAAGGAGATGGGACTATTTCCAGGGCTCCTTTTTAGCACTAAATGTTGTACACAGAAAAAATGGCATGAAAAATTAAACAGCCCTATAAAAAGGGCCCCACATGTGGAGCACGTGAGCACCAAAGAGAAATAGTGTCTTACACACTAAACACATCAGCAGCAACAATGGCCAAAATGACAAAATCCCACAAAAAAGGCATGCAAACACAGAAAGGCACGATGAAACTTATCATTCATACTTTAAAAGTTAATACAAAATAAAAAGAAACGGTTACAACGGCAAGACCTCGGACGCGGGGCATGGATTGAGAAACTCAAACGTGACTTTGTCCAAGATCTTCCAGGCGTTTCGAACCATCCTAGTATGTTTTCTCTCACGGTCACAAGCGTCGGGGTGCTCACGAATGTCCTCCACCCTCCGATAGGCAGCAAGTATGGCCGACTGCTGAAAAGCTTGGTGCAAGAGATCAATGAGGTTGTCTCGCCTTCTCTTCGAGATTAGGCTCATCAGATACACCAAATGTATCTTATCCTCGGCAGCGTCCAATGCCCTGAGCGGTATGCCGGTGCAAAAGAGACGGAGCGCGTCCCAGATCGCCAGCACGATGAGTCTCAGAAGAGAAGAGCGATGAGAGAGTAGCCGACTGTTGTACTCGTCGAAACGGCTCATGATCTCAGCACACTGAGCGTTGGTGAACTCCTGGTTCTGACAACGGCCCAGTGCACAAATATTTCCGTAATAAATGATTTCGTCAAGATCATACATATGGGCATCCATAATACCTGAAATAAAGATCATGAGAATTTATTACAAAATTCTTCTTCTCGGATGTGAAAGAGACAACTCAGGGCAAGGAAACCCCAAGAAGTCCCCATGGGAAGAACTTGGTTCCTCATAGGAATTAAATTCCTTTTTTGAAAAAGGGAACTAAATTCCCAAAAAAATTTGTTCCAGAGCCAGAGCTCCTTGACGGTGGAATTAAATTCCATGGAAAGGACAGACACCACCGCCGATCCCTAAAGATCAGAGAAACTTTAAAAGATCTAGTATTTGAAGATTAGATGGTTTTCTATTCTTTGTTAAGGAACTTAAAAAATGGATGGGTTCTTGTCAAAAGGGAAAACCCTTGGTATGGATTGGAAATCCAGTGAAGGTTTTTGTGAAAGTTCTTCGTTCGTTCAAGAGCATTACCTGAAGAGAAGGAAATCTTGCAACAGAGTTAAACTCTGGAAAATTTGCAAGACAGAGAACTAAGCTCTGAAAAAGGAGAATTAAATTCTCAAAAGAGGAAAGTTCTCAAAGGAAGAAGATGAAAAGTGGAGGCGCTTCTGAAGAGACCCCTATATTTATAGGATGTGATAGAGACGCTTCATCTCCCCGATTCCCTAGATAGATCCAACGGTCACAAAAGTGACAGTGTTGCACTCACGTGCTGACACGTGAGAACAACGTTGTGGGGGCATTTGTTCCCTGATTAAAAAATCAGGAAAAGCTTCAGAAGAGGCATCACGTGCTCACACGTGACCAGTGGTCACGTGTTGGCACGTGATAGTTAAGCGGCGGCAAAGAACAGAGCAAAGAAGAGGAGAAAAAGTTCAGGGGGTCACATGCTTACACGTGACCAGTGATCACGTGTTGGCACGTGATGGTTAAGCAAGCGGCAGAGAACAGAGCAAAGAAGAGGAGGAAAAAGTTCAGGGGGGTCACGTGCTTACACGTGACCATGGGTCGCGTGCTCACACGTGACCATGGGTCGCGTGCTCACACGTGACTGGCTTTAAAAGCCTTGCTGTTCAACAGAATTAAATTCTGAATAAGATCATTTAAATCTTTCTAAAATATAGAAGAATTATCTGAAACCTTTGGATCAAGAATCTGAAGGTGATTAAATATCACCAATTTATGGAAAAATCTTGGACATGGAAAGATTTCTCCCTAAATCTAATCGAAATAACAAAAGAATATCTTCGGATTTAAAATCCAGCGGTGAATAAAATTCACCTAATAATTTAAAGGCCCGGATCAATGATGAAAATAAATCAAATCTCTCAATAAACAAATCAAATCATTCAATGAAAGATTCACTAAACAGATTGATTATTTTCCTTCTCCTATAAATAGGGGCCAAGGGAGAGAGTTAAAAAAAGAGGAGAAAACATACAGAGAGAAGGAGATAGAGCCTTAAAGCCTTAAAAAATTCAGGGGGAGGAATTTGATTCTCTGCAAAGAAAAACCTTGGTAAGAAAAAAGAAGCTTCAAAAAGATAATTTAATTCTCAAAAGAGTTTAACTCTTATAAAAGAAAAGAAATTAGTTCTTTCTCTGATTGAAGATCTGCAAAGTGCACATCTCCCCATAAATTGAGAATTTAATTCTCATTGGGTTGAGATCCTGCCATGCAGATCTAAAACATAGAGAAGAAATTGAGCTTTGAGAATTTAATTCTCACAGAGTTATAGGAATTTAATTCCTTCGAGATAAAATTAGGGTTTAACCCTATATTATAGGAATTTAATTCCTTCAAAATGGACAGAACTAGGGTTTAACCCTAATTAATAACTCAATTATCTCAAACTCACAGGAATTTAATTCCCTTAAAGAAGAAACTAGGGTTTCACCCTATGCCAGAATTTAATTCTTTACATATATGGGGAATTTAATTCCTACAGAAAAGAAATTAAGAATATAATTCTTCAAAAGAAAGTAGGAATTTAATTCCTTTAAAGTTATTGTTAGGGTTTAACCCTATGAAGATTTAATTCTTAAAAAGATAAAGAGATCTTCAAACAAGCAAAGAACCAGAGTCACGTGCTACCACGTGACCCCTGTAAAGATCCACATAAAACAGCTTTGAGGCAACGCCTTACGTGCCCCACGTGACCCCTGAAGCACACAAAGAAAAAGCAAAACAAACAGAAGCTCTGGGCGCTCTCACGTGTTACCACGTGACCCCTTGGCAAAAGCTTTAACAGACAAATACCCAAATGCCCATCACGTAACAGCACGTGATACTCCAAAGTATTCAATACTTTTGGCAGAACAAAATAAGGGGAATCAGAGCGCTCTTACGTGCTACCACGTGACCTCTCTCTCCTTAGTGTTTAACACTAATCTGAGATCTTTGTCCCCAGTGTTTAACACTGATCTTCTTAGTGTTTAACACTAATTTGAAAACTCTATTCTCAGTTTCTAACACTGATTTTCTTAGTGTTTAACACTAATTTGAAAACCCTATTTGCAGTGTTTAACACTGATGTGCTTTAGTGCTTAACACTAATTTGAAAACCTTATTTCCAGTGTTTAACACTGTTATATGTTAGTGTTTAACACTAATTTGAGAATCACAACTTTTTTTAGTGTTTAACACTAATTTGACAACTTCACTTCCAGTGTTTAACACTGTTGTTTGCTAGTGTTTAACACTAATTTGGGGGATTATATTTTCAGGGTTTAACACTGATTATCATTTAGTGTTTAACACCAATTTGCTAATCTTATTTCCAGTGTTCAACACTGTTGGTCTTTAGTGTTTAACACTAGCTTTAGCCCAATTGGATAACTTTCTAGAGGCAAAGCCTCTCCTGCAATTGGATATGGACCAACAGAGGGCTAATATTTTAAACATGATTGGACTTAGCCCAAATGGGCCATAAGTCCTCAATCCAGACTCAACTGAGCCAATGTGCTCATAACCTAATGAATTGGTCTTGGTTCCAAATTGGACTACAGATCATTTAATCTACTTTGGTTCAAGGGTACATCTCTTCACTCCTTTGATACTTGTCGTTGTAATTCCTCAACGTCTTCAAAGAGGTGACGGGTCCTGATAACCACACACATTTCACGGACTGTGGGGTCCTTAAACTCATGGACTATGAGGTCCTTAACCTTGACCGTAATGTCTTAAAACTAACGCCAGACTGTGGAGTCCTTAAATCCTCGGACTATGATGTCCTTAACCTTGACCGGGATGTCTTAAAACTAACAACGGACTATGAGGTCCTTAACCTTGACCGTGATGTCTTAAAACTAACGCTGGACTGTGGAGTCCTTAAATCCACGGACTATGATGTCCTTAACCTTGACCGCGACGTCTTAAAACTAACTTTGGACCGCAATGTCCTTAAACTACATATCGACCGCAATGTCACTAAACTAAACAACAAGGCTCCCTTAATTGCTCTTTTGTCGGATCTAAACGATCCCGTTAAGTCGATCTTAGTCTAAAAACTAGACTAACGTATCCTTAACTAACGTTTAAGTCGATCTTAGTCTCAAACGAGGCTAACGTATCCTTAAACCCAAACCCCCAGACCCAAATCTAAGATAATACGGATTTAGACTAGTCCACGCCCTACGGGCGACAATATAACTTAGTCTCCGTATACAATCCACGGGCAACCAAACATAAAACAAACACACACGACACGAAGTGACCACATGGAGAAGGAGAAAGTTGTTACCGCAATGCGGTAGCGTAATTAACTGCAAGGGCTTGCGCCTGCAGGGAAGAGCGTCCCCACAATCAAAAACCCCTCAAACGAGGGGGAATCTGATGAAGTCTGCTACATCGGTCGCATCCGTTTAAACCTTCGATACACGGTGCCATAAATCAACTTGGCATCTTCGGAGAGGTGGACGGATAGTACCAATTAGCATCTGCCCCGAATCTCAGGCAAGACGTCCCTGCGTCGCGCCGTCTTTCGGAGGGGAACACCCATAAGTTGAGAATTTAATTCTCATCGGGAAGATTCTGCCATGCAGATCCAAAACTTAGGGGAGAACTAGGGTTTAAAGAATTTAATTCTTCCATATACATAGGAATTTAATTCCTCTAAACAAAATTAGGGTTTAACCCTACCAAAGAATTTAATTCTTAAATAAGGGACTTAGACTTTTCATGCACGTAAAAGTAGTCAGTGCCCAACTTGATCACGTGGCAACATGTGACCTTCCCCCTGAATGGTCAGAATAGAGTGAATGAGATGGGGTCACGTGTTCCCACGTGACCGTTGGATAAATTCCTCAAAATAAAAGAACAAAGTAAGGGCAGAATCAATTTTGGGCGCCCTCACGTGTCCCCACGTAACCTTTAAATAGACTCCTCAAGATGAGAAAGAACAAGTCTGGAGGCAATACCTCACGTGCTCCCACGTGACCCTCAAAATAAAGGGAACAAAGCCAAAGGCAGTACTGATGTAGTGCGCCTCACGTGTCCCCACGTGACCCCTGACTAACACCTTTTTAAAAGGGCAAATGAGGGAAAACAGAGGAATTAATACCCAATACATAGGCACTATCACGTGTCCACACGTGATGATTATAAAGACTAAGTGTTTAACACTTACTTGCGTATTCTGAGGATAGAATAAAGGAAGTCTGGCCCCATCTTTAGATGCCTCACGTGACTCCATGTGACCACTTCAATTTTAGTGTTCAACACTACTTTAAGTGCTTCGTCCCCAGTGTTTAACACTATTTTAAGCGCATCACGTGGGAACACGTGATCGCCAAATATCCTCTAGTGTTTAACACTATTTTAAAACCAAGCTTAGCCCAAATTAGCTAAGTTTTCCAGAGGCAAATCTCCCTTTCAACTGAACCTCAAAATTAATCAGTTCATATGATATGCAAAGTAAAGTCCAGAGCTATAATGAATGGTTAGTGCTCAGCCAAAGACAAAATGTTGTCAGAACCCCAAACCCCTGTTTAGCATTGCTAAATAATAGGGGACTGAACCCAGACAAATGTTCAATAGTCCAAACAAAGGTCCAACATTTTAAACCTAATTGGACTTAGCCCAAGTTGGCCATAAGTCCTCAATTCAGATTTAACTGAGCCCATGTGCTCATAATCTAATTAATTGATCCTAGTCCCAAATTGGACTACAGATCTCCCAATCAACTTTGGTTCAAAGGTACATCTCTTCACTCCTTTGATATTTGTCGTTGTAATCCTTTAACGTCTTCACAGAGGTGACGGGTCCCGATAACCAATCATTCCATGGACTATGATGTCCTTAACCTCGGACTGTGGGGTCTTTTAAACCCATGGACTATGATGTCCTTAACCACGGACTGTGGGGTCCTTTAAACCTATGGACTATGATATCCTTAACCTGGGACCACCATGTCCTTAAACTGGTAATCGACCGCAATGTCCCTAAACTAAACAATAGAGTCCAAATGCTCTTTTGTTGGATCTAAACGATCCCGTTAAGTTGATCTTAGTCTAAAATTAGACTAACGTATCCTTAACAAACGTTTAAGTTGATCTTAGTCTCAAATGGGACTAACGTATCCTTAAACCCAACCACAAACCCAAATCTAAGAAAATACGAATTTGGACTAATCCACGCCCTACGGGCGACAACATAAATTAGTCTCCGTATACAATCTACGGGCAACCAAAAACAAAATAAACACACACGACACGAAGTGACTACCTGGAGAAGGAGAAAGTGGTTACCGCGATGCGGTAGCGTAATTAACTGCAGAGGCTTGCGCCTGCAGGGAAGAGCGTCCCCACAATCAAAAAGCCCTCAACGAGGGGGAATCTGACGAAGTCTGCTACATCAGCCGCATCCGTTTAAACCTTCGATATATGGTGTCATAAACCAACTTGGCAACTTCGGAGAGGTGGACGGATAGCACCAAATAGTATCTGCCCCCAAATTCATTCAAGACGGAGCTACGCGGCCGCGTCTCCGTGTTCGGAGGAGAACACTTAAAACAGAGCGCTCTGCGCTCCTCAAGAAGAGCCTAGCTCCATGAAAAGTGTTCAACACTCATAAAAAAACAAAAAGAAAGTGGGTGTCAGTATTCACATTAATGTTTAGCATTATGTGCTCTGAGAAAGGACTGTGTCCTAGCAAGTGTCTAACACTTTATAAAAAAAAGGGGAAATGACAGAGTGGGCTGAGCCCAAGGTTGGCCAAACCTCAAAATCGACCGAGCCCATAGGTCTTCTTCTAAGTTGGACTTAGTCCCAAACAAGATTATCAAATTTTTGATGAACATTCATTGGTTCAAGGGTACATCTCTCCGCACCTCTGATACATATCGTTGTAATTCTTCAACGTCTTCAGTGAGGTGGAGGGTCCAAATAACTAACAATTCTTGGTATATCCCCCCAAACCAACAACCTAAGGGACCGCAACGTCCTTAAAACTAAATTGCGGACCACAACGTCCCTAAAAACTAAATTCCATGGATTATGATGTCCTTAAACTTTGGGCCGCAATGTCCTTAAAACTAAATTGCGGACCGCAACGTCCCTAAAAACTAAATTGCGGACCGCAATGTCCCTAAAAACTAAAGAAAATCCTGTTGAGTAGATCTTAGTCTAAAATTAGACTAACGTATTCTCAACAAACGTTTGAGTTGATCTTAATCTAAAACAAGATTAATGATCCTTAAACCAACCCAAATCCAAATATAAGAAAATACGGATTTGGACTAATCCACGCCCTACGGGCGACAACATAAATTAGTGTCCGTATACAATCCACGGGCAACCAAAAATAAAACAAACACACACGACATGAAGTGAACTTCTAGAGAAGGAGAAAGTGGTTATCGTAACCCGATAACGTAATTAACTGCAGGGGCTTGCGCCTGCAGGGAAGAGCGTCCCCACAATCAAAAACCCCTCGCAAGCGAGGGGGAATCTAACGAAGTCTGCTACAACGGCCTCATCTGTCCAAACCTCTGATACACAGTGCCATAAATCAACTTGGCATCTTCAGAGAGGTGGATAGATAAAACCAAATAGCATCTGCCCCCAAATTCAGGCAAGACATTTGTCTTCCTGGCTTTCGGCGGCGAACACTTCTCTTCGCGCTACTCCGTTCTTGAGGAAAGGACGGCCGTTTGCATCTATGTATTGGTTGTCGTCAGTTGAATCGGGTTACTGTGCGGGATGTTTCTCGAAGATGGACTTGTGATCAGACTATCACTAGTTGCGGATTCGAGAGGATGATATTCCGAAGATTATTTTTCATACAAGTTACTGGTATTATGAGTTTTGGTGATGTCGTTCGAATCTCATTAATGCCCCAGCAGTGTTTATGGATTGGATGAACCGAATATCCAGGCCGTTCTTGATCAGTTTATCATCCTGTCCATTGAGGACGTCTTAGCGTACTTTTGGAGCCGAGTGGAGCCTGGGCAGTAATTGAGGATTTCGTTGCAGACTTTGAGGGAGCGCCAGCTATTCGCTAAATTATCTAAGTGTGTTTTCTGGTTGGATGGTGTTGACTTCTTAGGTCATGTAGTTAAGAAAGATAGTATATGTATGGAACCGAATGAGATTGAGGCCATTCAGCACTAGGCCAGACCTGTATCAGTGACGGAGGTTCGCAGCATTTTGGGTTTGTACGGATGCTATTGACATTTCGTACAGGGTTTTTCTCATATAGCTGTAATGTTGGTCGGGTTGACCCGGAAGAGTTCCTTTTTCTTTGGACCGGGAATTGCAAACTGAGTTTTCAGCAGTTAAAGATTCGTTGGACTACGGCGCTAGTTTTGCCTTTAGGATCAGGCGGTTTTGTTGGTTATTGCGATGTTTTTCGGCAATTGAAGAAGCGCGAGCAGAACTATTCCATGCATGATTTAGAGATGGCCCTAGTGATTTTTACACTTAAGATTTGGAGACGAGTAGTGCCAGATATTTATGGATCACAAGAAGCTTAAAGTATATCTTTCAGCAGCGAAATCTAATTTTAAGACAGCGCAGATGGATAGAGCTAGTGAAGACTATGACTGTGAGATTTTTTTTTATCTTCTGGTCAAGGCAAATGTTGTGGCAGATGTTTTGAGTCGGAGTCCCAGAGGTAGCTTTTGTTGTTTAAGCACGGTTCAGAGACAGTCGACGGCAGATTAGCAGATTCTTCGTGACAACCGGCCCTGTTTGAGAGTTTTGGCTTCAAATTTTTTTCAGTGTTCCAGGATCTGGGTTTTAGAGTTTCAGGTGTTGCTTGTTTTTGCTAAGTTTGCATGTGATGTGATCTTACAATATAGGCCATTCGGAGTGTTTCGTATTCGTAGTTTTAACATTGTTTCGGGTATTCTCATATTGTCTAGGTGAAGTTAAAAAAGTTCAAACGAATATCAAAATCTCATTTTTCCAAATTTAAAGTATTCGAAAAATCATGTAAGTAATTCTGTGGATCCTCTAGAAGAATGAAATCCTAACTCGACATAATGACCATGGAATCGCTTTCGAAACTTAGGATTTGCAGCAGTTCCGCGGTGCCATTAATGAGGCTTGAGTCCGTCCTTCTACGGTTGGTCCATAGGTACTGTGGCATGTTCTGGGTATTTTTAAACTGTGCTCAAGTCTTGAGCTCTCGGGAAATTGTGGAATTTTGATGAATCGATCGAAAAGTTTAACATCATCCGGATATCATGTGAAGAGATGAAGAGAGATGTCATAGATTTGTTTCGGGATGCTGACCTATCAGCAAGTCAGGGCCGAGCATCAGGGGTCAGCAGGAGAATTACAACCTTTTTCCATTCTGGAGTGGAAACGGGAACATACTTCTATGGATCTTATTGTGGTCCTACTTAGGACCAGTCAAGAGTATGACTCTATTTGGAGATTGTAGACCGATTGACGGAAAGCAGCTCATTTTCTGCCAGTCAAGACCATTTCGGATTCGTTCAGTATGCTCATATGTATGTTGATAAGATGGTACGACTGCATGGAGTTCCGACTTGTATTATATCCAGTAGAAGCACTCCGTTCACCAGCCGGCTATGGCAGAAACTTCAGGAGGTTTTGGACACCAATTGAGATTCAGTGCAGTTTTCTATCCGCAGACCGATGGTCAATCAGAGAAGACCATTCAGATTCTTGAGGACATGCTCCGAGCTTGCGTTCTAGATTTCATGGCAGTTGAGATCGCGACCTACCATTGATAGAGTTTTCTAATAATAACAGCTTTCAGGAGAAGATTCAAACGGCACCCTTCAAGGTATTATATAGGAGGAAACGTCGATCACCCGTAAGTTGAGCAGTATGTTGGACAGAGCTCAGTGAGAGAAATATTATGGGGCCACAGATGGTGTAAGAAATGACGGAAAGGATTCAGTGATTCAGGATAGGTTGAGAACGGCCTAGAGCGGGCAGAAGTCTTATCTAGACCGACGTCGGCATAGATTTAAGTTTACTGTTGGCGATCATGTTTTTCTTAAAGGTTTCTCCGATGAAGGGCGTGTTGAGATTCAAGAGGAAAGGAAAGCTTAGTTCCAGATATATAGATCTCTTAGAGATTCTTAAGCGTGTTGGCGCAGTGGTTATCGTGTGGCTCTTTTACCTAGTTTTCCACTTTGTTCGTCCTGTATTTTATGTATCGATACTCCGCTAGTACCTTCATGACCCTCTTATGCAATGTAGAACCAGACGATTCAGCTGGAGCACAATTTTTCTCTCACAATGCAGCCAATAATCATTCTAGATCGGCAGATGATGAAACCGGGGTCCGAGGTCATACCGACCGTTTTGATTCTTTAGCGTGACCCGAGCGGCAAAGAGGACACATGGGAAGCCGGGGACGAGATGAGAGCAAGCTATTCCCGTGCGCGTAGTTAGATTTTAAATTCGGGGACCAAATTTCTTTAAGGGGGGAAGATTGTAATGTTTTAAAAATAAATAAATAAAATACTTTAGGTGAATTTTCTGATAATCGGTAAAATAAACCGTATTTTCCGTAAAACTTAACTATAATTATTTTTCATCATAGACTTAAATACGCCTATTCTAACTATGTAATTACCAGTAATTGGTATTTATTTAGTCACTTATAAATTATTAGTTAATTAAATATTTTTCCGATGAAGGGCGTTTTAAATATTATTATAAGCTTTCATTTATACATTTAATTAGTGTAAATTATAAATTGTAATGGGTTAATCACAAAATTATGCACCATGACAACTTAGAATTTAGTTTGTAACATGTTTTCTTTTTCTCTTTTTGTTTGTAAGGTTCTAGTCAATTCTAGACAAAATGGGAACTAGAAATAAAATAAAATTTAAATAGAAATGATGTGAGATGTAATAATGAGTTTTGAAGGGGGTTTTCTTGACTTGGAAACTTCTTTCCCACACACACATACTCCCCTCACCATGTGGCCGAGCCCCTTTGATAGCCCTCTCTCTCCAATCAACTCAAATCCTTCTCATCAAATAAAAGAAAATGTAAAAATTAATGAAATAATGAAAACATGTATTAATTAAAGACAATTCTACACACATCTACACATTCCACACTCTCTCTCTTCCTCCCCTTCCCAAATGGCCGAGCCTCCATGAGCAGCCTCAAGTTCTTTTTTTTTTTCCAATTCTTCATCTCTTTTCACTTCAAATTCATCACGAAATCCATCAAAAATCCAAACAAAAACTCACAAATTTAAAACTAATTCTTCCTCCAATTCTCCTTGTTCATTATAGCTTGGATTCTTGAGCCAAGAAGCCATTTGGGATACAAGTTTGCATGTTTGGATCTCAAGTTGTGAGGTATAAATTCTAACCCTATAGTTATATTGTTGGTTAAATACTTTAATCTAGCTTATTTAGATTTATAATTGATTCTAATTGTAAGAATTTGATTGTAAAGAGAAGGGTTTTGAATTCAAGATAGGTTTTTATCACATCATTAAGGTTGCCATGAGTAGTTTAACCTTTTAAGACATGCAAATCTAGTTTAGTTGTTAAATTTTAAATTGTTACTTTAAAATTGTTTAAATTAGAAAATTTTGCAAACTAGATTTTTAGGATTTAATTAAATTGGTGATATAAAATTTAAGTAATGGTTTGTGTGACTTAGTTAAGATATTATGTGAGCAATAAGGCCACTAAAATTGTTAAAACATCAAGATTTGAACTAAAATGGAAAATGGATGCTTACTAGGTTTATGAAATAAATCGATTCTAATTAAGTTTGAGGTTTTGATGAGTTATAACTTAATTCCTAAGATATTTAATGTGTTGTGAATGCGCAATTGGTATGAATGAGTACTAGGATGGGTAGTTGTCACGTATAGCGACCTTAGTTGTAATTTGTGGCGTTGGCACGAGCGCGTTTGTGCGCCAAGTGTGTGCGCGTTTAATTAGTGCGCGTTGTTTGATTTGTGCCGTTTGTCCCATGACTAATCGTATATTATCCTCTTAATTACTTGTGTGCGATTCTAGGATCGGGTGCAGTGGCGTCGGATGTGGCGCGGAAGAGACATGGCCGAGATCGGATCAGATTAGCCGAGGCATCCCGGTGAATAGATGTACACATCTATGGGGGGGTCGTCTGGATGGCGTGAGGTGCCCGATAGTTTAGGATTATTTGTAGTGGTTGCATTCATATGCATAGCTTTATAGTTATTCATCTCATGGCATCGCATCGTTATCTTTATACATATATGTGATATCACCTCGTAGGACACTTGCACCATTACCATTGGTTCATGCTGCACGTGCACTATTCATGTGATCACACACGCCTTTGGTAATTGCCATGCCATGAACACTTTAGAACTTTCTTAGCTCAGTATCAAACACTTGCATCATACATGATACGTAACTGATAGTTGTATATCTCTATTCATCAGGATGGATACATCGGATTGCTAGTCATTTATACCCCATTTTATCATCATTCTTACATTGTTTCCTAGTCATAAATCACATTGCATACTATCGACATCATAAGAATATATCTTTTACAACATGTTCAGATATTGTGATTTTCTTAGGGATTTCAGTGTTGATGAGATTTCTGGATTTTGGGGAAAACCGCAAGGATTTAATAAAAACTATTATCATCTTAAAAATGCAAGTTGCGGTTTTCTCGTGATGTATGTGTCGTCCACCATGAGTTTCCTGATTGCTGTTGGTTTTCGAGACCCGATTCGAGGAGTGGAGGAACCGCCTCGGGTACATGGTGGGCCCGGTATAGTACTCCGGGGCGAGATAATTTTCATGGGGATGACGATGTGCCTGGCAGGGGCACAGACTACCTACCGGTGATGTCTGGCGCGGTGGATATCCGGAGGATACCGACCGTAGTCGTGAGATTTGATGATTTGGGCCGATCCGGACTGACGGGGCCCGAGATATTGAGATTTGATAATTTGGGCTGATCTGGACTGACGGAGCTTGAGATATTGAGATTTGAGATACAGAGATATTGTGATATTGTGACATTGAGATGTCGAGACATTGAGATATTGAGGCATTGAGATTTATTCTGATTTTGTGTCGATACTTGACACGGATTTCTGTTGATTTCATTGATATTACTTCAGTTACTTCACAGGAGCCTTTTTTTCTAAGATAAAAATAAAGATTTTCTCATACCAGATATGTTCAGGTTCGGGTATTGATTATGCATTCATGTTGCATTCATACTAGTGTATTGTATCATATCGGTATATGTAGGGTGTGACGGACTGCGTGCATGCTTACGATTGCCTTATTAGATATTAATTACTACTCACGAGTTGGCAACTCACCCCGTTGTGCCACAGTATTTGCAGGTCTGACCCGTCAGCGCAGGAGCGGCGGGTGTACTTTCTATTTTCGTTTCTTTTTTTTCGGCTTGTAGCTTGCTCATATATGGGTTTTGGAGGATTTTCTTTTGCTCCCACCGTTTATTTTATTTTTATCTAGTATACTCCATCTACCCTTATATATTGGACTAGACGGTGAGATCTGTAAGACTTGTATTTGTGATTTGGTGTCGATACTCACTTGAGCCGACGTAATGTTTTTATGCTTTCATGCTTATTTCGTATTATTATGATATATTCATTGCATGTGGTTGTGTTTCCGCCTTTGGCGAAGAGCTAGCTCCCGCTTGGGGATGCCTTTATTCATGTATATGTATTTTCATGTGTTGTACCCGTTTGGGGGCCAGTATTTACAAAGGAGACGCTGCCGAAATTTTCGGTAATTTTGATGTTTTTAAAAATGTTTAATGCAACTTATTTGGTTAAAAATCGCTTTCCTTAAATAATTTTTCCTTCACTCTACTTCTTTAAATGGTTTAGTTTTCTGGGCTTTGGCTTACTTAGTTTACGTATGCCTTGAGACATTTCGTAAATTAAGTACCAGTCACGTTCCGTACCTTCGGGTCGTGACAGTGAAGATCCTAATATGAGCCGCCCCACCTTCCATAACGGAGGCGGGAGCGGTTCTCCTCCCCCTCCTAACGTCATTAGCGCCTCATCCGCCCGGATCGACAGACTCACATCTATGGTGGATGCACTCGTCCGCGTTCAAGCAGCGGGCCCTACCCATCAAGTCGCAGTTCCCCGTCATCGGGATAATGACGTCTACAGAAGGACAGATTGGCACGCTCAGGCCCTCGATCTTACTCATGCTCATCTCAGCGTCACTAAGCACCGACGTGCCAACTCCGGCAACCATTACCCACATGCGGTGAATGATTCCATGACCCGCCGAGCGCTGGACAGCTCCACACCCCAACTTAGGGGAGACTAGGTAATCGCTCCGATACCCGCCGCATGCTCATACCCCCTAAGGAGGTGTCAGTCAGCTCGCCTGCTTCCAGGCAAGGACGACGTCCCCCACTCCCGCCGAGGCTACGCAAACGGCGAATGGCGGGACTACTCAAGAAGGGCCTCGCCTGAGGATTTAAGAAATTTGACAGAGCAGAATCATTGCCGAACCATCGTGCAGACCTGGAGCGGAGGTAGCCACCACTCCGACTGTGCAGAATCCTCATGGTACCACCACCGGCTTGAAGCCCTCGAAAAGAAAATCGAAGGCATACGACGAGATGGCCATATGTCCGGTGAAGGGGCCCGGTAATCCGCTGATTCACTCACAAAACCCTTTACAGAAGAGCTGCTGGCCAAGCACGTCTCTTCCAGGAACAAGCCACCCAATGTGGCCCGAAGGACCACTTAGACGCATTTACGGCAGGCATGAGCTTCCAAGATAACTCGAACGCGGCTCAATGCCGAGCTTTCCCCACTACCCTAATCCGGGCTGGCCGGGACTGGTTCCGAGGGCTTGCGCCACGCTCCTGTTGGATATAGTGCCCTCAGAGTCAATTATTGGATCATAGGCACGTGATTGCAATGATTGAGGGAGGACCTATACCGGTAGGACAGTCTTACTCAAGATGATAATATGCTATCTGGTTTATCTTTATCATCATGTACTGCTTTAGGTGACCTTACAGGTCACTATTGCGCGTTGATAGAGCCCTTAGGATTCTTGCTTGACGTCCAGCAGTATGATGGCGATCATATACGTGGGAGCTGGGGTCTATAAGCACATCCTTAAAAGGTCCCTATTCGTGGGAGTTTTCGAGATAGGGCATCGATACTCTAGAGTAGACTAGTGTATACAGTCGAGACCCCGACGAGGGGCGATGGCCGGTCTCACAAGCCACTGGTGTCAGTTGGTTCACCTAAGATGTATACATGTGCTCATTGGGTTATGAGTACACCGGACAGGACTCGCCGGGAACATGCTAGTTGGTTTTATACCTGACGTCAGATAGCAGTTCCCTGGTGACATGTGTACAGGTTAGTTCATCGACCTGAGATCGTCATTTCTCTCGTGTGAGTTCCCACTGTACTTTGATTACTACCCTACCACGGCTCAAAAGAGTCGTGCAAACAGGTTTTAGTTGGGTACAGTCCCGAGCCACATGGAGGCAGTGAGCGGATCTGCAGGGGTTCGTCTCTCCCGGTATTGGGGGTGAGGTCGCGCTGTGTCTAGGAGAGCCATTACATGAAGTCCTTGGCCAAGGCAGGAGATTTACTGGTAAGTATTCCAGTAGTATCTCAAGGTGTTCTGGGCTACACTCCGACACGACTTGTACCGCTTTTGGGGGTATGACTTTTACCAACCCCCTAGGCCCACCATGCGATGCTCATAGACGAACGGACCGGATTGTACGAATATTGTCATCGACAGCCTCAGTAGGGTGTCAGGATGAGTTCGCTCATCGACGTCCCTTTTGGTCAATACCTGGTAGCCCGTTACGTATGGCTAATACCTCTGACATGCTAGTGGTTAAATCCACAGCCAAAGTGTTGACGAGTCTTTAGAGTCCCCCACAGACAGTTTCTCAAGTTTCGGGCGAAACGCTGTAGAGGCCGTATGGAGATATGGAAAGGTTCGATCATATACGTGCGGTATTGCATGGATCATGATCGGACGGATAATACTAGCGGGCTTTGGTTTAAGACGGATCCTAGTATTGTACAGTGTAGATTTTGTCTCATTGCATTTGTATTCGGTCGGAATACAAATACGGGTATGTATATACAGTCGCGGGGTTTTCCTGTAATTTATTACGGGATCGGTTTTTTGAAGTTGCCAGTTTGCATTTCCGTTTCGGTCATTTTTCCTTTGTTCTTTGTTTGGCTGAAAATTAGTGTGGAGGGGATTATTTGCAAATGTGCAAATTAGCAAAGTGGAAGGTGGTTTTTGTAACTAGTTGGTTCATAATGGTTGAAGCTTCCATTGACTTCTTTTTTGTTCGTCATTGCTTGCAATTATAGGTTTGGTGATGGGTTTATGAGTGTGGACTTTGTTGTGATGATATTTCTGTTGGAGATAGTGCCCTCAGAGTCAATTATTAGGTCACAGGTACGTGATTGTAATGATTGAGGGAGGACCTATCCCGGTAGGACAGTCTTACTCGAGATGATAGTATGCTATCTGGTTTACCTTTATCATCGTGTACTGTTTTAGGTGACGTGACACGTCGCTATTACACGTTGATAGAGCCCCTAGGATTCTTGCTTGACCACCAGCAGTATGAGGGCGATCATATAAGTGGGAGCTGGGGGTCTACAAGCATATCCTTAAAAGGTCCCTAGTCGTGGGAGTTTCGAGACCGGGCATCGATACTCCATTAGTAGACTAGTGTATACAGTCGAGACCCCGACGAGGGGCGGTGGCCGGTCTCACAAGCCACTGGTGTCAGTTGGATCACCTAAGATGTATACAGGTGCTCATTGGGTTATGAGTACACCGGACAGGACTCGCCGGGAACATGCTAGTTGGTCATATACCAGACGTCAGATGGCAGTTCCCTGGTGACATGTGTGCAGGTTAGTTCATCGACCTGGGGATCGTCATTTGTCTCGTGTGAGTTCCCACTGTACTTTGATTACTACCCTACCACGGCTCAAAGGAGTCGTGCAAACAGGTTTTAGTTGGGTACAGTCCCGAGCCACATGGAGGCAGTGAGCGTATCTTCAGGGGTTCGTCTCTCCCGGTATTGGGGGTGAGGTCGTGCTGTGTCTAGGAGAGCCATTACACAAAGTCCTTGGCCAAGGCAAGGAGATTTACTGGTAGGTATTCCAGTAGTATCTCAGGGTGTTCTGGGCTACACTCCGACACGACTTGTACCGCTTTTGGGGGTCTGACTTTTACCAACCCTCTAGGCCCGCCATGCGATACTCATAGACGAACGGACCGGACTGCACGGATATTGTCACTGACAGGCTCAGTAGGGTGTCAGGATGAGTTCGCTCATCGACGTCCCTTTTAGTCAATAGCTGGTGGCCCGTCACGTATTGGCTTATACCTCTGACGTGCTAGTGGTTAAATCCACAACCATAGTATTGACGAGTCTTTAGAGTCCACCACACTTTCAGTTACTCAAGCTTTCGGGCGAAACGTTGTAGAGGCCGTATGGAGATATGGCAGGGTCCGATCAGATACGTGCGGTATTGCACGGATCAGGATCGGACGGTTTGTACTAGTAGCCGTATAGGTATATGGCAGGGTTCGATCAGATACGTGCGGTATTGCACGGATCAGGATCGAACGGATATTACTAGCCGGCTTTGGTTTAAGCCGGTCCTAGTTTAGTACAGTGTAGATTTTGTCTCATTGCATTTGTATCCGGACGGAATACAGATGCGGGTGTGTATGCACAGTATCGGGGTTTTCCTGTAATTTATTATGGGACCAGTTTTCTGGAGTTGCCAGTTTGCATTCCGTTCCGGCCGGTTTTCCTTTGTTCTTTCCCGGCCGGACTTTTCCGTTGGAGGGTGTTATTTGCAAGTTTGCAAATAACACATTTGTGGAGGGGTTTTATGTAAATGATTGATTATGATAGCATCATTATTCTTTGCTCCATCCCTTGCATTTATTATGATTAGAGAGGGTATGGGTTTTTGATTTTGTGTTGGAAATTGGGTTTGGGGGGCCGGCCACTGTTGGAGACAGTGAGAGGTTTGATTTGTTTTTGTATGGATAATTTCCATTCATGAATTCGTGGCCCCCACCTTGTGCTGGTGGTTTTTATTTATGATTAATTTATTAAAGTAAGGAATGAATGATAAAAAAAAGGGAGTGTGTGCTGGAGATTTTTTTTTTTTGGATAACATAATGGATTAATCAAAGTAAGGTGGCTATCAGCTATTTAGTGTGCAGGGGCTGTTTTGTGAGGGAGAGGCTTTGCTTAATTTCCAGAGAGCATTCCTTCTTAGCCGAGCTCTTTAATTTGGCTGCTCCATTCTTTTTCCTTGCAAGTTTCCATGGAAAATCCTTATGCAAAATTCCCTCCATCATGGCAACTATACTTAACCCCAAAGAGAC
This sequence comes from Agapanthus africanus, assembly GCA_030015575.1. Classification (NCBI taxonomy): domain Eukaryota; kingdom Viridiplantae; phylum Streptophyta; class Magnoliopsida; order Asparagales; family Amaryllidaceae; genus Agapanthus; species Agapanthus africanus. Next base: position 367,008,333 of record JASDDO010000029.1, read on the forward strand.
AACTCTACACTATATTCTACAGCAAATCTTGGGCGCGTCGGCTAGCCAACTTCGCGCCCGAGTTGCCTCGGCATTGAGGTGGGAGCCCGTAAAAGATGCAGGCGACGTGGTGCCCTTCCGGTGAAGAGGCGACGACCGGAGATCCCGCGAGGAGATCGGAGTGGAGATGAAGACCGGAGGACTCGGATCAGTCGGTATATCTCTAACCCATCTTCTAGTTAGCTTAGACTTGTTAATGGTTACGATCCGGGTGTTTAGTGCGCGGTGGTGCCGGTTTGCTAAGTCCGCAAAAATTTAAGTTTATCACCGTTTCCGCATTCCGGCGTCGGATTGACGGCCGGGGCGCCGCCGTGCACTTACAGTGGTATCAGAGCCTCGCCATTAACTTAGTCTAGCTTTTGTGTAATGTGTTTTACGTTTCCGATCGAACAAAATCCCGAAAACCCGTATTTTTTTGCACATCAGTTTCTGTCGAATTTTTTTTGAGTCCAAAAATTTTTCAGGTGGTCTCAGAATGATGTGCAGGGAAAACTAAGCACACTGTAAAAATTTGGTACCTCGATCTTCCCATACCGCCGCGGAAGGGCGGCCAAAGCCCTGCTTTGGCCGCTCTTCCGCCGCGGATTTTACTGTTCACCACCCCAAATTTTTTCAGTGTGTTTCTGAGTGATAATTGTGGTTTTTGGAATATTAAAATTGGGCCCAGGTTTTCTGTGGTTGCTACAGTTTTGTTTGGAGGCCCACTTGTTAATGTTTGATCAATCGGAAAATTTTAAACACATTTTTCACAGTATTTACATTATATCTGCGACCGTGAATGTCACTCGATCGGTAAATCCGGTCTAACTGCTATAGCCCGGTTAGACGGATTTGCGAACGTGACTTTCACGTTGATGTTTTTGTTTTTGCTGTGATGTTGCGGATCGGTCGTGGGGATAGCCTGGATGCAATGCTAGTACAGTTTTGTTGTATTATGTACATTTGATATTGCGGGGCGAGCGTCCGACATGTGGACTGCCGTCACTGCCAGTTTGTATTATTATTTTGGGGCACGACCTGGTTGCGGTCGATGTACCCGGTGTATGTATATTTTACTTTCTGTACTAGGATTACCCCGCGGTGGGGTGCACGGATAGCCGAGTTCTGGAGGGCAACAAGCCCGCATCTCATGGCATTGAGACGGAGGGGGCTTCACTCTAGGATTGGCGGGCTATTCGCCGCACTCGTAGGGGGTACAGGTTGACCCAGGAGGGGTGCCCAAGTTACCGGATTCCGTGAAGTGCTGGGTGGTCCATTCACGGCACTGAAGGGGGCTGCCTCGCTTCAGGTTTTGGCGGGTGACTTGCCGCGCCCGTAGGGGTCTAGGTTTTCATTGCACAGGCTATCCACACGACCAAGGGAACGTCGGGTTTCAGTAGTGGCTCTGTGAAACCCGGGGATCCCAGATATCTGTATTGTTCTGTGATGCTGTACATTTCTGTGATGTTGCATTTCTTTCACGCCTTGAGCGAAATATAATATATTGGTATATATATTAGTAGATGTTGTATATGTTTTGCATCCGCGCTAGTCCAGTCCCCGCTCTGCCGTTAGTTAGCTAACCTAACGGGTAATGACGGGACCCAGTGGCGAATGCGGATGGCATATACGTACATCAGTATATTTTCGTTCTTTTTGGTGTGATCAATTGATGGGACTGCATTGATTCGGATCAATGCAAGTTAAAACAAACCTAATCTGATGTTGTTGGAACACTTTTCAAAAAGCTGTTATTGCAAGGACGTTCACTTTTGTTTTGCATCGTGGTATTCATTTAGAATATCCTGCTCCTCAGTCGACGAGGCAAGGGCCGAGATCCCTTCACCGGGAGTGACCCCTTGGACAAAAAGTTTGCGTCAGAGCATTAACTTCACTATAGCCGATTACTTTTGCTTCGCACCGTGGTATTCAGTTGGAATATCCTGCACCCCATTCTACGGGGAAAGAGCCGAGATCCCTTCACCGGGAGTGACCTCTTTAGCGGAAGTTGTCGTCACTATATCTTTTAAAAGCTATCCGTTCCTTCGACGATATCAAGTTCATTACGTTAAAGGTTTTCGCCAGAAACCATTCGTAGCCCTCCGTCGTTTCAGACGGGTAGCACGTAGTATTCATGCTATGTTTGTTGACCTTCGTCAAGGCATAGTGTATGGTAGCTGCTTGTTACTTTTCTGTTGCATAGATAGATGCGTTGGTTTGGGACAGTCGTATAGCCTTGTTGACCTTCGTCAAGGGCCTGTACGGGTGGATTCAAATTAACCTGGATAATGACGGGTAGAACTTGACATGTGACTTATGATTTGTTGACCTTCGCCAAGGTCATAAGAGCATGGGGCAGAAATCACATCGGGAGTTTCAAAAGTACTGAAACTTGCCAGATATGCGCATACCTTCTGGAGTGTGATACCGTGAGCGGATTCCGTCACGTTATCATGCGATGATAGTTGGATCCCGATTCCCACTGATGAGTTAGTTTACTCCTCGGGTGACCCCGACTAATTCTTCTTTTAGGTTTGGAGAAGAATTTGAGGTACAGTGGGAGGTTTCCAGATTAGATAAATTGGTAACCATTCTGATCTAGGTTAGAGTGCACGCTGAGTGTTTCTTTTCTCTCTCTCTTTGGCAGCGACCATTGACCCGACCCTAAGACTTTGACTCAGTGACCAAGTTGACCGAACCTTCTTAACACTGGCTTTTGGATTGTCAGAGTTACAGACCTCATTGCCACTCCTACTTTTACCCTTTTCTCCAGGACACCCCGTATTACTGCGAACGTCCACTTCCATTGGACAAAACCATCGTATGGTTAGATACGAACTCGAAGGAATTCGAGGATGGTTTCTGGTTCTGGAGAAAACGGATAGGATTATTCAGTTGTCTTTTCTTTTTACCCTCTCTCAGGTTACGAGTACTCCTTGGTTTAGGGGTAGTACACCTATTACGCAAATTGGATTGTCTTCTTCCAAACCTTAGGCTGGTGCCGACCGGTAGGGAATGAAGAAAACCAATTAGCATAACGATGGTGTGCAGAAGGTATTAAGTTCAGACAAAGCAAGGGATTAGTAAGAGGGCAAAGTAAATTGCAATAGATATTCACGACCAAACCAAATATTTCGTTACCACTCCCACATCACCTTTGTATTTCTCCAGGACACTCCGTATCACTACGAAGATCCACAGTTTATTTGGATACTCCATCGTATGGTTATATACGAACTCGAATGGAACTTGTTCCAGTTCGGGGATGGATTCTGGTCCAGGAGAAATAGGAATAAAGTACATTCAGGTGTCTTTTATCTTCACCTTCTCTCGCGTTGCGAGTGCTCCTAGGATTAGGACAGTACACCCTTTATGCTTATTGGATAGTCTTCTTCCAAACCATAGGCTGGTGCCGAACGGTAGGGAAGGAAGAAAACCAATTGGCCTAAAGGGGTGTGCGGAAGGTAATGACTAAAGACATATGAAGGGATTTGGAGAGGTGGCAAAGAATTATACGGTTATAGTTGTGAATCTGGATAATGGAAGAGGCATTACTAAGAATACCGGGATACCCCACCGAAACATTTCAATGTTTCAGTTTCACTGTGTACTGTTAAAAGAAAACTGATTTCCCAATTAGATACTTACTCCAGGGTATGTATTTACCAGGTATGATTCTCACATCTGTATGGTTTTACAGATGATGAGTGGGAGTAGGTTATTGGGAATTGGGTGATCATCCTCATTATATCGGGATTCGTTGTAATCGGTGATATTTGAGGAAATCACCTGGGCTGTTTGCCGGTCGGCAAATATTTGGTTTTGAATATCCGCTGTTATGCACCAATTTCAAATTGATATATCTGTACGTCTATTTTTATAGAGTGAGATATACCTTTCTGAAATTATGTCTACGACATTTACCTATATCAGTGGATGGTTAGGTAAGGAGCATTAAACAGCGGTGTAATTCTTCTTAACCATAAGTACAGTTTTCAACCTACGGCACACAGTGAATGAGTTATCAGACTCAAGGGACTTATACAGAGTATTGTATGTTGTCCAGGGTCCATCAGGACAGAGGGGTACGTCCTCGTACTATATTCGGTTTACTTATGACTTCTCTAGTTTTTAGACCGGTGTTTCGTGGAAACACAGGGTCCGAATTTTGAGAAGTTACAGGTATTTGAATAGAGTAGAGAACCAGGTATAGCAAGTATCGGGATTCTTCAAAGAGATCGAAGATGTAGATACTTGTGTATGGTATTCAGTTGATAGTAATGATGAAGAGATCTTGCTTCTCTTTCAGGTTACTCATAATTGGAAGTATTCCTAAGTTGAGTAACGCTGATCGGCCTCCTTCCATTTAGTTGACATGCGCTGGGGACAGCTGCATGATTTGAATCTGGTTCAATTAAATCAGTGCCTCTGTTTCTATATTGGATATAGAACAGTTCATATCTTAACGATGTTAAGGTACGGGGAGTTGTCCGGTTTATGATTAAAACCAGACACTGGACAACTCAAGGCACGTTTCTGTAATGGCTGTTTGTGGGTTGACCCAGGCTATGACGAGGGTTGACTTTCTACCATCTGGATGAACAATAGCGATATTGTTCTAGACTCGCCACAGTTTTATTAAAAATGGATTTTTTCAGAAAACAGTAGTGGGAGTATGGTAGAACTGGAAGTGATTCCAGAACCACAAACGATTACTGAAGATTTGATAAGGAACCTAAAGATTCAATCTGGATTGACATTCCATTGGCCACTCCGCAGATATGGTGGGTAACTTCAGGCACCCGAGAGGTACTACGGTAGCCTCAAGGACGGTGACGGGGAAGTTCTTGTTTACCCACAATTACCATTGCTGTTGTTCCAGGCTGCGAGACCCGGCGGGAGGATGAGTATAGCGTCGTTCTGAACTCGCTTCAGAAGTGTACGTGTATATGACTCTGCCAGAGGGTTGTCGTAGTCAGTGGGAGCAGCGGAAGCATTGGTGGACAGGTAGCTTATGTCTATTTATAGACTAAAGCAGATGTAGCGGAGATAGATCATCTATTTCTGACGTGACAGTCATAGGTTTGACTTCATCAGAATAGGAGATGGATCTGTTGAGAAGGTAGTAGGATGTGATGTCATGGTATTTGGATGACATACACAAAGTAGGAAAAGAAACTCCTATACTACGATCGGTTATACTTTGGTCATCACACAGTGGTTTCTCCACAAAGGAAATGGATTTTATATCTGACATACTGGTTACTGGATCTATGGTTTTAGATCTAGATTTGGGTGGTTTCTCAATCAGGGTACTTGACAGCATTCTAAGAGTATTTAGGATGGACGACTCCTGGCACGGTAGTGTACCTGCAGATAATGGAGTCACCCTCTCCAAAGGTGTCTTACAGACTAAAAGGGAGAAGGACAGGCATGATTGGCAGATCACTTGCTCAGGCAATTGAGTCAATCGTGAGATGTCAAGTACCACACCAGATGTTGTTCTTGCACAAGATGCAATAAGTTGACATTAATCCAATCCTGGAGAAACAGTCGGAAGCAGTTTTAGAACATAAGTGGATGTTCTAGGGATATGATAACGACAGCCTCATTCAGGAGACAGTTATCATTCCAGGCTTCCAAGGTGACATGGACGACAAGGAGGTTGTCAGAGTTATAGTTTTCCCTCTAACGAGGGGCAGTATTTTGGACAGGTGATCCAAGGCAATACAGAGGGAGGCATGGCGCGCAGGATACTGATTAAGTTCAGTTGACGATACAGTCTAAGAAGTTTGGATTTGGAGTTCATTTATGAGCTAGGTCCCATCAGACATCCAGACATATTCTGAGACAGGTATTACTCTTTTCGGGAGATGGGTTTCTCCGCGAACTTGAGATATAGAGAGGCATAGAAAGAAACTACTAAGCGGATCCACTCACTGAGGCTATTCCTCGAACGCAATAGTTCCGCAAACGAGCTTTGTGAGACTGACTAGTAGAGGAGTTGGATGTTCGGTATCACACGGGCTATGAGTATGCGACATCGCAATAATTAGCCTTGAGTGCAAGTGGGAGATTGTTGGAGATAGTGCCCTCAGAGTCAATTATTAGGTCACAGGTACGTGATTGTAATGATTGAGGGAGGACCTATCCCGGTAGGACAGTCTTACTCGAGATGATAGTATGCTATCTGGTTTACCTTTATCATCGTGTACTGTTTTAGGTGACGTGACACGTCGCTATTACACGTTGATAGAGCCCCTAGGATTCTTGCTTGACCACCAGCAGTATGAGGGCGATCATATAAGTGGGAGCTGGGGGTCTACAAGCATATCCTTAAAAGGTCCCTAGTCGTGGGAGTTTCGAGACCGGGCATCGATACTCCATTAGTAGACTAGTGTATACAGTCGAGACCCCGACGAGGGGCGGTGGCCGGTCTCACAAGCCACTGGTGTCAGTTGGATCACCTAAGATGTATACAGGTGCTCATTGGGTTATGAGTACACCGGACAGGACTCGCCGGGAACATGCTAGTTGGTCATATACCAGACGTCAGATGGCAGTTCCCTGGTGACATGTGTGCAGGTTAGTTCATCGACCTGGGGATCGTCATTTGTCTCGTGTGAGTTCCCACTGTACTTTGATTACTACCCTACCACGGCTCAAAGGAGTCGTGCAAACAGGTTTTAGTTGGGTACAGTCCCGAGCCACATGGAGGCAGTGAGCGTATCTTCAGGGGTTCGTCTCTCCCGGTATTGGGGGTGAGGTCGTGCTGTGTCTAGGAGAGCCATTACACAAAGTCCTTGGCCAAGGCAAGGAGATTTACTGGTAGGTATTCCAGTAGTATCTCAGGGTGTTCTGGGCTACACTCCGACACGACTTGTACCGCTTTTGGGGGTCTGACTTTTACCAACCCCCTAGGCCCGCCATGCGATACTCATAGACGAACGGACCGGACTGCACGGATATTGTCACTGACAGGCTCAGTAGGGTGTCAGGATGAGTTCGCTCATCGACGTCCCTTTTAGTCAATAGCTGGTGGCCCGTCACGTATTGGCTTATACCTCTGACGTGCTAGTGGTTAAATCCACAACCATAGTATTGACGAGTCTTTAGAGTCCACCACACTTTCAGTTACTCAAGCTTTCGGGCGAAACGTTGTAGAGGCCGTATGGAGATATGGCAGGGTCCGATCAGATACGTGCGGTATTGCACGGATCAGGATCGGACGGTTTGTACTAGTAGCCGTATAGGTATATGGCAGGGTTCGATCAGATACGTGCGGTATTGCACGGATCAGGATCGAACGGATATTACTAGCCGGCTTTGGTTTAAGCCGGTCCTAGTTTAGTACAGTGTAGATTTTGTCTCATTGCATTTGTATCCGGACGGAATACAGATGCGGGTGTGTATGCACAGTATCGGGGTTTTCCTGTAATTTATTATGGGACCAGTTTTCTGGAGTTGCCAGTTTGCATTCCGTTCCGGCCGGTTTTCCTTTGTTCTTTCCCGGCCGGACTTTTCCGTTGGAGGGTGTTATTTGCAAGTTTGCAAATAACACATTTGTGGAGGGGTTTTATGTAAATGATTGATTATGATAGCATCATTATCCTTTGCTCCATCCCTTGCATTTATTATGATTAGAGAGGGTATGGGTTTTTGATTTTGTGTTGGAAATTGGGTTTGGGGGGCCGGCCACTGTTGGAGACAGTGAGAGGTTTGATTTGTTTTTGTATGGATAATTTCCATTCATGAATTCGTGGCCCCCACCTTGTGCTGGTGGTTTTTATTTATGATTAATTTATTAAAGTAAGGAATGAATGATAAAAAAAAAGGGAGTGTGTGCTGGAGATTTTTTTTTTTTTTGGATAACATAATGGATTAATCAAAGTAAGGTGGCTATCAGCTATTTAGTGTGCAGGGGCTGTTTTGTGAGGGAGAGGCTTTGCTTAATTTCCAGAGAGCATTCCATCTTAGCCGAGCTCTTTAATTTGGCTGCTCCATTCTTTTTCCTTGCAAGTTTCCATGGAAAATCCTTATGCAAAATTCCCTCCATCATGGCAACTATACTTAACCCCAAAGAGACAACTCTACACTATATTCTACAGCAAATCTTGGGCGCGTCGGCTAGCCAACTTCGCGCCCGAGTTGCCTCGGCATTGAGGTGGGAGCCCGTAAAAGATGCAGGCGACGTGGTGCCCTTCCGGTGAAGAGGCGACGACCGGAGATCCCGCGAGGAGATCGGAGTGGAGATGAAGACCGGAGGACTCGGATCAGTCGGTATATCTCTAACCCATCTTCTAGTTAGCTTAGACTTGTTAATGGTTACGATCCGGGTGTTTAGTGCGCGGTGGTGCCGGTTTGCTAAGTCCGCAAAAATTTAAGTTTATCACCGTTTCCGCATTCCGGCGTCGGATTGACGGCCGGGGCGCCGCCGTGCACTTACAATTTCATCATCATCACCTTTTCTCTCTCTTGCATTATTATTGATACACTCTCTCTCTCACTCTCAATCAAGCATGGCCGGCCATTCTTGTGTGGGCTGTCCAAAATTTGTGTGTGGGAATTTTGTTCTCTTCTTGCTACAAAAATTCCCTAGTTCATTGCAAAAAGTTCATATCTCCCTCCACCTTCACAAATGGAAACTTCTCCACAACCCCTTGAGACAAAGAGTACTACACTTAGCCTACAGCATTCATGGACACGTCGGCTCGCCAACTTCGTGCCCGAGTTGCCTCGGTCCAGAGGTGGGAGCCCGTAAAAGAACCCGGCGATGTGGTGCCCTTTCCGACGAGGAGATGAAGACCGGAGATTCCGCGAGGAGATAGGGATGGAGGCCGAAGACCGAAGGACACGGATCGCTCGGTATAGCTCTCTAACCTATTCTCTAGTTTGCTAGGAGTAGGTTAATGGTCCGATCCGGGTTTTTAGTACGTGGTAGCGCCAGTTTTAAAAGTTAAAGAAAAGTATCATTTCCGCATTTTGGCCTCAGGATGACGACCGGGGCGCTGCCGTGCACTTACATTGGTATCGAAGCCACGCCATTAACCTAGTCTAGCTTGCTCTAATATGTTTACAAGTTCGATCGATCGGATTTTCCAAAAACCGTATTTTCAAGCACAGTTTCTGTCGAATTTTTCCAGTGCTCTAAAAATTATTTGGTACATTGTAAAATTACGTGCAGGGTTTTTTTATGCATTCTGTGAAAATTTGGTGCTCTGATATTACTGTTCCACCGCGGAACCGCGGCCAAACCCATGCATTGGCTGCGGTTCCGCGGCCATTATGACTCCACTCTGCACCAAATGTTTACAGTAGGCTTCTGACATGGAAATAGGGTTTTTGGTATGTTCTGTTTGGGCCCAGATTTTCTTTGAGTGCTACAGTTGTGCTTGGGGCCCACTTCGGGAAAATTTAGTCGATCGAAAATTTTAAACATGTTAGTACACAGTATTTACATTATATCTGCGACAGTGAATGTCACTTGATCGGTAAATCCTGTCTAACTGCTATAGCCCTTTTAGACGGATTTGCGAACGTGGCATTCACGTTGATGTTCTGTATTGTTTTGTGATGTTGCGGATTTGTCGTGGTGGATAGCCTGGATGCAATGGTAGTATAGTTTGGTGTATTATGTACACTTGATATTGCGGGGCGAGCGTCCGACATGTGGACTGCCGTCACTGCCTGTTTGTATATTATTCTTTTGGGGCACGACCGGGCTGAGGTCGATGTACCCGTTGTACATTTTACTTTCTGTACTAGGATTACCCCACAGAGGGGTGCACGGATAGCCGGGTTCTAGAGGGCAACGGGCCAGCATCTCATGGCGTTGAGACGGAGGGGGATTCACTCTAGAATTGGTGGGCTATTCGCCGCACTCGTAGGGGGTACAGGTTGACCCAAGGAGGGGTGACCAAGTTACCGGATTCCGTGAAGTGCTGGGTGGTCCATTCACGTTGCTGAAGGGGGCTGCCTCGTTTCAGGTTTTGGCGGGTGACTTGTCGCGCCCGTAGGGGTCTAGGATTTTCATTGCACAGGTTATCCATACGACCAGGGGAACATCGGGTTTCAGTAGCGGCTCTATGAAACCCGGGGATCCCAGATATCTGTATTGTTCTGTGATGCTTATTACATTTCTGTGATGTTGCATTTTTATCACGCCTTGAGCGAATATTATATATTGATATATATATTAGTAGATGTTGTATATGTTTTGCATCCGTCCTAGTCCAGTCCCCGCTCTGTCGTTAGTTAAGTAACCTAACGGGTGATGACGGGACCCAGTGGCGAATGCGGATGGCATATACGTACATCGTTATTTTCGTTCTTTGTGGTGTGATCAATTGATGGGACTGCATTGATTCGGATCAATGCAAGCTAAACAAACCTATTCTGATGTTGTTGGAACAATTTTTCAAAAAGCTGTTATTGCAAAGACGTTCTCTTTTGTTTTGCACAGTGGTATTCGGTTATGAATATCCAGCACCTCAGTCGACGAGGCAAGGGCCGAGATCCCTTCACCGGGAGTGACCCCTTGGACAGAAGTTTGTGTCAGGGCAATAACTTCACTATAGTCATTTACTTTAGCTTTGCAACGTGGTATTCAGTTGGAATATCCTGCACCTCATTCTACGGGGAAAGAGCCGAGATCCCTTCACCGGGAGTGACTTCTTTAGCAAAGGTTTTCGCCACTATATTTTTATAAAAGCTATCTGGTTCTTTAACCGATATCAAGTTCATTACGTTAAAGGTTTTTCGCCAAAAACCATTCGTAGCCCTCCGTCATTTCAGATGGGTAGCACGTAGTATTCATGCTATGTTTGTTGGCCAAAGTCAAGGCATAGTGTATGGTAGCTATTTGTTACTTTTCTGCAGCATAGATAGATGCGTTGGTTTGGGACAGTCGTATTGCCTTGTTGGCCAAAGTCAAGGGTAGGTACGGGTAGGTTCAAATCAACCTGGATAATGACGGGTAGAACTTGACAAGTGACTTATGATTTGTTGGCCAAAGTCAAGGTCATAAGAGCATGGGGTAAAAATCACATCGGGAGTTTCTAAAGAAACTGAAACTTGCCAGATATGCGCATACCTTCTGGAGTGTGATAACATGAGTGGATTCCATCACGTTATCATGCGATGATAGTTGGATCCCGATTCCCACTGATAAGTTGGTTTACTCCTCGGGTGATCCCGACTAATTCTTCTTTCAGGTTTGGAGGAGAATTTGACGTTACAGTGGGAGGTTTCCTAATTAGATAAAGTGATAACCATTCTGATCTAGGTTAGAGTGCACGCTGAGTGTTTCTTTTCTCTCTCTCTTTGGCAGCGACCATGGCCCGACCCTAAACTATGACTCAGTGACCAAAATTAACCGAACCTTCTTAAACGCTGGCTTTTAAATTGTCAGAGTTGCATACCTCATTGCCACTCCTACTTTTACCCTTTTCTCCAGAACACCCCGTATTACTATGAACGTCCACTTCCATTGGATAAAACCATCGTATGGTTATATACGAACTTGAAGGAACTTGTTCCAGATTCAATGATGGTTTCTGGTTCTGGAGAAAACGAATAGGACTATTCAGTTGTCTTTTCCTTTTACCTTCTCTCACGTTGCGAGTGCTCCTTGGATTAGGGGATAGTATACCCGTTACGCCTATTGGATAGTCTTCTTCCAAACCTTAGGCTGGTACCAAACGGTAGGGAATGAAGAAAGCCGATTAGCCTAAGTGTGGTGTACAGAAGGTATTAAGTTAAAGACAAATAAAGGGATTAGTAAGAGGGCAAAGTAAACTGCGACTGCTATTCACGACCAAACCAAGTATTTCATTACCACTCCTACTTCACCTTTGTATTTCTCCAGAACACTACGTATCACTATGAAGATCCACAGTTATTTGGATACTCCATCGTATGGTTATATACGAACTCGAAAGGAACTTGTTCCAGTTCGGGGATGGATTCTGGTTCAGGAGAAATAGGAATAAGGTTTTATTCAGTTGTCTTTTATCTTTACCTTCTCTCGGGTTGCGAGTGCTCCTAGGATTAGGACAATATACCCATTATGCTTATTGGATAGTCTTCTTCCAAACCATAGGCTGGTGCCGAGCGGTAGGGAAGAAAGAAAACCATTTAGCCTAAGAGGGTGTACAGAAGGTAATGACTAAAGACATATGAAGGGATTTGGAGAGATGGAAAAGAAATATATGGTTACAGTTGTGAATCTGATAATGGAAGAGGCATTACTAGGAATACCCGGATATCCCATCGAGACATTTCAATGTTTCAGTTTCACTGTGTACTGTTAAAAGAAAACTGATTTCCCAATTAGCCCTTGCTCCAGGGTATGTATTTACCAGGTTTGATTCTCACATCTGTATGATTTTACAGATGATGAGTGGGAGTAAGCTATTGGGAATTAGGTGATTGTCCTCATTATATCGGGATTCGTTGTAATTGGTGATATTTGAGGAAGTCACCTGGGTTGTTTGCCGGACAGCAAATATTTGGTTTTGAATATCCGCTGTTATGCACCAATTTCAAATTGATATATCTGTACGTCTATTTTTATAGAGTGAGATATACCTTTTTGAAATTATGTCCATGACATTTACCTATATCAGTGGATGGTTAGATAAGGAGCATTAAACAGCGGTGTAATTCTTCTTAACCATAAGTACAGTTTTCAACCTACGACAGACAGGATTTGAGTTATTAGACTCAGAGGACTTATACAGAGGATTGTATATTGTCCAGTGTCCATTAGGACAGGAGGGTTGGTCCTCGTAATATATTCTGTTTACTTGTGACTTCTCTAGTTCTTAGACATGCGTTTCGTAGAAACACAAGGTCTGAGTTTTGAGAAGTTATAGGTATATGAATAAAGTAGAGAACCAGGTGTTGCAAGTATCGGGATTCTTCAAGGTGATCGAAGATGTAGATACTTGTGTATGGTATTCAGTTGATAGTAATGTTTAAAAGAACTTGCTTCTCTTTCAGGTTACTCATAATTGGAAGCACTCCTAAGTTGAGTAATGCTGATCGGCCTCCTTCCATTTAGTTGACATGCACTGGAGACAGTTGCATGATTTGAATCTGGTTCCAATTAAATCAGTGCCTCTGTTTCTATATTGGATATAGAACGGTTCATATTTTAACGATGTTAAGGTACGGGGAGTTATCCGGCTTATGCTTAAAACCAGACTCTGGATAACTCAAGGCACGTTTCTGTAATGGAAGTTTGTGAGTTGACCCGGGCTATGACGAGGGTTGACTTTCTACCATCTGGAAGATCAATAGTGATAATGTTCTAGACTCGCCACAGTTTTAATAAAAATGGATTTTTTCAGAAAATAGTAGTGGGAGTATGGTAGAACTGGAAGTGATTCCAGAACCGCAAACGATTACTGAAAATTTGATAAGAACCTAAAGATTCAATCTGATTTGACATTCCATTAGCCACTCCGTAGATAAGGTGGGTAACCTCAGGCACCCGAGAGGTACTCCGGTATGCTCAAAGACGGTGACAGGGAGGTTCTTGTTTACCCAAACTTGCCATTGCTGTTGTTCCAGACTATAAGACCCGGCAGGAGGATGAGTATAGCGTCGTTCTAAACAAGCTTTAGAAGTGCACGTGTATATGATTCTGCCAGAGGGTTATCGTAGTCAGTGGGAGCAGCGGAAGCATTGGTGGACAAGAGGCTTATGTCTGCTTATAGACTAAAGTAGATATAGCGGAGATAGATCATCTATTTCTGATGTGACAGTCATAGGTTTGACTTCATCAGAATAGGGGATGGATCTGTTAAGAAGGTAGTAGGGTGTGATGTCCTGGTATTTGGATGACATACACAGAGTAGGAAGTTAAATTCCTATACTACGATCGGTTATACTTTGGTTGTCACACAGTGGTTTCTCCACATAGGACATGGATATTATATCAGATATTCTGGTTACTAGATCTATGGTTTTAGATCTAGATTTGGGAAGTGTCCCAATCTGGGTACTTAGACAGCATTTTAAGAGTATTTAGAATGGACGACTCCAGGCACGGTAGTGTACCTGCAGGTAATGGAGTCACCCTCTCTAAAGGTGTCTTAAAGACTAAAGAGGAGAGGGATGTGCATGATTGGCAGATCACTTGCATAGGCAATTGAGTCAATCATGAGATGTCAAGTACCACACCAGATGTTGTTTTGCACGGGATGAAATACGTTGATATTGATCCAATCCTAGAAAAACATTCGGAAGCAGTTTTAGAACATAAGTGGATGTTCTAGGGATATGATAACGACAGCCTCATTCGGGAGACAGTTATCATTCCAGGCTTCCAAGGTGACCTGGATGACAGAGTGACTGTCAGAGTTATAGTTTTCCCTCCGACGAGGGGCAGTGTTTTGGACAGGTGATCCAAGTGGACACTGAGGGAGGCATGACGCAGAATACTGATTAAGTTTAGTTGACGATACAGTCTAAGAAGTTTGGATTTGGAGTTCATTTATGAACTAGGTCCCATCAGATATCCAGACATATTCTAAGACAGGTATTGCTCATTTCGGGAGATGGGTTTCTCCGCGAACTTGAGATAAAGAGAGACATAGAAAGAAACATCAGGGCGGATCCACTCACTGAGGCTATTCCTCGAACACAATAGTTTTGCAAACAGGCATTGTGAGACTGATTAGTAGAGGAATTGGGTGTTCGGTATCACACGGGCTGTGAGTATGCGACATCGCAATAATTAGGTTTGAGTGCAAGTAGGAGATTGTTGGATATAGTGCCCTCAGATTCAATTATTGGATCACAGGCACGTGATTGCAATGATTGAGGGAGGACCTATACCGGTAGGACAGTCTTACTCAAGATGATAGTATACTATCGGGTTTATCTTTATCATCGTGTACTGCTTTAGGTGACCTTACAGGTCACTATTGCGTGTAGATAGAGCCCTTAGGATTCTTGCTTGACGGCCAGAAGTATGATGGCGATCATATACATGGGAGCTGGGGGTCTATAAGCACATCCTTAAAAGGTCCCTAGTCGTGGGAGTTTTCGAGACAGGGCATCGATACTCCAGAGTAGACTAGAGTATACAGTCGAGACCCCGACGAGGGGCGGTGGCCGGTCTCACAAGCCACTGGTGTCAGTTGGTTCACCTAAGATGTATACAGGTGCTCATTGGGTTATGAGTACACCGGACATGACTCGCCGGGAACATGCTAGTTGGTCTTATACCTGACGTCAGATAGCAGTTCCCTGGTGACATGTGTACAGGTTATTTCAACGACCTGAGATCGTCATTTGTCTCGTTTGAGTTCCCACTGTACTTTGATTACTACCCTACCACGGCTCAAAGGAGTCGTGCAAACAGGTTTTAGTTGGGTACAGTCCCGAGCCACATGGAGGCAGTGAGCGGATCTGCAGGGGTTCGTCTCTCCCGGTATTGGGGGTGAGGTCGCGCTGTGTCTAGGAGAGCCATTACACGAAGTGCTTGGCCAAGGCAGGAGATTTACTGGTAGGTATTCCAGTAGTATCTCAGGGTGTTCTGGGCTACACTCTGACATGACTTGTACCGCTTTTGGAGGTCTGACTTTTACCAACCCCCTAGGCCCGCCATGCGATGCTCATAGACGAACGGACCGGACTGTACGGATATTGTCATCGACAGCCTCAGTAGGGTGTCAGGTTAAGTTCGCTCATCGACGTCCCTTTGGTCAATACCTGGTAGCCCATTACGTATGGCTAATACCTCTGACATGCTAGTGGTTAAATCCACAGCCAAAGTGTTGATGAGTCTTTAGAGTCCTCCACAGACAGTTTCTCAAGTTTTGGGTGAAACGCTGTAGAGGCCGTATGGAGATATGGAAAGGTTCTATCATATACGTGCGGTATTGCATGGATCATGATCGGACGGATAATACTAGCGGGCTTTGGTTTAAGATGGATCCTAGTATTGTACAGTGTAGATTTTGTCTCATTGCATTTGTATTCGGTCGGAATACAAATACGAGTATGTATATACAGTCGCGGGGTTTTCCTGTAATTTATTACGAGATCGGTTTTTTGAAGTTGCCAGTTTGCATTTCCGTTTCGGCCATTTTTCCTTTGTTCTTTGTTTGGCTGAAAATTGGTGTGGAGGGGATTATTTGCAAATGTGCAAATTAGCAAAGTAGAGGGTGGTTTTTGTAACTAGTTGGTTCATGATGGTTGAAGCTTCCATTGACTTCTTTTTTGTTCATCATTGCTTGCAATGATGGGTTTGGTGATGGGTTTATGAGTGTGGACTTTGTTGTGATGATATTTTATCATCATCACCTTTTCTCTCTCTTGCATTATTATTGATACACTCCCTCTCTCACTCTCAATCAAGCATGGCTGGCCATTCTTGTGTGGGCTGTCCAAAATTTGTATGTGGGAATTTTGTTCTCTTCTTGCTACAAAAATTCCCTAGTTCATTGCAAAAAGTTCATATCTCCCTCCACCTTCACAAATGGCAACTTCTCCACAACCCCTTGAGACAAAGAGAACTACACTTAGCCTACAACATTCTTGGACATGTCGGCTCGCCAACTTCGTGCCCGAGTTGCCTCGGTCCAGAGGTGGAAGCCTGTAAAAGAACCCGGCGATGTGGTGCCCTTTCCAACGAGGAGATGAAGACCAGAGATTCCGCGAGTGTAACGTTTCAGAAATCGTTTTGCGGATTTTTCCGTTTTAGGGCAAAATTGTCGGTTTTTCCCGTTTTAACCCGATTTCGATCAAACGTCCGTATAAGCTTACCGGCACCTAGTTTAGCTAAAATAAAGCTTGTGCGCGAACTTTAGGGGTATTTGGGAGGTTTTGGTTCAGATAGAATTTTTCCCAAATAAAATATTATTTTAGCCGGTAAAATATGCGCATAAATCGGGAAAAAATTTTCTAAATGAAAATTTTTGGGAATCATCACTAAAATTATTTTAGAACCTACTTTTTAAATATCTAGATATTTTTTGGTCAAAGGGAATTATTTTTTTAAAAAGAAAAGAAAATGAATAAAAGGTGGCATTTTTACATTAAATGTGCATTAATTGTTTTCTTTTGGTAGAAAATTCCACACACTTCACCAAAAATCCCCCTATTCTCCCCTTGGCCGGTCCTTTCCTTCCCCTTGCCGCCCTCCATCATTTCCACCCATTTTCAACTCATTTTTCATCAAATAAATCATGAAAAATCCAATTTAATTCATACAAATTCAAATATAATCATTTTTCCTTCATTTCCTTCACTAATCCTTCATGGATCTTCATGAAAGCTTGGTTTTTGATGCTAAGATGTTGGATTAAGTTTCATTTTGTGTTCTTGGGGAGGTATAATTCTTACCTTAATCCTTTTATATTTGCTTTAATCTTATTCTAGCTAGTTTAGTTAGCTAATTATGTGTTTAGTTTAGTTTTTATATTATGATTAATTCATTTATTTTTGGTTTAAGAAATTCATGTTAGGGTTAAATTTTGTTTATGTGTTTAGTGTTCTTTTGAAGTGTTAATTTGTGTTTTGGAGAAGATTAACCTAGTAGAAAATGTTAATTTTTGTTAATGATCACTTTGTTTAATTATGCAATTAGCTTACTAGGTTTTTGCTAAAATATAATTAGCGAGTGTTAAAAATATAGGAATGGTTTAGATAGCTTAGTTAAGCTATTTTAAGGTGTTTGTTATCGCTAGATATGCATTAGCTTGAAACTAGTGCGGAATTTTGCGATAGGTTGCTTACTAGATTTCGGGATTTTTTCGACGTGGGTTCGATTGGTCGTTGCGAGGTTATATCTATTATATTCCTCGTAATTCTTGTGTTTTGTTGCGCGATCGGGACGATCGGGGTCCAGTCTTGGTGTTTTGTAGTTTAGTGACCCCAATTAGGGTTTTTGGCCGGTATCGTGCGCGATAGATGCGCTAAGCGCACAGTGTAATTTTCCGGGCGTTTTCATCGCGTTTCGTTGTCTTTTCGTCGATGCAGGATATTTGCTTATGTGTTGTGTTTGTGAAATTTTAGGTTCGCAAGCGGGGACTTCAGACGCTACGACAAGGGGAAAACAGGTGGTTGGCTTCACCTAGCTTGGAGCGTTGGTGAGTAGATTGAAGATCTACAGGTGAATCGCTCGCATGGCATTATGCGTCAGGGCTAGAGATTTTATTACTTGTCGCATATTCTACGTTATTGTTAGAATTGCGCCTTTACCCTATTACTTAGATGTAGTTGTGCCTGGACTACTAGTAGTAGGACACTGCACATATTATTGACGATTCATGTTGCACGAGCACTGATTATATGCTACACACACCGTCAATAATTGCCATGTTACACACAAACCACTTATAGATGTTATATTGCTTGGTTAGGGACATTGTGACATTGATTCATACTGCTTATCATATATGGCATTTAGCATACCTGTATTCCTATAGAGTATTGTACCATTAGTGATAGGTACATACACCCTCCCTGTCATAGCTACAGATATACCTTGCACATACTGTTCTTATACCCAGGGGGTATACTATATCATTGCTTATAGGTAGACACATCATCTTGCTATACCTTATTGATTTCACATACATCTAGTTTTAGCTACATGTTTACCTTCACTTAATGTTATTTAGAAGTGGATAAATAGGAACCGCATGATATTTGTATTAACTTGATGCAGTTAATTAGCGGTTTTTCCTTTATATGCTTGCATTTCAGATATGGCGCACATATTATATTCATGGATTTTCGCATTGTTATATGGATTTTTCATGATGTTTTCTGGATTTGGGGACCGTGGTAGTTCATGAAATTATGCATTATTTGAAAGACCCGGTTTCCTTGATATTGATATTTCCGCAGCCACCATGAGATTTATCGGTTCTGATATATGCCCGATTCGAGGAGTGAGGAGGCACCGTCTGTGGGTACATGGTGAGGCCCGGGGGTACCCCGAAGCAAGAACGATTTCGCGGTGCTAGGCGATGAGGCTTAGGGGAACCATACCATCCGGTGACAGGACCAATGACTCATCGGCTATCGAGTGGATACCGATGGGAGTCATGTGCGTATGGATACGTCGAGAGGCGAGGGTCAGAGCTAGGCACTCGAGCTCTCGGGATAGCGTATGATACGTACCCATCAGGGGGGCCAGTCATTGAGACAGCACCTGATGGATCAGCATTTCTGTGTCGATGCTTGGCACATTGGTTTCATGATATTTCCAATTACTCATTTGTATATATAACAGGGGATTGAGCCGCTGTTATATATACCCTTACACCAATATTAGGGGAATGGGACGCTAATATATGTGTATTGACCTCATCATATTTATTATGCCGTTATATTTAGGATGTTAGAATTTTGCTGGAGATTTGATTCGGGATGTAAGAGATTCATTTGAGATTGGATACTGGAGATATATGTGAGATATACGAGATATGTGAGATCCACTTGCTGTTGTACATTCGAGATATGTGAGATATACTTGATATTGTACATACGAGATATGTGAGATCCACTTGCTGTTGTACATTCGAGATATGTGAGATATACTTGATATGGTACATACGAGATATGTGAGATCCACTTGATGTTGTACATTCGATATATGTGATATATACTTGATGTTGTACATTCGATATATGTGATATATACATGATGTTGTACATTCGATATATGTGAGATATACTTGATGTTGTATATTCGGGATATACGAGATATACTTAATATTGTGAAATTGAGGAGAATGCGATACTTAGATGATATGAGAGCCAATTTGGGGGCTGATTTGAGGAATTAGGATTTGATTCGTCTTGATGAATTTTGATCCTACCACGATGTCAGGATTCCGTGGAAATGACATATTTCACTCCATACCTCACGTTTATCTATTTGTGCACTGTTTCATGTATTAGGAGTACCTGTTAGTGTACCTTTCATGAGTGTTGCACATTTACGTTCTCATACCCCCATTGCATGATTATTGCATACTGTATCATATCATTATTGCTTTATATATATTGGTTGTACTTGTTAGTGTACTTTCCATTATTCTACATTCATATGACCTGTTATTACTGTAAATTGCATATCTTAGATTCATGCTGTACGTGCATTCTTGCGATTACCTGCATATATTATTTACTATTCACGAGTTGGCAACTCACCCCCGTTGTGCCACAGGTGTTACAGAGTGTTCCTCAGAGTAGTCGAGGCTGCCTATTCATCTATCATCTTTTGCTACAGATACCGCATCGGCTCACAGTGTGCTGTTTTGTTCAGGTGGGTTTTGGTGGTTATCTGTATTTGTATTGTATATTCGTTGTATCTTGTACTCTCCATCTACTATTATGTTGTTGACTTAGAGACTTGGTGAGGACGATATTGTATAAATTGTGGATTTGTTGTCTTTTATACAGTTTCCTTTCTATCGTCTTCTTTTTCTTCGCTACGGCGTCGCATATTTGTTGTGGTGGTTGTTTTCCGCCTTTGGGCGTGGATTTGCTCCCGTTGGGGATGCTTTACATTATATTTATGTTGTACCCATTTTTGGGGTTGGTTTTTATAAAGGAGGTGCTGCCGAAATTTTCAAGAAAGAAAATTGGACTTAAAGAATTTATACTTGAGATTTTTTTTAAAGGTTTAAACAATGTTTCTTATCTTTTCTTGTCTTTTAATGGTTTAGATTTCTGGGTTTTGGCTTTCTTTTACTACGTTACGCCTGTAGACGTTGCGTAGTATTAGGGCCGTCACGTGCCAATTTCGGGTCGTGACAAAGTTGGTATCAGAGCGCTAGGTTTTTACCTTACGGAGTGTAGGATGACCTTTATATGATGGAGTAGGTAGCTTAAGCAGAGTAACGTAGTGTGTGTATGTCTGCAGCATACTCACGATGCAGTACTCCGTCTAAAGTGACCTAAGTACAATTACTTGAAATTCCTTCCTTGATGATTCATATCCTTGTGATTCGATTTCCGTGTTCATATCGAATCCTATTCCTATTTATAGCCTTTGCCGACGACGACTATGGGGACTCAGTGAGGTGCAGCGAGGGCCGAGGTCAGTATTGACTCGGGAAAAGCGAGGACTGACCAGGATGGCACGCTCGTTGTACAGGTGCAGACGGATCCGCCTTCGATAGATAGTATCGCTAGGCTTGTGGCAGAGATGCAGGACTTGCGCCAGAGAATGAGTTCTTTGGTGGAGACCATTCGAGCGCAGTGACAGGAGGTTGTCACCCCTGTTACCCAGTTGTTCCTTGCGATCAGCACACAGCTTTCCGTCAGTTACATAGCACCAGTGGATACAGCCCTAGTTGACGAGACACGTATTCCAGAGACTTTGCGAGTTCCAGGACAGTGGAGGACCAGTACCGGTGTGCCAGTCTAGGGACAGAGGCCTAGTCATCGAGACAGATTTCGTGACCGTCGTGGGAGTGGCAGAGGCTTAGGACGAGGTCAGTCGTTCAGCTCTCATCTCTTGGAGGGCCAGCAACCGTCGTATGGATGTTTTCGATGTGGGAGCCTTCATCACTTCATCAGGGACTGTTCCTTAGCACCGCGTCAGAGTCGTGTTCTAAGAGGTCGTGGGCGCGGAAGGTTTGCTCTGAGGGGTCAGTCTGGCTGAGGAAGGGTTCTGACAGCTGCGGGTAGGAGGCAGACACAGGAGTTTGCTTCTACTTATCGGGACGCTCAGGCGTCCAATGCAGAGTTTTCAGGTATCCTTTATTCACATGTTCGTTTGATGTGCTTATTGGTTTTCACACTTTATGCCATGGTTGGGACGAGGATCGTGTTAGCTAGATCAGCCGTTTGTTGTGTTAACTTCTGTCAGCGATTCTTTTGTTGCGCGGCACGTATTTCAGTCGTATGCCAATCGGTTAGGAGATTCATCCGTCACTTGATCCTTCTAGAGAGGTCGGATTTGACGTTCTCCTGGGCATAGATTGGTTAGCTACGTGTTAGGCGTCTGTGGACTACCGTGAGGAAACAGTCAGAAATTGTTTTCCCGGCGAGTCAGTTCTTGTTGTGCAGGTGGATAGCTGTGCCGCCTCTCACAGCTTGAATTCAGCCTTTTTCGCTAGTCAGCTTTTGGAGGAGATGTCGTGAATTCTTGGCGTTTATTCGAGATACCGGAGCCACAGTGGGATTGTTGGACCGGGTTCCTTTCGTACAAGAGTTTTCCGACGTTCCAGATAAGCTGGCGAAGCTTAGGGAGCTTAAGGATCTGCTGCAGAGTTGCTGTTAGGGAGGTTTGTGTGTCCGAGTGTTTCGCTTTTGGGAGCTCCTATTTTTTTTTGTTCGTCAAGGAGAAAGACGACAGAGTGCGGTTGTGGATTGATGGATCGTCAATTGAATCGGCTTACGGTGCGGATAGGTATCATTTACCTCGCATTGATGATTTCTCCGATCAGCTCCAGAGTGCGGGAATTTTTCTAAGTTGTTGGGATCAGGTCATCGTCGTTGCGGGTTTGGAGTGATGGCATTCCGAATACTGCTCTTGTGCGTGCTATGGCTTTGCGTGTTTTGTTGGTGTCTTTGGACTCGCCAATGCCCTAGCAGCATTCATGGATATGATGCACCAGATTTCTTCAGACCGTTCTTCGACCAGTTTTGTTGTGTTATTGACGACATTTTGGTCTTTTCTAGTGTGTCTTGAGGAACAGGAGCAGCACTTGAGGATTTGTTTTGTAGACATTGGTAGAGCCCCAGCTATTTGCTAGGTTCTCGGAGTGTTCCTTCAGGCTTGTTTGTGTTAACTCCTAGGTCTTATAGTTACGGGAGACGGTTTCGTATGGTTCCGAGGGAGGTCGTGACCGTACAGCTTAGGCCCAGAATTGTGTGCAGGACGGAGGTCCGCTGATTTTGGGCTTAGCAGGTTTTTGCCGCCGTTTCGTGCAGTATTATTAGCGTATTGCTGCACCGTTGACTGGAATGACCGAAATGGAGGTTTCTTTTCTTTGGACTGAGGCATGTGTACGAAGTTTTTGGCAGTTAGAGATTTGGTTAGCAACTGCATCAGTTCTTTCTTTTGGTTCGGGTGACTTTGTGATTTAACTGTAATGTTTCACGAGAGTGGCTCGATTTTGTATGGTTGTGACACTGCTCGCCGACGCTCGTTCGTTAGAGATACTTGAGTATACTCGGCTGAGTAATGATTCGGAGTCTTTGATTGTGACAAGGGTGTGCTAAGTTAGGAATGCGTTTGTGTACCTGATTTTATCGGGTAGGAACGTGGAATCCTAGAGCAAGCACATCAGTCAATTCTCTATGTTCATTCAGGTTCCGCCAACATTGACGTGACTTGTGAGATAGTTACGGGTGGACAGGAATGTAAAGAGAAATTTCAGGTTTCGTTTCAAGGTGTTTGTCTTGTTATGTGTTTATGTTAGTTGTTGTCGGTAGTTGGGGATCGTCACTAGCCATTGTTAGGGTTCTCCTTCGATAGTTGTTATCAGGAGACACTCCAATTGGCAACCTTTAGATTTAGTTAGGTCGTGTCGATCACCAATCTGTTTTCTGACTCTGCGTAGTAGGATTTTGGGACCTCAGCTAGTCTCTAGACTTCGGAGATGATCCAGTTGGTTCAGGTCAGGATGAGTAGCCCAGTGCAGACAGAGGTCTTATGTCGACCGTGTTGGTCGTAAACTTGAGTTCGCAGTGGGGAGATCATGTATTCCTACGGATTTTTCCGATGAATGACTTGTTGAGTTTTGGGAAGCTTATCCCAGAATTTTAGGTCCTTTTGAGATCCTTTAAGCGAGTTAGTTCGTTGCCTTTAATTTGGCACTTCTGCCCAGATTTTGATTATTCACCCCGTATTCTTTGTGTTGATTTTTGCAATTACCTCCATGACTTCCCACATGATTCAGCATCAGACCATTTAGTTTTGACGCGATCTTTTCGTTCACCGGCAGCAATTGGTGTAAATGGTTCGGCAGGTGGGGAAACTTCGGTCAAGGGTCTTGCTATCTGTGGAGGGTTTTTCTTGGACGTAGCCGTTTTGTGAAGTGATCACTTGGGAGGTTGCGAGCGAGATTTGGGAGTTTTGTACTCATCTTCTTGAAGGTACACGTAGATAAATTTTAGTTCGGGGACCGAATTTCTTTAAGGGGGGAAGATTGTAACGTTTCAGAAATCGTTTTGCGGATTTTTCCGTTTTAGGGCAAAATTGTCGGTTTTTCCCGTTTTAACCCGATTTCGATCAAACGTCCGTATAAGCTTACCGGCACCTAGTTTAACTAAAATAAAGCTTGTGCGTGAACTTTAGGGGTATTTGGAAGGTTTTGGTTCAGATAGAATTTTTCCTAAATAAAATATTATTTTAGCCGGTAAAATATGCGCATAAATCGGGAAAAAATTTTCTAAATGAAAATTTTTGGGAATCATCACTAAAATTATTTTAGAACCTACTTTTTAAATATCTAGATATTTTTTGGTCAAAGGGAATTATTTTTTTAAAAAGAAAAGAAAATGAATAAAAGGTGGCATTTTTGCATTAAATGTGCATTAATTGTTTTCTTTTGCTAGAAAATTCCACACACTTCACCAAAAATCCCCCCATTCTCTCCTTGGCCGGCCCTTTCCTTCCCCTTGCTGCCCTCCATCATTTCCACCCATTTTCAACTCATTTTTCATCAAATAAATCATGAAAAATCCAATTTAATTCATACAAATTCAAATATAATCATTTTTCCTTCATTTCCTTCACTAATCCTTCATGGATCTTCATTAAAGCTTGGTTTTTGATGCTAAGATGTTGGATTAAGTTTCATTTTGTGTTCTTGGGGAGGTATAATTCTTACCTTAATCCTTTTATATTTGCTTTAATCTTATTCTAGCTAGTTTAGTTAGCTAATTATGTGTTTAGTTTAGTTTTTATATTATGATTAATTCATTTATTTTTGGTTTAAGAAATTCATGTTAGGGTTAAATTTTGTTTATGTGTTTAGTGTTCTTTTGAAGTGTTAATTTGTGTTTTGGAGAAGATTAAGCTAGTAGAAAATGTTAATTTTTGTTAATGATCACTTTGTTTAATTATGCAATTAGCTTACTAGGTTTTTGCTAAAACATAATTAGCGAGTGTTAAAAATATAGGAATGGTTTAGGTAGCTTAGTTAAGCTATTTTAAGGTGTTTGTTATCGCTAGATATGCATTAGCTTGAAACTAGTGCGGAATTTTGCGATAGGTTGCTTACTAGATTTAGGGATTTTTCCGACGTGGGTTCGATTGGTCGTTGCGAGATTATATCTATTGTATTCCTCGTAATTCTTGGGTTGTGTTGCGCGATCAGGACGATCGGGGTCCAGTCTTGGTGTTTTGTAGTTTAGCGACCCCAATTAGGGTTTTTGGCCGGTATCGTGCGCGATAGATGCGCTAAGCGCGCAGTGTAATTTTCTGGGCGTTTTCATCGCGTTTCGTTGTCTTTTCGTCGATGCAGGATATTTGCTTATGTGTTGTGTTTGTGAAATTTTAGGTTCGCAAACGGGGACTTCGGACGCTACGACAAGGGGAAAACAGGTGGTTGGCTTCACCTAGCTTGGAGCGTTGGTGAGTAGATTTAACATCTACAGGGGAATCGCCCGCATGGCGTTATGCGTCAGGGCTAGAGATTTTATTACTTGTCGCATATTCTACGTTATTGTTAGAATTGCGCCTTTACCCTATTACTTAGATGTAGTTGTGCCTGGACTACTAGTAGTAGGACACTGCACATATTATTGATGATTCATGTTGCACGAGCACTGATTATATGCTACACACACCGTCAATAATTGCCATGTTACACACAAACCACTTATAGATGTTATATTGCTTGGTTAGGGACATTGTGACATTGATTCATACTGCTTATCATATATGGCATTTAGCATACCTGTATTCCTATAGAGTATTGTACCATTAGTGATAGGTACATACACCCTCCCTGTCATAGCTACAGGTATACCTTGCACATACTGTTCTTATACCCAGGGGGTATACTATATCATTGCTTATAGGTAGACACATTATCTTGCTATACCTTATTGATTTCACATACATCTGGTTTTAGCTACATGTTTACCTTCACTTGATGTTATTTAGAAGTGGATAAATAGGAACCGCATGATATTTGTATTAACTTGATGCAGTTAATTAGCGGTTTTTCCTTTATATGCTTGCATTTCAGATATGGCGCACATATTATATTCATGGATTTTCGCATTGTTATATGGATTTTTCATGATGTTTTCTGGATTTGGGGACCGTGGTAGTTCATGAAATTATGCATTATTTGAAAGACCCGGTTTCCTTGATATTGATATTTCCACAGCCACCATGAGATTTATCGGTTCTGATATATGCCCGATTCGAGGAGTGAGGAGGCACCGTCTGTGGGTACATGGTGGGGCCCGGGGGTACCCCGAAGCAAGAACGATTTCGCGGTGCTAGGCGATGAGGCTTAGGGGAACCATACCATCCGGTGACAGGACCAATGATTCATCGGCTATCGAGTGGATACGGACGGGAGTCATGTGCGT
This sequence comes from Agapanthus africanus, assembly GCA_030015575.1. Classification (NCBI taxonomy): domain Eukaryota; kingdom Viridiplantae; phylum Streptophyta; class Magnoliopsida; order Asparagales; family Amaryllidaceae; genus Agapanthus; species Agapanthus africanus. Next base: position 367,034,882 of record JASDDO010000029.1, read on the forward strand.
ATGGATACGTCGAGAGGCGAGGGTCAGAGCTAGGCACTCGAGTTCTCGGGATAGCGTATGATACGTACCCATCAGGGGGGCCAGTCATTGAGACAGCACCTGATGGATCAGCATTTCTGTGTCGATGCTTGGCATATTGGTTTCATGATATTTCCAATTACTCATTTGTATATATAACAGGGGATTGAGCCGCTGTTATATATACCCTTACACCAATATTAGGGGAATGGGACGCTAATATATGTGTATTGACCTCATCATATTTATTATGCCATTATATTTAGGATGTTAGAATTTTGCTGGAGATTTGATTCGGGATATAAGAGATTCATTTGAGATTGGATACTGGAGATATATGTGAGATATACGAGATATGTGAGATCCACTTGCTGTTGTACATTCGAGATATGTGAGATATACTTGATGTTGGAGATAGTGCCCTCAGAGTCAATTATTGGATCACAGGCACGTGATTGCAATGATTGAGGGAGGACCTATCCCGGCAGGACAGTCTTACTCGAGATGATAGTATGCTATCTGTTTTATCTTTATCATCGTGTACTGCTTTAGGTGACCTTATGAGTCGCTATTACATGTTGATAGAGCCCCTAGGATTCTTGCTTGACTACCAACAGTATGAGGGCGATCATATAAGTGAGAGCTGGAGTCTATAAGCACATCCTTAAAAGTTTCCTAGTCGTGGGAGTTTCGAGACAGGGCATCGATACTCCAGAGTAGACTAGTGTATACAGTCGAGACCCCGACGAGGGGCGGTGGCCGGTCTCACAAGCCATTGGTGTCAGTTGGATCACCTAAGATGTATACAGGTGCTCATTGGGTTATGAGTACACCGGACAGGACTCGCCGGGAACTTGCTAGTTGGTCTTATACCTGATGTCAGATAGCAGTTCCCTGGTGACATGTGTACAGGTTAGTTCATCGACCTGAGGATCGTCATTTGTCTCGTGTGAGTTCCCACTGTACTTTGATTACTACCCTACCACGCTCAAAGGAGACGTGCAAACAGGTTTTAGTTGGGTATAGTCCCGAACCACATGGAGGCAGTGAGCGGATATTCAGGGGTTCATCTCTCCCGGTATTGGGGGTGAGGTCGCGCTGTGTCTAGGAGAGCCATTACACGGAGTCCTTGGCCAAGACAGGAGATTTACTGGTAGGTATTCCAGTAGTATCTCAGGATGTTCTGGGCTACACTCCGACACGACTTGTACCGCTTTTGGGGGTCTGACTTTTACCAATCCCTAGGCCCGCCATGCGATGCTCATAGACGAACGAACCGGACTGTACGGATATTGTCACTGACAGGCTCAGTAGGGTGTCAGGATGAGTTCGCTCATCGACGTCCCTTTTGGTCAATAGCTGGTGGCCCGTCACGTATGGCTAATACCTCTGACGTGCTAGTGGTTAAATCCACAGCCATAGTATTGACGAGTCTTTTGAGTCCACCACACTTTCAGTTACTCAAGCTTTCGGGCGAAACACTGTAGATGCCGTATGGAGATATGGCACAGTCCGATCAGATACGTCCAGTATTGCACGGATCAGGATCGGACGGTTAGTACTAGAGGCCGTATGGATATATGGCAGGGTTCGATCAGATACGTGCGGTATTGCACGGATCAGGATCGGACGGATATTACTAGCCGGTTTTGGTTTAAGCCGGATCCTAGTATAGTACAGTGTAGATTTTGTCTCATTGCATTTGTATCCGGTCGGAATACAGATGCGGGTGTGTATGCAGTATCGGGGTTTTCCTGTAATTTATTGCGGGACCAGTTTTCTGGAGTTGCCAGTTTGCATTCCGTTCCGGCCAGTTTTTCTTTGTTCCTTCCCGGCCGGACTTTTCCGTTGGAGGGGTTATTTGCAATTGTGCAAATAACTTATTGTGGAGGGGTTTCTTGCATTTGTGAGATGATGATATGACCATCATCATTATATTCTTTTTCCATCTTTTCTTTTGCTTTAATGGTGATTAGAATGGATTAGGACTTGATGAGAGTTGACATGACTTTGTTATCATTGCCTTTTGGATGTGGTCACCCTCTACCTTTTACTACACTCACCTCCCTCTTGTATTATGTTTTTCCCTCCACCATTCTCACTTGGGAGAGGCCGGCCACACATTTTTGAGAGAGAAAAAAATGAGAGAGGTTCATTTGTGTGTGTAGATTTGATCATCTCATTTTTCCTTGCTAGAAAATTGAAAGCACCAATTTTCCTTAACCTCCTCCTCCATCCTCCATGGCAACTTCTATAACCCCAAAGAGACATGACTACTACACTATTCTACAGTAAATCTTGGACGCGTCGGCTAGCCAACTTCGCGCCCGAGTTGCCTCGGTCAAGAGGTGGGAGCCCGTAAAAGATTCCGGCTACGTGGTGCCCTTTCCGACGAGGAGGTGATGGACGGAGTTTCCACGGGACGACGGCGAGAAGACCGGAGGACTCGGATCACTCGGTATATCTCTCTTCCCTATCTTGTAGTTAGCTAGGACTAGGTTAATGGCCCGATCCGGGTGAAAAGTGCGCGGTGGTGCCGGTTCATTAGTTTTTGAAAGTTTTCGTTTCCGCGTTTCCGGCGTCGAATCGACGGCCGGGGCGCCGCCGTGCACTTACACTTGATATGGTACATACGAGATATGTGAGATCCACTTGCTGTTGTACATTCGAGATATGTGTGATATACTTGATATGGTACATACGAGATATGTGAGATCCACTTGATGTTGTACATTCGATATATGTGATATATACTTGATGTTGTACATTCGATATATGTGATATATACATGATGTTGTACATTCGATATATGTGAGATATACTTGATGTTGTACATTCGGGATATACGAGATATACTTAATATTGTGAAATTGAGGAGAATGCGATACTTAGATGATATGAGAGCCAATTTGGGGGCTGATTTGAGGAATTGGGATTTGATTCGTCTTGATGAATTGTGATCCTACCACGATGTCAGGATTCCGTGGAAATGACATATTTCACTCCATACCTCACCTTTATCTATTTGTGCACTGTTTCATGTATTAGGAGTACCTGTTAGTGTACCTTTCATGAGTGTTGCACATTTACGTTCTCATACCCCATTGCATGATTATTGCATACTGTATCATATCATTATTGCTTTATATATATTGGTTGTACTTGTTAGTATACTTTCCATTATTCTACATTCATATGACCTGTTATTACTGTAAATTGCATATCTTAGATTCATGCTGTACGTACATTCTTGCGATTACCTACATATGTTATTTACTATTCACGAGTTGGAAACTCACCCCCGTTGTGCCACAGGTGTTACAGAGTGTTCCTCAGAGTAGTCGAGGCTGGCTACTCATCTATCATCTTTTGCTACAGATACCGCATCGGCTCACAGTGTGCTGTTTTGTTCAGGTGGGTTTTGGTGGTTAGCTGTATTTGTATTGTATATTCGTTGTATCTTGTACTCTCCATCTACTATTATTTTGTTAACTTAGAGACTTGGTGAGGACGATATTGTATAAATTGTGGATTTGTTGTCTTTTATACAGTTTCCTTTCTATCGTCTTCTTTTTCTTCGCTACGGTGTCGTATATTTGTTGTGGTAGTTGTTTTCCGCCTTTGGGCATGGATTTGCTCCCGTTGGGGATGCTTTACATTATATTTATGTTGTACCCATTTTTGGGGTTGGTTTTTATAAAGGAGGTGCTGCCGAAATTTTCAAGAAAGAAAATTGGACTTAAAGAATTTATACTTGAGATTTTTTTTAAAGGTTTAAACAATGTTTCTTATCTTTTCTCATCTTTTAATGGTTTAGATTTCTGGGTTTTGGCTTTCTTTTACTACGTTACGCCTGTAGACGTTGCGTAGTATTAGGGCCGTCACGTGCCAATTTCGGGTCGTGGCAGCGAGGAGATCGGGATGGAGGCTGAAGACCGAAGGACACGGATCGCTCGGTATAGCTCTCTACCCCATTCTCTAGTTTGCTAGGAGTAGGTTAATGGCCCGATCCGGGTTTTTAGTACGCGGTAGCGCCAGTTTTAAAAGTTAAAGAAAAGTATCATTTCCGCATTTTGGCCTCGGGATGACGGCCGGGGCGCTGCCGTGCACTTACAGCTCCATCTTGACCTTCGACGAGCTGGCTACCCAATTCGTCGATCATTTCGTCGGAAACCGACGAAAGAAAAAGATGGTCGACTACCTGTTCACTGTCAAGAGCGGAAACAAGGAATCCTTCAAAGGGTATGTCGCTCGCTTCTACAATTCCCTCCTGGACGTTCCCGAGCACCGCGATGAAACAGTTATCACCGCGCTGAGGTCGAGTCTTAGGCACAAAGTGTGGCTCTGCTTTTTTGCATTGGCGCAACCTAAGACCATGATCAAAGTGAAAGCGTGGATCGAGCGAGAAATCCAACTCGAGTCCGAGGTGAACTCCAACATGCCCGGAGGCGACCAAGAAGACCGGAAGAAGTGGGACAGGGAAGAGAAAAGGAAAGTCGATCGTCCAAAACCTTATTCCCTGAGGTTCCAGGAGTACATCCCTTTGAACATTTCTCAGACCGAGCTGTTGGAGGAAGCTAAAGGTGAGGGGTTCTTCAAGCTCCCGCCTGCTACCCAAAGGATAGGCAAATGTCTCCGAGCCCGTATTGTGCCTATCATTGGACGCAAGGACATCCGACCGAGGATTGTAAACATGCGCGATTACATCGAAGAGCTTATCCGCTCCGGTCACTTGGCAAAATACCTGCGAGACAAACGTTAAGCAGATAGGGGGCAAGCTGACCAAATTAAATCCGGATAGCTGACGATCGGGCAGATCATGGTCGTCACCGACTGACCCAAGTCCGAGCAATAAGGACACCCACCGAATCCATTCATTTAATACAGGAGAGTTTAAGCTGAATCATCGAATCTGTATTTTCCTTAATCATAAAGATTCTTACTTCCCTGCAATCTGAACTGCTTCTCTTTGTTTCCATGCTAAAACTCCCTGCAGGGCCGACGGGTAGCCTCCTGCACGGCTTATCCACAAGGGGTAGATTCCTGCCCTACAAAGAAGTGGATGTAAAACCCTCCTCATGAGGCCGCCGAGCAGATTCCTGCTCGGCCCAACCGCAGGGGGTTGCTTCCTGCCCGACAAACACTGTGGATCCAAAGCCCTCATCGCGAGGCGACTGGGTAGCTTTCTGCTCGGCTCATCCATAAGGGGTAGATTCCCGCCCTATAAAGAAGTGGATTTAAAGCCCTCCTTACGAGGCCGCCGAGCAGATTCCTGCTCGGCCTATCTGTAGCGGGTAGCTTTCTACCCAACAAACGCTGTGGATCCAAAGCCCTCGTCATGAGGTGACCGGGTAGCTTCCTGCTCGGCTCATCCACAAGGGGTAGATTCCTGCCCTACAAAGAAGTGGATCTAAAGTCCTCCTCACAAGGCTGCCAAGCAGATTCCTGCTCGGCCCATCCGCAGTGGGTAGCTTCCTGCCCAACAAATCCAAAGCCCTCGTCATAAGGTGACCGAGTAGCTTCCTGCTCGGCTCATCCACAAGGGGTAGATTCCTGCCCTACAAAGGAGTGGATCTAAAGCCCTCCTCACGAGGCCATCGAGCAGATTCCTGCTCGGCCCATCCGCAGCGGGTAGCTTCCTGCCTAACAAACGCTGTGGTGTCATGCCCCGCTTCCCAAAAGAAGATGAAGGATGACGTGGCAAGGTCCGCAACCTAACTGCATTGAAGGTGGTCTATTCAATACAGTTACCTTAAGCGTATGAATATCTAACATGTAGGATGTGTACCAAAAAAAATTAATAAAAGCGAAAGGCATTTATTTCCATTAACCAAATTTTATTGCATCCCAAAAGAAAGAGTAAAATAAACTAAGTAGTTTAATTACATCGAAGGAGAAACAAAAGCCCTAAACGTGTGGGCAACAACAAAAATTAAAACTAGCAAATCTTCCGTCGTCAAATCTGTGTAATCTTCACTTGTTGGCTCCGCCCCTTGATCCTCATCATAAAACTCATCCTCATCTAACGGACATTCCAAAGATAAAGAGAGAAAAGAAAAGTCTGTCAGCGAGTTACACTCGGATAGGATTGCCTCATAAGGAAGTAAAGGTATAGAAACGAGCAACTGTATATAAGTATGATGTATATGATGTACATGGGTATAAAGGTATGAGGGGTATACAACCAAGACGTGTTGATAGAGAAATATGTGAATATGAGTATGTTGTGTGAGGTGTATGTTAGGTAAAATGTCAAGTCAAGTCAATCGGGTATTCAGTCTAAGAGTTAGATCAGGATAAACAAGGTGTGTATTGATGGAATTGACTGGTGGACATACTCGTATTCTTGAGGTATCCTATAACTAGCTGGAAGCAGTATGAGCTGGCGCTCTTGCTTGGGGTGGCACTCAATGTGGTAACGTGAAAATCCCCGAAAGTTGTCCCAGGACTACGATGGAGTTTTTTCTAGCGTGAATATCACTCAACTGTACAGGTATGATGTATATGTGGAAGTTCGCATTAGTTTGTTAAACAAGGGTCCGGATACTCGAGATTATTCCGTTGTGGCCACGGAACAACAACTGGGGAAGTGAAATGTACCGTTTCACTTCCCCGGATCATGATCGAGTAGTAGGGGAATCCGAGTTCCGCATCTCCTTGCCTAAATAAACTACCCATCCCCGTGATTCAGTATAAAGGTTTTTACGAATTAGAGTTAGTGCGTATACATCTAGGCATGGAATTTCCATATTGTATGCCATCCACATATTGGATCATTCGCCCTCAAGTAGGGTTAGTATTCTCCTGAATATCGGGTTAGTAGTTGTCCACACATTGGACCATTCACCGCAAAGTAGGGTTAGTATTCGCCCAAATATTGGGTTAGTAGTCGTCCACACATTGGACTGTTCACCCTGCCTGCAGAAATCCTCATATATAAGTATTTCATACCTAGGTCCGCGCATTCTAACCCTAACCGTATCATGTGTCATGTATGTCGTAAACTTGTATTTAAAAAGTTGATCTCATTTAATACGGACTTCCACAACATCTCATTTTATCTTATTATCTTTTAAACTTTGTAAGGTGCTTCATATCATCTTATAGAACGCTTAGTTAATAAAGGATAATAGTGTTTAATTATATTTATTTTTTATAAGAAAACCATGATATTTGGAATATTTATCATTTTGGAAACTCATAGTATTTTACTGAAAAAATATCCTTTTATTAAAAGGTTATGGTATTTATTTGAAAATTATCTTTTAATAAGGTTTTAGATATTCTTTTGGAAAATATCATTTATAAGGGTTATGGTCTTTGTTGAAAATAGCATTTTAGTAAAGGTCAAGATATTTAAATGAAATTATATCTTTTTAAGATGAATTAAGATATTTTATTGTAATTTAATAATTTTATAAAATTATGATGTTTTAAATTTGAGGTAACATTTTAGAAAATACGTTCGTGTTGGCAACCGCTGCATATGGACGGCAGGAATTATTTTCGTTTCAGGGAAAATTGCCTATCAACCATGAGGTATTTACGTAAAACATTACCCTATTATTAGGGTAATCTATTAGAGGTGATATTCTACAAGAACAACTCCGCATTGACAACCGCTGCACATGGGCGGCAGGATTTGTGTCTTTTTCAGGGACGATTGTGTAGTAACCACGGTGTGATTCAGGTAAAAAATTCCCCTATTAGGGTATCTTATTAAACTTTAGTTAACATGCTAAGAAAAATTAATATAAAAATATCCTTTCGAGTGAAAGGGGGCTAAGTTGGAAAAACCATATACCGTTATTTAGATTTAGTATTACCCCCTTTCAAAAAAGTAAAGAGATTCTAACAAAACTAAAGTACTTGGTGGATAAAAATGTAAGTAAAAATATATTGTTTTAGTGTCTAAAACATTTATTCCAAATATCTTATCTCATATGGGTATTTTAAACACATACGATATTTTAATAAAATGAGGGTATTTTGTGGAAGTAACCTATTTCGAGATCTCATATGTAGCATGGGTAAGTGTGGGTATGTAAGGGGTGAATTGATACCCCGTGGGTTATAATATTAAGCATATCGTATTCTATGTAGAATGAGGGTGCAATATTCACGCATATAGAGGTAATTAATTAAACCATTTTAAACATGGGGTCCAATTCTTATTATTAGGAGGTACCAAATGGCATGCAGAAATATTTTTACATTATTTTAATATGGGGTTGATGATTCGAAGTTGAAACTAAGATCATTGAAAGAAAAAAGGTGACAGATGAGTGGAGAGAGGCGGATCCTACCTTTGGTTAGAGTGGGATGTCGATGAGTCGAAAACGTAGGCTCGTACCAAATCCTCAATAGCTCCATGCTCAGATTTTTTTCTCGATGCTTGGATGGAACCACATCGTCGATATGAAGGCGTGAGTATTTTTTTCAGAAATTTTGGAGTTCTGAGGTGTGAGAAAACAATGTTTGAAGGTCTCTATTTATAGGGTCTTTTTACCAACCATAAAATCCAAAAAAAAACTGTTAAATCTCCCCAAAATCCGCGCCCCAAATGATTTCGTATGATTAACCTCCGCCACCACTTCACCTCAGCCGTTGGATCAAGATCCAACAGCCGAGATAGCGCCGCCACGCCTCTGCCCACGCACCACGCGTCGCGCGTTTGAGGATCACGCGTTTTTGCGTGGTCCCCACCACGTGGGCGCCGCCGGATGACTCTGGGTCGTTGGATCTTTGCATCCAACGGTCCAGGCTAAAGGGATTAAATATATATATATTAAATTAAAATCTATACTGTTTATTATTTTTAAAACCGCATTTATTTCCAAAAAGTTTTAAAAATAGTTAAAAATACGGGAAAGTTAAAAAATTTTAGAAAATATATTTTATTGTTATCTTTAGTATAAAAATGATTTTGGGTTAAAACTAAACAATATTTCCATATCTATGATATTTGTTAGTTATTATAATTATTTAAAAATCTATTTTATTCTTGGAAATATTTTAATTACGAAATAATTATTTTAATCGATAATAAAAATATGTAAATTATTTTAAGGCATTATAAAATTTTATTAAAACATTTTAAGCCTAGAAAAATATAAATAGATTTTAGAAAATTCCTTTAATCACACTTCAATGCTTTGAAAATTATCAACATTACTTTAAAAATATTTTTCTATCAACGAAACACGAAAATAATTACTTGATACTAGAAATAAAATATATTTTATTAGTGTAACAACCCTAAACTTTCTGTACGAATTTTTTTCAAAAATACAGAAGGAGTACCTGAGCATGAGAATAAGTTATAAATTTGTTTTGCTTTTGAACAGCAAGAAAGAGCATGTAGCTCACTGGTAAAGATCTTGCACTGCTGAGACATAGCACCTGAGTTCAAATCCCATCAGCCACATATTATTTTTATTGTATTTTCTTTTAATCTTTTAGAAGCTCAAGGGTTTGCACGTGCACAACACGTAAAACGAAAAGACACAGAATAAACAAACGCATGCAGTGGGGTATATGAGGCTATATGGACACGTGGCGAAAATCCCAACCCCGATCCCGGAAAGTCGACCTTAGCACCACCATGAGGTTCTAGTAGAATCAAGCATGCCAAATTCAAATTTTCTTAGGTGCTAAGCTAGACTAACAAGATCTATACTAGATTATTAGGGTTTGCCTATGATGATGTGATGAACTAAAGAGAAGAAAAGAGCATACAGCCTTTGTAGTTCGAATCCTTCTCTTCAATAGCTCAGAGTTGTAGTCCACGCGACTCTACTAGACTCCCCTTCAAGATGAAAGAACCTCCTTTGTGATTTTCGCGCCAAAGACGATCCACCCGAAATCCACAAGCTCAAGCTAACCCTTCACTAATCTCATTAGTGAAGGCAACACTTCACATCAAATTGCTAATCTAATATGTGATGGTGAAGCAGGGGTTTAATTTGCTCTAGGGTTTTCACAAGTTCAATGTTTCACATCACATGTGAGGGTTTGAACTTGGAAGTGAGGTGAAGAAAATTGTAGAGAGCAAGAGGAAGCAAGATCTCAAGAAATGGCTAAGGCATGAAGAATGAAAATAATGAGAGTAAAACTCAAATAGCTCTCTCTTTCCTCACTTATTCAATTATGGAATAAAATTGCAATTCTAAATTGTAACCATGCTTGAATAGTGAGTCAAGACTAATATACAAATAATAAAACCCATGCCTTGCCCATTCTATAAATATCTCCACAATTTACACCTCATTTTTCTATTTTCTCAAAATAGAAAAACATGCCATGCTTCATATAATAATATATATATATATATATATATTTATATATATCAAATATACATTAATATATATATATAAAGCAATTAGTGATCTAATGATATTAGTTAATATATAATTATATCAAATATAATTTACATCAAATTATTAAATCAACACTTGATTTAATAATCCGGATATATCACATATGACCGAATAATATCATTTATCTGTTTATTACATTATCAAATCAACACTTGATTCGATAATCTGGTTATATCACATATAACCTAACCGATACCAGATACCTGCTAGATTACAATACGGTATCACATACTCGTATTTAATCAGGCCCACGCACATATCACATATGTGCCCTACTTCGTTTCACTTGAACCAGGAAACTTCTGTGTGGGACTCTAAAGAATCGTCAATACGCTAGCAGTAGGTAATGATCACATCAATCACCTACAAGCCGTTAGCGGTACTAGCTGGATGTAACGGCTACCCGGGTATTGAGCGATATGAAGATCAACAAGCAATCTCGTCCATACTCTCTATGAAGCCTATCAGCAACACTACCGTACAGTCCTGTCTCTTCGTCTGATATGTCGCATATCATGTCTAGGGGTGGTAAACGTTAGACCTCAGTAACGTGATAAGTCATGTCGATGTCTGGCCTATAACGGTTGCAGAAACTACTGATAACTCTTATCAGTAAATCTCAGCAGCAACCCTGGCCAGGGACTTCCAGTTATAGCCAATCGAGCATAGTACAACATCAACCCCCAATACCGGGAGAGACGAAACCCTTCCTATCGCTCATTGCCTTCATGTGACTCGGGACTGTACCCAAAATCCACCTGTTTGCACGACTCCTTTGAGCCGTGGTAGGAAGGAAATCAAAGAACAGTGGGGGCCACACAAGACTCTATGACGATCTCGGGCCTATAGACTAACTTGTACCAGTGTCACTAGAGGACTGCTATCTGACGATAGGTATACTACCACATAGGAGTCCTCAGCGAGTCCTGTTCGGTGTACCCATTCTCCAATGAGAACCTGTGTACAATTTTTGATATCACACACTAATGGTTGTGGGATCAACCATCGCCCTCAAGGGATTAGAAACGTACACATTAGTCTACTCTGGAATATCGATGCCCTTATCTCGATATCCCCTCGACTAGGAACTGATTAAAGGTTGTAATTTTGGACCACCCAGGCCCCACTAGTATGATCTCATTATAATCCTGGTAGTCAAGTACATATCCTAAGGGCTTTATCAATATGTGAGAGTAAGACAGTAAAGAATACCAGTCAACATGTTAAGATAAAGAGTAACCAGATAGCATACTATCATGTCGAGCAAGAAAGTCCTCTATATATATGTCCAAGCATCCGCTATAATATACATCACATATACAATAATGGCCTCTGAGGCCTACATATTCCTAACAATCTCCCACTTGCACTAAGGCCATGTGTTGTAGTATCTCATACCCAACATCCCAAAATGTCTCTCAAACTGTATCCGGGGGAAGGCCTTCGTGAGTGGATCCGCTACATTGTCCTTCGTATCAACTCTCCTGACCTCGATCTCCCGGCGATCTACTATCTCCCTGATCGGGTGATACCGCCTAAGAATATGCCTGGATCTCTGATGGGACCTGGGTTCCTTGGCCAAAGCCACCGCTCCATTGTTATCACAATACACAGGTATTGGATGCTCAATGGATGGAACTACACCAAGCTCAGCAATGAACTTCTTCATCCAGACAGTTTCTTTGGCAGCATCGTTGGCAGCGATGTATTCATCCTCCATCGTCGAGTCTGCTACGGTGTCTTGCTTGGAACTCTTCCAACACACCGTCCCTCCGTTGAGGGTAAAGACAAAACTCAAGACCAACTTACTGTCGTCCTTATCACTCTAAAAGCTCGAATCGGTAAAGGACTCCACCTGGAGTTCACCGTTACCATACACCAAGAACATTTCTTTAGTCCTTCTCAAGTACTTAAGAATGTTCATCACAGTTGTCCAGTGTTTCTCCCCAGGATCTGATTGATACCTGCTCACTACACCTAGTGAGTAAGCTACATCCGGTCTGGTACATAACATCGCAAACATGATAGAGCCTACTGCCAAAGCATAGGGTATCCCTTGCATGCGAGCCCTCTCCAAATCAGTCTTGGGAGACATCTCTTTGGAGAGAGTGATTCCTGAACAAGCGGGTACATTACCTCGCTTGGAATCTTCCATACTAAACCTTTTTAGTATGGTGTCTATGTACCTGTATTGGGACAATCCTAAAATTCGTTTAGATCTATCTCTATAGATCTTTATGCCCACAATGTAGGAGGCATCACCAAGATCTTTCATGGAGAACTTGAGTGATAAGAAGAGCTTGACCGAGTGTAGCATAGGAACATTGTTTCCTATCAAGAGTATGTCATCTATGTACAATACGAGGAAATACTCTCTACAGCCTTCTTATATATACAAGGTTCATCTACATTTTTGATGAAGTCAAACTCTTTGATAGCTTCATCAAAACAGATGTTCTAACTCCGTGACGCCTGCTTTAATCCGTAGATGGATTTAAGCAGCTTGCATACCTTTCCGCTGCTCCCACTGTCTACGAAGCCCTCTAGCCGTGTCATGTATACGCTCTCTTCTAAATCACCATTTAGAAAATCGGTCTTGACGTCCATCTGCCAGATTTCGTAGTCATGGTATGAAGCAATGGCAAGTAGGATCCTGATGGACTTGAGCATAGCGACAGGAGAAAAAGTTTCATCATAGTCGATGCCAGGTCGTTGACGAAAGCCTTTTTCTACAAGTCTAGTTTTGAAAGTCTCAACTTTTCCATCTACACCTATCTTCTTTTTGAAGATCCACTTTCTCCCAATGGGTTTTACCCTCTCAGGAGCAACTTCCAATGTCTATACTTGGTTGGTATACATGGATTCCATCTCGGATCGCATAGCATCTAGCCATTTCACAGAGTCTCCACTTATGATGGCCTGCTCGAAACTAGTAGGGTCATCATCTTCCATGATGCAATCCTCGCTCCCACCGTCTATGATAAAACCGTAGTATCTCTCAGGTGGGTGAGGAACCCTATTAGATCTGCGGAGTGGCTGGGGTTTGTTGGGTACTATTGGATTCTCTGGTTCCACCAAATCTTCAGTTGTAATTTGTGCTGATGGAACTTCTTCCAGTTCTATCTCATTACCACTAATTTCTTTTGCAAGAAATTCCTTTTCTAAAAAGGTGGCATATTGAGAAACAAACACCTTTTATTCCACAGTGTGGTAGAAGATATATCCTTGTGAATTCTTTGGATATCCCACAAACTTACATAGAACTGATCTTGCCTCGAGCTTGTCCAGATTTTGCCTTTTAACATAGGCCGGACAATCCTATATCTTAACTCGTTTAAGATATGTCCTCTTTCCACTCCATATCTCATATGGTGTTTTAGGCACAGATTTTGATGGAACTTGATTCAATAGATATGCAACTGTCTTAAATGCATAACCCCTAAAAGAAATAGGCAACTCAACAGTACTAATCATAGAGCGCACCATATCTAATAGGGTGCAATTCCTCCGCTCCGATACACCGTTGTGTTGTAGCGTATACCGAGGAGTAAGCTGAGAGAGAATCCCATTCTCTTTTAGATAATCACGGAATTCCCCGCTCAAGTATTCTCCTCCCCGATCAGATCGTAGGATTTTAATACTTTTGACCGTCTGGTTTTCTACTTCGCACTTATATTCCTTGAATTTCTCAAAAGCTTTAGACTTGTGTTTCAACAAGAACACATGTCCGAACCTTGAGAGATCATCATTGAATTAAATAAAGTACGAATAACCATTCCTGGCATGTGTAGACATAGGACCGCATACATCACTATATATTAGTCCCAAGAGTTCAGAAGCTCTTTCTCCGTGTCCAGTAAACGGAGTTTTGGTCATCTTGCCTTTGAGACATGACTGGCAAGTTTCATAAGATGAAAATTCAAACGGATTCAAATATCCATCTTTATGTAACTCAGCCAGTCTTGTCGCATTGATATGACCTAGTCTACAGTGCCACAAGAAGGCTTCGTTCATTTCTGAACTTTTCCTCTTGTTTGTGTTCTGTATGTTAAGAACTGTACTTTGATTAAGAACGTATATACCGTTATATAACGTACCAGATCCAATCAACACTTGATTCTAGAAAATGTTCATAACATTATCCTCTAATGTGATATTATATCCTTCTTTAGTTAGCAAAGAAACCGATATAATGTTGCACATCTTCTTTGGTACATAGTAACAGTCGTTCAGAATCAATGTATTACCAGTTGGTTATACAATGTGATAATCGCCAACTGCCTTGGCTGCAACAATTGCACCATTCCCTACTGTTTGGGATTTATCATCCTTTCCCAGTTCTCTACCTTTCTTTAGCCCATGTAACAAATTACATACGTAGGATCCTGATCCGGTATCCAATACCCAGGACGTAGAACAAACTGAGAAACAGTTCTCGATAACGAACACACCCGAAGAAGATGCATCAAAATACCGTTTCTTCGTACGGGTGGTACGGAAATCCTGATATTCCCCTATCCTTTGCTCAGACTTATGACACTCATAAGATGGAGCGGGATTAACGTTTCCTAGCCCTGTATAAAAGGAGGGTTCGGTCAATACATCCATATTATTATCTTGATTAAGGCGTGATATTGGTTGCTGCCTGGAAAGAGAGAGAAGGAAACGCGTTAGCATGCGCTCTTTGCAAGATTAGATTGGTTATTATCTTATCTAATCAGGATGGCTCCCACTGTTTTTATCAAATCTTCCTTCAACCCCTAAAAGGTAAGATTAGCCGGAATTAATTACACCTTGCAGGTTCGCTAATCGTTCGGCCAGGCAGGTATCGGTACTCCGAGGGAGGTTCCCCGTGCTTTCGCACGGACCTAAATAAAATAAACCTTGTTTTCTCAGAGGTATAACCCCGTTGATACCTTTCTAGACACCTACTGGATTAACTAATTGTAAAGTACAAAATTCTTCCAGGAGTAACTCTTACTCGCAGTGGGTATCGGGATCCAACTATCACATATAAGGTATGCAATCTCATTGCAAATTTCAACACTTGAAATTCCCGATAATAGTTTGTACCCCTAGCAACTCATGACCTTAACATAGTCAACAAATTATAAGCGATAGTCAAGTTCGACCCGTTATTTCTTGATTAAATTAAACCCACCCGTACAACCCTTAACATAGTCAACAAAGTCGTACGACTACCCTAATCCAATCGCATCATATGGTTACTGATATGCACCAATTAGCTACCGCACACTACGCCTTAACATAGTCAACAAACGTATCACGAATACTTATTGTCACTTATCTGAAATGACGGAGGGCTATGGCTGGTTTTGAGAAAAACGTTTAACGTAATGAACTTGATATCGTTGTAGAATCCAGTGATTTTGAAAATGAGTGTTTTTTAGGCTTTTGCTAGTCTCGCTAAAGAGATCACTCCCGGTGAAGGGATCTCGGCTCTTTCCTCATCGAATGAGGTGCAGGATATTCAGGAATACCACTATGCAAAACAAGAACTAGAGAAACTATCAAAAACAAAACCGAGTTGGTTGTAGCATTTGCTAGTTTCGCTAAAGAGGTCACTCCCGGTGAAGGTATCTCGGCTCTTTCCTCATCGAATGAGGTGCTGGAAATTCATCAAGGAATACTATGCAAAGCAAAAACTAGAGCTATTCTTTTTGAAAACTTGATTCTACAATATCTTTTGGTTTCCTTCTTTTCATTAATCTCATTAATGAAGTCCCATCATTTAATGTTTCCTAAATATTACAGAAAAATGAAACGAAAATAGAATGTACGCGTATGCCATCCGCATTCGTCACGGGACCCCGTCATGCACCGTTAGGTTACTTAACTACCGGCAGAGCGGGGGCTGGACTAGCATGGGTGCAAAAAGTAAGCAACATTTATTATATATCATATATATAATAGTACATTCATCTCACGCAAGTATATGATCAATGATCAGTCGAAAATATTGCATTTTTAACACATCAATTTCCCTACTCTTTGTAATCATTTAAAAGTGTTTGGTATAAATATAGCACATATTAGCAATTCATCTACAAAATACCAAATAACATGTGTTATACATTATAACCGGTATTATGAAGGAAATTGTGTGTTTATTATTACACGCATGATCTTTTGTATATCAGCACTTGTCTCGAGATCGTGTGCAGAAAATTCTCCAAGTAAAAGAGCCGGAACTGCTAAAAGTGCTGATAAAATACATCAAGTCCAAGACTTGAAATCTGGCATTAAATAAGAAAGTATAAAAATATTCCAGACATCAGGAAAGTGTCATAAAGCCAACACCAGAATACCCTGAGATTTTCATGCAGAGAGCTCACTATATGGCCGCGGATCCGCGGCCGAGTCAGGCCAATCCACCGCGGATCCACGGCCAATCCGACGCGTCGTCGGTTGGTCATTTTTGCATAGGTCTCCTTTTAACGGCCAAACTTTTCCAAGACACCTCAAATTGTGTAGATTTCTCCAGAAGCTTCCCTTCTAACAGCCAAGCTTCTTGTGCAAGCTTAATACCTACCAAGCTTCTCATGCAAGCTTCATAACAATCTAGCTTCTAGGGGAAGCTAAAGGAAAAGCTATAAAAAGGGACCTAGGGCTTCATTGAAAAGGTTGTTCGGTAGTTGTTGATTAGTTTGTTGTTGTTCATCAATTCGGGTAAAACTTTTAGAAAAATCCAAATCAATTCAAATCAAGTGGAGTGACACCATTTGAGCCAAATCAAAATTCATCGAGTACCGATTCAAGCAAGCCTTCTACGAGCCTTTAAAGCAACGCCGACTTTCATCCGGGCAAGAGATCTATGATGATCCACGACTCAAGAAGATCGAGCGGAGCGAGCTTCGACGGAATCTAGTTACCTCTTCAAAAGGAGCGATCGAGAGCAACATCTTGTAATCTCGAATTGAGAGAATGTGCAATTAGTCATCGATTCAATAAAGGTGATAATTGTAATTCTTATTTTCTTTACACTCTTACGTTATGAAGCTTCTTGATCTTTGATTCATTTGTTTTGATGATGCTTGAGTAAATTCTCCGCTTGTGGAGGATCCGAGAGAATTGATAGATCTAATGATGATCAAATCTTAATACTAGTCCTAATTCTTATGAGATTTTTGAACCTTAGCAAAAAGAATCGTTGATGACCTAATTTGGAGCGAAATGACTTCTTGATTATTTCGTTGCAAATTAGGGATCAAACTATCGGTGATTTTCTTTGCTAGAGGCTAGATCCGAATGATTATGATTGAAAAGACAAGCGATAGTGGAGGAGAAACCCTAGTTTCTTCAATTGATCCCTAATCTTCAATCATAATCATCAATCTAGCTACAAATATTCAATAGATAAGATTAGAAATTATTAGATTCATCATTAGCTATTAACTCAATCGGATCTTACAAGCTACTCTTCATTTCTTGATAATTCAATCGATTTGGTCATTTCTTGATTCTTGATTCTAGATCTATATTCTTTATGTTTCTTGAAATGAAAACTCACAAATCTTAAATCAATTTCCTTGCATTTTCTTTTATCTTTTATTTTCAACTAAACTAAAACGATAACGAACAAATCACACTTTCTCAGTGGACGATCAGTATTCACCGATGAAACTACAATAGACACCGTCAATTGATTGCGGTATAAATTTCTTTGGTTGTGAAACATTTCTAAATACACACGAAGAATGATCAATCAAATGGCGCCATTGCCGGGGAAAAGGTGCTAATTTGTTCGTTTTTGTAATTTGAGTTGGAAAATTTATTATGCCATCTGAATATTTAGATCAAAATTTGCATCAAGCGCTTAACAATTTGTTGTGATTTTTGCGAGGGAATCTGGAATTATCGGAGCAAAAGGAAAAATATTCAGATCATTTCAGGAAGTCCAGTGGAGTAAAAGGAGCATCTGTACCAAATTTTGTGCGGAGATCTCGTCAACGCACCGCAGAACCGCGGCAATAGCAAGCATTTCGCGGCGGATCCGCGGTGATCTTGAAGTTTCAGAATTCCATTTCTCTATGGTAACTTCTATACTTTCTTATCTCCTCCCTGCTCTGTCCATTAACCAATTTCTGTAGGATTCTTTGCAAAAATTCGCAGCGCCGCAAAAAGAAAAATTGTTGCGTGTTTGATCTTAGTTGTCTGCATTTTAAATACGGAAATTAAGGGGCAAAGACCAAATTCAGATTAGATGGGGATTTCATTACCCTTCCTAAGCCCCAAAAAATCACAAACTTGCATTCGCATCACCCTCATTAACTAAAAAATACCTACACATGACTCTAAGGACCTGATTGAAGATGATTTTGCGTGTGCGTTTTTAAATCAAAGAATATACCGCAATCAATAACGGTGTCGCTTGGTTGTTAGCCGGTTGAGTACGGGTCGGTCCACAGGGAAATGGATTCCTTTTCTTTATGTTTTAACGAGTTAAATCCAAAAGATTTTGGGTTTTATTTTAAAATCTAAGAATGAGATAAATGTTTATAAAAAGGTTGCTAGGGTTAAGATTAGGTTAGTTTGGAAAATCAATTATTCTCACCGCTTTCTTTGCCCTAATTAAGAACTTTTTAGGTGTTAAGGTAATAGTTAACAAAGTGGATTAGCACTATCGGAAAGAAACTAGGTTTCTTCCCTTTGGTCCTTGTCCGTCCTTTCTTAACTCTTATCCCTAACCTCTATGGAAAACAATCACAACCAGTCTTTAACTATGGTATCGCCGCTTTCTCGTGGGATAGGGTGCCGTAGTGAGCGGTGTGTGTTTGTATGCATAGAGTCCTGCTTTAAAATGTTGAACGGGCAAGAAAGGGATGAGAGATTTTCATCTCTCAAACCTTCCCTCAACCTAACCCTACCAAGTGAGGAACTACTCACTCATTAGTGAATTGATAAACGAGTTCATTTTTTTATGGTTTTAATTTAATAACTATGGCAGATAAAAAAAATTATAACTACGGCAGATAAAAATTTATAACTACGGCAGATAAAAAATTTATAACTACGGCAGAAAAGAAATTCAAGATAAAAAAAAACTTACTTCTTCATTGATGCACTCTTTGACAGATTACATGGAATTGAAAATCTAAGATCTAGAAATTAAAAGAGGCATCTCAAAAGAGGCACCCAAAAAGAGGCACACCTCAAAAGAGGCTGTAGGGTTCCTATTTATAGATAATAGAAACCCTAGGGTTTACATCTGATCCATATCTAGAATTACAAAAATACCCTTAAGAAAACCGAGTCAGTGCACTGACGCACCGACACGCACCGACACGTGCGATGCACGGCCGCGGATCCGCGGCCATAAGCATGGTTTGGCCGCGGTTCCGCGGCCACTTGATGGTCTTGATGCATCATTTCTTCAGGGCTTCATTCTGTTGCTTTTTCCTTCTATTTTATTCACTTGGTTCTTCAGAATGTCTTCTAGTTTCTTCCAGATTTCCACAGTGCAGAATGTTGTGGACTTTTCCCGTTTGCTTCTTGTTGAAGTCTTGAATCTTGTGCTGCCTTTGTACTTTGTGCAATCGAACTGTTTGCTGATCTTCGTTTGTTCCTTAAACTGTAGGCATCATAAAAATTCTTCTATTTGTTGGTCGTAGTCTCATTTTCGTAGCGTCTTTTCATCATTTTCACTGTATTGTTCCGAGAACCTGTAACCTGCAACTATGTAGCAGACATGGATCAAAAGCACCTATTTATTTGTAAAATGAATAAGAATGGGGAATATAATAATGCAAAATTATGATATGAACAAATACCCCCAAACTTATCTTTTGCTCGTCCTCGAGCAAAACTAGTTTATTCTCGAAAAAAACTAACCTCACTTTCGCAGGGAAACGCGATTGCACTGAGCTCGTGCAACAAGCCGTTAAACCTCTAGGTGTCCCTAGTAGGAAGAGTGTCGTCTCCTGAGGGTTTTCAGCAGATATTACCCACAAAATCCTATCAATTCGGCCTATTGACTTTTATTCTCCAATTCGGTTTTCTACCAAGAAATTCTATTATCTTCAACTCAGAAATTATCAACCCATATTTTTCACGCTTCCTTATCATTTAACTTAAGATTGTATATGTTCGGTAAATTCATTTAGTTTTCAGCATCTTTTGAATTTTCCTTCTAAGGTTCCATCTCAACTTAGGAATTTTTATCATCTCTACTAAAGATATAAGTCCTATTTTCATTCCTATCTCTCATCCGAACCCCAATCATATACCCCTACGTGTGTGTATGTATCACCCCTACACTTGGAAATTCAATTCAAGCTCTTATACTCTTGTCCATCGTCCAAAGTACTTTTAGTTTGTGAATTTTAGATGAAATTTCTCACACATCCTTCATGCGACCGTTAATACTTCTTGAGGTACTAACGACTGATTACAAAATGTGTTTGCGTATTAAGGCTTAATTCCTCGTCTTGTAATACCTAAGGCTGTTAGCAGTGACTCCCAAACCAGTTGGTCTAAGGCACTAGGTGATAAAGCACACTCGCTATATATTTTTTTATTTTACGCAGCCTTAAATAATTACAAAAACCAGTGTTCATTTTTTATCTCTTTATTCACACTTATAATTTTATTTCCTTCATACTAAGGATTTTAGACAAGAATATTTCAAGGTCTCCTCTACTATTCCAAGTTTCAAGGTGCGTATTTGTGCAAGTTGTAGGGTATATATTTTCATAATTTAGACTTAAGTTTAGGGATTATTTTTCAGACTTACACTTTAATAAAAATTTCAATACTCTTCCTTTATTTTGACTTAGCCTAAGAAGTGAACTCAAAGTTTGCCTATTTCTAAGTAAACTATAAGGACATATATTTTCTACCGTTAAATTTTAAGAAAGGTTATTTTTAGGGTTTTTAATTTACTAAGTTTTGGATCTAGTTTTTCCCTACTATTCAACCGTCATGTTGAACATAAGTCAATTATGGCCAAAATTGAATTTTTCAATTTTTATAATTTTTCAGTTTTTACGGATTTTTTAAAATAAGTATGCAAATGCAAAAATATACATATGAATGCGAAAGAAGAAGGCTTACCGAGCACACCCCCAAACTTAAACTTGACAGTGTCCTCACTGTCAGGCTACACCAAGAGGGTCAAAATTGTCGGCACTACCCTGTTTATATATTTTTTATTATTTATTAACAGAAAAACGAAACAAAATATATATACAACTAGGTCCTCCCCCCCCCCAAACTTACGTGAAACAGTGTTTCCACTGTTGAAGCATTAAAGTTTAGAGTTAGGGAGGAGAAAAACACAGTATCAAGCTATACAAGGCCTTACACAGGCCAAAGGTTAGCACCAACCATTCAAAAATTTTATCATTATAATGGTGTGGTTGGTGAAAGAATGGAGTGTAGAGGAAAGAAATGAGAAGCGCACGAGACCGTGTGGGAATAGAAGTAGTATACGGTCTCGGTAGAGGAGAAGAATGGCAGAAGGAAAAAAGAAATGAAGGTCGTTCGACTTCTTCAGGTGGAGGTTGATTAATCACAAAATCCGTGTCGTTTAAGAATGCGAGTTTATCGGCGAAAATATCTTTGAAACTTTCATCGAAGGTTCGATTGAACGTTTCAATGTCAATAAGTGTCGCGCCAGAATTCAACACACTTGATTTTTCAAAAATTATGAAGGTAGGATGGTCGTAAGGCTCATTTACCTTATTTTCAAAAGAGTCTAAATCAAGTTATTTTTCTAGAATTATCGAACTCAAAATATTGGATTGTGATTCATTAACACTCGGTATCATTAAAGTAAGATTAGAAGAAGAACCAGAGAAAGTGGGAGAAAAAAGTTGAAAATGAACTTGAGGGTGGAGATGGAGTGTATAAATTAGCACATTTTGTAATGACCGATGTGTAAAAAGTGATTGTGCTAATCTATCAACCCACTGAGAAATGAGGTCAAATCCCTCAAGATTCGTGACCAAGCATGAGTACGTCGAACTTGGTAAACCAGACATTGGAAATGAAAGGGATACGGTCTCTTGCGCGGTCGGAATGATGGAAGGGACGAAGGGGAGTGATTTAGGAAGGGTCACAGTTAAAGGTTCAGGAGGGTGTACACAGTCAGTGGAAAGAACAGGATGAATTGGAAAATCCGACTAATCAAATAAAACTGGTTTATCCTCAATAATTTTCTCAATATTCTCCTCAAAATTTAGGTTATCCATGCCATTCTCATCAAAATCAAGACGCATATGAAGTTCGGGAAAAACATTTAATGATTCGGGATGATGAATTGGAGAGAAAAACTCGGCTAAATCTGCGGGTTCATCATCTAAATTATTCCCTGCGTCAATATCCTCAATCAAGTGAAAATCAATTTTTTTGGACACCTCATCAAAAGCATGGATATTTATCAATTCAGGTTCTAGATTGGAGGTGTAGAGGTCAAAAGGATTGGTGATGGTTTCACTCGAAAGGGACCCTTCACAGTCTGGCAAATCTTGCACTACAAAGTCCCACAACTCATTAAACGTTTTTTTTTTCAACTGGTGAATCATTTGGGACACTTGATAGACATTCAAAACCGGAGTTGTGGGATTCAATTGGGGATGGGTAGGTTTGATTTGGAAGGGTGCACAGCCCACTCTCTTTACTCAAATTCTCAATCTGTCCAACCGCCTCATCATACACTGGAAAATTTGGAGCTAGTTGGAAACTAGCTACCGGTTCACTAGGTTGTCTTGATGAATTAAGGGCGGCAATGGACGCATCCAAATTCCTCATCTGTTGGTTTGTCGCTACAATATAATCTTCCAACGACTGTTCCAAACTAGACATGGGTTGTGAAGGGGTTTCAGTAAAAGATTCAAAATTGTTTGGATTCTGGAAACTCCCAAATAGCTGTGTAGAAGCAATGTCTAAGGAAGGTGCGAAAGTCGGGTAGGACTGGTAGGAATTGAATGGTTGGACAGGAGTAGGATCAACATTTGGATAAAAAGGTGAATGGACTTGTTGATCCCAAGAACTGGAAGTGTTGAAAGGAGTGAAAAATCGGTTACGAGATTGTTCAATATGTTTAGCAATGGACATGGGTTTCGGAGTTACAACAGGACTCGAAAAAGGAGTATCAACGTAAGAAGGTGGTGAAGGTTGAAACGGTTGATATAAAGTGGATTGCGGAGTCCAACTGTTTCTCCTAGACGCTTCTATTCGATCTTTTAAAGAAATTTTGGGCATGGAGGGGTCATCCGTAATTCGACCAAAACAATGCGCGTAAGAAGCAATGTTTGGATGAGGGTACCAAAGTTCGGCAAGAGTTTTGCGAGGTGGGGTATCCATGATGTATGAAAGGAGAAGAAAAAGAATGTGATGATTTTTATTTTTTTTATTTTAATTTTATATTTTAAATTTTTTTTAGTTTTTTTAAAAGAAATTGTTTGTTTTGGGGTTTTTGAAATTTTTGAAATTTTTTTTAGAAAGAGTTTTTGCAAAATTTTTACGGACTGCCACACACTTTCAAACAGTCACAATATAAGCATGCACAATCAAGCCTAGAGCTAGGGTCTCCTGAGTCAACTAGACTGCTCCTAAATTTTCCAAAGGGCAAGTTGTGAGATCCTCAAATCGCCTCTCCACCGCCAATTGTGGCCAGGTAAGCACAAGTAAAGAAATGAGGGATCCGCTCACGAATCACCGTGAGACGGGCCTTTTAAAATTAGCTTTCCCACTTGTCTAGCCTAGGCACCACAAAATCTGGTTTAGATAAACGATCGATGCCTACAACCTTTCCTTTGTCCTATTGAGCGCGACAATCCTTATTGGCTGAGTCTAATATTTTTTAATTAACTCGAAAGTTGATGCAAAAATGCTTTTTGTGATTTCTGGGGTCTTAGGAAGGGTAATGAAATCCCCATCCAATCTTGATTGGTGTTATAGCCCCTTAAAAGTCCGTTTTTAATATGCAAAGCAATTAACACACCAAAAATCTAAAACACTTTCAAAAAAATTTTATTTTGCAGCGCAAAGAATCCTGCACAAAAACAATTTATTGGAGAGGGAGAAAGATTTTGCGCAAAGAACCCTGCAGGAAAATTTTTCAGTTGAGATCGGGAGGTTACAGAGGAGATAGAAAATACTCACAGAGGGATTTGAAGTGATGACGTCAGCACGAGGCCGCGGTTCCGCGGTTTACTAGTCGGTTCAGATCTCCAAAATCTTTCTGTTTGCAGTTTTGATTCTCCTCTGTCTGTTCAGATCTTCTGTTTCTAGATTTGTTCACCGAGATTTTCCAGATCTGAATCTGTCTGTATTCTTTTCCTGCACAATTCACACAATACCTCTCAAAAAGAACAAGATGAATTTTTTTATTTTATTTTATTTTATTCTTTTTTTGTTTTTTTGTTTTAAAATTTTTCAATTTTTATAATTTTTATTTTTTATTTTATTTTATTTATTTTTAACCCGAAATTACACAAAGAAAGAGTACCATCTCCCCGGCAACGGCACCATTTGATTGAAGATAATTTTGCGTGTGCGTTTTTAAATCAAAGAATATACCGCAATCAATAACGGTGTCACTTGGTAGCTAGCCGGTTGAGTACGGGTCGGTCCACAGGGAGATGGATTCCTTTTCTTTATATTTTAACGAGTTAAATCCAAAAGATTTTGGGTTTTATTTTAAAATCTAAGAATGAGATAAAAGTTTATAAAAAGCTTGCTAGGGTTAAGATTAGGTTAGCTTGGAAAATAAATTATTCTCACCACTTTCTTTGCCCTAATTAAGAACTTTTTAGGTGTTAAGGTAATAGTTAACAAAGTGGATTAGCACTATCGAAAAGAAACTAGGTTTCTTCCCTTTGGTCCTTGTCCGTCCTTTCTTAACTCTTATCCCTAACCTCTATAGAAAACAATCACAACCGGTCTTTAATTATGGTATCACCGCTTCCTCGTGGGATAGGGTGCCGTAGTGAACGGTGTGTGTTTGTATACATAGAGTCCTGCTTTAAAATGTTGAACGGGTAAGAAAGGGATGAGAGATTTTCATCTCTCAAACCTTCTCTCAACCTAACCCTAACAAGTGAGGAACTACTCACTCATTAGGGAATTGATAAACAAGTTCATTTTTTTATGGTTTTAATTTAATAACTATGGCAGATAAAAAAATTTATAACTACGGTAGATAAAAATTTATAACTACGGCAGATAAAAAATTTATAACTACGGCAGAAAAGATATTCAAGATAAAAAAAACTTACTTCTTCATTGATGCACTCTTTGACAGATTATATGGAATTGAAAATCTAAGATCTAAAAATTAAAAGAGGCATCTCAAAAGAGGCACCCAAAAAGAGGCACGCCTCAAAAGAGACTGTCGGGTTCCTATTTATAGATAATAGAAACCCTAGGGTTTACATCTGATCCATATATAGAATTACAAAAATACCCTTAAGAAAACGGAGTCAATGCACTGACGCACCGACACGCACCGACACGTGCGATGCACGGCCGCGGATCCGTGGCCATAAGCATGGTTTGGCCGCGGTTCCGCGACCACTTGATGGTCTTGATGCATCATTTCTTCAGGGCTTCATTCTATTGCTTTTTCCTTCTATTTTATTCACTTGGTTCTTCAGAATGTCTTCTAGTTTCTTCCAGATTTCCACAGTGCAGAATGTTGTGGACTTTTCCCGTTTGCTTCGTGTTGAAGTCTTGAATCTTGTGCTGCCTTTGTACTTTGTGCAATCGAACTGTTTGCTGATCTTCGTTTGTTCCTTAAACTGTAGGCATCATAAAGATTCTTCTATTTGTTGGTCGTAGTCTCACTTTCGTAGCGTCTTTTCATCATTTACACTGTATTGTTCCGAGAACCTGTAACCTGCAACTATGTAGCAGACATGGATCAAAAGCACCTATTTATTTGTAAAATGAATAAGAATGGGGAATATAATAATGCAAAATTATAATATGAACACGACCGTCGCGCTCAATTAGGACAGAAGGAGGTCGTGGGTAATCTATTGCTTATCCGCGTTTCTTTTGTGGTGTCTAAGGCAAGTGTGTCTAAGGAAAGTGGTTACTTAATTAGGCCCACTACTTACGTAGTGGAGAACCTCCTACTTACCTGGCACTTACCTGGCCGCAGAAGGGTCAAAGAGGCAGTGGAGGATCTATCTTGCGACTTGTCTTCTGGAAGTCTTGGAGCGGTCTAGAGACTTGACCTAGGTGACCATTAAATCTAGGGTTGCTTGTGCATTGTTTTTGTGATTTTTCAAAAATCCGTATTTTTTTCAAACAAAACACCAACTTATCTTTTTCTTAATTATCACAACGATGCCACTTGTGCTAAACCATTTAGTGCATACTCGGCTGGACACGGGATTCTAGTGCCTGTCTTATCTGCGTTCCTCCTATCGACTCCGAAGTCGGTAATTCTACGTCAACTTTTTCTTCACCCACCACCACACCCACTTCGATGGATGGTTCTCCATCAAACTTTTTTAACACTACTCTGCCACCGCCCGCATGTGCGCAGAATCCGTCCCGCATCTCTCTCCAAGAGAGATGTTACCCTCTGTGAGGTCCTCTTTCTACCTGTCTCACCATTCTACCAGCCAATGGGGACAATTTTGAAATCAAACCACAATACATCAATCTTCTACCAAAATATCACGGTCTCGAGTCTGAAGACGCATATGTCTTTATTACCAAATTTGAAAATGTATACGCTATGATGGGTACTTCACAGCTTTCTGTGGATGATATGAGATTACGTGTTCTCCCATTCACTTTGTGCGATATAACCGAGAAGTGGCTTTATAACACAGCCGCACATTCTATTTCGAACTGGGGAGAATTCGTAACAGCTTTCCTAAAGAAATTCTACCCCAATCATAAGACAACTCGAGTCCGCAGCAAAATAAATCAATTTACCCAGCTTCCAAATGAACCATTCTCGAAGTGTTTTGAATGCTTCAAGGATCTGTTAGTTCAATGTTCTCATCACGGAATTCCTAGATGGGATCTATGCAGAATCATATATGAGGGCATTAATCCTACAACAAAACAGACCCTTGAATCCATGTGTCAAGGCACCTTCATGAATAAAGATGATGGTGAAGCCTGTAGATTTTTAGAAAATTTCGCTGAAAAATCTTTACAGTGGGATAGTATAAGTCAACCATCGTCTAGGGGTGGTAACCACCAATCTGATGTTTCCATAGGAGTTAGAGCTGAAATGGCAACAATGCAAAAGAAACTCAAAGCTATGGAACATAAATTTTTAGCAGCCTCCCTAAATCAGATGTCACTCTCCAAAACTGTCTATGGATGTTGTTCTGATCCATCTCATCTTACGGAAGAATGTCCATTGAATTCTCCGTTTCAAGGTCAAGAGCATACCAATACTGCTTTCCAACAAAGACCTAGAAACGATCCGTATTCTTCCACTTATAATCAAGATTGGAGGAATCACCCTAACTTTGCCTGGAACCAATCACAAACTCAAAACACGGTTCCAAACCAAAATAATTTTCAAAGGGGTCCTCCACCACAACAGCAACCACTTCAAATAAGTCAGCACCCCTATCAATCACAAAATTATCAAAATCCGGTCAACACTTCTGCGTTGCACAACAATTCTTTGCAACTAACCGGTACTGATAACTCCTCTCCACTCGAACAAACCATGAATTTGCTTCTGACAAATATCATGCAAGTTTCGGCTGAGATGAAGTCTTCCGTCGATAAAATCCAGAAAAACTCTGACTTCCAAAGTGAGAGTATTAAATCGATGGAACCACAAATTGCCCGTATAAATGCCGAATTGAGTGCTAGAGAGAAAGGGAAACTTCCAGCTCAACCTTTACCAAATCCTAGCTATTCACATCATGTGAATGCTATCACCACGTTGAGATCTGGAAGAGTGCTTGACAACCATGTTGGTGAAGAGATTGATAATAATGAAGAATCAATCGATGATACCCGGCTAAGACTTTTCCTTCCACTTCTACTTCTACTTCTGAAACCAGTTCGTCTACCCCACCATTTTCTTCCGAACCTATTCTCCGTTTTCCTCAAGGCTCGAACCCTCAGCACACTTCTTCTAGTCCACCAAAAACGATCCCCAATCCTATTCTAGGATCTTTTCTACCCACACGATCTTCTCCAATGTTGGACCCCGCTCTTATTGCTAATGCTCCTTATCCGAATCGGTTAAGGGGAAACAGACCAAGTCTGCAAATGGGGAAGATCACTGAAATCTTTAAACAGGTTAACATCAATATCCCTCACCTAGATGCTATACAACAAGTCCCGGCTTATGCGAAAATTCTCAAAGACTTGTGCACAAGGAAGAGGAAGACTTAAGTGCCAAAAAAGGTGTTCATCTCAAAGACTGTAGACACAGCTTTTCCCCAACAATTACCTAGAAAACGTAATGGATGTCCTACTATTTCTATTTCTATTGGGGGGAAACACATTAACCGTGCTCTACTTGACCTTGGCGCAAGTGTTAACTTGCTTCCTTACTCGGTTTATGAGCAGTTAGGGATTGGAGAGTTGACATCTGCTCACTGCACTCTCCAGATGGCCGACCGATCAATCACCAAACCTAGGGGTGAGCTGGAGGATGTGTTAATAAAAATCGGGGAATTTGTATTCCCTGTGGACTTTATTGTTCTTGATACACAGCCTGTAGTGAACCCACGGAATCAAATTCCGGTGATTCTTGGTCGCCCCTTTTTGGCCACTTCCAATGCTATAATCAACTGTCGTAACGGCTCTATGATCCTATCCTTCGGGAAGATGTCAATTGAGCTTAACATTTACAAGTTGGAAAGTGTACCCTCCGAACCTTCTGCTCAGGTTTGTTCTGTTGAATTAATGGATGTCGACAGCATCGAATTTGATCAGTCTCATGATACTGATCTAGAATCTTTTCATATGTTGTTGTTTGACCTAACTATTTATCATACACATACGGACTCTTCCACCGAGTTGTCCAGGTCAACAACTAACACTGATTATGAACCGTTTTGGAGTCTGAAGATCACCCCGCGCTTTTTGATGACATTATTCTTCGGGGTATCGATGAGAGGTTTGAGGATATTTTCGCTGATGAACTCGCATTTTTAGCAAACATGGGTGTTGAGATGAATCATCTCCAAAACGAAAAAATTGAACCTCCACCTCTTCTTCTGGACTATAAAGAGAATGCGAGTAATCCATCACAATCACTGTGTCGTCTCTCCAAAACGAGACGCAAACACATTGTATTCCACCACTTACCTTTTCCCTACTTCTTCCTGGCTCCTTATAACATGTTCTTCCACCAACCGGTGCACTACACTGATAAAATCTTTGAATGGTTGGTGTTGACTTTCGGTCTTTGCAAAGCTTGGCATTGACCAGTAATTTTGACCCCCACTTGTGATTTTCAAGCTTAATATTGTCTAACTCAAGTTTGGGGAGGAGGGGATAATCTTGCTCTTGAAAATAAAATTTGTCCTCAAAATTGTGAGCCAAAAATAAGTTTGAGGAAGGATTTTCACGATCATATTTCATGTCCCCGCTAATAAATTTTCCTCCCAAACTTACAGGTTTTTTAGATTTAGCAGAAGACAACAGTGAGGACACTGTTGAAAACAAGTTTGGGGGAGGTTTGTGCTTATTTATGCATCACTTTGCATAAGCACAAAACACATAATGAAAAAAAATTTGTACATAAATAAGATAATAAAAGATTAGATAGTGAAAAATTACATCCAAAAGATTGGAAAAATTTAAGAAAACCAAGGAAATTAGAAGTTTTCTTAAACTAAACTAGTAATAAGTAGTTATGAGCCGTTGTCCCAAGGGTTAGTAAGATGAAAGAAGTCACTAATCTGAGAATAAAAATAAGTCTGAAAATAGTTCCTATTCTGGAAGCCAAACATTTGAATGTTGATACCCTACTATACGCACTTACACACGTCTTGAAACTCGGGATAGTAGAGGATACCTTGAAATGCTCTTGTCTAAAAGACAAATTACGAAGGAAATTATAAATGAATAAAAGATAAAATGGTGAAGAAAAATGAACACTGGCTTTGTTATCACCAAGGCAGCAATGAAAAAAATATAGCGAGGGTGCTTCATCACCTAGTGCCTTAGCCCAATTGGTTTGGGAGTCACTGCTAAGACTTAGGTGTTGCAAGAAGAGGAAAATACTAATACATCTAATCAGCAAGCACATGAGTAATCGGTCGGTTAGTACCTCAAGAAGTATTAACGGTCGCATGAAAAATGTGTGAGCAAATTCATCTAAATATTCACCGATTAAAAAGTACTGAGCTGATGGATAAGAGTATGATAGCTTGAATTGAATTATCCGAGTATAGGGATGTATTTTATACACATGTAGGGGTATATGATCGGTGTTTGGAAGAAAGATAGGAATGAAGAATAAAGACGATGTTTTATTGAGAGATGATGTGATTTCTAACATCTTTTCATGACTATTAAGATAGGGCTCATGACAACTGAAAAGCTAGTATAGTTGAAAACTCTAATTTTCAAAGTTTTTCTTTTATAATTCTTATCTTTACATGTAACTTTCACAGTCTTCATTTTATTATTGGATTTTGTGGGTACAATCCGCTGAAAACCCTCAGGAGAGAACACTCGTCCTACTAGGGACACATAGAGGTTTAAAGGCTTGTTGCACGTGCTCAGTGCAATCGTGTTGCCTACGAAAGTGTGCTAGTTAGTTTTTCTTTTTCTTATATTTTCTCCTTCACCTGAATAAAACAAGTTTGCTCGAGACGACCAAAATTAAGTTTGGGGGAATTTGATCAATCAAAAATATTGCATTTTTAACACATCAATTTCCTACTCTTTGTAATCATTTAAAGATGTTTGGTATAAATATAGCACATATTAGCAATTCGTCTACGAAATACCAAATAACATGTGTTATACATTATAACCGGTATTATGAGGGAAATTGTGTGTTTATTATTACACGCATGATCTTTTGTATATCAACACTTGTCTCGAGATTGTGTGCAGGAAATTCTCCAAGTAAAAGAGCCGGAACTGCTGAAAGTGCTGATAAAATACGTTAAGTCCAAGACTTGAAATCTAGCAGTAAACAAGAAAGTATAAAAATATTCCAGACATCAGGAAAGTGTCATAAAGCCAACACCAGAATACCCTGAGATTTTCATGCAGAGAGCTCACTATAAGGCCGCGGATCCGCGGCCGAGTATGGCCGATTCGCCGCGGATCCGCGGCCGATCTGAATCGTCGGCGGTTGGTCATTTTTGCAGAAGTCTCCTTTAAACGGCCAAGCTTCTCCAAGACACCTTAAATTGTGTATTTCTCCAGAAGCTTCCCTTCTAACAGCCAAGCTTCTTGAGCAAGCTTAATACCTACCAAGATTCTCATGCAAGCTTCATAACAACCTAGCTTCTAGTAGAAGATAAGCCAAGCTTCTAGGGGAAGCTAAAGGAAAAGCTATAAAAAGGGACCTAGGGCTTCATTGAAAAGGTTGTTCGGTAGTTGTTGATTAGTTAGTTGTTGTTCATCAATTAGGGTAAAACTTCTAGAAAAATCCAAATCAATTCAAATCAAGTGGAGTGACACCATTTGAGCCAAATCAAGATTCATTGAGTACCGATTCAAGCAAGCCTTCTACGAGCCTTTGAAGCAACGCCAACCTTCATCCGAGCAAGAGATCCACGATGATCCGCGACTCAAAAAGATCGAGCGAAGCGAGCTTCGACGGAATCTAGTTACCTCTTCAAAAGGAGCGATCGAGAGCAACATCTTGTAACCTCGAATTGAGGCAATGTGTAATTAGTCGTCGATTCAATAAAGGTGACAATTGTACTTCTTGTTTTCTTTACACTCTTGCGTTATCAAGCTTCTTGATCTTTGATTCATTTATTTTCATGATGCTTGAGTAAATTCTCCGCTTGTGGAGGATCCGAGAGAATTGATAGATCTAATGATGATCAAATCTTAATATTAGTCTTAATTCTTATGAGATTTGTGAACCTTAGCAAAAAGAATCGTTGATGACCTAATTTGGAGCGAAATGACTTCTTGATTATTTCGTTGCAAATTAGGGATCAAACTATCGGTGATTTTCTTTGCTAGAGGCTAGATCCGAATGATTATGATTGAAAAGACAAGGGATAGTGGAGGAGAACCCCTAGTTTCTTTAATTGATCCCTAATCTTCAATAATAATCATCAATCTAGCTACAAATATTCAATAGATAAGATTAGGAATTATTAGATTCATCATTAGCTATTAACTCAATCGGATCCTACAAGCTACTCTTCATATCTTGATAATTCAATCGATTTGGACATTTCTTGATTCTTGATTCTAGATCTATATTCTTTATGTTTCTTGAAATGAAAACTCACAAATCTTAAATCAATTTTCTTGCATTTTCTTTTATCTTTTAGTTTCAACTCAACTAAAACGATAACGAACAAATCACACTTTCTCAGTGGACGATCCACATTCACCGACGAATCAACAATAGACACCGTCAATTGATTACGGTATAAATTTCTTTGGTTGTGAAACATTTCTAAATACACACGAAGAATGATCAATCAATCAACATCACAGAATCAAGCAGCAGAAGCAATATATGAAATATTGGATATATTAGGATGTCCATGTTTTAAATTTAGCCAGTAATGTAAAACACGAATTCCACGGTCATGATGAATAGCCAAAACCACATCTCTCGACCCCTACGAGAGCGGCAAGTAACCCTGCCAATTCTAGAGTCATGAGACCCGGATATATCACATATGACCCGGATATATCATATATATATATAAAGCAATTAGTGATCTAATGATATTAGTTAATATATAATTATATCAAATATAATTTACATCAAATTATTAAATCAACACTTGATTTAATAATCCGGATATATCACATTTGACCGAATAATATCATTTATCTGTTTATTACATTATCAAATCAACACTTGATTCGATAATCTGGTTATATCACATATAACCTAACCGATACCAGATACCTGCTAGATTACAATACGGTATCACATACTCGTATTTAATCAGGCCCACGCACATATCACATATGTGCCCTACTTCGTTTCACTTGAACCAGGAAACTTCTGTGTGGGACTCTAAAGAATCGTCAATACGCTAGCAGTAGGTAATGATCACATCAATCACCTACAAGCCGTTAGCGGTACTAGCTGGATGTAACGGCTACCCGGGTATTGAGCGATATGAAGATCAACAAGCAATCTCGTCCATACTCTCTATGAAGCCTATCAGCAACACTACCGTACAGTCCTGTCTCTTCGTCTGATATGTCGCATATCATGTCTAGGGGTGGTAAACGTTAGACCTCAGTAACGTGATAAGTCATGTCGATGTCTGGCCTATAACGGTTGCAGAAACTACTGATAACTCTTATCAGTAAATCTCAGCAGCAACCCTGGCCAGGGACTTCCAGTTATAGCCAATCGAGCATAGTACAACATCAACCCCCAATACCGGGAGAGACGAAACCCTTCCTATCGCTCATTGCCTTCATGTGACTCGGGACTGTACCCAAAATCCACCTGTTTGCACGACTCCTTTAAGCCGTGGTAGGAAGGAAATCAAAGAACAGTGGGAGCCACACAAGACTCTATGACGATCTCGGGCCTATAGACTAACTTGTACCAGTGTCACTAGAGGACTGCTATCTGACGATAGGTATACTACCACATAGGAGTCCTCAGCGAGTCCTGTTCGGTGTACCCATTCTCCAATGAGAACCTGTGTACAATTTTTGATGTCACACACTAATGGTTGTGGGATCAACCATCGCCCTCAAGGGATTAGAAACGTACACATTAGTCTACTCTGGAATATCGATGCCCTTATCTCGATATCCCCTCGACTAGGAACTGATTAAAGGATGTAATTTTGGACCACCCAGGCCCCACTAGTATGATCTCATTATAATCCTGGTAGTCAAGTACATATCCTAAGGGCTTTATCAATATGTGAGAGTAAGACAGTAAAGAATACCAGTCAACATGTTAAGATAAAGAGTAACCAGATAGCATACTATCATGTCGAGCAAGAAAGTCCTCTATATATATGTCCAAGCATCCACTATAATATACATCACATGTACAATAATGGACTCTATGGCATATATATTCCTAACAACCCCACCAATTCGACCGACGAGATCTCCCTAAGAACCGGTACCACTGGTCCCCCCCGACGGGAATAGGCTAAATTTTTGCCCCTAGCAACCCTCCGCCTACCTCACTTCCCCTATATTGTTTGATTTTTCTGCACATTGGCAGAGAAATTAAAATCACCCCTTTAATCCTTTTAAATTCAAATTTTTAATTCTCCAATTCAATACACTAAACCCTAGTTTTCCCTATAAATACCACACCATATTTCACCCCTCCTCATTCAGAATTTCCCCACAAAAACTCTCAAAAACTTTCAAGTCCTATAGTGTGCAAGTGGAGTTAGCAAAGGGTGAAGTTCCGACGACGTTCCAAGGAGATTCCGGTGAAGAAATGACGCCCCCACACTTACCTAGCCTTCCCCTCTCCCTTCTCTTGTACCCTAGCCAATAAGTCCCCTCTCCTACTCTCATCTTCTATTCTAAATATTTTGATTTCTAAAACGCGATGGAAACGGAGTTAATCCAACTTCCGATTCGGTTTTTCTTTAAAAAGGTTATTTTTCTTAATCAATCAATACCATACTCTCATATAATGTTTAACAAATATTAAAAAACACTTTAAAACAAGTTTCATCTCAAACTAATCTTTTATGCAACTTTTATCGTATTTTTACGGTAAAATACCACATACTTTACATTTCGCCATAATTCACATAATACTTGTATTACCTTTAGAAAACTCACGAGGTAATGACCTACCTCATCACAACACACATCTTTGACATAGCACGATGAAAGTTTGGGACATTAGTTATGGGATAATACGAATTACAAATAAATACCATCAAACTTGCAAAACCATTTCTTTAAAAAGTGTATTAATCAGTTCCTTGCATTTGTGCTTCTACAACCCATTTTGGGGAATCCCGATCAGGATGGTACGGGTTATCGCACGTCCTCGGGCCCAGACCTCCGAAAGGAGCATTCGATCTCGATAGAATTTTAAATGCATTTTTCTTTAGAACATGAGATTTCTACAAGAATAAATAAAATTATTTTTATTAAATATATAAATATTATCAAAATATATATTTTAATTATATTATATAAATATTCCAAGTTTTCTAAATAAAAGAAATCACCATTACATGAAAATACCATCCAAATATAAAACAATTTCAATATTTCAAGAAAATACTATATACTATGAAAATTAGGTTCTACTCACTAGAAATTTCACTTTTATAAAATATACATCTATGAAACCCTAAAGATGATAATTAAATGCTTGAGGTATATTTTGAAAATTATATCAAACTATTTTTACATAAAACCCTCTTAAGTTATGTTGAATTTCAATAAGGACCCTAGTAAACATAGGTTTAAGCGGGACCGGTTTCCTTGAGCCTCAGAGAGCCAGAGAATATGGGTGCTTGCCTATCTAAGGTAGACAATCTAACAAACGGTGTTATCAACACGGTAATTTTCTTGGAAAAAGACACAAATCCTGCCGTCCATGTGCAGCAGTTACCGATAACATCAAAACTAATTCAGGATTTCAAGCTCTTTTCAAAGTATCTGACTCAGACCGAGTCTCGATCTAATCAATCTGATTTGAATGTGATTCAAGTATAAACTACAATTCAACATGAATCCGTCTATTCAATCTATATCAATCTGTATTGACTGAACCGAACCATGGATATACTTCGTCTACATGACTCTCCATTTATATCCATTCCATTTACTGCTATCATGGTTTCGGCAAATCATCCATCTATATAACAAACAATTCAATCAATACAAAAGACATCGCGGGGTTTATAAGGGTTAAATTGGTACGGAAGGTGTTAGAAGTGGCAGGAGACTGTAACCATAATACACCTAACATGAATATCCATTGCCGTTGTTCCGTGGTATTTTCAACGGAGCCTTGTACTACGGGTTACCAAAGTCCACGGTGTAAGTTGGACTCCTCTCGTATACACTGGCATCTTCTGTACCAAACTACAAACACTATGTTAACCTAATAATCAAATATTATACTAGATATACTCTCTTTTCTGTCTATTCTACTTCTCTCCTTCTTTGAGACTTACCGAGCGATTGTTCGCTGACGACATTCCTATTTTTCTTCTTCTTTGGAATGCTGTCAGGTGGATCGAACGCACTAGAGATCGAGACTAGCCAGGAGCATTTGGAGCAGTACACTGAAGACCCCGAGCCATAGTCACTTGTATATACTTTTCATTTCAGTTATGTCATTGTTTAGGCATTGCTTTCTATTCATGTATTTATATTCTAGTTTTACCTGTAAAAGAATGTTAATAAATAAAAGTTGATGTTCAATTACATATATTGTCATTTTTCTTGTGTACATTTACTTTATATTGCTTAGATACGCTTAGCGTGTTTACTTCGGTGTAAATACGTAGCGGGCCTCGCCGCGTCCCCTCCCCGTATACCGGGAAGCAGGGCGTGACAATTAGGTATTAGAAAACACGGTCGTTACAATCTAAAGCCCTCCTCACGAGGCCGCCGAGCAGGTTCCTACTCGGCCCATCTGCAGCGAATAACTTCCTGCCCAAAAAACGTTGTGGATCCAAACCCCTCATCGCAAGTTGACTGGGTAGCTTCCTGCTCGGCCCATCCACAAGGGATAGATTCCTGCCCTACAAAGAAGTGGATCTAAAGCCCTCCTCATGAGGCCGCCGAACAGATTCCTGCTCGGCCAATCCGCAGTGGGTAGCTTCCTACCCAAAAAACGCTGTGGATCTAAAACCCCTCCTCACGAAACCGCCGAGCAAATTCCTGCTTGGCCCATCCGCAGCGGGTAGCTTCCTGCCCAACAAACACTGTAGATCTAAAGCCCTCCTCACAAAACCGCCGAGCAGATTTCTACTCGACCCATCCGCAGCGGGTATCTTCCTTCCTAACAAACGCTGTGGATCCAAAGCCCTCATCGCAAGGCGACCGGGTAGAATCGAGTGACGCCGACCTATTCAAACTTGGCTATCGCTCGATTCATACTCGATGCGCGATCGCCACCTTAACTCTGGGAAAGGGAGGATACCGACCTTCCTACACTTGGCTATCGTTCGACTCATACTCGATGCGCGATTGCCACCTCGACTCTGGGGAAATGGAGGATACCGACCTTCCTACGCTTGGCTATCGTTCGACTCATACTCGAAGCGCGATCGCCACCTCGACTCCGGGGAAAGGGAGGATACCGACCTTCCTACACTTGGCTATCGTTCGACTCATACTCAATGAACGATCGTCACTTAGAAAGGGTGGATACCGGCCTAACACTAGCAAGATAAAGAAACTTACGAGCTAAAATTACTTGCAAGATGAAAAGACTTACGAGCTAAAGTACTTGCAAGATGATCAGACATTTGAGCAAAGGAAAATGTATATTTTATTGATGATCAATATTAAATACATGGTATTGTGGGCTCCTCGGCCTTACAAATATGCCTGGAGGCTTACAAAATTCTAAAAAAAGAAGGAGAAAAAATCGTGGAGGGGGGATAGCTCAGACCACCTGCTCGGCCGGGATCTCACCCTGCTCGACGCCACCATCGGGGGCCAAAACGGCGACCTCAGGATCGGCGCTTCCGTCGACAGCCTTGCCTCCTATAGCCAACTCGGCGCCTCCCCCTACGGCGCTTTCTCGGCGAGGGGGAACTTAGCACGGAGCTCGTCGTCGATGAACTCCGGCATAGATTCCTTGACGGCGTCAAGGGCATTATGCCATCCGACGGCCGTGGATTCAGCGAGATCAAGATAAAACTGATCGTACACCTTGTATTCCTCTACGGCCTTCGCCGCCTGGCTCTCAGCAAGTTTCGCCGTGTCTAAAACCGCCCGAGCATCCCTTTTGGCGGTGTCCCTCGACCTTTTCATGGTGTTGTAAAGGTCGTTCGTCTCCTCCATCTTGGCTTGGATAGCTCGGTTGGATTCATTTAGAAGTCGATGGGACTCCTTCAGCTTAGATATCGTCAGCCCCTCGGCGACCAACCTCGAGTCAAGGAGGGTCGTCATCTCCTCCACTTGTTGCAATTGAAGGCAAAGCTCTTCCTCCCGCGAGGAGGATTCGCCCACCTTCTTCATTGCCGGGCTATCTCCATGGACTCCATGGAGATGAGGAGAGCACAGTGCTGGAGGACCTGAGGAAAACAACAAACATGTTAGAAAACTGAATCCGAGGAAATAAAACTTAAGAAATTCCTTAAGAAAGAAGCTACCGACCTGAACCGCCTCCTGGGCAATTGCGGCCACTTGGGCCTTCATGGTGCCTAAGGGAATCTTGATCATCGCCGCTTTCTCCATGTCCGCCAGCAAGCTGTCAGCCACGGATAGCCCTGAGGGCACCTCAATGCAGAAGTCGCCCTCCTGCACTTGGATCCCAGTAGGGGGTGGCCGAGAGACCACCCGCTTCTGTCTCTTGAGGGGTGCTTTTTTCGGCGGGGGGAGACTCCTCCACCCTCTCCCGAGGCGCCGGGTCCCACATGTGCTTTTGACCCCTCCTGCGGCGCTCCTCCGGGACTGAGGATGCTGCGGATGGCTTGGTCAGAGGAGTTTTCCTTGGGCCGCGCTTGGACCGGGTCGGGACGAGCTTGCGCCACCGGTCTTTCTTCCTTAGGCATTGGTGACCATGGAAGCCATGATTTTTGATCGGTTCATGGGCTCTGCAAAAAAGAACACACAGGAGAAAAGATCAGCGAAGTTGAAACGGAAAAGAAAATTTGGAAAAGTCTAAGCATATCGTTAAAACCCTAACTTACCTAAAAAATGCACAGGACTGAGCCCAACACAACTCAGTACTTGCTCGGAAAGCAGGACATCAGCCCGCTGGATTGGTTCCCACTGGAACACTACCTTCGCCTCGGGGGAGGTCGACTGCTTCGCCCTCGGGCAGTCAGCCCTGTGCCACTGTGTAGGTACAGGCTAATCCTCTCCTTCCGGTGTCCCGACGAAGACGTACTTCTCCTTCTATTCATGGATGGAAGAAGGGACGACCACTACCCCCGACCCGACCGTCCCACCCTTACGTTTTTTAAACGAAAAGTACACCCAGCTCGGCTCTTCCTTACTGGTACCGGGGTGATTTTTATAATAAAGAAAAGATAAGAGGAGGGTCAAACTGAAGGGGATCCGATCAAATTTTAACCGAAACAGAAACCCGAAGAGGATCCTCCACGAGTTCGGCGCTAGCTGGCCCGGGACAAGATGGAAGCAATGAAGCACCGCACAAACCTCTAGTGAGAAGGGCAGACGCATTCCTGCCCGGAATGCTTCCAGATAAAGGGCAATCTCCTTACCCCGCACCTGGTCTGCCCGCTCACCCACTCTGGCCAGACGAAGTGAATAGTTAAAAGGAATATAGAATCGAGTCCAGATGTCGGAAAAATCGACCATGCGATTCAAGACGGAGGGCGCATCGCGGGTTTTCCCGATGCGCACCTTGGGAGCCTTTGTCGCCGCCCGACAGCGAGTAACTAGGGCAGCCCTGACTCTAAGGGTCGAGCCCGATACAGAAGATGCGGTAGAAGAAGAATCCTCTCGACTATCTGAAGCCGAAAAGGAAGAAGACCCACTAGACTCGGCCCCAGCAACTGGAGCCTCATCGCCCGACTCTACCCATCCTACATTTACAGACACCTCAGAGGAAGACATCTAACCTAATTCAAAGCAAGGGACTCGCCGAGGAAAAATCAACGGAAAATCCGATCTAAGTGGAGGAGCTCCGAGAAATCTTCAAACAACAAAAGAGAATTAAGGCAAAGTGTTGGCCCTAGGATGGTCCCCTCCTATTTATACACCCTCAAAGAGAACATCCTACGACCCAGATTGATTCCCGCCAAAACGAAGCGTCGTGCCTAGCGGCTGTCGGGGCTCCACATGGCAATTGGCCATTGGGGGACGTCTCTTCGTGGTAGGAGTCAGAGACAGCCTATCGCGCCCACCAACCGACGTCGGACACGTGGCTCAGAGCCCAACTGACGATCGAGTGAAACGGCGTCTCCTCTTTAAAGCACAATCATTTCACTGATCCGCTGACGTCATCGGGGATACGTGCAAAAACTTAGGCGCGTGGTGAGACGCCATATGGACTTAAAAATCGAAACGACGCAACCGCCAAACTCCATGTCGTTCCTGGACAATCCACCACGAAGAATTCTCGGCACCAAGCTGAGCAGAGAAAACCTGGTAGGCCACTCTCGACCTGACCCATAAATAGGTCGGAACGAGAGTGGGGGGTAATGATGATGCTCACAAGTGGGAATTCTTCAGATTACGACACATGGCGGATGACGTGTCCCGGGGCTACGGAGGTGGAATAAATACGATGCATTAGGGGCGTTCCTCGGGATCTCCTCTCCGAGGACGCATATTACCTTTCGGAGACCTCCCTGAGTACTATCAATATTCACCTAGCAAACAGCCAACAGCTCGCATCCGAGCAGTCCAGCGAACTTCCTTAGCCTCCTTGCTCATCTTCGAGCTGTCTGACAGACCAAGCTACTTCGGCCTCCCGGCTCGTCTCCGAGTTTTCTGACATGCCAAGCTTCCTCGGCCTCCCGTCTCTTCTCCGAGCCATCCGATAGGCCGAGCTTCCTCGGCTCCCCCGATCAACCGAGAGCGCGGAGCCCAAGCTCCCCCGCAATGGCTCCGCGTATCTCGCCAAAGCGAGATATCTGCCGCCCCACGTTCCGCGTCCCACGCTGGTGCGTCCCACCATTAATGGCGTATCCCGCCATTAATGCGGGGATAACGCAAAGGCATAACTGATGGCGAGGATCTCGTGCTGGCTCGCTCCACGCGACCACTATATAAACCCCTCTTTTAGACGACTCAGGTAACTCGAACTCATTCCAATAGGCTGCTACGCTGCTCTAATTCCCTGGTACTAACTTGTGTTAGTTATATGTATGCCCTAGAGGCCATTATTGTACATGATTGTATATTATAGTGAATTCTTGGACATATATAGAGAGGGCTTTCTTACTCGACATGATAGTATGCTATCTGGTTGCTCTTAATTTTAACATGTACACTTGTATCATTATACTGTCTCTCCGTTACATGTTGATAAATCCCTTAGGATGTGTACTTGATTACCAGGACTATGATGCAGATCATACTAGTAGGGCCAGGGTAATCCACAAGTTCATCCTTTAATTGTTCCTAGTCGAGAGAGTATCGAGACATGGCATCGATATTTCATAGTAGACTTGTGTATATGTTTCTTGACCCTGTATGGGGCGATGGATGATCCCACATCCATTGGTGTTTGACATCAAAGATTGTACACAGGTGCTCATTGGAGAATGGGTACACCGAACAGGACTCGCCGAGAACTCCTAGATGGTATTATACCAATCGTCAGATAGCAGTTCTCTGGTGACACTGGTACAGGTTAGTCTGTAGACCCGAGATCGTCATAGAGTCTTGTGTGATTCCCATTGTGCTTTGATTTCCTCCCTACCACGCTCAAGAGATTCATGCAAATATGTGGATTTTGGGTATAACCAGAGTTATATGGAGGAATGAGCGATGGGAGGGGTTTCGTCTCTCCCGGTATTAGGGGTTGATGTTGTGCTATATTCGATTGGCTATAACAGGAAGTCCCTAGCCAGGGCCGATGATGAGATTTACTGGTAAGTGTTATCAGTAGTTTCTCGACCCGTTATGAGCCTCATATCAGCATGACTTATCAAGTTATTGGGGTCTGGCGTTTACCACCCCCAGACTCGATATGCGACATATCAGACGAAGACACCGGACTGCACAGTAATGTTACTTACTGGATTCATAGGAGTTTGGACAAGCTTGCTTGTTGATCTTCTGATCGCTCAATACCTGGGGAGCCATTACGTCCAGCTAGTACCGCTGATGGCTTGTGGGTGATTGATGTGATCATCGCCTACTGCTGGCGTATTGACAAGTCTTTAGAGTCCTACACAGAGATTTCCTAGCTCAAGCAAAATGAAGTAGGGCACATTGTGGTATGTGCGGGATCGAGATTAATACGTTTATGTGATACAGTATTCTAATCTCGCGATATAGGTTATATGTGATATAACTGGATTATTGAATCAAGTGTTGATTCAATAATTTGTTATATGTATTTTTTATATACATATAAATGATATTAGTCGGTTGTATGTGATATAGCCGGATTATTAAATCAAGTGTTGATTTAATAATTTAATATATAATTATATATTTGATATATTAACTAATATTAGCTCACTTAAGAATTTCTTTTCTACAAATACATATAAATATATATGAGATATATATTAATGTATTTATTATTGTGTCATGCTAGATGATACATTGGACATGGGTGTATGAAACTCATACCAAACTAAAGATAATTTGGGTGATTAATTATTAAGGGAAAAAACAAAATTAGGTGGAAATTAGCATGGCTAAAGATGCTTGTGAAAGCATGTAGAAGCCTTGACTCAGTCCACTAATTTTGTTTTACTCTAGATATTTATTAACCCAACCATTATCTTTAACCATGCTTAACTCTCTACTAGATATCTTAGAGATATTTTTTTCACCCAAGGTTCATATTAGTTCATCTTCTTTATCTCCTTCTTGGCTCTCTAGCTTTTGAGTGAGGTAAAAAAGAAAGAGAGAAAAATAATTCTAAAGTGAACAAAATGCATACTTCATCAATCTATACCAAACTAACCATTTAGTATAGATTGTTTACTTCACTAATTCTTCAATTAGTGAAGAAGTAGCTTGAGTTAGAGATTTTTCGACGTAGATCATCTTCGGCCTCGAAGATCCTTAAGCAAGCCCGTTCCTTTCGTCTAGTGGAGCCTAAGAAGAGTTCAGGGACCACTACTTGGAGCTAAGGGACTACTACACGAAGCTTTAGAAGTGAAGGACCGGTCTACAAAGGTTGTTTTCCTTGTTCACTTAGTGTAAAGTTTGTTTACATGCTTTATAAAACCCTAATTCTCTAGTTCGATTCTAGGCTTGCGTTCCTTAGCACTCTATATTTTTTAAAATTGTATACTCAATATTTACTAAAACCTAGTGGTCGTGCTAAGAAACTCCAACATGGTATCAGAGCTAGGTTAGAGCATTAGGAGTGGTCTAGGAGAAATTAAAGTGTTGGATCGACTTTTCGAAACCCTAAAATCCGGGTTTCTGGAAATTTTTCCAAAAGTTGGAATTTTTGAATTAAAAAATATGCAGAAAATTGTGCAGGGTTATATATGGATCCCTAAGAAGAACGAGCGCCCAACTCGACCAAACGGCCATGCAACCGCGGCCAAACCATGGGTTTAGCCGCGGTTCCGCGGCGCAGATGGTGAGGCAGAGACTGTGCCTTCTTGTGCTGATCCGTATGTACTTGTGGCATGTTCTGGGTATTTTTAAGTGAGACTCAAGTGTTGAGGTCTCTGGGAATTGTGGGTGTTTGATAAATCGATGGAAATGTTTAACATCATCTAGATATCTGTGATATGTGATACAATATTTGGAATCCACAATAATTATTTTTGTGAAAACTAATT
Organism: Agapanthus africanus; assembly: GCA_030015575.1. Taxonomy (NCBI): domain Eukaryota; kingdom Viridiplantae; phylum Streptophyta; class Magnoliopsida; order Asparagales; family Amaryllidaceae; genus Agapanthus; species Agapanthus africanus. Next base: position 367,078,998 of record JASDDO010000029.1, read on the forward strand.
AGAATTTTGTGTATCTAGAAATTTAGTCTCTTTTGATCGGTTGTCACGGGGTTTTGATTCGGATCAAAACTCCGTCGCAATCTCATACAGTACGCGAATACTCGCCACGTAACACTACTAGATAGCCATGCCCCATAGCCCTGATCAAGTGACTGTAAGAGAACCCCGTTGCCAAAAGCATCCGTTCGGGTGCTCGCGGCTTCGGTGTTCCGCCTAAGTGCACTTCATCGACGGCATCGGGGGTGCGGCCGTCTACTAATGTTTCCGACGAGCATTCGATCAGTTGTCGGGAATCTTGTTGAATTGCTCGACCGGTTATTAAAAAGTGTTTTTAATTTGAGACTAAAATGCCGGGTTTATAACGTTAGGGATGAAATTTGGAATATGTGATATTCCGGATTTATGATGTCTAAGGAATTTATACGGTTAGGCATGAAATCCAAAATATGTGATATTTCGGGTTTATGATGTCCAAGGATGTTGCGGATTCTAATTATTGTAGTTTTCATTTCTTTTCTACGATCGTAAGTGTAATATATGGTGTATCGCCGGTTTCGTTGCTATACATCAACGACAATTGGGATGCGCATATTTACTTACGTTAATGACATGTGATGTTATGTGTTGCTGTGATATGTTATATTGGATCGTCGTGTTTGAATAGCCGGGGGGTTTTGCATGAGATAAGAGTTTTTCATTTTTATTCATGTAAAAAATTGTATGTAATATTCTTTTATTGGGACACTTCCGGGTTGAGGATGATGTCACCATTGATGTATATTATTTACTTTTCCGCATTATGATAGACTCATGGCAGGGAGTATAAGTAACCGGGTTCTAGAGTCCAGTGGGAGACCATCTCGAGGAGTCGAGACCGGGTCTCCTAACTCTAGAATTGGCGGGGTTGCTTGCCGCTCTCGTAGGGGTCTCGGGATGTGGGTTTGGCTATTCATCACGACCGTGGAATCCGTGTTTTTTACTGGCTAGATTTAAAACACGGACCTCCTAGTATATTCTATATTTCATATGTTGACTTATGCTGCAATGTCTGTGATGAGATCATATAACTGCGTGAGACGAATGTTTTATTATATATATGATATATAATAAACGTTGCTTATGTTTTACATTCGCGCTAGCCCTGCCCCCGCTCTTTCGTTAGTTAAGTAACCTAATGGTGCATGATGGGATCACATGGCGAATGCGGATGGCATAAGCGTACGTTCTATTTTCGTTTCTTCTGTGATGTTTAGGAAAAATAAATAACGGGACTTCATTAATGAGATTAATGAAAATAAAGAAACCTAAAGATATTGTAGAATCAAATTTTAAAAAAGGTAGATCTAGTTCTTGCTTTGCATAGCGGTGTTCTTTATGAATATCCAGCATTTCATTCGATGAGAAAATAGCCGAGATCTCTTCACCGGGAATGACCTCTTTAGCAAAAGCTAGAAGATGCTACACCCACTCGGTTTATTTTGAAAACACATGATTTTAAAAGCGGAGCTTAAACTACTCATTTTCAAATCACTCGATTCTATAACGATATCAAGTTCATTAAGCAAAAGGTTTTCTTAAAAACATGTCGTAGCCCTCCGTCATTTCAGATAAGTACTGTTTATTATTCGTGCTGCGTTTGTTGACCTTGTCAAGACGTAGTGTACGGTAGCTGATTAGTGCTTATCTACAAGCATGTGATGCGATTGGATTAGGGTAGTCGTACGGCCTTGTTGACCTTGTCAAGGGTCGTGCGGGTGGGTTTAATTCAATCAGAACAGGTTGAACTTGACTTGCGTTTTATGGTTTATTGACCTTTTCAAGGTCATAAATCGCTTGGGGCAAAAGATATTGGGAATTTCAAGTGTTGAAATTTGCAATGAGATTGCATACCTTCTATGAGATAATTGGATCCTGATACCCACTGCGAGTAAGAGATACTCCTGGGAGAGATTTGCACTTTACAATTAGCTAATCCAGTAGGTGTCTAAGAAAGGTGTTAACGGGGTTATGCCCCTGTGGAAACAAGATTATTTAATTAGTTCCATGTGAAAGCACGGAGAGACTCCCTCGGAGTACCAATACCTGCCTGGCTGAACGATTGGCGAACTTGTAAGGTGTAATTAATCTCGGCTAGTCTTAACTTTTAAGGTTTGAAAGAAGATTTGATAAAAATAGTGGGAGCCATCCTGATTAAATAAAATAATAACCAATCTAATCTTGCAAGAGCATACGCTAAAGTATTTTCTTTTCTCTCTCTCCAGGTAGCGACCATGACACGCCTTAATCAAGATAATAATATGGATGTATTGACCGAACCTGTTTGTTATACTGAGCTAGGGAACATTGGTTCCTCTCTACCTTATAACTGTTATAAGTCTGAGCAGGAAATAGGGGAATATTCGGATTCCCACGCGACCCGAATGAGGAATGAGCATGTTGATGCATTTTCTTCGGGTGTGTTCATTACCGAGAACTGTTTCTCAGTATGTTCTACGTCCTGGGTATCAGATACCGGATCAGGATCCAACATTTGTAATATGTTACATGGGCTAAAAAAAGGTAGACAACTGGGAATAGGTGATCATTCTCTCCAAGTAGGGAATGGTGCAAGGGTTGCAGCCAAAAACAGTTGGCGAATACCACCTTGTATTACCAGAAGGTAATATATTGATTCTGAACAACTGTTATTACGTACCTAAAATGTTGTGCAATTTAATATCAGTTTTTTTATTAGATAAAGAAGGATATAACTTTGTAGTAGAGAAAAATGTTATGAACATTTTCCTAAATCAAGTGTTGATTGGGTTTGGTACGTTATGTAATGGTTTATATGTTCTGAAACAAAATACAGTTCTTAACGTACAGAACACACACAAGAGGAAAAGTTCAGAAATGAACGAATCCTTCTTGTGGCATTATAGACTAGGTCATATCAATGCGATACGACTAGCTAAGTTACATAAGGATGGATATTTGAATCCGTTCGAATTTACATCTTATGAAACTTATCAGTCATGTCTCAAAGGCAAAATGACCAAAACTCCATTTACTGGACATGGAGAAAGAGCTACTGAACTCTTGGGACTGATACATAATGATGTATGTGGTTCTATTTCTACACATGCCAGGAATGGTTGTTCATACTTCATTATATTCACCGATGATCTCTCAAGATTCGGACATGTGTTCTTGTTGAAACATAAGTCTGAAGCTTTTGAGAAATTCAAGGAATATAAGTGTGAAGTAGATAACCAAACGGGTAAAAGTATTAAAATCCTTCGATCTGATCGGGAAGGAGAATACTTAAGCACGGAGTTCCTGGATTCTTTAAAAGAGAATGGGATTCTCTCTCAGCTTACTCCTCCGTATACATCACAGCACAACGGTGTATCGGAGAGGAGGAACCGCACCCTATAGATATGGTGCGCTCTATGATGAGTACTGCTGAGTTGCCTATTTCCTTTTGGGGTTATGCGTTTGAGACAACAACATACCTGTTGAATCAAATTCCATCAAAATCGGTGCCTAAAACACCATATGAGATATGGAGTGGAAAGAGACCATATCTTAAACGAGTTAAGATATGGGGTTGTCCGGCCTATGTCAAAAAGCAAAATCCGAACAAACTCGAAGCAAGATCAGTTCTTTGCAAGCTTGTGGGATATCCAAAGAATTCATATGAATATATCTTCTACCACAGTGAGAAACAAAAAGTATTTGTTGCTCAACATGCCACCTTTTTAGAAAAGGAATTTCTTATAAATAGGTGATCATTCTCTCCCGGTATTGGGGGTTGATATTGCGCTATGCTCGATTGGCTATAACAGGAAGTCCCTGGTCAGGGATGATGATGAGATTTACTGGTAAGTGTTATCGGTAGTTTCTCGACCCGTTATGAGCCTCACATCGGCAAGACTTATCAAGTTATTGGGGTTTCACATTTACCACCCCCAGACTCGATATGCGATATATCAGACGAAGAGACCGGAATGTACAGTAGTGTTACTTACTGGATTCACGGGATTTTGGAGAAGCTTGCTTGTTGATCTTCTGATCACTCAATACGTGGGTAGCAGTTACGTCCAGCTAGTACCGCTGACGGCTTGTGGGTGACTGATGTGATCATCACCTACTACCGGCGTATTGACGAGTCTTTAGAGTCCTACACAGAGGTTTCCTAGCTCAAGCGAAACGAAGTATGGCATATATGTGTTATGTGCGGGACCAAGATTAATACGTGTATGTGATACAGTATTCTAATCTCGCGATATAGGTTATATGTGATATAACGGGATTATTGAATTAAGTGTTGATTCAATAATTTGTTATATGTATATTTGATATACAAATAAATGATATTAGTCAGTTGTATGTGATATAACCGGATTATTAAATCAAGTGTTGATTTAATGATTTAATATATAATTATATATTTGAGATATTAATATATATTAACTAATATTAGCTCGCTTAAGAATTTCTTTTCTACAAATACATATAAATATATATGAGATATATATTAATGTATTTATTATTGTGTCATGATAGATGATACATTGGACATGGGTGTATGATACTCATACCAAACTAAAGATAATTTGGGTGATTAATCATTAAGGGAAAAAACAAAATTAGGTGGAAATTAGCATGGCTAAAGATACTTGTGGAAGCATGTAGAAGCCTTGATTTAGTCCACTAATTTTGTTTTACTCTAGATATTTATTAACCCAACAATTATCTTTAGCCATGGTTAACTCTCTACTAAATATTTTAGAGATATTTTTTTCACCCAAGGTTCACATTAGTTCATCTTCTTCATCTCCTTCTTTGCTCTCTAGCTTTTGAATGAGATGAAAAAGAAAGAGAGAAAAATAATTCTAATGTGAGCAAAATTCATACTTCATCAATCTATACCAAACTAACCATTTAGTATAAGTTGTTTACTTAACTAATTCTAAGAGGTAGCTTGAGTTAGAGATTCTTCGACGTAAATCATCTTCGGCCTCGAAGATCCTTAAGCAAGCTCGTTCCTATCACCTAGTGGAGCCTAAGAAGAGTTCGGGGACCACTACTTGGAGCTAAGGGACTACTAAACGGAGATTTAGAAGTGAAGGACCGGTCTATAAAGGTTGTATTTCTTGTTCACTTAGTGTAAAGTTTGTTTACATGTTTTATAAAACCCTAATTCTCTAGTTCGATTCTAGGTTTGTGTTCCTTCGCACTCTAGATTTTTTAAAATTGCATACTGGATGCTTGCTAAAACCTAGTGGTTGTTCTAAGAAACTCCAACAACTTGATCGTCGGAGGGTCCTACGGTGGTTTTCCACCCCAGGACTTCCCTTATAGGTAGATCGGCCTCAGCAACATCCAACACCTATTGAGATCCATACGCTCGACAACCCCCAAAACAAATATCAACCGCTCGCTACCAGATCGACGGAGGACAACATCTGAGGGAGATCACAACCTCCATCAGACCTTGATCAGCTTCATTATCCAAATCAACCAGCATGCATGAATACTTTGGACCCATTACATCAGCTTTTGACCCATTATGACATGAATGAAACATATGTAGGCAAGTTGTCTCCTGTTCACAAGCACCCCTATCCGCACCTCTTACCCTCTAGTGATCATAGGTGGTACCCATAGTCTCTAACTTGTTTCTACCGCATTGGTACATGTCATCGGCGGCTAGAACCAGGCTGAATTTTTCATCCTGAACAGGCATTGCATCATCGTCAATTTCCTATTTATCAAGGCCCATTGGAGATCTCCGTCCTTCCTCTTCCTTTTCGGCGGAGATTCCAACATAGTATTCTGTATAGGTCTCCTTGTCCGACACGTGGCTAACATCTCTCCCCTCTCAATTATTGGCTTCCTCAAGGTAGAAGTCTGAACGTGATCCCGAGACTATGTCCACATTCTCCGCCATTATTTCTTCCAAAATAGGATCCGCCGAGGCCCAGTTCATACTTTGTTTCATTGCTAAGGTCCATGTTCATTCGAAAATAATGCAATCTGTAACACATCAATTTCCTCATTATTCTACTCATCTAAGGATGGTTGATATAAATATAACACATATTACCAGTTTGTCTGGAAAATACTAATTACCCCGTATTATATATATATATATATTCATCATTCTTTATAGGAAATTGTGTGTTTATTACTTCATGCATGATATTATACAGCTCGACACGTTTCAGTGAGATTTTGTGCAGAAAATTATTCAGGTCAAAGAACCGGAATCACAAATTTGTCGATAAAACGCAGAAAGTCAAAGACTGCAATCTAGCAGAAACCAAGAAAGGATATTAAGATTCCAGAAATCAGAAGAAGACCCTAAAGCCAAAACCAAGCAACTGCAGAAAACCCATTCAGAGATCTCACTAAACGGCCGCGGAACCGCGGCCGATCCAGGCCGATCCGCCGCGGATTCGCGGCCGAGTTGGCTCATCGGCGGTCGGCACTTTTTCCAGAAGCCCCCTTATAACTTCCAAGCTTCCTCAAGACGCTTCAAAACCCCTAGATTTCTCCAGAAGCTTCTCTACAACAGCCAAACTTCTTGGGTAAGCTTGGTACCTACCTAGCTTACTATGCAAACTTCATAACAACCTAGATTCTAGGGGAAGATAGAGAAAAAACTATAAAAGGATACCTAGGGCTTCATTACAAAGGTCGTTCGTTAGTTGTTCAATAATTTCACACACAAGTTGAGTGAAACAACTTATGATCCAATCCAAACCCTAACCCAAATCCAATTCCAAAGCCAAATCAAGATCTATCGAGAAGAAAATCAAGCAAGCAATCAACGATCCTTCATCGCAACGCTGGTCGTCATCCGAGCAAGAGATCCGCATTCGATCCAAGACTCACGGCGGTCGAGCCTCGCAAAGATCGACGACAAATTCATCTCTTCAAAGGAGCGATCGAGAGCTTAATCTTGTACCTCGAATTGAGGAGTTGTGTAAATTTGAAGAAGATTTAATGAAGGTGATAAATTGTTAATTCTTGCTTTCTTTACGTTTTTCCATTATGAAAATTCTTGATTCTTGATTCTTTAATTTTCATGATGTGTGAGCGAAATCTCCGCTTGTAACGGAATCGAGAGAATCGGTAGATCTAATGATGATGAAATCCTTTTACTAATTTTAAGTCTTATGAGAATTGTGAATTCTAGGAAAAAGAATCATCAATAACCTAATTTGGAGCGAGATCAATGTTCTTGATTATTTCGTTGCAGATTAGGGATCAAATGATTGATGATCCTTTTTACTAGAGGCTAGAATTGAATGAGGATTAATGAAAAGACAAGGGATAGTGAAGGATAAACCCAAGTTTCTTCAATAGATCCCTAATCTTCATTCATTCATCATCGATCTAGCTACAATCCATCAATAGATAAGATTCGTCATTATTAGTATTCATCATTACTACTAATTTGATCGATTCCTACAAGCTATTCTACTAATCTTGATAAATCAAATTGATTTGGATATATTCTTTATTCTTGATTCTTGATCTATATCTTTATGTTTCTTAAAATCAAATCTCACAAATCTTGAATCTACTTTCTTGAATTTTCTTTTATATTTTCAATTCGACTCAAATAAAACAAATTCGAAAAAGTACACACAATCTCTGTGGACGATCCGTTCTCGCTAACGAAACTACAATAGACACCGTTAATTGATTGCGGCAATAAATTTCTTTGGTTGTGACTATATTTTCCATACACATCGAGATTTTAGACCAATCAGCCCCAAATGGTCCTAAGTGGTCAGTCGGCACATTTGTGTACAGCCCATCATGAGAAATTAAATTTGTTTAGTCCATTCTTTGAGGAAACCCATCCATATGGCCCAAGTTGTTCAAATTAAAGCATGTATTCTCTTGCAGCGACACCTGCTCACTACCAACTTGGGGACCGCTATGTGTCCGGTCGCGGTTAGCCACAGCTGTCGCCAGGAGTTGCTTCTGCGTGCTCTGGCCATGCATGCCACGTCTAGGATTAGAGGGCCCCACGGCACCCTTTTGACTAAGTGCGTGCAGCAAAGCTTCGCTGCTCCCTGTGTCGGTTGTCCGTTGGTCCACGTCAGCGGTTTGACTAACCGTCAACTCCTCGACTCAATCGGTTAGCCCGGTTTACCTGAACCGTCTTCTTCTTCCTCAAGCTCAACCCTTGCAACATCGAACCCTAATTTTTTGCCACTTCTTCCTGAGCCTTTTCTGACTCCGGCGACCGCCTGAAGGAGATCGCCGAAACCTTTTTAATGGACTCCTATCCTTCGATTGAAAAATACACCGTCAACACTCTTCCAGCGAAAATAATCTCCTTTGATTTTGGAATTGTATCACTTCCATCACAACGGATCCTAATTCTCATAGTTAACATCACTTCCTTAGACTCGACTCTCTCATCAAAGAAGAGTGAGTTCTTCTTGGATCGCCTGCCATCGACCATGAATCTCTTCGAGTCTTTCGCTGGACCTACTCTTTCTTCCTTGCCTTTTCGCCTTGTCAGAGACCTACTCTAACGGCGAGATAGGTCTGAGTAGCTATCGAACCTCTTCAACTAAGATCTGGGCTTGCTGTGGTGGTTACAACCCTCACCACTAGATAAATGCCCAACATGGTCCCCATCTCGTTCTCTACCTCTTCGGTCCCCCTCCGCCGCCATGAAATACGCCTGAATGGTACTTACTTTTCTTTGAATAGAGATCACCACCACCTTTGGAGAGTGCTCCCTCCTCTCCTATGCTAACCTTATCACCGAAGACCAACTCTAGTTCCTAAGGGTATGGCCCTCACCGTAGAAGTGGCTCTCTTGGTCCTCATCTCCTTCCATCTTCCTCGAAAACAGACCTGGCATGGTTGAAACTTTAAAAAAAAATCAGCCTTTTCGAAAACGAAGGCTCGCCAAAGACCCGCTGGAGATCTGCTCGGCGGATGCCCTCAGAGACCCGCCGGAGCCTCCTTCCACAACCTCATAGCAAAACACTTCTTTCCCGGAAATCAAACCCTGTTGCTTGTGTGACATTCTTCATCTTCAGAGTCGTCTTTCTCACCATCTCCTCCTACCTTCATCTCTATTGACTTCTTTATCGTTAACACAGCCGGAAAAATAGGATTTTTTAAAGTGTCACGCCCCGCATCCCAAAAGACAATAATTGTTGGCTACAATGCCCTCAAGGCAATTATTGTAATTGCAGGTAGGCGATTATGATAACTGAAGGATGACCTATACAGATAGAACAGTCTTGCTCGATATGATAGTATGCTATCTGGTTTGTCTTTATCATTTATGTGTATACGTTATATTACATATCATTAATACATAATGATAAAGCCCGTAGGATTTTTGCTTGACTACCAGAGTTTTGATAGTGATCATACTTATGAGAGCTGGGTAATCCATAAGCACATCCTTAAATATCCCTAGTCATGGGAGTATTGAGTCTGGGCATTAATATTCCAGAGTAAACTAGTGTATACGTTTCTAGACCCTGACAAGGGGCGATAGCAGCTCTTATAGCCATTGGTGTAATGCACCTAAGATTGTATATAGGTGCTCACTGGAGGTGAGTACACCGGACGGACTCGCCGAGAACTTCTAGATGGTACTATACCTATGTCAGATGATAGTTTTCCGGTGACATGAGTACAGGTGGTCTGTTGACTTGAGATCGTCATTTGTCTCGTGTGAGTTCCCATTGTACTTAGATTACTACCCTACCATGGCTTTACTGAATTGTGCAAACAAGTTTTAGTTGGGTCCCGAGATACATGGAGGCAGTGAGCAATTGTCTGCGATTCATCTCTCCTGGTATAGGGAGTCGATGCCATGCTGTATTCGGTTGACTATTACCATAAATCCCTGACCATGGTAGATGAGATTTACTGATTGTAAATCAGTAGTTTCTCGGTAGGTGATGAACTTGACACCGACACAACTTATCAGATTATTAGGGGTCTGACGTTATCCATCCCTAGACCCGATATGCGATACTCTTAGATGAAGAGACCGGACTGTACAGAGAGTGTCACTTACAGGCTCTGTAGGTATATGGACGAGCTTGCTTGTCGACCTTCTTTTCGTTCAATACCTAGGTAGCCGTTACGTACAACTAGTGCCACCGACATGCTTGTGGTTAAACCCACTTCCAGCGTATTGTCAAGTTTTTAGAGTCCCACACAGAGGGTTTTCCGGTTCATGCGAAACGATATAGTGTGCGTATTTTGATACGTATTGGAGTTCGATTAAACACGTGTATTTTAAACACGTAGTTTAATCGGTTGTTTTATTAATACTAGCAGGTTTGGAAGATAGACGGATTTTATTTGGTATTATATCTCTCATTTTCTCTCTTTTGGTATTTGTATTTTTATACGAATACAGTATTTGTATTTTGATACGAATACGGGTATTTATATGAATACGGGTATTTATATGAATGCGGGTATTTGTATTTTGATACGAATATAAGTATTCGTATTTTGATACGAAAATGGATATAAGTATTTGATACATATTTAGGTGGGTGTGTGTATGTGTGTGTTTATACACATCATTGCCTATCATTTTGGAACCTTGGTGAAGTGCGTGGGCTTATGACTCACACTAAGGGTCACAATTCCACCCACTTCACAAAAGATAAGAGAAAAGGAGAAAAATAAGATGGTTAAGTTTTTTAAGACATATCTTTTTCTCATTTTCTTCTTCTTTATTCTCTTTAGTTTTTTGGTTTCCAAGTTAGAAAAGAAAAAGAGAGAATTCAAAGGGATTACAACCACTACATCACTCTCATAATCCATTTCTAGCAAGATTGATATGTGAGTTACTTCAATAGATCATTTGATGTGAGGCTAAAGCTTGAATTCGGGTTCTCTCGGGTGGATCATCTTCGACGAGGAAGATCGATGACTAAGCTCGTTCCCGATGACTTCGGAGCCGAGCTAAAGTCCATATAGCGATGTAGGGGTCTTCCGCAATTGGTCGGACACACTATAAAGGTAGCTAACCCCCTAACCTTGTATATTATGATATCTAGTTTAGTGTTTAGAATCGATTCTAGGGTATTAGTCGCTGGTGCTTACTTAAAAGTTTTTGTTTTTGCTTCCGCCTTCACCGTGAGTTTTGCGGCGCAAGCACTAGGGACCTAACAGTGGTATCAGAGCTGTGCCAAACACTTTAACTAGTTATAGATGATATTTACGTTTCGAAATCGAAAGTTTAACCATATCAAGTTTCGTAAATCAAACTTCTGTCCATTTTTGAAAACGGTCTCTGAAAAATTTTTAAAGTATGTCAGAGAGCAAGTTTTGAAGCATGAAAACATGGTACGAAACCTGAAGACCTCGGTCAAAAATTTGGCCGCCGAAATATTCGCTTTGGTCGCTATTTACATCCCAAAATTTGATTTAGGTTCTTAGGTTTTTATAGGGGCTTGGTTGTTAGGAAACTTGATTTTTGGTGATATTTGTTTTTGCCCAGATTTCAGTTTGTGTTATCTTTGTATTCGAGCAAGTTCGGGAAACTTTTCGGTCAAAACTAATGTATCGTTTATGATCTGTATCTTTATTTGTGTGTTAGACAACGTTGTCTAATTGCTATATGTTCAATTAGAAGGGGTTGCACACTGATTACTTGGCCAAGGTTTGGATATATATCTTGTGATGGCTTAGCCGGACTGTCATAACAGATACCCCCTCGTGTGATATACTTGTACAGTTTTGATATTTGTATTCATTTATTCGAGATGAGCCACCGGATTATGGCCGTCGTTTCTGCTTGATGTATATTCCTTTATTAGGACACGTCCAGATTGAGGTCGTTGTTGCCATTGTATATATTTCATTTTTGTACTAGGATAAACCTGGGAGAAATGCTCGAGTAGTCGGGTTCTAGAGTGTGGAAGGTGGTCATCTCAGGGTGATAAGTTTGAGCCATCTCACTCTAGAGTTGGAGAGTTTCTCGCCGCACTTATAGAGATTTTAGGTTGATCCACGGAGGAGTGCTTAAGTTACCGGATTCTAAGAAGTGTCGGGTGGCCCACTCATGATATTGAGTGCGGGTTTCCTCACTTCTAGAATTGGTGGGTAACTTGCCTCATTCGTAGGGGTCATGGTTTGATGTTGTACGGGCTATCTACATGACCGAGGAACGTCGGTTTTCGTTTGCAGCTCAAACAAAACACGGGGCTCCGAGTTTATCCACTATTCCATCTTGTTTGTTGTTTATCGTATGCCTATGATGTTTATTAATTGTCTATTATAATGATATATATATTTATATATATTAGATGCGTTTATATGTTTTGTATCCGCATTAGCCTTGTTCCCGTCCTGCCGTAAGTTAAGTAACATTACGGTGAAGATCCGGACCCGGTGGTGAATGCGGATGACATATAAAGCATGTTATTTTTGGTTGTTTCTGGTATGGCTAGGAACTTAGAATGATGGGATCGCATTAAATGATTAATACAAGAAAAACAAATATAATTGATGTTGTTGGAACCAAATTTTAAAACTACTCAGTTTTCATCAAAACCAATTGATTTAAAAGCGAAGCCTAAAGCACTCCTTTTCAAAATCACTCGAGTTTCTTCAACAATTCAAGTTCATTACGTTAACTTCGTCAAAAACCAGTCGTAGCCCTCTGTCATTTCATATTAGTATTGCCTAGCATTCGTGCTGTATTTGTTGACTTTGTTAAGGCGTAGTGTACAGTAGCTAGGTGATGTTTTTCTGCCGTACAGATATGCAATTAGTTAGGACAGCCGCATAACTTTGTTGACTTTATTAAGGGCTTATATGGGTGGATCTAATGCAATCAAGGATAATGACAGGTTGAATTTGACTAGCGACTTATAATTTGTTGACTTCGTTAAGGTCATAAGCCATTATGGGTAAAAACCATATCGGGAGTTTCAAATATAAGGCAAACGTGCCAACTATGTGCATACCTTATGAAGTGTATTGACTTTGGTCGGCTTTCATCAAAGTTATCACACAATGATAGTTGGGTACCGATTCCCACTGATGAGTAGGTATTACTCCCGGGAGATTTTCACTTCACAACTAGCTAACCCATTAGGTGACTATAAAGGTGTTAACGGGATTATACCACTGTGGAACTAGGTTTATTTAATTAAGTCCATACGAAAGCACGAGGATCCTCCCTCAGAGCACCAACACTGGCCTGGCTGAATGGTTAGTGAACTTGTAAGGTGTAAATGATCCCAACTAGTTCACCTTTTAGGGTTTGAAGGAGAATTCGAGAAAATATTGGGAGCCATCCTGATTAGATAAATTAATAAACCAATCTAATCTTGATAGAGTGCACACCGAGTGTTTTCTCTCTCTCTCTCTCTCTCTCTCTCTCTCTTTCTTTGGCAGCGACCCGCCTTAAACTAAAACTCATAAACCAAGTTAACCGAACCTTTTTACATCTAGCTTTGTATTGTCATGATTCACGAAAAAGTCGCATATATTCATGCCACTCCTACTTTACCCTTTGCCTTCCCTAGAACACTCGGTATTACTACGGAGATCCATATTACTTAGAAGGCCATCGTATGGTTAGATACGAACTCGAAGAAATTTATTTCAGTCGGGGGATGGCCACAAGTTCTGAAGAAATTGAATTGTATTTTGATATAATTCGGTTGTCTCTCAACTTTACTTTTTCTCAGGCTGAGAGCTCCTTGTATTAGGAGAATACACATGTTACACTTGTTGGATAATCTTCTTCCAAACATTAGGCTGGTGTTGAAAGGTAGAGAAGGAAGAAAACCAACTAGTCAAAGTATGGTGTACGGAAGATAATATGCGGAAACATATAAAGAGATTGAAGTGAGGGCAAAGAAAATCACGAATACTGTCGTAAATCTGGGCATTGGAAAATGCATTACTAGATATACCCGGCCAACCCTTGAAACATTATATGTTTCATTTTTTCTGTGTGGTTGTAATTGAAAACTGTTTTCCAATTAGTTCTAACTCTAGGGTATTTGTATACATGATTAGTATTTCACAGCTGAAGGGCATTACTGATGCTAAGAATTAGTAGAATATTGGGAAATGGGTGATTTAATTCTCAATATCAGAATTCGTAACAATTGGTGATATTGGATTAAATCACCTGGTTTTGCCTAACAGCAAATATTTGGTTTTTGAATAACCGTTGTTATGCACCAATTTTTGAAATGATATATCTGTATCTTTATTTTATAAAGTGAGATATAATTTTTGAAAATTATGCCCTAGACATTTACTTTTATCAGTTGAGGATAAGGTAAGGTACATTGAATAACGGTATCGACGTTCTTAACCAAAATACAGTTTTCAACTTACAAAACATGGAGTTTGAGTTGGTATACTCTTGGGACTTATACATAGTAATGTATGTTGTCCGGTGTCCTCATGGACAAGGGGTTGGTACTCTTACTTCATTCCATTTTACCTATGAGTTCTCTGGTTTTAGACACACATTCGTTGAAATGAAAAGTCTTATAAGAATAAAGTAGAGAACCAGACGTTGGAAGTATCAAGATTCTTCGAAATGATCGAAGATATAGATATTTATACTAGGTATTCCATCACAGTAATAATGAGAATATTGTTTCTATCACAGGTTACTCATCCGAGGATGCGCCCCTTGATGAGTAATGTTATATAGCCATTTTCCATTTAGAGGATATGCACTCGACACAGGTGCATAACATTTTGAATCCGGTTCCATCTAAATTAGCACCTTTGATTCTATATAGACATAGAATGGTTGCATATCTTATGGTTGTTAAGATATGGAGTTATCCGGTTTTTGTTTAAAAGCAGAATCCGGACGAACTCAAGACACGCTTCGGTAATGGCAGTTTGTGGGTTATCCTAAACTTTCACAAGGGTTTAACTTCTACCGTTTGCAAGATGAATAGTTGCATTGTTCTTGACTCGCCGCCTTTTTATAAAAAAGACTTTTTTGAAAAATATTTTAGTGGGAGTATGGTAGAACTGGAAATGATTCCAAAACCGCAAACGGTTACTGAAAATTTAGTAGAACCTAAGAATTCGTGTGGACCGGACAAATCTCAGCCACTTTGCGGTTTATAGTAGGTAACCTCAGCCACCCGAGAGGTACTTCGGTTTCCTCGTAGACGGTGAAAGGAAGGTTTGCATCATGGTTATCAGCTAGCCATTGGGAAGTGGTGACTTCCAGATAATGGCCAAATTCTAGATATCCAAGTTGGACTCCATGCACTTCAGTAAATTATGGAATTTGTCGGGTGCTTCTGAAGGAGTAAAACCCATTAGGAGCAAGTAGATCTTTCGAAATCAGTGCAGATGGAAAGGTAGTAACCTAATAAAGCTAGACTTGTAATAAATAGTTTTTTATTAAATACCCGTTGTGGATTGTGATGAATCTTTTTCTTCAATGTCTATGTTGAATTCCATACGGATATTACTTGCCACTGATGCTATTCATGACTATGAAATCCGGCAGGTGAATTACTATAACGTCTTTCTAAATGGTATTTAGAAGTGCACGTATATATGACTCTGCCAGAGAGTTGTCGTAGTCAGTGGGAGCGGCGGAAGGTGTGCAAGTTGCTTGTGTGTATTTATAAACTAAAGCAGGTATTTTGGAGACGAATCGTCTATTTTGATGTGAAAGTCAAGGTATTTTATTTCATCAAAAGAACAGATGAACCTAGTAAGAAGATTGTAGGAAGTACCGTCCTAGGATTTGGATGATATACTCCAGAAAGGAAGTGATGTTCCTATACTGCAATCGGTCAAACTTTGGTTGTCACAGATATTTCTCCATATAGGATCAAGATAATATATCAGAAATTCTGGTGACTAGATCTATGTCGATAGATCTAGATTTGGGAAGTGTCTCAATCCGGGTGCTTGGACACCATTCTAAAAGGGTTTAGAATGAATGGCTCCTAGCGTGGTAGTTTTCCCGCAGGTGATAGAGCCACCCTCTCTAAAGAGAAGTCTTCCAAACTGATTTGGAGAGGGACTCGCATGAACGACACTCCAATTACTTTGCCAATTGGGTCAATCATGTGATATCAAGTACCAGACCACAAGTTGCTTTTGCAATTAGTGTAGTAAGCAGATATTAATCCTGTAGAAACAAAAGGAGGTGGTGAAGAAATATCAGGATGTTCTTGGTGTATGGTAATGACAGCCTCCTACAAGTGGCAACTACCGGTTTTAGCTTCCGAGGTGACCTGGATGACAGAATGGCTGTCAGGGTTATAAATTTACCCTATTCTGAGGGATAGTATGCTGGAAAGAGTTCCAAGCGGAATACTGAGATAGACATGACACAGGATGGTGACTCAACAGAGGATACAGCCTGAGAAGTTTGTTGGATAAAGTTGTTCATTTATGAACTTGGTCCCATCAGATATCCAGACAAATTCGAAGGCAGGGTTTCATTCAGTTCGAGAGATAGTTGATCTCCATGAATTTGAGATATAAAGAGATAATATTAGAAACTTTATAGTGGATTCACTCACTGAGGCTATTTCTCAAACACACGAGCTGTTAGTAGAGAAGTTAGGTATTCAGTAGCACATGAGCTGTGAGTATGTGATACCGCAATAACTGGCCTTAAATGCAAGTGGGAAATTGTTGTCTATAGTGCCCTCAAGGCAATTATTGTAATTGCAGGTAGGTAATCATGATAATTGAAGGAGGTTCTATACAGATAGAACAGTCTTGATCGATATGATAGTATACTATCTGGTTTGTCTTTATCATGTATATGTATACGTTTTATTACGTGTCGTTAATACATAATGATAAAACCCGTAGGATCTTTGCTTGACTACCAGAGTTATGATGACGATCATACTTGTGAGAGCTGGGTACTCCATAAGCACATCATTAAATGTTCCTAGTCGTGAGAGTATTGAGACTAGGCATCAATATTCCAAAATAGACTAGTGTATACGTTTCTAGACCCCGACGAGGGGTGGTGGCAGGTCTCATAGCCATTGGTGTGATGCACCTAAGATTGTATGCAAGTATGCACTAGAAGTGAGTACACCGAACGGACTCACCGAGAATTTCTAGATGGTATTATACCTATCGTTAGACAACAATTCTCTGGTGACATGAGTACAGGGTAGTCTTTAGACCTGAGATCGTCATTTGTCTCTTGTGAGTTCCTACTGTACTTAGATTACTATCCTACCCTGGCTCTACTGAGTTGTGCAAACAGATTTTAGTTGGGTACAGTTCCGATCCACATGGAGGCAGTGAGCGATTGTCAGGGATTCGTCTCTCCCGGTATAGAGAGTCAATGTCTGTAATACCCGGTTTATTTTGTAGTCTATTATCAATATTTCATATATTTTTCTATTTAATTCATTTCCAAATATTTTCCCTATATTTTTCCTATTTTCCATTTTCATATTTTCCTATTTTTCTAAACCCTAATTTCAAATTTTAATACCCTAATAATTAAACCCTAACCCAAAACCTTAGTCCGGCCCAATCTCCCTCTCTATCTTTTCCACCCACCAATTCTTTTCTCTCATAGGCCCAAGCCCAACACCCAAACCCCATCACTTAACCCCTCAAACCCCACCCCAAACCTTACCCATTATCCCCTCTTCTTCTTCTCTCTCTTTTTCTCATTTCTATTTTTTTCTCTCCTCCATAAATTCAAAAACCCAACGGCCTCCCCTCCTCCACTCTAGCAGCCGCTCCCCGTGCCCGCCCACGACCACGCCCACGCATTCAACAACCTCCACAATTCTCTCGCTCTTCCCTATCTCTAAATCTCAACCTCTCTAACGTCTTTATCTCCATCTCCATCTCTCTCATTATCACCCCTCAAACCCACCGCCGGCCACCACCCTCTCTCGTGACCTCCATAACACCATCACCGTCTCCTCGTCACAACATCACCGGAGCTACCTCCACCGACCAAGACGAGCCCTTACTGCCCTTTCCTCCGACGAGCTCCTATCCATCACCGACCACCTCCAAGCACCCAAGCCCACTGCACCTTTCTCCACTGCCTCCACGGTCGCTTACGCCCACTTCATCACCAACGACCTCCTTCGATGTGGACCCAAACCCAAGCTCCTTCACCTCAGCAACCACCTCTCTCCTGGCCCTCACTACAACTTCCAAGCCAGCCTCGACCCCACTCCTGCCCAACCCTCACCACAAACCCATCAACAACTTCGCCACCTTCCTCGCCTCCCATCAACCGCAACCACCACTAACACCCTCATCACCACCGTCGAGCCCTCATTTTCCCTACTCCAAGCACCTCATTTTCCCTCCTCTTCCACCAAGCGACCCATTATCGCCCACTTTGATACCCACAACCGCTTCCCCCATCGCCTGGACCGTCACCATCGAGTCCATCACCGTCGCCACCACGTCTCCCTCAACCTCTCCATCATCGTCGACTTCTCCATCAAGCATACCCGAGCCTTCCTCCTCATCTAGCTTCTCCAAGCCGAGCCTCGCCATCGAGCCCTGCCACCACCTGCCTTTGCCGCTGAGCCAACGTCGGTGCTCCAAGCCACCGTCAAACAACCCTAGGCTACCAATCCCCTCTACATCGCACCCACGAGCACCCACTGCGCAGCCAGAGCAAGCCCAAGACCCCACCATGGCCAAACCTGTGTTGTCGTGTCGTGTCCGTGCCACCCATCTCGTCACTATCGTGTCGTTGCTGCGTTATCATCATCGTTGTGCTATGCCCACGTTACACTGCGTCGTGTCATGTCTTCGATCGTCAAAGGCAAGTTCATACTTGCTTTACATGATATTTTATTCATATCAATAAGTATACAGAATATTGAAAAATACTATAGCAATCATACTAATGAGTCATGATCAATTTGGAAATAATGTTTAGGACATAATAGAGCTTATTATGTTATGATTAACGGCATATAGAAACCCATGAATTAATTTCGTGTAAGCCAAATAATTGAATCGACTTTTTGACCATTAATCGGTTGTTAAACCAATGTGTTCGTTACGGAATTCTATATGTAAACTTAATCAAATATGGCGGAACGCAAGATAAATTAGACCCCATTACCTTTAATGAATACTCTATAGAAATTGGTTTGAAAATTAATATCGTTTCACCCATAAAATGACACTCCGATAACCTTTGCAAAATATGAATTTTTCCAAACATGCTAGACCGTTAAATTCATAATAAATCATTTATATATCGGATATTAGCGTTCCATGTCTCATATTGAATCCAACAGATAAACCTACAGTACCCTATAACTGATCTTTGAATTTTAATAAGTTATGACAACGAAAACCTAGGCAATTCATGGCTCTGGACTGCAGTCTAGAATAGGAATCTCTGTCTTTACCTGTTTTAGAATGCATACATCTCACCGTTTAAGTGTGTAAGTGAATGGAACCATACATAGAGGCATAGGAATTTGAGTTAGCTTTCTATTGATACTGGTTTCACCAAATTCCAGTGTCATTTGATATTTATAAAATATTTTACACTGTTGATAAGTACGGCTGATTACTGCCATCTCAATTTAAACACGGTAACAATGAACTATACATAACTCCTAATATATGATGGCTATTACAGATCCATCTTTTACGTTGAAATCCTAACTGATAACCCTAAATATTATTCAACTGTAGCAATGCCAAATCATGACTGTAAATAGGGGAGAAACACGTTTTAAAATGGACTTTCAGTTCAGAAACTGTAATTCTAGCGGTAAACAGCCGCATTCAAACAACCGTATCTCCCAAACCAGAAACCCGATTCACTCGAAACCAATTTTTCTGTACAGATAATTAAATATACTGTTTACACCTTTACATTGTTTCACCAAATTATGTACAAGTGATTTAATGCAATTTTTCTAATCCAAACGATACCGGCTGCTCATATATTATTGATAGTGCATTTTACTGCATCTCCATCATGTTGCATGACTGTTATACCCTCAGTAATTAGTGATCATTTATATCGATACTCTAGCGACTTTTTTTAGATTACCAAAATGTTAGTGATTGGATTGTGGCAAGTACATTAGTGTAAAAGCGTGAACGAATGGTAATCATGACACATACTTGTACACAATTAGCGCAACCATTTTTTTATTGCATTGTCGACGTCTGTGGGACGTATATAAGTGTAAATATAACTGAAATGGGACAGTTATGAAAGCACGTATATTAGTGTCATAAATAAGATATCGGGGACTGCCCACTTGTTTAAAGTACTGGCCTAGTTATGCTTAATAGAGACCAATCTCCAATTCTCGAGTAGACTTGTCATGGCCAACCGGTATTTTGGTTCGTGGTTAGATCTTGATGTAGACCGCGGATATTAGGACAGTTTGAGTGTGAGTTCGGTCAACGGAATCCCAGGGTCCCATTACTACAGGAGAGGGCCCCTCAGGGTCCCATTATATGAAAGCGTATTACTAATTGTTACCGATTATAGGAGAGGGCCCCATGTTTCTAATGTTCGACTCTTACTCTCAAGCTGACGATAAGATAGTGATATGGACATTAAGACCTAGAGACTGATATAATTAGTGACATGGACTTACATCGATTTACTGATCTAACATTCATTCTATAGTGTTTACATGCGCATGCTATTTCATACTCATGTCTTTAAACTATGCTCACTACTTCATGTTTATTATTGTTGCACGTATTATATATTACTATTTTGTTGCTATGACGACATGAGTATACATTCTCAGAGTAAGAAGCGAACCCGTCTGATTTCAAGAAGATCGTGGATATCTAGACCAGTGAGCCGGCCCTACCATTCCTTTATCATTGGATAGATGTTTGTATCTGCTGCGCTCAGTTTCTTTTTCACCTGATAGTTTTAGCGACGGTATTATCTTATTATCTATGTTAGATTACTGCTACTATGTACTCCCAGAAGCCGAAGTGTGACTACGGCAGGATTATTCCTTGACTGTAGGAGCATGGCTAGTCTAGTTACCATCGTATCCCGTATTTTGGGAAGCAAGGCGTGACAATGCTGCGCTGTATTCGGTTGGCTATCACCATAAATCCCTGACTAGGGTGGATAAGATTTACTAATTGTAAATCAGAAGTTTCACGGTAGGTGATGAGCTTGACACCGACATGACTTATCGTGTTATTAGAAGTCTATGGTTATCCACCCCCTAGACCCGGTATGCGATACTCTTAGACGAAAAGACCAGACTGTACGGAAAGTGTCACTTATAGGCTCTGTAGAGATACGGAAGAGCTTGCATGTCGGCCTTTCTTTCGTTCAATATCTGGGTAGTCGTTACGTACAGCTAGTGTCATTGACGTGCTTGTGGTTAAACCCACTGCAAGCGTATTGTTGAGTCTTTAGAGTCCCACACAGAGAGTTTCTCGGTTCAAGCGAAACGATATAGTGTGTGTATTTTGATACATATTGGAGTTCGATTAAACACGAGTATTTTATACACATACTTTAATCGTGCGCTTTGTTAATACTAGCGGGTTTGAAAGATAGCCAGATTTTATTTGGTATTATATCTCTCATTTTCTCTCTTTTTGTATTCGTATTTTTATACGAATACGAGTATTTGTATCAATACAGGTATTTTTATCTTGATACAAATACGGGTATTAGTATTTTTATACTAATACGGTGTTCGTATTTTGATACGAATACGGGTATAAGTATTTGATATATATTTGGATGTATGTTATGTGTGTGTGTGTATTTGTGTGTATGTTTATACACATCATTGTTTATTCTCTTGGAACCTTGGTGAAGTGTGTAGGCTTGTTGTTCCCTTATAAAAAAATGGGAGAAAAGAAAGAAGAAAAGGATTCTCATAGTTTGGGCCTCACGTGTTAAGCACGTGCGCGATTATATGCAAAGCATATAAACGCTGGAAATAAATAACTAAAGGCAAAACTGGCCTCACATGTTAAACACGTGAGCGCTTATATGCATAGCATATAAGCGCTGAAAACAAATAACCAAAAGGGCCAAACCGGCCTCACGTGTTAAACATGTGAACGCTTATATGCAAAGTATATATGCGCTGAGAATAAACAACCAAAAAAGGGCAAACCAGCATCACGTGTTAAACACGTGAGCGCTCATATGCAAAGCATATGAGCGCTAAATATAAGTAGATTAAAACCTACACCGGGGTCACGTGTTAAAGACGTGAGAACATACTTTTTAGTTTCTTATAAAATTAAACTCTATATAGGGTTAAATTCTTTTTTTTTGGGGGGGGGGGGAATACTTCCCTGATCTTTCTAAGAAAGAGAAGATATTCTCTAATAGAGAACCGTCAGATCAAAGATCCAATGGTGATTAAAAATTATCGAATATAGAATTAAATTCTATTGGAAGAAAATATCTCCCTGGTCTCTCTAAATGAAAAAGATATTTTCTGTTAAACAGAAACATGTTGATCAAAAATCCAACGAGATGGGAAAATATTTTCCTATATCTTTCTAAATAAAGAAAGATGAGCTCTGTTAAACAAAGAATCTTTAGATTAAAAATTCAATGGTGATTAAAAATCACCATATGACATAATTAAATCCTGTATATTGGAAAATATTTCCCTAATCTTGTTTAAAACAAGAATATATATTCTGTAAAACAAAAATTCACTGGATCAAAGATCCAACGGTGGATAAAATCCTCCAAATAATTTTTCAGGCCAATTAAATCAATTGGACTCTCTCAAATGAAAGATTTTCTCAAACTAATTAACAATTTACCTTTCTTATATAAAAGATCCGAGACTTCAAGTCTCATATAGAGAATCGACCCCATAAGTTTTCCACAAGAACTGAGAATTGAATTCTCCTGAAAAAAGAAGAAGATCTCCTCGCTCTCTCCGACGCTAGGTAAAGAAAAGCAGAGATAAACATATCTCCTTTGCTTAGCATAAATAAAAAGAAAAACAAGGGTTTAGCCCTTCGTAAAAAGAAATTCGTTCTTTCTCTGATCTAAGACCTGAAAAGCAAATCTCCTCATAAGTTGAGAATTTAATTCTCATCGGAGAGGTTCTGTTCTTCAGACTCAAAATTTAGGGAAAAGAACTAGATCAAAAGAAAAGACACATTTTCCAGGAATTTAATTCCTCTGAAATCAGGATTTACCCCTGCATGAAGAACCTAGTTCTTATAAAAAGAAAAATAGAACTTAGTTCTCTAACAATAAAAACGATCTCAGATCTTCAAAACAGAAATCTTGGTGATCATCAATGGCCAAAAGTCATTAACAGAGATTAAATTTCAAAAAAGAAAAGAACTTGGCGCCTTACGTGAAACACACGTGAGCGCTAGAGAAAAATTAGTGCTTAGCACTATTATAATGCCTCACGTGTTTCCCATGTGAGTGCCCAAAACAGAAGGCTCAAAGACCTCACATGCTTCCCACGTGAGTGCCAGACAAAGTGCTTAGCACTATATATACCTAGTCAAAATGACTAAGCGTTGGCATCGATTGGCAACACCCATGTCTGTACGCCTCACGTGCTTTCCACGTGAGCGCAAGAGCAATAAATAAGTGCTTAGCAATTCTGAATAAAGGGAGAAAGCCCAAGGCCGAGCAAACAGAGCCACAAACAAGTGCTTAGCACTTTGGAATAAAAGGAAAAGGACTGAGCAGACCGATCCCAAATTGGATAAGTCCCTCTGAAGTTCTCTTGCAGCTGAGCCCAAATGCTCTGTTGTGGGATCTTAATAAAATTTAATAATCCTGAAAATATTGCTAAGTTGATCTTAGTCTCAAATAAGACTAACGTATTCTTAGTTAAATAAATTGAGCCCAAATGCTCATACATTTAAGTTGATCTTAATCTAAAACCAGATTAACGATCCTTAAATGAAACAAAACATCCTTAAATTAAGGGAATACATATAACCTAAGTTCAATCCCTAAATCTAAAATATACGGATTTGGACTAATCCGTGCCCTATGAACGACGATATAAATTAGTCTTCGTATACAATCCACGGGCAACCCAAAATAAACAAACCATAACACGACACCAAGTGAACTACTGGAGCAGGAGAAAGTGGTTATCGCAACGCAATAACATAATTAACTACAGGGGCTTGCGCCTGAATGGAAGAGCGTCCCCACAATCAAAATACCCCTCACAAATGAAGGGGGTCTGATAAAGTCTGCTACATCGGTCGCATCTATCCAAACCTCCGATATACGGTGTCACAAATCAACTAGGTATTTTTGGAGAGGTGGGTGGATATGTCCAAATAACATCCGCCCCCAAATTCTGGCTAGACGTCTCAACGTCTCAGTCCAGTCTTCGGCGGTAAAAAGATTCTGGCATACTCGGTGGGACCTCTTCCTCTTTCCACTCCACATTTCGTGTGTCGTGATCGCGAACAAAATCGCGGTTCCCTATGGTTGCCCCTAGACTCAAAATACTAAAACATGGTGTCTTGCTCCTGTTTAGAAATCAATGGCTTCCCACTGCACCTCATGCAACAGCAACTCCCACTCCGTCCCAGCTGGAGGAGTGATGTACGGGCCCAACGCGGCCTCCATCTTCACCATGCCAGTAGGACAAGTCACTCAGGCTACCACCGGACTTTTCTTCGGGACCATGCTACCTCCTGTGAATCTTGGTGCCTCAACGCCACAAGAAGCTCCCAGAAGGTCGGTCTCTGATCGGATAGCAACCAAGACGGCTCCTACAAGCAGGCCGTCAAACTCCGGAGGCCAGGCCTTCAGTAGGCTGAGGAAGAATTCAAGCGGGCCCGTAAAGAAGCTCATGATATCTGAGAGAGCCACCCCAAAATGGCTAGCCTTCCTTGCTCCTGCTACAGGTGAAGTCAGCAAGAGTGCTTCCCCTCCCAGGCAGTCGGTCTTCTAAAGATTGGCCAACCCTACTTCAACTCAATCAAGGACGTCGGTCTTCAACAAGCTGGCGCCAACTAAAGCTCCTCAGCAAAGCCGAGGGCATGATGAAGCCGCTTCTGATATTGAGGTGGTCCCTGCAGTAAGGCATGTTCAACGTCGCTACTGGTGCCGAGTAAGATAGACTGGGGGAAACTCCCCCTTTGGGCTTACCTCACCGGCTCCTATGGTGGAGGTCGACGCTGCTGTTCCAACCTGGAACAGCTTTGATCCGCTCATGCAAGTCCGCAAGAACTCTCCGACGGCGGTACTGAAGAAATCACCTCCGCCAATAGAGCTCCCCATGCAGCGACAGCCAGAGCAGCCTCATCAGCGGCTCTCCTCGCAAATCCATAGAGTATGGCGAAAAATCCATGATTCTGTGCTTAATGAAAATTACTATCGTCGGCCCAAGAATTCCAAGTGTCAACAAGAGAAGGACTGCTCCTCCGCCATACAACGGGGGACCCTTCCTAAACAGATGCCTTTCATAATGGCTCCTTCAGCTCCGACCTCTCATAAAAGAATGAGATCGGAGAAAATTCCACCGCCAGAGGCAAAATCCAATTGCGAAAGATCTAAACGCCCCAAGTCCGGGGGCATAACAATACATACGGTCTACATGGTTTCAGGAAAAGAAGAAAGCTGTGCCTCGATGAGTCATCGACCGCAAACTCGGTCGTTGACGAAGGCTCAGGAGCAGCAGCAAAAGCTCCAATAAATGCTGACCAAAATGGCAGCGCTTACCGGATAAAAAGAGGGTCCGGACAAAGAAGTCGGGCAGTGTCAAGAGCAAGAAACTGATATAGATTTCTTGCAAAGAGTGCTGGAAAGAAAAGATAAGGAAGCTACTGAGTAAGCTTCTAACATCAAGTAGATGGCTCTTCTATTCTAAGACATGGTAGGAATGATGATCCAACCGGAATCCCCGGCCGAAGATCCACCAATAGTTATCGAGAATGACAGAGGGAAAATATCAAACACTCTTCCGGCCTTATCAGCGGCCAAGAAAGAAACCATCTCCAAAGCAGCTATAGATGACTACATCGCTCAGCAAATAAGAGTTCACCAGGCCAATGAAGCCGCCAGCCAACACGTCAAAACCGGGCGACTGTATCCGGCCTGGTATGACCAAATCAAGTATCCCCGGGATATAAAATCCCTAAGTTCCATGTCTGAAAAGGAACGGGCAATCCTCACCATCATGTCGCACAATCCAGAGCACTATACAGCAATACTGGAGGTGACGACAAATTGTTGCTTCGCCAATTCGTCGGAAGCTTGTCAGAGATAGCTTTTGAATGGTACTCAGAGCTCCCAAATGACTTCGTGAAAATCTTCGCAGAAATGGATCCGCTGTTCATGCAACGGTTTTCCAATGCGAGCGAACGCACTATGATCACGGCATTAATCAATGCTAGGGTATAGCCGGGAGAAACTTGGGTCAAATACGCGATCCGGTGGCGAAACCTATGGTCTAAGTGTGAATATCGTATTGAAGAGTCTTCTGCCGTAGGCATGTTCATCGGGACCCTCGATTCCCAATCTACTGTGTCCCAGTTCATGACATTCTTCAAACTCATAACTTTCCAGGCACTAATAGACAAGTTGGCCTAAATGGATCAAATAGGCCATGGACCTTCCTTCTCAAATAAGGACCCTCGAAATAATAAGGATAAAGGGAAAGCGACCTTCATTACTAATACGCAACAACAACCGAGTGGCCCAAAACCGGCTGCTCGCCAAAACAACGTGCGTCCGCGCCCGTCCTTGGAAGAATGGCTAGGACGTGCCTACTCGTTCTCTCGCAACAAGACGAGAAGACTGTTTGAACTGGTAATGCGTAATAACCTCATCATATTGCCAGACCCACGGCGTCCAACACAACCCGGCGACATCAACAACCCAAATTACTGTTCCTATCACAAAATAGTAAGCCACCCAATTGAGAATTGATACATCTTCAAAAATTGGGTCGAGGACCAGTATCAGAAAGGGAAGTTCGCGCTATCTAATAACTGGAGGGTAAACCCACCCCAAAAGCACGCTCCCAAAAAGGTGAACACGAATGGGACATCATGCTCACTCGTGGAACAAGCTCCATTGGAAGTAGTCCTTTCAGCGAAAACTAAAAAAATGCTGAAGGATCTAAAGTGGAAAAGCCTGCTTGAACCCAAAATTATTGAAGAGATGCTAAAACCACGTCCCACACCGAAAGTTATTGACAAGGGGAAAAGCCTCCAGGTCAAGCCGTCAAAGTCATCTAAGAAAAAGAAGAAAACCAAGAAACCCATACAGCCTGCCAAGTATGACGACAAGCGCATAGAGCTTCAAAAATACATAGACGCGCTGGAGGAATATATCCAGAAGGCGTGGACACCGGTCACACTCAGAAAATTCCTCAAGCATATTCTTGAGGACAAAGACGGTGACAATGATGAGGAAAATGATTCTTCAGAAGAAGCGGAAGACTATGTACAGAGTTGCCACATGATCTCCCATTCGTCGTTATATGGCGAAGAAATTCTCTCAGTATCAGAAAACGATGTGGAGGTTAGGGGAAGAATCGGCACTAAATTTCTCGAATCTGCCAAAAGAAGACCCAATTGAAAGACTTTTAAACGAAGCCTTTCAAAAGAGCAAAGACGAACGAGAACATGAAACGGCCATATACGAAAAAGCTAAGCATCAGCGTCTGAATAAAGAAGCTGCAGCGAGAACGAGTCATAAAGCGCTCCGACCAAACCAAATCACGCCTGCAACAAATAAGAGCAGGATCAAAACTGAGAAGCAGTTCGCCAAAGCCCTATCAATAGGGATGAAGCTACCACCTCTCATGAGGTACACTCCTGGATTCAATGCTTCGATGGAGAAGAATCACATCCAAAATATTTCCTCTATCATCGAAGGGTCGCTTACCCCCATCAAGGAGTGCAACACCTTCAAGAAGTGGTGGTAAGGATATGTTGCCCATCGAAAACACTTCAAGAAGGAGAAGCGCGAAGCCCGCGCATGTCAACAACAAAGTGGCGAGACGAAAATGCATAAAGAAACAATTGGCAACTGTCATATGGTTGGTACCAGTTCGGTAAGGGAAAAACCTCAAGTTCTCACCTTCGGAAGCGATTCCGAGAATGAAACGCCTCTCAACCCTCTTTTCGCAGACTTCGCCTCCGAAAAGGAAGAGGATGAGAAGAACTGTGAGAATATTCAGCTGCGTAACCGTACGCTGCCTGAAAAGAACCTCGGACCTGCAAACAAAGATTCAAACAAAAAAGACAAAGGGAATATGCTTGAAGAAATCACCCTCAATGAAGAAGTGATAAAAGAGTTCGCCGCAAGGAAACCGCCTAAGAAAAACAAGGTCGAAGCACATCTGAGCAAAATACCCTCACAGCTAAGCATATTGGATGCTCTTCTCCTGTCCAAAGAGACACGAAATTCCCTGATCAAGGCATTACAAGAGCCTGATCAGTTCTAAGCTTTCCTCGCAGAAGAGAAGATGAAAAATGAACTGGCAGAGATCCACACGGCCGATATTACATTCAGCGATGAAGATCTACTCCTCGGTACGTGCGAACATAATCGCCCCTTATACGTCACCGGCTACTGCCACGACATCAAGATAGGGATAATGCTTGTCGACAACGGATCTTCCGTTAACCTTCTCAATGTGAAAGTGCTGAAAGAAATTTGCATGAATGTTTAGCACTTTACCCGAGATAAAATTACCACCTCCGGGTTCGACTCACAGTCGTCACGGACACTTGGGTACATAATACTGACGCTACGCTTTGTACTGCTCATCACTAACATCAAATTTCATGTCATTGACGCCAAGACTTGCTATAACGCTTTGTTCGACAGGCCTTGGTTACACGAGTACAACATCATCCCTTCTACACAACATCGGTGTATGAAGTATTTCAAGGATGGCTCGGAGTACACCGTCACGGGAGAGCTAAATTCGTTCTTCATAAACGAAGTCCGGATGTACGAAGACGCAAATTACTTTCCGCTAGACTTTGAGGATACGGAAATGTGCCACAGGCCGGAGAGTAAAAAAAATACATCGCCACTATCCCAATCTTTGGGAGCGATACCGAGGAAGACGAAGAAATAGTCTACTAGGGGCAACCCTAAAAAGAAAACAATAAGCCCGAACCATCTACCCCGATCCTGGTCTTTGGCAGTGATTCCGAGGATGAAACTAATGCAGTGTTCTCCATTTGCCCATCAATACAGACTCTCGCCGAAACGGATCAAAGTCTACAAGTTACAATGGCTCCGTCTTGACACTATAAGGAACTTGATGCGCTCGATACATACAACGTACAAAAACTGCAAACTTTCTACATACCTCCTAGGCGAAGAGGTGAAAAGGCGATCCTCTTCTACAAATCTACGGAGATCAAAGTAGAAAAAGAAGTCTGGTGTCAATTTTACACTTGACATGCTTCAACCCATTCGTCTGCTAAGATATTATGTGGAGGGATTGAAAGAGCTGTTAAAGCGCCAAGGCATACCTCTCGAACAAATTGTTCAACAAGCCCATTTCTACAAAAACATTTGGGATACTCCCGGGACTCAGCGAAAGAAGCCCAACGGGAAGATGGAGACAACTGGGCATGGATACGTTCGGTCCAAAAAACAGGAGCAAATCTACGGTTGTCGCATTGTAAACAGCTCAAGTAAAGAGGAAAACGCTCTTCCAAGTAGCCATGACGTCGAATCGGAGCAAGATCCCACTTTGAAAATGTTAAGTCCGTCGCTCGAAAAGCAAATCGACAAGCTAATAAAAGAAACTTGTCAAACGATCCGAGACAATCATAGCCGCGAAATGGCCATATATGAAAAGGCCAAGACACAGCGTCTCAGTCAATAATCTGTGGAGGAAGTGGACTGTAACGCTTTTCTTCCCCAATCCGCTATGTGTTCTCGCAAAGGGGGAAAATCCAAAAATGGAGGTAAAAATAGGGCAAGGAACGCAAATAACGTTCAAAAACAACAAAGCGGGTCCAAGATGCCGTCAATCGAGAAAAGCTCAATTGGAACCCGTCCTTTATAAAGAAGATGGGTCGAGAATACTCTTTCCCGCGGGACAGGACAGGGAAAATATTCAACCTTGTCATGAAGCACCAAATGATGACGCTTCCAGAGTCCCGGCACCCCGAACAAATAAACAAGGTCCATCAGCCGGATTATTGCTCATATCACTGAGCAGCAGGTCGCCCCTAGAAAACTGCTTCACGTTCAAGGACTGAGTAGAGGACCAATATCAACAAGGCAGGTTTACTTTATTCGACAGTTGGAAGATAAGCTCGCCACAAAAACATGAGCCAAAGAAGACTTATACTGTCAGGATAGGACCAGCTCAACCGCGAAAATGGAAGCGGATTCGTACCTGCCATATGACAACTCTCTCAAGGGAGGGAAGGCATGAGAATATGATTGACCTCTTCGGGTGCTTCACAAATGAAGATGATGATAAGGAGATATCAGAATTTCCACCGGCACCAAGAAAGCTGGAGGACGGGATACACACCACGGCGGACAGCCTAAAGAAAATCAACTTAGGAATGGAAAATGATCTGAGGCCAACATTCGTCAGTGAGCTACTATTTGAAAAACAGGTAGCCATGTTAAAAGACGTGTTCATACAGTATAAAGACTACTTTACATGGAATTATTCCGAAATGCTGGGTCTAGATCCAAAAGTAGCGGTACATAAACCGGCCATATCGCTAGACATAAAGCCAGTCAAGCAGACGCCAAGAAGAATTCGGCTCGAACTTGAGATGAGTATCAATACTGAAGTCAAGAAACTAATCGACTCCGGCTTCATCTAAGAGGTTCAATATCCCGACTGGATCGCTAATATCGTTCCGGAGATGAAGAAAAATGGGACAGTCCGCATCTGCGTGGACTTTCGGGACCTCAACAAAGTGTACCCGAAAAATGACTTCTCAGTACCCATTACCGAACTGATGATCGATAACACATCCACTCACGAAGTCTTCTCCTTCATGGATGGATCCTCATGATACAATTAAATAAAAATAGATCCTGAAGACCAAAAGCACATCGCCTTTCGGACCTCGTTGGGCATATTCTGTTATAAGATGATGCCCTTCGGTTTGAAGAACGCCGGCGCTACCTACCAGAAGGCCATGACAAAGATCTTCGATGACCTCATACATGTGATCGTCGAATGCTACATTGACGACCTCGTAGTGAAGAGTAAATCACATGAGGATCATTGGGAACATCTAAAAATAGTGTTCCAACGTTTTCGGAAGTACAATCTAAAGATGAACCCTCTAAAATGCGTATTTGGAGTCTCGTCAGGCAAATTCCTAGTATTCATCATACGTCACCGAGGTATCGAAATCAATCCCTCAAAGATCAAGGCGATTATGGAAATGCCCATGCCAAGAATCCTCAAACAAATGCGGTCTCTCCAAGAAAAGCTCGCGTATATCCAGCGGTTCATAACCAACCTCTCCAGAAAATGCCGTCTCTACAACCATCTGATGAAGAAAGGGACCCCGTTCGTCTGGGATCAGAAGTGCCAAAATGCACTAGATGAAATCAAGCAATACCTGCAAAATCTGCCGGTATTGGCCACTCCGGTTAAGGGAAAACCCCTTATCCTATATACAATGGCCCTTGAGGGTTCTCTAGACGCATTGTGGGCACAAGTGAACGATCAAGGAAAGGAGAAAGCTCAATACTATTTAAGTCGAGTTCTCCTGGAGGCAGAAAGCAACTACTCCCCCATCGAAAAGCACTGCCTGGCGCTGATCTTCGCAATTATGAAGCTCAGACACTACGCCTTGGCACATAAGGTCATGTCAAAGGTGGATCCTCTCAAATATCTAATGTTAAAGGCCATGCTGACAGAAAGGCTTGCCAAATGGGCCCTCCTCCTGATGGAGTTCTCAGTAACGTATCGACCCCTCAAAGCGGTGAATGGACAAGCTATCGCAGACTTTCTCGCGGAGCATTCGATACCAACCGACTCTCCCCTAAATTGTGAGTTGCCAGACGAACACGCATTCGACGCAATTGAAGAAAAGAAAGAAGAAAATGAGTCCCAATGGGAACTCTACTTCGATGGAGCATCTTCCATAAAGCGACGAAAGCAAAACACTCCCATAATCAAAGCAGGGGTGGGTCTTATTTTCTTGACACCGCAAGGAGGAATATTGCGTTACGCCCTCTCCTTGACAGAACCCAGGACTAATAATGAAGCTGAATATGAAACTTTAATAGCCGGTCTTAAGATCGCTATCGATATGAGAATCAAAGACCTCCTCATATATGGAGACTCCCAGCTGATCGTTAGTCAAGTAAACGGTGACTATCAAACATGCAAACCAGAGCTAATAAAGTATAGCGAAAGTGTGCAGCAACTGCTGACACAAATCGCTTCGTATACCCTAGAAAACATACCGCGAGTGGAAAACAGCAAAGCAGATGCGTTAGCCAAATTAGCTATAGAGTTGGCTGATAATGACCTCAATGACATAAGAATCATTATGCAAAGCCGCAGGGTTCTCACGCCAATAGATATATTTTCGGAAGACCTGATAGAGCTATCCGAAGGAAAAGAAATGACCGAACAAGTAGCCCTTCAAATAGAGGACGAATAAAAGGTCAAGGACTGGAGGGAGGTCTTCATAGACTACTTCAAGTCCCAAGGAACGCCCGAAAATGCGTCATCTAGACATCAGCTCATGAAACGAGGTTTGTCATTTGCCTTCGTCAATGATACTCTATATAAGAGGTCATTCGACTGCCTATGGCTAAGATGCCTGGGTCGGAGGAAGGAAAGAAAGTCGTCCAAGAAATACAAGATGGACTATTCGGCTCCTATCACGCGGGTCCAAAGATGAAGCTGAAGATAAAAAGAATGGGCTACTATTGGCCCACGATGATTCAGGACTGCCTCGAATATGTGAAGCAGTGACACTCATACCAAATTCACGGGGACTTTATACATCAGCACCCAAATCCACTACACCCAATAGTGGCCAGCTGACCGTTTGAAATGTGGAAAACCGATATAATTAGCCCTATCGAATCAGTATTATCCAAAGGACATCTGTTCATACTAGCAACAACCGACTACTTCTCTAAGTGGGCAGAAGCGGTACCGCTAAGGGAGGTGAAGACGGAAAATATCCTCCATTTCTTCAAAACCCATGTCATATACCGGTTTGGGACTCCGCGACGGATAATCTCGGATAATGGACCAGCTTATAGAAGCCATAAAATAAGCCGCTTCGCACAGCAGTATAAAATAGACTGGAGATACTTTTCAGTCTATAATTCTCGGGCCAACAGTCTAGCTAAAGCCTTCAACAAGACCTTAACCAAGATTATAAAAAAGATGGCGACCAGAAACAAAAAAGATTGGCATGAAAGGCTGCATGAAACTCTTTGGGTGTACCGAACAACGTTCAATACGGCCACAAATACAATACTATACGCATTGGTGTTTGGCGCAGAAGCAGTGCTCCCACTGGAGATAGAACTACTCTCTTTACGAGTGCCAGTTCAATATGAGCTGACAGATGAAGAAAATACTCATCTTAAGCTTGAGGAGCTCGACGCCCTCGATGAAACCCGCCTTATATCTTAGCAAAATCGGAAGGCCTATAAGGCAAGGATGACCAGTCATATGAAAGATTGACCAGGCGGAGAACATTCAGCCAAGGCGAACTCGTGTTGGTTGTCAAAAGACCGATGATTCCCAATCATGCAAAACGGAGAACGTTTGAGCCAAATTATGAAGGCCCGTACATCATAGACAAAGTCTACCAAGTTGGAGCCTACTTTTTCCAAGGATATGCATGGCGAAAGACCATTCCGGTCAATAAATGGCCAATTCCTCAAAAAGTACTATGCTTGAAAAGTCATGACTTAGGTCAATGATGGATGACGATGCTTGTGTCCAGTCGCTCTCTTCCTGAGTTAGAACTTTGAAAGTAGTACTAAAAGATGTTTATCCCAAAATATAGGAATAATGGACCGAAATATCCCTAAACTAATAATGGACCAAAACGTCCCTAAACTAATATCGGACCGAAACGTCCGTAAACTAAATACTCACCCCAAAATACGGCAATAATGGATCGTCGGGTCCTTAAACTAACACGTTTAGCCTTATGGTAGATCCCTATATTGACCACCGTATACAATTCACGGGCATAAATAATTCATAGCTCTCCCACGTCCTACATAATGTGGTCCTTCAGAAAAGATCGGGCCTGCAGCTAATGATGCATTACCTTACGGGCCGCCTAAAAAACGGTATGTCCACAAGCGAAATGGGCACGGGTGAAAACCCGAAAGGGCGTCGTGAGTAAAAAAAGCAGGACTACCGGCGAGCTAGTGAAAACCCGAAAGGGCGCAGATTCGTTAAAAAAATGCACTTGCAAAGTTCTCATGACTTTGTAAGGAGAAAACACTCACGTGAGATCTTTACGACTCATAAATGAACAACACACTTAGGAATCAATATGATTCCTAAGGAGAAAATGCACTTATGAGATTCTCACGATCGTAAGGAGAATATACTTTCGATAAGATCCTCACAGCTTACAGAATTTAAAAGCCTTAGGTTATATGGATCCAAATCTGTTCTTAAACCACCAAAACTTGATGGAATTTTTCTGTCCTACAAGTGGTCCAATATCGACTCTTGTATACAATCCATGGGCATAAATAAATATATTCCCCACCAAGTCCAACCAACGGCGAGAAATATCCCTATATGGTGAACAACTGCTCGTAAGTCCTCCCGATTTACAAGGAGAAACACTCTTATAAGATCCTTACGACTTATAAGAGAAAACACACTTAGGAATCCCTATGATTCTTAAGGAGAAAACACATCTATAAGATCATCATTACTCTTAGGGAGAAATACCTTTATGAGACCCTCACGGCTCATAAAGTTGAAAGCCTTGGTCGACAGGATCCTGACCCCGTTTGCTAAACCTTTTTTGTTCAAATCAACAGAGGCAAATGATGATTCGCTCCTGGTAATATCCCAGTTGTAGCGATGCCGATGCCTAAACAGATGTCAAACTCTAAGTCCTCTCACGGCAAATGATGATTCGCTCCTGGCAATATTCCAGTTGTAGCGATGCTGATATCAAAATTGGTATCAGAACCCAAGTCCCTGACTCGCTGAAAAAATTAGCGAGTAAGGAAAAATATACATATGAAATATCCGAAATGATGGGGCAGCTCGCAATAAAAATTGCGAACAAAAAATATATATGCATATATTAGCCGAAATGATTGGGCATCGCAAAAAATAGCCGAAATGATTGGGAAATCATGATTTCGCGATATATAAGCTGAAAAGATAGAGCATCGCGGAAATAAAAATATATATATAATAAAATTAAAAAAATTCTACTCTGCAAGTAGGTCCATACCGATTCTTGTATACAATCCATGGGAACAAATGAAAAAAAGGGAACCATATTTTCCTACCATGCTTCGTCAAAAGAAGAACCGGATCTTGATGGCATATCTACAGCCTAAAGACTATTTAAACGTCCTTCTTACTCCAGCAAAGTACAGACGCGGCATCAACAAGGACCCAAGGGTCGAACAAAAGCGGAGTGATGGTATAGTCCTAATTTCAGATCTCGATGGTAACATCTACAGCCTAGAGAGCATCTCGACGTTTCTCCTCATTCCAATAGGATGCAGACGCAACGTCATTAAAAGGACCCAAGGGTCGAAGCAAAAAATGGAGTAATGGCAAAATCCTACTCCAGGTCTTGACGGTATATATACAACCTAGAGACTACTTCTACGTTCCTCCTTATTTCAGCAGGATGCGGACACAACGGTCAAATAGATTCGGAACAATGGCATATTCCTAGCTCCAGACCTCGACTGTGATATATACATCATAGAGATCACGTAGATGTCTACCTTACTTCAGTCAAGAATCGGTAAAACACTAAAAAACAAAAATGAAGTGACGGCATATTTCTAGCTTCGGGTCTTGACGGCAACACATACAAAACCTAAAAACCATTGGAGAATATCTCACCCTAGAAGGGTGCGGTTATGACTCATCGAGACTATAAATTGAGCCTAACCTCAAGTAAAAAGCGCCATGGCAAATATCTAATACTTGACCTTCCG
The DNA here is from genome assembly GCA_030015575.1 of Agapanthus africanus. Taxonomy (NCBI): domain Eukaryota; kingdom Viridiplantae; phylum Streptophyta; class Magnoliopsida; order Asparagales; family Amaryllidaceae; genus Agapanthus; species Agapanthus africanus. The sequence continues at coordinate 367,115,101 of JASDDO010000029.1, forward strand.
ACGGTAATACGGATACTCCAACATAAGAAGATTACTTGAAAATGTCTTGTCCAACCCCAGAAGGGATCAGAGATACGATAGTCGCGGAGCTACTCGAACAGCGACTTAAGGGACTGTATATTAAGAAATAATCAACCAACGCCACGGTAAGATGGACTTAAACCTAGTGCCACAAACCTAACGGACCCCTGTCATAAAAAGTGAGGGTTATCTACATCCAACGTTAAGGCGAGTTTTCCTGTAAACCTATGGGAGGCAAACTGGAAAAAAAAAACCCGAAATGAGTACATAAACTAAAAACTCCGAAATAAGTTAATAAACAGATTTTAGCGCAGAGAGAAGGAAAGTACAGATATGAAAAGGAAAGATGCTTTTCATTCATACTAAAAAAAGAGGAAACTACATACTCTTAGTGGTTAAAAAAAGGGTCTGCGTCATCCAAGATCAACAATGGCAAGACGCTGAACTCCGGACATGGATTCTCAAACTCAAAAGCAAGTTTGAGTAATGTGCGTTCAGCTTCATCAACCATCTTTTTGTGCATTTTCTCTCAGATGCAAGCATCAGGGTCATCATTAATGTTCTCTATTCTCTGGTATGCTGATACAATCGCTTTCTGTTGAAAGACGCGGTGCAAGATGGCGACGAGATTATCTCTCCGTTTCTTTGAGATCAACCCTATCAGGTACACTGAATGTACCTTATCCTCGGTGTTATCAAGCGCTTGGAGTGACATAGCCTCAAGACGCCCGGGCAAAACTTCCCAGATCGACCTAACGATGATCTTCAAAAGGATAGAGCGGCGAGGGAACAATCGACCGTTGTAACTATTGAAACGATGTATCACCTCATCAAATTGGGCATCAGTGTACTCTTGGCCTTGAAAGCGACCTTGTATATGAATTTCTTCGTAGGAGACAATTTTCTCGATGTCGTATAAGTGACCAGCCATAGTACCTGAAAAGAAACCAGGTGGAGAGTTAGCAATAAAAATCCTAAGTCTAAAAAAGCCAGTGGGCCCCACAAAATCAAAGTGGCGGCTCATCAATGATGAGACATGTGTTCATTGTGAGAATCAAAAAGGATTCTCATTAAATGAACAGTGGAGTTAAAACTTCTAATATCCCCGAAAAGTGGATTCTTTTAAAAACAACAACAGATTCAAATCTGTGGAAAGAATATTAAAACCCTAAAAATCCTAAAATGGAAAATATCCAAGAACAGTAAAGGGAATAAAATTCCCAAAGTTCCTAAGAATCAAATAAGAACCAAGCTCTGCAGAAAAAAGGAAACAATAATGGAATTAAATTACCACAATAATGGGATTAAAATCCCATAGATCCCCATGTTAAGAGATTTATGAGCTAAATAATGGAATAATGGAATTAAATTCCCAAAATCCATAAATGTCAGGATTAATGATAGGGTAAAATCCTAAGAAGAGAATCAACGATTCTCAAAGAATGTCTATTGACTCAAATCTTGATATGGATATCAAGATCCACGATCTACGGAAAAAAAAAGAAGAGTTCTTTTTTAAGATCTCCAAGAGATCGGTTTAAGAAAAGAACTGAGCTCTGTCAAATATGTTAGTCGATTTAAAATCCAAAATAAAATATATATCCAAAAGCTTTCTAAGAGTTAAGTTCTGTGCATAATCCTTACCAAAATTTTTGGCAGAGTTTAACTCTATTCGAAGGAATTTTGAGGGCAGAGATCTAAGCTCTGAAACGAGAATTAAATTCTCAAAGGAAAAAAAACTCAGGAAAGGAGATGAAAAAACAGTTGTCATGCCAAGGGCCAAAGGCCCCATTTATAGAACATGATGGGACCGGTTTCCCCACTCCCCTAGGTGATCCAACGGTTGTAAAATTGACATCGTTGCACTCACGCGTGAGCCGCGTGAGATCAATACTGGGGGGCATTTGTTCTCTTATAAAAAAAGGGGAGAAAAGAAATAAGAAAAGGATTCCTACAGTTTGAGCCTCACGTGTTAAACACATGCGCGATTATATGCAAAGCATATAAGCGCTGGAAACAAATAACTAAAGGCCAAATTGGCCTTACGTGTTAAACACGTGAGCGCTTATATGCACTGCATATAAGCGCTGAAAACAAATAACCAAAAGGGCCAAACTGGCCTCACGTAAACGTTTATATGCAAAGCATATAAGCGATGAGAATAAACAACCAAAAGAAGGCAAACCAGCCTAAACACGTGAGCGTATGAGAAAGCAGATTAAAACCCACACTGGGGTCACGTGTTAAACACATAAGAATATACGTTTTAGCTTCTCATAAAATTAAATTCTATAAAGAGTTAAATTCTTTTTTTTGGGAAAATACTTCTCCTGATCTTTCTAAAAAAAAGAAAGATATTCTCTAATAGAGAAACGTCAAATCAAAGATCTAATGGTGATTAAAAATTATCGAATATAGAATTAAATTCTATTGGGAGAAAATATCTCCCTGGTCTTTCTAAATGAGAAAGATATTTCCTGTTAAACAGAAAGCTGTTGATCAAATATCCAACGAGATGAGAAAATATTTCTCTATATCTTTCTAAACAAAGAAAGAATATATATTCTGTAAAACAGAAATTCACTAGATCAAAGATCCAATGGTGGATAAAATCCCCCGAACAATTTTTCAGGCCAATTAAATAAAATGAGAGATTTTCTCAAACTAATTAATAATTTGTCTCTCCTATATAAAGGATCCGAGACTTCAAGTCTCATATAGAGAATCGACCCCATAAGTTTTCCACAAGAACTGAGAATTTAATTCTCCTGAAAAAAGAAGAAGATCTCCTCGCTCTCTCCGACCCTAGGTAAAGAAAAACAGAGATAAGCACATCTCTTTTGCTTAGCATAAATAAAAAGGAAAACAAGAGTTTGACCCTTCGTAAAAAGAACTTAGTTCTTTCTCTGATCTGAGACCTGAAAAGAAAATCTCCCCACAAGTTGAGAATTTAATTCTCATCGGGAAGGTTCTGTTTTCAGACTCAAAATTTAGGGAAAAAACTAAATCAAAAGAAAAGACATATTTTCTAGGAATTTAATTCCTCTGAAATCAGGGTTTAACCCTACATGAAAAACTTAGTTCTTATAAAAAGAAAAGAAGAACTTAGTTCTCCAACAATAAAAATGATCCCATATCTTCAAAACAGAAATCTTAGTGATCATCAATGGCCAAAACATCATTAACAGAGATTAAATCTCTATAAAGAAAAGAACTTGATGCCTCACGTGAAATATACGTGAGCGCCAGAGAAAAATTAGTGCTTAGCACTATTATAGTGCCTCACGTGTTTCCTACGTGAGCGCCCAAAACAGAAGCCTCAAACACCTCATGTGCTTCCCACGTGAGCGCCATACAAAGTGCTTAGCACTATATATACCTAGTCAAAATGACCAAGCGTTAACACCGATTGGCAGCACCCATGTCTGTATACCTCACGTGCTTCCACGTGAGCGTCAGAGCAATAAATAAGTGCTTAGCACTGTCACGCCCCGCTTTCCAATAGACGGAAACGGTAATGTGGTAAGCCCACGGCATATTTATCCAGAAAAGGCCATTCCCTAAATAAATATACTAAGCGTATTAAAACAATATTACACAATACAAGAATGAATGGAGACTGTAAAAATTTTCAACAAACATCTTTATTTACATTCAACTTTCAAGATTTAAAAATACATGAGTTTATGCTGGAAAGTAAACACAACAAGGAAAATGCATAAACAAGCGGCATATATAACTGAAAAAATAAAGCGGAGCTAGCCCTGACTAGCGATCTGGCTGTTGTCCTCCTCTGTGGCTTCAACTTCCTCCGTCTCGACCGTATCTGATGAACATTTTGAAGAAAAGTGGATGTAATGCCCGTCAACGAACTAGCGCTCGGTAAGTCCCAAGATAAGTAAGAGTAAAGAAAAAAATGATAAGTGTAGAATATATATGACGAGTAAGAGTATATATTCATAGGTAAGTATATATCATAGGTTTCTATATGGTCATTATATTAACGTTAAATTCCAAGTGTAAATGTTAACGCAGCCGTAGAAGTATTCACAAGCTCAAGAGTGGAGCCCCAGGAGCAAAGAAACACATGCCCATTTCATGTGTTAGTATCGGGGCTCTAGGATGTGGATGAGTCAACCCGACTGATATTCGAGTAAAATAAAAAAGAGGTTAATACGGGACTCCTGAAGTTCCGTTGGATTCACAAAAGAAACTATCCCAAACATCCTGAGTATAATATATATAACTGGTTAATATACTTATTTGGATTGATTGATTAACATGTCTTGATTGAAACCATAGATTGCAAAAGGTGTAGAATGTATTCAAGTGAGTCGAGTAATATGCGAGTCATGATATTTGCAATCTTGGTTCGAGTCAAGTTGGTTCGAGTAGTTTGGGTTCGAGTACATATTCGAGTTTAGATTCGAATTAGGTTTGTGTTCGAGTTTGAGTTCAAGTTTAGATTCGAGTTCATATCTTTTCATGTGAATCGGTGTAAATTGTTAAAAATCTTATATTCGGGAGAAATTGGCAACTGCTGCACATGGACAGCAGGAGTTGTGTTTTTTTCCAAGACAATTGCCATTTGATAACTCCGTTAACTTGTCTAACCTGAATAGATAAGCACTTACTTTCTCTGACTCTCTGGAGCTCAAGAGAAATGATACCGCTTAAATCTATATTAATTCTAGAGTCCTTAAAATATTGTTTGCATATCTCTAGGGGTTTTTATGAAAAATATATATTAATATTGTTTAAAAATAAACCTCGAGGGTGATTTATAATATTTAGGATTTTCATGAACATGTATATTTGTTGTGGTGTTTTGGTGATAAAACCTAGCTTTTTGAAAGTTTATGGTAATTTTGATGAAAACTAGCTCTTTTGGTAACTTGATGGTATTTTATTAAAAATTATAATTTTTTTTATTTTTTAAAATATAGTTTCTTAATATTTTTTCATTGAAAATACGGATTCATAATTTTTATATAATTTTAAAAATTAGTTTTGTTTAGAAAAGTCGCGTTTCTTAAAAACCGTATTTTAATTCCTTTCGGGATTGAATACCCCGTGAGGAGTTCTGCATCTCGCTCTACTATCTCAAGGATGTGTGATAATCTTCACCATCCATTAGCAGATCCTTTAACGAGGGTTGTAGAGGTATAATTGCCAAGGATTTCGAAATACCGATTTGAAGAAACCCGGTTTGAAACAGTGCGGTATTTTAATGAAAAGTTCTTCTTTAAAATTAACTATAGCTCTAGAATACCGTGCTATGAAACCATAGTGATGGGTCATTACCCCGTGAAGTTTTTCTAAAGGTATTAAAACTAATTATCGAAAAGTGTTATACTAAAATTCATGGTATTTTAATGAAAAAGTTTGTTATGTGTTAGTTTCCTATGAAATTTTTGTTAAAACTAAAAACTAAATGACGTGAAATTATGTTAAGATTAATTTAGCATGTTAGTTTGCTTTAATTTTTTAAACACATGCCTTACAAATGTAAAAAGAGATATCGGAGATAACTCCTCTTTTGTCGATTTGTTTTAAAAAGTGGTTTTGAGATGGAAAAGAATAGAGATGAAGGGACTTACTGTTTTAGGTGGTTAAGAAGAGATTGAAAAAGCTCTCGTGGTCGTAGTTTCATCGAAGATACTCCGTTCTTCGAGTTTGGCTCGCTACTCCACTTGAGGGGCTTAACTCCATTTGGCACTAAGAGAATTTTGAGAGAATTTTTGCTAAAATTTCAGAATGGGGGAGAGCTATGTCATGGGATGGTATTTATAGTGAAGAATTAGAGTTTGGGAATTGAAAATATGGAGCGAAAGAACCTCCGATTGACGGGTCAAACTGGTCATACGAAATCAATGTGCAGTGTGCGTATATTTATGTTTTGAGGGGTCCTAGATATATCACAGGCCTCGCAAAGTCTACGGGGGTCCCGCTATCTGGATAGCGGGCTGGAGGTCAAGGGGGCTAGCAGCCCCCTTGCGGGGTACAGGGCAGCGCCCCGTTAGAAAATTTTTCTAACGGGGGAAAGTGTTGTAGAGTGTGTATATATTAAAAAAAGCGTCCAAAGCACGCGTAGGCGCCGGTGCCTTACGTACCCAGCACGCAGGCGCCGGTGCCGCACGTGCTTAGCGCGTGGGCGCCAGCGGGAAAAAAAGGGCTTAACCCTTATGATCGGAGTTGTACTCCCAATTAACTTTTGGAGTTAAAATCCTAAAAAAGGACAAAGAGGCTTAGCCCATGCACTGGGAGTTATACTCCCAATTGACTTTTGGAGTTGAACTCCTAAAAAGAAAGACTTTTTTTTCGGAGTTAAACTCCCAAGAGATTTTCGGAAATGATGAAAGAGGACCTCTTTCTTCTCCCTTGAGCCCTAAACCTTCTCTTAAGCCTTGGATCTTCCCAAAGTAGGGTTTTTGGAGATGGGTCTCCTTCTTCCTCCTCTCTGTTGGCTGGATCTTGAAGAAAAGGAGGTGAGACTTAAAAATCTCCCATTTTAAAGATTTGAGGGGAGATCTGAGTTTCCCTTCAAGGGTTTTATAGTGAAAAACTATTTATTTTTAGGAAAAGAAGAGTTGAACTCTTGATTTAATTCAGAAAAGAAAAGAAACTTTAAAACCTTGAGGAAGAAGAAGAAGGCACAAAAACCCTAATTTTTAAGGGGAATGAATTATTATCCTTCATTTCATTATTATGTTGCCTTATATAGACTTACAAATTTATACATAGCCCGTTGGGCTTTACAAAATGGCATTTTGGCCATCACATGCCTCATGTGCTCATTTCTTTTGAACATGAGCCATAGGCTTTACAAAATTTTGGCTTTATGCCCATTTTTCTTACATTTATTCATAAAAATTACATCAAAATTATTTATTACATAATTTTCATATTGGCATAGGGGACGTTGGCCGTAAGGCTCGACTCGGGCATGGGCCCGCTTGACCTGGGCTTGGGCCCGTTTACTTAGGGTTGACTTTGACTTTGACTTGGTCAACCGGGGTATAATTTTTTACCCCAACATGTACACCTCATTGCGCCTGTTTGATTTTTTTGAAACTTTTCATTTCTCCGTGTATTGATTGTGCAACTTTTGGGCTTCCAAAAATTAAAAAGAAAAAAATCTAAAAATAATTGGATCTGATAGGAATCGAACGCACAGGCTATGTCACAACAGTGTAGAGGTTTTACCCGTGAGCTACAAGTTACTTCTTACTTTTATTTAACAAAAATAACTTTTAACTCTTACACTGGCTGAAATACTCTTTTCTGTACAATAACAAAAAATTTCTGTACAGTGATTTCAGAGTCGTTACATTCTACCCTCTTTATAAAAATTTTGTCCTCGAAATTTACAATTACATAGGGACTAATTTTCAAAAAGATAAGGATATCGTGTACACATATCTTCTTCTCTTTCCCAAGTTGAATCTCCCGGCGAATTCTTTCTCCACATCACTCGGACCAAGTTTACCTCTTTATTCCGTAATGTTCACTTTTCGGTCCAGGATTTCAACTGGTTGTTGCTCGCAGGTTAGGTCAGTTTGTACTGTGAGTTCTGAGTGATCAAGTATGTGGCTGGAGTCGCTCACATATCGTCGTAGTTGGGATATATGGAACACGTTGTGCACTCCTTCCATTGAGAATGGTAGTGCAAAACGATACGCCACTTCTCCAACTCCTTCAAGTATAGCGAACGGTCCTATATATCTTGGACTTAATTTACCCTTCTTACTAAAACGTATCACTCCTCTATTTTGAGAGATCTTCAGGAATACATGGTCTCCAGGTTAGAACTCCAGATATCGACGTTTTGCATTTGCCCATGCTTCTGTCGGTATTGGGCTATTTGCATCATTTCCCTAATCATGCGAACTACGTCTACATTAGCCACGATCATCTCTGGTGCAAGGAGTTCACGATATCCAACGTCGTCCCAACTTAGCAGTGAACGACACTTCCGCCCGTAGAGTGCTGTGAATGGTGTCATCCCAATACTTACCTGATAGTTGTTGTTGTATGAAAACTCCACAAGGTGTAGGTGATCTTCCCACGAACCTCCGAAGTCTAACATACAGGCTCTTAGCATATCTTCTAATATCTGAATCGTTCGTTCGGACTGTCCATCTGTTTATGGATGATATGCCGTGCTGAAATTTAGACTCGTTCCCAGGATAGCTTGCAGACTCTGCCAAAATTGTGATCGGAATTTTGTATCACGATCAGAGACGATGCAAACAGGTACTCCATGTAATCTTACGATCTCCTACATGAGTTTATGGGTATCAAATATGGTACATCTTGAAGGTTTAAATCTTACTTTTAGATTTATGCTCACTTCCATGTACTTCTTTGGTAACATCTCGGTTGAATGGCCAACTCTGAATGGAATAAAGTGGGCTGATTTGGTGAGTCGATCCATAATAACCCAAATTGCATCGTTACCCTTCGTACTACAAGGGAGAGCAGTCCTGAAGTCCATGGTAATGTGATGTCATTTCCATTCTGGGATTGGTAACGACCGAAATAGACCGGCAGTTCTGTAATGTTCAGCCTTTATTTGCTGATATACCAAACACTTGGTTATGCTCCTTACTACTTCTCACTTCATTCCTTACCACCAATAATGTTGCCGTAGATCCTTGTATATTTTCGTGCCACCGGGGTGTACAGAATAAGGAGAATTGTGAGCTTCTTTCATCAACTCTTCTCGAATAGGTCCTATTGGCACGCATAAACGACTTTAATATCGCAAGAATCCATCTTCGTGGATGATGAAGTCGGTTCGAAGTCCACTTTCGACTTGTTTTCGGATCTTTTGTAGCTTAGCATCATTTGCTTAAGCTGCCTTTGTAACGACCCTAATATTACTATACTTTCGTGTTTTCTTTCTTTAGTAAAATATTGTATTTATTTATTCTTAATATTTTTCCGTATATTTTGTTTTCTATAAAATATATTATTTTATTATTCTATCTATTTTTTCCAAACTCATTTCTTTTAACTAAATCTTAATCTATTTCAAATTAAACGCAATACCTGACCCAACCTATAACCCAAATCCAATCTTATTTTCATTTTCTTTTATAAAACTATGAGCCCAAAAGCCCACTTTATTTTTAAGCAACAACATATATTTAATTCTTATTAAATATGTGCATGAACAACTTTGCAGTTTATTGGTTAATTCCTTGCATTGTTATTTCATAGACCGCATGTTCAAATCTCCATTCTTGCAACTATTTTTATCTATTTTCTTTTTAAATTTTCTCATAACCTACAAATGAGGCCTTTCATTTTCTTTAACTTCTAAATGAATGGGCACCCTTTCAATTTCTTTTTTACTTCCAAAATGAATTCATAATAAATTAAAATTATTATGAAGAGTTTTTATCACTATTAAATCTATTTTAATATCTCTTTTAATACAAATAACACTCTCTTCTTCATCCTACCTTAACCATTCTCTCTTCATCAATTCTAATTTTTTCCTTTAGAGATTTGGAGAAGCATCAATTTCCTTAAGCCTTCGAAGTCTCGATCAAGTCGAGACTTTCTTCACCAATCGGCAATACGGTTGATATACCGTATTGCGAGACTCGTAAGTCCCTTCTATCTTTCTCTACCTCCATTTCTTTCTATTTATCTTTCTTTTATCATATTACCATGAACCGCTCGTATCATATCATAGTCCTTAAATGAATAAAAATATTGTTATATATATAAATATTGGAAACACATCAAAACACACACATATAGTTATATGATTTCGATTAGACTAATGATTGCCTCTTATTCAAGTTACGTTGTCGTTTAATTGAATTATAAGTTTCTTCCATGTCTTGCATATAGATTAACCGTAATTAATAATACAATAAATCTAGAGGAAAATGATATGGCATGATATACATTCATATATAAGTTCTTAGGAAAATAAGTATTGTATCAGTTTTGTCGCTATTAGCAATTCATATATTAAGATTGCGAAGAACAATTAGGATATATCGTTTGTCCTTGTATTTTAAATTACTTTATTTAAATTTTATAAAAGGAAATGAAGTTACTAATAAATACCATGATTTTCTCATTCTCACATATGATATATCAATACATTTACCATTAAAATAATTTTTAGAAATTACTTTTTAAATCTGAAAATTTCAAGAAATTTATCTTGGATATAATATATTTTTTTGTACATGCTGTAAAAAATTTAGATTGAATCTCTAAACGGTTTAGGAATTATATCATTTTTATTCACTATTCGTAAAAACAGAAAACTGCATTTATCGGTCAACTTCGTAGACACATAACTTGGTATACCGATATCCAAGTTGAGCAAACTCAAGTGTTTTGGATATCTACATCCAAAAATCTATATTTTATTAGTTTTAAATTTTTACTGAAAACCGACATAAAATATAGAAAACCGTGTTACAATATTTAGTAACGGATCTAGACAGAATCAGTTCTGATTCGCACACTGTTTTTAAATAGGATATAACTCGAACTCCCAATATCCGTTCATGACAAACTTTAGATGTGTAGATGCACAATTAATATAACTATAATTTCTTGTATATTATATTACTTAGAAATGCATAAAACGACTCGATATAGTTTTTGCAATACAATATATAGTTGCTGTCCAGAAATCTGAATTTCTGTTTTAAACGCTGATATTAAAAAGATAATAACTAAAGCATCTGAAATCAAAATCGCGCGAATCTTGGTGTTATGGATAACTGTTAGTTATGTATGTGCCCTAGAGGCCATTGTTGTATATATGAAGTATATTATAGTGGATGCTTGGATATATATAGAGAGGACTTTCTTGCTCGATATGATAGTATACTATCTGGTTGCTCTTTGTCTTAACATGTTGACTTGTATTAGGTTACTGTCTTGCTCTCACATATTGATAAACCCTTAGGATATGTACTTGACTACTAAGACTATGATGCAGATCATACTAGTGGGGTCAGGGTAGTCCACAAGTACATCCTATAACTGTTCCTAATCGAGGGGGTATCAAGACAGGACATCGATACTCCAGAGTAGACTAGAGTATACGCATCATGATCCATATGATGGGCGATGGATGATCCCACATCCATTGGTGTTTGACATCAAAGATGGTAACGGGTGCTCAGTGGAGACTGGGTACACTGAACGGACTCGCCGAGAACTCCTTATTGGTATTATACCTATCGTCAGATAGCAGTTCTCTGGTGATACTGGTACAGGTTAATCTATAGACCCGAGATCGTCATAGAGTCTTGTGTGATTCCCACTGTGCTTTGATTTCTACCTTACCACGTTCATGAGAACGTGCAAAACGGTGGCTTTTGGGTACAGTCCCGAATCACATGGAGGCAATGAGCGATAGGAGGGGTTTCGTCTCTCCCGGTATTGGGGGTTGATGTTGCGCTGTGTTCGATTGGTTATAACTGGAAGTCCCTGGCCAGGGCTGAAATGGAGATATACTGGTAAGTGTTATCAGTAGTTTCTCGACCCGTTATGAGCCTCACATCGACACGACTTATCGGTTACTGGGGTCTGACGTTTACCACCCCTAAACTGGATATGCGACATATCGTACGAAGAGACCGGACTGTACGGTAGTTTACTGATTGGATTTATAGGAGTTAGAGCAGACTTGCTTATTGATCTTATGATCGCTCAACACCCGGGTGGCCATTACGTTTAGCTGATCTCTTGCGGCTTGTTGGTGTATGATGTGATCATCACCTACTGCCGGCGTATTGACGGGTCTTTAGAGTCCTACATAGAGGTTTCCTGGCTCAGGCAAAATGGAGTAGGAGCACATATGTGATATGTGCGGGATCGAGATTGATACGAGTATGTGATACCGTATTCTATTCTCGCGATATGTGATATCGGCCGGTTATATGTGATATAGCCGGGTTATCGGATCAAGTGTTGATTCGATGAAATAATATAATATGTGTGTGTGTGTGTGTGTATTATATGCTCACTTAAATATTTATTATTCTCACTTATAATACTTTTAACATATATGTGATATATGTTTATTGTATTGTTTTCTTTTGTTGCATAAATATTATATATGTGATATATAATATTGTGACATGCTAGGTTATAAATGCAACTAGGGTTTATGAGAGTTAAACCATGCTAGGGTTAATGTTAGGGTTTATATTTATTATTAAGTAATTCAAATATTGTGGATATTTGTCATGTAGATATTTGTTGAAGCTTGTAGAAGCTTGTGGTCCTCTTTGACTTTGTCCACTCTTTTTGTCTAGCTTAAGATATTTATCAACTATACCTTTAACCATAACTCATGGTTAAGTCTCTACAAGGGTTAAGGATGATATACTTGACCCATTGTTGCATTTCTAACCACACAACAATAATTCATCACTTGCTTCTTCTTCTTCTTCATTGAAAAAAGCTTACTAGATTTTTAATTTGTGATGAATGGTTGTGAGAAATTAAATAATAAAGTGAGCAAAATTCCTATCATCCTCTTCTATATTAACCATATAGATTAGTGTGTTAGCTTCACTAATTCCATATTAGTGAAGAGAGAGCTTGAGTCCGTGTTTTCTCAACGTAGATCATCGTAGACTTTGAAGACTTCAAGTAAGGATGCATCGTACATCTTTTAGAACCTCTCTAGAGTCCGGGAGTTCATGGATCGCAGCGAAGGGACCACTACTCGGAGCTTTTGAAGCGAAGGAACAGACTACAAAGGTTGTAATCCCTATCACTTAGATATAAAGTTGTTTACATGCAAAGTTAACCCTAATTCTCTAGTTCGATTACTTGGTTGGTTTGTTTAGCACCCCAAAATTTTAAAAAAGCATGATAGATGCTTGCCAAAACCTTTCTAAGGTGCTAAGCTAACCCTACAGATAACAATATCGAAAGACCTACAATTTTTTCATAATTTTCATAACCTGAAACCTAATGGAAATTGACCCAAACTGTATTTTAAAAATATGTGATGGTGCTAAATGGATTCTGATCTGTTTTACGTGACGATACCAAAACGGGTATATTTCCCAAACCGGCAGTCGTATTTAGTTGCAACTGGAACTCACGCATACACAACACATAGAGCTATATTTTTTATTATATTCTACATTCATTTGAGTTGATTAATTACTCATACATAACACTTCTTTACAGCATTGTTTATGCTCGTTACTTGAATAACATACTTGCCTCATTTCATGTTATTCGAACATGTATACCTTGTTTTTTTCTGATCTCTGAATTGTCGCATGTACATGAATATATAATTAGATATTATATGTTTGACTTGAACCTATTACATCGTATACTTGACTTAATTTTGAATCTGAACACTTGAACTTAATACTCAAATATCCAAACTTGAACTTGAACACTTAACTTGACTGAACCATGAATATAACTTGATATGAACTTGATATGAATACATGTTACAACTTGAACATGAACTTGTACATTTTTTATATTCATGGATTCGGCTAAGACTTATAAACTTGAACTATACAATACAATACGCGGGGATAAAGAGGTAGATTGGTACGGAACGTATATCATGGCACGAGAGGTCACTTAAAAGACACCTATATGAATTCATGTGCCGTTGCCTCATGGGTTATGACGGGGCCTTGCACTACATGTTACCATAGTCCACGGGGTAAGATGGACTCCTCTCGTATACATAAATACTTTCTTTATCAAACTACAAACAACCACGTTAGAATAGAATAACCATATTCATAGAATTGTCATGCTTATATACCTTGCCATGCTTATATACTTGTTTTCCAAGCTCATGTTACTGTATGTTATACAAAACTATCATATTACATAGAATTTTTATGCTTAATTATTAGTGTTGCTCGTTCACAGCTTATTGATAGTAATTCTTAATTTATACACTTGTCATTATCATTTCTACACTTAACCTTTTTTGGGACTTACCGAGCGCTAGTTCGCTAACGGGCATTCCACCCACTTCTTTCTATTCTTGGAATATTCGTTAGGTGACATTGAGACAGAGAAGATAGAAGTGGTCGAAAAGGAGTACAACCAGTTGCATCACAAACGGACGTATAGTTTCATTCAACTTTTCATTTCATTTCACCTTATTTATGTATGCCTCCTTATTAAGGCTTATCATGTTAAATATCTTATATTCAGATATTTTGTCAACTATGAATCATGAACGTAATAAATCAGAGTTGGATTTCATTATTTTGTTTGTTCTTGTTACTTTATATTGCTTATAGACGTTTAGCGTATTTATTTCGAGAAACAGCCTTCTCATAATAAATACGTTGCAGGCTTGCCACATCACCATTTCCATTTACTAGGAAGCGGGGCGTGACAGGTTTTGTTGACGGCCCATACAGGTCAGTTCTGCATGAAGTCATAAGCAATATAATACAAGAATTATGAAATCCAATTATTACATTCGACTTTTCTTTTGAATCCTACCTTATTCCTTGTGTCCATCTTGAACTCCACCTTCGGCTTCCTTGAAGTCTATCTCTCGACTTTTGAATCATTAACTCTTGTTCACCCTTTCTACTTGTATCTCTTATGCCTATTAGCTCAATTGGTTAGAGTATCGATCGACGGAGCTCGAAGACGACAACATCCTTAACTTTCCAGTACCTTGTTGCGACGTACTTCTTATGGGAATTTCAGGAACAAAATTCTTTTAAAGAGGATAGACTGTAATGACTGCACCATGATTTCATCCCTTTGAATCATTTTCTTATTTTCCCCGATAATCGTGTCTCGACGTAAAGGAAACGAAACTGTGAACCATTCATCTCCGGTTGATCTTATTTTTTTAATCTTCTTAATTCCTTATTGTTTTCTTTCATTGATTCTGATAGTAGGATTTTGAATGATTTAAATGAAGTTATGTGATTGTAAGTATAAACTGCAGTTTGGTTACAATACGGTACTCTACTTGAGTGACTTGGAGTTCTACCTTTGATTCTCTTTTCTCTTGATTTAGCTATCTTCTACTGCATATCCTTATTCTTGATTATCGAATCATATCTTCTTTGTTAACTTATATCCTTCTCTGATTTAATTCGATTTTCATCCTTATCTTTGTATCATTCTTGAATTCAATCCCTAATTACTTTTATTCTATTCAAATGCTGGCTTGCGGCTGTCTTGTACACTACTTTTGAATTATCCTAACAGCATTTCCTCGTCTTCCTGGTTGTCTTATCACGGATTACTTAGAGTATCGATTGATGGAGCATAACGACGAAACGCGACGATATCATCCTAATCTTGTTTCCTTGCTCTGTTGCAATATCCTTCTTTAGTAATTTCGAGGACGAAATTATTTTTAAGGAGGGTAGAATGTAATGACCCCAATATTACTATAATTTCGTGTTTTCTTTCTTTAGTAAAATATTGTATTTATTTATTCATAATATTTTTCCATGTATTTTGTTTTCTATTAAATTTATTATTTTATTATTCTATCTATTTTTTCTAAATTCATTTCTTTAAACTAAATCTTAACCTATTTCAAATTAAACGCAAGACCTAACCCAGCCCATAACCCAAATCCAATCTCATTTTCATTTTCTTTTATAAAACTATGAGCCCAAAAGCCCGATTTCTTTTTAAGTAACAACATATATTTAATTCTTATTAAATATACTTATTTGGATTGATTGATTAACATGTCTTGATCGAAATCATAGATTGCAAAAGGTGTAGAATGTATTCGAGTGAGTCGAGTAATATGCAAGTCATGACATTTGTAATCTTGGTTCGAGTAGTTTGGGTTCGAGTACATATTCGAGTTTAGATTCGAGTTAGGTTCGTGTTCGAGTTTGAGTTCAAGTTTAGATTCGAGTTTGGATCGAGTTCATGTCTTTTCATGTGAATTGGTGTAAATTGTTAAAAATCTTATGTTCGGGAGAAATCGGCAACTGCTGCACATGAACGGCAGGATTTGTGTCTTTTTCCAAGACAGTTGCCATTTGATAACTCCGTTAAGTTGTCTGACCTGAATAAAAAAGCACTCACTTTCTTCGGTTTCCTGAAGCTCAAGAGAAATGATACCGCTTAAACCTATGTTAATTTTAGAGTCCTTAAAATATTGTTTACATATCTCGAGGGGTTTTTATGAAAAATATATATTAATATTGTTTAAAAATAAACCTCGAGGGTGATTTATAATATTTAGGGTTTTTATGAACATATATTTTATTTGTTGTGGTGTTTTAGTGATAAAACCCAGCTTTTTGAAAATTTATGGTATTTTTATGAAAACTAGCTCTTTTGCTAACTTGATGGTATTCTATTAAGAATTATAATTTTTTTTTATTTTTTAAAATATAGTTTCTTAATATATTTTCATTGAAAATACGGATTCATAATTCTTATATAATTTTAAAAATTAGTTTTGTTTAGAAAAGTCGCGTTTCTTAAAAACCGTATTTTAATTCCTTTCGAGATCGAATATTCCGTGAGAAGTTCTGCATCTTGCTCTACTATCCCAAGAATGTGCGATAATCTGAACCATCTATTAGCGGGTCCCATAACGAGAGTTTTAGAGGTATAATTGCCGAGGATTTTGAAATACCGATTTGAAGAAACCCGTTTTGAAACGGTGTGGTATTTTAATGAAAAGTTCTTCTTTAAAATTAACTATAGCTCTCGAATACCATGCTATGGAACCATAGTGTGCGTGTGGGGTAGGTCGTTACCCCGTGAAGTTTTTCTAAAGATATTAAAAAGTTCATGGTATTTTAATGAAAAAGTTTGTTATATGTTTGTTTCCTATGAAATTTTTGTTAAAACTAAAAACTAAATGATGTGAAATTATGTTAAGATTAATGTAGCATGTTAGTTTGCTTTAATTTGTTTAACACATGCCTTACAAATGTAAAAAGAATATGATATCGAAGATAACTCCTCTTTTGTCGGTTTGTTTTAAAAAATGGTTTTGAGATGAAAAAGAATAGAGATGAAGGGACTTACTGTTTTAGGTAATTAAGAAGAGATTGAAGAAGCTCTCAGGGTCATGGTTTCATCGGAGATGCTCCGGTCATCGAGTTTGGCTCGCTACTCCACTTGAGAAGTTTAACTCCACTTGGCACTTAGAGAGTTTTGAGAGAATTTTTGCTAAAATTTCAGAATCTGGAAGAGCTATGGCATGGGGTGGTATTTATAGTGAAGAATTATGGTTTGGGAATTAAAAATATGAATTAAAATGCATTAAAAATGTGTTAAATAGTGAATTGAAGAGTCTCTATTTGATTGCAGGAAAATCAAACGGTGCAGCGGAGTTTAGGGGAGTCGAAAGAGTGTGTGCAAAGCACGGAGGAGATTGGAGCAACTTGGACCGTCGGGGCCGGCCAAATCCAAGAAACGGGCGGTCGGATTTGATCGATATATTTCGAGATTTATGCCACATGTCAAGTTGGGTGTGTACACCTCATTGCGCCTGTTTGATTTTTCTAAAACTTTTCATTTCTCCGTGTATTGCACCTGAAACTTTTGGGCTTCCAAAAATTAAAAAGAAAAAAATCTAAAAATAATTGGGTTTGATGGGAATCGAACGCACAGTCTATATCACAACAGTACAGAGGCTTTACCAATGAGCTACAAGTTACTTCTTGTTTTTATTTAACAAAAATAACTTTTAACTCTTACACAGGCTGAAATACCCTTTTCTGTAAAATAACAAGAAATTTCTGTACAGTGATTTTAGAGTCATTACAAGCACTTCTGAATAAAGGGAGAAAGCCCAAGACCGAGCAAATAGAGCCACAAATAAGTGCTTAGCACTTCTCAATAAAAGGAAAAAGACTGAGCAGACCAAGCCCAAATTGGATAAGTCCCTCTGAAGTTATCTTACAACTGAGCCCAAATGCTCTGTTGTAGGATCTTAATAAAATTTAATGATTCTGAAAATATTGTTAAGTTAATCTTAGTCTCAAATAATACTAACATATGTTTAGTTAAAATAAATTGAGCCCAAATGCTCATACATTTAACTTGATCTTAATTTAAAAACAGATTAACGATTCTTAAATGAAACAAAACATCCTTGAACTAAGGGAATACATACAACCTAAGTTCAATCCCCAAATCTAAAATATACGGATTTGGACTAATCCGCGCCCTACAGACGATAATATAAATTAGTCTCCGTATACAATCCACGGGCAACCCAAAATAAATAAAGCATAACACGATACGAAATGAACTACTGGAGTAGAAGAAAGCGGTTATCACAACACGATAACGTAATCAGGGGCTTGTGCCTACAAGGAAAAAGCATCCCCACAATCAAAATACCCCTCACAAATGAGGGGGAATCTGATAAAGTCTGCTATATCGGTCGCATTTATCCAAACTTCCGATATATACAGTGCCATAAATCAACTTGGTATTTTCGGAAAGGTGAGTGGATATGTCCAAATAGCATCTGCCCCTAAATTCAGGCTAGACGTCTTAATGTCTCAGTCCAGTCTTCGACAGTATACACTTGTGACTCACACTAGTGAATCATAATTCCACTCACTTAACAAAAGATAAGAGAAAAGAAGAAAAATGGGATGATTAAGTTTTTTAAGACATATTTTTCTCACTTGCTTCTTCTCTCTTCTCTTTAGTTTTTGGTTTCCAAGTTAGAAAAGAAAAGAAGAGAATTCAAAGAGATTACAACCACTGCATCACTCTCACAATCCATTTCTAGCAAGCTTGGTATGTAAGTTGCTTTACTAGATCATTTGATGTGCGGCTAAATCTTGAATTCGAGTTCTCTCGAGTAGATCATCTTCAAAGAGGAAGATCGATGATCAAGCTCGTTCCCGATGACTTCAAAGCCGAGCTAGAGTCTATGAAGCGGTGTAGGGGTCTTCCGTAATTGCGCGGACACGCTACAAAAATAGCTAGCTCTCTAACCTTGTATGTTATGATATCTACTTTAGTTTTTGGAATCGATTTTAGGGTATTGGTTGCTAGTGCTTGCTTAAAAAAATTTGTTTTTGCTTCTGCCTTCGCCGCGAGTCTTGCGGAGCGAGCACCAGGGACATAACAGTAACGGTACGTGACAAGCCCGCGAGATATTTATTTCGAGAATGTCATTTTTCGAAATAAATACGCTAAGCGTAATATAAGAAAGATAACATACAAGAAAATTAATAAGTGAATTAAATTTCAACAACAACTTTATTTACATTCATAATTTCAAGTACAGATAAGATGTATGAGACAAAAGTACAATAACTGGAAAGTGCATAAACAGTGGCATATTGGAAAATAACTGTTGAATGGAACTAGAGTCGGTCTGGGCTTCAAGATGGAAGTAGTCCTCTGAAACCGGCTCAATCTTCGTAGTTCCCTGGTTACCTGATGAACATTCCAAGGAAACAAAAGACATGGTGGAATGTCGTTAGCGAACTAGCGTTCGGTAAGTTCCTAAAAGAGTATGAAGGTAAAGTGTGATGAGAGGCATGTAAGAAGAACATGAATCTAATATAGTAGTGAACAGAAAAGAGTATTAATTAGACATAAGTAAGTTAATGTATTTTAAGTATGAAAAAGTATATGAACATGGTTATTCTATTCTAACATGGTTGTTTGTAGTTCGATAAGGAAGGTATACGTGTATACAAGAGTGGTCCGCCAAACCCATGAACCCACAATGTCACGTCCTGCTTCCCAAAATATGTAACTACGGCACATGACAGAGCCAACCATGCTACCTATGGTTAGGAATCATCCCTCCATAGTCACATTACGGCTGTCGATCGATATTAAGAACAGTAAAATATATAATTTAGCTATCACATGTCTATCTGCCACAGTAAATAAAATCAAGAAATGCATAAAGCGGAAATGAATCAAGATCCAATAAATAATAGTATCCGAATCACGTCCCAATATGGGCTCACATCAATAAAAATAAAACTGCTGAAATAACTAAACTAAGAGTCTAAACTAAATAGTTAGCTCCTCATTTCTCGGCTTGATTGCTGAAGTACTCTTGAGCTGCCTGCGATAAAAGTAGAGAAACTGGGCCATGCAAAACCCAGATGTCAGTGCGTCATAATATCAAAAGAATAGTAACAATCAGGGTAGAATAATATGATTAAACAAGAATGTAAGTAATAATCACAGGTATAAAACAATGAGGTATATGTATATGATGTGTATCCCGAAATCTATGCTTTTAGGTTATCTATTCTATAAGTCTTTGAAATCAATTTAATAGAATTATGCTCAATGTTATCCTGTGTGTGCCCGAGACCATGGTTAAGACTCTTGGACTGAATTCGAGACGTGATGCTAAACAGTAAACAGGTAACATGTACAAACGAATGATGTCAGCAGCATCATTCCGGGGCTGGCCGAGCCCGTAAATACTGATCAGTATAAGTATCGAACTGTTGAGTTACAAGTTAGGTTTCATTATTGATTTCCCCTTAACCCCAAGGTTTTGTGTTCAATTCAGGTATTAATGATATGAATCTAATGCCAACATAAGATCAAGCAGGTATAGGTTTTGTTTATGTAGACAACAAATCACGTCCGTCAAGACAATAAGTCAGGATTGTAGGTATTAGCAATAAGATCCAAGTAACAAGTCTGGTAGTGGGTCGTGAACATGCCATGTAATATATATTAACCCAATAGATACCAAATGTAAAACCGTAATCGATATCGAAATACTATTAATGCCAGGATATATATGTATCTATCTGTAATAGCCATTACACATTTATTACCATGTATGATGCAGTCTAGATAGAGTATTGAACTAATATATTAGTATGATAACGTTATGACATTCCGGCATGCAACTAGATAAGCTATTATCAGTACGGATACAGACGGATACGGTAAAACCGTAAATCGGTAAATTCCGCTGTATAATAAAACACATGCACTATCATTTATTAAATAAATATTGATATAAAAATATAGCATGCTGCAAGTTTTAAAACTTGCCTGATCGGATCTCACGTCAAGATACGGATGTCACGTCCGACGTCAAACTAACGTTGTGATGCAAAACTTGCGTGCACAAGACTAGACTTGGCTGAGCAATGACGTGACGTGGTGACTGGGTTAGATGACGATGGTGACTGGGTCGTCTGGATCGTCGACGACGCGCAACTCCGGCGAGACGGCCGGAATCAAGAAAAGAAAAGAAAGAAAGAAAGAAAAGAATAAGGAAAGAAGTGGAGATTGTTGTTGCTGGTTATGGGGTTGGCGAGAACAGAGGAGAGGGTGGCCAGGTGATGACGGCGACGACGGGGACGGCGAGATGACGAGGTGTGGTTGTGAGCTTGGATAGGAGATCGAGGAAGGTGTAGGGGTGGTGGTGGTGGTGGTCTGAGATTGCAGAGAAGCGAGGAGGTGAAGAGGGTGGTCGGTGGTGACGAGTTTTTCGGTGAGGATAGGGTTCCGGCGAGGTGGGTTTGGATCTTGACATCGGGGAGGTCAGGTGGTGCTCGGGAAGGAGAGGAGAGGACGGGGAGTCAGGGGAGAGGACGAGGGGAGGAGGAGATGATGGAGGTAAGGACGAGGATAAGAGGGCGATGGGGATGGCGACGGTGAGTGGGCGGCGACGACAGGAGCGTGGGCTAGGGTTTTAGGTTCGCTCGCGAAGAAAAATAGAAGAAGAACGAGGGAAGAGAGAGAGAGAGAGAGAGAGAGAGAGATAAGGTTTAATAATTATATTATATTATATATATGTATTCTAGAGAGAGACGGAGAGAAGAGAGAGAGACATACGAGCGAGAGAGAAGGGATTTTAATTAATTAATATAATTAATATTATATATATATATTATTAGTTATAATAATATAATCTATATATATATATATATATATATATATATAATACCCGGTATCTTGTACACATAAGTTCTGTATATGTTTTTTTTTTAAAGTTTATTTCCAAAATTTTTCCAATTATTTTCCCTATATTTCTCCTAATTCATCTTCCATTAAATCTTAATTATTTCTCCACCCTTATTTTAATCTCCTAATTAAATTTTTATCTAAATACTTCTAAATTCTATTTTTCCTTTCTTTTCCTTTTGAGCCCAGCCCACAGCCCATTCCCGAACCCGAACCCGAACCCAACCCGTAACCTTCTTCTTCTCCCACTCCTTCTCTTTCCCGCCTTCTACGCGCTAAGCTCCATGAGACCCGCTTCCCCCCTCCCCCCCGCGACCTCCGCAGCGCTCCCCACGACCCACGCCCCCCACGACCTCATCCTAGCCCTCGCGTCCTCCTCCCCCCTCGTGTCCCCCTCGACCCCCCCTGTCCTTTCCCGACCCCCCCTGCACACCCGACCCCTTCTTCTTCCTGCACCGAGTGAACCTTCACCTGCACACCTTACCGCCGGAGCTGGTGTAGCAACTCCAATTCTTGTGTACATAAATTTGATTAAAAGTTAATGTATACTTGGGTATTTACATTTCCTGTGAGTACTATAAGTATTTGGTTCAATTTTGAACAGCAAGAAGGAGCATGTAGCTCACTGGTAAGGCCTTGCACTACTGAACCAAAGTACCAGAGTTCAAATCCTATCAGCCATACATTATTTTTATTTAAAATTCTTTTAATATTTTTAGAAACCCAAGAGTCTACACATGCATAACACGTAAACTGAAGAGTCACACATAAAACAAACGAGTCCACTGCAGTAGTCAATGCATCGGGGACACGTGGCGTCGAGGGAAGCCCCGACTTGGGCAGGCGGGAAACATGAATCGGCCGGCGCCGCCGGCCGACTCAGCTCGAAACCCTGTTTTTTCATTTTTCTGGCAACTCTTGAACTCCCCATAACCCCTGTACTATTTAAATTCCCTGCACATTTACAGAGCAAATTAAAACCCCGTTTAATCCATTTTTTAATACAAATTTTAATACACCCTTTCATTACCCTAAACCCTAATTTTTCCTATAAATACCACACCTCAAATCACCCCCTTACTCTCAAATCTCTGCCCAAACTCTCAAGTAAATTCTCAAGGCTTTTTGTGTGTAAGTGGAGTTAGCAAAGGGCGAAGCTCCGACGAAATTCCGACGACGATACGAGAAGTTTCCGGCGACGAAACGACGCACCGGTGCTTCCCTAATCTTCCACTTCCTCCTCTCTTGACCCTAATCCAGTAAGTCCCCCTTCTCTCTCTCTTTTGCTATTCTCAAATTCTTAATTCTTAAAACGTGTCGGAAGCGGAGTTATCCGGCTTCCGATTCTCTTTCTTTCAAAAAAAAATACAACATTTTCTTAATAACAAACCTACAACTTTTGATATATTATTTAATACTCATTAACTAAGACAATAGAGTAAGTTTGACATTAAAATGATAACCATAGCCAGTTTTATTTCAATTTTACATTAAAATACCTTTATGTTTCATATCGACATGTTTATACCTTTTAACCATGCTAGACTTAGAAAACTCACGAGGTAATGACCTACCTCCTCACAATACTCATATCTATCATAGCACGATGAATTTTAGGACAATAGAATACGGGAAATACGACTTTACAGTAAAATACCTTTAACTTATAAAACATTTTTCTTTAAAAAAATGTATTAAACATTTCCATGCAAATGCGCCTCTACAACCCATTTTGGGGAACCCCGTTCGGGATGGTGCGGATTATCACACATCATCGGGCTTAGTAGAGTGAGATGCAGACCACCGCAAGGAGCATTCTGTCTCGATGGATTTTATACATTTTTCTTTAGAAAAATGAGATTTTTACAAGAAAATTAATAAATTTATTTTCGTTAAATATGTATATATAAATATTACCAAAATACTTATTTTAAATATATATAATATTCCATGTTTCCAAAAGTCAAGAAAAGAAGTCAAATATTACATGAAACTACCATGATAATTCAAACAATATTCATATTATAAATAAATACCATATATTATGAAATTAGGTTTTATTCACTAGAAATGTCACATTGATAAAATATACATCCATGAAAACTCTAAAGACGATAATAAAATACTTGAGGTGTATTTTGAAAATTATACAAAATTATTTTTACATAAAACCCCCTCAAGTTATACTAAATTACAATAAAGACGCTAGTAAACATAGGTTTAAGCGGGACCAGTCTCTTGAGCCTCAGGGAGCCGGAGATATGGGTGCTTGCCTATTTAAGGTAGACAACTTAACAAACAGTGTTATCAACACGGTAATTGTCTTTGAAAAAGACACAAATCCTGCCGTCCATGTGCAGCAGTTACCGATAGCACCAAAACATAATTCGGGACTTCAATTTCTTTTCTAATTGTCTGACTCAGACTGAGTCTCAATATAATCAATCTGACTTGAATATGATTCAAGTATCAAACTACAATTCAACATGAATCCATGAACCCATATATTCAATCTGTTCAATCTAAACAATCTATATTGACTGAACCGAACCATGGTTATATTCTATTCACATGATCATCCATTATATCCATTCCATTACTGATATCATGGTTTCGGCAAGTCATCCATCTATACAAATTACAATACAAGACAAGACAATACAATTCATACAATCAATACAATCAATACATAAACACTATGGGGTTATAAAGGGGTAGATTGGTACGGAAGGTGTTAAAAGTGGCACGAGACTGTAATCATAATACACCTAATCTGAATTCAATTGACGTTGTACCATGGATGAACGGTTCCTTGTGCTCCTTATACCTTAGTCTCCGGAGAAAGTGAGATTCCTCTCATATACACTAGCCTCTTCTGTACCAAGTTACAAACAAATACGTTAACATAACAAACAGCATTATAATAATTATACTCTTTCTTTGTCTATTCTACTTCTCCCTCCTCTTTGGGACTTACCGAGCGATTTGTTCGCTGACGACATTCTCTTTCTTCTTCTTTGGAATGTCGTCAGGTGATTCGGACCTTCTGGAGATCGAGCCCACCAGCGAGGATTTGGATCAGCTAGCTTTCGACCCAGAGCTTTAGATTCCTAGTACACATTTACATTCAGTATTTTCCATATCTGTTATGCCACTGTTTAGGCATTGCTTTCCATTCCATGTATTTGCTTTTCAGTTGTATCGTAAAAAGAATGTTTAATAGATAAAGTTGTTGTTCAATTATATCTATTGTCATTGTCTCTTGTGCATTTTACGTATATTGCTTAGATACGCTTAGCGTGTTTACTTCAGAGTAAATACGTAGCGGCTTCGTCGCGTCCTCTGCCCGTATACTGGAAAGCGGGACGTGACATGTTTTGTTGGTGGCCCATGCGGGTCAGAGCTGTATGGAGCCCTACCATACAGTTCAGCTCTGTGTGAACAACTTAAGCAATATAACACAAGAACCAGCAACTGAAAACATTCTTTACAGTTCATATTCCTTGACTTTTCCAATTCCATATATTTTGAATCTATCCTAACCCAAATCTTTCTTCCAAGGTTATGGATTCTCCAAACAACACCAGCACCAACTTCAACAACACTTCACCACCCCTACCAATTACACCTGTCATGGTTGCTCCGATCAACGAGCAGTCGGTTCTGCTTGAGGCAATCCGCAGCCTCCTGGAAGGACAGCAGCAGCAGACTGCTATCCTGATGAACCGACCATAGGCAGAAGCACCTGGGGTGAAGCAATTCAGGGCTTTGCACCCTAAACAGTTTGCAGGAAGAAAGAGCCCTCTAGAAGCTGAGGAATGGGCCCAGAGTATTGAAGATGATCTGGCAGTGGCACAAGTGCCAGAGATAGCTTGGGTTTGTGTGGCGAAACTGCAGCTCACGAACAATGCACGGGTTTGGTGGAAGGCGAGAAAGCCATCTTGATCAACCCATCGAATGGAAGACTTTCCGTGATATGTTCGACGCAAAGCACTTCCTTGAGACTGCCAGGTTCGACATGGAACAGCAGTTCATCCATCTGCAATAAGGTTCAATGTGGACCAAGTCAGTAGATGAATATGACGCTGAGTTCACCATGCTCAGTCGGTAAGATATGTCTCAATAATTCGATTTTTCAATATATGATATACTACACAGCTAACACAATACTTTAACAGATTTGCGGCACACCTGATACTGACAGATGAGATCAGAGCCCATCGATTTCAACAAGGGTTAGACCCGGAGATCCAGGTTGCATTAGCAATAGGAGATTTCCCGACTCATGAATCGGCTCTGAAAGCTGCCCGCCGTTATGAGGCAGTGGTAAAGATGAGGGACAGATCTCAATCTGCTGGAGTTAAGCGCCCTGCCAACCAGATGACAGGAGGAGCCTCATCAAGGCCATCTTTTATTCCCAGGAGACTGGGAGTAGCAATCAACCGGCCCAGCCCAGCCTTTTGCACATACTGCAGGAGAGATGGACATCTGATGAAAGACTGCAGGCGAGACAACCGTCTTTGCTTAGTCTGCGGCTCAGCTACTCATGATATTAGGTCTTGTCCCAGAAGACACAACCCAATTGCTGCATTCAGGCCAGTAATCACATACCAGCAGAGACCAGCCCTTCAGGAACCTACTCAAGACTCGCTCTCCCTGCTCCACCACCTAGAGGACCACCGACTGCACCGCCTCTTCGTCAGTTCCATCAAGCTCAACGGAACGTTCAGAGGAATGCTCCTCCGGCCAGAAGGAATGTACCACGGCGACAGGCTTTCACAATGACTGTGGAAGAAGCTGAGGCCACTGGTCAAGTCATCACTCGTAACCCTTTCTTCTTAAGCTTTTCTTTCAGCCTTAACACCCACCTACATATTTTCTCTATACCTAAAACATATCCCACATACTTTAGGTACAATCTTAGTAGCCTCACTTCCTGCGCTAGCACTATTCGATACCGGAGTATCTCATTGCTTTATGTCGCAACGGTTTGTCCGAACTCATACAATTCCAGTCACACCGCTTGTATCCAGCTGGAATGTCAGTTCAGGAAATGGCGTTCAAAAGGCAACAATAGGATACAACTTGTGTCCGGTAGTTGTCTGCAGCAGAAAATTCTATGCTGACTTCAAGGTGCTGGACATACCGAACTTCGATGTGATTCTAGGTATGGATTGGCTCGGAACCTTCTATGCTACCATCGACTGTCGTCAAAGAAGGGTAGTATTCGAGATTCCAGAGCATCCGGTCTTCTATTTCAAAAGTGGAGATCGTACCCTAGAGCCAAGTACTTACAAGGCGAAACCAAAGAAGGCAGTGATTGCAGCAATTCAAGATGAGGAAGAACCAAAGCCAGAAGTGGTTAGAGAGTTCGACGATGTGTTTCCTGACGATATATCAGATTTCCCTCCCGATCGAGCTCTTGAATTCAGCATTGATTTAGTACCATGAGCACAACCGGTGATCAAAGCACCTTATCGATTAAGTCTGGAAGGTTTGAAGGAAGTCCGAACTCAGTTAGACGAATTATTTGCTAAAGGATGGATTCGTCCCAGCACTTCAAGTTGGGGATCACCGGTATTACTTGTGAAGAAGAAGGAAGGTTCATACAGAATGTGCATCGATTATAGATCCTTGAATGAAGTAACGATAAAGAACAAGTATCCACTCCCGCGCATCAACGATTTATTCGATCAGCTAAGTGGATCTTGTGTTTTCTCCAAATTAGATCTTTGTTCAAGTTATCATCAGGTGAAGGTCAAGGAAGCTGATATTCATAAAACGGCTTTCAGAACTCGTTATGGACATTACGAATTTCTTATGATGCCATTTGGAGTGACCAACGCAACAGCAATATTCATGAACCTAATGAATCAAGTTTTCTGGGAGTACTTAGACAGGTTTGTTGTCATCTTCATCGACGACATCCTGGTGTATTCTAAGAGTTGGAAAGAACATGCCGAACACCTACGAATTGTCTTGGAAACTTTACGACAACATCAATTATATGGCAAGTACAGCAAGTGCGAGTTTTGGCTAGATCAAGTTAGTTTTCTTGGACATATCGTATCAGGCGAAGGAATCTCTGTGGATCCAGCGAAAGTTTCAGCAGTAAGCGAATGGCCGACACCAAAGTCAGTGAAGGACATTCGAAGTTTCTTGGGTCTAGCTGGATATTACCGAAGGTTCATTGAAGGCTTTTCAAAGATAGCAACACCCCTGACCAAGCTCACACGTAAAGATGAAGACTTTGTGTGGTCAGAAGCATGCGAGCAAGCTTTCGTAGAACTCAAGTCAAAATTGACATCAGCGCCTATTCTCGTTATACCGGACCAATCTGGAGGTTTCGAAGTGCATTGCGATGCATCCGATAAGGGATTAGGATGTGTTCTACATCAGCACGGTAAGGTTGTGGCTTATGCTTCAAGACAGCTGAAGATTCATGAGCACAATTACCCGACGCATGATTTGGGGTTGGCAGCCGTTATCTTTGCTCTTAAGATTTGGCGCCATTATCTTCTTGGTGAACGAGTGAACATATACATAGATCACAAAAGTATGAAATATGTGTTTACTCAGAAGCAGCTTAATATGCGGTAGAGATGATGGTTAGAACTCATGGCGGACTTCGACATCAACCTGCAATATCACCCAGGGAAGGTGAATGTGGTACCTGATGCCCTTAGTCGCCAACCATTAGCAACGAATCTCACCGCTCAGTGGAATCTTCAACAAGACTTGCATCAGATGGAGATTGAAGTAGTCATGCCAGGTAACTCTTCAAATTTGATGAATTTACATGTTCAATCTACAATTGTCAATCAGATCAAAGCAGCTCAAGCAAGTGATGCTAAGTTGCAAAAGATCAGAGAACAAGTGGAGAATGGACTCAGAACAGACTTCATCATCCATGAAGATGGATCTTTGAGATACGGCAGCAGATTATGTGTACCAAAAGGTTCTGTTCGAGAAGAGTTAATGAAAGAAACTCACAGCTCTCCCTACTCAGTACACCCTGGAGGTACAAAGATGTACAAAAATCTACGTCAAAATTACTGGTAGCATGGAATGAAGCGTGAAATAGCCAGAAGCGTCGCTAAATCCTTGGTGTGTCAGCAAGTAAAGGTTGAACATCACAGGACTGCTGGATTACTTCAACCGTTACCAATCCCAGAATGGAAGTGGCAACACATCACAATGGATTTTGTGACTGCACTTCCTCGTAGCACAAAGGGTAACGATGCAGTATGGGTTATTGTGGATCGACTCACGAAGTCGGCTCACTTCATCCCATTTCGAGTTGGCCAATCAACTGAGACATTAGCAAAGAAGTACATGGAGGTAAGAATCTAAGTAAGATTTTAAATCTTCAAATATGTACTATCTCTTATACCCATGAACTCATATAAGAAATTGTGAGACTTAATGGAGTACCGGTCTGCATTGTCTCCGATCGTGACACTAGATTCCGATCGCAATTTTGGCAAAGTCTGCAAGTGAGTTTGGGAACAAGTCTGAACTTCAGCACAGCTTATCATCCACAAACAGATGGTCAGTCTGAGCGAACTATTCAGATATTGGAAGATATGCTTAGAGCTTATATGTTAGACTTCGGAGGATCGTGGGAAGATCACCTACATCTTGTGGAGTTTTCATACAACAACAGCTACCAAGCAAGCATAGGAATGGCACCTTTTGCAGCACTTTATGGAAGGAAGTGTCGATCGCCATTAAGTTGGGACGACATCGGAGATGGAGAACTTCTTGGAACTGAGATGATAGTATCAACTGTTGATGTAGTCGTACTATCAAGGAAAGAATGCGCATAGCCCAAGATCGACAGAAGCACTGTGTTGATGCAAAGCGCCGTTATTTGGAGTTCCAGCCGGGAGATCATGTATTTATGAAGATATCTCCAAACCGCGGAGTGATTCGATTTGGAAGACGGAGTAAGCTAAGTCCAAGGTACATTAGACCGTTCGACATACTCGAACGAGTCGGTGAGGTGGCATACCGCTTGGCACTTCCACCTTCATTGGAAGGAGTGTACAATATGTTCCACATATCCCAACTCAGAAGGTATGTGAGTGACCCCAGCCATATTCTCGATCATTCCGAGCTCACTGTACAGCCCGACTTATCTTATGAGCAGCAATCTGTTGAGATCCTGGATAGAAAAGTGAAGTCACTTTGGAACAAGGAAGTCAACTTGGTTCGAATGATGTGGAGAAAAGACACTCCAGGAGAATCGACATGGGAAAGAGAAGATGAGATGCGTGCAAGATACCCCCATCTATTTGTAAACTAGTCCTTAAAATAATTGTAAATTTCGAGGACGAAATTTTTGTAAGGAGAGTAGACTGTAACAACTCCAATTCTTGTGTACATAAATTTGATTAAAAGTTAATGTATACTTGGGGTATTAACATTTCCTGTGAGTACTATAAGTATTTGATTCAATTTTGAATAGAAAGAAGGAGCTTGTAGCTCACTGGTAAGGCCTTGCACTACTGAACCAAAGCACCAGAGTTCAAATCCCATCAGCCACACATTATTTTTATTTAAAATTCTTTTAATCTTTTTAGAAGCCCAAGAGTCTACACGTGCATAACACGTAAACTGAAGAGTCACACATAAAACAAACGAGTCCATTGCAGTAGTTAAAGCGTCGGGGACACGTGGCATCGAGGGAAGTCCCGACTCGGCCGACTCGGGCAGGCGGGAAGCATGAATCGGCCGGCGCTGTCGGCCGACTCAGCTCGAAACCCTATTTTTTCATTTTTCTGGCAACTCTTGAACTCCCCATAACCCCTGTACTATTTAAATTCCCTGCACATTTACAGAGCAAATTAAAACCCCATTTAATCCATTTTTTAATATAAATTTTAATACACCCTTTCATTACCCTAAACCCTAATTTTTCCTATAAATATCACACATTAAATCACCCCCTCACTCTCAAATCTTTGCCCAAACTCTTAAGAAAATTTTCAAGGCTTTTTGTGTGCAAGTGGAGTTAGCAAAGGGCGAACCTCCGACGAACTTCCGACGACGATACGAAAAGTTTCTGGCGACGAAACGACGCACCGGTGCTTTCCCAATCATCCTCTTCCTCCTCTCTTGACCCTAATCCAGTAAGTCCCCCTTCTCTCTCTCTCTTTTGCTATTCTCAAATTCTTAATTCTTAAAACGTGTCGGAAGCGGAGTTATCCGGCTTCCGATTCTCTTTCATTCAAAAAAAAAATACAACATTTCCTTAATAACAAACCTATAACTTTTGATATATTGTTTAATACTCATTAATTAAGACAATAAAGTAAGTTTGGCATTAAAATGATAAACATAGCCGGTTTATTTCAATTTTATATTAAAACACCTTTATATTTCATATCGACATGTTTATACCTTTTAACCATGCTAGACTTAGAAAACTCACGAGGTAATGACCTACCTCCTCACAACACTCATATCTATCACAGCACGATGAATCTTGGGACAATAGAATACGGGAAATACGATTTTACAGTAAAATACCTTTAACTTATAAAACCTTTTTCTTTAAAAAAATGTATTAAACATTTCCATGCAAATGTGCCTCTACAACCCATTTTGGGGAACCCCGTTCAGGATGGTGCGGATTATCGCACATCCTCGGACTTAGTAGAGTGAGATGCAGACCTCCGCAAGGAGCATTCGGCCTCGATGGATTTTATACATTTTTCTTTAGAAAATGAGATTTTTACAAGAAAATTAATAAATTTATTTTCGTTAAATATGTATATATAAATATTACCAAAATACTTATTTTAAATATATATAATATTTCATGTTTCCAAAACTCAAGAAAAGAAGTCAAATATTACATGAAACTACCATGATAATTCAAACAATATTCATATTACAAATAAATACCATATATTATGAAATTAGGTTTTATTCACTAGAAATGTCACATTGATAAAATATACATCCGTGAAAACTCTAAAGACGATAATAAAATACTTGAGGTGTATTTTGAAAATTATACAAAATTATTTTTACATAAAACCCCCTCAAGTTATACTAAATTACAATAAGGACCCTAGTAAACATAGGTTTAAGCGGGACCAGTCTCTTGAACCTTAGGAAGCCGGAGATATGGGTGCTTGCCTATTTAAGGTAAACACCTTAACAAACGGTGTTATCAACACGGTAATTGTCTTTGAAAAAGACACAAATCCTGCCGTCCATATGCAGCAGTTACCGATAGCACCAAAACATAATTCAGGACTTCAATTTCTTTTTGTCTGAATCAGACTGAATCTCAATATAATCAATATGGCTTGAATATGATTCAAGTATCAAACTACAATTCAACATGAATCCATGAACCCATATATTCAATCTGTTCAATCTAAACAATCTATATTGACCGAACCGAACCATGGTATATTCCATTTACATGATCATTCATTATATCCGTTCCATTACTGATATCATGGTTTCGGCAAGTCATCCATCTATACAAATTACAATATAAGACAAGACAAGACAATCAATACATAAACACTACGGGATTATAAAGGGGTAGATTGGTACGGAAGGTGTTAAAACTGGCACGAGACAGTAACCATAATACACCTAATCTGAATTCAATTGTCGTTGTACCGTGGCTGAACGGTTCCTTGTGCTCCTTATACCTTAGTCTCCGGCGAAAGTGAGATTCTTCTCGTATACACTGACCTCTTCTGTAATACCCAGTTCCGATTATATCGTGACCGCATTTTTATAAATAATTTCCAAATATTCTTCCCTAAATTTTCATACATAATTTTCTATATTTTTCTAAATACAATTCCTATAAATAATTTCCTACATTTTCCTAATATTAATTTACTAAACTTTTACTTATTTAAATATTTCCTAACTTCTTTTTTCCAACCCACTAGCCCAGCCCAACTAATTTTTCCCGACCCGACCCGAGCAACCCGACCCGAGCTCGAACCCTTACCCCAACTCCCCAGCCCTCTCTTCTTCTTCTCCTCTTTCTCTTCTCTTTTCCCGCCTCATCCCCCTTGCGCTTTCCCCGCTCCTCGTGCCCATGCCCGAGAGACTCGCGCTCACGCTCCAACGGCCGCGCCCACTTCCCCACTCCCGTGAGACTTGCTCCCCTCAACAACCCACGTCCTCCCCTCCCTCTGCTTCCTCTCCTTCTCCCCAACGTCTTCTTCTTCTTCATTGTTTTCCAGCCGTCACATTCGCTCGAACCCACGCCCGTCGTCGCCGGCACCGCTTCCATTTTCTCCTCCTCTCCCCGCTCACCTCCCTCTCCTCCGCTGCATCCCCGACGATGAACCCCTGCATCGAGAAACCCCACGACCACGACACCATCCTACGTCGTCGTCGTTGCCTCGTCGTCGTCATCACCGTCGACCTCGTCGGCCTCCACCCTCGCCTACATTCCCATCACCCCGACGTCATCCCTTCGACCACCTTACCTCCTTCTCTTCTCCTCGGGCCTGCACCCACAAACCCCGCGAAGATTCCCCCGTCGCCGCTCCACCCTCGCCGGAGCTCCGACCCCGTCGCCATGACCTCGCCCCCACCGCTCACCTCACCTCTTCACCTCCCTCTCTCTCCCCTCCACTTCACCTCCGACGAGATCCCCGAGCCTGCAACCATCACCCGACCCGGCACAGAACCCTCGCCTGCACACCCTCCTCGCCAGAGATCGCCTCGCCGTCGAGATCGCCACCACCTCCTCACCACTGCCATCTCGACACCTCAGCACCATCACTGCCTCCTCCGCCGAACTCATCGCCTGCACACCCCCTCGACGAGCTTCCCACCTCGTCGGAAACCGAGCTGCCACCCATCGCCACGCCACTGCCATCTGTCAAGCCAAGTCTCAAGAGTTTCTGATGCTCGTACTGTTGCTGCTACAGTTCATTGTTGTAGCTGTCGTGCTATGCAAATCGCCGTCATCGTTGCCGCCAGTGCCATGATCGTGTTGTCCGTGTCACCGTCGTCATTTCTGTCATCTTGAGGCAAGTGAAACCTTCACTTACTTTACATGCTATCACAATATTGTTGGTCGATTATTTAATTTTTAATTATATTGATATACATATATACATTGCATTTGTCGTTGCATTTTAATGTATGACCGTCGTAAATTGATCATTTTGGGGACAACGCATTCGAGCCTTATGTTACACCTTAATACCATGTAGAACTTGAAGTGATTATACCTTACGCTGATTAGTTGGGGAAAACCGAAGTTTCGACGATGGTGTATATACGCACACTATGTGTTCGATGTGTTTTCCTCAATAAAAATCTTATCAAAGTTCACAAATGTTTTATCAATGAATTTATTAGCTGTTAATGAGGAAATTGTAGAGATTTAGCCATAAAAATAACGACGTTAGATCATGAAACGACGCCCCCAAAAGGCGACATCGAATCTGGAATTCACTGCACGTGCCACGTTCTAAAATCCATATTAAATTGAATACAACGCTCAACTTAATGTTCTAAGGCTCATATCGAAGCCAGCAGATAAATATACAGCACCCCATAGTTCAACTTTGCATTTTGATAAGTTATAACAACGAATACTGAGACGATTCGCGGCCCTGAACTGCAGTCCGGGGCAGCGTTTCGTTTTGGATATCTTGCTTTGGAACACCTGTATACCCCTTCTTTAAACTGAAAATGCGCGGATCCCCATATGGTCACGTAGATAATTTAGTTAGCTAACACCTGAATCTAGTCCTGTACTGTTTCACCATCATTTGATATTTAATTTGCATTTTAACATACCTAGGTGTTCTGCAGTTTCTGCAGTAACTCCTCTTGCATAGCTACACTAGACAGGACATAACTTTTAATACAGAATTGCTATTGATAATCCGTTTGATGCGTTGGAAACATAACAGAAAATTTTACATAATATTTAACTATAGCGTCGCCTAATTATGCTCCCAACTGGGAGTAAAACGTGTTGCGAAACGGAGTTCCGGTTCAGAAATTGGATTTCCAGCAGTAAACACTTAAAATGAAATGACCATAACTAGCGAACCTGAAACCCGATTGACGCGAAACCAATTTTGATGGATAGATAATTAAACACACTTATTACCCCTTATATATTGTTTTGCTTAATTCTGCACGTATGATTTATAGAAAATTTTGCAAATGGTTTGACACTGTCTGCTATGTTATATTCACATTATAATTAATTGCATTCTCATCATATCATATAGCGGTTATATACTCACTGAATAGTGGTCATGAAGCATTGATAACCTAGTGATCGTGTACATTACCCAGTGATGGATATTGGTGGTTAGATTGTGGCAAGTACGTTAGTGTTAAAGCGTGAATGAATAAGTGAAGCGACACGTACTTGTACACAATCAGCGGACCCAGTTAATTTATTACATTGTCGACGTCTATAGGATATATATAAGTGTAACTATAACTGAAATGGGACGGTTATGGAGAACTTATATTAGTGTCATAGGTAAGGTGTCAAACACTGTCCATTTATCCTAGGTACCAGTTGAGACATGCTTGATGGAGATCCGGTCTCCAGTTCTCACGTAGACTTGTCATGGACCGACTAATATTTGGGTTTTTGGTCGGTATTTGAAGCAGACCGTGGGTGTGGGGTAGTTTGAGTGTGAGTTCAACAGAATCTCGGGAGTCCCATTGCCGGCATATACAGTGATTTTGGGAGTTGTATGGATGGTGTTACTGATTATTATCGTGCGTGATTCGGGCCCGTGTTCCCTTTCCCCTGGGGCCCTACCCTTGGGTTGGGGATACTCCTGCGTGGTTGACGCGGACACTTGGACTGATGATAGATTTAGTGACCTGGACAGTGAGACTCAGAGACTGATAGAGTTAGTGACATTGACATGCATTGATTACTGATTTGATATATCTGCTTTACTGTTTATCTGTACCGATTATTTCATGCACGTCATCATTCTATATTTACTGCATCATGTTCATCACTATTGCACGTGTTTACTTTTGCATTTATATATATTGCTATTGTGTCACTCTGACGACCTGAGTATGCATGCTCAGAGTGAGAAGTGGACTTAGCTCGGATCAGCATCTGTCGTACCTCGAGGATATTGCGCACATCCAGATCAGCGACGCTAGCGCTATCTTTCCCTTGATCCCTATCGGGTATATCTTTTATCTGTTCTGATAGAATTAGTGACTACATTTCTCATTACCTGTGCATGGATTACTGATTACCACGTAAAGCTAGAAGCCGAAGTGTTATTACGGCAGGATATTTCCTTGACCGTAGGAGCATGGATGGCCTTGTCGCCCCTCGTATTCCGTATTTTGGAAATCGGGGCGTGACATGATTTTGTTGGTATCAGAGCCAGGTTTGGATTGAGATTACAGTTTCTGTCACGCCCCGCGTCCCAGAGTGCGCTAAGATCGGCACGTGACAGAGCCAACCATGCTACCTGAGGCTAGGAAACATCCCTCCACAGTCACATTACGGCTGTCTATAAGATATCAAGAACAATAAAATAAAATAAACTATATAGTACATGTCCATATGCCAGAATAAACGAGTCAAGAAATATAATTATGCGGAAGCAATAAATCCAATAACAATAACATCTGGAAAGTACGTCCCAAATACGAGCTCACAATAAGAAAAAATACGGAAAGAAACTAAACTAAACTGGATACTAACAGGATACTCACTGCTCGGCCTGTCGACCAAAATACTCCTGGTCAGCCTGTAACAAAGACAGAGGATCTGGGCCATGCAAAACCCAGACGTCAGTGCGTCATAATATCAACAATAATAAATAACCAGAATACACGAGATATGCAGGCATGAGTATAAACAATAACATGAATACAATCAGATAAACACGGATATAGAACAGTGAAGTGTATGAGTGTATGTGTCGTGTGGTGAGTAATCTAAACTATACTACTGGGTTAATTACTCTCAAGTCTTTGAAATCAATTAATATAATCCTCTTCGTAACCCATCGGTCCATGCCCCGTTCATTACCCACGGGACCACGATAACAGGATTATTCCGTAACGCCCGAAAAAACAGCAAACAATATATTCCGTAACGTCCGGAAAAATGGCAAACAATATATTTCGTAACGCCCGGAAAAACGGCAAACAATATAATAGCTCTTTGAGTTACGTTCGCTTACATTCTTGATTTCCACTTACCCCCAAGGTTATGTGTTCAAATCAGGTATTACCAATCGATATCTAATGCCAACACAGGATCAAGCAGGTACAGGTTTTGTCTATACAGACAACAGTAACGTCCATTGGGACAACAAGTCAGGGTTGTCGGCATTAGTAACAGGATCAGGTATCAAGTCAGGCAGTGGTGTATCAGGTCATGTCAGGTGGTGTATAGTATATCCAATGGATGCCCAACAGTAAAATGTAACCAGTATCGAATCACGGTAAAAGCACGGATGCACGAATAATAATCAGTGATAACATATAATGATTCCATAAGTCGTATAATGCATATTAGCAAGTATGGTATATGAATCTATCAGTAACATGAAGCAATCAGGTTCAAGCATGCAATTAAATATGAAATATACAATACGGATATGACCGGGTGTCGTAAAACGGTAAACTATAACAGGGATGCACAATGTAAAGAACATGCAATATTTTTATTCATATAATGAAAATATATAGACATAGCATGTAGCAAGATAAACTTGCATGTGACTAGATATGTAATAAACTATACGGATGCGAGCGGATATTGTAAAACTGTAAAACTGTAACATAGGATGCACGATGCAATAAACATGTAATATTTTTATTTATATGGATGTAAATATAATAGCATAGCATGTAGCAAGATTAACTTTCCTGATTGAATCTCACGACGGGGTGCGTACGCCGCGTACGGTGTCGGTAAATGTCGCGATGCACACACGCGCATACAGAACTAAACCAGGCAAAGCAAGAACGTGACCACGCTGGCTGGGGATGTCTACTGGGTCGCCCGGATCGTCGCCAGCGGCGGCACGGCTCCGGCGATGATCAGAAAATACGGATCAAGAAATTAAAGAAAAGAAAAGGAAGAAAGGAGAAGAAGAGAAGAAGAAGAGAGGCTTGTGCTCTGGGGTTGGCTCGAAGGTTCATAGAAGGCGAGGGGGCAATGTTGACGATGGGCCGTCGACGGCGAGGATGCAGGCCGGGGTTTTCCGGCGATAGGGCTGCGGATTCTTGATGTTGGGTGATCGGGTTCTGCGTAGGGTTCTTGCTGGGTCTGAGGGTGTAGGCGAGAGGAGAATGGGTTGAGGTGGTTTCGAGTGCGCGGAGGCGACGGGGTCGTAGCTCCGACAAGGGTGCAGGCGAGGTCGGAGGTTGCAGCGAGGTTGGAAAGAGAGGGAAGTGAGGTAAGGTGGTCACGAAGATGAGGGTGGTGGCGACGGCGAAGCTGGGACGGCGGCGACAAGGGCAGCGATGGGTTCTTGGGTTCGAGGTCGGGGGTTGCAGGGTTACTGCGGTTGTGAGTTGGGGAGTTGTAGGGCTCGGGAAAGAGAGAGGAGAAGGGTGAGAGGAGTTCGCCGTGGTTGGTGGTGGTTGGCGTGGAGACGACGACGACGAGGTGGTGACGGCGAGGTCGGGTTCGAGTTGTTGGGTTCTCGTCGGGTGCAGCAGGAGGGTGGTGTCGTCGTGGGATGAGAGATGAGGTGAGGAAGTCGGGGAGATGGAATGCCGATGAGGGTGGAGGAGGCGTCGGCGAGCAAGGCTCAGGCGTAGGTAAGGTTAGGGTTTCATGGAGACGAAGGTGAGGCGGGAAAAATATGAGGAGGGGGGAGAAAGCTCTGTTTATGGGGTTGGGTTAAAAATATGATATTAATTATATTATTATATATGGAGGGATAGAGAGAGAGAGGAATACGAGTGGTTTGGGTTTGTAGGTTAGGATATATTTAGAATAGGATTATGTAGAGAGAGGGAGAGGGAAACAGTTAGGATTAGATTTATAAAATAAAATAAAAATATTTTTATAACGTATATATATCTAAACAGTTTATAATATAAAGAATATTATATTATATATATTTGAGTTTTATGGCTAGTACAAAAATACTCTGAAAAACACCCGGGTCGGGTCTAAAATTATGATTTGAAAATACGGATAATATACGTGTCAACCAAAAACAAAATACGATGTCCGGGTAACGAAAATGCATACCCCCAAGAACAGATACACGCAGTGTGCTCGTGGCTATCCAAACGAGTCCGTTTCACTAAACGGGACGAGAACACGATGTACGGATGCTGCCACAAGGTTAGGGTTATCATGCAGACCATGCTAGATATTTTTAAAATATTTTATTTGACTTTATTTGTTTTATTAAAAAATGCAGATGCCGGATATATAATACAAGTATGCAGTATAAACAACATGAAAGTGTACGGATCCTCATAACCAACCGGGATCAATCATAAACAGGAATCAAGATATGTTTCCAGCAAGCGGGTCGGGTCGGGTCGGATGCAAACACATATACCAATTACACTATTCGCACCCATAACAGCAATAAATTAAGAAATAACTGCTCGATATATAAATTAATCAAATCAAGCATGGTATAACGAACTAGGGTGTTACATTATACCCAACTACAAAAAGAATTTCGTACTCGAAATTCCCGGAACAAGAAAAGACAAACAAATATGAATCTAAGAGAAGAAGTATGGAAACTTTTGTCGAATCCCGTCTTCTCGCTCCCAGGTCGATTCTCCGTGCGAGTGATTCCCCCATGAAACAAGTACGAGAGGGATAACCTTGTTCTTGAGGACTTTTTCTCTTCGATCAACAATCGACATCGGTCACTCTTCATAGGTCAAATCCTCCCTTACAGTCAGCTCCGAATGATCTAGCACGTGTTTTTCATCTCGAACATACTTACAGAGTTGAGATACATGAAACACGTCATGAACACTCGCCAAAGATGGTGGTAGCGCCAATCGATAAGCCACTTCTCCAACACGCTCAATAATCTCGAAAGGCCCCACGAATCGAGGACTAAGCTTGCCTCGACTCCCAAAACGAATCACTCCTCGAGTCGGTGATATATTCAAGAATACAAGATCACCAACAGTGAACTCCAGAGGTCTTCTCGATGTATCTGCCCAACTCTTCTGCCGATCTTGTGCTGCCTTCATGTGATTCCGGATAGTATTAACCTTCTCTATTGTTTGCACGATCAAATCTGGTCCCAACAATTTTCATTCTCCAACATCGTCCCAACAAACGGGTGAGTGACATTTGCGACCATATAACGCTTAACTCCACCAAGTGTAGATGATCCTCCCATGAACCCTTGAAGTCCAACATACAAGCTCTCAACATAACTTCAAGAGTTTGGATCGTTCTCGCCGACTGGCCATCTATCTGGGGATGATAGGCAGTGCTAAACTTCAATCGCGTCCCTAAACTTTCCTGTAAACTCCTCTAGAAGTGCGATAAGAATCGGGTATCACGGTCGGAAACGATGCTCATAGGTACTCTATGCAATCTCACAATCTCCTGCATGTACCGCTCTGCTAACGCTTCCGTTGACTGACCAACTCGAAATGGTATGAAATGAGCTGCCTTGGTCAATCGATCAACAATCACCCAAACTGCATTGTTACCCTTTGGACTCCGCGGTAAAGCTGTTACGAAATCCATGGTTATATGTTCCCACTTCCACTGAGGAATCGGAAGTGGTTGCAATAAACCAGCAACCCTTTGATGTTCAGCCTTAATTTGCTGACACACCAAGCACTTCACTGCAAAGCGGGCAATCTCCCTTTTCATGCTGATTGGTTCGAAAAAGTGTTTTTGTTTGTAGTTAACCGCAATCACTAACGGTGTCGCGTGTAGCTAGACCAAGATGAGTACGGGTCGTCCTCTGGGAAACGTGGAACCTTTTACTCTTACTTTAGATGTGTTGAAAAAGAGAGGAGGGATAAAGAATTTTATAGAATGGTTTCTAGATCTACGTTAAACAAGAATGTAAAATATAGATCTACATTATTTTAAAGATGTGGTAAATATAATAAGAAGGCTTGTAGGGTTCGTTAGGATTTAGTAGTTATGGACGATTAATTAAAAGTTACCCTTTTTATCCATTAATAGATTTAGAACTAGAACGACGGTGATGCGTGTAGATTAGGGTTTCTGGAGGGAAAAGGAATCCCACTCTTAACCCTTATCTCGCCACGGAACTCCGTTCACCAAAATAATCATTAATCTAATCTCTAATCGCGGTCGGAACTAGCAAAGAATTGCTAGCACGCCCGATTAGGATGTTAATGAGTCTCTTGATAAAGTTCCTAAACTTTATAGGACTTAAAAAGGGTTTAGTTATTTTCATCGTCCATTAACCTACCATAATCCTACGAACCCTAACAAGCGGAGAATTACTCGCGCATGTTGGAAGAAGAAGATGAAAAGAAAGAGAGGAAAAACATAATGTAAAATGCAAAATACAATTAAATAAAATAACTACCTTTATTAATCAACTTGAACAATCTACACTTTGATTCCTTAGAAAATGATTACAAAGACTAGTTTGCTTCTCGATCTCTTCCAAGAAGGTAGACGAACAGTTGATGATCAGCCTGGATGCGTGAGCGTCTGGGGCTTCGTGATCTCTTCGGCTTGATAACTTTTCCAAGAGGCTCTCGGTGCCCTTTTATAGTCCAAAGCCAGAATATTTTGGTTGAAGACTTAGTAAAATTCATCAGAGATTTACAGCACAAAATTTTAGCAAACGATCTCTCAAGATTGCCGCGGATCCGCGGCCAACAGGGGGGTTTGGCCGCGGTTCCGCGGCCAATGGTGAGGATCTCTTCATCAATTTTCTTGGGCTCTCTGATTGTGACATTTGGCAATCCTAGGCACCTTCAGAATTCAGAAATCTTCTCTCGGTTGCTTCCAGACTTGGTCTCCAAGTTTTGCTTCTTAATTTGGCAAGTTTTCTTCAACAAATTAATTTGTTTGATAAATTCTGCATAACAACTTGGAAAATTCTGCACAATAATCTCAAATAATATTTAGTAGGCTTAGTTCTACTAGGATTTGGTCAATAGATTTATTTGCATACATTTTCCTACCAAATGCTAATTAAAATATATTAACACATGGAAAATGGTGTTTTAACACATAAACCCTCATATGTATAATATATTATATTAAAGTCCTTTTTTAATATGAAAATGGTAGGAAAAATGTAATACAAATGTGCAGTTTTATCAACTGAACAAATACCCCCAAACTTATCTTTGATCGTCCCGAGCAAACTAGTTTATTCAAGAGGGGAAAAAGAAAGGAGAAAACTAAGCACACTTTCGTAGGCAGACACGATTGCACTGAGCACGTGCAACAAGCCGTTAAACCTCTACGTGTCCCTAGTAGGAGGAGTGTTGTCTCCTGAGGGTTTTCAGCGGATTACACCTACAAAATCCTATAACAAAATAGAGATGGTGAAATTTACATATAAAGATAAGAACCATAAAAGAAAGACTTTGAAAATAAGAGTTTCCAACTATACTAGCTTTTCAGTTATCATGAGCCCTATCTTAATAGTCATGAAAAAATGTTAGAAATCACATCATCCCACAATAAAACATCGTCTTTATTCTTCATTCCTACCTTTCATCCAAACATTGATTATATAACCCCACGTGTGTGTAAAGAACATCTCTACACTCGGAGAATTCAATTTAAGCTATCATACTCTTGTCCATCTACCTTAGTACTTTTTAATTTGATGAATATTAAGATTTTTTCACACATTTTCATGCGACCGTTAATACTTCTTGAGGTACTAACAGACCGATTACTCATGTGCTTGCTGATTAGGTGGTAATATTTTCCTCGTCTTGCACCACTTAAGGCTTAGCAGTGACTCCCAGACCAGTTGGCCTTAGGGCACTAGGTGAAAAGGCACCCTCGCTATATTTTTTTATTGCTGCCTTGGCGATACAAAACCAGTGTTCATTTTTTTCTTTCACCATTTTTATATTTTCTTCATTTTTTTTCTTCATACTTTGGCTTTTAGACAAGAGCATTTCAAGGTATCCTCTATTATCCCGAGTTTCAAGACGTGTGTAAGTGCATATAGT
Source organism: Agapanthus africanus (assembly GCA_030015575.1). Taxonomy (NCBI): domain Eukaryota; kingdom Viridiplantae; phylum Streptophyta; class Magnoliopsida; order Asparagales; family Amaryllidaceae; genus Agapanthus; species Agapanthus africanus. The sequence continues at coordinate 367,158,196 of JASDDO010000029.1, forward strand.
AGGGTATCAACATTCAAATGTTTGGCTTCCAGAATAGAAACTATTTTTCAGACTTATTTTTATCCTCAGATTAGTGATTTCTTTCATCTTACTAACCCTTGGGACAACAGCTCATAACTACTTATTACCAGTTCGTTTAAGAAAACTTCTAATTTTCTTGGTTTTCTTAAACTATTCCTATCTTTTGGATGTAATTTTTCACTTTCTACTCTTTTGTTATAAAAGAAAAAAAATTTAATCTTTAAAATTTTTGAAAATTTGTGCTTATGCAAAATATGATGCAGCTCGATGTGTAAATAAGCACAAACCTCCCCCAAACCTGTTTACAGCAGTGTCCTCACTGATGTCATCCGTTAAGCTCAAAAACCTGTAGACTTGGGAGGAAATTATTAATGGGGGCAAGAATATATGGAAGTGAAAATCCTCCCCCAAACTTATTTTAGGCTCATAATTTTGTCAAAATCATTTTCTTTCAAGAGCCAAAATATACCACCCCCCCCCCAAAACTTGAGTTAAACAATGTTAATCTTTTAAAATCATTGGGGGGTAAAGTTATTGGTCAAAGTAAAGCCTTACAAAGACCAAAAGTTAACACCAACCATTAAAAAATTTTATCGATGAAGCACCAAGGTTGGTAGAAGAACATGTCATCTTTCGACGTGAAGAAGTGGGGAGGTGATAAGAGGTGTGATGGAAAAGGATTGCGTCTCAATTTGGAGAGACGACACAGTGATAGTGATGATGGATTACTTGCATTATCATGATTGTCCAAAAGAAGGGATGGAGGTCCAATTTCTTTGTCTTGGAGTTGATTCATCTCAACACCCGTGTCTTGTAAAAATGCGAGTTCATCAGCGAAAATTTCCTCAAAGCTTTCATCGATACCCCGAAGAATAATGTCATCAGAAAAAATGGGGTGATCGTCCGACTCTATAAAAAGTTCCTCATCAGCGTTAGATGTTGACCCGGACAACTCGGTGGAAGAGTCCGTGTCAAGCAACATCATATAAAAAGAGTCAGTATCATGAAGTTGATCAAATTCGCTGCTGTCGACATCCATTAATTCGACAGAACACACATGAGCATAGGGTTTGGAGGGTTCACTTCCCAACTTGTAAATGTTAAGCTCAATTGACTTCTTTCCAAAGGATAGGGTCATAGAGCCGTTTCTACAATTGATTACTGCGTTGGAAGTGGCCAAAAAGGGTCGACCGAGTATCACCGGGATTTGATTGCGTGGGTTTGCCACAGGTTGTGTATCTATAATGATAAAGTCCATAGGAAATATAAATTCCCCGACTTTGATTAACACATCCTCTAGCTCACCCCTAGGTTGGGTGATAGATCGATCGGCCATCTGAAGAGTGCAATGCGTAGGTTTTAACTCTCCGATTCCTAATTGCTCATAAACAGAATACGGAAGCAAGTTAACACTAGCACCTAAATCGAGTAGAGCACGATTGATATTTTTACCCCCAATAGAAATTGAAATTATAGGACTTCCGGGGTCCTTTCGTTTCTTGGGTAGTTGTTGTGTAAAAGCTGTGCTCACATTACTCGCAAGGAAAACTTTTTTAGGTACTTGAACTTTTCTCTTCTTAGTGCACAAGTCCTTTAGGATTTTCGCATATGACGGAACTTGTTGAATAGCATCTAGGAGAGGAATGTTTATGTTAACTTACTTAAAAATTTCCACAATCTTTTCCATTTGTGGACTTGGTCTGTTGCTCCTTAACCTGTTTGGATAAGGTGCTTTATCAATAAGGGTTTGGTCCAACATTGGAGAGGATTGTGGGGACGGATTCGATCCCAAAACTGGAGTGGGCATCGACTTAGATGGATTTGGCGAAATGGGCGAAGGGTTCGAGCCTTGGGGAAAACGGAGAATAGGCTCGGGTGAAGGTGGGAGACTAGACGAATTAGGGGAAGAAGAAGAAGCTGGGGTATCATTGGTATCACTATCATCACATTGCTCACCCACTCGGTTATTCAGCATTTTTCCTGATCTCAACGTAGTAACGGCACTCACATTATAACTTTGTGAGTGGCCAGGATTAGGTATGGTTTGAGATGGGAGTTTCCCTTTCTCTCTCGCACTCATTGCGGCGTTTAACTATGCGATTTGGTTTTCTAATGATTTAATACTCTCACCATGGGAGGAGAAGTTTTTCGTTAGGGTATCAATAGAAGACTTCATCTCAGCCGAAAATTGCATGGATTGTTTCATGAACATATCCAAAGTTTGTGCAAGTGAGTTGTCAGTACCGGCCACTTGTGGTGTAGAAATGTTGGCCGGATTTTGGAAATTCTGTGACTGAAAGGGGGGCTGATTCTGTGGTTGTGGTTGCTGTGGAGGAGGTCTTTGATAATTACTTTGTTGGTTTTGATTCCAAGCAAAGTTAGGATGATTCCTCCATCCTTGATTGTATGTGGAAGAATAAGGGTCGTTTCTAGGTCGCTGCTGAAAAGCAACATTTGCTTGAAACGATGCATTCATAGGGCATTCTTCTGTTAAGTGTGAAGGATCCGAACAGCAACCACAAACGGTCTTAGGAAGCGTGACCTGATTTAGGGAGAATGATGAAAATTTGTTCTCAATAGAATCGAGTTTCTTCTGTATCGCTGCCATTTCGGCTTTTACTGCGATAGAAATATCGAGCTGGTGAATACCTCCCTTAGTTGAAGGTGGTCTTACGCTTTCCCACTGCAACGTGTGTTCAGCGAGGTCTTCCAGATATTTCCATGCTTCACCGTCATCTTTAGACATGAAATTGCATTGACACATTGTTTCAAGCATCTGCTTTGTCGCTGGATTAATGCCCTCATATATAATCCGACATAAATCCCATCTTTGTATTCCGTGATGGGGGCATTGGACAAGCAGTTCTTTGAAACGTTCAAAGCATTTCCAAAATGGTTCATTGGGAAGTTGGGTGAACTGGTTGATCCCACTCCTAATGTGGGCAGTCTTATGATTTGGGTAAAACTTCTTAAGAAATGCTACGACAAATTCATCCCAATTAGTGATAGAGTGTGCGGCAGTATTATAAAGCCATTTTTCTGCCAAGTCGCACAATGTGAATGGGAAAAGACGCAAGCGCATAGCATCTAAAGTCAATTATGAAGTACCCATCATTGCGCATACGTTTTCGAATTTGGTGATGAAAACGTACGCGTCTTCCGACTCAAGCCCGTGAAATTTGGGCAGCAGGTTGATGTAGTGGGGTTTAATTTCGAAATTATCCCCGTTAGGTGGTGGAAGAGATAGACAAGTAGGAAGGGGACCACGAATAGGATAGCATCTCTCTTGGAGAGAGATACGCGGTGGATTCTGCTCACCTACGGGCGGTGGCAGCGTGGTGTTATAATTAGATGGAGTGCCGTCCATCACGGTCGATATGGTGTGTGGTGGGGGAAAAGAAGATGAAGAAGTACCGACTTCGGCGTCGATAGCAGGAACGCGGACAAGACGAGCACTAGGATCCCGTGTCCAGCCGAGCATGCACTAAGCAGGTTTAGTGCAAGTGGCAGCGTGTGTGTGATTTAAAATTGGCTAGTTTTGAAAAAGTGGGACTCAAGACAAATCACCCTAAGATGCACAAGCAACCCTAGAACTAAGGTCACCTAGGTCCAGTCTCTAGACCGCTCCTAGACTTCCAAGGACAAGCCGCAGAATCAATTCTCTACCGCCTCCGTACTACCCTTGTAGCCAGGTAAGTGCCAGGTAAGTGGGAAGGAACCACGTCGTGGGCCTAATTAAAAACCACTAGCCTTTGTCACACCTGCCTAGGCACTACAAAAGTAATGCGGATAAATGATAGATTACCCACGACCTTCCTCTGCCCTTATTGAGCGCGACAGTCCTTAGAGTCTGGTCTAGATATTTTTTAAATTAATGAAGGGTTGATCTAGATGCTCGGTTTGTGATTTGTGGGGCTTAGGAAGGGTGATGAAATCCCCACCTAATCTTGATTTGGTCTTTGCCCCTTAGAGTCCGTATTAAAAATATGCAAAACAAAACCAATCACAAAACTTTTGCAAAAAGATTTTTGAGCGGCGCTATTTTGCAAAGAATCCTGCAGAAGATAGATTTTATTGGATTTGAGAGGAGAGAGAAAGAGTTAAGAAAGATACCAGAAAAGTGTGAAACCCTAGATCTCCTGTTCCCTCAAGTCCTTGACTCCAGATTCCCTCGCAAAATTAACACAAATCGTTAAATATGCAATTTGCAGTTTTGTTTTAATAATGATATGAATCGTCTTAGAATTCAACACAAATAGTAAGAATAAAAAATATTACGCACGTTTCCCCGGCAATGGCGCCATTTGATTGGTTCGAAAAAGTGTTTTTGTTTGTAGTTAACCGCAACCAATAACAGTGTCGCGTGTAGCTAGACCGAGATGAGTACGGGTCGTCCTCTGGGAAACGTGGAACCTTTTACTCTTACTTTAGATGTGTTGAAAAAGAGAGGAGGGATAAAGAATTTTATAGAATGGTTTCTAGATCTACGTTAAACAAGAATGTAAAATATAGATCTACATTATTTTAAAGATGTGGTAAATATAATAAGAAGGCTTGTAGGGTTCGTTAGGATTTAGTAGTTATGGACGATTAATTAAAAGTTACCCTTTTTATCCATTAATAGATTTAGAACTAGAACGACGGTGATGCGTGTAGATTAGGGTTTCTGGAGGGAAAAGAAATCCCACTCTTAACCCTTATCTCGACACGGAACTCCGTTCATATCTAGCCTTTACCAAAACAATCATTAATCTAATCTCTAATCGCGGTCGGAACTAGCAAAGAATTGCTAGCGCGCCCGATTAGGATGTTAATGAGTCTCTTGATAAAGTTCCTAAACTTTATAGGACTTAAAAAGGGTTTAGTTATTTTCATCGTCCATTAGCCTACCCTAATCCTATGAACCCTAACAAGCGGAGAATTACTCGCGCATGTTGGAAGAAGAAGATGAAAAGAAAGAGAGGAAAAACATAATGTAAAATGCAAAAAACAATTAAATAAAATAACTACCTTTATTAATCAACTTGAACAATCTACACTTTGTTTCCTTAGAAAATGATTACAAAGACTAGTTTGCTTCTCGATCTCTTCCAAAGAGGTAGACGAATAGTTGATGATCAGCCTGAATGCGTGAGCGTCTGGGGCTTCGTTATCTCTTCGGCTTGATAACTTTTCCAAGAGGCTCTCGGTGCTCTTTTATAGTCCAAAGCCAGAATATTTTGGTTGAAAACTTGGTAAAATTTATCAGAGATTTACAGCACAAAATTTTAGCAAACGATCTCTCAAGATTGCCGCGGATCCGCGGCCAACAGGGGGGTTTGGCCGCGGTTCCGCGGCCAATGGTGAGGATCTCTTCATCAATTTTCTTGGGCTTTCTGATTGTGACATTTGGCAATCCTAGGCACCTTCAGAATTCAGAAATCTTCTCTCGGTTGCTTCCAGACTTGGTCTCCAAGTTTTGCTTCTTAATTTGGCAAGTTTTCTTCAACAAATTGATTTGTTTGATAAATTCTGCATAACAACTTGGAAAATTCTGCACAATAATCTCAAATAATATTTAGTAGGCTTAGTTCTACTAGGATTTGGTCAATAGATTTATTTGCATACATTTTCCTACCAAATGCTAATTAAAATATATTAACACATGGAAAATGGTGTTTTAACACAGAAACCCTCATATGTATAATATATTATATTAAAGTCCTTTTTTAATATGAAAATGGTAGGAAAAATGTAATACAAATGTGCAGTTTTATCAACTGAACACATGCCTTCCTACCAGAAATGCTGTCGTAAGTTACGGTACAACTTCATGCCTCCTGGATGTACGGAATATGCGGAACTGTGCGCCTCCTTCATAACTTCTTTACGAATATCTCCTTTAGGAACACACAAACGGCTACCATATCGTAACGAACCATCTTCATGAATCAACAAGTCCGTTCGAAGTCCCGCTTCAACCTGTCCTCGAAACTTCTGTAACCTTGGATCATGTGACTGCGCTGCTTTAATATTTTCGATCAACGACGACTGTACTTGTAGCTGCATCAACTATCCCGATGAATGCGGTAAAACGATCTCCAACTCGAGTCTCCGAAAATCATTGATAAGCTCTTTCTGTGCAGTCAACATTCGAATTGCTGGCAATCGACTAAGTGCATCCGGTACTACATTAACTTTCCCGGGATGGTACTTGAGATCAAGATCATAGTCAGCCATCAGCTCCAACCATCTACGCTGCCTCAAGTTAAGCTCTTTCTGCGTGAACACATACTTTAGGCTTTTGTGATCGGTGAATACTTCAACCCTTTCTCCCAATAAGTAGTGTCTCCAAATCTTCAAAGCGAAAATCACAGCTGCTAGCTCCAAATCATGAGTTGGGTAATTCTTCTCATGGGTCTTCAACTGTCTCGATGCATAGACTATAACTTTCCCATGCTGCATAAAAACACATCCCAAACCTTTCCAGATGCGTCGCTGTGAATCATCAATCCTCCGGAACCGTCTGGTACGGTCAAAATATGAGCGGTTATCAATCTTTACTTCAACGTCTCAAAAGTTGACGCACAACTATCCGTCCAAACGAACGGTACCTCCTTTCACGTTAGCTTAGTCAATGGTTTAGCTAAACGAGCAAAATTCTCCACGAATCTTCTGTAGTATCCTGCAAGTCCCAGAAAACTTATGATCTCCGCTACATTCCTCGGAATCGGCCAATCTTGAACTGCTGCAATCTTCTCAGGGTCAACGGGGATTCCATCTCCGGATACGACATGCCCTAAAAACTTTACTTCTTCAAGCCAAAACTCGCACTTTCTCATCTTTGCATACAATCTTTCATGTCTCAATATCTGTAGTGCGATCCTCAAGTGTTCTGCATGCTCTTCTAGGCTCCTCGAGTAGACCAGAATATCATCGATGAACACCACTGTAAACTGATCCAAGAACGGTGAAAAGATTCGGTTCATCAAATCTATAAATATCGCTGGTGCGTTCGTGACTCCGAATGGCATCACTAAGTACTCGTAATGTTCATATCGAGTTCAGAACATAGGCTTGCAAATATTCTCTGATTTAACTCGAACTTGATGATATCCGGATCGCAAATCCAGCTTCGAGAATACCCTCGTGCCACTGAGTTGCTCGAACAATTCGCCAATGCGAGGGATCGGGTACTTGTTCTTAATAGTCACCTGGTTTAATTCTCGATAATCGATGCACATCCTCCTCGTGCAATTTTTCTTCTTGACTAGAAGAACTGGAGCTCCCCAGGGTGAATTGCTGCTGCGAATCCAACTCTTCTCTAGCAATTCAGTAACCTGCTTCTTGACTTCTTCTAACTCCACTGGTGCCATTGGATAATACGCCTTTGAGATTGGCGCTACTCCAGAAACAAGGTCGATCATGAACTCCACATCTTGTTTTGGCGGTAAACCCGAGATGTCTTCGAACACATCCATGAACTCTCGAACTACAGCTGGCGCTTCCTCCTTATCAACTTCCATCGACGAAAGAATGGTGCTTGTCGGTCTAGCCCTAAACTCGACTGGCCCGACAGAACTGCTGCCTCCAGCAAAAACAAACTCCGGATGTCCGAGAATCTGGAAAATCACTTTCTTTGCCCTCCAATCAATGTGAGCGTAGAAAGTGCCGAGAAAATCCATTCCCAAGACAACATCATAATTGCCGGTATCGATCACCAAGAAATCTGCAAATAACTCTCGTCCGCAGATAACCACCGAACAATCCTTGTACTCGCTAGTAGATATGGTCTTCCCGTTCCCAGTGTGTATGTCCCAACAACAAGACAGGGTCGTGCAAGCAATCAAGTGTGTAGCAATAAACTTGGACGACATAAAACAATGGGATGCACCAGAATCGAATAATAGTACTGTGGGAAAAAATCATGAACAAGTAGGATACGAAATGACTTCTTCTGAAGCCAAGATACTGAAGAAGATAAGCACGGTAAACAGGATTCAAGCTTGTGATAAACATAGACTGGTAAGCAATGAAACCGGGAGAAGTAAGGTAATATAACGACCATAAATCAAGGAAATGAATCAAGAATAGGACTCCAACTTACTTAAATAGAGTACCGCATTGTAATCATACTACAGTTCATAGTTACAATCACATAACTCCATTCAAGCCACCCAAATCCTAGTATCAGAATCGAAGGAATAGGAAAGGAGAAACAATAGAACCAAAAGGATTTCAATCCGAGATGCAAAGTCATTTGCATATCGTCAAGACAAAGGGTCAAAAGAAAGATATGATTCAAGAATCATGATAACAATGTGGCAGGACATGTTTCTAATTACGGGTTTTTCTAATTCGTGTATTGGGTCCAATACCCAACTACAAAAGAATCAAACCCGATTAACCTAAATCCTATGGCTCTGATACCAAACAAACCCTGTCACTTCCCGCGTCCCAGAGTGTGCTAAGATCGGCACGTGACAGAGCCAACCATGCTACCTGTGGCTAGGAAATATCCCTCCACAGTCATATTAGGGCTGTCTATAAGATATCAAGAACAATAAAATAAAATAAACTATCTAGTACATGTCTATATGCCAGAATAAACGAGTCAAGAAATATAATTATGCGGAAGCAATAAATCCAATAACAATAACATCTGGAAAGTACGTCCCAAATACGGGCTCACAACAAGAAAAAATACGGAAAGAAACTAAACTAAACTGGATACTAAGAGGATCCTCACTACTCGGCCTGTCGACTAAAATACTCCTGGTCAGCCTGTAACAAAGACAGAGGATCTGGGCCATGCAAAACTCAGACATCAGTGCGTCATAATATCAACAATAAAAAATAACCAGAATACACGAGATATGCAGGCATGAGTATAAACAATAACATGAATACAATCAGGTAAACACAGATATAGAACAATGAAGTGTATGAGTGTATGTGTCGTGTGGTGAGTAATCTAAACTATACTACTGGGTTAATTACTCTCAAGTCTTTGAAATCAATTAATATAATGCTCATCGTAACACATCGGTCTATGCCCCATTCATTCCCCACGAGACCACGGTAACAGGATTATTGCGTAACGCCCGGAAAAACGGCAAACAATATATTCCGTAACGCCCGGAAAAACGGCAAACAATATATTCCGTAACGCCCGGAAAAATGGCAAACAATATAATAGCCCTTTGAGTTACGTTCGGTTACATTCTTGATTTTACCTTACCCCCAAGGTTATATGTTCAAGTCAGGTATTGCCAATCGATATCTAATGCCAACACAGGATCAAGCAGGTACAGGTTTTGTCTATACAGACAACAGTAACGTCCATCGGGACAACAGGTCAGGGTTGTCGGCATTAGTGACAGGATCAGGTATCAAGTCAAGCAGTGGTGTATCAGGTCATGTCAGATGGTGTACAGTGTATCCAATGGATGCCCAACAGTAAAATGTAACCAGTATCGAATCACGGTAAAAGCACGGATGCACGAATAGTAATCAGTGATAACATATAATGAGTCCATGAGTCGTATAATGCATACTAGCAAGTATGGTATATGAATCTAGCAGTAACATGAACAATCAGGTTCAGGCATACAATTAAATATGTAATATACGGTACGGATATGACCGAGTGTCGTAAAACGGTAAACTATAATAGGGATGCACAATGTAATGAACATGCAATATTTTTATTCATATAATGAAAATATATAGACATGGCATGTAGCAAGATCAACTTGCATGCGACTAGATATGTAATAAACTATACGGATGCGAACGGATATTGTAAAACTGTAACATAGGATGCACGATACAATAAACATGTAATATTTTTATTTATATGGATGTAAATATAATAACATAGCATGTAGCAAGATTAACTTGCCTGATCAGATCTCACGACGGGGTGCGTATGCCGCGTACGGTGTCGGTAAATGTCGCGATGCACACACGCGCGTACAGAACTGAACCAGGCAAAGCAAGAACATGACCACGCTGGCAGGGGATGTCTACTGGGTCGCCCGGATCGTCGGCGGCGGCACGGCTCCGAAGATGATCGGAAAATACGGATCAAGAAATTAAAGAAAAGAAAAGGAAGAAAGGAGAAGAAGAGAAGAAGAAAAGAGGCTTGTGCTCTAGGGTTGGCTCGAGGGTTCATAGAAGGCGAGGGGGCAATGTCGATGATGGGCCGTCAACGGCGAGGATGCAGGCCGGGGTTTTCCGACGATGGGGCTGTGGATTCTTGATGTTGGGTGATTGGGTTCTGCGTAGGGTTCTTGCTGGGTCTGAGGGTGTAGGAGAGAGGAGAATGGGTTGAGGTGGTGTCGAGTGCACGGAGGCAATGGGGTCGGAGCTTCGGCAACGGTGCCGGCGAGGTCGGAGGTTGCAGCGAGGTTGGAAAGAGAGGGAGGTGAGGTAAGGTGGTCATGAAGATGAGGGTGGTGGCGCCGGCGAGGCTAGGACGGCGCCGGCGAGGCAGCGATGAGTTCTTGGGTTCGAGGTCGTGGGTTGCAGGGTTACTACGGTTATGAGTTGGGGAGTTGTAGGGGCTTGGGAAAGAGAGAGGGGAAGGGTGAGAGGAGTTCGTCGTGGTTGGTGGTGGTTGGCGTGGAGACGACGACGACGAGGTGGTGATGGCGAGGTCGGGTTCGAGATGTTGGGTTCTCATCGGGTGCAGTAGGAGGGTGGTGTCGTCGTGGGATGAGAGATGAGGTGAGGAGGTCGGGGAGATGAGATGCCGACGAGGGTGGAGGCGGCGTCGGCGAGCGAGGCACGGGCATGGGCAAGGTTAGGGTTTTGTGGAGGCGAAAGCGAGGTGGGAAAATATGAGGAGGGAGAGAGAAGGATCTGTTTATGGGGTTGGGTTAAAAATATGATATTAATTATATTATTATATATGGATGGATAGAGAGAGAGGAATACGAGTGGTTTGGGTTTGTAGGTTAGGATATATTTAGAATAGGATTATGTAGAGAGAGGGAGAGGAAGAGGCAAACAGTTAGGATTAGATTTATAAAATAAAATAAAAATATATTTATAACGTGTATATGTTTAAACGGTTTATAATATAAAGAGTATTATATTATATATATTTGAGTTTTATGGCTAGTACAAAAATACTCTGAAAAACACCCGGGTCGGGTCTAAAATTATGGTTTGAAAATACGGATAACATACGTGTCAACCAAAAACAAAATACGATGTCCGGGTAACGAAAATGCATACCCCCAAGAACAGATACACGCAGTGTGCACGTGGCTATCCAAACGAGTCTGTTTCACTAAACGGGACAAGAATACGATGTACGGATGCTGCCACAAGGTTAGGGGTATCATGCAGACCATGCCAGATATTTTTAAAATATTTTATTTGACTTTATTTGTTTTATTAAAAAATGCAGATGCCAGATATATAATACAAGTATGCAGTATAAACAATATGAAAGTGCACGGATCCTCATAACCAGCCGGGATCAATCATAAACAGGAATCAAGATATGTTTCCGGCAAGCGAGTCGGGTCGGATGCAAACACATATACCAATTACACTATTCGCACCCATAACAGCAATAAATCAAGAAATAACCACTCGATATATAAATTAACCAAATCAAGCATGGTATAACGAACTAGGGTGTTACAGTTTCCGAGTAGGGCTTAACAATCTAAGTCACCCTTTCGGTCTAGATTGTAAACTTGTTATCCTTTATCTTGACTCATATAGTGTGTTCTGCTACATATTTTGATCCATCCGCTAGAGTTTTGGGTGAATTAGTAGAGTTCTGTGATTGTAATTATGAACTGCAGCATAGTTACAATACTGTACTCAGTTTGAGTGACTTGGAGTTCTACATTTGATTTCCACTCATTGAGTTTCACCTCACCGTATATTCTTGTTTCATTTTCCATTCTATATCTTATTCGAATTCTTATATCTTGTACCTTATATCATCCTCAAATTTTTGTTTCAGGACCATGACTTCCAACAACTCTCCATCCTTCTCCACTACCCAGAGTCAGACCATCGAGATTTTGGGTGTACTGTAAGGTTTGACGGAAGCCCAAGAGCGAACAAACGGTCACTTAGCTGAAGGACTAAGAAGGCAAATGACTCAAGCGCTAACGGAAGCCCCCAATCATAGGAGAATCCCTGTTAAACAAAAAGTTGGCATGCAGATGAAGCGCTCATTTGTTCCTCAGTAATAGAAGCAGCGGAGAATCCAACGTTGTGGTTATTGCAAGAGGCCAGGACACCTTCAGAGGGACTGTCGCCAGACCAAAGGGCAGTGCTTGATTTGTGGATCCGACGAACATCTTGTCAATGGTTCCCTAGAAGAAAGGAGCTGCAAGGTGGAGATTCGTCAACGCCCTCCAAATCTGCTTGAGCGACTTGGTTGTTTCATAGTTCGAGGATGATATGGACCCAGCACCTGATTTAAACTTACCTTACGAGATCGCAGAGATTTAGATATCGACGCGGAGTTATCACCTTTCCAGCTTTCAATAAAGACATTGTCACTCTATTTAGTAGTTGTTTCCATTCATTTAAATCTTGTATCCGTTGAAGTTCTTAGTTTGAATGCAATAAAGTTGTAGATTGTGACTGCCTATTTTTGTTTGACTCATTATATTTAGACCTTAAGCTTAGTCGACATTATGGTTCATCGCCGCACCCCTGACTCTCTTTTCGGTTAAGTTGTATCTTGCCGCATACCCTCGTCTAAAATTTGTCAAACCCTATACTCTTTGTTAACTCATACCTCTCCCTAATTTTGAATCTGATTTTCATCCTTTATCTCTATATCATTCTGGACAACCCAATTCCTCCTCACATTTCTTCCATTCGGATGCTTGCTCACGGCGTCGATCTCCAATATATATATATATATATATATATATATATATATATATATATATATATATATATATATATATATATATATATATCATAATCCATTCTCCTGCTAGTCTTCTGTATATTATCAGTGTTATTTTTCTGTTGATATAATTATAATTAGTAGGTTTACTAGTTTAAAATTTTAGAGTTTTGTCTATTTATAATGAGTTAGATTTTCATTATGTGTTAGTAAGTATTTTTAGTTTTACTTACTGTCCCGAAGTTCTCTACTATTTCCAAGCTTTTAAATTGTTTTGATTTACACTATATATTTTATTTTCTAGTGAATTTTCCATACTAATGCTTTCAGTTTACATGTCACTATTGTTGTTTTCATTACTAGCTTGCTTATTCTTCATTTTATTTTTCGACACTTTTATCTTATACGTATTCTAAAGTTATTTTGTACTTGTTTTAATTGTAGTTTCACCAAAATAGTTTCAGTTCTTAAGACTTATCAGCCAAACCTTCACTATTGTTTATTATTGTTTATCATTATAAATGGTTATGCCTTGTGGTTACTTATGCCTATTCTTCTAACTGCACTATTTCTTACAAACAAATATTTGATTCTCATTTAGTTGCTTTTACGTATATTACTATATAATGGTGTTCGATTTTCCTAGTTGCTTTCGTGTGACTTTTATAGTTTATTATTTATTTTAAATTTCAAGGTCAAAATTTTCTTTTAGATGGGTATGATGTAATACCCAGTTCCGATTATATCGTGACCGTATTTTTATAAATAATTTCCAAATATTCTTCCCCAAATTTTCATACATAATTTTCTATACTTTTCTAAATACAATTCCTATAAATAATTTCCTACATTTTCCTAATATTAATTTACTAAACTTTTACTTAATTAAATATTTCTTAACTCCTTTTTCCCAACCCACTAGCCTAGCCCAACTAATTTTTCTCGACCCGACCTGAGCAACCCGACCCGAACGACCCCAACTCCCCAGCCCTCTCTTCTTCTTCTCCTCTTTCTCTTCTTTTTCCCGCCTCTTCCCCCTCACGCTTCCCCCCTCCTCGTGCCCACGCATGAGAGACTCACGCTCACGCTCCAATGGTCGCACCCACTTCCTCACTCCCGCGAGACTCGCTCCCCTCAACAACCCACGTCCTCCCCTCCCTCTGCTTCCTCTCCTTCTCCCCAACGTCTTCTTCTTCTTCATTATTTTCCCGCCGTCACATTCGCTCGAACCCATGCCCGTCGTCGCCGGCACAGCCTCCATTTTCTCCTCCTCTCCCAACTCACCTCCCTCTCCTCCGCCGCATCCCCGACGACGAACCCCTGCACCGAGAAACCCCAAGACCACGACACCATCCCTCGTCGTCGTCGTCGCCTCGTCGTCGTCATCACTGTCAACTTCGTCGGCCTCCACCCTCGCCTGCATTCCCATCACCCCGACGTCATCCCCTAGACCACTTCACCTCCTTCTCTTCTCCCCGGGCCTGCACCCACAAACCCCATGAAGATTCCCCCATCGCCCTCCACCCTCGCTGGAGCTCCGACCCCGTGGCCACGACCTCGCCCCTACCGCTCACCTCACCTCCTCACCTCCCTCTCTCTCCCCTCAACCTCACCTCCGACAAGATCCCCGAGCCTGCAACCATCACCCGACCGGGCACAGAACCCTCGCCTGCACACCCTCCTTGCCGGAGATCGCCTCGCCGTCGAGATCACCACCACCTCCTCACCACTGCCATCTCGACACCTCTGCACCATCACTGCCTCCTCCACCGAACTCATCGCCTGCACACACCCTCGCCGAGCTTCCCACCTTGTCGGAACCCGAGCTGCCACCCATCGCCGCGCCACTGCCATCCGTCGAGCCAAGCCTCAAGAGTTGTTGCTGCTCGTACTGTTGCTACTACAGTTCATCATTGTAGCTGTCATGCCATGCAAATCGCCGTCATCGTTGCCGCCAGTGCCATGATCATGCCGTCCGTGTCATCGTCGTCATTACTGTCATCTTGAGTCAAGTGAAACCTTCACTTGCTTTACATGCTATCACAATATTGTTGGTCGATTATTTAATTTTTAATTATATTGATATACATATATACATTGCATTTGTCGTTGCATTTTAATGTATGACCGTCGTAAATTGATCGTTTTGGGGAGAACGCATTCGAGCCTTATGTTACGCCTTAATACCATGTAGAACTTGTAGTGATTATACCTTGCGCTGATTTGTTGGGGAAAACCGAAGTTTCGACGATGGTGTATATACATACACGTTTGCACGCACAATATGTGTTCGATGTGTTTTACTCAATCAAAATCTTATCAAAGTTCACAAATGTTTTATCAATGAATTTATTCGTTGTTAATGAGGAAATTGTAGAGATTTAGCCATAAAAATAACGACGTTAGATCATGAAACGACGCCCCCAAAAGGCGACATCGAATCTGGAATTCACTGCACGTGCCACGTTCTAAATTCCATATTAAATTGAATACAACACGCAACTTAATATTCTAGGGCCCATATCAAAGCCAGAAGATAAATCTTCAGCACTCCATAGTTAAACTTTGCATTTTGATAAGTTATAACAACAAATACTGAGACGATTCGCGGCCCTGAACTGCAGTCCGGGGCAGCGTTTCGTTTTGGATACCTGGCTTTGGAACACCTGTATACCCCTTCTTTAAACTGAAAATATATGGATCCCCATATGGTCGCGTAGATAATTTAGTTAGATAACAACTGAATCTAGTCCCGTGTTGTTTCACCGTCATTTGATATTTAATTTGCATTTTAACGTACCTAGGTGTTCTGCAGTTTCTGCAGTGACTCCTCTTGCATAGCTACACTAGACAGGACATAACTTTTAATACAGAACTGCTATTGATAATCAGTTTGATGCGTTGGAAACATAACAGAAAAATATACATACTATTTAACTGTAGTATCGCCTAATTATGCTCACAACTGGGAGTAAAATATGTTGAGAAACGGACTTCCGGTTCAGAAATTGGATTTCCAGCAGTAAACACTTAAAATGAAATGACCATAACTAGCGAACCTGAAACCCGATTGATGTGAAACCAATTTTGATGGATAGATAATTAAACACACTGCTTAACCTTTTTATATTGTTTTGCTTAATTCTACACGTATGATTTATAGTAAATTTTACAAATGGTTTGACACTGGCTGCTATGTTATATTCGCATTATAATTAATTGCATTCTCATCATATCATGTAGCGGTTATATCTTCACTGAATAGTGGTCATGAAGCATTGATAACCTAGTGATCGTGTACATTACCCAGTGATAGATATTAGTGGTTAGATTGTGGTAAGTACGTTAGTGTTAAAGCGTGAATGAATAAGTGAAGCGACACGTACTTGTACACAATCAGCGGACACAGTTAATATATTGCCTTGTCGACGTCTATGGGACATATATAAGTGTAACTATAACTGGAATGGGACGGTTATGGATCACTTATATTAGTGTCATAGATAAGGTGTCAAACACTGTCCATTTATCCTGGGTACCAGTCGAGACATGCTTGATAGAGATCCGGTCTCCAGTTCTCTCATAGACTTGTCATGGACCGACTAATATTTGGGTTTATGGTCGGTATTTGATGCAGACCGTGTGTGTGGGGTAGTTTGAGTGTGAGTTCAACGAAATCTCGGGAGTCCCATTGCCGGCATATACAGTGATTTTGGGAGTTGTATGGATGGTGTTACTGATTATTATCGTGCGTGATTCGGGCCCGTGTTCTCTTGCCCCTGGGCCCTACCCTTGGGTTGGGGATACTCCTGCGTCGTTAACACTCACACTTAGACTGACGATAGATTTAGCGACCTGGACAGTGAGACTTAGAGACTGATAGGGTTAGTGATATTGACATGCATTGATTACTGATTTGATATACCTGCTTTACTGTTTACCTGTACCGATTATTTCATCTGCGTCATCATTCTATATTTACTGCTTCATGTTCATCACCATTGCACGTGTTTACTTTTGCATTTATATATATTGCTATTGTGTCGCTCTGACGACCTGAGTATGCATGCTCAGAGTGAGAAGTGGACTTAGCTCGGATCAGCACCTGTCGTACCTCGAGGATATTGCGCACATCCAGATCAGTGACGCTAGCGCTATCTTTCCCTTGATACCTATCGGGTATATCTTTTATCTGGTCTGATAGAATTAGTGACTGCATTTCTCATTACCTGTGCATGGATTACTGATTACCACGTAAAGCTAGAAGCCGAAGTATGACTACGGCAGGATATTTCCTTGACCGTAGGAGCATGGCTGGCCTTATTGCCCCTCGTATTCTGTATTTTGGGAAGCGGGGTGTGACATCTTCTGTACCAAGCTACGAACAATTATGTTAACATAACAAACACCATTATAATAGTTATACTCTCTCTTTGTCTATTCTACTTCTCTCCCCTCTTTGGGACTTACCGAGCGATTTGTTCGCTGACGACATTCACTTTCTTCTTATTTGGAATGTCGTCAGGTGATTCGGACCTTCTGGAGATCGAGCCCACCAGCAAGGATTTGGACCAGCTAGCTTTCGACCCAAAGCTTTAGATTCCTTGTACACATTTACATTCAGTATTTTCCATTTCTGTTATGCCACTGTTTAGGCATAGCTTTCCATTCTATGCATTTACTTTTCAGTTGTATCGTAAAAAGAATGTTTAATAGATAAAGTTATTGTTCAATTATATATATTGTCATTGTCTCTTGTGCATTTTACGTATATTGCTTAGATACGCTTAGCTTGTTTACTTTAGAATAAATACGTAGCGGCCTCGTCGCGTCCTCTGCCCGTATACTGAGAATCGGGACATGACAGCTGGCCTCGTGGTCGACCACCTGCTCATCCTTGCGACCACCCTCTCCTTGACCCACATCTCTCCTCCAAGTTGCATCCCGGCGACGTGACCACGACAACCCAAGAAACCTCCGCGACGACACCCATCCCCTCCGATCCTTCACCGTCGCCGTCCTCGCCTCCACCGCTCGAACTCACCTCCCTTCACGCCGTCGACCTCGTCGCCGCAACCTCGTCACCGCAACCTCCATACCACCATCTCCCTCTCTCGATCTCAGTCCCTAAACCAACCGAGCCTCCACTCGAGCCCCTACACCACCACTGCTCCAACTACCACCAGCACCGACCCCTTTGCAACGTCCTCACGCCGCTGGCCACCACCTCCATTCCTCGTCGTTAACGCCACCAACCGCTGGACTCCCCTTGCAACCATCACCTACAACCCAAGCCAAGACCCACTTTGCACGCGAGCTCCTCCTCCACTCCAAACAGCCGAGCCTCTGCCTCCAACCTCACCGTTGTCGACCAGCTCCGTAGCCGACCCCTCCTCGCCGGCGACTACCACTTTCTTGCCATCGTTGCGCCTGCCAGTGGCCAAAGCCTTGCAGTGTGTGGACGAGCCCGTGTCCTGATCGTGCCGCGCTCGAGACATTGTCGCTGCCAGCCTCCGTGCCACCGCGTACCCAGACGTGTCGCGCCCCGTGACCGCCTCCGTGCCGCATCGTACCCGGTCCCCGTGCCATGTCATGCCAGCCCCCGTGCCACACCGTGCCTGATCCAGTGCACACGCCGTGCTGCTCCTGCACCACGCCCCAAGTCTAGACCGTGCTCGGTACCGTGTCGCGCCATGTCATGCACCGAGCCAGGACCACGCCCACTACCGTGTCACACTCGCATCGTCACCTTGCCTAGTACCGGATCTCCATGCATAGCGCTCGCGCCACGCGCCGTATCCAGCATCGCATCGTCTCGTATGTCGAGACGAAATCCGCAAGCGGTGTCGCTTCTATATCAACGACCGAAGGCAAGTGGAAACCCCCTTCACTTGCAAATTATGCTATTATAATTTATATAAATTATATCATATTGCTACGTAATTAGAGGTTTATACGTGCGTGTGTTATCGTGCGTAGATATATCAATTCCGTTATAGTGATAAATTTAATTGAACGCATATACCTCAAGTCATCGTGTTTGGTCATATTAGATCGGACCCACCTTGGGTTTATTAATCGTATGAATATAACTTAGATTTCTCATGAATTAATCGGATTAGATTGTCACTTGTATACACCAGTCAAGAGTTCAATGTGGAAACCAAATCTAATATGGCGGAACTTAGATGTAACGGATTCCCTTAGTGATAATGAATACTATGTAAAGAATTGGGTCGAAAATACGGACCCTAATACCGTGAAATGTCATCCCTATTTAGATCTGCCAAATCTGAAATTTCCCGTACACTTAACTTGTGAAAATCATAATAATCTGGATACACATCGGAATACTGTGTTCTAGGGCTCGTATCAAATCCAACTCAACAACCTAGAACCCCATATAATTTACAATCTGTTTCTATTTCATAACGGGGACGGAAACTGTTCGGGAGTGCGGCTCTGGACTGCAGTCCAGAGCAGCACTGCTTTCCATCACTTGATTAGAAATTCTTTTATATCTCAGTGTGAAAATGATATTATGCGGAACCCTATACCGTGGCGAAGATAAATCTATTAGATAACTATTGAAAGTGGTTTCATTCGTTTTTATCATTGTTTGCTATTTTAATCATATTTTAAACTATCAGTATATACTGCAGTCCCAAGCAGGAACAGAACGCATATCCCGATATTAAACATTACATAACTCCCAGCACACAGCGGATATTATAGATCCGTATGATACGTTGGAAACCTAACCGTATCTAACTGTAGCGTCGCCTAATTTTGCTCCCAACTGGGAGGAAAACGTGTTACGAAACGAACTTCCAGTTCAGAAATTGGATTTCTAGCAGTAAACACTTAAAATGAAATGACTATAACTAGCAAACCTGAAATCCGATTGACGCGAAACCAATTTTGATGGACAGATAATTAAACATACTGCTTACCCTTTTTATATTGTTTTGCTTAATTATACGCGTGTGATTTATAGTGCGTTTTGCAAGTGGTATGATATTGGCTGCTATATTTTATTCGTATTATAATTAATTACATTCTCATTATATCATGTAGCGGTTATATTCTCATTTGAACAGTGGTCATAAAATATTGATAACCTAGTGACCGTGTTACATTACCCGGTGATAAATATTAGTGATTGGATTGTGGCAAGTACGTTGGTGTATAAGCGTGATTGAATAGTGAAAATAACACATACTTGTACACAATCAGCGGAACCAGTTAATTATTGCATTGTTGACGCCTATGGGGCATATGTAAGTGTAACTATAACTGGTATGAGACGGTTATGGAAGCACTTATATTAGTGTCATAGGTAAGACGTCAAACACTGTCCATTTATCTTGGATACCAGTCGAGACATGCCTGTTGGAGATCCTGTCTCTAGTTCTCGCGTAGACTTGCCATGGAGCGACTAGTATTTGTGTTCATGGTCGGTGTTTAATGTAGACCGTGGGTGTGGGGTAGTTTGAGTGTGAGTTCGATCAACGGAATCTCGGGAGTCTCACTGCCGGCATATACAGCGATTTCGAGAGTCATATGGGTGATATTACTGATTATTAGCGAGCGTGATTTGGGCCCGTGTTCCCTTGCCTCTGGGGATTACCTTTAGGTTGGGATACACCTGCGGTGGTTAACGCTCACACTTGGACTGACGATAGGTTTAGCGATCTGGTCAGTGAGACTTAGAGACGGGTAGGTTTAGTGAGATGGACATGCATTGATTACTGATTCGATATACCTGCTTTACTGTTTACATGTACCGATTATTTCATGCGCGTCATCGTTCTATATTTACTAATTCATGTTCGTCATTATTGCACGTGTTTACATATGTTTATATATATTGTTATTGTGTCGCTCTGACGACCTGAGTATGCATGCTCAGAGTGAGAAGTAGACTTAGCTCGGATCAGGATCGGTCGTACCTCGAGGATATCACGGACATCTAGATCAGCCACGTCAGCGCTGTCTTTACCTTGATTTCCATCTGGTTAGTTTTGTATCTATTTTGGTAGTATTAAGTGACTGCATTTCTCATTACCTGTGCATTGATTACTGATTACCACGTAATGCTAGAAGCCGAAGTGTGACTACGGCAGGATATTTTCTTGACCGTAGGAGCATGGCTGGCCTTGTCACCTCTCGTATTCCGTATGTTAGGAAGCGGGACGTGACAATATATATATATATATATATATATATATATATATATATATATATATATATATATATATATTATAAGGTTTTATAGATAATACCAGATTGCTCCGAATATTACCCGTAACCATTCAAAAATCTAGTTTTTCAATATGGAGAATATATGTAAAAGTTTAAACTATAATGCGATATCCAGTCAGTAAAAATATATACCCCTAAGTACGGATCTACGTAAATATACGTAGCGATAAAAAACAAGTCCTTTTTAACACTTAAGTATGAACATGATATATAAGTGCAACCACATGATATGGGGTGTGATGACATGCAGGGCTAGATATCAAAATATATTATTTGATTTTTATTTTGTATTATATGTGAAATATATTATATTTATAT
Source organism: Agapanthus africanus (assembly GCA_030015575.1). Lineage (NCBI taxonomy): Eukaryota > Viridiplantae > Streptophyta > Magnoliopsida > Asparagales > Amaryllidaceae > Agapanthus > Agapanthus africanus. Next base: position 367,179,674 of record JASDDO010000029.1, read on the forward strand.
GTGTATAATATTTAGATTTGCATGGATCCTCTGTACTAGCAAATATTTAATGTAATTTTGAACCATGTTGGGTTTTAAATATGCGGGTCGGGTCGGATAATAACCGCAACTGCAATAGCACCAATCGGAACCCAAAAGCAACAATAATCAAGAATTTTGCCGCAAGATTTTAAATACCCCAAATGAATAGTATAAATACACTAGAGTGCTGCACACAACACAAGAAGTATATGGCTCCATCAAACCCATGGGAGACACAGAATATTCATGTAAGGTATCATTTAGTGGACTCTCGTGCAACGCCATATTTTTTTTACCAAACTACCCCTTATCTCCCGCGTATTTTAATTTTGTAGTGAAAGTTACAAGTCTTGTCTGAATCAATAAATACATAAGAAGTGTACCATTTTAAAATTCAAGTCGAGTTCGTGTATTTATATCAAGTCATTACGTATTCATGATTCGGATCAAGTCTAGCCAGATATGTAATAGGTTTGATCGAGTAAATCGTGTAGATACAATTAAATTCATGTCAAGATCAGGTATACAAGTCAAGTTGTATTTAAGTTTCAGGTCAAGTTCAAGTTCAAGTATCAGTTCAAGTCAGGTATTCAAGTCAAGTTGAACTAACTCTGTTTGACTAGGAAGATTACACAAGTGAAAGCATTGATTGTCAAGGGAGAATAGGTCATTTAAACCATCCGCTTCCTAAACACTAGTGTTAGAATTTCTAAGATATTTATTTAAATTAAACCATTTGAAAATTTGAGGTGTTTTTATGTAAAATCTTAATTTCAAAAATAAATCTCGAGAGTGTTTTTGGATAAAAATATGTTAATTAGGATGTCAAGGGTTTTAATAAAAATATATTTAAAATTTTAAGGTATTTTAGTGATAAGACCTAGATTTTAAAAGTTATGTTATTTTAATAAAATATCTATCTTTTGGAAATATTAAGGTATTTTAATTGAAATTAAAATCTTTTCATTTTAGGGTATTTTATTTAAAATCTAATTTGAAAATTTGTTTTCTTTGAAGTTACAAATAGTTGATAACTAAATTAATTTATTATTTTAGTATCGTTGAAATTGTTTTGTTTTGTTTTAAAACCGTATTTTCCTTTCGAGACCGCACTCCGTGAAGAACTACGCATCTCACTCCACTGAACCCAAGATGTACGATAATCTACACCATCCGTAACAGGGTTCCCCTAAATAGGGTTATAGAGGCGAAATTGCAAAGGAAAAAAATTAAAGGTTAATTTCTATTTTAAAACCCAAGGGTATTTTAGCGCAAAGTTAAACTTTAGAAATTACTATATAAATCAGATCAATATTGTGCTTACATATAGTTTACATCAGTTCAGGCAAGACACATTCACAGAGTTGCACAACAATTGATTGTGTCATGTCGAAATAGCTGTATAGAAGCAGTAGTACTAGTATCATTATATGTATTTAAAGTGAATTGGTTATGCAAACAACAGAAGTAATGACAACATTACGATAAAAACTATAAATGCATTGTTACCTACTCTAAAGAACACCAAGCATTCAAAGAATGATAAACAATGCTTAATATTCCTGATTCATATCTAAGGACATTAATTGTTTCCTATTGATGTGCTTTAGCTTTAAAAGGTTCACAGGCATGGTCATGCTAGTAATTTAAATAGATACACATGTTTACATACAAACATAGATAATTCCACATCCATTATTCAACTTCTTCTCGTTCAAATTTGTGGGGTGTGCCAATTATATTTATGCATAGCAACATATATAAGTAACATACAAAGAGAAGATGCAAGGAGAGTAAAGAGGGAATGGACAGGGGACTCACTCGCGGTTTAGAACGTAAGAAAACGACGGAAGTTCATTGAGGCATTTCATCGAACGTCGGCGCACGTAAATTTGTAATGTCAATGGAATGGGAATCCTGATGGAGGTCTGGATCTCCTTCAGATGTTGTCCTCCGTCGATCTGTCGCGAGCGTTGATGAACGGTTGAGATTGGGTTTGAGGGTTGCCTCCTGGAGCGTGTGGATCTCAGTGGGCTTGATTTGGTATGAGGCCGAGCTACCTGCAAAGAAGTCCCGGGGTGGTTGTACCACCTTGGACCCTCCGACGATCAAGTTAGCCGAGATATTTGAGCAGAGTAGCGGCCTATTAGGGTAAAATTGTCTTACCTGAATCGTTTGAGAGAGAGCTTTATATAGCGGCTGCCATAGGCTAGCTGGCGCGAGATCCTCGCCGGCCGTTACTCCCCTGGTGTTACGTCTGCATGAATGGCGGGATCCCCCATTAATGACAAGATACGCTAGTTAATGGGGGGATCCGACGGCGTGGAATGTGGGATCGTGGGGCGGCGAATATCTCGCGCCTGGCGAGATTCGCAGAGCCGTGGCAGAGACGCCTGTGACCCGCATTCGAGGTCGCTCGATAGAACCGAAGAGGCCTAGCTCGGCGAGAGGCATAAAAGAGAGCAGGAGGCCGAGCTAGTTCAGTTCTGTGATAGCTCGGAGGAGAAGGGCCGAGGAGCTCGGCGTGTAGGAGGGCTCCGAGGTGAGCTAATGGCCGTTTACAGAGCGAGTGTATGAACGTTCAGGGTATCCTCGGAGGTCAGGTCCAAACAGCAAGACGACAGCCCCGGGGACGCCTCCAATGCATGGTTCATGCCCTGTTTCCGTATGCCTCGGGACACGTCATCTGTCACGTGTCATGATCTGGGGAGTTCCCGATTATGAGCATCATCATTAGCCTCCCACTCTCGTCCCGATTTATTTATGGGTCGGGTCGAGAGTGGTCTGATCGGTTCCCCGGGCTCAGTTCGTAGTTAAGGACATCGTTGGTGCGGATTTCCGAGACGGTTAGGCGTATCCCCAACGACGTCAGCGGATCAGAGAGGAGATCGTGCATTAAATAGGAGCGCCGATTCAATCGTACATCCGTTGGGGCGCAGACCACGTGTCCGACGCCGATTGGCGGACGTAACGGGACGTCACCGTCTTCTGCGCTCGAAGGGACGTCTTCAATGGTTGCACGACACGTGGAGCGTCGACAGCTGAAATAACCCTAAATTTTCTATACATAATTTTTTTCCAAAATACAGAAGGAGTATCTAAGCCCGAGCACAAGTTATAAAAAATTTTTTGCTTTTGAACAGCAAGAAAGCACTTGTGGCTTATTGATAACGCCTTGCACTGCTGTGACGTAGCCCTTATGATCGAATCCCCCTAACCACATTATTTTTTATTTAATTTTCTTTTAATCTTTTATAAGCCCAAAGGTTTACACGTGCACTACACGTAAAATGAAGAGACACGGAATAAACAAACACGTGCACGAGAATATATGAGACGACGGAGGCACTTGGCGAGAATCCCAGCCCTGACCCCACCAACTCGACCGAAGAGATTGGCTCAAAAACCGGTACCACCGGTCCCCTCCCCCCCCCTCCCCGTCGGGAATGGTCTAAATTTTTGCCCATGGCACCGTTTGGCCTACCTCACTTCCCTCATATTATTTGATTTTTCTGAACACTGGCAGAGGGATTAAAATCACCCCTTTAATCCTTTTAAATGTAGATTTTTAATTCCCCAATTCAATACACTAAACCTTAATTTTTCCTATAAATACCACACTCCATTTCACCCCTCCTCATTCAGAATTTCCCTACAAAAACTCTCAAAAATTCTCAAGTCCTTATACTTTGCAAGTGGAGTTAGAGAAGGGCGAAGTTCCGAGGAGATTCCGGCGACGAAACGACGCTCCGACACTTTCCATAGTTTCTCCTCTCTCTTCTCTTGTTCTCTATCCTGTAAGTCCCCTCCCCCCCACTCTTCTACTATCTTAAAAAGTTTCATTTTTAAACCCGACGGAAGCGGAGTTAATCCGACTTCCGATTCGGTTTTTCCTTAAAATTCTATTTTTCTTAATCAAGAAAATACCATACTCTCATCTAATGTTTAACAAACATTAACAAATATATTAAAATAAGTTTCTTCTCAAAAGAATCTTTTATGAAATTTTTATTGTATTTTTACGGTAAAATACCTCATACTTCCTTTTCGACACAAATCAAAATAATACTTGTATTACCTTTAGATAACTCACGAGATAATGACCTATCTGATCACAACACACATTTTTGACATAGCACGATGAAATTTTAGGAATATAGTTATGGTATAATACGACATTACGAATAAATACCATCAACTTACAAAACCATTTCTTTAAAAAGTGTATTAATCAATTCTTTACAATTGCGCCTCTACAACCCATTTTTAGGGAACCCCGTTCGGGATGGTGCGGATTATCGCATATTCTCGGGCCTAATAGAGCGAGATGTAGACATCCGAAAGAAGCATTCGATCTCGATAGAATTTTAATGCATTTTTCTTTGGAAAATGAGATTTCTATAAGAATAAATAAAATTTATTTTTATTAAATATATATATAACTATTATCAAAATATCTATTTTAATTATATTATATAAATATTCTAAGTTTTCTAAATCAAAGGAATCACCATTATAGGAAAATACCATTTCAATTCAATGCAAAATTCCAATATTTTAATAAAATACCATATACAATGAAAACTAGGTTCTACTCACTAGAAAGTTCACTATTATAAAATATATATCTATGAAAAGCCTAAAGACGATAATTAAATACTTCAGGTGTATTTTGAAAATATATCAAAACTATTTTTACATAAAACCCTCTCAAGTTATACTAAATTACAATAAGAACCCCAGTAAATATAGGTTTAAGCGGGACCAATTCTCTTGAGCCTCAGGGAGCCGGAGAATATGGGTGCTTGCCTCTCTAAGATAGAAAATTTAACAACGGTGCTATCAACACGGTAATTGTCTTGAAAAAAGACACAAATCCTGTCGTCCATGTACAGCAGTTACCGATAACATAAAAACTAATTCAGGACTTCAATTTCTTTTTAAGTATCTGATTCAGAACGAGTCTCAACCTGACTTGAATATGATTTAAGTATAAATTACAATACAACATGAATTCATGAATGCCAGAATACAATCTATAACACTATGAACTTGTGTCACGCCCCGCTTCCCGGTGTACGGCGAAGGGGGCGCGACGAGGCCACTACGTATTTACTGTGAAGTAAATACGCTAAGCGTATCTAAGCAATATAAATATAAATGCACAAGAGACAAGATATAATAAAACAACAACTTTATTTATTCACATTCTTTTTACAATACATGGAAAAGTAAATACAACTGAATGAAAACAATGCATAAACAGTGGCATAACAGAAATGAAAAGTACTGAAATAAAAATGTGTACAATGAAGCTAGAGCTCTGGGTCGTACACAAGCTGATCCAAATCCTCAGTAGTAGGCTCGATCTCCTGAGTGTCCAGATCACCTGACAACATTTCAAAGAAGAAAGAGAAGGAATGTCATCAGCGAACAATCGCTCGGTAAGTCCTAAAGATAAAGGAGAAATAGAATAGACAGAGAGAAGAAGTAGCTTTTAAAGTTGTATTATATGAGTATTTGGTGTTAACACTGTTGTTTGTAACTTGGTACAGAAGAATGCCAGTGTATACGAGAGGAGTCTCACTTGCCCCGGAGACTAAGGTATCAGAAATTCAAGGAACCGTTTATGCCACGGTACAACAGCAACGGAATATAGGTTAGGTGTCTTATGGTTGCAGTCTCGTGCTACTTCTAACACCTTCCGTACCAATCTACCTCTTAAACCCCCGCGATGTCTTAATTGTATTGTTTGTATTGTATTGCAATTTGTAATTCCTTGTAATATAGATTGTATAATTGGATGACTTGCCGAAACCATGATATCAGTAAATGGATGTAACTGGAGAATCATGGATGTAACTGAAGAATCATGTAAATGGAAGTATATCCATTGTTCGGTTCGGTTAATACAGATTGAATATATCGAATATATGGATTCATGTTGAATTATAATATTGTAGATTGTACTTGAATCTTATTCAAGTCAGATTATTATAATAAGACTCAGTCTGAGTCAGAACAATTAGAAAAGAAATTGAATCCTGAATTAGGTTTTGATGTTATCGGTAACCGCTGCACATGGGCGGCAGGATTTGTGTCTTTTTCAAAAACGATTACCGTGTTGATTACACCGTTGTTAAGTTGTCTATCTTAAATAGGCAAGCACCCACTTCTCCGGCTCCCTGAGGCTCAAGAGATTGGTCCCGCTTAAACCTATATTTACTAGGGTCCTCAGGGTAATTTATAGAACTTGAGAGGGTTTTATGTAAAAATACTTTTGTATAATTTTCAAAATACACCCCAAGTATTTAATTATCGTTTTTAGAGTTGTCATAGATATAGATTTTATATTTGTGATATTTCTAGTGAAAATAACCTAATTTCATAATATAGGGTATTTAATTGTAATATTGAACTTGTATGGAACTCATCGTATTTTAGTGTAAAGTGATTCTTGTGATTTTAGAAAAAATTGGAATATTTATATTATCACAAAAATAGATATTTTAATGATATATATTTATATATTTATATAAAAATAATTTTAATGTATATTATATTTCTAGAAATCTCATTTTCTTAAGATATTTGTATTTTAAATCTCTCGAGACCGAATGCTCCTTTCCGAGCTTTGCATCTCGCACTACTAAGCCCAGGGATGTGCGATAATCCGCACCATCCCAGTCGGGTTCTCCAAAATGGGTTGTAGCGGCGCTTTGCAAAGATTTATAAAAAATACAAATTCTTATAGAAAACGGTTTTAATAGTTAGTGGTATTTATATGTAAAGTTTCATTTTCCCGTATTCTATGTTTCCGAAAAGTATTGTGCTGTGTTGCATATGAGTGTGTGAGGAGGTAGGTCATTATCTCGTGATCTACTTAAAAGTATAGCAAGATTGTGATGTTTTAAATGTCGGAATTAAACTACATGGTATTTTAGTGAAAAATACGATAATAATTGAAATAGAAATCCTTTTTGATATTGAACTTGTTCAATATGACTTGTTAGTTTTTAATAGTCAACATGTAAGGGTTTAGTATGATTGTAGTTAAGAAAAAGTGAGATTTTTAGAAAGAACCGAATCGAATATCGGATTAACTCCGATTCCGTTGGTATTTAGAAATACGTGTTTTTAGAAAAAAATAAAGAAGAGGGAGATGGGACTTACGGGTTTTCACATTATAGGAGAGAAAGAGGGAACGGTAGGAGGTATCGGTGCATCGTTTCATCGCCGGAAACTCCTAGGGTTGTCGTCGGAATTTCGCCGGAGCTTTCGCCTTTTGCTAACTTCAATTGCACACTAAACTTCTAGAGATTTTCTTGAGAGTTTTGATCAGAATTTTGGAGTGAGGGAGTGTGTCTAGGGGTTGTATTTATAAGGTAAGGCTAGGGTTTAGGGTAGATGAAAGGGTGAATTGAAAATTGTATTAAAAATGTATTAAAATGGAGTAAATAGGGTTTTAAAGGGGCTCTGTTACTGATCCAAGGAATTAAAGTGTGCAGGGGTACTGGGAAGGTGAAGAGGCCTAACTTTCATGTTGGGGACTCGGCAGTCCGGCCGAGTCCGGCTGGCGGCGGTGGCCCGAGTCGGCCGAGTCGCCGGCTGATTCGTCCGAGTCCGGCCGAGTCAGGCGTGCGTTGGGTTCCTCGTCGTATCATCTACCCCGTGGGATAGTTTGTTTTATTTGTGTAGTAGGGTTTTTACGATCTATGCACGTGTAAACCCTTGGACTTCTAAAACTTCAAAATAAAACAATATTAAAAATAATGTGGGGGGTGGGATTTGAACTCTGGTGGCTTGGTTCAGCAGTGCAAGGTCTTACCAATGAGCTACAAGCTCCTTCTTGCTATTAAAAAGCAAAACAAATTTATAACTTGTGCTCAGACAAAAATACCCATTTCTGTATTTTTGAAAAAATTGTACAGAAAGTTGTACAGAAAGTTTGGGGTTGTTACATTCTACCCTCCTTACAAAAATTTCGTCCTCGAAATTTGTAAAAGGAAAGTGTAACAGATTCAAGGAAAGTTTAGTGACTGAAGTACTGATAGTGTATGGAAAAAAATAACAATGTGATACAAGGGTTTTAAAATGTGAAAGAGACTTACTAGTGTTACCTTGGTCAACTGTCTCGGCTTCTACGGCTGCTAAGGTGTAAGCCTGTCGCCGTGGCACGTTCCTCCTAGCTGGAAGCACATTCCTCTGTCCTCGAGGCATGTTCCTCAGTGCCTGATGGAATTGGCGATTTGGCTCTGCAGGAAATCCACGTGGAGGTGGTGCTGGGAGTGCAGGGCGAGTTGCAGGAGCCTGGATAGCTGGCCGCTGTAAGTAGTTGTTATGTGTGTGAGCTGAGTTGTATTTATATGGACAGGTCTCAATTCTGTGATTAGACGCGCCACAAACTAGGCATAGGCTTTTTGCGTGCCTACAGTCCTTTATCAAATGTCCATCTCTCTTGCAATGGAAACAGAAATCTTGTCTTGGCTGGTTATTGGGTTCTTCAGTTCTCCTGGGTTCGAACGATGGCCTGGAAGAGGCTCCTCCTGCCATTTGAGTGGCAGGGCGTTTCAAACCAGCAGATTGAGGTCTGCCCTTCCTCTTTATTACTGCCTCATATCTTCGAGCAGCCTTCAAAACCAAATCATGGGTTGGGAAATCCCCTGTAGCTAGAGCAGCTTGGATTTCCGGGTCCAACCCTTACTGAAATCTTCTAGCCCTGATCTCAGCAGTCGATATGAGATGGGCCGCAAACCTGTTACGGTCTTGTGTTAGCGGTGTAGTATGTGATATTTTGAAAATCGAATTTATTGAGACAATTTTTTACCGACTGAGCATGGTGAACTCAGCGTTATACTCATCTACTGATTTGGTCCACATTGAACCTTGTTGTAGATGGATGAATTGCTGTTCCATGTCGAACCTGGCAGTCTCAGGGAAGTACTTTGCGTCGAAAATATCTCGGAAAGTCTTCCATTCGATGGGTTGTTCAAGACGGCTTTCTTCCGCCTTCCACCAATTCCGTGCATTGTCCGTGACATGCAGTTTCGCAACACGGGCCTAAGCTATCTCTGGCACTTGTGCTGCTGCCAGATCGTCTTCGATGCTCTGAGCCCATTCCTCAGCTTTCAGTGGGCTCCTTTTTCCTGAGAACTGTTTGGGATGCAAAGCTCTGAATTGCTTCACCCTAGGTGCTTTAGCCTCTAGACGGTTCATTAAAAAAGCAGTCTGCTGCTGCTGTCCCTCGAGGAGGCTGCGGATTGCCTCAAGCAGAACCGTTTGCTCGTTGAGCGGAGCAGAGACGACAGGTGTGAGTGGTAGTGGTGGAGGTGTGTTGTTGACATTAGTGCTGGTGTTGTTTGGGGAATCCATAACCTTGAATTAAAATTTAGGTTAAGACAGATTCAAAATATATGAAATGATAAGATCCAAGGAACATGAATTGTAAAGAATGTTTTAGTTGCTGGTTCTTATGTTATATTGCTTAGGTTGTTCACGCAGAACAGAACTGCATGATAGTATTCCATACAGCTCTGACCTGCATAGGCCGCCAATAAAACCTGTCACGCCCCACTTCCCGGTGTACGGCGAATAGGGCGTGACGAGGCCGCTACGTATTTACTGTGAAGTAAATACGCTAAGCTTATATAAGCAATATAAATATAAATGCACGAGAGACAAGATATAATAAAACAACAACTTTATTTATTCACATTCTTTTTACAATACATGGAAAAGTAAATACAACTGAATGAAAACAATGCCTAAACAGTGGCATAACAGAAATGAAAGGTACTGAAATAAAAATGTGTACAATGAAACTAGAGCTCTGGGTCGTAGGCAAGCTGATCCAAATCCTCACTAGTAGGCTCGATCTCCTGAGTGTCCAGATCACTTGACAATATTCCAAAGAAGAAAGAGAAGAAATGTTGTCAGCGAACAATTCATTTGCTCGTCCCGAGCAAAGCCAATTTATTCACAAAAATAAAATCCTAACCGCACTTTCGCAAGGAACGCGATTGCACTGAGCATGTGCAACAAGCCGTTAAACCCCTAGGTGTCCCTAGTAGGAGGAGTGTTGTCTCCTGAGGGTTTTCAGCGGATACTACCCACAAAATCCCGTCTAGCTAGTTTCATAAGTTAACATAGAATCTACTCCTACAGTTCAGTATTTATGTTAGAAATTCTATCATCCTAAGTTAGAAATATCCAACCCTTATGCTTCACACCTCTAATCTATTTATTCTTAGATCATATACGTTCAAAAAAGTTTAGAAAGATATTGGTTCCCCTGAGTTTTCCTTCTAAAGTGCGGCCTCAAATTAGGGATTTTTATCAACTTTACAGAAAACATAAGTCTTATTCTTTATTTCTATCTTTTATTCAAACATTGATTGTATACCCCTACGTGTGTGTATATTTGCACCCCTACACTCAAGAATTCAATTCAAGCTATAATACCCTTGCCCTAATACCTAATACTACTTCTTTTCATTAAGGATGGACGGATTTGCTCACACACCTTTCATGCGACTATTAATGCTTCTTGAGGCACTAACGACCGATTACTGAATGTGTGAACTTTAAAGCGTAAATAGCAGTCTCCAGGTCTTGATTTTATTCTATTTTTTTCTTTTTCTTTTTCTTTTTTTTTCTTTTTTCAAGACCGGATATATTTTTCAATATGCTCTTTTGGTGTTTAGCTTTAAATACCGTTTTTTCTTTCATACTAGGCTTTCAGGCAAGAGTATTTCTAGGTATCCTCTACTATCCCAAGTTTCAAGATGCGTGTATGTGCAGTTTGTAGGGTATATACTTTCTAAATTTGAACTCAAGAAAAGAAACTATTTTTCAGATTTATCCTTCAGTAGAGCATCAATACTTTCCCTTCATCTTGACTTAACTAAAGAACTGAACTCAAGATTACCTATTTCTCAAAAAAAAACTGTAAGGACGTATACTTTCCAAGTTTAAACAGAATGAGGGTTATTTTTAGGGTTTTCAATTCCTAAGCCTAGAATTTAGTTATTTCTATCATATCAACTAATCTTTCGGAATAAAGATCTAAGTTACCCTATTAGCTAACTTGACGACAAAGTTTTTATATTTTTGGAAAATTTTCAATTTTTGTGGGTTTTTAATAAGGTATGCAAATGCAAAATATACAGATGAATGCGAAAGAAGAAAGCTTACCGAGCACACCCCCAAACTTAAACTTGACAGTGCCCTCACTGTCAGGCTATACCAAGAGGGTCAAAATTGCCGGCGCTCCCTAAAAACAAATTATATACAACAAAGAAAACAAAAAATATATACAAAAAAGGTGTCCCCCCCAAACTTAAGTAAAACAGTGTTTCCACTGTTAAGCGTTGAAATTCAGGATTAGGGGGGAAAGAACAGTATCAAGCTATACAAGGCCTTACACAGGACAAAAGTTAGTACCAACCATTCAAAGATTTTATCTCGATAAAGCAGTGGCTGGTGAAAGAAGGCGTAGAGAAAAGAGATGGAGAATACGCGAGACCGTATGGAGATAGAAGTGGTATACGGTCTCAGTATATGAGAGGAAGAAGAATGGCGGAAGGGAAAAAGAAGTGGAATACGAACTTGAGGGTGCAAATGGAGTAAATAGATTAGCACAATTTGTGATGACCGATGTGTGAAAAGTGATTGTGCTAATATATTTACTCGTCGAGAAATTGGGTCGAATCCCTCAAGATTCGTAAGAAACCATGGGTACGCCGAACTTGGTAAACCAGACATATGAAATGAAAGTGAGACAGGTTCTTGCAAGGTCGGAACGATGGAAAGGATGGAGGGAAGTGGTTGAGGAAGGTTATCGGTTAAAGGTTCAGGAGGGTGTACACAGTCAGTGGAAGGAACAGGATGAATTGAAAAATCCGACTCATCATCTAGAACTGTTTCATCCTCAAAAATATCCTCAAAATTCTCCTCAAAGTTAAGCTCATCCATGCATATTTCATCAAAGTCCAGACGCATATGGGGTTCGGGAAAAACATTTAATGACTCGGGATGATGAATTGAAGAGAAAAACTCAGCCAAATCTATGGGTACATCATCCAAAATATTCCCAGCGTCAATATTCTCTATCGAGTGAAAATCAAAATTTTCTGACACCTCATCAAAAGCATGGATATTAATCGATTCTGGTTCTAAGATATAAGTGTAGAGGTCAAAAGGATTAGGTATGGTTTCACTTGGAAGGGACCCTTCACAATTGGGCAAATCAAACACTACGAAGTCGCACAACTCATTCATCATTCTATCTTCAATTGATAAATCATGTGGGAAACTCGATAGACTTTCAAAACAGGAGTTGTGGGATTCAATTTGGGACGGGTAGGTTTGATTTGGAAGGGGGTACATCTCACTCTCTCCACTCAAATTCACAGCCTGTCCTGCCGCCTCATCATACATTGAAAAAGTTGGAGCTAGTTGAAAACTAGCTACCGGGTCACTAGGTTGCATGAGGGCGGCCATGGACGCATTCAAATCCATCATCTGTTGGCTTGACGCTACCCTAAAGTCTTCCAATGACTGTTCCAGACTAGACATGGGTTGTGAAGGGGTTTCAGTAAAAGATTCAAAGTTGTTTGGATACTGAAAATTCCCAAAAGGCTGTGTAGAAGCAATGTCTAGGGAAGGTGCAAAAGTTGGGTAGGACTGGTAGGAATTGAATGGTTGGACAGGGGTAAGATCTACAGGTGGATAAGAAGGTGAATGAAATTGTTGATCCCAAGAATTTGAAGTGGTGAAAGGAGTGAAAGATCGGCTATGGGATTGTTCAATACGTTCAGCGATGGACAAAGGACGACTTGCAGAAGGGGTATCAACATAAGCGGGTGCGGGAGGTTGAAAAGGTTGATACAAAGTGGAATGAGGAGTGCAAGTGTTTGTCCGAGACACTGCTATGCGATCTTTCAGTGAAATTTTGGGCATGGAGGGGTCGTTCGAAGTTCGGCCAAAGCAAGAACCGTAAGAAGTAATTTCTGGTTGTGGGTACCAAAGTTCGGCAAGAGTTTTGCGAGGTGGAGTACCCATGATATGAAAAGAGAAAGAAAGAAAGGCAGAGAAAAGGAGGGGAAAAAGAATGTGATATTTTTTTTTAATTTTTTTTTTATATATTAACAGAAGAATGAAATATACACACAAAAAGAATATGGACAAAAACAATCACGACACAAAAATACCACACACCTAATCGTTCTAGGGTTCACCTAGGTCAACTAGACCTGCTCCAGAACTTGATTGTCGAAGTAAAACTGTGTCGAGAAACGGGCTCAAGATACACTGATCACGAGGCCAGGTAAGTGCAGAGATAAGGGGAGGTTTTCCAACGCTTTCGCGAAGTTCCTTAATTAAATAACCCTTTCTCTTTTGGCGGTTTCGCCGTTAACACTTTCCTAGACACCCCGTAAACAATATACCGTTAAGCGAGGTTCTAAACACAGTTAACTTCTCCTAGTGAGCGCGAAGTCCTTAAGGCTTAAAGTCTAGTTTCTTTTAAATTTTTGTGTGGGTAAACGTTATGCTCAAGTTCGTGATTTGTGGGCCACGGAAAAGGTGATGAAATCCTTTACCGTATCTTGTGGGGTTCGCTTGCCCTTAAGTCCGTATTAATGTATGCAATGCACAATTCAATAAAAATTCTATAAAGAATCAAAAAATTATTTTATTTTTATTTTTATTTTAGCACGGCACTGCAACAAATACGGGTTAGTCAATTTTTTTGCGTTTGCTAGCGAACTTGCAAAGAATCCTGCAAAGAATAGTATATTGGATGCGTCGGATTTGAGAAGAAGGTGTTAGTAAAGTACGTACCGTTAAGTTTTTGGGTTAGGAAACCCCTGTTGAATTGAATCCGGTAAGCTTGAAAAGTTCGCTTGCGCGGGTCAAACTACCCGGATCTTTGGCACTGTACCTTGCAATCACCTTAGCCTTGAATGCACACTTTGCTTCCCACAATCGCAGTTTGCAAATCCGCCAAAATCTGCACTCTTGCCCACAAAAATGATCAAAAAAAAACAAAAAGATTTTTTTTTTTTTATAAATATATACAAAAAGAATGTTAACCCGAATAACAAGAAAGAAAATACGCTACCGTCTCCCCGGCAACGGCGCCATTTGATTGGAAGAATTAAAGTTAACCGCAATCAAGACAGTATCGCTATGCAGCTAGCCGGTTGAGCACGGGTCGATCCACAGGGAGATGGTTGTATGTCCGTTCTTGTTTTAGACGAGTCAATAAAGAATTTGTGTATGTTTGTTCAATCTAACCTATGTGTATTATTTGCAAGTATAAAGTTGTTAAGAAAAAGATACGAAATTGTAAACTAAAGAAATTCGTACTCAAAACCTTTGAGCCGAGTCTTGACCAATTGAAGCTAAAGCAATCGGCAACAACGTGGATTAGGGGATTTAAGCGCGGTATTCGTGGAATACGGCTTATTTACCCTTGTCCTTCCGTTCTTGTCTCTTGCTTTCGCCTCCGGCCAAACCGAACGCAACCGGTCGCGGTTAGGAATCACCGTTACCTTGTCAGGGTAGGGTGCCTAACGGAACGCTTGCGTATGGTTTGGGCGGAGTTCAATGGAAAATAACGGGAAAAGGAAATGACAAAGAAGATATTAACTTACAATACCGTATTTCATCTTAACAACAATAATTACAACCATTCACAGAATGAACAAAAGAGAGCAAAAGAAAAGAACAAAGAAAAGAAAAGATTACAAGTAATTAAGTGCATGAATTAAATTGCAAGAAAGTAAAGCAAGATAATAATAAGCAAGTAATAAAAAGCGATAAAAAGAACAAGAAAGTAGAACTCAAGACAAGCATGGGATCAATAGCCAACCCTTAAACTTGCAAGCTCAATCAAGAGGTTGCAAGATCAAGAGAAGGGTAGAGAACGCATGTGAATTGAAGCGCTAATTCCATAAGAAAATACGACCCTTGAGATCAATAACTAACCATTAACCATTCAAGCTCAATGAAGAGGTTGAATGATCAAGAGAAAGCAAGAATTTCAAGGGGAAGAAGAAACAAAAGAGAATGATACAAAACCCTCATCTTCATTAATATCCACTCAATGCTCTCACTACATTTCCATGGAGGAAGAATGAAGAAGAAGAAGAAGAACTATACAAAAACTACAAAAGAGTGGACACAAAATTGGACCCTTTCCTTCACAAAGTTCTGGGCTATTTATAGGCCAAAAAATGAAAACCTAGGGCAATCATCAGAACCCAACTGAAAGTACCAAAATACCCCCCAAATATCTTTGTCTGCCGCCACCATAAGGCCGCGGATCCGCGGCCTAAGCATGCTTAGGCCACGTTTCCGCGGCCATTGTAGGGTATTAGGCCTCCGTAATTTGTGGCTTTTCCTGGTCTTCTTTGTACTTCAGTATGGCATATGTGTTTTCTGAAAATACCTCCATATTTCTTCCAGAATTTCTGTTGAGGGAAAGGTGGACTTTTTGTCAAGATTTGGCATGATTGCCTCGAGCTCCGCGTAGATTTCTTGGATCTTGTGCTGCCATTGAGCCTTGTGCATGAAAGCGACATTGATTTGACATTTTGTCTCTTAAACTGATATCTGGCAACATACGGATGAAGAGCGGAGACCGTGTTTTCTCAGTGGTTGGCAGGAACCCGGATTTTGTCGTGTTTTCCATGAATTTCACCGTTTTAGAATCGAGAACCTGTATCCTGCAATTGACTAGCAAACACGGCTCAAGAGTATCTACCAATATGCAATGTGATAAAAATTGGGCGGTATGAAAATGCAAAAATCTGATATGAACAACAATCGCTCGGTAAGTCCCAAAAATAAGGGAGAAATAGAATATACAGAGAGAAGAAGTAGCTTTTAAAGTTGTATTATATGAGTATTTGATGTTAACGCTGTTGTTTGTAGCTTGGTACAGAATGATACCAGTGTATACGAGAGGAGTCTCACTTGCCCCGGAAACTAAAATATCAGGAACTCAAGAAACCGTTTATGCCACGGTACAACAGCAACGGAAAATAGATTAGGTGTCTTATGGTTGCAGTCTCGTGCCACTTCTAACACCTTCTGTACCAATCTACCCCTTAAACCCCACGATATCTTAATTGTATTGTTTGTATTGTATTGCAACTTGTAATGCCTTGTAATATAGATTGTATAATTGGATGACTTGCCGAAACCATGATATCAGTAAATGGATATAACTGGAGAATTATGGATGTAACTGGAGAATCATGTAAATGGAAGTATATCCATGATTCGGTTCAGTCAATACAGATTGAATATATCGAATATATGGATTCATGTTGAATTGTAATATTGTAGATTGTACTTGAATCTTATTCAAGTCAGATTATTATAATGAGACTCAGTCTGAGTCAGAACAATTAGAAAAGAAATTGAATCTTGAATTAGGTTTTGATGTTATCGGTAACCGCTGCACATAGGCGGCAGGATTTGTGTCTTTTTCAAAAACGATTACCGTGTTGATAACAACGTTGTTAAGTTGTCTACCTTAAATAAGCAAGCACCCATTTCTCTGGCTCCCTGAGGCTCAAGAGATTGGTCCCGCTTAAACCTATATTTACTAAGGTCCTTAGGGTAATTTATAGAACTTGAAGGGGTTTTATGTAAAAATACTTTTGTATAATTTTCAAAATACACTCCAAGTATTTAATTATCGTCTTTAGAGTTGTCATAGATGTAGATTTTATATTTGTGATATTTCTATTGAAAATAACCTAATTTCATAATATAGGGTATTTAATTGTAATATTGAACTTGTATGGAATTCATCGTATTTTAATGTAAAGTGATTCTTGTGATTTTAGAAAAAATTGGAATATTTATATTATCACAAAAATAGATATTTTAATGATATATATTTATATATTTATATAAAAATAATTTTAATATATATTATATTTTTAGAAATCTCATTTTCTTAAGATATTTGTATTTTAAATCTCTCGAGACCGAATGCTCCTTGCCGAGGTCTGCATCTCGCACTACTGAGCCCAGAGATGTGCGATAATCCGCACCATCCCAGTCGGGTTCCCCAAAATGGGTTGTAGCGGCGCTTTGCAAAGATTTATAAAAAATACGAATTCTTATAGAAAACGGTTTTAATAGTTAGTGGTATTTATATGTAGAGTTTCATTTTCCCGTATTCTATGTTCCTAAAAAGTATTGTGATATATTGCATATGAGTGTGTGAGGAGGTAGGTCATTATCTCGTGATCTATTTAAAGGTATAGTAAGATTGTGATGTTTTAAATGTCGGAATTAAACTACATGGTATTTTAGTGAAAAAATACGATAACAATTGAAATAGAAATCCTTTTTAATATGGAACTTGTTCAATATTACTTGTTAATATTTAATAGTCAACATGTAAGGATTTAGTATGATTATAGTTAAGAAAAAGTGAGATTTTTAGGAAGAACCGAATCGGATATCGGATTAACTCTGATTCCGTCGGTATTTAGAAATACGTGTTTTAAGAAAAGAATAGAGAAGAGGAAGGTGGGACTTATGGGTTTTCAGATTAAAGGAGAGGAAGAGGGAACGATAGGAGGCATCGGTGCATCGTTTCGTCGCCGGAAACTCCCAGGGTTGTCGTCGGAATTTCGCCGGAGCTTTCGCCTTTTGCTAACTTCAATTGCACACTAAACTTCTAGAGATTTTCTTGAGAGTTTTGATCAGAATTTTGGAGTGAGGGAGTGTGTCTAGGGGTTGTATTTATAAGGTAAGGTTAGGGTTTAGGGTACGTGAAAGGGTGAATTGAAAATTGTATTAAAAATGTATTAAAATGGAGTAAATAGGGTTTTAAAGGGGCTCTGTTACCGATCCAAGCAATTAAAGTGTGCAGGGGTACTGGGAAGGTGAAGAGGCCCAACTTTCATATTGGGGACTCGGCGGTCCGACCGAGTCCGGCCGGCGGTGGCGGCCTGAGTCGGCCAAGTCGCCGGCCAATTCGGCCGAGTCCGACCGATTCAGGCGTGCGTTGGGTTCCTCGTCGTATCATCTACCCCCTGGGACAGTTTGTTTTATTTGTGTAGTGGGATTTTTACGAGTTATGCACGTGTAAACCCTTGGACTTCTAAAAATTCAAAATAAAACAATATTAAAAATAATGTGGGGATGGGATTTGAACTCTGGTGGCTTGGTTCAGCAGTGCAAGATCTTACCAATGATCTACAAGCTCCTTCTTGCTATTAAAAATCAAAACAAATTTATAACTTGTGCTCAGGCAAAAATACCCATTTCTGTATTTTTGAAAAAATTATAGAGAAAGTTGTACAGAAAGTTTGGGGTTGTTACAACTTGACCGAACCGAACCATGGATATATTCCGTTTACATGACTATCCATTTACATCCATTCCATTTACTGATATCATGGTTTCGGCAAGTCTTCCATTTATTACAAGACAATACAATGCAATCAATACAATCAATATAATAAGACACTACATGGTTTATAAAGGGATAGACTGGTAGGGAATATGTTAAAGATGGTACGAGGTGGTCACTTAAAACGTAATTACATGCATACCGTTATTCCGTGGTATTTTCGGCGGAGCCTTGTACTACGGGTTACTAAAATCCACGGTGTAAGTTGGACTCCTCTCGTATACACTGGCATATTCTGTACCAAGCTACAAACAACTACATTAACATAACAATCAAACATTATAATAAATATACTCTATTTTCTGTCTATTCTACTTCTCTCTTTCATTGGGACTTACCGAGCGATTGTTCGCTGACGACATTCTTATTTCTCTTCTTCTTTAGAATGTTGTCAGGAGAACCCGACTCTGAAGAGTTCGAGACCAACCAGGAGCACTTGGAGCAGACCCCTGAGCAGTACACTAAAGACCCCGATCTATAGTCACTTGTACATATTTTCTTTTCAGTTCATGCTATTGTTTAGGCATTGCATTCCAGACTTGTATTTACTTTCCAGTTGCATCTGTAAAAGAATGTTTAGTAAATAAAGTTGTTGTTCATTATATTCATGTCTCTTGTGTACATTTTACTTTATATTGCTTAGATACGTTTAGCGTGTTTACTTCGGAGTAAATACTTAGCGGCCTCATCGCGTCTCCTTCTCGTACACTAGGAAGCGGGGCGTGATAGATTTTGTTGGCGGCCCATGCAGGTCAGTTCTGTATGGACATGCAGGTCAGTTCTGCATGGACATGCAGGTCAGTTCTGCATGAAGTTCTAAGCAATATAACACAAGAATCAGCAACTAAAAACATTCTTTATATATTCCTTGAATCTTATAATTTCATATACTCTGAATATGTCTTAACCCAAATTTTTCTTTCAAGCTTATGGATTCCCCAAACAACACCAGTACCAACTTCAAAACACACCACCACCTCTACCGCTTACACCTACGGTCGCTGCTCCAATCAATAAGCAGACGGTACTGCTTGAGGCGATCCGCAGCCTCCAGGAAGGATAGCAGCAGACTGCTATTTTGATGAACCGACCAGAAGCGGAAGCACCTATGGTAAAACAATTTCGGGCCTTGCACCCCAAGCAATTCTCGGGAAAAGAGAGCCCTCTAGACGCTAAGGAATGGGCTCAGAGTATTGAGGATGATCCGGCAGCGGCACAAGTGCCAGAGTTCGCTTGTGTTCGAGTTGCAAAGCAGCAACTCACTGACAATGCACAAGTCTGGTGGAAGGTGGAAGAAAGCCTTCTTGACCAACCTATCGAATGGAGGACTTTTCGCGACATGTTTGACGCGAAATACTTCCCTGAGACTGCCCGATTCGACATAGAGCAGCAATTTATCCATCTATAACAGGGTTCGATGTGGACCAAGTCCGTAGATGAATATGACGCTGAGTTTACCATGCTCGGTAGGTTCGCGGCACATTTAATACCAACTGTTGAGATCAGATCCAGAAGATTTCAGCAAGGGTTAGATTCAGAAATCCAAACTGCCTTAGCTACAGCGGATTTCCCAACCCATGATTTGTCTTTGAATGCTGCCCGAAAATACGAGGCAGTAGTGAAGAGGAAGGGCAGACCACAATCTGCCGGAGTGAAGTGCCCTGCCACTTAGATGGCAGGAGGAGCCTCTTCAAGGCCAACTGGTGAACCCAGGAGACCAGAAGAAACCAATAACCAGCCAAGTCCAGATTTTTGCTTCTATTGCAAGAGGGATGGACACTTGTGGAAGAACTGTAGGCACGCAAAAGACTTGTGCTTAGTTTGTGGCGCATCCAATCATGGAATTGTAATATGTCCTTATAGACGCAACCCAATTTCAGCTCACAACACTTACCCGCAGCGGTCAGCTATCCAAGCTCCTGCACCTCGTCTTGCTCTTCCAGCTCCACCTCCACGTGGACCTCCTGCACATCCTAATCGCCAATTCCATCAGGCACTGAGGAACATGTCTCGGGGGCAGAGAAATATGCTTCAAGGACATAGGAATGTGCCCCCAGCTAGGAGAAATGTACCCCGGCGTCAGGCTTATACATTAGCGGCCATAAAAGCTGAGACTGTAGACCAAGGTAACCCTGGTAATTTCCCCACCTCTTTTTTTTCAATCTTACCAAAACTTTCGCATTCTTTCGTTCTTCTAAATATTTTTCACACACTATCAATAGTTTTATCATCAAATTGTTTTGAATCTGTTACACTTTCCTTCTACAAATTTCGAGGATGAAATTTTTATAAGGAGGGTAGAATGTAACAACCCTAAACTTTCTGTACATAATTTTTCGCCAAAATACAAGAGTACCTAAGCCTGAGCACAAATTATAAATTTGTTTTGCTTTTGAACAGCAAGAAAGCACTTATGGCTCATTGGAAAAGTCTTACACTGCTGTGATATAGCCCCTGTGATCAAATCCCCCCAGCCGCATTATTTTTATTAAATTTTCTTTTAATTTTTTAGAAGCCCAAAGGTTTACATGTGCACTACACGTAAAATGAAGAGATACAGAATAAACAAACACGTGCACGAGAGTATATAAGACGACGGAGATACGTGGCGAGAATCCCAGCCCCGATCCCACCAACTCGACCGGCGAGATTGGCTCAAAAACCGGTACCATCGGTCCCCGCGTCGGGAATGGTCCAAATTTTTGCCCCTGGCACCGTTTGGCCTACCCCACTTCCCCCATATTGTTTGATTTTTCTGCACATTGGCAGAGGGATTAAAATCACCCTTTTAATCCTTTTAAATGCAAATTTTTAATTCTCTAATTCAATACACTAAACCTTAATTTTACCTATAAATACCATACTCCATTTCACCCCTCCTCATTCAGAATTTCCCCACAAAAACTCTCAAAAATTCTCAAGTTCTTATAGTGTGCAAGTGGGGTTAGCAAAGGGCGAAGTTTCGGCGAAGTTCCGAGAAGATTCCGGCGACGAAACGACGCCCCGACACCTTTCTTAGTTTCCCCTCTCCCTTCTCTGTTCTCTAGCCTGCAAGTCCCCTCTCCCCCTCTCTTCTACTATCTTAAAAAGTTTCATTTCTAAAACCCTACGGAAGCGGAGTTAATCTGATTTCCGATTCGGTTTTTCCTTAAAATTCTATTTTTCTTAATAAAGAAAATACCATACTCTCATATAATGTTTAACAAATATTAACAAATATATTAAAACAAGTTTTATCTCAAAAGAATCTTTTATGAAATTTTTATTGTATTTTTACGGCAAAATACCTCATACTTCCTTTTCAACACAAATCAACATAATACTTGTATTACCTTTAGATAACTCATGAGATAATGACCTATCTCATCACAACACACATATTTGATATAGCATGATGAAATTTTGGGAATATAGTTATGGGATAATACGACATTATGAATAAATACCATCAACTTACAAAACCATTTCTTTAAAAAGTGTATTAATCAATTCCTTACAATTGCGCCTCTACAACCCACTTTTAGGGAATCTCGTTCGGGATGGTGCATATTATCGCACATTCTCGGGCCTAATAGAGCGAGATGCAGACCTCCGAAAGGAACATTCGATCTCAATGGAATTTTAATGCATTTTTCTTTAGAAAATGTGATTTCTACAAGAATAAAAAAAATTTATTTTTATTAAATAAATATATATATAACTATTATCAAAATATCTATTTTAATAATATTATATAAATATTCTAAGTTTTCTAAATCAAAGGATTCACCATTACAGGAAAATACCATTTCAATTCAATGCAAAATTCCAATATTTCAATAAAATACCATATACAATGAAAACTAGGTTCTACTCACTAGAAAGTTCACTTTTATAAAATATATATCTATGAAATCTCTAAAGACGATAATTAAATACTTGAGCTGTATTTTAAAAATATATCAAAACTATTTTTACATAAAACCCTCTCAAGTTATACAAAATTATAAAAAGGACCCCAGTAAATATAGGTTTAAGTGGGACCAATTCTCTTGAGCCTCAGGGAGCCGGAGAATGTGGGTGCTTGCCTATCTAAGGTAGACAATATAACAACGGTGTTATCAACATGGTAATTGTCTTGAAAAAAGAAACAAATCCTGCCGTCCATGTGTAGCAGTTACCGATAAAATCAAAACTAATGCAGGACTTCAATTTCTTTTTAAGTATCTGACTCAGACTGAGTCTCAACCTGATTTGAATATGATTCAGGTATAAACTATAATACAACATGAATCCATGAATGCCATAATACAATCTATAATAACATGAACTTGACTGAACCGAAGCATGGATATATTCCGTTTACATGACTATCCATTTACTTCCATTCCATTTACTGATATCATGGTTTTGGCAAGTCTTCCATTTATTACAAGACAATACAATACAATCAGTACAATCAATATAATCAATATAATAAGACACTATGGGGTTTATAAAGAGGTAGACCGGTACGGAACATGTTAAAGGTGGTACGAGGTGGTCACTTAAGACGTAATTACATCCATACTGTTGTTCCGTGGTATTTTCGACGGAGACTTGTACTACGGGTTACTAAAGTCCACGGTGTAAGTTGGACTCCTCTCGTATATACTGGCATATTCTGTACCAAGCTACAAACAACTATGTTAACATAACAATCAAATATTATAATAGATATACTCTCTTTTCTATCTATTCTACTTCTCTTTTTCATTGGGACTTACCAAGCGATTGTTCGCTGACGACATTCCTATTTCTCTTATTCTTTAGAATGTTGTCAGGAGGACCCGACTCTGAAGAGTTCGAGACCAGCCAGGAGCACTTAGAGCAAACCCCTGAGCAGTACACTGAAGACCCTGAGCTATAGTCACTTGTACATATTTTCTTTTCAGTTCATACCATTGTTTAGGCGTTGCATTCCAGACTTGTATTTACTTTCCAGTTGTACCTGTAAAAAATGTTTAATAAATAAAGTTGATGTCCATTATATTCATATCTCTTGTGTACATTTTACTTTATATTGCTTAGATATGCTTAACGTGTTTATTTCGGAGTAAATACATAGCGGTCTCGTCGCGTCTCTTCCCGTACACTGGGAAGCGGGGCGTGACAACGACTGGAGAGCGCGAAGCGTCGTTTTGGCGGGAAACGATCTGAGCCGTCGGATGCGTTTGCCAAAACGCTATAAATAGAGGTGGGATCCCCCAAGGTCCACACTTTCGCCATCGTTTCTCTATTGTTGCGAGAGATAGCTCGGTGCTCTTTCCTTTAGGCCGGATCTCTCGCGCTCTTTCCTCGGAGGACTCCTTCTTTAAATCAGGTTAGATGTTTTCCTCTGAGGAGTTTGTTGAGATAGTTAGGGTAGAATCTATGGAGTCTTCTTCTACTTCCTCCTCTGCCCCATCCGAATCGGATTCCCTTCGTAGAGTTAGGGTTACCCACGCCGCCCGTGGTCAGGCGACAGGAAAGGTCCCCAAAGCGCGCATTGGGAATGCTCACGATGCACCCTCCCTCCTAAGGAATGTGGATGAGCTCACCATGATTCGGATTCGCTTCTATATTCCCTCTAGCTATTCGCTTCGTTTAGCTAGGGAGGGCGAGAGGGCGGATCAGGTGCAGGGTAAGGAGATCGCCTTGTACCTAGACGCATTCTGGGCTGGACCGTGTCTGCCCTTTTCCCCCGAGGTATGCGGGGCGCTACGTTACTTTCAACTAGCCCCGGGCCAGCTAGTGCCAAACTCATGGAGAATTCTCATCGGGTTCCTGGTCCGGTTGCGACTTGAAGAAATCCCCTTCAGCTTGACCCTTCTCCTTTCCTCTCTTTGTTATAAAAATCATCCCGGCACCCGTAAGGACGAGCCGAACCGGGTGTACATTTCCTTTAGAAAACGCATGGGAGGGGCGGCCGGGTCGGGGGTCGTAGTAATTCCTTCTTCCATCCATCAGTGGAAGGAGAAGTTCGTATTCGTTGGGCCACCCGAGGGTGAGGATTGGCCTGTGCCTATACAGTGGCACAGGGCCGACTGCCCGCGCGTGAAGCGGTCGTCCTCTCCCGAGGCGAGGGCGGTATCGATATGGGAGCCTATCCAACAGGCCGATATTTTGCTTTCTGAGCAGGCCCTCAGTTGGGCTGGGATCAGCCCCGCTCGATTCATGGGTAAGTTAGGAGCCTAGCCGACCTGTCTAGACTTGCATATTTTTCTTCTGTTCTTTCTGGCGTCATTAACTCCCTTTGTGTATTTTCCTTTTTGCAGAATCGATGGACCGATCCAAATTCCTGGCTGCCATAACCGTGAAGAAGAGGAGGAAGACCGGGGGCGTTGGCTCTTCCCGCCCCGCTCCGAGCCCGTCCCCAAAGGCGACCGCACCAGCTAGGCCTTCCACCATGCCCCGGGCTTCGGAGACCAGCAGCGGGGAGAGCCGTAAGCATGCTCGGGAGCTGGAGCCCCGGGTGAGGGAGGTAGAGGATGAGACCGACCCCCCCCCCCGAGGTCCCACTTATGAGGTACAAGAGGACGGTATCTCGATCTCTGTCCTTCCCGATCTTCGTGCGGGAGGGGGACGTCTGTTTTGAGGTGCCCTTGAGGCTTTCTGTTGCCGATAGCTTGCTTTCGGAGATGGAATGATCGGCCGGGGGCAAAATTCCCCGGGGGACCCTCAAGGCCCAAGTTGCCGCCATCGCTCAGGAGGCTGTTTAGGTAAGTATCCGCTTTCCGTTTAGGTTTTCGCCGAGCATTTTTTCGTCGGATCGGATGCTTTTTTTAACCCCTTCTTTTATCTTCCTCGGGTCCTCCAGCACTGCGCCCTCATCGCCAACATGGAGCAAGCGGAGATTGCTCCGGCGATGCAGAAGGAGGGTGAGTCTTCTTCGCGGGAGGACGATCTGTGGCAGGCGAAGGAGAGGATCGCCGCCCTCAAAAACCGGGTAGCCGCCGAGGAGGTGGTGAACTCCAAATGCAAGGAGTCCATTTGCCTTTTGAAGGAATCCAACAAGGACACCCAGGATAGGTTGGAGGAGGCCAAGGTGCTGAACTCCACGATGAAGAAGTCGCTTAACGCCTGCAAGAGGGAGACCGAGGCGACGAAGGAAGCGGTGAAGATCGCCGACCTCCGGGCTGTAAGGTTGGTAGAGAGGTAAAAGGAGTCGGAACAATTCTACGCCGACCTCGTCGATGCCTCGGCCATTGTCTAGCACCAGGCTCTCGATACCGTCAAGGCGTTGATGCCGGGGTTTGCCGACGGTGAGCTCCAGCTCAAGTACCCCATCGAGGATGAGCCACAGGGGGAGGCCGCCTGTGGGAGTGCTGGAAATAAGGCAATCACCCCATCTCCAAGCGCCGAAGCTCTTGGTGGGGGCGCCGACCCTAAAGCCACCATCCCTGCTACCGATGCTGGCGTTGAGCAGATCAAGGTCCTCCCCGGTCCCGAGGCCTGAGCCTTTCTGCTTTCTTCCCCCTTTTTTTGAATCTTGTAAGCCTTCGGGCAATTTTGTAAGGCTGAGGAGTCTATAATACCTTTTGTAAAGACTCCCAAGTTGTGAATAAAACCGTTTTGATATTTGTTCGTGTGGAAATGTTCTCTTGTGTGAACATGTTAGTGTTTTCCTCGTCTCGCGAGTCAGACCGTAGGTCAATGATGGGTCCTTTAGGTAGCGATCGCGCGCCGAGTGAAAGCAAATTATTTGTCAAGTATACAAAGGTCGGTGTCTTGTGCCCCCGAAATCGAGGTGACGATCGGTCACTTAAGGTACGTCGGTTGACTCCTTCGAGTAGAAAGGCATAGATTGGCCCATTCCTTCGAGTTGGACCGGCGACCACTTCTCTTAGAATAAGTTAGCCAAGAGCCTAGTTTGGATTGATCGGCTTTTGCCGAGATTGAGAGCTTCAGATCTTTAGTGTAGATGGGTAGGAAGTTACCCGCTAAGGATTGACCGTGCAGGGAAGCTGCTCGGTGGACTCTTGGTGAGGGCTTTTGATCTTTGGCGTCGGTGGGTCGTGAACTACCAGCCAGCGATGAACCGAGCAAGGAAGCTGTTCGGTGGCTTCTTGAGAAGGGCTTTGATCCTTAGTGTAGATGGGTAAGAAGTTGCCCACTAAGGATGGACCGAGCAGGGAAGCTGCTCGGTGGCTTCTTGAGGAGGGCTTTGATCCTTAGCGTAAATGGGTAAGAAGTTACCCACTAAAGATGGACCGAGCAGGGAAGCTGCTCGGTGGTCTCTTGATGAGATCTTTGATCCTTAGCGTAGATGGGTAGGAGCTACCCGCTAAGGATGGACCGAGCAGAGAAGCTGCTCGGTGGCCTCTTGATGAGGGCTTTTGATCCTTGGCGTCGGTAGGTAGTAAACTACCAGCCAGGGATTGACCGAGCAGGGAAGCTGCTCGTTGGCCTCTGTAGGGTGTTTTTCGTCACCCCATTGAGATGAGAATACGCGTGCGCTTGTCAGGCGCATTACAGATTCTCCCTGCCTAGGGTAGGCTGGGGTTTATTGATTGTGGGGATCCGAATCTTTGGCAGCCGCGGACTAAGCTGCCGTTAATTACATCTCGCCCTTGGAGCGAGAGAACCTCCGATTGACGGGTCAAACAGGCCATGCGAACTCAACGTGCAATGTTGTGTTTTGAAGGGGTTTTGGATATATCGGGGGCCCCGCAGAGTTTTTACGGGGTCCCGCTACCCGGATAGCGGGCTGGGGGTCAAGGGGGCTAGCAGCCCCCTTGCGGGGTGCGGGGCAACGCCTCGTTAGAAAATTTTTTCTAACGGGAACAATGTGGTGGAGTATGTGTGTGTGTGTGTATAAAGGGAAAGGGCGTCCAAAGGATGCATGGGAGAAGGCGCCAGTGCCCCACGTGCCAAGCACGCGGGCGCTGGGCGCCAGAGCGCCAGCGCACCACGTGCCTACCACGCGGGCGCTGGGCGCCAGAAGGGACTTGGTCCCTGCACTAGGAGCTGTGCTCCAGAAAGGAAATATTTATTATTTTGTATATATATGTATATATATTTTTGAGGAGTTGAACTCCTAAGATATTTTGGAGCTGATGGAAGGGGCTTCTCCCTTGAGCCCTGGATCTTCCCCAAAATGGGGTTCTTGGAAGCGGGTCTCCTTCTTCCTCCTCTGTTGGCTGGATTTTGAAGAACAAGAAATATGAAATTTTAAAATCTCTCCTTTTCGAGATCTAATGGAAGATCTGAGTTCCCCTTTGTGGGTTTTGTGGTGAAAAACTATTTAGTTTTGGAAAAGGAAGAGTAAAACTCTTGATTTAATTCAAAAAAAAGGTTTAGAACCTTGAGGAAGGAGAAGGAGGCACAAAAACCCTAACCTTTTTGAGAGGAATGAAAAGTGTATCCTTTATTCATCATCATGTTGCCTTATATGGGTTTACACATTTACATATAGCCCCTTGGGCTTTACAAAATTGCATTTTGCCCATCCCATACCTCATGTGCTCATTTTTTTTGCACATAAGCCATGGGCTTTACAAAAATTTAGCTTTATGCCCATTTTGCTTACATTCATGCATAAAAAATTACATCAAAATTATTTATTACATGATTTTTATTTTGGCATGGAGGAGGCCGGCCGCAGGGCTTGACTTGGGCATGGGCACTTGCTTGGGCTTGGTCCCGCTTACTTGGGGTTGACCATGACTTTGACTTGGTCAACTGGGGTGCAAATTTTGACCCCAACAAAATGCCCCCCATCAATGAATGCACACCACGTACATGAGTTGTGTGTACGAAATTGATGGATTTTGAAGTTGGACTTCGAGGTGGAACATCATTCCAGGGGCGGAGCATCATCTCGGGAGCATAATTCCAGGGAACGGAGCATAATTTCGAGGATTGGAGCATAATTCCGGGATCGGAGCATCATTCCTGAAGAGCGGAGCATGATTCTAAGGATCGGAGCATAATTCCGAAGAGAGGAGCATGATTGCAGGGTTTGGAGCATAATTCCGAAGAGCGGAGCATGATTCCAGTGATCGGAGCATAATTCCGAAGAGAGGAGTATGATTCCAGGAATCAGAGCATCATTCCTGAAGAGCGGAGCATGATTCTAGGGATCGGAGCATAATTCCGAAGAGCGGAGCATGATTCCAAGGGTCGGAGCATAATTCCGAAGAGCGGAGCATGATTCCAGAGAGCGGAGCATGATTCCAGGGATCGGAGCATCATTCCGAAGAGCGGAGCATGATTCCAAAGGGGTCGGAGCATAATTCCGACGAGCGGCAGACATTCTGACCGAAGTATGATTTCGATGCAGAGGTTGATTCCCAGGCGGAGCATAATTCCGACAGGAAAAGCAGATACTCCAAGGCGAAGCATGATTTCGACATGGGGTACATTCTGAGACGAAGCATGATTTCGACGCAGAGCTTGTTCATTGACTTGATTCCGATGCGGAGCTTAATTCCGACAGGGAAGGCAGATACATCGAGGCGAAGCTTGATTTCGAAATGAGGTACACTCTGAGACGAAGCATGATTCCGGCGCAGAGCTTATTGGTCGACTTGATTCTGAGGCGGAGCTTAATTCCGACGAGGAGGTCGCTGGTTGATTCCGAGCTGAAGCATAATTCCGATAGGGAAGGCAGATACACCGAGGCGAAGCTTGATTTCGACACGGGGTACACTCTGAGACGAAGCATGATTCCGGCGCAGAGCTTG
Organism: Agapanthus africanus; assembly: GCA_030015575.1. Taxonomy (NCBI): domain Eukaryota; kingdom Viridiplantae; phylum Streptophyta; class Magnoliopsida; order Asparagales; family Amaryllidaceae; genus Agapanthus; species Agapanthus africanus. The sequence goes on from JASDDO010000029.1 coordinate 367,208,825, forward strand.
TTGGTCGACTTGATTCCGAGGCGAAGCTTAATTCCGACGAGGAGATCGCTGGCTGACTTTATTCCAGGGCGGAGCATAATTCCGATGAGGAGGTCGCTGGTTGACTTGATTCCAGGGCGGAGCATAATTCCGACGAGGAGGTCGCTGGTTGACTTGTCCCCGGCACGGAGTGTCTTTGGTCGACGTTTTTCCCGGCACGGAGTGTCACTGGTTTTGATGTAGAGGATGATTCCCAGGCGAAGCATAATTCCAACAGGGCAGGTGGATACTCCGAGGTGAAGCATGATTTCGACACGGGGTACATTCTGAGACGAAGCATGATTCCGCCGCAGAGGTTGTTGGTTTGATTTGATTTGGGTTGACATCAGTATCGCTACACTGGAATATGGTACCAGAAGCGAATCATCATTTGCCGTGAGTGGATTTGGGGATTTTAGTTTTGGTCGGCATCTGCATTGCTGTACTGGAATAATGCCAGGAGCAACTCATCATTTGCCCCGGAAGGATTTGGGAATTGGTGGCTTAGTAGACAGGTTTAGATCCCTATCACCTAAGGCTTTTCAATTTTATGGGCCGTAAGGATCCCATAAAAGCATTTTCTCTCTACGAGTCGAAAGGATCCCGTAGGTGTATTTTCTCCTTAGGAGTCGTGGGGACTCCCAAGCGTGTTTTTCCTTCGTGAGTCGTAAGGATCTCATGCGGGAATTTTCTCCTCACAAAGTCGAGAGGACTTTGCGAGTGCATTTCATCTCTTTTTCATGAGTTTGCGCCCTTTCGGGTTTTCACAAACTCGCCGGTAATCCTGCTGTTTTTACTCACGGAGTCTTTTCGGGTTTTCATCCGTGCCCATTTTGCTTGTGGACATACCTTTTTTTTTTAATCTTCACCAACGGTGGGACTTTGAATGTGGGCTCGCCGGTAGGACTTGGGAGAGATTGGGATCATTTTACGCCCATGGATTGTATACGGTTTTGCAGGATGTATGATCCAGACTGTAGGGCCGGAAAAATTTTGGGAAATTGTCGGCGTCTGCATTGCTGCACTGGAATATGGTACCAGGAGCGACTCATCATTCGCCATTGGGGTATGGGATTTGGAATTTGGTTGGCGTCTGCATCACTGCACTGGAATATGGTACCAGGAGCGACTCATCATTCGCCACTTGGGGTATGGGGTTTGGAATTTGGTTGGCGTCTGCATCACTGTACTGGAATATGGTACCAGGAGCGACTCATCATTCGCCATTTGGGAATTTGGAATTTGGTTGACATCTGTATCACTGCACTAGAATATGGTACCAGGAGCGACTCATTCGCCATTTGGGATTTGAGTTTGGAATTTGGTTGGTGTCTGCATCACTGCACTGGAATATGGTACCAGGAGCGACTCATCAAGGATACATTGCAACCCGAGCTCGACTTAAGCAACCCGAGCTCTTCTCTTTCTATCTTGACCATCCTGGGCTCTCAAGCGGAGAAGCATGGATACATTGCATAGGGTAATGGCTAGTTCGTTTGGCAGTTAGGCTGCCCATCTCACTCGCCAGACCAGTGAGAACCTACATCCGACCTTTCGCCTGCAAACCACTGCAGACCCGACCTACGGCCATCAGAAGCCATTGGGATTTGAGTTTGGAATTTGGTTGGCGTCTGCAATGCAGCACTGGAATATGGTGCCAGGAGCGACTCGTTATTCGCTATTGGGATTTGGAATTTGGTTGGCGTCTGCATCGCTGCACTGGAATATGGTATCAGGAGAGACTCATCATTCGCCGTTTTTTTTACCGCGATTGCTCTATCATTTCAGCTTTTCTTATCGCGAAGGTCACGATTGCCCTATCATTTCGGCTTTTTATTCGCGGTTGCCCCATCATTTCGGCTTTATTTTCATTTTTATTTTTACTCGCTGATTTTTATTGCGAGTTGCCCTATCATTTTGGCTTTATATATATATATATATATATATATATAGTTTTATTTACACATTTTTACATCCCTAGTTTAACGACTTAGAGGTCAACTGTTCCCAGATAAAGGCAGATGTTTGAGAGAATCAGTTTCACTAAGAACTTCGGTCTCCGTTTGTATGAAATCTTGACTGTATGTTAACACGCCTTTGGACAGTTCTATCTCTCCTGCCTTGTATTGTTTTTCGACCCAATCTTTGAAGATGAAGCAGTCCTCGATGGCATGACCTATCACTCTATGATAGGGGCAGTATTTGGGGTCGTCGGTCATATTCACTTCCTGCGGTCTTTTTGATTCTGGCAATTGTAGATCATTTCTTAGGGCGTCTTTGAATATTTTACGGACTTTGTCCCTTCTGAAGGAATAGAACTTGTCCAGCTTCTCTTTCAGTGGAGATTCTCCTCCCTCTCCGAACACTAGCTTCCGAGGCTGGTTGGCATTAGGCCCGCTCAACCCTTGCTTATTTCGGTTAGCCGAGGCATTGAAAGATTCAGAATCGTCGGAATTTCCGCTTTTGCGATTATCTTCCTTTCGGTTTCTCCAAGACCTATTGTTATTTTGGGAATCCGAGGAGGACTCCTGCTTTGAGCGTTCCAACATCTGAACTTTCCTGGTCAGCTCTTGGAATGTTTTGAGACCCGCGGTGCATAGAAACGGGGCCATCCAATTGTTGAGATTTTCGACGAGGAGACTGACAGATTGGTCCTGCTCTATCGGCGGTTCACATTTAACGGAGAGATTGCGCCATCAGGTTATAAAATCCGTGCCGCTTTCGTTGTTCTTTAGCTTGGTCCTTACAAGGTTGGCGATGGTGATCTTATCACTGACACTCATGAACCTTTGTCGAAACAAAGATTCCATTTGGATGAAAGTAGTAACGGAGCCATCCGGTATGCTCACGTACCAGTCGAAAGCGACATCGGTCAGGCTATTAATGAACTGGCGGAGGAGAAGCGCATCATTGCCCCCAGTATTCCCGCATGTGGCTTTGAAGTGGGCGATGTGCTGATTCGCATTTCCCAACCAATCAAATCTTCCGAATTTAGGGATGACATAGCCGCTGGGAAATTCTACTAGATCATACTGAGCAGGATATGGTCTCCCGCTACTGCTAACATCTTTTTACGCTTCGGCTTCGGCTTCAGCTACCAATATTTTGACTTTGTTGGCGACTAAATCCATGATTTGCTCTTGAGTTAGCGGGCTACTGTCATCGGTAGCCAAGACATTTCCCGAGATAGGATGCGACTGATTTTCATGCGGTCCGCCCACTTTTGGATTTGAGGGAATAGGCGTCAGCTGTCTCGGGACACTGTTTCCCGGTTCATGAGCAAAGCTCTGCGCTTGATTGGGCGGCTGAGAGGCAAGTCGGGCCGTGAGCTGCAAGACGACATTCGTCAAGTCGTCAATTTTAGAGTAAAATTTGGCCATCTCCTTATCTTTACTTCTGAGCTATTTTCAGAGCTCTTGGAGAAGTTGCTGCTCTGCGTTCTTGGGATGGAAAGTTGGCTCATCTTCGCTTTTCGAGCCCGACTCCTCATGAACTGAGGGCTCTCTCTGCCTATCAACCTCACTGGGAAGACTTTCATCACCCTCCGGAGGATGCTGGTCTTGAGAAGTGACAGCTATATTCACACCAGGTTGGATTTGAGATGTGGTGGCCCCGTCCTTGCTCTTGCTGTGCGTGCCCACCATATAGACAGTGTGGACCACATATCCGGCCATCTCTTTATCTTTGGCGGGGTAACCCTATTCCTCGAACCTCATAAAGTTCAGCCTAGCAGGAACCCTAGCCCTTTTGTTGGCTCTATATCTGAGCCTTTTCTGCCTCAGCTTCTCGATTTTGAAGGCTTGGCGGTCATCCGTTATCCGGGAAGCCGTTGTGAGTCGATTAGCGGGGAGCCTAGAGAAGACACCCGATTGAGCAGTTGTTAGGGGCACCGCCGGAGCTTGCTCGAGACGCGTTGTAGCTTTGTTGGTGTTGATGGCCTTGCCCCCAGCTGGGGCCAAGGAAAGTCGTTCAAACACAGACTTGCGTTTAGGTTGGGGCGTCTTTGAGACCACCACATTTGGCCTCGTACCTTTAGAGGCCGGTTTATCCATCACTAGGGCTTGAGGAGAAGAGATGGTGTCAGCTGGCATGAACAGAATAAAGCCGAACTGTAGTAGCGGCTCCTCCCACTGTCGCCCAAGATTGGCTGGGAGGACCGTCCTGGAGTCCATCTTCATCGTGTAGGAGATGGGAGCTGAGTTCATTCTTAGAGACATTGTTGAAAATTGATTGCTTGGAAAACTGCATGAAAGAGCATTATTTCAGTATAAATATAGATATGTATATTGATTGAGTTCGCATGAATGCTTAATCCGAAATATGGGAGGAGAGATTGGTCCCACCGGGCGTGCCAGAATCTGTAGGGTATTTTTCGTCACCCTATTGAGATGGGTGTTAGTTATATGTATGCCCTAGAGGCCATTACTGTACATTGGATGTATATTGTAGTGGATGCTGGGACATATATAGGGAGGACTTTCTTGCTCGACATGATAGTATGCTATCTGGTTACTCTTTACCTTAACGTGTACATTGATTGTCTCTCTGTTACATATTGGTAAAGCCCTTAGGATGTATACTTGACTACCTGGACTATGATGCAGATCATACTAGTGCGGACATGGTAGTCCATAAGTACATCCTTCAAAGTCCCTAGTCGTGGGTGTATCGAGACGGGGCATCGATATACCAGTGTAGACTAGCGTATACCTTCTCGACCCATACAGATGGGCGATGGATGATCCCATATCCATTGGTGTTTGACATCAGAGATGATATACGGGTGCTCAGTGGAGACTGGGTACACTGGACGGACTCGCCGAGAACTCCCAGATGGTATTGTACCTTACGTCAGATGGCAGTTCTCTGGTGACACTGGTACAGAGTAGTCTGTTGACCCGAGATTGTCATAGAGTCTTGTGTGATTCCCACTGTGCTTTGATTTCCACCTTACCATGTCCAAGAGGACGTGCAAAACGGTGGTTTTTGGGTACAGTCCCGAATCACATGGAGGCAATGAGCGATAGGAGGGCATTCGTCTCTCCCGGTATAGGGAGTTGATGTTGTGCTGTGTTCGATTGGCTATAACCGGAAATCCCTGGCCAGGGTTGCTGAGATTTACTGGTAAGTGTTACCAGTAGTTTCTCGAATTGTTATAGACCTCATATCGACACGACTTATCGAGCTACTGGGGTCTGACGTTTACCACCCCTAGGCAAGATATGCGACATATCAGACGACGAGACCGGACTGTACGGTAAGTGTTACTGGTTGGATTCACAGGAGTGTGAGCGGGCTTGCTCGTCGATCTTCTGATCGCTCAATACCCGGGTGGCCGTTACGTTTAGCAGACCGCTTGCGGCTTGTGGGTGTTTGATATGATCATCGCCTGCTGCCGGCGTATTGACGAGTCTTTAGAGTCCTACACAGAGGTCTCCTGGCTCAAGCGAAACGAAATAGGAGCGCATATGAGATATGTGCGGGACCGAGAATAATGCGTGTATGTGATACCGTATTTCATTCTCACGATGAATGTATCGAATGGTTGTATGCGATATAACCTAGTTATCGAATCAAGGATTGATTCGATAAGCCGATACATTGGATATTAGTCGGTTATATGCGATATGACCGGATCGTTAAATCAAGTGTTGATTTAATGATTTAATGCATAATTATACATTTGATATATTACTTTACATTAACTAGTATTGGTTCACTTTAAATGGTTTTTCTCACTTGTTTGTGCACATTGTATATGTGATATATTTTTTTGTGCACAAGTTTGTATCATGTTTGATGATGCATGCTAACTTGGGTTTGTGTAAAGATTAAACCATGGTTATATGAATGGTTAGGGTTTTGGTTTCTTATTTATTTATTTATTTATTCTTTTTGGAAAATAATAAGCATAAAGAGAAAATGGTGGCTTTCTTTGTTTGTATATTGAAGCTTCATGAAGCTTTGAACTAGTCCACCATTTTTGTCTCATGCTTAACCCTAACCATTCCACTTAACCATGATTCATTCTCTACACTTGACCATGGTTAAATATATGATAAGTATTATTTTTCTTTTGAATTATCAAAAACTTATCATATTCATCTTCTTCTTCTTCTTCATCTTTACAAAGAAGAAAAGCTTGCACCATCAATGGTGATTTGATGAAAAGAGTGAGAAATCCAATTCTAAAGTGAACCCACTTCCTATTTCTTCATCCTCTACCTCTTGCCAAGTATTATAGGGTGTTTTCTTCACAAGTTTCTTGACTTGGTGAAGTTGGAGCTTGATCTAGTGTTGCCTCGACGTAGATCATCTTCGGCATCGAAGCCGACGACCAAGCCCGCCCATTTCTCCGATGAAACCGACGCTAGAGCCCGGAATTCTATTTGGACAGCGAGGAGACTTCATCATGGAGCTATGGAGGTGGAGGACCGGATCTACAAAGGTTGTATTTCCGTTCTTTTAGTTAAGTTGTTAACTAGTTTCATTGTTTCGCCTAAAATTCTAGTTAACGATCCGTATTAGGGTTTCTCGGCACTTGTAAAGTTTGAATTTGGCATGGTTGATGCCTTGTGAGACCTCTAGTGTGTGCCTAGGAACCTTACAGTGGTATCAGAGCCTAGCTAGAGCCTTAGGCGATGCGTAGACGAAGTTTGAAACCCGAACGAACCCGAAACCCTAAAATTTCACGCTCTCTGGACTTTTTTCAAAAACTGGGTTTTTTCCAGATTAAAAATGCTTAAAAAATTCAGCAGGGAATTATAAGAATTACGGTGCAAAATTTGACCAATGATACCTCAAACATGCGGCGGAACCGCGGCAGAAGCCTAGCTTCTGCGGCGGTTCCGCGGCTCTCTGGTGACGTCAGCCTTCCATATTTGCACAGTAATTCCTCTTTCACAGTTCTGAGTTTTATGGGAATTTTTAATATTTATTCAAGAGTTGAATTTTCTGGGGTTGTTTTGGGGATTCGATAATTCGATCGGATTATCAGACTTTGTCTTTGTGGCTTTCCGGATATTTTTAGAATATGTTAAAAAGTTCGACCGGATATAAATACCCACCTTTTCCCCTATCGGAAAATTCCAAGTGTTGGATTTTTCTGTGGTTTAAGGACGTTCTAAATAGTGCATGTAACGCGATGGTCCCTCTAGAAGACAACAAACCTTAACTCGATTATGTGACCGTCTTGAACTGCCCTTTGAACCTTCGGGTTTGGGGCAGTACGGCATGCCACATGTGAGGCGTTGGCTTGACCCTTCTACGGCTGGACCGTTGGTACCGAGGCACGAAATGAATGTCTTTGAACTTATTTCATGAGTTGAGCTGTTTCGGGAAAACTTGGGTGTTCGATTGTTCGATCGGAAAGTTTAACATTTTCTATCTTATTCGGAATGTGATACAACATTTGGAATTCACAAGTAGTTATGAGATAACTGAATGAATGTTATAAATCTAGCGGTTTAGTCTCACTTGATCGGTTGCCACGGAATTTTGATGTGATCAAAAGTCCGTCGCAATCACGTAGCGTACGCGGATACTCGCCGGGTAAACTTAATAGACAGCCTCGCTCCATAGCCCCGACCAAGTGACTATAGGAGAACCCCGTCGCCGAAAGCATCCGTTCGGGTGCTCGCGGCAGCGGGGTTCCGCCTTGGTGCACTTCGTCGACGGCATCGGGGGTGCAGCCGTCTACTGAAGTTTGCGACGAGCATTCGATCAGGATGTCGGGAATCTTGTTGAATTTCCCGACTTGATATTGAAAAGAGTTTTCGATAATGAGACTAAAATGCGGGGTTTATAATTATTAGGCATGTGATGTCTAAGGAATTCACTTGATTAGGCACGCGATGTCTATGTAGGTTGCGGATTCCAACTGTTGTAGTTTTACACTTTCTTTTCTGTGACCGTAAGTGTAATATGTGATATCGCCGGTTTCGTTGCTATATGTCAACGACAATTGGGATACGCATGTTTACTTACGTTGATGACATGTGATGTTATGTATTGCTGGATATGTTATATTGGATCGTCGTGTTTGAATAGCCGGGGGTTTTTATGTGAGATGAGTGTTTTTCATTTTCATTCATGTAAAAACTTGTATGTAATATTCTTTTATTGGGGCACTTCCAAGTTGCGGAAGATGTCACCCTCTGTATATTATTTACTTTTCCGCATTAGGATAGACCCAAGGAGGGGAGCACAAGTAACCGGGTTCCGGAGTCCAGTGGGAGACCAACTCGAGGAGTCGAGTCCGGGTCTCCTAACTCTAGAATTGGTAGGGTTACTTGCCGCTCTCGTAGGGGTCTAGGGGTGTGGGTTTGGCTATTCATCGCGACCGTGGAATCCGTGTTTTATACTGGCTCGTATTGAAAACACGGACGTCCTAGTATATCCAATATTTCATATGTTTCTTCTGCTGCGATATCTGTGATGTGATCATGTGATATGTTCTGTGATGGATACAGTATATAGTATATATGATATATTATATAGACGTTACTTATGTTTTGCACTCGCGCTAGCCCTGCCCCACTCTGCCGTTAGTTACCTAACCTAACGGTGCACGAGGGGACATCGAGGCGAATGCGGATGGCATAAGTGTATGTCCCCCTCCGAAAGACGGCGCACAGGACGGCGATGTCCTAACGCTGAGATTCGGGGCAGATACTATTTGGTTTTATCCGTCCACCTCTCCAAAGATGCCAAGTTGATTTATGGCACCGTGTATCGGAGGCTTAGACAGATGCGACCGATGTAGCAGACTTCGTCAGATTCCCCCTCAGGGTGAGGGGTTTTTGATTGTGGGGACGCTCTTCCCTGCAGGCGCAAGCCCCTGCAGTTAATTACGCTACCGCATCGCGGTAACAACTTTCTCCTTCTCCAGAATTTCACTTCATGTCGTGTGTGTTTGTTTTGTTTGTGGTTGCCCGTGGATTGTATACGGAGACTGAGTAATGCCGTCGCCCGTAGGACGTGGATTAGTCCAAATCCGTATTTACTTAGATTTGGGTTTGGTGTTTTTAGTTTAAGGATACATTAGTCGCGTTGCGACTAAGATCAACTTAAACATTCGTCAAGAATACGTTAGTCCTGTTTTGGACTAAGATCAACCTGACGTGGTGATTCATTTAATTTATGGCCATCGGGACTCATCACCTCTCTAACATCGTTGAAGGATTACAACGATAGGTGTCAGAGGAGCTCAGAGATGTACCCTTGAACCAAAGCTGATTGAGGGTTTTATAGTCCATTTAAGTGTTTAAGGATACGTTAGCCGTGTTTGGGGCTAAGATCAACTTAAACGGGATCGTTTAGATCCGGCAAAAGAGCAATTGGCTCTATTGTTCCAGTTTAGGGACGTAGTGGTCCATTATTAGTTTAGGGACGTCTCGGTCCGATACCAGTTTAAGGACGTGGTGGTCCATTATTAGTTTAGGGACGTTTCGGTCCGATGCCAGTTTAGGGACGTAGTGGTCCATTATTAGTTTAGGGACGTTTCGGTCCGATATTAGTTTAGGGACGTTTCGGTCCAATATTAGTTTAGGGACGTTTCGGTCTGTTATTAGTTTAAGGACATTTCGGTCCAATTTTAGTTTAGGGACGTTTCGGTCCGATATTAATGTGTGGTCGTTGGGACCCGTCACCTCTTTGACGTCGTTGAGGAATTACAACGAGGGATGTCAAAGGAGTTCGGAGATGTACCCTCGAACCGGTTGTGAATTGGTTTGGGAGAGCCATTTTGCTCAATCAATTTAATTTAAGGACTTACAGCCACGATTGGGTTAAGTCCAATTTTTTTATTTATTTTAGGCTCTGCCTGACTAACGGAATCTATCCGAACAGAGCTCTGCTCCTTTATTGTTTTGCAATATGATTTGGGCCAGGCCCTTTTAAATAATGAGTTGCAGAAACTCAAGAATTTTCCAAAACAGGGCTTTGCCCTTTTGCAATTTGATTTGGGCCAGGCCCTTTTAAATAGTGAGTTGCAGGAACTCAAGAATTTTCCAGAACAGGGCTTTGCCCTTTTGCAATTTGATTTGGGCCAGGCCCTTTTAAATAGTGAGTTGCAGGAACTCGAGAATTTTCCAGAACAGGGCTTTGCCCTTTTGCAATTTGATTTGGGCCAGGCCCTTTTAAATAATGAATTGCATTTATATAGAACAGGGCTCTACCCCTTTATTATTCTGCCATTTGATTTGGGCCAGGCCCTTTTAAATAATGAGTTGCATTTATGCAGAAACTTAAGAATTTTCCAGATTTCAGAACAAAAGTGCATAGCACTTTTGATCTAAATTTGGATCAAAGGAAAGCAAGTTTTTCTTTTTGTTTTCCCTGATTTCACAGAACCAAGGGTTCATATCAAGTGCAAGGCACTATTTATCTTATTCTTTTTTTTTGTTATTCCCTTTCTAATCTTCTGTTTTTTCAGAAATTTTTACCTCTTTTTTTCTGTGTCTTTGACTAATCTTCAAGAGTTCTTTTTTTTTTTTAGAAGTTCATCCTCCTTTTGAATGAGGTCTGGGGTCTTATTTATAGTGCTCACAAATTTGTTGAATTTGTTACCAAGATCTTTCCTGAATAATTTTGGGAATTTTCCCACCATTGGATCTTTGATCCAAGGGTCCCTGTTTTACAGAAGAAATCTTCTTGTTTTAACAAGAATCAGAAAAGATTTACTTAAATTTTCATTCTGTTGCTGTGCAACTCACCAGCGCGTGACACGTGTCGCGCAGCCGTGCGCTTGCGCAGTTGCGATTGCGCAGCTGCGCAGACACGTGTCGCGCAGCCGTGCGCTTGCGCAGTTAAGTCTTACTTATGTTTTTTAAAGAGCCTTGCTCTGATTAGACGCACTGCCTTGGGCGTTACGCTGCCGAATCAACTTCCGCCATGTGGCAAATTGCGCGCTGCGTACGGGAACCGAAGCGTTGCTTCGAAATTTGAATTTTCAAAATTCAAGTAGAGCCTTGCTCTGATTGGGGGAAACAGATGCCCCCCCACCGTTGCGCTCACGTGGCGCGCGCGTGAGTGCAGCGGTGGCAAGATCCTGACCGTCGGATCGAAGGGCCAAGTGAACAGGCGCAGGCGCCTATAAGTAGGACCCTTGGTCCTTGGTAATTCTTTACCATTTCCAAGAATTTGAATTTTAGAGCCTTGCTCTTGCTTGAGAACTTCCAGAGCCTTGCTCTTGTGATTTCCCTAAGAACTTCCAAGTTCTAATCTTAGAACCATTCTAGGTAAAATTAAATTAATTTAAATTAAATTTAATTAACAGAGCCTTGCTCTTATAGATCTTTGATCTAAAGGAAACCCCTTTGGGGTTTCTTCAACAGAGCCTTGCTCTTATAGATCTTTGATCTAAAGGAAACCCCTTTGGGGTTTCTTCAACAGAGCCTTGCTCTCAAAAATTTACAGAGACTTTGTTCTTGGGTTTTAACCCATGAACAGAGCCCTGCTCATAGATCAACTAAAAAACTTTTTAAAAGTTTCTATGGATCTTTAAGATCCCAAAATTTTAATTCTTAGGAGTTATAAATTTTTTATTACTACTACAGAGCTAGGCTCTTTTTAAGAAGTTTTATTCCTTTGAGACAGGAGTTTGACAAATGTCACTCTGTGGCAGAGCTTTGCTCTAAAAGGAGGAGATTTTCTCCTTGTCTCTAGGGATTCCCCCAATGAGGATATTCTCTTGGGGGTCTTTTTGTTGACTGACAGTCTCATCCAATGGTGGGATTGTCTTATCAAATGATGCGCCGTCATCTTGATTTTGTGGGTCCCCCTTTGGTCCCCTACCCACTGCATCACAGTGTGGAGCAAGATTTTTATTTATTATTATTATTATTTTTTTTTTATTATATATATATTTTTTTTAATGTTAAGCGTCAGGCCACTAATGATATATATATTTTTATACAGAAAAGATGTCTGACAACTTGTCTTTTCCCTTCGTTCGCTCGGAAGGAGGGTTCCCCCATGCGCCAGTGGATCGGGTGGCGTTCGCTCTTATTAAGGATCATGATCCTGAATGCAAGAAGCTTCATCTGTGGGGAAGGTGGTATAGCCAAATCATCCAGGGTCGTCGCAGTTTTAGTTCCGCCTCGCCCTCCGAACCTATAGTTACGATCCCCTATGCGGACAAACCCCCGGTGGAGTATGCCGTGGAGGTTAAAAATTGGAATTCTGACGACCTCCTCCAGCCTGCAATCGGTGCTATTCCGGTGCAGCCGCCGCCGGCCATAGATATCTTGGGAAGGCGAATCTGTCAGGGTGAAGCACGCCCTTGGGGACAGGCTTACAACATTGGATTGAATCCGCGACCGCTTGCTGGATACCTGCCATGGGCCCGGTACATTTTAGCGGCGAAAAGAGCTCACCTGACGAAGATTGGTTTATACTCTGCCGTCTACGTCTCGCTTTTCGAGTATCCCACTCCTCCAACGTGGTGGACAAAGGCCTTCATTGAACAATGGAATATCCCCACACATACTTTCCTGACAGCGGATAGGGAAGTCTCCATTTCTCTAGAGGAATTCGTTGAGCTTTCAGGTTTACCGGCGAGGGGGGAGCACTACGAAGAGCTGCTTCCTCCTGACGAGTACGTCTTTGCCACCAAGCAGATGGTATTCGACTTAACTCCGGAAAATGCCATTCAGCATCAGCATCCGGGCCTGGTGAAGGTATTGGAGATTTACGAGGAGCTCCATTTGGAATTGGGCGACCGAGGCGTTAGTTTCACGGACTTCATTGCTCGTTTTATTCGCCCGGAGTTTTTATCAGAGCAGGGTGAGAAGTTCGCCCAGCTTACTGACCCCTTTGGTTTCGGCCTGGACCGCCGACCTTCATCGGAAATTGATCAGCGGGGTTTTTACGTCCCCGGCACTGCTAGCGTCCCTTTCTCAGAGATCGCCGTTCCTGGCATGGATGAGGAGACCTTTTTCATAGGGTTCTTGGGTCTGTGGCTATGCAGCTTCGCGCTTCCCATGCACCCCCGCCTTATGCGGTCCTCTGTCTTCTACCCGGCGCATCGAATGGTGGCGGGTTTGCAGTTATCAGTAGGGATCGCCGGGTTGGCTTATCTCTACCATGGACTTAGCGTAGCGGCGGACGCTAATGAGCCTGGGGTACAGCCTGCTAACTTCCCGATGCATTACTTCACTTCTTGGATGGAGCTGCATGTCCGAGGAGTGTTTGGTGCCCATAAAACTCCCTCGTTCTTTGAGAAATTTAAACTTCCAAGAATCATGCGATTGGTCGGGGCTTCAATTGTGTTTGCACCTCCGCGGGAGTCTAGGGGACTACTCCTGCGTTCACATCTAGTCGGAGCGAAGACCTCTTTTATGGATAAGGTCATCACCATAGGTTCTGAGACCACTAAGTCAGTGGTGCCGCTGCGTGATGACTTTAAGGGCGGTGTTTCTGTGTTGAAAGCTCGGGAAATCCTCCACCTTTACTCCATTCGGCCGGGCTACTTAGTATTTAGGCAAAATGAAACGGCTCTCTTCATGAGGTATAACCCGCATCGATTTGCCCGGCAATCGAGTTACAACCAAGGGATCCCGTTGGAAGCCTTCTTGGGAACACCTGCAGTCGGCCCGGAGGGGGTACGGAATGCGATGCATCACTTCATCCGGCTCAATACAGGCTCCTATTTTTTTATCAGTGAGCCCAGCTGTACCCCTCAGATACTTAATTCATATGTGGCCTGGTATGCGCACGCGATGGGCCCAATCATCTTGATGGAGAAACGCCTGCTGGTCGATCGTAGGGCTGCGCCTCCCGGCGGCGATCGCAAGGCTCCCTTGCAGCCCAGGGTTCAGGTTATCCCTCCGATGAAAGATGCCGGAGCTGATCGACCACGCGTGTTGCCCCCTCCGCGTGGATTGCCACTGTCTACTACGGTGGATGCACCGACGGCGCCCCGTGCTCCGACAAAGACGGTTAAAGCGGTATCGCCAGAGTCGGGCGCAGGAGTGGACATCGGGACTCGCCGCCCGAAAGTGACTGCCAAAACTGGCAAGCGCAAAGCTGTTCCGAGTGGATCCAAGGCTGGCGGACAGAAGAAGAAGAAGTCCACCTTATCCCTCGACGCGATCCTTAACTTAGAGCCCGCGGCTCATCCTGCCGGGGCCATATGCGAGTACGGTAGCAATGAGGGCTTTGTGGTGGACCCTGCGGACACCAATTTGGCTGCCGCCATTGCAGCTTCAGAGCGATCGGCGAGGCTTGAAGCGATGTTGAGCAAACTCGCTGAGTCCGGTAATTATCAAACGCCTTATTTGTCATTTTATTGCATTTTATATTGTTATCCTTAACTAATATTCGCTCCATTTTCAACAGGTGTCTCCGCTGAAGAGGCTATTGCTGCCTCCCTGAAAACCTTTCAGGAGGAGGAGGAGAAGCGTGCCCTAGCAGGCGTTGGTATGTTTCACCCCTTTCTCTTTTACAAGGAAAGTTTGTTGTCTTTTTTCTGATAGTCAACCTGACCTTCTTTGTTTCTTTGTAGGCGCTGTATCAATTGACGCAGGGGTCCCTCCCAAGTCCGTTATCGAAGTCCCGGCTTCGTCAAAATTGCCACAAGAGCCTCGGCTTGACAAGACGATGAGGGATGCCTTGAAGAATCTAGAGGCATCCCTATATACGGACGAGGGAGCCTCACTCAAGGAAGCCCTAGTGGCATCCGTCTCAACGGCTCGAGAGGAGCGGAAGCGGTTGAGACGCGAAGCAAGGGCACGCAGAGCTGCTTTGGCCGCGGGAGCGGGCCCTAGCACTCTTCCTCGTGCCGACACTCCTTCTGAAGCAGAGGCGAGCAGAGCTGTTTTGGCCACGGGAGCGGGCCCTAGCACCATTCCTCGCGCTGACACTCCTTCTGAAGAGGCCCCTGTCGCCCTATCTACTGCTTATAGGCGAGCGGCGCGCGCGGCCCGAAGTGCAAATAATAAATCCCCTTCAGGTAACATCTCTTTCAGAACCTTGTTGTTATTATAAAACTATTGGCTCATATGCATTCCATCTTGCAGGACCAAGTCCGACTGAGGGGGAGGCGGAGACCGTCGGACCCCAGGAAACGGCGGAAGCGGCGCCTGTCGAACCTGAGCCGACGGTGGGCACCATCGTTGGGGCCACGGTGCCTGAAACAGAAGTTGAAGGACCCGCCGCCGAGAAGGTCATGGATGCCGCGTCTGAAGTGGCGGCAGATGAGATGACTGTCGAGCCGAAGGCAGTAGAAGTGGAGGCGCTTGAGGCTGGAGGCGTCACGGTGCCGATGGATGAGACAACCGTGACCGCAGAAACCGAGGGAGTATCGGGTGAGGCGGCCACGATTCCTGAGGAGGAGCGAACCGCTCTTTCTCAGGAATCTGGTAATACTCCAATCATAGCCCTCCCCGCGTATGGTCTCTTGCCGTCTCCCGGGCTCGCGAGCACAACAACGGTTCCCATCGAGTCGGGTGATGAGGCTACGGGCGGTGGTCTCATGTCGATGGATGAGGGGATTGCTTCAGTTTCTGCTGGTAGCTCGTCAGGTAAAAAAAAATTCTTTTATCACCGGCATCCCCCTTTTTTATATATCCTGCGATCTCTTCTAACAAGCTTGTTTTTTTTTTTTGCAGGTGCGGCCAGTGCCGATGCTCTTTTGCTCGAGGGGGCACCGTCGACTACTGCTTTGGCGGTGGTCACCTCCCCGCCTTCCCTTGTACCATCACGGATGTTGGAAGGTATGGATTCACGACTCATGCATTTAATCTTTCAAAAAATGTAGCTTTGTACTAACGTCGTATCATTGTGCCTTTGCAGGAGTGCTCTTCGATCATTTATATCAAGTGTTGCTCCCACACTTCTCCTTCCCGTCCGAACTCGCTTCTCCCTCTGGTGGCGCCGGTGAGTATACTTTCACTATAATGTCTTTATTTTCCCCTTTTTAGCAATGGGATGGTTCTTTGACTTTTCCTTTTCCTTATTGCAGTGCCACAAATCGAAGGAGGGGATGTAAGACCCGCCGTGCTGCCGGTCCTTCCGACTTTGCCATCCATTGCCGCTGGTATAGTAAATTTCTTTTTGGTAACCCTTCAACGTCTCTTGAACCATCGTTTGACCATGTTTTGTTTTGCAGCTATTGTTCCAGCTCCGGTCCCCTTTGAGGCTCGCGTCCTTTCACCGGCAGGCCCTTTCTTGAGACGTCCGTCTTCCAAGGGTGCTGCGATGAGTTTGGGCATACTGAGCGGGTACATTGAAGAGCTCAATATGGACGCTCTCCCTTCTGCCGTGGATTTCGCTATGGAGGTTAATCCAATGTTGGCGGCGCTCGTAAATTTTCATAACGAAGGCGTCGTCGAATCTTGGGTTAACCACTGCAGGGGGATCGAGGCTTGTCTAAATCGGCTGGAGTCGACGCGTCCTTCTCCTGAAGTTTTAGCTCTGAGCACCCAACGCACAACTTGGCTCGAGCAAAGCACTTCGCACTTCCGCCACCTGGAACAAGAAGCAGCTTCAAGACTAAGGGAATGCCAAAAGACCTCAAACGAAATGGCTCATCTGCGCGCTGAGGTTGAGGCAAATGCTGCCCAAGTGAAGACTATCTTCGAGGGTCTCTTGGAGCGTATTTCCCATGGGCTGAATTTGAAGCGGAAACTTGACGCAGCTGAGCGCAATATCCCAAGTCGAGAAGCTGCATATCAGGTCGTCAGGGAGCAGCTCGCGTCGGTCTCGCAGCAACGAGCCCAAGTGGAGGCAGAGCTGGCGGTGGCAGCCGACCAAGAGAAGACGTGGAAGGAAGTATGTGAGCAATTGCTAAATCTATGCAAGACGCTTCCTTCCCAGTAGCCGCCTTTGTATCAATATATTTGTAATTTTCTTTTTTTTTTTGAATAAGATGTATACATTCTTTATTCTTTTGTACGATTCGCCGTGTACTTGATTGAATTAATAAATAAAGATACACACATTTTTTTTTTAATGTCTCGTATCATTTCTTTGCTTTCTCCCTTCTCTTATTATCAACATGCTGTCTTGATAAACATGATTGACAGGTAATAGAGTAAGCATCTTGGTTTCTTCGAGAGATAGTGATGGCTTATGCCGCAGGTTCGGATCTGCTGCCTAAGACTTTTCAACTCTATGAGCCGTGAGGGTCTCATAGAGACTTTTCTCCCTACGGATCGAGAGGATCTCGTAAGTGGATTTTCTCCTTAGGAATCGTGAGGATTCCTAAGTGTGGTTTTCTCTCATAAGTCGAAAGGATCTTATGAGAGAATTTCTCCCTCTTACGAGTCGAGAGGGCTCGTAAGCGGTTGTTTCCCTCTTTGTCGAAAATCGACTTTAGAGAGTGAGACCCGTGGATAGTATGCAAGAGACCATTTAGGATTGACTTGCAGGGTCCCATTGTTTCAGGAAGCAAGTTTTTGAATCCTTACTGCCTGAGATGTGAGTCAAAGAAGCTCTCGTCACGGAGTGTTTGTATCCGTGAGTTGAGAAGTTTCGTGAGGGATTATTTGTTTCCCAAGCGCCAAGGATTATTTGTGTCCTTGGGATTTGAAACGAGTCGATGGTTCCCACGGAGGCGCTGGCGGCTCTGCGAGTCGACGCGGATCAGAAGGCTCTCGTCAAGGAGTGTTTGTATCCGTGAGTTGAGAAGTTTTGCGAGGGATTATTTGTTTCCCAAGCGCCAAGGATTATTTGTGTCCTTGGGGTTTGAAACGAGTCGATGGTTCCCACGGAGGCGCTGGTGGCTCTGCGAGTCGACGCGGATCAGAAGGCTCTCGTCAAGGAGTGTTTGTATCCATGAGTTGAGAAGTTTTGCGAGGGATTATTTGTTTCCCAAGCGCCAAGGATTATTTGTGTCCTTGGGGTTTGAAACGAGTCGATGGTTCCCACGGAGGCACTGGTGGCTCTGCGAGTCGACGCGGCTCAGAAGGCTCTCGTCAAGGAGTGTTTGTATCCGTGAGTTGAGAAGTTTTGCGAGGGATTATTTGTTTCCCAAGCGCCAAGGATTATTTGTGTCCTTGGGGTTTGAAACGAGTCGATGGTTCCCACGGAGGCGCTGGTGGCTCTGCGAGTCGACGCGGATCAGAAGGCTCTCGTCAAGGAGTGTTTGTATCCGTGAGTTGAGAAGTTTTTGTCGAAGTCATTGGCTTCTTCGGTTGAAATGAACCTTTGAGGTTTGGCTTCGTCGTTTGACGGAATCCGCTGGGGAAGTATGGTTCCTTCTTTGTTTACGCCCTTGGATTGTATACAGGGATCGATGTGACCTCGACTGTAGGGCTAAAGTTTTATCATTTCTTTTTTTATTTTATTTTATTTCCGCGATGCTCTATCATTTCAGCTTTTATATCGCGAAGGTCGCGATTGCCCAATCATTTCGGCTATTTTTCGCGGTGCCCAATCATTTCGGCTATTTATTTTATTTTTACTCGTTGCTTTTTATTACGAGTTGCCCAATCATTTCGGCTGTTTTGCATGCATATATTTTACTTGCTGCTTTTTTTTTTATTGCAAGTCGCCCCATCATTTCGGCTATTTCGCATGCATATATTTTACTTGCTGCTTTTTTTTATTGCAAGTCGCCCCATCATTTCGGCTATTTCGTATGCATGTGCGGCCTACTGGCTTCTCGCTGTAAACCTGAAATTGGACACCGATTTCGGCATCAGCGCCGCTACAACTGGGATATTACCAGGAGCGAATCATCATTTGCCTCTGTCGTTGTCGAACAAAGGAGGCTTAGCGACCAGGGTTAGGGTCCTGTCGGCCAAGGCTTTTGACTTCATGAGCCGTAAGGGTCTCGTGAAGGTTTTTCTCCCTACAATTCGTGAGGATCTTGTAGGTGTATTTTCTCCTTAGGAATCGTGAGGGTTCCTAAGTGTTTTGTTCCTCTGTAAGTCGTAAGGATCCTACAGGAGGGTTTTCTCCTCATAAATCGAGGGGATTTATAAGGGTTATTCACCATGCGAACGTATTCCCAATTACGGATGAAATTTGGCTAGGGAAATGTTTATTCGCGCCCGTGGATCGTATACGAGGGTCAATATTGAACCACTTGTAGGGCAATATTGAAAGTTTGTGGGGGTTTGCTGAAGCACAGGTTTAGGTCTCTGTGACTTAAGACTTTCAAATCCTATGAGCCGTGAGGGTCCCATAAGAGAGTTCTCCTTACGAGTCGTGAGGATCTCGCAAGTGCGTTTTATCCTTAGGAATCGTGGGGATCCCTAAGTGTGTTGCTCCTTTGTGAGTCGTAAGGATCTCACGCAGGTGGTTTCTCCTTATAAGGTCGAGAAGACCCTATAAGTGTCTTTTAACGAGGTTGCGCCCTTTCGGGTTTTCACGAACACTCGCCGGTAGCCCTGCTGTTTTTACTCACGGAGCCCTTTCAGGTTTTCATCCGTGCCCTTTTTGCTTATGGACACACCGTTTTTTTTTTGTTTTTTTTTTTTACCGTCAGCCTAAGGATGCTGCGGTAGTAGTTTAAAGACGTTTCGGTCTGTTATTAGTTTAAGGACATTTCGGTCCAGCATTGAGAGGGCTGGTTACTGCTTATAAAGCTTGAGCTTAGGAAGATAGCGAGCGGACATAGTCGTCGTCATCTACCATTGACCTAGGCTGTGGCTCATTAAGCATAGTATTTCTTTAGGAAGCGACCGTTTATTGGTCTGAAAGGCCTTTCACCGTGCATGTCCATGAGTAGATAGGCCCCACCCTGGTAGACCTTATCAATGATGTACGGTCCTTCATAGTTTGGCTCAAACTTTCCCCGCTTGGCGCGATTGGGGATCATGGGCCTTTTGACCACTAACACGAGTTCGCCTTGGTGGAATGTCCTCGGCCGGCTCAATCTTTCGTATGAGCGCGCATCTTTGCTTTATAAGCCTCCAGATTTTGTTGCGCTATGAGCCGTGTTTCTTCAAGGGCATCAAGCTCCTCAAGCCGGAGGTGAGCATTTTCTTCATCTGTCAGCTCGTAGTGAACTGCTACTCGTAAAGAGGGTAATTCTATTTCGAGAGGAAGTACTGCTTCTGTCCCAAACACCAACGCGTATGGCGTTGTGTTTGTGGCTGTCTTGAACGTAGTTCGATACGCCCAAAGAGCTTCTTGCAATCTTTCGTGCCAATCTCTTTTATTTCGTGATACTGTTTTCTTCATGATCTTCGTCAAGGTCTTGTTGAAGGCCTCAGCTAGACCGTTAGCTCGCGGATTATAAACTGAGGAATATCTCCAGTCTATATTGTGCTGCTGTGCGAAGCGGCTAATTTTATGACTTCGGTAGGCTGGCCCATTATCAGAGATGATCCTTCTTGGGGTTCCGAACCGGTATATGACATGCGTTTTGAAGAAATGAAGGATGTTCTCCGTCTTCACTTCTCTCAACGGTACTGCCTCTGCCCATTTGGAGAAGTAATCAGTCGTCGCCAGGATGAAACGATGTCCCCTTGACGATGCTGGTTTGATGGGGCCGACTATGTCAGTTCCCCACATTTCGAATGGCCAACTAGCTACTGTTGGGTGTAGCGGATTTGGATGTTGATGGATGAAGTCCCCATGAATTTGGTATGAGTGGCATTGCTTCGCATACTCGATGCAGTCTTGAATCATCGTGGGCCAGTAGTAGCCCATCCGTTTTATTTTCAGCTTCATCTTAGGGCCTGCCTGATGAAAACCGCAGATTCCGTCATGAACTTCCTGAACGACTCTTTCCGCTTCGTCTGGTCCTAAGCATCTCAGCCACAGAGAATCAAATGACCTCTTGTATAGAGTATCATTGACGAAGGCGAAAGACAGAGCTCGTTTTGTGAGCTGATGTCTTGCGGACGCATCTTCAGGCATTTGGTGGTACTTGAAGTAGTCTATAAGGACTTCCCTCCAATCCTCGACTTTCTCGTGGTCTTATATTTGTAAGGTTGTTCGTTCAGTCACCCTCTTCTCTTCGGGTGACTCCGAAGGTATTTCTGCGGGGGCGAGCACTCGACGGCTTTGTATCACGATTCTAACGTCATCAAGGTTCTCGTCAGCCAGTTCTTTAGCAAGTTTGGCTAGTGCGTCCGCTTTGCTGTTTTCCGCGCGCGGTATACTTTCCAATGTGTAGGAGGGAATTTGGGTTAGCAGTTGCTGCACTTTTTCACCGTATTTTACCAATTCCGGTTTGCATGTTTGGTAATCGCCGTTCACTTGACTGACGACCAGTTGGGAGTCCCCATATATGAGGAGGCTCTCAATTCCCATATCGATGGCGATCTCGAGGCCTGCTATCAAAGCCTCATATTCAGCTTCATTATTCGTTCTCGGCTCTGTTAAGGAGAAAGCGAAGCGCATTATTCCTCCTTGGGGAGTCACAAAGATGAGACCTACCCCTGATTTGATCATGGGCGTACTTTGTTTGTGCTTTTTCATGGAAGATGCTCCATCGAAATAAAGCTCCCAACGGGTATCACCACTGTCGATTGCGTCAAACGCATGTCTGTCTGGCAAATCACAATTTAAAGGAGAATCGGCGGGTATGGGATGCTCGGCAAGGAAGTCGGCGATGGCCTGGCCTTTTACTGCCCTGAGAGGTTGATATGTTATCGAAAATTCCATCAAGAGCAGGGCCCATTTAGCGAGTCGTCCTGTCAATATGGCTTTTGACATTAGATATTTGAGAGGGTCCATTTTTGAAATCAGACGGACCTCGTGCGCCAACGCATAGTGCCTAAGCTTTGTTATTGCGAAGATCAACGCCAGGCAGTGTTTTTCAATAGGGGAGTAGTTGCCTTCTGCCCCCAGCAGAACTCGACTTAAGTAATAGAGTGCTCTTTCTTTCCCTTGATCGTTCTCTTGCGCCCATAATGCGCCTAAGGAACCTTCGAGGGCGGTTGTATAAAGAATGAGAGGCTTCCCCTTAACCGGGGCAGCCAACACCGACGGGTTCTGCAGGTATTGCTTGATCTCGTCTAGTGCGCCTTGGCATTTTTGATCCCAAACGAATGGGGTTCCCTTCTTCATCAGGTGACTGTAAGGACGGCACTTTCCCGAAAGATTAGCGATAAACCGCCGAATGTATGCGAGCTTTCCTTGGAGAGACCGCAGCTGTTTAAGAGTTCTCGGCGGAGGCATTTCCATGATCGCCTTGATTTTAGATGGATCTATCTCAATACCTCGGTGTCGGACGATGAATCCCAGGAACTTGCCCGAGGAAACCCCGAACGCACATTTAAGAGGATTCATCTTCAAATTGTATTGCCGAAGGCGTTGAAATACGGTCTTCAAATGCTCGAGATGTTCTTCGTATGATTTGCTTTTAACCACGAGATCGTCGATATAGCATTCAACGATTTCGTGTATAAGGTCGTCGAAGATCTTTGTCATGGCCCTCTGATAAGTAGCACCGGCGTTCTTCAAACCGAAGGGCATCACTTTATAACAAAATATACCAAGAGGAGTCCTGAAGGCTGTGTGCTTCTGGTCTTCGGGATGCATTTTTATCTGGTTATACCCTGACGAGCCGTCCATGAAGGAGAAAACCTCATGAGTGGATGTATTGTCTATCATAAGTTCAGTGACTGGCACTGGGAAATCATCTTTTGGGCAAGCTTTATTAAGATCCCGAAAGTCTACGCATATGCGCACTGTCCCATTTTTCTTCATCACTGGGACGATGTTGGCGATCCATTCGGGGTACTGAACTTCTTGGATGAAGCCAGAGTCGATTAACTTTTTGACTTCGGTATTTATGCTCATCTCAAGCTCGAGTCGCATTCTTCTCGGCGCCTGTTTGATCGGCTTGACGTCTGGGGATATTGCTAGTCTATGTACAGCAATTTCTGGATCTAGCCCCGGCATCTCGGAATAGTTCCATGCGAAGCAATCTTTATGCTGCACAAGGACATCTTTTAACGCAGCCACCCTCTCTTCCGACAGCAGCTCGCTGACGAATGTCGATCGCGGATCATTTATTGTCCCTAACTCGATTTTCTTGAGATTATCTGCAGTGGTATGGATTCCATCCTCCAGTTCTTTCGGAGCTGGGGGAAATTCTGAGATTACCTCATCGCTGCCGCTTTCAAAGCACCAAGGGAAGTTGTTCATGTCCTCGGACCTTTCTTTTAATATTGTTATCACATGGCAGGTGCGAATTTTCTGCCAATCCCAATGCGGAGTTGGTTCTATCCTTGTGTTTTCGGGTTCGTGCTTTTGCGGCGGCGCTACCCTCCAACTGTCAGACAACGCAAATTTGCCAAGCTGATATTGGTCCTCAACCCAATTCTTAAAGGTAAAACAATCTTCAAGCGGATGCCCTACTACTCGATGGTAAGAGCAATAATTTGGGTTGGAGACTTCGCCTGCTTGCTCAGGGTGTTTAGACTTTGGCAGTGTAAGCATTTGATGTTTTAGAGCAAGATCAAGTATTTTCCTTGTTTTGTTCCGAGGAAATGAGTATGCTCGACCCATTTTCTTCATGAGCGCTAGATCAATAACGCTCGACTCTCGGATGCGTGGCTTCTTAGCTCTGTTTTGTGGTTGTCGAGCACCTTTTCGGCCATTCGACTTGTTTTTGCTTTCGCGTCGAACCCTTTTTGTAGCAGGCTGACGTGGGGCAGCAACTTCGTTCTTTACTTCCTGTCGAAGGAGACGCTGTGTCTTGGCTTTCTCATAGATTGCCATTTCACGATCGTGATCATCTCGGGCTTTTTGACTCGCATCCTTTATAAGTTTGCTCATCTGGTCTTCAGACGATGGACTGGGCGGTTTTGTGTCAGGAACTTTTGCTGATTCAGGATTAGTGTCCTCCCATTGAGCGTCAGCCTCTTCATCGAAGTCATACATGGTATAACAGCTGTTTACTAGCTCCCGTTTCTTTGGCCGGATGTACCCAAGCCCTTTTGTTTCCGTTCTCCCGTTAGGCAGTTTGCATTGAGTCCCGGGAACGTTCCAGACCTTATCATAGAATTTGGCTTTTCTAACGGTCTGTGTGAAGGACATCCCCTGGCGCTTCAGTAGTTTCTTCAAACCTTCAATATAATATCTGGGAAGACGGATAGGCTGAAGCCCGTCGAGCGTGGGATCTGTGCCATGCCAAATTTCTTTTTCCGCCTTGTTTTCTTCAGAGCGGTAGAATAGGATTGCCTTCTCGCCTTTTCGTCTGGGAGGGATATAGAATATCTGTAATTCTTCTATGCTGTTGGCGTCGAGTGCATCCAGTTCTTTGTAATGTTCAGGCGGCACCATGGTTATCTGTAGACTTCGCCCTTCATCAGCGGAGACTCGTATTGAAGGCCGAGCAGGGAATACAGCATGAACTTCATCCTCTGAATCACTACCGAAGATCAATGAAGGAACGGATGGTCCTGGCCTGGTGGGTTGGGATGGACCTGAATAAATTATATCCTCCTCCTCCTCGGTGTCACTGCCGAAGACAGGGATGGTTGCGTCAGTTTTGTTCTCCGGTTTGTGACACCTTTCCGTGTCTTCGAAACTCGGTAAGAAGTATTTGGCATCTTCATACTTGCGAACTTCATTCACGGAAAACGGATTCAACTCTCCTGCCACTGTGTACTCGAGGCCGTCCCTAGAATACTTCATGCACTGATGCTGTGTAGAAGGGATGATATTGTATTCGTGTAGCCATGGTCGGCCGAGCAGAGCATTGTAGCACGTCTTGGCGTCTATAACATGGAATTTGATGTCTGTGACGAGCACCCCGAAGCGTAGCGTCAATATCACAGATCCAAGAGTCTTTGAGGATTGAGAGTCGAAACCGGAGATGGTGATTTTGTCCCGGGCGAGGTGTTGGACACTCATGCAAATCTCCTTTAACACTCGCACATTGAGTAAATTGACAGACGATCCGTTATCGACCAAGATTTTTCCTATCTTTATGTCATGGCAGTATCCTGAGACATAAAGGGGGCGATTGTGTTCACACGTCCCGAGGAGAAGGTCTTCATCACCAAAAGCAACGTCGGCTGTGTGCACCTCTTCCAATTCATCCTTCATCTTTTGTTCGGCTAAGAAGGCTTGGAACTAGTCCGGATCTTGTAGGGCCTTAATCAAAGAATCCCTCGCTTCTTTCGATAGCAATAGGGCATCGAGAATGCTGAGTTGTGAGGGTAGCTTTCTCAGATGCGCCAAGACATTGTAATCTACTTTATTCTTTTTTGGGGGATTCTTGGCGGTTAACTCTTCCGCAACTTGGTCGTCCAAAGCGATGTCTTCAGAGACCTTCTCTTTCCCTTTGTTTTTCTTATTCAAGGGTCCGAGGTTCTTTTCGGGTAATGTTCGATTGCGCAGCTGTATATTCTCGCAGGCCTTCGGTTATTTTTCTTTTCCCGAAGTGGATTCTTCGAAGAGGGGGCCAAGCTCTAGCTCTTCATCGGAGTCGCTCCCAAATGTAGGCACTTGTGACCCGGTAGTGTTAACCATGTGACAATTGCCGGCAGTTCTTTCAAGTTCTTTAGTCGTATTTCTTTGCTCTCGGCGAATTTTACGTTTTTCCCGTTTAAATCGTTGTCGATTAGCAACGTATCCTTGCCACCATCTATTGAAAGCTTTGCAATCTTGGGTGGAATGCGAGACCTTCTGATGGTATAAGCAATAAGAGGGGTGCATTTCTACCATGCCAGTAACTTTTTCTTCAGAGGGTGGTAGCTTCATGCCCATCGATATGGCCTTAGCAAACTTCTTTTTTATCTTGAATTGGCTTTTGCCAGCGGTGGAGGCATTTTGCTCCAACGGGATCATTTCAGCTCCTTCCTCAAGTCGCTGACGCTTAGCTCTTTCGAATATAGCCGTCTCGCGTTCTCGATCAACCTTGCTTTTCAACCAAGCTTCATTAAGAAACGCGCTGATCATTTCAACCGGTAACCCTGGGGTTCCTGATTCGGCATTTGCCCCCAGCGTTTCAGTGCCAGAGGTCTTTTCATCATTCGTGACCGAATGAGAGATCATATGACAGCTCGCCACATACTCCTCGGATTCTTCTGATGAACTCTCTCCCTCATCTTCTTTTTGGGAGACGTGATTAAGGAAATCTTGGAGCGTAATGGGAGTCCGCGCCTTTTGGTTGTACTCATCCAGCGCATCGATTTGCTTTTGTAAGTCCGTGCGCTTGTCACCAGGCTTCACGGACTTCTTAGATTTCTTCTTCTTCTTTTTCGAAGATTTTGACGGCTGACTATGAGCACTTGAACTGCCACCATCGGTCTTCGGAATCGGTCGTGGCTTCAACATCCCCTCAATAACCTGCGGTTCCAAGGGGTTCTTCCACTTGACCGCTGGACAGGTCTGAAGATCATTTAGCATTCTCCTCGTTTTGGCTGATAATACAACCTCCCAGGGAGTTTTTTCAATAACGGAGCATGTTGCCCCCGGCGTATTTGTCCCCTTAGAGGTGTGGGGCTGCGGAGGATTCACCTTCCATTTGTCAGATAGCGCAAATTTGCCCTGACGGTACTGGTTCTCAAGCCAATTCTTGAAAACGTAGCAATCCTCAATTGGATGGCCTAGCACTCGATGATAAGGGCAGTAATTGGGCTCGTTGACGTCACTCGGTTGTGACGGACGTTTTGGATCTGGCAGATTTATGAGCCTGTTGCGCAATGCCAGCTCGAATAGCCTCCTTGTTTTATCACGGGGGAAGGAGTAAGCACGTCCCATCCTGTCCTCAAGGGGTACGTATGGGCGTGTATTGTTTGGACGAGCAGCCGGCTTCGAGTCGCTCGGTTGTTGTTGGGCATTAGCGACAATGATCGCTTTTCCCTTTCCTTTATCGTTTCGGGAGTCCGGTTTCGGGAGAGGGGGTTTATGGCCCATCTGGTCCATCTGCGCTAATTTGTCGATCAAAGCCTGGAAGGAGGTCGGCTTGAAGAACATCATAAACTGTGAAATGGTTGCTTGTGGATCGAGTGTTCCAACAAACATTCCCACCGCTGGAGCTTCTTCTATGCGCTGTTCGCACTTCGACCATAGATTTCGCCACCGTATAGCGTACTGAACCCATGTCTCGCCGGGTTTTACTCTGGCATTGATCAGTGCCGTCATCGGGGTACGCTCACTGGCACTTGCAAAACGTTGGGTGAAGAGCAGTTCCATCTCCGCAAAGGTTTTAATAGAGTCATTGGGAAGCTCAGAATACCATTCAAACGCTGTGTCTGATAAGCTTCCAACAAACTGGCGAAGTAACAACTTGTCGTCGCCGCCTGTATTACCGCAAAGCGCCCTGAACTGGGCAACATGTTGATGGGGATTGCCGGTCCCTTTGTAAACATGAAACTTGGGAATAGTGTAACCCGGCGGGTACTTGATTTGGTCATACCAGCCCGGATATGGCCGCCCCGTTTTCACGATCTGACCTACTGCTTCAGTCGCCTGATGCACCCGTATTTGTTGGGCAATATATTCATCCAAATCAGCTTTTGATATGGTATCCTCTTTAGCTGCAGATAGAGCCGGTGGAGGATTCGATGTCTTTCCCCTATCATCTTCAAGAATGATCGGGGAATCTCCAGCAGGTGGATCTGGTTGAATCATCATACCCACCATATCCTGGAACAGGAGGGCCATTTTCTTTATGTTGGCTGCCTGTTCCGCAGCCTCTTTATCTTTCTTCTCTAGCACGCGCCGAAGGAATTCGGCGTCCGTCTCTTGTTCGTGACGTTCTTCTGAGGATGTTTCCGGGGTTTCTTTCGGCCCAGTGAGTGCAGCCATTGCGGTCATCATCTCCTGGAGCTTTTGTTGCTACTCCTGAACCTTGGTCACTGATCGGGTGAGCGGTCGGTGACCCGTAGAAGTACGGCTTTCTTCCTTTCCAGAAGCCATGTAAACCGTATGAACAATTATGCCCCCTGACTTGGGGCGTTTAGGTTCACCATTGTTAACTCTTGCTGCTGATGCGGGAGCTTTCTCTGGCCTCCTTCTTTTGTGGGCCATCGAGGTCAAAGGAACCGTTGGAGTGGGCATCCTAGCAACCGTCGCCCCCTGCTGTTTAATGGGGCAGTTTTTGTTATTTTCTACCTTCGCCCTTTTCTGGTGACGCAAGTGGTCTGGATCGATCACAGAGTCTTGAACCCTACGCCATACTTTATAAACTTTTGAGGATAGCCGTTGAGGGGGCTGTTCTTGTTTTGTTTCTGGAACTCTCTCCGCAGGTGGAGGAGATCTTTTCAACGTAGCAACTGGAGAGTTCTTTCTCACCTTCCTCAGCAATTCAAAGTTGTTCCCAGTTGGAACAGCAGCGTTGACCTCCACCACTGGAGCAGGTGGGGTTAGCCCTGAGGGAGAGTTGCCCCCTGCTTTTCTCACTCGTCGCCAATGGCGACGTCGCGCACGACGAGCCGTTGGGACTGGCTCGGAAGTCGAGATGGTTTCTTGTTGACCCCTGTTTGAGTGTGGGGTAACTGCCGATGTCAGCCTATCGAAGACTGATGCCTTTTGACCAGCTGGGGGAGGATTGGGAGCCGTCAATCTTGTGAAGACCGACTCTCTGATGGGAGAAGCCGCTTTAACGACCTCCAAAGCAGCAGCCGTTGCCCTCTTTGGGACGGCCACTTTATAGTTCTGACCCAGCCTGGTAAAAACGGAGGCTGTTGGCTTAGTAGCGGGCGACCCGTTGATAGGGGTTGTGGTAGCGGTAAGCCGGTCGAATACCGACTTCTTGTTCGCTTCCGGTGCGGATATCGGCATAGAGAAGCTTGCAGGTGGGACCATGGTCCCGAAAAATAGGCCGGTGGTGGCCTGGGTCACCTGCTCCACCGGCAGAGCAAGGAAAGAGGCCGCTTGGGGCCCATATGTTACACCTCTCGGTGAGGTGGAGCGTCCGTTGCAGTGGTGCTTCGCGCATTTGGTGCAGTGAGAATCCATGGATGCTTGAGTTCTCTGCCAAACAAAAGACCAAATCTTAGCAACTTGAAATCCGAAGACAACCATTTAACAAACCGCGATTGGTTCGCGAAGACGACACACGAAGTGTGGAGTGGAAAGAGGAAAAGGTCCCACCGGGCGTGCCAGAATCTGTTCCCCTCCGAAAGACGGCGCACAGGACGGCGATGTCCTAACGCTGAGATTCGGGGCAGATGCTATTTGGTTTTACCCGTCCACCTCTCCAAAGATGCCAAGTTGATTTATGGCACCGTGTATCGGAGGCTTAGACAGATGCGACCGATGTAGCAGACTTCGTCAGATTCCCCCTCAGGGTGAGGGGTTTTTGATTGTGGGGACGCTCTTCCCTGCAGGCGCAAGCCCCTGCAGTTAATTACGCTACCGCATCGCGGTAACAACTTTCTCCTTCTCCAGAATTTCACTTCGTGTCGTGTGTGTTTGTTTTGTTTGTGGTTGCCCGTGGATTGTATACGGAGACTGAGTAATGCCGTCGCCCGTAGGACGTGGATTAGTCCAAATCCGTATTTACTTAGATTTGGGTTTGGTGTTTTTAGTTTAAGGATACATTAGTCGCGTTGCGACTAAGATCAACTTAAACATTCGTCAAGGATACGTTAGTCCTGTTTTGGACTAAGATCAACCTGACGTGGTGATTCATTTAATTTATGGCCATCGGGACTCATCACCTCTCTAACATCGTTGAAGGATTACAACGATAGGTGTCAGAGGAGCTCAGAGATGTACCCTTGAACCAAAGCTGATTGAGGGTTTTATAGTCCATTTAAGTGTTTAAGGATACGTTAGCCGTGTTTGGGGCTAAGATCAACTTAAACGGGATCGTTTAGATCCGGCAAAAGAGCAATTGGCTCTATTGTTCCAGTTTAGGGACGTAGTGGTCCATTATTAGTTTAGGGACGTCTCGGTCCGATACCAGTTTAAGGACGTGGTGGTCCATTATTAGTTTAGGGACGTTTCGGTCCGATGCCAGTTTAGGGACGTAGTGGTCCATTATTAGTTTAAGGACATTTCGGTCCAATGTTAGTTTAGGGACGTTTCGGTCCGATATTAGTTTAGGGACGTTTCGGTCCAATTTTAGTTTAGGGACGTTTCGGTCCGATATTAATGTGTGGTCGTTGGGACCCGTCACCTCTTTGACGTCGTTGAGGAATTACAACGAGGGATGTCAAAGGAGTTCGGAGATGTACCCTCGAACCGGTCGTGAATTGGTTTGGGAGAGCCATTTTGCTCAATCAATTTAATTTAAGGACTTACAGCCACGATTGGGTTAAGTCCAATTTTTTTATTTATTTTAGGCTCTGCCTGACTAACGGAATCTATCCGAACAGAGCTCTGCTCCTTTATTGTTTTGCAATATGATTTGGGCCAGGCCCTTTTAAATAATGAGTTGCAGAAACTCAAGAATTTTCCAAAACAGGGCTTTGCCCTTTTGCAATTTGATTTGGGCCAGGCCCTTTTAAATAGTGAGTTGCAGGAACTCAAGAATTTTCCAGAACAGGGCTTTGCCCTTTTGCAATTTGATTTGGGCCAGGCCCTTTTAAATAGTGAGTTGCAGGAACTCGAGAATTTTCCAGAACAGGGCTTTGCCCTTTTGCAATTTGATTTGGGCCAGGCCCTTTTAAATAATGAATTGCATTTATATAGAACAGGGCTCTGCCCCTTTATTATTCTGCCATTTGATTTGGGCCAGGCCCTTTTAAATAATGAGTTGCATTTATGCAGAAACTTAAGAATTTTCCAGATTTAAGAACAAAAGTGCATAGCACTTTTGATCTAAATTTGGATCAAAGGAAAGCAAGTTTTTCTTCTTGTTTTCCCAGATTTCACAGAACCAAGGGTTCATATCAAGTGCAAGGCACTATTTATCTTATTCTTTTTTTTTGTTATTCCCTTTCTAATCTTCTGTTTTTTCAGAAATTTTTACCTCTTTTTTTCTGTGTCTTTGACTAATCTTCAAGAGTTCTTTTTTTTTTAGAAGTTCATCCTCCTTTTGAATGAGGTCTGGGGTCTTATTTATAGTGCTCACAAATTTGTTGAATTTGTTACCAAGATCTTTCCTGAATAATTTTGGGAATTTTCCCACCATTGGATCTTTGATCCAAGGGTCCCTGTTTTACAGAAGAAATCTTCTTGTTTTAACAAGAATCAGAAAAGATTTACTTAAATTTTCATTCTGTTGCTGTGCAACTCACCAGCGCGTGACACGTGTCGCGCAGCCGTGCGCTTGCGCAGTTGCGATTGCGCAACTGCGCAGACACGTGTCGCGCAGCCGTGCGCTTGCGCAGTTGCGATTGCGCAACTGCGCAGACACGTGTCGCGGCAGTTGCGATTGCGCAGCTCGCGCAGCCGTGCGCTTGCGCAGTTAAGTCTTACTTATGTTTTTTAAAGAGCCTTGCTCTGATTAGACGCACTGCCTTGGGCGTTACGCTGCCGAATCAACTTCCGCCATGTGGCAAATTGCGCGCTGCGCACGGGAACCGAAGCGTTGCTTCGAAATTTGAATTTTCAAAATTCAAGTAGAGCCTTGCTCTGATTGGGGGAAACAGTGTACGTCGTATTTATCTGTGATGTTTAGGTATTTAAATGATGGGACTTCATTAATGTGATTAATGAAATAAAAGAAACCTATAGATGTTGTAGAATCGAATTTCAAAAATAAAACAGGTAGCTACAGTTCTTGCTTTGCACAGAGGTATATGTGATATATCCTGCACCTTATTCGATAAGGAAAGGACCGAGATCCCTTCACCGGGAGTGACTCCTTTAGCAATAACTGGCAGATGCTACACACTCGGTTTGTCTTTTGATTGCTTTTAAGAGTTTTTACTTTGCACAGTGATATATATGATATATCCCGCACCTCATTCGACGAGGAAAGGACCGACGATCCCTTCACCGGGAATGACTCCTTTAGCAAAACTAGAAAAGCCTCAAAAACACTCCATTTTAAAATCATTTGATTCTACAACGATATCAAGTTCATTACGCAATAGGTTTTCAGAAAAACCTGTCGTAGCCCTCCGTCATTTCAGATAAGTCATGTTTAGTATTCGTGCTGCGTTTGTTGACCTTGTCAAGGCGCAGAGTGCGGTAGCTAACCAGTATTTATCTGCTTATCCATATGATGCAGATTGGGTTAGGGTAGTCGTGTGGCCTTGTTGACCTTGTCAAGGGTCGTGCGGGTGGGTTTGATTCAATCAAGAAATGACGGGTTGAACTTAACTTGCGGTCTATGGTTTGTTGACCTTGTCAAGGTCATAGATCGTTCGGGACAAAATATTATCGGGAATTTCAAATGTTGAAATTTGCAATGAGATTGCATACCTTCTATGAGATAGTTGGATCCCGATACCCGCTGTGAGTAAGAGTTACTCCTGGGAGAGTTTTTCATATTGCAACTAGCCGATCAAGTAGGTGTCTAGAAAGGTGTTAACGAGGTTACACCTCTGGGAAAACGAGGTTTACATTAATTAGGTTCGTGCGAAAGCACGGGGGACCTCCCTCAAAGTACCGACACTGGCCTGGCTGAAAGATTGGCGAACTTGTAGTGTGTAATTAATCCCGGCTAGTCTTTCCTTTTAGGGTTTGAAGGAAGATTTGATAAAAACAGTGGGAGCCATCCTGATTAGATAAAATAATAACCAATCTATTCTTGCAAGAGCGCACGTTGAGTGTTTTCTTCTCTCTCTCCAGGTAGCGACCATATCACGTCTTAAATCAAGATAATAATACGGATATTTGACCGAACCCCCTTGTTATACTGAGCTGGGGAACGTTGGTCCCGCTCCAACTTATAATTGTTATAAGACAGAGCAGGGAATTGGGGATTACCAGAATTCCCGTACCGCCCAAACGAAGAGAGTGCATGCTGATACATCATCTTCGGGTGTGTTCATTACAAAGAACTGTTTCTCAGTATCCTCTATGTCCTGGGTATGTGATACCAGATCAGGATCCCAGATATGTAATCTGATACATAGGGCTACAGAAAGGTAGAGAACTGAGAACGGGTGATAAGTTTCATGAGGCAGAAAACGGGGCAAGTGTTGCAGCCAAGTCTGTTGGTCACTGTCACCCTGTATTACCAATACATTGATTCTGAACGAATGTTATTAGATACCGAACCTGATATACAAAATCATATCAGTCTCTTTATTAGTAAAGAAAGGATATAATTTTGTATTGTCGGATAATGTTTTGAACATTTCCTATATCAAAAGTTGATCGGTTCAGGCACGTTATCTAAAAGCATTGATGTTCTAAATCAAACTACAGTTCTTAGTATACAGAATACACACAAGAGGAAGAGTCCAGAAATGAACGAATCCTTCTTGAGGTATTGTAGACTAGGTCATATCAATGCGACCCGACTAGCTAAGTTGCACATAGATGCATATTTAAATCTGTTTGAATTTACATCTTATAAAACTTGCCAGTCATGTTACAGAGATAAGATGACCACAGCTCTGTTTATTGGTAACAGAGAAAGAGTTGGTAAACTCTTGGGACGATACATGTTGATGTATGTAGGTCCCCTGTCTACACATGCCAAGACCGGTTCTTTGTACTTCATTACATTCTCTGATGATCTTTCGAGATTCAGACCTATGTTCCTGTTGAAACACAAGTCCGAACCTTTTGAGATATTCACAGAATATAAGTTAGAAGTAGAGAACCAAATACGGGTATAAGTATTATGTCCTTTGATGTGATCAAGGAGGAGAATACTTGAGTACGGAATTCCTGGACTATTCTAAAGGAGAATGAGATTCTCTCTCAGCATTACTCCTCCGTATACACCATAGCACGATGGTATATCGGGGTAGAGCAGTTGCACCCTATTCGATATAGTGCGCTCTATGATGAGTACTACTGAGTTACCTATTTCCTTTTTGGGAGTTATGCACTTGAGAAGTTGCATACCTATTGAATAGGGTTCAAATCAAACCAGTTGCCTACCACTTCATATGTGATATGGAAAGGGAAGAGCCCATGTCTTAAGATGCTTAAGATTTGGGGTTGTCCAGCCTATGTCTAAAAGCAAAATCCGGACAAGCTCGAGGCAAGGTCAGTTATGTACAACTGGAAAGGTTCCAGCTATACAAACAACAGCAGACGATTTGGTAGAACCAAAGGATTCGGTAGAGTCCAACGAACCTCAGCCTCTCCGCCGATCTAGTAGGGTTCCTCACCCACCTGAGAGATATTTCGGTTTCTCTATGACAGTGGGAGCGAGGAATGCATCATGAGATGATGACCCAACTAGTTTCGAGCTGGCCATCAGGAGTGGGACTCTGTAAGAATGGCTGGATGCTTAGTGATCTGAGATGGAATCCTTATACACCAACAAAGTATGGACTTTAGTTGCTTTATCTGAAGGGTTAAATCCCCATCAGGAGCAAGTATATCTTGAGAAGATTACTTGGTGTAAATGGAAAAGTTGAGACTTTCAAAGCTAGACTTGTTAAAGCTTTTCGTCATCGACCAGGCGTGGATAATGATGAAACCTTTTCAAGTGGCTATGCTTAAGTCCATCCAGATCCTACTTGCCACGGTTACATACCATGACTACGATATCTGGCGGTTGGGTGCCATGACTGCTTTTCTAAATGATGTTTTAGAAGAGAACGTCTATAAGTACACAGCCAGAGGGCTTCGTAGACAGTGGGAGCAGCGGAAACGTGTGCAAGATGTTTTATAGGATAAAGCAGGCATCGCGGAGTTGGAACGTTTGTTTTGATGAAGTAGTCAAAGAGTTTGACATCATCAAAATGGTAGATGAACCTTGTATAAACATAAAGGTAGTAGGGAGTATGGTGATGATCCTCGTAGAGTATGTGGATAACATGCTCTTGATAGGGAAGGAGTTTCCTATGCTACGCTCGGTCAATCTCCGCTTATCACAATGATTCTCCATATAGGATCAAAGTGATACCTCCTAAATCCTGGATTTTGGATCTATGAGATAGATCTAAATGGATGTTAGGATTCTCACTAGTTGTAGTGAGATGGTATCAATTGATTCTGGGGAGAATCACTGGAAAGGTTCCAGAGTGATAAGAACGACTGAATGTCAGTCACAGGCATTATCTTTACCCTCAGTAAAGGGACGGTATGTTAGAAGAGTTCCAAGCTAGATACCGTGGCATACTAGACGATAAAGGCTGGATACATCGCTACTTAAGATGCTACCAAAGAGGCAGTCTGGGTGTATATTAGTTCATGAGATGAACTTCGTTCCGCCCATTGTGTGACAATGGAGTTCTGGCTTATCCCAAGGAACATCCGTCCCATCAGTGATCCAGACATATTCTAAGGCAGTATCACCTGATCATGGAGATGGTTGATCTCCAGGATGATCTAGGTTAGGAGAGTAGACTCAGAGGATAACACGGCGGATCCACTCACATAGGCCTTTTCCCAGAGAGAGACTTTTATGGGATGGTTGAGTATGAGATACTACAACCACTGCTATCAGATGGCCCTAGTGCAAGTGGGAGATTGTTAGTTATATGTATGCCCTAGAGGCCATTACTGTACATTGGATGTATATTATAGTGGATGCTGGGACATATATAGGGAGGACTTTCTTGCTCGACATGATAGTATGCTATCTGGTTACTCTTTACCTTAACGTGTACATTGATTGTCTCTCTGTTACATGTTGGTAAAGCCCTTAGGATGTGTACTTGACTACCTGGACTATGATGCAGATCATACTAGTGCGGACATGGTAGTCCATAAGTACATCCTTCAAAGTCCCTAGTCGTGGGTGTATTGAGACGGGGTATCGATATACCAGTGTAGACTAGCGTATACCTTCTCGACCCATACAGATGGGCGATGGATGATCCCATATCCATTGGTGTTTGACATCAGAGATGATATACGGGTGCTCAGTGGAGACTGGGTACACTGGACGGACTCGCCGAGAACTCCCAGATGGTATTGTACCTTACGTCAGATGGCAGTTCTCTGGTGACACTGGTACAGAGTAGTCTGTTGACCCGAGATTGTCATAGAGTCTTGTGTGATTCCCACTGTGCTTTGATTTCCACCTTACCACGTCCAAGAGGACGTGCAAAACGGTGGTTTTTGGGTACAGTCCCGAATCACATGGAGGCAATGAGCGATAGGAGGGCATTCGTCTCTCCCGGTATAGGGAGTTGATGTTGTGCTGTGTTCGATTGGCTATAACCGGAAATCCCTGGCCAGGGTTGCTGAGATTTACTGGTAAGTGTTACCTGTAGTTTCTCGAATTGTTATAGACCTTATATCGACACGACTTATCGAGCTACTGGGGTCTGACGTTTACCACCCCTAAGCAAGATATGCGACATATCAGACGACGAGACCGGACTGTACGGTAAGTGTTACTGGTTGGATTCACAGAAGTGTGAGCGGGCTTGCTCGTCGATCTTCTGATCGCTCAATACCCGGGTGGCCGTTACGTTTAGCAGACCACTTGCGGCTTGTGGGTGTTTGATATGATCATCGCCTGCTGCCGGCGTATTGACGAGTCTTTAGAGTCCTACACAGAGGTCTCCTGGCTCAAGCGAAACGAAATAGGAGCGCATATGAGATATGTGCGGGACCGAGAATAATGCGTGTATGTGATACCGTATTTCATTCTCGCGATGAATGTATCGAATGGTTGTATGCGATATAACCTAGTTATTGAATCAAGGATTGATTCGATAAGCCGATACATTGGATATTAGTCGGTTATATGTGATATGACCGGATCGTTAAATCAAGTGTTGATTTAATGATTTAATGCATAATTATACATTTGATATATTACTTTACATTAACTAGTATTGGTTCACTTTAAATGGTTTTTCTCACTTGTTTGTGCACATTGTATATGTGATATATTTTTTTGTGCACAAGTTTGTATCATGTTTGATGATGCATGCTAACTTGGGTTTGTGTAAAGATTAAACCATGGTTATATGAATGGTTAGGGTTTTGGTTTCTTATTTATTTATTTATTTATTCTTTTTGGAAAATAATAAGCATAAAGAGAAAATGGTGGCTTTCTTTGTTTGTATATTGAAGCTTCATGAAGCTTTGAACTAGTCCACCATTTTTGTCTCATGCTTAACCCTAACCATTCCACTTAACCATGATTCATTCTCTACACTTGACCATGGTTAAATATATGATAAGTATTATTTTTCTTTTGAATTATCAAAAACTTATCATATTCATCTTCTTCTTCTTCTTCATCTTTACAAAGAAGAAAAGCTTGCACCATCAATGGTGATTTGATGAAAAGAGTGAGAAATCCAATTCTAAAGTGAACCCACTTCCTATTTCTTCATCCTCTACCTCTTGCCAAGTAGTATAGGGTGTTTTCTTCACAAGTTTCTTGACTTGGTGAAGTTGGAGCTTGATCTAGTGTTGCCTCGACGTAGATCATCTTCGGCATCGAAGCCGACGACCAAGCCCGCCCATTTCTCCGATGAAACTGACGCTAGAGCCTGGGATTCTATTTGGACAGCTAGGAGACTTCATCATGGAGCTATGGAGGTGGAGGACCGGATCTACAAAGGTTGTATTTCCGTTCTTTTAGTTAAGTTGTTAACTAGTTTCATTGTTTCGCCTAAAATTCTAGTTAACGATCCGTATTAGGGTTTCTCGGCACTTGTAAAGTTTGAATTTGGCATGGTTGATGCCTTGTGAGACCTCTAGTGTGTGCCTAGGAACCTTACAATGGGAATACGCACGCACTTGTCAGGCGCATTACAGATTCCCCCTGCCTAGAGTAGGCTGGGCTTTATTGATTGTGGGGATCCGAATCTCCGGCAGCCACGGACTAAGCAACCGTTAATTACCCCTCGCCCTTGGAGCGAGAGAACCTCCGATTGACGGGTCAAACAGGACATGCGAACTCAACGTGCAGTGTTGTGTTTTGAAGGGGTTTTGAATATATCGGGGGGCCCGCTGAGTTTTTACGGGGGTCCCGCTATCCGGATAGCGGGCTGGGGGTCAAGAGGGCTAGCAGCCACCTTGCGGGGTGCGGGTCAGCGCCCCGTTAGAAAAAAAATTTCTAACGGGAACGGTGTGGTGTGTGTGTGTGTATAAAAGGAAAGGGCATCCAAAGAATGCGTGGGATAAGGCGCCGGCGCCGTACGTGCCAGACACGCGGGCGCTGTGCGCCAGCGAACCACGTGCCTGGCACGCGGGCGCTGTGCGCCAGAGCGCCAATGCACCACGTGCCTGGCACACGGGCGCTGGGCAGCAGAAGGAACTTGGTCCCTGCACTAGAAGCTGTGCTCTAGAAAGGAAATATTTATTATTTTGTATATATATGTATATATATTTTTTAGGAGTTGAACTCCTAAGATATTTTGGAGCTGATGGAAGGGGCTTCTCCCTTAAGCCCTAGATCTTTCCCAAAATAGGGTTCTTGGAAGCGGGTCTCCTTCTTCCTCCTCTGTTGGCCGGATTTTGAAGAACAAGAAGTATGAAATTTTAAAAATCTCTCCTTTTCGAGATTTAATGGAAGATCTGAGTTCCCCTTTGTGTGTTTTGTGGTGAAAAACTATTTAGTTTTAGAAAAAGAAGAGTAAAACTCTTGATTTAATTCAAAAAAAAAGAAGAAGATTTAGAACCTTAAGGAAGGAGAAGGAGTTACAAAAACCCTAACCTTTTTGAGAGGAATGAAAAGTGTATCCTTTATTCATCATCATGTTGCCTTATATAGGCTTACACATTTACATATAGCCCTTTGGGCTTTACAATGTGGCATTTTGCCCATCCCATGCCTCATGTGCTCATTTTTTTGCACATAAGCCATGGGCTTTACAAAAATTTGGCTTTATGCCCATTTTGCTTACATTCATGCATAAAAAATTACATCAAAATTATTTATTACATGATTTTTATTTTAGCATGGAGGAGGCCGGCCGCGGGGCTTGACTTGGGTATGGGCCCACTTGCTTGGGCTTGGGCCCGCTTACTTGGGGTTGACCTTGACTTTGACTTGGTCAACTGGGGTGCAAATTTTGACCCCAACAGCCTCTTGATGAGGGCTTCGATCCTTAGCGTAGATAGGTAGGAGCTACCAGCTAAGGATGGATCGAGCAGGGAAGCTGCTCGGTGGCTTCTTGATGAGGGCTTCGATCCTTAGCGTAGATGGGTAAGAGCTACCCGCTAAGGATGGACCGAGCAGGGAGCTGCTCGGTGGCCTCTTGATGAGGACTTTTGATCCTTGGCGTCGATGGGTAGTAAACTACCAGCCAGGGATTAACCGAGCAGGGAAGCTGCTCGGTGGCCTCTTGATGAGGGCTTCAATCCTTAGCGTAGATGGGTAGGAGCTACCCGCTAAGGATGGACCGAGCAGGGAAGCTGCTCGGTGGCCTCTTGATGAGGGCTTCGATCCTTAGCATAGATGGGTAGGAGCCACCCGCTAAGGATGGGCCGAGCACGGGGCTGCTCGATGGCCTCTTGATGAGGGCTTTTGATCCTTAGCGTCGGTGGGTAGTAAACTACCAGCCAGGGATTAACCGGGCA
This sequence comes from Agapanthus africanus, assembly GCA_030015575.1. Taxonomy (NCBI): domain Eukaryota; kingdom Viridiplantae; phylum Streptophyta; class Magnoliopsida; order Asparagales; family Amaryllidaceae; genus Agapanthus; species Agapanthus africanus. The sequence goes on from JASDDO010000029.1 coordinate 367,248,221, forward strand.
GGGAAGCTACTCGGTGGCCTCTTGATGAGGGCTCCGACCCTTGGTGTTGGTGGGTAGTAAACTACCAGCCAGAGATTGACCGAGCAGGGAAGCTGCTCAGTGGCCTCTTGATGAAGGCTTCGATCCTTAGCGTAGATGGGTAGGAGCTACCCTCTAAGGATGGACCGAGCAGGGAAGCTGCTCGGTGGCCTCTTGATGAGGGCTTCTGATCCTTGGCATCGGTGGGTAGTAAACTACCAGCCAGGAATTGACCAAGCAGGGAAGCTGCTCGGTTTTCGAGGCGTCGCCAGATCTCCCCCGACGTGTGAAAATCTGGAAGAGTGACCGTCGCGGGTGACGCATGGCTGAAACGCATAGGCGAGGCAAGGCATTCAAAGATCTGCGTCGTTCCGACTTCGGTTGGCTGTGAGACATGGGATGCCCGCCACGTGGCAGTTCTGCATTGGAAAAGTTGAAAATATCTCAGAATTCAAGCCCGTGCGTGCGCAAATTTTGGCACCTGTGGATTCTGTTGAGGCTATAAATAGAGAAGGAGATGGGTTTCTTTCAATGTTGCATTTCTGAGATGGCCGGGCATATCTACTCGATTGAAGAGATCATCACTCCTGATGATGTCTATTTGTACGACCAGTCCCTCTCCGAGGAGACGTACCGGGGGGTGTTTCAGCGCATCGAGGACCATTTCGTCCGTCTACTTTCTCGTCGGTCATCCCTCCTCTAATTACTGATGTATGCAATTTGGAGGAGGTCCCCGGGGATTTACAACCCCCTCTCCAAGGAGCTGCAGGATGAGGCGCTCGATAAGCTGCACACGCTTTATCTCCTCGGCCTCATCTCGAAGAACAGGCATGACCGATCGGCGGCCCTTCTTTTAGAATGTTTCCAAAAGAGGCAGATCGCGGACCCTTGCCCGGCGGATGGAAGTTCCGGTGCTTCCGTGGCGTTGTTTGAGGCTTTGAACCCGAGCTTCAAAGAATACTCCATCTCTGCCTCATTCGGGCCTCGAATGATGAGGCCTGCACCGCTCCCATCCTCGGTAGATGATCCATCGACGTAAAGGACCCAATCGGGGAAGGATTCGAGCCTCTCCTCGATCGAGGGTTGAGACCTGGAGGCTGGCGCCGACACTGCCTCCTTGTTGGGGATAGTGCATTCGACAATAAAGTCGGCCATGACTTGTGCTTTGATAGCCTGCCTTGGGCGATATTTGATGTCGAATTGAGATAACTCCCACCTCTATTTCTCTAAGAGACCAGATGACTCGAGGGAGGCGAGAATAGCCCTTAAGGGACGCTCGGTGAGGACGAGGATGGTGTTTACCCCAATCAGAGCAAAGCTCTGTTCAAATTCCAAGGCGGGAAATGAAGCAACGCTTTTGTATCCCTCAATCAGAGCAAAGCTCTGTTTTGAAAATTAAAGTGAAAATTAAAATTAAAATAAATGAAGCAACGCTTCAGATCCCCTACGCTGCGCGCAGAGCGCCACGTGTCAAAATCAGACACGCCAGCGCAGGGAGTGCGGCGTCCAAGGCATCGCACTCAATCTAGAGCAAGGCTCTATTAAAGAAGCAACGTTTCAGCTGACTTGCGCTCTGCGCTGTGCGCCACGTGGCAGCGCAGTTGCGCTGCGCTCTGCTCTGCGCGCCACGTGGCAGCGCAGTTGCGCTGCGCTGTGCGCTGCGCGACACGTGTCAGCGCAGTTGCGCTGCGCTGTGCGCTGCGCGACACGTGTCAAGCGCTGGGGCGTTTGCGCCAAACAGAATTAAAATTCTAGTAAGATCTTTCTGTTCTTGTTAAAACAAGAAGATTGTCTTCTGTAAAACAGAAGCCCTTGGATCAAAGATCCAACGGTGGGGAAAATTCCCCAAATCACTCAGAGAAGGATCTCTTTAACAAATTTAACAAATTAATGGGCACTATATAAAGGCCCCTAGACCCCAATTCCAAAAAGACATCAACACAGAGAGAACTCAGAAAAGTCTTTTGAAAATTAGGAGAGAATTCAGAAAAAGGGAAAGGTAAAAACCTCTAAAAAAAGAAGAATTTCTTTTAAATAGATCATTGATCTAAGAACAAGATCAATGATTTTCAATAAATAAAATAATAATAACAGTGCCTTGCACTTTTTTATGAACCATTGGTTCTGGAATCTTAAAGATTCTTCTCTTAAATCCAAAATTGGATTAAGTTATTAAAACAGTGCCTTGCACTTATAAGTCTACACTGTTGCACTACTGGGTTGGCGCAAGCCAGGGAGCGCCACGTGTCAGCTCCAGAATGATCTGCGCTATGCGCTGTTAAAATAGAGGATTGCTCTCATGAATTGGCGCAACCCACCAGAGTGCGCCACGTGTCAGGAGCGCAACAGCGCAGCACACTGGCGCGGCGCACTGCGCTTGCGCTCACCAGAGCGTGACACGTGTCACCACCCCATGGACTTGCGCTCCTCAATTGGCGCAAAGCGCCTGACAAGCCACGTGGCACTCTGTCAGACTAATTAATGCAGCGCATTATTAAAGGGCAGAGCCCAATTAAAAGGCCCAATGGACCAAAACAAATGCTCTGCATTATAAAAAGGGGACAGAGCCCAACTTAAAAGGCCTAACAGGCCAGAATAAAATACAGTGCAGGGGCAGAGCCCTAATTAAGGTCTAATAGGCCTAATGCAAATAAAAATGTTGAATATCTCCAACTGGACTTAGCCCAATCATGGCCATAAATTCTCAAATTAAATTGACTGAGCACGGCCGCTCTCTTAAATCAATTTACACCTAATTCAAGGGTACATCTCTGAACTCCTCTGACGCATATCGTTGTAATCCTTCAACGACGTCAGAGAGGTGACGGGTCCTGACGGCCATACATTAAAATGGACCCCCATGTCCCTAAACTGGAACATGGACCACTACGTCCCTAAACTGGAACAATAGAGCCTCCAAACGCTCTTTTGTCGGATCTAAACGATCCCGTTTAAGTTGATCTTAGCCTCAAAAATGGCTAACGTATCCTTAAACCTTCAGACAGACTTTAGTCCCAAATCGGACTATAGATCCTTTAATCAACTTTGGTTCGAGGGTACATCTCTGAACTCCTCTGACACCTATTGTTGTAATCCTTCAACGACGTCAGAGAGGTGACGGGTCCCGACGGCCATATGTCAAATGGACCACTACGTCCCTAAACTGGAACAATAGAGCTCCTAAATGCTCTTTCCGTTAAGTTGATATTAGTCTCAAATCAGACTAATGAACGTTTAAGTTGATCTTAGCCTCAAATATGGCTAACGTATCCTTAAACCAAAATCCCAAACCCAAATCTAAAAAATACGGATTTGGACTAATCCACGTCCTACGGGCGACGACATAAATTAGTCTCCGTATACAATCCACGGGCAACCACGAACAAAATAAACACACACGACACGAAGTGACCAGCTGGAGAAAGAGAAAGTTGTTACCGCCGAGCGGTAGCGTAATTAACTGTAGGGGCTTGCGCCTGCAGGGAAGAGCGTCCCCACAATCAAAAACCTCTCACCATGAGGGGCAATCTGACGAAGTCTGCTACATCGGCCGCATCTGTCTAAACCTCCGATACACGGTGCCATAAATCAACTTGGCATCTTCGGAGAGGTAGACGGATAAAACCAAATAGCATCTGCCCCGAATCACAGACAAGACATCCATGTCTTGGCCGTCGTTCGGACACATAGAAACCCTAGGGTTACATGGCCACGTGTCGCCCGTGTCAGTGCAAAATCTTTGTGGCGGAGCGTCGGTACGTTGACTAGGTTTCTTAGGGGGTAAAATTGTAAAAGCAGATGTGCGGCGATTATAACCCTAGGGTTTCTATGCTCTATAAATAGGAACCCTAAAACTTGTTTTAGGTTATGCCTCTTCTTGTGCCTCATTTCATTTTATCAAAAATTCAGATCTGTAAATTTCTGCATTGTATGAAGAGAGCATCAAAGAAAAATTAGGAGTAAGTTTTCTTTTCATTGTCCTAATTAAATTTTATTTACATGCCCTAGGTAATTTCTTTCTTGCCCTAGTATAGATCTTTATTCTCTGCCCTAGTTAGATAGTTAGAAAATGTTTTTCAATTCCCTAATGAGTGAGTAGTCTCCTCGCTTGTTAGGGTTAGATTTGGGGAAGGCTTGAGAGATGAAGATCTCTCACCCCTTTCTTGCCCATCACATGTTTTTATAGGACTCTATGCATACATGCACACACCGCTCCCTACGGCACCCTATCCCACGAGGTAGCGGTGATATCGTAGTATAAACGACCGGTTGTGCGTGTTTTCCATGGAGGTTAGGGTAAGAATTAAGAAAGGAAGGACAAGAACCTAGAGGAAGAAACACCGTTTCTTCCCAATGGTACTAATCCACTTTATTAATTATTACCATAACACCTCATAGATCTTAAAAGGGCATAGAAAGCGGTGAGAAATATTGACTCTCCAAACTTAACCTAAACCTAACCCTAGCAAGATTTTAGTTTAGATCAAACTTAGTTTTTAGATTTAATCAATCCGACAACAATCGGAATTAACTCATTAGAACAATTAGAAAATACACAAAATCTCTGTGGACCGACCCGTACTCACCGGCTAGTTACCAAGCGACGCCGTTCTTGATTGCGGTTAAATAATTCTTTGAGATAAATCAAGTGTCGATGCTTAACACTCAGGTTCCATGATTTGATATGTCGCGAGCGATACATGTTGATTTACATCCTCATACTTCCATGCATATGCTTTATGATATTTACATGCATGATGCTTATTGTCATTGGGTGACACGTGGACGATTTCCACATACATACAGTTGACATTGATGACATTGATCACATAGTTGGATGATATCCACATATTCATAGACTTCATGACATAGTCGACATTGATCATACCTCATATTTATGATATGTTATTACCTGAAGCACTGGCACGAGCACTTGGCACTGCACTCATGTATAGATGTTACATTGCCACTTTATCATGCTTCAGACTTATTCATTTGAGGTTTATATATATATATATATATATATATATATATATATATATATGATCGTATTGACTTACGATGAGTCATACATACGATTTCTGCTCTGTGATGTTTTCTATTCACGAGTTGACAACTCACCCCCGTTGTGCCACAGTTCTTGCAGGTTTTGCCGTACAGGTTCCATTACGGCTTCTGGCACACTGCTTCCCTTACAGGTGATTTGCTTTGGTAGGTGGGTTCTTTTGCATCAGAACCGCCATTGTACATGTATTATTCAGTTATATCTAGTAATTCCATCAACCAAACTTGTATATTATTTCAGACTTAGAAAACCAGTTATGTATCATTTCGACCTTAGAGTCGCGTGTTGTAGTATTATGGTTTTCATGCTGATTTTGAGTTTTCCTTTGAGTTTTGATCCTCGCCATTCGGCGTTGTATATTATACTGCTTGTGTGGTTGTGACCGTCGATTGACGAAGAGCTAGCTCCCGCTTGGGGATGCCTTTTATCATTGTATATATATTATTCATGTTGTACCCCGTTTGGGGCCAATATTTACAAAGGAAACTCTGCCGAAATTTTCAGAAAAGACTAGAGATTTTAAAAATGCATATTCGACTTACTTATTTAATAACCTTGTTTTAAAAACATGTTTTCTTCACTTCTTAAAACTAGTTTTCCTTATTTACTCCTTAAAAATGGTTTTAGATTTCTGGGCTTTTGGCTTACTTGAATTAGATGGGGTCCTATAGACTTCATATGATTCAAGGCCAGTCACGTGCTATTTCGGGTTGTGACAAAATTGGTATCAGAGCGCTAGGTTAACCTTGGTTCGAGTCTAAGTTTGACTATGCGGAGCCTAGAGCGTTTTTATATATACGGAACTTAGACTTAGTCAAGGGGGTATTATACCCGAACTTTCGTCGCGTAGGATGACCCTTGGTTGATGGAGTAGGTAGCTTGAGTAGAGTGACGTACCGTACGTATGTTCCGCGGCATACTTACGATATGCTACTCCGCTTAAGAAACCTTAGGATGTACATTTCCTTGCACAATATTATATTCATTCCTATGATCTATCCTCATCGATATTGGTTATGATTTTGCTGCCACGATTACACGGGCAGAAAGAGAGCTACGGCTAGAGTTGCGTCAGCATGAGCTCGTCATGGACGAGGACTGACCAAGGCGTGATTCCAGAGACGTACGATTGCATAGAAGCTTCGTTTTATTGTGTTTTCGCGCCATGAGCGTTTGACAGGTCACTCTTACGAGATTTCTCGGACGTGCAGATCAGCACCAGAGGATCAGGCTACTGCTAGAGGCCAGCCAGGATGTGATGACCATTGATATATCGCTTATTCATGATGATTGAGGCGCTGTTCAGCGTACATACGAATGAGCCAGTTGTTGTTGCAAATGACGAGATATAGCCCAGATGTTGGAGCTACTGCAGCATGAGTATATGCTTAGAGATATGATGGAAGGTCGCTAGTCACCCGAGGATGAATGACTAAAACATGTGGTTCGTTCGCTTACCCCGATGCGAGGTCATCAGATAGATTGATTCCAGCTAGAGACGACTTCACGCAGATTCGTTGAGAGTCGATAGAGACGATCGCATGTCAGGAACCCATTTCCAAGTTTAAAGTATTCGAAAGACAAAGCAAGTAATGTTATGGACCCTCTAGAAGAATGAAACCCTAACTCGACGTAATGACCATGGAACGCCTCCGAACCTTAGGGTTTGCGGCAGTTTAGCGGTGCCATTTGTGAGGCTTGGGTTTGCCCTTTTACGGTTGGTCCACAGGTGCTGTGGCATGTACTGGAATACTATTAAACTGTACTCAAGATGTTGATCTCTTGGGGGATTATGAGGTTCTGACGAATCGATCGGATGGTTCGACATCATTCGGATTTCATGTGATGGGACACATTGCTTGGGAGACTCCAGACACGAGTATAGTCGTTGGAGCGCGGTCCATGCAGCCACGAGAAGACGAGTCCGAATCAGTCGACATTGGAACAGAGTGGAGTAAAGAGTTCACATGAGATTTCGACGAGATGACGTTCCACTCCGCTGACATCAGAGATGCGATACGCATGCAGAGGCATTGATTATGGATACACCTTCTAGAAGGGGTCGCGATGAGTATGCAGCCGTTCCAGAACAAGAAACAGATATAGAAAAGATGATAACTTCCGGGCAATTCGGCAGAAACGAGATTAGAGAGAGACCTCGACAGGACCTTTCTGGAATACTATAAGAGAAGACTTGGACCCAGGAGTGGTCGTATTGCGCAGACCTAGCAGGCCAGAGTCTGGCATCGTCGACGAGATAGTTGACCAGGTTCGGATAAAGGGCCTCAACCAGATGCGTTGTGAGTTGATCAAGAATGGATGAGTATGGAGTATACCTCCGCAGGTTGGGACGAGTTCCTGAGGACGTGTTCGGCTAGATATCTTCTACAGAGTGATGAAGATACCGAGTTCGTGATTTCGAGTCCGTGTGAGAGACTTCGTATTGACCGTAGCCGCGAACATTTGCAGTGCGCAGATAGAGACATGACGTCGAAGTGGAAAATGATACAGACAAATGGGACAAGAGGTTCGTGCGAGATGCTGATGAGCTATTGTTACTCCCCGTTAAGATTAAAGGTCGGATATGTCTACAGAGGTATTGAGATGCGACCAGTTTCCGAGGAAATGCTGTGCTGAGAACGCAGATGTCCAGAGAGCGAGAAAAGAATATGCAAGAGTACCAGCCTCCGTACAGTTCGGCATAGGCGAGGTTGGAAGAGACCTTGAGCAGGATTCCTTCTAGGACACTGCTGCGATAAGATTTGCACCAGGATCAGATGTGTAATGTGTATTCAGAGGACCAGAGGTCGGCGCCAGTGACGTGTTGCTTTACGAGTGGTCGTGAGGATTGACCGAGAGGCGACCAGAGAAGTGTCAGGACGGAATCGTCCCCGTTAACACACCTGACAGGGCCGATGAGCCGATGGATCGCGAGATTGGCAATCCACAGAGAAGATAAGGGCCTAGAGATAGAGGACGCTAGATCGTGAGCAGGAGGCAAGTAGATATCTTGCGCTGCTAGCATTGGATGCAACGACACCTTCTCGACTGCGAAGGAGGATATATCGACAACGATATTTATGATTTTTGATTTGGTGATTCGATTATCACGTATCCGTCACCTTGGATTTCGGTATTTTGGGCGATCTATTCGTATGATTTAGCCTTGATGGCTGAGTTCCATAATTTCTGTTTTCGTGCACCATGGTTGCACCTACTGGATATTCATATTTATGCACAGTTATTGCACCTGATATCGTTTTTGTGCCTTGATTGCACATGCTTATGACTTCATGGATTTCTTACCGTTGGGTTGATTTTGTGCACATGGTATGCACACGATTTGTCTTTTTGCACTCGGTATAGCTTATATGTGCTCGTAGTGCATTGATATATAATTTGTGCACCACAGTTGCACCTAACGTCGATTTTGATTTCTTGCACTCCGTGCATTTGATTTGGACTTTGTGCATGTTCGATGCTTGATATTGGATTTCGTGATTTCGTGCATGTTGAATGCGTATGATTTAGATTTTATTAGTGCATGATGGATGCACCGATTTAGATTTTCGCGCATATTGGGCGCATGTTTTGAGATACGATTTTGGTGCACACCAGATGCACTAAATCGAGATTCTTCGTACATATCAGATGCACCTGATTTTGCTGTTAGGCACACACGTTGCCTATGACAGATGTTCGTGCACACCCGTTGCACTTAGATGTTGTTTCTGTGCACATGTATGGCGCATATATGGATTTTGATTTCCGTGCGCACCAGACGCACAGGGTATTCTTATATACATTTTGGGATTGATTCCTTATGGAGCAGTACGTTTTTATGATATTTGCTATTTGTTTTTGTACTGAGCAGGACTAGTCAGAGGACAGTACCTGGATATATTTTGTATGCTTTGATAGTTATCGAAGGGATTTCCAAAAAGCGAGCTATAGTCTCAGTATTTACCTACGTGTCTGATATGACACGACACATTTAAAACAAGAAAACCCTTCTAAATTGTTTTCAAAAACGGCGGGACGTACATATTAAACAAGGATAAGTATTTATATAGATATTTTCTTACAATAGACGTCCGCCACTATGCCGCGATACGCGCATGGCACAGCAACATGAAAAGGTTTAGCATGCATTTCGTTCAGATATTTACATGTATAGAATTGATGTCTACATGTATGGTTTTGATATATATCATATCGATTTTGTTTTGGATTTGACCTTTGTGTCTTTACCATGACTCCAATGATTGCGGGATGCTTGACGGAGTTTTGATTTTGAGTTATCTGCTCATTGTTTTGCGCATGCATTGCGCTATGATGCGTCTTATGTATTGATGATTTCGGAGCCCCGACGACTTGAACTTTTTATTGAAATATTTTAGAATTTAGGGGTTTAAATTTAATTCGGGGACTGAATTTCTTTAAGGGGGAAGATTGTAACATTTCAAAAAAATAAAATATTATTTTTGGGGAATTTTTATAATTTAATAATAAAATATTGAATATTTTAATAAGACGGTATAATTAAATACCGATAAATGGGGAAAATTTTGGAAAATTAAGGAAATTATTTAAAAGAGGGTGTTTTATGTAAATTATGCAAATTTTAAGTTTTTATGAGTAATTATATGCTAATTTAGTACTAATCGCGATTAAAAATCGCTAATCGGATTTTAAGCGGTTTTTGTACAAAACATGCACCATTCCATTTCCACACTTGTTACATTTATTTCCATGGCTTTCCTACATGTTTTATAGCATGGTTATTGATTTTTTAGAGAGGGGAAAAGAAAAGAAAAGAAAAGGATATGATTAGAATAGTGAGGAGTGGGCAAGAGAGAGAAAGAGTGGGTGAGGGTCAACCCTTTGTCTTGAGCCATCCCCCGTCATTTTCCTCACTCATTTCTCTCCCCTCTCTTCCTTTTGCTGTTGCTGCTGCTATTCCCCTCCTCTCCTTCTCCACAAAATCCCCCAAAACACCATGAAAATCAACTCAAAACCTAAATCCCATTTCTTTAAAACGATGCACAAGCTCAAGGGAAACACATTGGACCAAGAAACAGAAGATTTTGAGGACTTTGAGCAACTCAAAAAAATTCTTGAGTTGCCAAAGGAGGTAACTTCTGCACCATCAGTGTAGTATTTTAATTCCTTATACATTCATACATGTTTCATGTTGATATTGAGTGGTTTTGTGGACTTAGAAAAATTCTAGTTAGGGTTTTTGGAAATTGAGAGTGGTAATGGGTAATTAAGCTCAGTAGAGGCCACACAAACCCCCTAGTGCTAGAATTAAGACTTAAACCAGAGTCTAGAACCCCGGAATACGGATTTAGAAACTCGATATCGGAAAATTGTGAATTCTGTGGATGTAAAATGGAATCTGCTATTACCCGGAGACTCTGAAATTTATTTTGCAAGGACAGTGATACATGCAGGCACCGAGGAAGCCACCACCCAAACCCCAGCCCCTGAATCCTTTACGAGGCCGCCAATTTAATCCCTCTGGCCGCAAATTGCGGCCAGATCTGGGACTTTTGGTCTCGTTCTTGTTCTGTGGTCCCCTCATCAGTAAATTAGATCCCTGGAATATGCAAAATTGACCAATTTGACCTAGGGTGAAATCTTGGACCTTTTTCCTAAGTTGCTGTTTTGATTCGGGTTTTGTTTTGCGTATTTTAAATTCTTGATTTGCGTATTTGCGCTTTATCTCAATCACTTGACGTTTGTACGACGATATCGAGGATTGTTTGATGGTTTTGAAAGTGTAGTCCATAGGTTCTAACCTATAGGCCTTAGCGCGTCGTTTGGTTTTCCCGATGTGATTTTAATGTGCATTCGCGGTCGTGTTATCTTGTAGGTACCTTCTCGAGGGCTTCATACGGTGAAGAAGATGAAGGCGACATCGAAACCGACACGCAGGATGCAGGTGAGTAGATTATATCTACGGGAGAAGTCGGGTGGATGGCGTATAGCACCCCCGCAGTTCGATATTTAGTGTACTATATATATGCTATATATATATATATATAAGTATGATAGCGTTAAGTGTGATATGGATATTCTAGATGGGTTTAGATGTACTATGGATAGATTAGGGTTTAGAAGTGAACTAGTATAGTTTCCTAGTTGCGAACCCTAGAATAGGTTTACACCCACACCCACACACGCTTGCTTGTTATACTTATACCTGGATGATGAGGATAGTGTATGATATTTGGAGATGAGTCGATGAGATCGGGCATAGTGCCGTGAGATCGGTGATATATGTGATTCGTATTTGGGATACGATATGAGATTTTAGCGGGCCTTTGGACGTGTGTTTCACATACGCATTTATATTTATATAGATGGTATCGATTTGTACTAGATTTAGATCAATACCCCGGATCATGAGATATGATGATAAGAATACCAGATAATTGATGAGATGAATGTGATATTGACCCGTACCCAGCTTTTGGGATGCCATACGATGATTTACCGTACGAGCTTTATATTGATGATAGATCCGCACTCATGACTCGAGGATGTCATATGATATTGTATCGTACGCGGTACCTTTGAGGCGGGATCACCGACTATTTTATATATATATATATATATATATATATATCGACTCAGATTTAGGTGGTTTTCATACCCCTCCCGATTGACTTGTTAGTCAGAGCTGTAGTTTTGCTAGTAGATGTTAGGCTAGGCCGATGTCATACCTATTTCAAAAAACTAACGAATCGGGAGTATTTTAAAGACAGGCAAAGGGATTCTACAGATATTTTCAAAAGACGCATCTTTTCTTAAAAACACCGTAGCCCTTATTTTCCTAAAAACCCCGATTCGTCTTCTTTCAAATGGCAAAACAGTATGACATGGATACACTGATGTAGATTCTACACTGTTGTGTTATTATTCATTTGCCGCATATTCTTACTGTTGCATTCAGGATATGATCCCTTGCATGGCATACCAGTGCACACACATATTGATATCTTCATACTTGCGCACATGCACACTGTATATTCGTACCAGTGCACACACATATTGATATCTTCATACTTGCGCATATGCACACTGTATATTCGTACCAGTGCACACATATATTGATATCTTCATACTTGCGCACATGCACACTGTATATTCATACCAGTGCACACATATATTGGTATCTTCATACTTGCGCACATGCACACTGTATATTCATATCAGTGCACACATATATTGATATCTTCATACTTGCACACATGCACACTGTATATTGATACCAGCGCATATATATATTGATATATCCCTACTTGCGCACATGCACACTGTATTTTCATAGTAGTGCTATACTCATATTCGCGTATATATCCATTTGCACATCCATACCTACATACATACACATATTATATACATGGATGATATTGACTTGATTTCAAGAAAATAGGGACCGCATGAGATATTTTCAAAACTGGATTCTTTTAAAAGAGCAGTTTTTCTCTTTTTACTCTGTCATACGACACATTGCATGGATTTACGCATTGAGTTGGATTTATGGGATTTCTGGATTTGAGAACCGTGGTATTATTTTAAGAAAATACGCACTGTTTTAAAAACCCGATTCCTCTTGATATGATATTTCAGTGCGTCCACCATGAGTTTTCTCGGTTCCTGAGAGCTTGTATGAGTATACCCGATTCGAGAAGTGGTAGGCACCGATTGCGGGTACATGGTGGACCCGGTGAGGTACCCCGGGGCAAGAAGACTCGTATATGTTAGACGGTGAGCCTGGCAGGGGAGTACTACCTACCGGTGATTGTTTTGAGCTCGGCGGATATCTGGGGGATACCTACCGGAGTTGAGAGATGAGACGGGCCGATCCGGACTGACGGAGCCTTATGTATATGAGGATTTACGTGCCGATGCTAGGCACAGGTTTCGTGATATTTTCGAGTGTCGAGACTTGACACTCAGGTTCCATGATTTGATATGTCGCGAGCGACATATGTTGATTTATATCATCATACTTCCATGCATATGCTTTATGATATTTACATGCATGATGCTTATTGTCATTGGGTGACACGTGGTTGATTTCCACATACATATAGTTGACATTGATGACATTGATCACATAGTTGGATGATATCCACATATTCATAGACTTCATGGCATAGTTGACATTGATCATACCTCATATTTATGATATGTTATTACCTGAGGCACTGGCATGAGCACTTGGCACTGCACTCATGTATAGATGTTACATTGCCACCTTATCATGCTTCAGACTTATTCATTTGAGGTTTATATATATATATATCTGATCGTATTGACCTAGGATGAGTCATACATACGATTTCTGCTCTGTGATATTTTCTATTCACGAGTTGGCAACTCACCCCCGTTGTGCCACAGTTCTTACAGGTTTTGCCGTACAGGTTCCATTGCGGCTTCTGGCACGTTGCTTCCCTCACGGGTGATTTGCTTTGGTAGGTGGGTTCTTTTGCATCAAAACCACCATTGTACATGTATTATTCAGTTGTATCTAGTAATTCCATCAACCAAACTTGTATATTATTTCAGACTTAGAAAACCAGTTATGTATCATTTCGACCTTAGAGTCGCGTGTTGTAGTATTATGTCTTTCATGCTGATTTTGAGTTTTCCTTTGAGTTTTGATCCTCGCCATTCGGCGTTGTATATTATACTGCTTGTGTGGTTGTGACCGTCGATTGACGAAGAGCTAGCTCCCTCTTGAGGATTCCTTTTATCATTGTATATATATTATTCATGTTGTACCCCGTTTGGGGCCAGTATTTACGAAGGAAACTCTGCCGAAATTTTCAGAAAAGACTAGAGATTTTAAAAATGCATATTCGGCTTACTTATTTAATAACCTTGTTTTAAAAACATGTTTTTTCACTTCTTAAAACTAGTTTTCCTTATTTACTCCTTAAAAATGGTTTTAGATTTCTGGGTTTTTGGTTTACTTGAATTAGATGGGGTCCTATAGACTTCATATGATTCAAGGCCAGTCACGTGCTATTTCGGGTCGTGACACCAGCGCGGATGAGGGTAGCGGGGAACGCTCGGCATTGGGTGGCGTTAAAGTTGTCCTGGAAGCTCATGCCCTCCGTGAACGCATCTAGGTGGTCATTCGGGTCGAACTTCCCGTCAAAGAGGGCCACCTTTGGTGGCTTGTTTCCGGAGGAGACGCGGACAACGAGCAGTTCTTCAGTGAAGGGCTTCGTAAGGAAGTCGGTGGCATACCTGGCCCCCCTCGCTTGAAGGACGACTCTCCCGATGTATACCCTCGATTTTCTTTTCGAGGGCATCGAAACAGTCATGGTATCCCGAGGATTCGACGTATTCGGAGTTATGGCCCTTCCCGCTGGCGGCCTGCGCTTGGCTGCGACTCCGGTTCCGCTCTATGAGGTTCCTCAAGTCCCCTGGCGAGCTTGTTCGTGAGTTATTACGGTGAGCGCCGTCCGCGCGACCCCGTCGAGGGAAAGGGTGCCGGCCATGCCGGGAAGCAGACGAGCTGACCGACACCTCCTCGGGAAGGACAGGAGCGCGACAGGCCTCATGGCGGGGCGCTCTTACGCGAGACCCCCGCGTGGAGCTGTGAGGCGCCCAGCGGGTCATTGAATTGGTCGCCGCGGGGGACCTGTGACCACCGGAGATAGCGAGACGCTGTTCAGTCGTGCCAGCATGGGCAGTGTCATTTCCCTCTCTTTGGAGGTCGCGATCCCGAGGTGGAGGAACAGCGACCTGGAGGGCTTGTCCTGCTGTCTGGATGCGGACAAGGGCATCCATGATGGACGCGAGCCTGTCGATCCGTGCAAACAGGGCGTGTACGGCGTTAGGGGGAGGAGAGGATCCGTCCACGCCTCCGTTGTGGGGAGGACGGCGGCTTGTGCTGGGATCGTCGCGATGATCAGTCGCCATCAGTTCGAGATCGGAAGACCGAATTTCGATGAGTGGAATTTTCAGCTTCCCACAGACCGCGCCAACTGATGGAGGTCTGGATCTCCTTCAGATGTTGTCCTCCGTCAATCTGTCGCGAGCGTTGATGAACGGTT
The DNA here is from genome assembly GCA_030015575.1 of Agapanthus africanus. Classification (NCBI taxonomy): domain Eukaryota; kingdom Viridiplantae; phylum Streptophyta; class Magnoliopsida; order Asparagales; family Amaryllidaceae; genus Agapanthus; species Agapanthus africanus. Next base: position 367,263,386 of record JASDDO010000029.1, read on the forward strand.
GAGATTGGGTTTGAGGGTTACCTCCTGGAGTGTGTGGATCTCAGTGGGCTTGATTTGGTATGAGGCCGAGCTACCTGCAAAGAAGTCCCGAGGTGATTATACCACCGTGGACCCTTCGACGATCAAGTTAGCCGAGGTATTTGAGCAGAGTAGAGTCCTATTGGGGTAAAATTTCCTTACCTGAGTCGTCTAAGAGAGGGGTTTATATAGCGGCTGCTATAGGCTAGCTGGCGCGAGATTCTCGCCAGCCGTTACGCCCCTGACGTTACGCCTACGTGAATGGCGGTATTTCCCATTAATGACGAGATACACTCGTTAATGGGGGGATCCGATGGCGTGGAATGCGGGATCGTGGGGCGGCGGATATCTCACGCCTGGCGAGATTCGCGGAGCCGTGGCGGAGGCGTCTGTGACCTGCATTCGAGGTCGCCCGATAGAATCGAAGAGGCCTAGCTCGGTGAGAGGCCTAAAAGTGGGCGGGAGGCCGAGCTAGTTCGGTTCTGTGATAGCTCGGAGGTGAAGGGCCGAGGAGCTCGGCGTGCAGGAGGGCTCGGAGGCGAGCCAATGGCCGTTTACAGGGCGAGCGCAGGAACGTTCAGGGCATCCTCGAAGGTTGGGTCCAAGCAGCGGGACGATAGCCTAGTGGACGCCTCCAATGCGTGGTTCATGCCATGTTTCCGTGTACCTGGGACACATTATCTGCCACATGTCATGATTTGGGGAGTTCCCGATTATGAGCATCATCAGATCCGGAGGCATAGAAATGATCATGGCGTTCACATGGAAACGGGTCCGGCCTTGGAGCCTCAATTCTCGGCCCAGAAGGTGTCAAAAAGGCTCGACCAAGGTGTGGGTGTTGTTACTGTTGCGGTTGCTGCTGTCGCTGTTGCCGCCACCGACGATGGGTGGTGCCGTTGATGGTGCTGAGAGGAGCTAGGGGATGCTCCGCACTAGAAAGAGATGAGAAGCCCTAACAATTTCTTGCTTTAGGGCAATATCTGAATCCATTGGAAGTCCATCATCTTCTGAGTCTAAGTCAATCCATGAGCTAATTTTTCCACCAGCATGACTGCTCCATTGTGAGGGCTAAGGGTTAACTTTGATGATGCAAAAGGAATAACTGAGCTTCCATTGGCATCAGCTTTGGCTAAACTACGTTCATTGCTTGGATCAACATAAGGAGCCAGCACGAAATCGAAACTCCCAGAGAGATTGTGATTGAGGACCTGCGGCATGTTTGATTTGGGTATTATTTTGCATGGGAAAAGAAAGAGGTGAAGGGAAAGTTGGTCTGTTTGAGGTTGGTTTGGGCTTGGGTTTGGGTTTGGGTTAAAAAGAAAATGGGTTTTGGGCTCTAATAAAAATAGAAAAAAACATGGAGGTGTAATAAATTAAAAGGGTGTGGGCTTTGGGCTGTTTGATTTGGGTGTTATTTTGAAATGGGTTAAGTTTTGCTTAAAAAGAAAATGGGGTTTTTGGAAAATAATAAAATAGGGAAACAGATGGAATTAAGTAGACATAATATATTAATAGAAAACAGAATATAAAATAATACATTTAATAAAATACTGAATATACGGAAAATATCAAATACCGTATTTTATTAAAGAAGAATAGTACGAAGGTATAAGGATTTTGGAATCGTTGCAGAAAGAAAAAATAGCAGAAAAGGACCGCCGGAGATCGCTTCTCTCGCTCTACCTGGCCTATCTATTTTATCTGTAACTCTTAATATTTATTATAGAAATTGCAAGTCCCGTTAAAATGAATAATAGAACCATTTTGATCGTCATGCATCGAACCGTGTTCTCTCTTTTCATGGTCCTATTTATGCGGCAGACATTGTTGAAAGCAAACATAGAAATGTATACCGTCAAGAATAAAAGCCTCTAGAAATTACCATACTTGCTCCATTCCCACATTTGATGCTTAAACCGTGGGTTATCTTTTACCATATCTATGCAAACATTTTATATTGATTCCTTTCAACTATCGGTAGATTAGTACTGTTCGGATAGCAATCGTTTTCTTGTCTGAGTAAAAACAAGAAGGGAGAAAACAGTAAATCGGTCCACCCAAGCCGCACTGTGAATCACATACAGAGCAGACAAAATGAGATTGGTAGATTATATGAAAGGATAAGACAAGCAGCTTAATTTAATCGATAAAGAGGAGATAGAAACTTAAAGGCGTATTGATGTTGGATTATATAAGAAGAAAGGAAACGGAAAAGATGTCAGAAAAAGAGATAATGCTAATGGCCAGGATGTGCTATAAGTTATTAGATCATACTCGTTAATTACTATCGTTTAAACCTAAACCTAAATAGAGACATGTCGCTGGAATCTGGTTTGGTTTATAAGATCACAACAATTTATGGGATAAGCTTCGATTTCATATAAAGAAGGGCAGTTGCTTAGTTTAACATGTCCATCACACGGTATGCTTGATTTAGATTATTGTCCTCTAGCTAAATTTATTCATCTAACTATCTGAATGCATGTTATTAGAAGGCATATGAAACCGTGAAAGCGGATTTTAGCATCTTCTACGGCAACGATCGTAAATTTTATTTTGGTCCTAGTCTTGATAAAGTGTCTAATCATTCGACATGTATCAAATAAATGGCAGTTTGTTTTTACCTTGTAATTTAGAAATAATATGTTCCCTAAATTTAAATTACAAAGAAACCAAGGTCAAAATAGAATACGGTACCACTTATAACAGTAAAGCAGACACCCGTATTAAATGTTATTTTAAATGCCATTTAATGTTTTTGATTTTTTCTTCTCATTTCCGTAGACACGTGGCACGTGGATTTTGTTTTTTCAAAATCCAATGGACAGCTGGACACCAGCTGGCCCTTCAAAAAAGGATGTTCAAAAATCGTTAATTACAAGAAGGGAGTTTTCATTATCAAAATTAGGAAGGGGTTTATTTGTAAATATATCAGTAGCTTACATTAATTGTTAAGAAAACCATTGATAATTTCGAAAAGGATGAAAAAAGTACAAGGGTTTATGTGAAAAAAACACACGCCGATTACCCAGAAGCACCGCCTATTCGTCATCTATATGTAATCCTTTTCTCCTGTGACTTAAAAAATAAAAAAAATAAAAAATTATAAAAAAAACAAGAAAATGGAAATAGGGAGAAAAATCGAGATCGAGGGGGAGAAATCGGCGATCCGAGATGGAACAAACAAGAGAAATCATAGAAACTTGAAGCCGAGTCGATCCCAAGGTAACTGATTTGATCCTCACTTAGAGTTTAGGGTTTGATCGCTTCTTGTTTCGATTTGATGTTTTTTGTGGGATTTTTAGGTTTTTTTTTTGTAATTTTTATGTAAAGCTTTGATTTTTTAGGATCAGGGCTTGTTAATAGTCAGGATTTGAATGATATTAAATGAGGATGTAGCGGTTATGAATGTTATGACTATTTTTGATTAACTTAATGGCTTGTTATGTGTGATATAAAGTTAAGGCAGAACTGAATAGGTAGGCACATGACTTATTTCGTTGCATCAACAAGCATAAGCGGTTGCATGTGTCACATTTGGTATGTGATGTGTGCGTTGGTTGTAATTTATTATGGGGTAAATATGAAGCATACTGCATGAGGAACAATCGGAAGAGCCTTACGTATTGCGTCACGTGTTAGCGTGCATGCTTCACTCTGCAAATCTGTTGAATTTGGACAGCTGTATAATAAGGATAGGAGGGCATGGATCTTTGGAAATAGGATAACATGAACTTCGTCGTGTTACCATTGGGTATCGTTTTGGAGCCAATTTAGGAATGATTGGCTATCGCTCTTTAATATTAGGGCAACATTTCGGTATTTTTCATGACCCTACGGCCATGCTTGGATGACTGAAAGTACCGGAAGAGTCAAAAGTGTCCCTCGAAGTATCTTCTAAAAAGGCGCAATGAATGAATATTAGAATTTACTCGGTGTGTTTGTCTGCACATCTTTTTTAAAAAAGAAAAATCATATATAAAGCTATTTCTTGTTTCTTTGTTTTATTTATGAAAGAAAGTTGCTTTAGAGAAGCACATGTCACTTCATGCACTTTTTGTTTATTTGTCGACTAGGAAACATGTACGTGATCACATGACTTGGGAGCGACACGAGATGGTTACGACGACATGAAAAATTCCTAAAGATGAGGAATTAAGGGCACAAAAATATGGAAATTTAGTACGCAGGCATATACACTTTTGTAAATTAAAAAACAATTATAAAATATTACTATGAGCATTTATTTAACACATAATAATTTGAAAATAGAAACAAAAAATTACTTTGTAAAACATGATTTAAAAGGCTAATTAATCGGCGGTTAAAAGATTTAGGCTACCAAGCATATCAAATAGGATAGAACGATTAAACAACAACATAATTGTTTTTATACAAAATGTATTGATTATGGCATTTTTATTAGGTGCATACGACAAATTCCCAAAGATGAGGAATAGAGGGCACAAAAATATGGTATTTTAATACGCAAACATGTGTACTTTTGTAAATTAAAACCATATATAAATTATTACTAATGAGCATTTATTTAACATGTGATAATTTGAAAATAGAAACAAAACCTTTTTTAAAATATGGTTTAAAAGGCTAATTAATCGACACTTAAAATTTTTAGGCTGCAAACCATATTGAATAGGATAAAACAATCAAAAAACAATATAACTATTTTTATACAAAATATGCTGATTATGACATTTTTATTAGGTGCATAAAATGCATATTACCCTACTTAAAATCTAAAATTGATACCCAAACTCAATATCCACTCGTTCAGTTTTTTCTTTTACTCCCTATCATCATATTTTCTACTCGGGATTCTTTTATATTATATTTACTAATTTAGATATATTTTTAAAATGTGTATGTAATTCTGCATGATTCAATTATGTGACATACAATTCATTTATGCGTCACGTATTGACGACCAATACATAATGTATATTGTTTTACAATATTGCTAATATATATAGCAACTAAAATCATAAAGAAATAATTCAATTATATATAACATAAGAAATCCATTTAATTATAGAGCATCAAAAAATATATTTATTAGAAGAAAAACTAAAGCCAATAAAGAGCGACAAATAGATCATGAAAATGCTATGAAGTTGATCATATGGTAACCAAAAATCTCTTTTACCGAAATTAAGTTTTCAATCACGCGTATATATATAAATAAAGACACATTACATGAGTCAATAGTGAGCATAAAATATTTGATGCGAACATTTCATTGTACTAGAAAGACACATTTGACATGAATGGGATACAAATCCAACACGCATATGCAGGGAAAGCGAGTTAGGTATATGTATACAGTTATGTCAATACTCAATATGTTGGAATTTGGAAGTTCTTCATAGTTTCCCAATAAAGAAGCATATGAAAGAAAATTATGTTCACCATGATGAGATTTCCTCCTGTAAAACTCGATTTGGGCCCACAATACATGGGCCCATACATGGATGCACATGGGCTTTCAATATAATGGGACTCCATCCAAAAGACTCAAGCCTTATGGAGGTTTATCCCAACTTGTTATCTTATACCTATATGCATCCTATAGTTTTTCCAATGTTGCATCCTATAGTTTTTCCAAACTAAATGTTAACAACATTCTCAACACTCCCCTCACGTGTAACGCACGTGGATAAAGAGGACTTCACATGCAAGGGCTCAAACCTTATGTGCAACGTGGACAAACAAACAAATACCCGAGCTCTAATACCATGTAAAACTTAGTTTGGGTCCACAACGTATGGGCGCACACATGGATGCACATGGGCTTTAATATAGTGGGACTCCATCCAATAAGACTCAAGCCTTCTGGATGTTTATCCCAACTTATATCTTATATCCAGATTTTGTTTATACACGAATGAATGGGAACCTCCGAGAGAGAGCTAGGTTTGGGCCTACAAGGCTATTAAGTGCTATTAAAACTCGGTTTGGACCTACATCACATGGGCTCACACGTGGATGCTCATGAGCTTTTAATATAGAGGGACTCCATCCGAAAGACTCAATGAAACAAGTAGACGACACTCTCAAAGGTACAACAATGAAACAAGTAGACGGCTCTCTCAAAGTTGCAACAACGACATAAGGAGGCTAGTCTATCAAGGGCATGTAGATGGCTCTCTCAGAGGTGCTATTAAGTACAAATCCACGAATGTTATCAATCTAGCTCTGATACCATATTAAATTTTGAATATACACGAACGAGGAGGGCGGTTATATATTTTATTTATATGAGTGTACACGGGCTTTTGATATAAGTGGGTTCCATCAATAAAATTCAAGTCTTATGGAGGTTTATCACATCATATATCTTGTATCCATATCTATTCCACAATTTTCCAGATATGAGACCATGTTAACCACATTCTCAACACCCCCAATCTTAACAATATGATCTTATTTTGTTTTTATTTCTCAAATTGTCATAATTTTATAATAATATTAAAAAATAATAAATTATTTTCTAAAATAATTTTTGTATTCTAAATTAAATTATTACTTATAATACGAAACATAGTGTGAAATCAGAAAAAAGCACTTTAATTTATTCGAGTAAATAATAAAACTAAAAATTAAAATTATTTGATTTCGGTTGATAACTTGATATAAAACCTAAAAATATTTATGATTAAAATTATTTTGGCTGATGTGGAACCTTGTTTATGGTAGTTTTTCCTAGTTTTTGAAAGTATGGTGGTAGTATCATGTAGTTTCTGAATGTTTTGTGGTAGTTTCTTGTGTATTTATCAAGAATTTGGTAGTTTCTCGTAATTAAGCCAAAGTATTTGGTTATTTGGAATTAAGCCTTTTTTATATACACCTAAAATGTAGATATTGTTTAGAACACCCCATAAAACTTTCCTGTAGTTAAGTGCCATGAATGTTTTGTTATAACTCATCGTTGGGGTCTAGAAAGACAGTTTTGCCCCTAATGGATACTACTTTACTTTTAAATACCCCAATCTGTTCCACTATCTTACATAAACCAATTATTCTTTAACGGTAACTGATTTTTGTTTATCTAACAACAATTCCTCTCTTTCTCTCCAACACTATAATCTTCCTCTTATTACATCTCCTTCTCCAATAATAATGAGTTCAATAATTCTCCATCATCTTATCAACGCATTGTTTTTATGTTCCCCATTCAAAAATAATGACCGCAAAAAATTGGAGGAAATCGACGATTGCATATATATGTAGTTAAGTGGCATATATGCTAGTGCTACGTCAATTAAAACTTTAAAGATGCAAAATTTATATAAAAATGGATAAAATTGGTAAGAGTCGGTCAAAATTTATGGTAATACATTCAATAAAATTGACATGCAGGGTCTAAACAATCAACGATATACAGAGATGCTACTTTAATTTAACCCTAAGGATGTTATCTTTGTCCAAGAATTGGGCAAAGATGGGTAAGAAATAAGGAAAATTATGCGAACGTAATTAAATAGTTAAATTCTATAAAAATACCATGCAAAGTGCTCAAAGCATTGACGTATAGAACATGTGAAAAATTTGCCTTCAACATCCAATGAGTTACTAGATCTTCATTGAGGATTGCTAAGAGGCGGTTGATTTTCATGGAGATACTCCTCCAAACTTAATAGATGTTGTAGGGTTTTCAAGGGAGAGGGCTTGAGGAAGCCTTTTAGGTTTTTTCAATATCCATGGACGCCATGGGGTTTCGGGAAAAAGAAGAATAATTAGGATAAAGATACTCCCCATCTAACTATGGCTTGTATGGTTTTTAATTTTTTAATAACTATGGCTTGTAGGGTATATATAAAAAAAACTTTTTAATACCAAGATAAAGTTATAAGAAAAATGAAAATTGGTATTTTAAATTTAGGGAGAAAAGCTAAGAGATAGCCGTGTAGCAGTTCTAATTGAGAGAAATAAAAAGAAAGAGAGGGTGATGAGAATGGGTTCATTCCTATTAGGAAGGATAGCGAGAGAATGCAAGTAATAGCTCTTCTTGTTTGGAAGTAATTAAATGGATTTGAATGAATAATACTTCTTTTGTCTCTTTCTGCGTGTTTTGCTACTTTTTAATCTTAAAAGGGCATAAGAATTATCTAAAGATAATCCCTCCTTTATGTAGGATTGAGGTCATTGTCTAGAAGTAACTTCGTAAGATAATTTATTAATAGTCAGTGAAACAAATATCGGTTGTTTCGGCCGTTATGTCGGTATCGGCCATGTACCGATAACTTTTTATATTGATAAGGAGGTTTATTGTTTTAATCTAATATCGGCTGATATTACAAATATCAGCCGATATATTGGTATATCGTATCGGCTTAAATATTGCCGATATTATATTTATTTGAGAAAATGATCTAATCTTTAAATCCTTTTGGATTTTAAACCCGTACCCGAAACCCATTTAGAATCCAAATACACAAACTAAAATATTTAAATCCGATCCCATATTCCCATCTTGAGATTTTTTCATAAATATTATATTTATAAATTTTTTCAAAATAAATATGTATAATGTTTGGTTATAAATTAGACCAATATGCCCAATTTGTATGGTGATATTCCGATATTGACATCCGATATGCTCGATACCGATACTGATATACCTGATATCGGTACTTGATGTTAACGCCCGATACGCAACTCGTATCGGCGATATATCGCCCGACACTTTTATCCGATATAGAAAACACTTATCCGATACGATTCCGATATCCGATATTTAAAACCTTGATGTTATATTAAAACAATCAATTGAGGGCCTACTTCATATACTTACATAGGACCATAGTTCCATAGCTTATTTATCAGGACCTTTTGATAACTCTAGGCATTTATCAAAACCATCTAGAAATTAATTATCATTACTTTATATCTTAGTTGACATTTTATGTGGCATTTTGTTATTCATAATGATTTGGTGTGAACATGAGGTCGAATAACAAATTTTTTCATGTTACATGCAAAGCTTCCAATTGTATAGAAGTTGTATCACGTGTTATTAAATTTGTCTTACCTTAGGTTTATGGGAAGTGTAGTTACTTACTAAATGGTAATTATTGAACACCTTAGAGCAGGGAGAGGCATCTTGGACTAGGAAGTATCTACACTTTCTTTTGCTCTGTCTGACACATATTAGACACAAACACGACACCCGACACCGTGTCGGACATGTTGGGTTGTGGCAACCCGAATTGAGTGTGACCAACACCTCTATTTACCATATGGGGTTGAGAGATAGAAATGTAGGATTGAAGTGTAGATGACTTTACCTTCCGAGAAATCATATTAAACGCTGCAAATATCCATCCTAATAAATGGATCTATTACTATATGTATTTTTAATTTTATGGATTGCAAGTCTTACGTGTTTTAGTTTTGGTGCTTATATTTGGAATTTTGTGTATGCTCTAGGAATTTTATGGTTATGTATGAAAGGAGAATTTTTTGTTGTTCCTTTAAAGTTATATTGCTACATGTCCATACTGTGTTTCCATAGATCTTGGAGCATCTACGAGGAACCGGATATTTATTGGGTTTGAACTAGTCGTCTATATTCACACTTTCAGCTAGTGCCTAATCGATGCGGTCACAATGGTGTATATGTCCAAAGAAACACTGAAGTAATATTTATGTACTCTTTTTATGTGCTCCTTGGGATCAAGTATTGTATCCACATTTATATCAGTATTTGTGTTTTGGACAGTCTGTTAGAAAATATTAGTATAATATTTTTGATTGTAGGTGCTTGAATATGCGTGATATAAATATTATTAATATTAGATTAAATAAGTGAGCTTCAAATGAAAATTTTATACATGTATGTCATTGTACTAGAAATATAGTTGTTTATATGTGTGGTGTGCATATTACTTATTAGACATTGACATTGTATTAGTTTGCAAATTAAAAGGTTTAATGCTCCATTTACAATCAGATTTCTACCATGGTAGTTTTGACATTGAGGATTTAGGTTAAAGATCGGCGATGAGACGCCGCATTTCTAGGTGCTGCTTGAATGTGTGTGTGATATAAATATTATTAATATGTGTTTTACGTAAGCTACAAATAAAGATTTTATTTACAGTTATGTCATTGTACTAGAGATAACGTTGCTTATATGTGAATGCATATGCATTGATTATTAGCCATAAGAAAATATTTGAAGAAATCAAAAAGTATAATGCTCCATTATGATCTTACTACTAGTTAGTTCAGGCATTGAGGATTTTAAGGTAAAGGATGGGCAATAAGATGCCACAGCTCGAGATTCAGTTAGCTTCGAGTCTTGAGGTGTGACATGTGTGGCACCATTAGTTGTTATAGCTTCTAAATCCCTTATCGAACTGCTCCTTCTTTTAGGGTCACTGGAGCTTTTCCTCGCTGTATTTGCTGCAAATTATCATCTGAGTTCAATTTCTTAGGTGTATAGCTTCTAAATCCCTTATCGAACTGCTCCTTCTTTTAAGGTTACCAGAGGTTTGTTGGCTCATTTGCAGTTCCTTCTATTGGATAATGTCATGTTTGGATGCCTTTTTTTCCTTTTTTGTTTTGAGAATATAGGTGGGTTAAATTTATCTTCCACAGTTATTTTCAACCTTCCCCATGCATCGAACTTTTGACCTTCTAATCACAATTTTTATGCTCTACCTTCCATAGTTATTTTTAACAACTGGGCTTAGCTCAGTTGGTACCAATGTGATTGGTCGCAAGTTCGACCCCCAAAGGGGGTTGTAATCAAACAAAAAAAACTCCTTAACCCCTTGGGTGAAAAAAGAATGCTGATTAGAGAAATCTTAAGAAATCAAATGCTTATTTGTATCATTTTAAGAAAAGTATATGAAATCTAATTGAGAAATACAAGCGACATTGTTGAAAAGGAGGCTAGTGGCCTCATGTAGCATCCTGTGATCTTATATTTGATGAATTAATTGTGTTGACAATTCTGGCTAATTCTACCTTTAGGACCTGAAAAGTCTATTTACACTTACATACATCACGTAATGTTCAACTCCATAATATATGCACACTGTTTTATATTATATTAGAGCTTCTTTTCCTTCGATTTTGTTACCAAAATCTTTCAAGAATAGTAAATTTTCTGAATGTGCTGCTGTTCAAGAGATGCCCATAGTTTTCATTAGAGTCTGTTCTTAATATCTTTAGCTTGTATCAGGATCTCATTGGGAGAAGAAATTCTGCACTTTGGTTTGTTCAATCCCTTGGAAAAAACTATGTGAAACGGAGAAGTTGAAGTACATGTACCCAAAAATTGTAGAATGGAACGATTCTGAAGGCAAAGAGGCTTTCAATAACGCAAAGGCACGGTATTGGGCGGAGATCAATCATCTCCCTTGCCCCATCCCTTTACCCGACCCAAACATGTATATTGATATCGTCGACGATAATGCTGTCCTTGATCCAGAGCTGGTCGAAGATTTGTATAAACTACCAATAACTCCCTCTCAGAATGACGAAGGGGTTTGGGATTCTTTTAAGTTCACAACCGAAAATGTTCCTGTTACTGGGTGGGGTGATGAGGAAGAAGATCAAGTTCACACTGTTTACGCTTGCGCCACTGATCAGTGTGCAGAGTATCAAGTCCCAGCTACTTACTTCAATGATATCGAAATCATACCAACTGGTTGGGGTGATGAGGAGGATCAAGTCATTTACAAGAATGATAGGGATTGCTCATGGCAGCATCTGGGATATAAAAAGCAGGGAAGAAAACACTTTGGCTCGCATTTTACTAATGGGAGGTACAGTGGTAAGAAAAAGGTAAGTAATGAACAACAAGCTATTCGTTACAAAACTCAGTGGGTACCGGTGCATTCTTGCGATCCAATGAAGTATGAAGGGGCAGCTGATTGTCATGCCGCATGGCAGTGGCAGAAATCGGTGTCATAGTATGTGGGCTGAAGCGCTAATACAGGTTTGTGGCGGTTATTTAAGCTAGCATATATGTGTTAAGTTTGAATTGAGTTTTATGATATGTAGTGTTAAAACCAGCATCCTTCACCTTTTCTTTTTAGCTATCGGCCTTAGAACTTTATGCTAAAGTGATGTATCTTTTAATATGTTGTTACTTTTCGTTATATCTTTTAATGTGTAGCTTTACAAAGCATTTGGAATTGTTGTTTTTATTGAATTTTCTAGCTAAATGTGTGCCTTGGTGGGCACTGATACAAATGTTAAAAAACACATTCCTAATGTATTCAGTTGGCCAGTGCTTTAACACAAACGGATTATACTTCACATAATTGGATCTCTCTCTCACAGAGAGAGAGAGAGAGAGAGAGAGAGAGATTTCTCCTCTTGAGAAGTGAAGGAATCTTTTCCTCCTAACTTTGCGACCGTTGGATTGAAACTATTGATTTGATCATGAGGCATAGATAAATAATTTCTTAGCGGGAGACAACAACGTTAGCTGAATAAGCGGGCACCGGCTGCTTACTTTCCTAAAAAATAATCGATCTTCTATCTTTTTCCTCGTTTTCTCAAGAAACCCTGGAACATAAAATCCTAAATCGTAGGAAAGCACTTAATGATTGCATTGGTGATGTGACTCGATTCTAGCTATTTGTTTGATTGAATCGTCCAGCCAAGTATCCTTATCATCGCCTAGTTGAATCCATTAGAATTATACTACACAAGTAATCGTTGGAAAAATGGTACCATGGTGTCACTTCTGTATCCATCTTTAATTTTTTCCCTTCCAGGAAAGTATTTTTGATCCATTGGTCTCTGAGCATGATCAAAGAATAAAGAAATGAAGATGGAATCATGGATAGAAGAAAATGAGGGATTTGAATAAGAAGGTGAAATGTGACCTTAAGAATTGGTGAGGCCCACAAATCATTTTCTTTTCTAACGCTATTAGTGTCTGTTTGCAAGCTATTCATTGCATTTCCCTCTTTAAGAAGGAACACCTTCTCTCCATCACATCACACGCGCGCACGCCTACACACACATTCACACACTTTTACATATGTATATAGAAGAAACATGAATAGTCATAAAAGATAGAAGAAAAATATGTTGATAGCCAGAAACATGAAAAAACCAAGCCTTTTGAAGTTGTATATTGAGTGTGGTTTTGGCTATTGGGTAGGTTTTAAGAATATATACGCCGATTGCCTGGTTATATTTCACATATGCCTGATTATGGAACCAGTTGTCCTTTAGTTCTATTTTAATGTGGTTGGCTAGCGAAAAACATTATAAGCCGATTATTCGGCCATTTAAACCATGATAACTGATATGCATTATGAACTGGCGCGCTTTCCTGTCTCTTGCAAGCTTGTTGTGCAGTTAGCTATATCAAGTTCTTGTTAATGAATTGGTGTAGAATGCTGGTTTGTAAAGACATTAGAAGTTAAAACATATAGTTTGATGAATGTTAACTTTCCAATATACATCTTGTTCTTGATAGTCTATGTATTCATCGGAAAATGGCAGTTAATATGCATTTGGTGGTTATGAAAATTATTACAAAATTGAAGATTATATTAAAGGATCGTTTTCTTTGAGCTATCCATGTGTCCAGGATTACCAGACACATGTTTTGGGCGTTTGCTTTTAATTAGAGTACACTATTGTGTATTCGTTTGATTGATGTGCATGCTATTTTTCTATATAGCATACAACATACTGTTGTGGGGACATAAAGACACTTGGCTGATTCGGCTAATAATCCAATGTTTTTGTTGACTTTGAAAACAACCTTAGGGATTTTTTTTGAATAAGGCTTTATGGCAAACCCAGCATGATTTGCAATAATTTAAATTTTATGCAGCGGAATATAAAATCAGAGCCTGAAGTACACACAGAGGATTGTTATCGAGGTTCACTAGCCCTGTGGCTAATTTCCGTCTGAGAACTCCTGCTCAGGATTCAAACACTATTCAGTGACTCCTTGCGGTGGAGAAATCCAAATCTTTTATCAGGCTCAGATCTTAGAATCTTTACACTTACGGGCGACGATCACCTAGACTACCAAAAGCTCAAGTTCGAAACTTTTTACACTTGCAGGTGGTGAACATCTAGACTTTTTCCAAGACGCAAGTCCGAAACCTTTACAATGTGAAGATTTTAGACCTTTCTTCATTAGTTCGTACAAAATAAGATTTTTACAAATCTTTACAAATCAACTCTAACAACCCTAACGATCTCAAAAGGTAAATCAAGGTTTTGATTAAAGGAGATGAGGGATTATATTTTGGAGATTAACAGAAGTTTTGAAAACAAATCCAAGAAGCTTTTCAAGATTAAATAAGTTTTAAATACAACCGCTTCTTCGAAACTTTTAGAGATCTTTCTTTTCTCTAAGAATAGAAAAGTCTTTTCTCTGAAAAATGATTAGTAAAAACTCGAGAGCAAAGAGAGGAAAGTTTTCACCAAAAACTTGAGAATAAAAACGTTAAAGAAAAAATCGGTGAGAAACTTGAGAAAAATGAGTCCTATTTATAGAAACGTGAAATTAGCGGTTGGGACAGTTATTACAACTATCCTAAAAAGATAGGACAGTTAGTGGCCGTCGGAATTTCAAAAAACTCGCTAAAATTTAAAATTTGAAAAATTGAAATCTGTTATAGGCGTCAACGTCTATTTTTCAGACATTTCATAAACGTGCCTTTGTTTTGGAAATGAAATTTTGGTTTTTGTGAATTGAATTGAAATAGGATAGAAAATTTGATTCTAACCGTTTGAGATCGACCTGACTCTAGACTCAAATAAAGTAGAAAGTCTTGAATATTTCCGATGTGCGACTTCTCCGTTATATCCTTTGAATGTGCATTGAAATTTTCCGAGTTTTGCCGATCTTTGCTAATGTTACTTTTGAGTTGTCAGTAACAATTTTGATTGTTATGCTTGAATAATTCCAGTTGTGTAGCATTTTGACTGGTCTGACATTGTTTAGTAACATATAGTATATTTGGAATGCGGTTTTGTAAAATAATTATAAAACATAAAAAGATTCATAGGTCAACAATCTCCCTCTTTTTGATATTTTACAAAACTTTTAATAATTATTTCAAAGATATATATATATATATATATTTAAAAAGATATCTATTCAAATGCTCCCATGAATATATGCATATTAATTCTTCCATTTTTTGGAAATATCAAAAAGTTAAAAGCATGGGGGAGGAATTAAAAAAATGAGGCAGCAAGTGAATAGTAGATATATCATTAAACAATCATACTAAAGTAATAATACAAATACAATAATTAAAATATACAATTTCTTTATCTATATTTTTTATTATTAAGTTCTTTGGATGATTTTTGTTGAATTACTTTTTCCTGTTCTTCTAGTTGATTAGTTTTAATTTCTTTGACCTAGTAATTACTCTATTAATTTCTTCTATTATTAAATCTAAGGGTGATTTTTGTTGAATTGCCAATCCTTTGGAAAAGAAATATCAACTACTTTCTCATGTTCCAATTTATTAGTTTCAACGTTTTTGTCATAAATTATCTAAACTTTTTAACAAGTTAGAATCATTATTGTCTATTGAATTATTAGGATTAATGGAGTTAATTTCATTAAATTAGTCATGTATACTTTCTTGAATTAAAGTTTGTTTGGGTTGATTATTGTTAACCTTAGAAACCCATACTATTTTTGATTCATTTGGGTCAGTCTTAGAAGTAAGTAATATTTGTAAGTTGCTTTGTTTTTAATATTACAATATTGTGAAATATGCTATAAAGTGCAACAAAAGTCACACGTGGAGTGTGCGTATTTATTACCATATCTATAGTAATGTTTATGCCTAAAAGGCTTGGTTTTAGGAACAACTTAGAATACTTATCGTAACCTATGCTTTCTTTCTTATAATGTTTTATAGATTGTTCTAACATAATATCTTAGTAGATTTTAAAAGCATTTTATCTTTTAAATCAACTTTTCTTTTTAAGTTAAAGATTTCAAAGTTTAGCGTATTATTAGTTTCAATTAACTTATTATTTTTTAAAGTTATAGATTTTAATTTTTCATTTTCTAATTTAATTTAATATATTTTTTGTGGATATTTCTAAATTGTTTTTAGTAGATAGGTTTGACTTTAATATTTTATATTTTGTATTAACCTTATCATAACCGTCTTTAAGATAATGACAGAAATCTATTAAATCTTTACTAAGAGAATCTAAATCAAAGTATTCATTAATTACCTTATCGTCTTGTGCCATGAAGCGCATGTTTGCGATTTCTTCGGCTTCTGAGTTGTTGGAATCCGTATCGTCCCAAATAGCTTGAAACGAACATTTTTCTGATTCCTTCTTAGACTTCCACGTATCTTTATTGAGCGTAGGACACTCTGACTTGACATGGTCTTATTGCATTCAAAACAACGAAGAGAATTAAAAAATTTATGTAAATTATACGTACCTTTCTTTGAATATAAATTTCTTAATGTCAGATACTTCCTGAAGTGTCTTGCAATATCGGCCATTTCTTCATCGTTGCTTTCATCATCACTAGATATTTCTTTAGGTTTTGACTTGTCAGTCGTTGCCTTTAGCGCGATGTTCTTCCTTTGAGTGTCTTGCTTTTGCTTGAGATCTCCTAATTGCATCTCGTAAGTTTTTAATTTTCCTATAAAGGTGTAAACTTTCAATGCTGTCATGTCATTAGCCTTTTCGATGGCAGTTATTTTAGATTGTCATGATATCGTAAGAGATCTCAGTAACCTGTTACATTATTTTTGTCATCGAATTTCTTTCCTAAATTGAAAAGCTCGGTAATGATATTGTTGAACCTAGAATACATAGCCTTCTCTGATTTGGAACATTTCATACTCACACATGAGACAATTGATCTTACTCTATTTTACTTGACTGGTTCCTTCATGGGCAGTCTGGAGAGTAGTTCAAATCTCATTTGCTGTTTGATACATAGAGATTCTATTGATTTCTTCTAAATTCAAAGAACAATGAAGTGCATTGATTGCCTTGACATTCAATGCCATTAATCTCTTGTCGGCATTAGATAAAGGATTCGTGGTAGGGATGACAAAGGGCTTTTCTATGATTTCTAAAATTTCTAGATCTATACACTGAAGTTAAACTCTAATCTTGGTTTTTCAGAATTGGTAGTTGGTTCCGTTGAAAAGAGGAGGATGATTAGTGGATTGTCCTTCCATTTGGTTTGCCATAGGATCGGAAACTTAAAGAGGTTAATTTTACAAACAGAGTAACCTGCTCCGATACCAATTGAAAACAGCCTTAGAGGGGTGTGAATAAGGCTTTATGGCAAACTCGGTGTGATTTGTAACTATTTAAATTTTATGCAGCGGAATATAAAATCAGAGTCTAATGTACAAATACTATTACAACACAGATTCACAGAAACAACACAGAATCATAGAAAAGTAAATGGACATAGAGAATTGTTATCGAGGTTCACCAACCCTGTGGTTAATCCTCGCCTGAGAACTCCTACTCTGGATTCAAACACTACTCAGTGACTCCCTTGCAGGTGGAGAAACCCTGACTTTTTACCAGGCTCAGATCTTAGAACCTTTATACTTACCGGCGGCGATCATCTAGACTTTTTACTTAAGGCTCAAGTACGAAACCTTGTACACTTGCAAGTGGCAAACATCTAGACTTTTTCCAAGGCGCAACCTTTACAATGTGAAGATCTTAGACCTTTCTTCACTAGGTCGTACAAAATAAGTTTTTTACATATCTTTACAAATCAACTCTAACAATCCTAACGATCTTGAAAGATAAATTAAGGTTTTGATTTAAGGAGACGATGGATTTTATTTTGGAGATTAACAGAAGTTTTAAAAACAAATTGAAGATGTTTTTTTAAGATTAAACAAGTTTTAAAAACAATCGCTTCTTTGAAACTTTTAGAGATCTTTCTTTTATAAAAGAATAGAAAAGTCTAATGGCGCTAGAAAGATCTCTCTGAAAAATGATTAGTAAAAACTTCAGAGTAAAGAGAGGAAAAGTTTTCACCAAAAACTTGAGAATAAAAATGTTAAAGAAAAAACCGGTGAGAAACTTTAAAAAAATAAGTCTTATTTATAGAAATGTGAAAATAGGTGGTTGAGACAGCTATTACAACAGCCTTGGAATTTCAGAAAACTCGCCAAAAATTTAAAATTTGAAAATTGTTACAGACGTCTATCATAAACTTTCTAAGGACGTCTATCATAGACGTTTATTTTTCTGACATTTCAGAAACATGTCTTTTGAAAATGAAATTTGGGTTTTTGTGAATTAAATTGAAGTAGAATAGAAAACTTGATTCTAACCGTTTGAGAGAGATCAACTCTAATCTTAAATAAAATAGAAAAGTCTTGAATATTTTCAATGTGCGACTTCTCCGTTATATCCTTTGAATATGCATTGAAATCTTCCAAAGTATCTGATGTTCTTTTTAATTCCAAGGTTCATTACCTCCACTAAATTAACAAAATATTTATTTGTAGTGTCTCCATCCAATTTTTGTAGGACCCGAGGAGATAGCTTAGGCCATCCCTGCCCCTCCACACCCAAAAAAAAATAATAAAAAACAAAAATCCATTAGTTCCAAAGTATGTTTATACACATTTAGTTATTATATTCAGTTATCAGTTTGATTAGTTATTATATGTTTGTTAGGAGAGGTGATCTATACCTCTATATGTAGTATTATGGACTATTACTTTTCTCTCATGCCAATAAATTATTTCCTTTTGATTATCTTCATGGTAACAGAGTTTGAAAATAATCATCAGGAAACCATAAAAATAGCCGCTGAGCCATTGCCATTTCTCGTACCTACCTCTCTAGCCCTCGATTCCCCCCTCCAACCCTCGCGGCCCACCCCTTCCAACCGTCGATCCCCCTTCGGCCACCTTCGAAAACCCCTCGCCGACCCTCTGGCTCACTCCAGCAACCCTTGACGACCCAACATCCGCTGCAACCTTTCGAAGACCCTCCAGCCCCCCTCTCCAGCCATCCACAACGCCTCCCGCCCCCTCTCCAGCAACCCTCAACGACCCTACATCCTCTGCAGCACTTCGACGCCCTTCCAAGCCTCTTCTCTAATCATCCACGATACCTCTAGAACATCTCCTTTCAACCAACATCCCCTCAATGGACTCGATTTGACCTTCTCTCTTTGAATTTGAGTTCGATTTGGTGTTTTCTCGATGAGTTCTTGATTGATTCGGGAATTTGATCTCAGTTTTTCAGCCGATTTGCGCCTGATTCGTTGACTTCTTGGTCCTTTCATGATCGATTTTGTGTCGACTTCCTCGATCGATCTGGTCTTCGACTCCTCCTTGGTTCTTTGTTGCTGATTTGGGAATTTATTATGGGTTTTATTGCTGATTTAGAGATTGTTTTGTTGATTTGTTGCTGATAAGGCTCGGATCTTGGACATTCTTAGAGATTTGTTGTTTTTAAGTTGGAGTTGAGGCTTCTTGTTGTTTTTTGTAGCATGATTTGGGGTTTTTGATTGTCTGCTACAGCAAGCGTGAAGGTATTTTTCTTTCACAATTAAAGTTCTAGCTATTTTTGATATGAAAATGTGTGGATTTAGTATTTGAGAGTGGATTGTGAACCGCCACATCCGTCTGGATTTTGTTGATTGTCTACGTTATTCTCGCTCTTTCGGGATTTACCTCTGCGCCATTCTTCATGGATTATACTTCGGTTTCAATTAGTGCTTGTGCGCGTGGTCCCCGTACTCGTAGTCGTAGCTGTGCTGGTCTTTATTGTTCTTATTGTGGCGGCACTAATCATCGTGTAGACTGGTGTTGGGAGAAGCATAGCTACCTTGACGATACTCGTACAACTCCGCAGTTGATACTGCCCAATCTTCCTTTTCTGCTGGCAATTTACCTTTATCTAGTGCTGAGTGGAGACAGTTACGTCGTCTCTTCTCTTTTGTAGGTCCTGCCAACGTTTCTACTCCATCAAGTATATCGTTCCTTTCTTATTCTAATTCTCATGAGTCGCTGATTCTGGCGCCTCACATCACATGTCTCGTCATGGACCGTCAAATCTTGAAGTACTCACAAGTTGATTTCCATGGCAAATGGTAATACCACACATGTTTTTGGCCCTTCTGATATATCACTTTATCTTTACACCCGAAAAATGTTTTATTGTGCCATCTTTAAAACAGAACCTGTTTTCTATTCGTCAGCTTACAAATGATTTTAACTGCTTTGTAATTTTTTATCCATCTCACTTTGTGATATTTCCAGTACTATGTTATGGATTGGTGGGGGTATCAACAGAATGAACTGTACTACGTTGATCATCTTCCCAGTACATCTGCAGCTATTTCTACTATCCAGCGGCATCGACGACTTGGTCATCCTTCTCTTTTTTCTTTACGTCGTATGCCGCCTTCTCATGATTTTTCAGAGTTCAGTTATGAATCATGTATTCTTGGTAAACACCGTCGCTCCTTGTTTTCTCCAGTTAATAAAAGACATGATTTACCCTTTGCATTAGTTCACTCTGATATTTGTGGTCCGTTTAAAATTCATAGTGTTTGGTTATAGATATTTTGTGACTTTTATCGATGATCATTCACGAATGACTTGCTAAGGAGTATATTAGCACAGAGTTTATTGCATTTTGTCAGACCCAGAGTATGTTGCATCAAATTTCATGTTCTTATACTCAGCAAAATGAGATTGCTGAACGAAAGAACCGATATTTGCTTGAGGTAACTCGTTCTCTTGTTTTGCAAATGCATGTTTCTAAACGATTATATAATTTTGTAATCTTAGCTACCTGTTTTTATTTCAATCGTATGCCTTCTCTGGTCATAGGTAACCGGTCCCCTTTCTCTATTTTGTTCCCACAGGACAACTCTTTTCCCGTTTCTCCTAAAGTGTTTGGTTGTCTATGCTATCCCTATGTTCTAGGTCTTCATATTAACAAACTTGATCCTAGAGCTGCTTGTATGGTGTTTGTAGGTTACTCTCGATGCCAAAACGGGTATGTATGTTTTGACCTTGTCACATCCAAAGTTTGTACTTCATGTGATGCGTCCTTAGATAATCAAGCCTATTTTCCACTACTTATTAAGGACCCCAGTTCTACCATTCCCGTTTCACACTTACCTTCCTCAGAGTTTGATTCATCTATTCAACCTGTGCTGCCTTATGATCAGCTTGTAGTCCCTTATCCACAGGCGTGCCATCGTCGTAAGAAAGTTGTCCAGCCATCCCCCACCAATGATTTTCTAACGATTCTTCTGCACATACTTCAATACAGTCCACTATTTCTGATTCTCCACCACCGCTGCCTTCCGAAGATCTCTTTTCTTATTGCCTTACGTAAGGGTAAGCGTTATTGTGCTACTACTTATCTGATTTCTAAATTTGTTTCGTATCATTGACTGACCCTATCCGCTTGTCAGTTTATTTCTTCCCTGTCAGCCATCACTCTTCCTTTCTCTGTTTAGGAAGCACTTCAGCACCCAGGTTGGAATACATCTATGTTAGAGGAGATTGCCGCACTGCGCTCTAGTCAGACTTGGAAATTGGTATCTCCACCTTCAGATAAGAAGTTTGTTGGCTGTAGATGGATTTTTACCGTGTCAAGCAAAATCCAGATGGGACGACTGACCATCTCAAGACTCGATTGGTGGCTAAAGGATTTACTTAGTAGTATGGTTTGGATCATGTCGAGACTTTTTCGTCAGTTGCTAAATTAACATTGGTTCATGTTCTTATATCCTTCGTTGTTTCTAAGGCATGGGCACTTCATCAGTTTGATGTGAATTGCTTTTTAATGGCGATCTCTTATATGCAGCAGCATCTTGACTTTGAGCGATCGGGGAGTATGGTTTGTCTTCTATATAAATCGTTATATGGACTGAAGCAGTCACCGCGTGTCTGGTTTGAAAAGTTTAGTATGATTTATGACAGATTGGCTTCAAACGCAGTCGCGCTGACACGTCTCTTTTTACACATAATCGTCCTCGTGACAGGGTAATTCTGCTGGTGTATTTTGATGATATTATCATCACTGGAGATGATTCTGCTGGTATCTCTAAGGTGAAAGAATATTTGGCTTCACACTTTGTCACGACCCGAAAGAGCACGTGACTGGCCCTTGAACCATATGAAGTCTATAGGACTCCATCTGATCCAAGTAAGCCAAAAGCCCAGAAATCTAAAACCATTTTTGAGAATAAGTAAAGAAAACTGGTTTAAAGAAGTAAAGAAAAACATGTTTGAAATCAAGGTTTTTAAATAACTAAGCCGAATGTGCATTTGAAAACCGTACAGTCTTTTCTAAAATTTTCGGCAGAGTTTCTCTTGTAAAACTGGCCCCGAATGGGGTACAACATGAATAACAATATATAAAATGATAAAGGCATCCCCAAGCGGGAGCTAGCTCTTCGTCAATCGACGGTCACAACCACACGATGATATGATAATATACAACGCCAAGTGGCGAGGATCAAAATCAAGGAAAGCTCAAAAAGCAGCAAGAAAACCGCAATACTACTAAGCGCGACTCTAAGGTCGAATAATACCACACTGTCTCTAAGTCTGAAAGAATATACAAGTTTTTGGTTGATGGACAATTTCTAGATACAATGAAATACATGAATAAAATGGTGATTCTTGATGCGAAAGAATCCACCTACCAAAGCAAATCACCCGCAAGAAGGTAGTGTGCCAGAAATGCCGCAATGAAACCTGTACGGCAGAACCTGCAAGGACTGTGGCACAACGGGGGTGAGTTGCCAACTCGTGAATAGAAATATCTACAAGCAGAAACCGAATGCAAGACATAAACCTAAGCCAACGATCAGTAATACAATCCACAAGAGTGTATCTGAGTGTAATAAGGTGGCAAGGTAACATCTAATCATGTATGTAGTGCCAGGTACTCAGGTAATAACATGTCATCAGTGTAAGGTATGCCTGCATGAGGTAAGTATGATGAAATATCAATGATATCAATACACATATATTAGCGTCCCATACCACTAATATTGGTGTAAGGGTATATATAACAGCGCCCTCATACCCTGTTATATATACAAATGAAGTATGACAAGTGTAAATCCAGTCTGTATATGATCCATGTCTGTATATATGTGGAACCCGTCCACCTGTCACCCACTGACAGTAAGCATCATGTATGCAAGTATGAGGATATAAACAATATCATGGAAAACATCATGAAACCCGTGCCAAGCATCGACACGTAAATCCTCATCCATATGGGGCTCCGTCTGCGGTATCGGCCCTCGGCCCCGGCAGCACGAGTCAACCCATGTCCATCTCTGGGCTCCGTCTGCGGTAGCGGCCCGTCGGCCCCCGGCAGTACGCCCATCTCTCGGCTCCAGGCGGTATCCCCCGGATATCCGCCGAGCTCAAATACAATCACCGGTAGGTACTCGCCCGCCTCCAGGCTCAATCGGCATAACCCATCGATCATCTCGCCGAGGGGAACCATACCGGGCCCACCACGAACCCGCAAACGGATCATCACTCCTCGAATCGGGTTTCAAGCACACGTCTCAGCACCGAGAAAACGCGTGGTGGACGCACCCAAATATCATATCACGAGGTACCGGGTTTTCATAAAAGAACATCTTTTCTTAAATAATCCCACGGTCCTCAAAATCAGAAATCACATGAAAATCCACATCAAGAAGTAAATCCAATGCAATGTGCTATGCAATCAATCCATGATGTATGCGACATGTAAAGAGAGATAATCATATCGGAAATCATGCAACATGGAATAGTAATGTACATATGTCGGGAGGAACCGCTCCTTTAGAATGAATCAGTTTAAAGAATATCTTGCGGTCCTCAATCTCAATCAAGCCAGAATCATCTATGTTTGTGTACAGGTACATGTGTACAATATGCCAAGCAGTAATCATATCATGAATGCAACAGTACTACAGTGTAGTGGCATGGCAATTATCGATGATGAAGTGTGTGAGCCGGCAAATAGTGTACGTGAAACATACGCATCATCGATAATGGTGCTGGTGTCCTAACAGCATGATAATAATATAACAATGAACATATGCCAGCAATGCGAATAGCAGGAAAATGCAGATATCTAGTAGTCAACACCACAGAGAAGTATCTACTATGCAAACTACATCTAAGTATCCGGTCAATCAGGAAGGGTAGGTGTGGAAACCACCTAAATCTGAGTCGATACATGTATAAAAGTATATAGTCGGTGATCTCGCCTCAATGTCATATCATAAGATATCCTCGAGTTATGAGTGCGGATCTATCATCAATATCGGCTCGTACGGTAAATCATCGTACGGCATCCCCATAGCTGGGTAGGGGTCAGTATCTCACTGTCTCATCACATAACAGATATCACCATCGTCAGATCATATAGTCTGGAGTACTACTCTATGTCTAGTACAAAACGGTAACCTCAGTAAGTATGCATGCGGGGGTAAACACATATCCTAAGCCCGCAAGAATCACAAGTCATATCCCACATATGAATCGTATAAAATCACCGATCCCAGGGCACCCAGCCCACATCATCGACTCATCTCCAAAGTCATCACATATCATCAATCACAGTGCAAGTACAAGTGATAAGCAAGGGTGTGTGTAGGTGTAATTCTACCCTAGGGTTCGCGACTATGAACTACATTAGTCACTTCTAACCCTACATTATCCACAATACACCTAATATCACAATAAACTACATAGTAATCTATCTACGGACTGCGGGGGTGCTATACGCCATCCACCCGACTTCCCCCTGTAGATATAATCTACTCACCTTGCATCACCAATTGCGGACGTCACCACGTATTTGCTTGTCGTCCCGAAGTCTTCATGGGTACCTACACATCAAAATATCGTATATGCGCATTAAAACCAAATCCAATCTAAAACGGCGCATGAAATCCAAAACGATACGATAAGGGGCCTATAGGTGAGAACCTATGGCACGCCTTCAAAACCATCAATAAATCCTCTACATCGTCGTATAAACGACAATTAGTCGAGGCAAAACACATTCCACCATTTCAGAATCAAAAATACGGAATACGGAAACACGAATCCAAAATAGCAACTTAGGATATATGTCCCAGATTTCACCCTAGATAGAATCTGTCAAAACTAGAAGTACCCTGGGTCAACACTAGAGGAACAGGGGCTGTGCACAGAAAACGAGGAGAATGGCTAAGTATGCTAAGTCAAAGTCCACCTCTCTCTCTCACCTACCCTCATCATTATATTTTCCTTTCTTTTCCTTTTCTTTTAAAATCCAAACCTTCTCACATCAATAGTAATCCCAAAAGAAAACCATGGCTAGAAAAATGCACAAGTGTAGAAAAAGTGATATGTGCAAGTTTTGCACAAAATTGCCAAAAAACCCGATTAGCGATTTTAATCGCGATTAGCACTAAATTTTTGTCAAACTAATCACAAAAACTTAAAAATGCCATAATCCACTAATTTACCCTATTTTAGAATTTTCCATAATTTTTCATAATTTTTTCTAACATTTTTCCTATTTATTTGCATTTAATATTAAAATAATCAATAAAATAATATTAAATTATAAAAATTCCCAAAATTAATATTTTATATTTTTGAAAATGTTACAATCTACCCCACTTAAAGAAATTCGGTCCCCGAATTTTAAATTTAAACCCCCAGATACAAAAACATCTCAGTAATAAACCAAAGTCGTCGGGGCTCCGAAATCATCAACACATAGAACGTCACAGCGCAATGCATGCGCAAGGGTACTGAGCAGATAACTCGAAAACAAAACTCCGTCAAGCATCCCGCAATCATCGGAGTCAATGTAAAAAAAAACACAATGTCAAATCCAATACAAAACCGATATGATATGGATCGGAACTACACATGTAGACATCCAATCTAAACATAACACCATCCTGTGCGTCTGGTGCGCACTGAAATCAAAAAAAAAATCCATATATGTGCTAAACAGGTGCACAAAACAACATCCAAGTGCAACGGGTGTGCACGAAGCATCTGTCATGGGCATCGTATGTGCCTGACAGCAAAATAAATCAGGTGCATGTGACATGCACGAAGAATCCCGATTTAGCGCATCTGGCGTGCACCAAAATCGTATCTAAAAACATGCGCCCAACATGCGCGAAAATCCAAACCGGTGCATTCATCGTGCACGAATGAAAATCTAAACCCTGCGCACTCAACATGCACGGAAATCACGAAATCCAATAGCAAACACCGAACAGGCGTAAAGCACATCGCCAGCACGGAGTGCAAAAATCAACCATCAAAATCCGGGTCAAAATCAACGATATAATGCGGCCCAAACCAAAATCAGGGTACCGCAAGGAAAATCTCACAACCGTGTGCATCAGCGTGCACGAATCAAAGCCTAACACTAAAATGCATGAAAACTCTGCGCAAAATATATAAATATCCAGTGGGTGCATGAAACCAATATCATGAAACTCAGTCACCAAAACTAGATCGTGCAGATAGAACGCCCAAAATACCGAAATCCAAAATGACGGATACGTGATAATCGAATCACAAAATCACAAATCATAAATACCGTCTTCGGTAGTTTCTCCTTCAAGGTCGAGAAGGAGTCAGTGTAATCCACTGCTAGCAGCGCAGGATATCTACCTGCCTCTTGCTCACGGTCTGGCGTCTTCTGACTCTCTAGGTCCTTATCTTCTCTGCGGATTACCTATCACGCGGTCAATCGGCTCATCGGCCCTGTCAGGTGTGCTAACGGGGACGATTCCGTTCTGGCACTTTTCTGGTCACCTCTCGGTCAAACCTCACGACCACTCGTAAGGCAGCATATCACTGACGTCGGTCTCTGGCTATCTGAATGCACGTCACACATCTGATCCTGGGTGCAAACATCATTGCAGCAATGTCCTGGAAGGAATCCTGCTCAAGGTCTCTTCCAATCATGCCTATGCCGATCTGTACAGAGGCTGGCTCTCTTGTACTATCTCTTCTCGCTGGAAAGACATCTGTGTCCTCAGCACAACATTTCTCGGAAATTGGTCACATCCCAACGTTTCTGTAAGCATATCAGGTCTCTAGTTTCGACGGGAAGCAATGACAGCTCGTCAGTGTCTCACACGAACCTCTGGTTCCACTTGTCTCCATCGTCGTCCACTATGACGTCACGCCAAGCTACTATACACTGCACTGCTCTCGGCCACGGTCAATCTGAAGTCTCTCACACGGACTCGAAATCGCGTACTCTGTAGCTTCATCATTCTGTAGCAGATGTCAGGCCGAACTGGTCCTCGGAAACACGTCCCAACCATCGGAGGAATACTCATCACTCGTCCGTCCTTGATCCATTCGCAACGCATCTGGGTAAGTTCCTTTATCCGAACTTGGTCAACTACCTCGTCGACAATGCCGAACTCTGGCCTGCTGGGTGTCCGCAACACGACCACTCCTGGTCTAGGTCTTCTCGTATCGTACTCCAGAAAGGTCCTGCCGAGGTTCCTTTCTCAAATCTCAATCCTGCCGAAATGCCCGGAAGTCATCATCCAATGCTGAAGCTAAAGCTTTCCGGAACGGCTGCATACCTATCGCGCTTCTTTCTGGAAGGTATATCCATATACCACGCCTCTGGGTGCGTATAACATCTCTGATGTCGGCGGAGTGGGACGTCATCTCGTCGAAATATCTTGCGAACTCTTTTCTTCACTCTGCATCAGTGTCGACTGATTCGGACTCGTCTCATCATGGCTGCACGAACTGCGCTCCGACGGCTATGCTCGCACCTGGAGTCTCCCAAGCAGTGTCCCATCACGATATCCGAAAGATGTCGAACCATCCGATCGACTCGTCAGATCCTCATAATCCCCCAAGAGCTCACATCTCGGGTACAGTTTAATAGTATCGAGTACATGCCACAGCGTCGGTGGTCCAGCCGTAGAAGGGCAAACCCAAGCCTCACTAATGGCGCCGCGGAACCGCCGTAAACCCTAAGGTTCCAAGGCTGTCACACGGTCATTAAGTCGAGTTAGGGTTTCATTCTTCTAGAGGGTCCATAGAATCACCTGCATGTCTTTCCGTATACTTTAAACTTGGAAAATAGGCTCCTGACATTCGATCGTCTCAATCGACTCTCAACGAATCTGCGTGAAGTCGTCTCTAGCTGGAATCAATCCACCTGATGACCTCGCATCGGGGTAAGCGAACTCACCACGCGTCCTAGTCATCCATCCTCGGTGACTAGCAACTCGCTATCATCTCTCTAAGAACATGCTCATGCTGCAGTAGCTCCAATCATCTGGGCGATATCTCATCATTTGCAGCAACAACTGGCTCATATGCCTGTACGCCGAACAACGCCTCAATCCTCCAGGAAAGGCAATACATAAGCGGTCATCTCTGAATCAGCCTGCTCTAGATCTGAGTAAGACTCTCCACACTGGAAATCTTCAACTCAACTGGGCCCGCTCTGGCGCAAAATCGGACGAATCACCTTCGTCTCTCAAATCGGGTAGACTAGCTATCATCTGTCGCATAACTGCCTGAAAGCTCCGGCAATCTCAGCTCGTAAGCTCCGAAAGCAACACCCTGTCAATCTCAGCGACAGCTGGTCCATCTATCTGCACGGTAGGCGACATCACCATCTCTGAGGTATGCTGTACATCAACAGTCCTCTCTCAACTGGCAGCTCTAACAAAGGCCCGATCATCCGGTGCAAGACCAAGCACTCGCCTCCACTAGAGGTCACAATCACCAACACTAACTCGAGACGTTCCCATGTCACTAGAAAACACAAAGGTCGGCCCTCGTACCAAACGAGCTCACACCGGCCGTAACCCTAGCAGCAGCCCAAACTGCGCTCAAACACGGTGACAGGAATCTCAATCGAGTATCAAAGAGAGCACATCAGTGGCAAGAAGGGAAACAACAGATCCAAAGTGGATACATGATCATAGGAAGGAACAGTATCAATGAAGGTATGATCATGAAACTAATAGAATCGGGGATCTCAAATGGATGAATAATCCTGGATATAAAGAGAATCACTGATCTCGAAAGTATGTACATCCTAAGGTTCCTTAAGCGGAGTGGCGTGTCGTAAGTATGCCGCGGAACATACCAACGGTACGTCACTCTACTTTAGTCACCAAATCCATCAACCAAGGGTCATCCTAAAACGACGAAAGTTCGGGTTTACACCCCCTCGACCAAGTCTAAGTTCCGTAAGGTCAAGCCTAAGTTCCGTATATAAACAACTCCCTAGGCTCCACATAGTCAAACTTAGACTCGAACCAAGGTCAACCTAGCGCTCTGATACCAACTTTGTCACGACCCGAAAGAGCACGTGACTGGCCCTTGAACCATATGAAGTCTATAGGACTCCATCTGATCCAAGTAAGCCAAAAGCCCAGAAATCTAAAACCATTTTTGAGAATAAGTAAAGAAAACTGGTTTAAAGAAGTAAAGAAAAACATGTTTGAAATCAAGGTTTTTAAATAACTAAGCCGAATGTGCATTTGAAAACCGTACAGTCTTTTCTAAAATTTTCGGCAGAGTTTCTCTTGTAAAACTGGCCCCGAATGGGGTACAACATGAATAACAATATATAAAATGATAAAGGCATCCCCAAGCGGGAGCTAGCTCTTCGTCAATCGACGGTCACAACCACACGATGATATGATAATATACAACGCCAAGTGGCGAGGATCAAAATCAAGGAAAGCTCAAAAAGCAGCAAGAAAACCGCAATACTACTAAGCGCGACTCTAAGGTCGAATAATACCACACTGTCTCTAAGTCTGAAAGAATATACAAGTTTTTGGTTGATGGACAATTTCTAGATACAATGAAATACATGAATAAAATGGTGATTCTTGATGCGAAAGAATCCACCTACCAAAGCAAATCACCCGCAAGAAGGTAGTGTGCCAGAAATGCCGCAATGAAACCTGTACGGCAGAACCTGCAAGGACTGTGGCACAACGGGGGTGAGTTGCCAACTCGTGAATAGAAATATCTACAAGCAGAAACCGAATGCAAGACATAAATCTAAGCCAACGATCAGTAATACAATCCACAAGAGTGCATCTGAGTGTAATAAGGTGGCAAGGTAACATCTAATCATGTATGTAGTGCCAGGTACTCAGGTAATAACATGTCATCAGTGTAAGGTATGCCTGCATGAGGTAAGTATGATGAAATATCAATGATATCAATACACATATATTAGCGTCCCATACCACTAATATTGGTGTAAGGGTATATATAACAGCGCCCTCATACCCTGTTATATATACAAATGAAGTATGACAAGTGTAAATCCAGTCTGTATATGATCCATGTCTGTATATATGTGGAACCCGTCCACCTGTCACCCACTGACAGTAAGCATCATGTATGCAAGTATGAGGATATAAACAATATCATGGAAAACATCATGAAACCCGTGCCAAGCATCGACACGTAAATCCTCATCCATATGGGGCTCCGTCTGCGGTATCGGCCCTCGGCCCCGGCAGCACGAGTCAACCCATGTCCATCTCTGGGCTCCGTCTGCGGTAGCGGCCCGTCGGCCCCCGGCAGTACGCCCATCTCTCGGCTCCAGGCGGTATCCCCCGGATATCCGCCGAGCTCAAATACAATCACCGGTAGGTACTCGCCCGCCTCCAGGCTCAATCGGCATAACCCATCGATCATCTCGCCGAGGGGAACCATACCGGGCCCACCACGAACCCGCAAACGGATCATCACTCCTCGAATCGGGTTTCAAGCACACGTCTCAGCACCGAGAAAACGCGTGGTGGACGCACCCAAATATCATATCACGAGGTACCGGGTTTTCATAAAAGAACATCTTTTCTTAAATAATCCCACGGTCCTCAAAATCAGAAATCACATGAAAATCCACATCAAGAAGTAAATCCAATGCAATGTGCTATGCAATCAATCCATGATGTATGCGACATGTAAAGAGAGATAATCATATCGGAAATCATGCAACATGGAATAGTAATGTACATATGTCGGGAGGAACCGCTCCTTTAGAATGAATCAGTTTAAAGAATATCTTGCGGTCCTCAATCTCAATCAAGCCAGAATCATCTATGTTTGTGTACAGGTACATGTGTACAATATGCCAAGCAGTAATCATATCATGAATGCAACAGTACTACAGTGTAGTGGCATGGCAATTATCGATGATGAAGTGTGTGAGCCGGCAAATAGTGTACGTGAAACATACGCATCATCGATAATGGTGCTGGTGTCCTAACAGCATGATAATAATATAACAATGAACATATGCCAGCAATGCGAATAGCAGGAAAATGCAGATATCTAGTAGTCAACACCACAGAGAAGTATCTACTATGCAAACTACATCTAAGTATCCGGTCAATCAGGAAGGGTAGGTGTGGAAACCACCTAAATCTGAGTCGATACATGTATAAAAGTATATAGTCGGTGATCTCGCCTCAATGTCATATCATAAGATATCCTCGAGTTATGAGTGCGGATCTATCATCAATATCGGCTCGTACGGTAAATCATCGTACGGCATCCCCATAGCTGGGTAGGGGTCAGTATCTCACTGTCTCATCACATAACAGATATCACCATCGTCAGATCATATAGTCTGGAGTACTACTCTATGTCTAGTACAAAACGGTAACCTCAGTAAGTATGCATGCGGGGGTAAACACATATCCCAAGCCCGCAAGAATCACAAGTCA
This sequence comes from Agapanthus africanus, assembly GCA_030015575.1. NCBI lineage: Eukaryota > Viridiplantae > Streptophyta > Magnoliopsida > Asparagales > Amaryllidaceae > Agapanthus > Agapanthus africanus. The sequence goes on from JASDDO010000029.1 coordinate 367,295,142, forward strand.
TATCCCACATATGAATCGTATAAAATCACCGATCCCAGGGCACCCAGCCCACATCATCGACTCATCTCCAAAGTCATCACATATCATCAATCACAGTGCAAGTACAAGTGATAAGCAAGGGTGTGTGTAGGTGTAATTCTACCCTAGGGTTCGCGACTATGAACTATATTAGTCACTTCTAACCCTACATTATCCACAATACACCTAATATCACAATAAACTACATAGTAATCTATCTACGGACTGCGGGGGTGCTATACGCCATCCACCCGACTTCCCCCTGTAGATATAATCTACTCACCTTGCATCACCAATTGCGGACGTCACCACGTATTTGCTTGTCGTCCCGAAGTCTTCATGGGTACCTACACATCAAAATATCGTATATGCGCATTAAAACCAAATCCAATCTAAAACGGCGCATGAAATCCAAAACGATACGATAAGGGGCCTATAGGTGAGAACCTATGGCACGCCTTCAAAACCATCAATAAATCCTCTACATCGTCGTATAAACGACAATTAGTCGAGGCAAAACACATTCCACCATTTCAGAATCAAAAATACGGAATACGGAAACACGAATCCAAAATAGCAACTTAGGATATATGTCCCAGATTTCACCCTAGATAGAATCTGTCAAAACTAGAAGTACCCTGGGTCAACACTAGAGGAACAGGGGCTGTGCACAGAAAACGAGGAGAATGGCTAAGTATGCTAAGTCAAAGTCCACCTCTCTCTCTCACCTACCCTCATCATTATATTTTCCTTTCTTTTCCTTTTCTTTTAAAATCCAAACCTTCTCACATCAATAGTAATCCCAAAAGAAAACCATGGCTAGAAAAATGCACAAGTGTAGAAAAAGTGATATGTGCAAGTTTTGCACAAAATTGCCAAAAAACCCGATTAGCGATTTTAATCGCGATTAGCACTAAATTTTTGTCAAACTAATCACAAAAACTTAAAAATGCCATAATCCACTAATTTACCCTATTTTAGAATTTTCCATAATTTTTCATAATTTTTTCTAACATTTTTCCTATTTATTTGCATTTAATATTAAAATAATCAATAAAATAATATTAAATTATAAAAATTCCCAAAATTAATATTTTATATTTTTGAAAATGTTACACACTTCCATACCAAGGACCTTATGCCACTTAGATATTTTCTTGGAATTGAAGTATCACGGAATTCTTGTAGATTACAACTCTCTCAGCTCAAGTATGCACTTGATGTTCTATCTGAGACGGGATTTCTGAGATGTAAACCGGTAAACACCCCTATAGATTTCTCTGTCAAGCTATCTCGGTTAAACTCTCCCTCGGATCCTCCACTACCCGACTCAGGAAAGCTTATTTATCTCACTGTCATTCGTCCTAACACTGTTTTTAATTTTAGCACAGGGAGTCAATATATCCAGAATTCCATGACTTCTCACTTTAAGGCAGTTAAGCATATTCTCATATATATCAAAGGTTCTTCAAGACAGGGTCTTATTTACAAACCACCATCTATGTTGTCGCTCACGGCCTTTACGAATGTTGACTTTGCTGGATCCGTTAATGATTGTTGTTCTACAAGTGGCTATTATGTCCTTCCTGGGAGGAAACTTTCATTCGTGACAAACATATCGAGGTAGATTGTCACTTCATTCGTGACAAAGTGACAAATATGGTGGTTGCACTCCAGCATGTTTACTCTACAACTCAACGAGCAGATATTCTTACCAAAGCTCTTTCTCGACCGGTTTTCATTCGTTTTCTGTTCAAGCTTGGCATGATTGCCATCCACGCTCCAGCTTGCGGGGGAGTGTTATGGAAATATTTTTAGTTATTATATTTAGTTATCAGTTTGATTAGTTATTATTTGTTTGTTAGGAGAGGTGATTTATAACTATATATATAGTTGTATGGACCATTACTTTTTTCTCATGCTAATAAATTATTTCCTTTTGATTATCTTCAATAATTACTGTATAAAGGATTATAATTATATTAATAACTTTACTATAACTATTGTGTTTAATAGGGGCCACTTTCTAACAAATTACTAAATTTATGATAATCAAAATATGCCTACCTATTCTAGTTTCTCCCAATATAAGAAGATGGTTGTGTTTTTCTATATTTAGGAGATAGTGAGAATTTATTATTTATTTATCTCACATTGATAGCTTATTTATGAGTAGAAGTTTGTATTAGACTATAATCATGAAATACCCACCCCCCACACACACCAAAAAAACCCAAAGGAAAACCCCCAGATAAAGTAAAATTTCAAGCTCCACCGCTATGTGGAGGCCTAGTTCATCTTAACTGTATAAGGATTATAATTAAATTAGTATTGTTACCGTAAGTATCATAAATGAAAAATGATGTTTCATACATGGGCATTTTAAACAATTAAAAATAATGATAAAAAACTTCTTAGACACTATATCTCATTGCTTGCTAATGTTGCTTTCTTCAAGTTCAAAAAGCTAGTTATGGATAGTGACAATTTAGTCATGACTCGTGATTAATCTTATATGACAGCTGTCAATTTATGTGACAAGTAATCATGACATATCTTTACCTTCCCCTTTCCCCACCTAAGGAAAAATTCTCCTTCTGCCCTTGCGTGTAGGCCTTCTTCATCTTAAATTTATAAAGATTATAATTAAATCAATAGCCTGACTACAAGTGTCATAAAAAGGGCATTTTTGAACAAATTAAAAAAGAAAATTACAATATGTTAGTCATTCCTTCCACTGTTTGTCAATCTTGCTTTCTTCAATTTAGAAATCTAGTTATGCCATTTTATATTTAGCAAATGGTGACAATTCAGTAATGGTAAATTTTATATGATAGCTGTAACGACCGTGCCTGTTTTGAAATAAATAAAATTTTGTTTGAATTTAACTTTGTTATTTCTGTTTCTTAAATAATAAAAGATAATTTTTAATTTTTGAAAAGATAAAATTGATTTGCTAGTATTTTAAAAGAGAAGAGAAGGAATTTATTTTTAAAAAAATAGAATTAAGATTTTAAATTTTATTAGATTTTGATAATGGGGTTTTTGAAAAGAGAATCTTTAGAAAAAGATTTTCAATATAAAAAAACTGTTAGTATTTTAAAGGAAAAGATTTTGTTTATCTTTAATTTTAAATATCTTTTGTTAGAGAAAATAATTTCTAAAACCATTTTTGGTATTTTTAAAAGAGGAGAAGATTAAGAGATTTATTACAAAGTTTTTGAAAAGATAAGATTATTTGTTAAGTATTTTTAAGTGTAATTAGATTTCATCTTAATTAAGGATATTTTTTTTAAAAAACAAACCTATTTTAATGAAAAGCTCCTTGTTAAACCATTAGATTTAATCTTTTTTTAATCATAGCCCTTTATCTCAAAATCCTAATCCCTAGTCCCATAAACAAAACTTTTCCCCTCTCCCTCTCTTATAATTTTTTGTTACAACAAAAGATCTTTCTTGAGGCGCTGTAGGAATTTAACGTCGATCGGGATCTCAATCTATGAGTTAGGATTTTGGCAAATTGATTGTTATATCGATTTGCACACTTCTGTAAGTTTCCTTTGTTTGTATATTTATATTTTCCGGAAGCTCTTTATCATATTTTCCTACTGAAATTATATGACTATTGCATGTTTTCATTATATAGTTTTCCCAAGTATTTATCCATGTTTTATGAGATTTTTTTACAAGTTATGTCGGTTTACTTTTCGTATGAGATACTTGATACGTGATTACTACTTTATATATGATTGATACTTGATTTATGTTACCGGTCAACTCTTGTTTATAGAAAATCCAGGATTCATGTAGTAAACCGTTTTTGACGTGGGGTAATGGGGGAGGTGGAAAAGGAATAGAGTTGTATAATCGAGAAAGCGGTAAATGCTATTGTATGCGGAACTAAGTACCACGTGGAACAAAGTGCCACGTCATGAGGGCAGGGGCCACCTCTTGAATTTGCGGGGGCCACCTATAGAATCCCTATATGATGTTCCGACATGACGAACGAAATATTTATAATGTTGCATGCCCTATTCTTGTTTCAATTCGTACGAGATAAAACATGGTTTTAAAAATATATATGTAAATATCTTTTTACATGAGCTTACACTATTTTTCCTTGCTATTTACCAAGTTGATTTTGTTTTATATTGATATCATATTTTCATTATCTTTATTGGATTTTTGAGAGACTTACTGAGCGTTGGTTCGATGATGGGCATTTCATATGTTTTTTTCTTTTTTTCTTTTTTTTAAAATGTCCATCAAATTCTATTTTAGAGGGGGACGAAGCAGTGCCTAGTGAGAGGACGTATCAATCCAAGACCTTTCACACTTACAACCATTTCTGAAGTATTATTCTCTACATTTGTTATTGATCACTTTACGACATATATCTTGTGTATGTCTCGTGCTTGAAGCCTCTTTCTTTTGTATCGCTTGAAACTGGTTACTTTGTTGTGAACCTTGATTATCTTGTTTAATAAATATTGCTATAAATTCTTGTGATACAACTACTGTATGTACATACGCTCAGCATATCTATATCGAGAAGGTATGATTCTTGATATAGAACGTCGCGGGCCTCGTCATGTCCTCGTTGTTTATATTATTTATTATATTTATTTTACGAAGCGGGGCGTTACAATAGCTTTTGGCAATTTATGAGTAAAAGTTTGAAACAATATAATCATGATATACCCCTCCCCCCTTCTAAAGATAGGAAAAAAATTGTTCCCTCCCCGCCCCTAGGGCCTTTTTCATCTAACTCATAAGGATTATAATTAAATCAATAGCCTTATCCTAAGTGTCCTAAATGAATAGATGTTCCATACAAGGTCATTTTTGAACAAATTAAAAAAATAAAATAAAATCCATGATTATCAAACTTTATTCATTGGACATTGCATGCCAATTTTACTTTTACCAATCTTGGAAAGCTAGTTATATTATTCTATATTTAGCAAATAGTAAAAAATATTAATTATTGATCTTAAGATAGTTTTTGGCAATTTATGAATATAAGTTTGTATCAATATACTCATGAAATATTTATTATGGATTCGGTAATTAATGAGTAGTTTGTGTTAGACAACATAGCCATCAAATGCTTCTGCCCGCTTGCACCAAGCCCTGAAAAGAATTCTGGCGTGTAGGCCTGCTTTATCGTTATTGTTTGCTTGTATTGTGCCACCTTTACTCTGTTGTTGCTTCATAACTATAATATTGTCTCTTCTAACAGGCACGCTTATTGGTTGGCTTATATTGCAAGTTTTTGCTCATGGCCAAATCATCTCAATCTTCCCTCGTTTTATCCTCTGTTCGAGTTGCCTCTAAAAAAAATTCCCGGATGTGCTTACTTTTTAGCCTACCCTTGGCATATCGCAACTCATCCATCTTGGCATTCTTATTAAACTATGAGAAATACTCGAGCCGGATGGTTTATATGACACAGATGGCAATATTACGTCTCATTTGAACTTGCCTTTTGGTTGATTTATAGTATCATCTGTTATGACAAGTACCACCATTTGGATTTTGAAGACACTGACAAATCTCTACAGCTGTAGTATTTGCATCGAAGTAGTTTCCAATACATAATTCTGGCATTATCCTTTCCATGTCGTAATATCTGTATCTGTTGGGCGTGTTCTTTATGTTTTGTTTTTTCTAATTATTCAGTTTCTTATCAGATTCACTATATGACATTCGGAACTAGGAGAAGAAATCCTTACAAGAGAAGTTGCATCATATTGAGTTATGTTCATGTTCCTGAAAGTTGTGGGGTGCTGCTATGAGGAAATCTATGTTGTAAAGGTATGTATTGATTCTTACATGCTCATGCACACATACAGGCCCGTGCATTGTTTAAAGGGCGATTTACATAAATCGCCATCAAGCTTTACCAATTTTCTACAGAACACCATTGAACTTCAAAAGAAGACAAATACCACCAGTGACGTAGTCTTTAATGCGACTTTTGGATGGTGTTTAGTGTAGTCATTAATGCCCTTCTCAAAAGCTCAAGGGTGCTTTGAATGTTTAGCGGCGTTCTGTTAAAAGATGATAAAAACGAGAAAAGTATTGGCAATCTTTGTAATATACCTTTTCTCAAGATTTTCACCATTGACTTGATTATGCCATTATTCTTCGCAATTAACCGTTGTTTTAATTGTTTCTCATTGATTTGATTTATGCTCATTGTTTTCTGTAATTTACCCCTGTTAAAACTTATCCTTGTTGACATGATTTATGCCATGTTATTTTGCAATTTGCCCTTGTTTGAAAATCGTCTCATTGATTTTTGTAATATACCCTGGTTTAAAATCTTCCTTCGTTTATCGTCCCTTGTTGACATGATTTATGCCTTTAAAAATATTCCCTTGTTGACATGGTTTATGCCATCATTGATTTTTGTAATATACCCTGGTTTAAAATCTTCCATGGTTTACTTGTTTTTTGTAACCCTTGTTTAAAATTGTCCATTGTTGACCTGGTTTTATTATTGTTTTGTAGACGTTGGAGATTTAATCTTATGGAAGTAGTGTTATTAGTTCTTAATCAGGATAAGCAGTAATCACACTTGTGAAGAAACTAGTGTAGTTTGAGAAGGATATGCATATATCACAAAAATGCCCTTAGAAATAGCTAGCATTTGCATTTTAGTGCACTCTTCAAGAATCCAAACCCTAGCGCCCCAAATACAAAGATTTCAGTCATAATCTTGATGGAAATCATAGCCACAATATCATATTGTTTTCATAGCATACTATGACTGTACTCCAAGTTACAGAGAAACCTGAATGTTATAAATTTATAATGAATAAAAAAAATCATATAATGTTAGTTTCTTCACTAGTGTGGACTGGAAACCGTAAAGATAAGGTTTTATGACTCTATTTCCATTTCTTACACATGTGATGTATAACGTAGTAGAATGTATGCACATGTTGCGTTATTGCCAATATAAATTTTATCATTCCATCCCATTTATGGTTGTATAGGTCTTTTTCATGCTTTGGCCGCTTTAATCGAGAATCTTTCATGCTTCGGTCTCTCTGCTTTAGCTGAGAATTTTTCATGCTGCAAGTTCTGCCTTATCCAAGAATGCTCATCTTTTTCTCCAAAGAACAAAATTTAGCAGATTTGGGTCTACTAACTTCAACAAGTGTCAAGTTATTGGTTTCACTATATTTGGAATATTCAGAATACAGAGATACAGCTGCACAAATGGATGAAGAAAGAAGTTTAAACCACTGACACATGAACTTGCAAAGCACTGATATGATTTATTCATTGTCATGTTAATTCGTCAGAATTTTATCTTGCTGCCATTATTCCCAATTCACAAATAGTGTTCACTTAGTGATTGTTGCTTACAATGCTTTTTGTTTGCTTCTCAGACTGAAGGGAGCCAAATTTTTTCTTCGATTCCAAATTCCGAGGATCGCAGATGCCCAGGTGATTAGGTCAAAGTGTCAGGTTACATAAAAAAAATTCCGATTTTTTCCCCATCCGGTAGTTGTAAATTGTTGTCTGTTGTAAAGCAAAATACCAATGCTAGCGTAATAGGCAGTTTCCCCCCATTCGTCCATTCATTTGTGCATTTCCTATTAAATTTGTGGTTCTTTGCCCTAAGATGTGAAATTTTGTTAGCTCGAAAAGAGTAAAATTTTGTTGTGTAATAATCATTTTTCAATGTAAAAAATAAAAATATTGCTTGGCCTCTGAAATACCAATGGATTATTATAAGCTTGCATGTTCTTTCAGTAGATTTTCGCCTCGAGCAAATACTTGTTCTTTGTATGACCTGAAATGTTGAGGATTTAGCTTCATTGGAATCAAAACTCTGTATTTGGCTGCTCTATGAGCAGAACGTTACAAATATCAGTGTATATGTATTGCAAATATATGAAAGGCATTTCTCAATGCAAATGTATATGTCAAGATTGGGAAAATTGTTTATAGGTTGAATTCCTTGACTTAGTTTTATTTTTAACCCAGTTATTGTCCAAAATTATGGAAAATCCCTGAAGTATATTTTCGAATTGCTTTTATAGCTAGACCTTTTGACTTGTGTATATGTATTGCAAATAATATCCGTGTAAGATCTTATGCATTCTGTGTTATGATATATAAAATCTCAATTAAATTAGATACGGGCTTAAAATTGAAACATTCGTACTTTTTCTAAGTACTAGCAAGGCTCTCCATGTACAAAGTCAAAAGTTCCAAGTTATAATATGTCATGTTTATTAACTTCAGAATGAAAAATATATGGAGGATTTAGTTGCTAACACTTTGGCACTTTTTAGCTTTTCTGTTTTTGTACACAAAGCGGGAAATTTTTGTTAATCTCAAATTTTTCTTCAATTTTTCAATATTTTGTTCCTTACACAGGATCACAAAATATACAAAAATTCGAATTTTCAACACTTTGCACGCTGTCACACAAATATGGCGAAATTTTAAAAATCTCAAAATATCCGTTTTCTTCGGAATTTTTTAATGTTTTGCTTGTATAGCACAAGAAATCATAAAATTTTTAAAAAATATTTTTTCCTTTGATTTTTAAATTTTGCATTGTATGTAGTATATGAAAATCGCAAAATTTTTTAAAATCTCAAATTTTTATGTTGTCTTTTTTTCTCAATATTATGCGTAGCACACAAATCAATCGCGAAATTTATACAAATATCAAAATTATATATTTTTTCACTCTATCACATGAAAATTACATAATTTTCAAATATATCAAACTTTTTTGTTTTCTTCGGTTTTTAAACAGCATAGGAAAATCACGAAATTTTCTACAATCTCAAAAAATTTCAGTTTTCTCTGACTTTTAAATATTTTGCCTTCTAGCATTCGAAAATTATAAAATTTTTCAAAAATCTCAAATATTTACCTTTTTTCAATATTATGTATACTATAGCACAACGAAAATCGTGAAATTTTCAAAAATCTCCAAATTTCCTGTGTTTATCAGTTTTTCAATATATATTGCTTGCTGTAGCATAGAAAATCATACCTTCAAAATTTTAAAAAAATATTGTTTCTTCAAAATCTATTTCGCATACTACATAAATCGCAAAACTTTCGAAAATCTCAAAATTTTCTGTTTTATTGGCTTTTTAATATTTTGCTCGCTAACATAAAAAGATCGGGAACTTTTTTAAAATATCAATTTTTTTTGTCTTCTTCCATTTTCAATTTACTATAGAGCATGAAAACTCAATGTTTTCAAAAATCCCAATTTTTTTTCTTCTTTTGGTTTTTAATATTTTGCTTGTTATAACAAAAAAAAATCGCAAATATTTAGAAATCTAATTTTTTTTTTCAGTTTTCTCCACTTTTAAATATTTTGGATGATATAGGACATGAATATAGTAAAATTAAAAAATCTGAAAATAAAATTTTGTTTTCTCTTCTTCTTTTTTAAAAAAAAAATTATTTTGCATGTTATATCACATGGAAGTCATGAAATTTTAAATATCTTAAAATTTTTTGTCTTGTTTGGTTTTCCAATATTTTACTCAAAAAGCTATGTGAAGTGAAAGAAAAAAGATGGCTGATTGCCACCGAGAAGCCAACAGAACAAAAAAATCCAGTCCGAGTGACCGAGACTCAGGTTGATTGGATATCTCGACGAACACACGAAAATCGTGAAATTTTCAAATATCTAAAAATTTTCTTCGTTTTTGTTCTTCAATATTTTTCTTGTTATAGCAAACAAAAACCGCAAAATATTTAAAAATCTCTAGAATTTTCAGTTTTCTTCGGTTTTTTATATGTTTTACTATGGTACATGAAAATTGCGAAATTTTCAAAAGTCCTAATATTTTTTGTTTTCTTCCATTTTTATATATTATACTTACTATAACATAATAAAAATCACAAAATTTTATGTTTTCTTTCTTTTCTCAATATCATGTATACTATATAGCATACGAAAATCGTGAAATTTAAAAAAATCTCCGTTTCCTTCAAAATTTTAGTATTTTATATACACAAACGAAAATAGCGAATTTTTTAAAAATGCCAAAATTTTCCGTTTACTTTTGTTTTTCTTTTTCCTCTTTCCTCTTTTGCAACACTAAACCAAAATTGTGAAATTTTTCGTTTATTTTTTTCGATTTTTTGCATGTTATAGCACAAAAAATTCATGAAATTTTTCGATATTTTATCAGTAAAACCCGACCAATGAGAGAAAAAGTAGAAAGGGATTTTAAAAAATGGGACCGATTGGACCATCTCCACCATATAAGCCTCGATGTATGTGATAAAAATTTGATAAATATAAAGTGCGCAGCCAATAAAAAAATTCATGACCGAATACAGTAAGTAAAAAATAGACAATTTTCCCACTAAAATCAAAACTAACTAAGAGAATATTCCAATGTAACTTTATATATAATATATATATTATATAGACCGAATATTTTTCTTAAGTATTGAGGTCTTTAATAATTTTTTGGAGTCACTTCTCAGTACCAAGCACGGAGACAGGTTCGAATTATAGATAAAAAAAACGACGTAAATATGCTGAATTTTTTTTAATCACTTTTGTTTTATAACAGAATCATACATGATCAACTATGAGGAAGAAACAAAACTTATAAATAACTTCATCAAGTTGCTTATTTTTCACTCAAAAATCACCAAATGCTTTAAACATGACAACCAGTTTTACAAAAATTGCTGATATAAAACATGCTGAAGAGGTAATAATATCCAACATAGGAGCTGCAACCCAGTCCTGCAACTTTTCTTCCATTAAGTCAGCAATTCACTTATCGACAAACATTATGTGTCAAAACCATCTCAATCGGTCTCTCGGTTTTATCCTCGAGCTACCTCTAGCTAGTTACAAATGCAAGCAAAATAATTCGTATGCTATCTTATCAACCTTTTTCGTTTCATCCGCACCGTCACTGCTCTCTCATATCATCCTCGAACTACCTCGAGCTAATTACAAGTGCAACAAATTTCTTATGCTATCTCTGTCAACCTTTTTAGTTTCATCAGCACAATCGATTCTCTCTCATTTTTGTGCTACCTCTAGCTTGTTACAAATGCAAATATTTTCTATGCTCTCTCTACCAACATTGTCATTTGTTCTGCCTTCAATTTATTTCTTAGAAATTTTATATTGAATTCAACAAGAAGCAATCGTCAACCCCAACACCATCACCAACCAAAGATTAAACTACTAAAATAGACAGAAAATATCCAATCTTTAGACCACTACCAGCATTCAGTGATAGATTATATTCAAAGCAGCTGAATTATTTGTTTTCCTACCTTTATGATTCTTCTCTTTTGTTCGCTCCATTGACAACAATTTTGTCACCCACACCCCTGCCAAGCCAAGCATTTGCTAGCCTATGTTCCTTGTCTCAATCGGTTCTCTCTCATTTCATACTTGAGTGATCTGATAGCTTTTGTGTAAAAACACCTTAACCCTTCCCTATATAAACCGAGCAGTTTAGACATTTGTATATGCACCATGAGTGTTTTTATCTCTGTGTTGAATTAAAAAAAAAAGTAATTATCTGCAATAATATAGGGTTGGTCACCCCCCAATGTCCCTTTTTGTTTAAATTTTTTTTTATAAGCTTAGACATTTCCCCCCCTTTTTTGAGATAACAGCAGGGTTCACAAATAACCCGTTCGTTGCGTGAAAATTTTATATGATAAAGTCAAAAATACAGAAAATATAATATAATGTAGCATATACGCAAACACTACAAAGAAAATAGAGGGATCCAAGATCACAAAGAAGGAAAACAGAGCGAGTATCGAGAGACAATCCAGCCACACTGTAAGTTGATTAATTTTGCTTCAGGTCCTGAGATTTTATGACCACTAGTTTAATAAAAAATATACATTTATATTTTCGTACACTGGCTTCAAACACAAAAAGGCGCGGGGTTTACGGGAACCATTAGTATGGGTTAGAGAGAGAGAGAGATTCATTGAGGACAGGCCTCATTCTATAAAATGTGAGCAAATTTTTAAACAAATCCGATTCAAACCGATCATTAAGATCAACGTGTTTTAGATAGTTTACATACAAAATTTCACGAGATTTGGAGATCTCTAGCCTCTAGCGCATCCATTAGGCGGAGTTAAAATTTATTGGTTCTTTTAGGTACATGAAAAATGTAATCACTTGATTTATTAACTCACTTAACTGCTTAGGAAAACTATATCATTGCTTGAGGTTGAGAGCAGGGGCACCATACATATTTGAACAAGCTGTTCAGCTGTGAGAGGTATTACAAAGTAAACAGCCGTTGAATCTTTCCTTTGCTTCCAACGGTTCCAACTAAAACAAATTAATAAATCCATTAAATAACAAAGTAAATATTCTCTAATTTTTGGGATCCATGGATATCTCTATTCATTTATTTTGGTAATATGGATCATGAAATATTTTGGGTAATATTGTTTTAGAATCATGGGAATTAAATTTGTTAAATATTTTGATATTTTATTTTTAGGTTCATTAAAAATATTTTGGGTGATATTAATTAGAATCATGAGGATTGGAATCATATAATCATGGATCAAAAAAATTAGGCAATAGAATATTTACTTTGTTATTTAATGAATTTATTAATTTGTTTTAATCACAGTTGAAAGCAAATGATAGATCTAACGGCTGTTATTCAGGTTCGTAAATTTAAAAACGCGAAACTGCCATAACGGATCCATACTGTGTGTGAGGAGAGAATAATGTAGAAAAGAGGCCATAAGAGGGAATTTTCTCCTATGGCGTCGAAAAACTAAACTCTTCATGATGTTTTTCGACGATCAATATTCATCATCTTTATTTTTATCATTTAGGATGTGGATACACCAAATTCACGTGATTCTATCGCTTTTCACCAAATTTCACGGGCGGGAGGGCCGAGGCATCTTGGTCTTGTGGTAGCTCGGGGCGAGCTGAGAGGCCGAGGAGGCCAATTTGCAGGAGGCTCTGAGGAGAGCCAGCTTGTGCTTGCAGGTCAGGTACAGGGATGGCCTGGTCGGCCCCTGTGGGCCCTTTCTTCTGAGTTCTGTGACACGTCATCTGCCACGTGTCTTGATCTTGGAGATCGCCAATATTGAGCATCATCATTAGCCCCCCACTCTTGTCCCGACCAGCTGGCGGGTCGGGTCAAGAGTGGACTGTCGGGCCGCCCGGGGTGAGCTCCCTCTTAAGATTTCGTCGGGACGCGTCCCCGGGCTGTCAGTTGTCTTTTCTGCCAGCGAATCAGGGCGAGATCACTGCATTTAAGGAAGGTGCGCCGGTTCGTGCATCCTGTCACTGAAATGACAGTCCGCGTGTCAAGCGTCGGTTGGCCGATGCGACGTGTGTAGACCTGCGACGTTTGATGGGATGCAGCCCAGTGTGGGAACAACAGGTGGAGCGATCGGGGCCGTTGGGCGCGAGGAGGCGTTTTGGCAGGAGATGAAGGGCGCCGTTGGATGAGGGTGATTGCAGTGAAAAATAGGGGTGGGGCCCACTCCAGGGCCCCTACTCTTTCATATTTCCTCGCTCTAAATCCTGGTTGCTCGGCGCTCGTCTTCTTTCTTCTGCTTTCGTTTCCCGAGGATCTCTCTTCTTCAGGTTAGATGTCTTCTTTCGTAGAATCTGTAGATGCCGTAAGAGTAGGTTCTAGGGACCTTCTAGTTGAGCCCGAGTCTTCCCGAGGAGCAGGGGTCAGATCCTCTTCCCGGGATCGTGCTGCGAGGGCTGCCTCCAGGGAGGAGGCGGCAGACGCTACCCCCGGCGCATCGTGTTGGGTGAAGCATGTGGACGAGCTTGCCAACGCTCGGGCTCGCTTCCACATCTCCTCAAGTTATACGCTTTTCCTGGCCAAGGAGGGAGAGAGGGCGGATCAAGTACGGGGTAGAGAGATCTTCCTGTATTTGGAAGCTTTTTGGGGTGGAATGCGCCTGCCCTTCTCTCCCGAGGTCGTCGAAGCGCTGAACTTTTTCGGGTTAGCCCCTGGCCAGTTAGTGCCAAACTCGTGGAGGATTCTCCTCGGGTTCCTGATCCGTCTGAAGTTACAGGTGGTTCCCTTCAGTCTTTCCATCCTTGATTCTTCCCTCGTCTTCAAAAATCATCCTGGGGGCGAGCGGGCGACCCGAGATGGGTCTACCTCTCTTTTAGAAAGCGACAGGGGGGCACCACCGGGATAGGGGTTGTTGCCCTACCTTCTTCCATTCACGACTGGAAGAAGAAGTTTTTCTTCGTCGCGCCGCCCGAGGGCGAGGACTGACCCGTGCCCACCAAGTGGTCGAGGGAAAAGTGCTTGCCGGGGATCCAGTCCAATGACCCCGCCACGGTGAGAGTGGTGTCATGGGAGCCCGTCCCCCGATTTGACGTGTTGTTGTCTGAAAGGGTCCTGAGTTGGGTTGGACTCAGCCCCGTCGGGTTCGTCGGTAAGTTAGGCTTGCTTTTTGGCTTGTACATTGCATGTGTCGCTGACTTCTTTGCCTTTGGTTTTGTGCAGGACCCATGGATATGGACGAGCTCCGAGCCTCCATGCGCCAGCCGAGGAAGGTCACGAAGGCTGGAGGCGCCAGCTCTTCCCGTTCGAAGCTTGCCCCGACTCCTTCGGCCTCCGTCCCAGCGCCTCCGGTGGCCGTGTCCCTTGAGCGTTCGGGGGCGGATCCCGCCCCGGGGCCTAGCAGAGCACCGGGCCGGAAGCGGGCTCGAATTCTGGAGGACCCGGCCTCGGAGGAGGAGCCCGGCTCTCCATCGGAGCCACTCAAGAGGGGGTCTCGGAGGCCTCCTCGGGGCTCGTCCTCGCCGATCATGGTGGAGGAGGGGGGCCTCAGGTTCGCAGTTCCTTCGGGGCTATCTTTCGTAGATAGCCTGTTACACGAAATAGAGAGGTCGGCAGGGGGCAGGGTCCCTAGGGGGACCTTCAGGGCCCAGATGGCGTCCATTGCCCAGGAGTCCATGCAGGTAAGTGCTCGGTTGCTTGTGAGATTTGGTGCTTCTTTCGTCTTCCTGGCCTCTTTCTTATTTTTTCAGGTCCTCCAGCACGTCGCCCTTGCTTTACGCATGGAGGCTGAGGTGATAGCCCCGACGATGGAGGCCGCGAGCCAGCTTGCCTCGCTGGAAGAGAGCTCCAAGCAGGAGCTGGAGGCGGCGATGGCAAGGGTTGCCGCACTGGAGGGCAAGGTGGAGGCCGGGAAACGGGAGGCTGCCCGGCACCGCGAGGCCACCGTGGCCGCCGAGGTCAAGCTTAAGGAAGCTCAGGTGCTCGTCGGCAACCTGAAGAAGACGGTAAGGACCCTCCGGAAGGAGCTGGGGGCGGCGGTCAAGGCGGCGGAGCAGGCTGGCCTCTCGGCGGCGAAGGCAGTGGAGGGCTACAAGAAGTCGAAGGACTTCTATAACGACTTAGCCGTGGCCACCACCCGCATCTGGCACGAGGCCCTCGACGCCGTTAAGGCCCGGATGCTGGAGTTCGCCGATGAAGAGCTCCGGGCCGAATACCCCCTCGTGGACGCCGATGAGCAGGGGGAAGAGATTCCTGACGAGGAGTTGGCCGAGAACCCTGCTCGACTCGTGATAGATATCGAGGACCCCGAGGTCGTGTCTATCCCCGAGGCTTAAAGCCCCCATCTTCCTCCTCTTTTTATTTTGCCGCTTCTGGAATTTTTGTAAGCCTCCGGGCAGTCTGTAAGGCTGGGGAGCCCAAAATACCCTTTGTAAAGACTTCGCTTTTTGGTAGTAAAACCTTTTTTGTTTCATCAGTTTGCACTTTATCTTTTGTTTGTGAAGAATGCTTGTGAAATATCTTTGCTTGCACTGTTGGGCTTCCATATCAGGTCGGCTATCTGTCTAGCGATCGTTCGTCGAGTTGATCGATCACTTGCCAAGTGTGCCAAGTGCTGCTGAGAAGGAGGCATCTCCATGGAGTAGGCAACCACCGGCCGGGGATGGCTGAGCGAGGGTCGGGCTCGACTACCTCTGGGAGGACTTTTATCCTTAGCGTTGGAGGGGCCGTTGGAGACCTGCTAAGGATAACCGGGCAGTGAAGCTGCACGGTTTCCTCTTGGTGAGGGCTTCGAGCCCTGGCGTTGCGAGTAGGGGAGCTACCGGCCGGGGATATCCGAGCAGGGCAGCTGCTCGGCTGCTTCTAAGGAGGACTTCGATCCTTAGCGTTGGAGGGGCTGTAAGAAGCCCACTAAGGTTGACCGGGCAGTGAAGCTGCGCGGTTGCCTTTTGGCGAGGGCTTTGATCTCCGGCGTCATGGGTAAGCAACTACTAGCCTGGGATGATCGAGCGGGATAGCCGTCCGGAGGCCTCTTGCGAGTGCTTTGATCCTTGGCGTCAGGGGTAGGGAGCTACCAGCCGGAAATGACCGAGCAATGGTCGGGCTCGGTTGCCTCTTGCGAGGGCTTTTGATCCTTCAAGACAGGGACTGAGCAGGGTTACTGCCTAGTGCCTCTTGGCGAAGACTTTGATCCCTGTCGGTTGTGGTAGGAATCTACCAGCCGAGGATAGCCGAGTAAGGGTCGGGCTCGACCGCCTCAAAGGAGGACTTTGGTCCTTAGCGCGGGAGGGTCTATAAGAAGCCTACCAAGGACCCTTGGCCGGGCAGGGTTACTGCCCGGTGC
The DNA here is from genome assembly GCA_030015575.1 of Agapanthus africanus. NCBI lineage: Eukaryota > Viridiplantae > Streptophyta > Magnoliopsida > Asparagales > Amaryllidaceae > Agapanthus > Agapanthus africanus. The sequence goes on from JASDDO010000029.1 coordinate 367,311,786, forward strand.
CTCTTGGCGAGGGCTTTTGTCCTGAAGGATAGCCGAGCGAGGGTCAGGCTCGACTGTCTCTGGGAGGGCTTTTGATCCCTGTCGGTCATGGTAGGAAGCTACCAGCCGGGGATAGCCGAGCAGGGTGGCCACTGGGCTGCCTCTAAGAAGGACTTTGATCCTTAGCGTTGGAAAGGCCGTAGGAGGCATGCTAAGGATAACCGGGCAGTGAAACTGCGGGGTTGCCTCTTGGCGAGGGCTTTGATCCCTGGCGTTGCGAGTGGGGAAGCCACTGGCCGGGGATAGACAAGCAGGGTAGCTGCTCGGCTGCCTCTACGGAGGACTTTGATCCTTAGCGTTGGAGAGGCCGTAGGAGGCCTGCTAAGGATAACCGGGCAGTGAAGCTGCGCGGTTTCCTCTTGGCGAGGGATTTGATCCCTGGCGTTGCGAGTGGGGAAGCCACTGGCCGGGGATAGCCGAGCAGGGTAGCTGCTGGGCTGCCTCTAAGAAGGACTTTGACCCTTAGCGTTGGAGAGGCCGTAGGAGGCCTGCTAAGGATAACCAGGTAGTGAATCTGCACGGTTCTTCTTGACGAGGGCTTTGATCCCCGGCGTTGCGTATAGGGAAGCTACCGGCCAGGGATAGCCGAGCATGGTAGATGCTTGGCCGATTCTTCATGAGGTTTCGCCCGACCATCCAGTTGCAGGTATGGGAAACAGGGACGGTCGCGGCGACGTGCACGTATCATGTGCATTGAATGTGTGGGGAGGCGAAGCGTCAGAGGCGCGTCGTTTCGATTCCGCCAGAGAAGGCTCAATGATTGCCGCATGGCAGCGACTTTTTGGGCGAAAACGGGCGACTGTTGAGTCCCGTTGGGGCGCAGTCGGCTATATAAAGCTGAGGGAGCGCTGGTCCTTCTTTTCTTCATAAACAAATCGTCGAGAATGGAAGACTTCCCCTTTACCATTCCCGATATCATCCACTTCAAAGAGGTATACCTCTATAACCAGAACTGCACCGAGGACACGGTGCAGTTGGTCTACGGGAACATCGAAGACCACTTCGGCCGGATGCTCCCCCCTGCTGCAGCTGCTGATGTACTCCATCTGGAGGGCGTCGCCGGGGCTTTACAACCCCTTGTCCGAGCAGCTCTACGACGAGGCCGTGAGCAAGCTGCGGTCTCTGAGGCGCTTCGGCCTGATCTCCGCGAGTCGGCTGGCTCGCTCGGAGGCGCTCGTCCGTGAGTGCTACGAACTGAGTCTCGAGGTCAACGCACGCGGGGGGAATCGAGGGTTGAGGTTGGATCTCGCGAGGCCTCGGCTGGTGGAGATCTTTACTGAGTACCATGAGCAGTGCCCTCTGCACCCCCTTCCCCCGCTGCTGTAATTTTCTTTTTTTCTTTTTGTATGTATGGCTGAGAAGCCCATAACACCTTTTTTTAAATAAGTGAGACATTTCCTTCTTTTTCGTAATGTTCCATTGATCTTTATTAAATTTACAATAGACCCTAGGAAGAGTTTATATTGCCCTAAAAAAATGTACATGCTAATAGATGACCTTATTAGCGTGGCCCGAGCTCCCCGGAGGCTTGTTGGTCTCCGCGCTCGGCACCAGGTACGGGGCTTCTTGGGCTTCGGACTGGTCATCTGTCGAAACGAGCATGATCTGGCCAATGGTCAGCTCGGCGGGAGGGGGACGCTGCTCCTGCTCGCGGTCGCCCTGCCGCTTATCTCTTAAGTAGGCGGCGAGGTGCCCCGATCGGATGAGCTTCTCGATGTAGTCCCGGAGTTGCTTACAATCCTCCGTGGCGTGGCCCAGCGTCCGGTGGAAGGCGCAGTAGGGGCCCCGGGTTCGCTTCGAGGCCTGACGCGGGATTGGAGGGAACTTGAAGAACCCCTCACCCTGGGTCTCCTCTAGTAACACTGCTGTTGGGGTAAAAATTTACACCCCGGTTGACCGAGTCAAAGTTAAAGTCAACCCCCAAGCTATGTGGGCCCAAGCCCAGGTCAAGTGGTCCCATGCCCAAGTCAAGCCCGCGGCCAGCCTCCCCATGCCAACAACAAAATCATGTAATAAATAATTTTTACGTAATTTTTTATACATGAATGTATGCAAAATGGGCATAAAGACAATATTTTGTAAGCCCGTGGCTTATGTGCAAAAATGAAATGGCACATGAGCCATGGGATGGCTAAAATGCCATTTTTGTAAAGCCCAAGGGGCTATATGTAAATATGTAAGCCTATAAAAGGCAACATGATGAATAAAAAAAAAGGACAACCTTTTATTCTCTCCACAAAAAAATTAGAGCTGAGCTCTTTCTTCCTTCTTCAAGGTTCCAAAACCTTCTTCTTTCTCTTGAATTAAATCAAGAGTTTTACTCTTCCTTTTTCAAAACTAAATAGTTTTCCACCACAAAACCCACAAAAGGGAACTTGGATCTGCCATCAGATCTTAAAAAGGAGAGATTTTGAGATTTTGCATCTCTTGATCTTCAAGATCCAGCAAGCAACAGGAGGAAGAAGAAGAACCCTTCCATTAACCCAACAAAAAAAAAAAAAAAAAAAAAAAAACACTCAGGAGTCTAACTCCTTTTTGATTTCTCTTCAGAGAAATCTTTTTAGGCTAAAAGCCTGTTGTGTGCGCAAGTCGCCCGCGTGCCGACACGTGGCGCGCGCGCTTGCGCAACTGCGCAAGTGCGCAAGTCGCCCGCGTGCCGACACGTGGCGCGCGCGCTTGCGCAACTGCGCAGTTGCGCAAGGCGCCCGCGTGCCGACACGTGGCGCGCGCGCTTGCGCAACTGCGCAAGTGCGCAAGGCGCCCGCGTGCCGACACGTGGCGCGCGCGCTTGCGCAACTGCGCAAGTGCGCAAGTCGCCCGCGTGCCGACACGTGGCGCGCGCGCTTGCGCACCTGTGCATCCCTTGGATGTCTTTTCCCCCTCTTTTGTGTACATATATACACATATACATATGTATACAAATTTATACATACACGTACTCCACGACACTGTCCCTGTTAGAAAAAAATTTCTAACGGGGCGCTGCCCCGCACCCCGCAAGGGGGCTGCTAGCCCCCTTGACCCCCAGCCCGCTATCCGGGTAGCGGGACCCCCGTAAAAAACTCTGCGTGGCTCCCGATATATCCAAAACCCCCCTTTCAAAACACAATACACGTATACTGCACATTGAGTTCGCATGACCAGTTTAACCCGTTAATCGGAGGTTCCCTCGCCCCAAAGGCGATGGGTAATTAACGGCAGCTTAGTCCGCGGCTGCCGGAGATTCGGATCCCCACAATCATTAAACCCCGGCCTACCCTAGGCCGGGGGAATCTGTAGTACGCCTGACAAGCGCGCGCGTATTCCCATCTCACTGGGGTGACGAAAAACACCCTACAGATTCTGGCACGCCCGGTGGGACCAATCTCTCCTCCCATATTTCGGGTTAAACGTTCATGCGAACTCAATCAATTTACATGTCTATATTTATACTAAAATAATACTTTTTCATGCAGATTTTCAAGCAATCACCTTCCGACGATGTCTTCGATGATGAACTCAGCTCCTTTCTCCTACACGATGAAGATAGACTCCAGGACGGTCCTCCCGGCCAGTCTCGGGCGACAATGGGAGGAGCCGCTGCTACCATTCGGCTCTATTCTGTTCATGCCAGTTGGCGCCATCCCAGCTCCTCAAGCCCCGGTGGCAGACAAACCGGTCTCGAAAGGCAGGAGACCAAATGTGGTGATCTCAAGGGCGCCCCAACCCAAACGCAAGTCGGTGTCTGAACGAATTTCCTTGGCCCCAGCTGGGGGCAAGGCCATCAACACCAATAAAGCTACAACGCGTCCTGAGCAAGCTCCAGCGGTGCCCTTGACCACTGCTCGATCGGGTGCCTTCTCTAAGCTCCCCTCTGATCAACTCATAACGGCTTCCCGGGTAGCAAATGCCGGCCAAGCCTTCAAAATCGAGAAGCTGAGGGAGAAAAGGCTCAGATATAGAGCCAACAAAAGGGCTAGGGCTACTGCCAGGCTAAACCTCATGAGGTTCGAAGAACAGGGTTACCCCGCCAAAGATGAGGGGATGGCTGAATGTGTTATCCACACTGTCTACGTGGTGGGCACGCGCAGCAAGAGCAAGGATGGGGCTACCACATCTCAAATCTAATCTGGCTTGAATGTGGTTGCCACTTCCCAAGAACAGCCGCCTCTGCTAGATGATGAAAACCCTCTCGATGAGGCTAATAGGCAGAGAGAGCCCTCAATTCATGAGGAGTCAGGCTCGGAAAGCGAAGATGAGCCAACTTTCCGTCCTAAGACCGCAGAGCAGCAACTTCTCCAAGAGCTCCGAAAACAGCTCAGAAGCAAAGATAAGGAGATGGCCAAGCTCTACTCAAAGATCGACGACTTGACAAATGTCGTCTTACGGCTTACGGCCCAACTTGCCTCTCAGCCGCCCAATCAAGCACAGGGCTCAGTTCATGAACCGGGAAACGGTGTCCCAAAGCAACCGACGCCTATTCCCTCAAATCCAAAAGTGGGCGGACCGCATGAAGATCAGTCGCGTCCTATCTCAGCAAATGTCTTGGGTACCGATGACAGTAGCCCGCTAACTCAAGATCAAATCATGGATTTGGTTGCCAGCAAAGTCAAAACATTGGTGGCCGAAGCCGAAGCGCAAAAAGATGTTAGCAGTAGTGGGAGACCATATCCTGCTCAGTATGATCTGGTAGAATTTCCTGGCGGCTATGTCATCCCCAAATTCAGGAGATTCGATGGGACGGGAAATGCGAATCAGCACATCGCCCACTTCAAAGCCTCATGCGGGAATACTGGGGGCAACGATGCGCTTCTCCTCCGCCAGTTCGTTAATAGCTTGACCGATGTTGCTTTCGACTGGTACGCGAGCATACCGGATGGCTCCGTTACTACTTTCATCCAAATGGAATCTTTGTTTCGACAAAGGTTCATGAGCGTCAGCGATAAGATCACCATTGCCGAGCTCGTAAGGACCAAGCCCAAGAACAATGAAAGCAGCACGGATTTTATAACCCGATGGCGCAATCTCTCCGTCAAATGCGAACCGCCGATAGAGCAAGACCAATCTGTCAGTCTCCTCGTCGGAAATCTCAACAATTGGATGGCCCCGTTTCTATGCACCGCGGGTCTCAAAACATTCCAAGAACTGACCAGAAAAGTTCAAATGCTGGAGCGCTCAAAGCAGGAGTCCTCCTCGGATTCCCAAAATAACAATAGGTCCTGGAGAAACCGAAAGGAAGAAAATCGCAAAGGCGGAGATCCCGACGATTCTGAATCTTTCAATGCTTCGGCTAACCGAAATAAGCAAGGGATGCGCGGGCCTAGCGCCAACCAGCCTCGGAAGCCAATGTTCGGAGAGGGGGGAGAATCTCCACTGAAAGAGAAGCTGGATAAGGTCTATTCCTTCAGAAGGGACAAAATCCGTAAAATATTCAAAGACGCCCTGAAGAACGGTCTACAACTGCCAGAGTCAAAAAGACCGCAGGAAGCGAATAGGACCGACGACCCCAAATACTGCCCCTATCACAGAGTGATAGGTCATGCCATAGAGGACTGCTTCGTCTTCAAAGATTGGGTCGAAAAGCAATATAAGGCAGGAGAGATAGAACTGTCCAAAGGCGTGTTAACAAACAGTCAAGCTGCAACCGCCAATTTCATACAAATGGAGACCGAAGTTCTTCGTGAAACCGATTCTCTCAGACATCTGCCTTTCTCTGAAAACAGTCGACCGCCACGTCATTAAACTGGGAACAATCGACCTCTAAGTCGTTAAACTGGGAATGTAAAAAAAAATGTAAATAAAAAAAAATGTGTAAATAAAAGAAAAATAAAGAAAAGCCGAAATGATGGGGCAACTCGCAATAAAAATCAGCGAGTAAAAATAAAAAAAAATGAAAATAATGCCGAAATGATGGGGCAACCGCGAATAAATAGCCGAAATGATAGGGCGATCGCGACCTTCGCGATAATAAAAGCTGAAATGATAGAGCAATCGCGGTAAAACAAAAACAAAAACAAAAAAAAAATATAATAAACAAAACAACGGCGAATGATGAGTCGCTCCTGGTACCATATTCCAGTGCAGCGATGCAGACGCCAACAAAAATTCAAATTGCCAAAATTCTCCCAGCCCTACGGCCTGTCCCCAAATTGACTACCGTATACAATCCACGGGCTCAAATAATTCTCAGTATACCCATGCCCCACCGCAACCACCAGTTACGCGGCTGGTCTCCGCCTTTGGAATTATGCTTCATTGAGAAGACCCACTCATGTGTCCTCATGATACATGAGGAGAACAAACCTTCGTGGGATCCTTACGACTCATAAAGGAAAAACACACTTAGGAGTCCTCACGACTCCTAAGGAGAAAATACACCTGCGGGATCCTAACGACTCGCAGGGAGAACATGCTTTTATGGGACCCTCACGGTCCATAAAATTGAAAAGTCTTAGGTGATAGGGATCCAAACCTGTCTCCTAAGCCATCGCTCCCCAATCCCCAAGTGGCGAATGATGAGTCGCTCCTGGTACCATATTCCAGTGCAGCGATGCAGACGCCAACCAAATTCCAAATCGCATACCCCAACGGCGAATGATGAGTCGCTCCTGGTACCATATTCCAGTGCAGCGATGCAGACGCCGACAAAGTCCTAAAATTTTTATGGCCCTACGGTCTGGATCATACATCCTGCAAAACCGTATACAATCCACGGGCGTAAAACAATCCCGATCTCTCCAAAAAAAAAAAAGGGAAAAGAAAAAAAAGAAGAACGGTATGTCCACAAGCAAAACGGGCACGGATGAAAACCCGAAAGGGCTCCGTGAGTAAAAACAGCAGGACTGCCGGCGAGTTTGTGAAAACCCGAAAGGGCGCAAACTCGTAAAAAAAAAATAAAAAATAAAAAAAAAGAAATGAAATGCACTCGCAAAGTCCTCTCGACTTTGTGAGGAGAAAATTCCCGCGTGAGATCCTTACGACTCACAAAGGAGCAACACACTTGGGGGTCCTCACGACTCCTAAGGAGAAAATACACCTACGGGATCCTTACGACCCGTAGGGAGAAAATGCTTTGTGAGACCCTTACAGCTCACAAAATGGAAAAGCCTTAGGTGATAGGGATCTAAACCTGTCTCCTAAGCCACCAATTCCCAAATCCTCCCGGGGCAAATGATGAGTTGCTCCTGGAATTATTCCAGTGCAGCAATGCAGATGCCAAACCAACCAAATCCAAATCCTCTCGGGGCAAATGATGAGTTGCTCCTGGCATTATTCCAGTGCAGCAATGCAGATGCCAAACAAAAAAAAACCAAATCCAAATCCTCCCGGGGCAAATGATGAGTTGCTCCTGGCATTATTCCAGTGCAGCAATGCAGATGCCGACAAAAATACCAATCCCAAAATTCTCTCATGACGAATGATGATTCGCTCCTGGTACCATATTCCAGTATAGCGATGCTGATGTCAACTCAAGTCAAACAAATCAAACCATCCAATTCCAACATCGACCTTTGCGTCAAACAGCGACACTCCGTGCCGGGGGCACGTCTACCAAATCGCTCCGTAACAGAGCGTCGACCGTCTATGTCGCAAAAAGGGCAGTGCAGGCTCCCGCAAATTGGGAACCCAAATCGCTCCGGATCAGAGCGTCGACCGTCTATGTCGCAAAAAGGGCAGTGCAGGCTCCCGCAAATTGGGAACCCAAATCGCTTCGTAACAGAGCGTCGACCGTCTATGTCGCAAAAAGGGCAGTGCAGGCTCCCGCAAATTGGGAACCCAAATCGCTCCGGATCAGAGCGTCGACCGTCTATGTCGCAAAAAGGGCAGTGCAGGCTCCCGCAAACTGGGAACCCAAATCGCTCCGTAACAGAGCGTCGGCCGTCCATGTCGCGAAAAGGGCAGTGCAGGCTCCCGCAAATTGGGAACCCAAATCGCTCCGGATCAGAGCGTCGACCGTCTATGTCGCGAAAAGGGCAGTGCAGGCTCCCGCAAATTGGGAACCCAAATCGCTCCGTATCAGAGCGTCGACCGTCTATGTCGCAAAAAGGGCAGTGCAGGCTCCCGCAAATTGGGAACCCAAATCGCTTCGTAACAGGGCGTCGACCGTCTATGTCGCAAAAAGGGCAGTGCAGGCTCCCGCAAATTGGGAACCCAAATCGCTTCGTAACAGGGCGTCGACCGTCCATGTCGCAAAAAGGGCAGTGCAGGCTTCCTACAAAGCAGGAACCAGATCGCTCCGGGCCAGGGAAACGTCTACCACGGACACTCCGTCTCGGAGACGCGTTAAGCGTCGACCGTCTATGTCGCAAAAAGGGCAGTGCAGGCTCCCGCAAATTGGGAACCCAAATCGCTTCGTAACAGGGCGTCGACCGTCCATGTCGCAAAAAGGGCAGTGCAGGCTTCCTACAAAGCAGGAACCAGATCGCTCCGGGCCAGGGAAACGTCTACCACGGACACTCCGTCTCGGAGACGCGTTAAGCGTCGACCGTCTATGTCGCGAAAAGGGCAGTGCAGGCTCCCGCAAATTGGGAACCCAAATCGCTTCGTAACAGGGCGTCGACCGTCCATGTCGCAAAAAGGGCAGTGCAGGCTTCCTACAAAGCAGGAACCAGATCGCTCCGGGCCAGGGAAACGTCTACCACGGACACTCCGTCTCGGAGACGCGTTAAGCGTCGACCGTCCATGTCGCAAAAAGGGCAGTGCAGGCTTCCTACAAAGCAGGAACCAGATCGCTCCGGGCCAGAGAAACGTCTACCACGGACACTCCGTCTCGGAGACGCGTTAAGCGTCGACCGTCCATGTCGTAAAACAGGCAGTGCAAGCTCCCCACAAATCGGGAACCAAATCACTCCGGGTCAGGGAAACGTCTACCACGTACACTCCGTCTCGGAGACGCGTTAAGCGTCGACCGTCCATGTCGCAAAAAGGGCAGTGCAGGCTTCCTACAAAGCAGGAACCAGATCGCTCCGGGCCAGGGAAACGTCTACCACGGACACTCCGTCTCGGAGACGCGTTAAGCGTCGACCGTCCATGTCGTAAAACAGGCAGTGCAAGCTCCCCGCAAATCGGGAACCAAATCACTCCGGGTCAGGGAAACGTCTACCACGTACACTCCGTCTCGGAGACGCGTCAAGCGTCGATCGTCCATGTCGTAAAAAGGGCAGTGCGTCCCAAAAAGTGGGGACCAAAGCAAGTCGCCTCCACGTGAAAGAAGATCCATCAATTTCATGCACACGACCCATATATGCTGTGTGCATTTATTGATGGGGGGCACTTTGTTGGGGTAAAAATTTACACCCCGGTTGACCGAGTCAAAGTTAAAGTCAACCCCCAAGCTATGTGGGCCCAAGCCCAGGTCAAGTGGTCCCATGCCCAAGTCAAGCCCGCGGCCAGCCTCCCCATGCCAACAACAAAATCATGTAATAAATAATTTTTACGTAATTTTTTATACATGAATGTATGCAAAATGGGCATAAAGCCAATATTTTGTAAGCCCGTGGCTTATGTGCAAAAATGAAATGGCACATGAGCCATGGGATGGCTAAAATGCCATTTTTGTAAAGCCCAAGGGGCTATATGTAAATATGTAAGCCTATAAAAGGCAACATGATGAATAAAAAAAAAGGACAACCTTTTATTCTCTCCACAAAAAAATTAGAGCTGAGCTCTTTCTTCCTTCTTCAAGGTTCCAAAACCTTCTTCTTTCTCTTGAATTAAATCAAGAGTTTTACTCTTCCTTTTTCAAAACTAAATAGTTTTCCACCACAAAACCCACAAAGGGGAACTTGGATCTGCCATCAGATCTTAAAAAGGAGAGATTTTGAGATTTTGCATCTCTTGATCTTCAAGATCCAGCAAGCAACAGGAGGAAGAAGAAGAACCCTTCCATTAACCCAACAAAAAAAAAAAAAAAAAAAAAAAAACACTCAGGAGTCTAACTCCTTTTTGATTTCTCTTCAGAGAAATCTTTTTAGGCTAAAAGCCTGTTGTGTGCGCAAGTCGCCCGCGTGCCGACACGTGGCGCGCGCGCTTGCGCAACTGCGCAAGTGCGCAAGTCGCCCGCGTGCCGACACGTGGCGCGCGCGCTTGCGCAACTGCGCAGTTGCGCAAGGCGCCCGCGTGCCGACACGTGGCGCGCGCGCTTGCGCAACTGTGCATCCCTTGGATGTCTTTTCCCCCTCTTTTGTGTACATATATACACATATACATATGTATACAAATTTATACATACACGTACTCCACGACACTGTCCCTGTTAGAAAAAAATTTCTAACGGGGCGCTGCCCCGCACCCCGCAAGGGGGCTGCTAGCCCCCTTGACCCCCAGCCCGCTATCCGGGTAGCGGGACCCCCGTAAAAAACTCTGCGTGGCTCCCGATATATCCAAAACCCCCCTTTCAAAACACAATACACGTATACTGCACATTGAGTTCGCATGACCAGTTTAACCCGTTAATCGGAGGTTCCCTCGCCCCAAAGGCGATGGGTAATTAACGGCAGCTTAGTCCGCGGCTGCCGGAGATTCGGATCCCCACAATCATTAAACCCCGGCCTACCCTAGGCCGGGGGAATCTGTAGTACGCCTGACAAGCGCGCGCGTATTCCCATCTCACTGGGGTGACGAAAAACACCCTACAACTGCGAGGGAGACGTTGTGGGGGGTGTACTCCTGGAACTACGGGTGGTAGGGCTGCTGACGCTCTGGCTTCTCCTCCCGAGCCCTCTTCTTCTGGTCGGACCGTTCAGCTCGAGGGAGGTTCGCGTTCACCTCGGCCCCGAGCTGGATCTCACGCTCAGTCTACGCCTTGACCTTGGCCATGGTCTTAGGCTGAGCCAACGCAAAGGAGCGCAACCACTCCTTATGCCTAAGACCAGATCTGAGCGCCGTGATGACGGTCTCGTCCCGGTGCTTGGAGACCTCGAGGAGGGCGTTATAGAAGCGGGTGACGTAAGCTTTGAACGTCTCCTTGTCCCCGCTCTTAATTGTGAAGAGGTAGTCGACCGTACGCTTCTGCCGACGGTTCCCGACGAAGTGGCCGAGGAACTGAGTGGCCAGTTCGTCGAAGGTCAAGATTGAGCGAGGCTCGAGTCCTCGGAATCAGTCCTGACCGGAGCAGATGAGGGTAGCCGGGAAGGCCCTGCACTGGGCGGCGTCGGAATGGTCCTGGAAACTCATCCCCGCGGTGAAAGCATCCAAATGGTCTTTCGGGTCGGTTTTCCCGTCGAACAGAGAGACCTTCGGGGGCTTGTTGCGTGAGGAGACGTGGACAACAAGCAATCCCTCGGTAAACGGCTTGGTGATCGATTCGGCGGCGTACTTAGCCCCGCCGACTGAGAGGTGACCTTCCCGGCGCATGCCCTTGATCTTCTTTTCTAGGGCGTCGAGTCGGCCGTGGTACCCCGAGGATTCGACGCCTTGTGATCCCTGGCCTCTGCTGTGGGAGATCTGCGTATGGGCGCGGCCTCGGTTCCTCTCGATGAGGTTCCTCAGATCTCCGGGCGAGGTGGCCTTCGAGCCGTCGTAGCGAGCCCCCTCTTTGCGGCCCCGTCGAGGGAGGGGGTGTCGATCACGCCTGGGGACAGGCGAGGTGACCGACATCTCCTAGGGGGGTAAGGGTCGCGAGGAGGCTCGAGGCGAGGCCCTCGGGTGGCGGATCTTGGTGTGGAGCTGTGGGGTGCCCAGCGGGCCTCAGGGAGTATCGACCTGTGAGATCTGTGGCCAAGGGCTGTAGCTTGCCGGTGGTCAGCCGTGCCGATGAGGGCAGAGCCTTCCGGAGGCGGAGGAGCGGCGATCTGGGGCCCTGGCCCGGCCGTTTGGACGTGGACGAGCACCTCCACGAGGGACTGTAGACGATCTATTCGGCTGGCGAGGGCGTTGATGACGGTCGCCGGAGGAGGTTCATCCGCGCCTCCGGTGAGGGGGAGGCGGTGGCTGGTTCCTGGGTCTTCAGGGTGATCGTTTGTCATGTGGATGGAGATCGGAAGGCCAACTTTGTTTTTTATGGAGTTTAGTTTCCCACAGACGGCGCCAACTGATGGAGGTCCTTTTCGGGTCTCCGTCAGATGTTGTCTTCCGTCGATCTCCCGGTGGATTTAGAGGTGATCTCCTGCTGCGTGTGGGTCTCAATGGGTTTTGAGGAGATTGGTGGTTTGAGGAATTTGCACCGAGTACCTGTAAGGAAGTCCCGGGGTGGTTTGGTACCACCGAGGACCCTCCGACGATCAAGTTAGCACAAGATCTTAGCAGAGTAACGGCTAAGTAGGGTGAAAAAAGCTTACTTGACCCCTCTGTGATGGGGGTTTATATAGCGGCGGCAGCACGCAGCAGCAGGTGCGAGAATCTCACCGGCAGTTACGCTCCCGACGTCACGCCCGCGTAATGAGTGGATCGCCCGTTAATGGGGATCGTGATGGCGTGGAACGTGGGATGTTGCCGGCGGAGAATCTGCGCATGGCGAGATTTGCGGAGCGTCGGTTACGCTTGTGAGTGGTGGAGTTGGTCGGTCGGAGGGACCGAGGAAGATGTCCTCGGCAGGGGAGAGCTCGGGGACGAGCGGGAGGGCCGAGGCATCTTGGTCCTGTGGCAGCTCGGAGCGAGCTGAGAGGCCGAGGAGGCCAATTTGCAGGGGGCTCTGAGGAGAGCCAGCTTGTGCTTGCAGGTCGGGTATAGGGGTGGCCTGGTCGGCCCCTGTAGGCCCTTTCTTCTGAGTTCTGGGACACGTCATCTGCCACGTGTTCCGATCTTGGAGATCGCCAATATTGAGCATCATCACTGTGACTAACAATCACATGAAGAGGACTACTGGTCTTTCGGGTGTCGAAAACTTTCACCGCGTTGTCGAGCAGATCCAGCAGCAACTAAATACTCATCATTAGCACTAAATGATAAGCAAGTATAACCTATTTCGATAACAAGAATGAATCAATAGGTGATGCATCTAATTTAAGAAGTTTATTCTAATACAACTTGCAATTCCACCGTTGCTGGTCCGAAGTCCGGATGAGAAAGGGTGAGAGTTGTTGTAAGCTTGTGACAGCCAACATAAAACTTTGTCATATTCTATGACATGAACCATAATAAGAATATCGTTGGGGCGTCCCCTACTCAGCGACGCGCTACATCGGATCCCGGATGTAGTGTTAAGTATGCAAGAGTTTCTAGATCGTCGTCCGGAAACGGCGCGCTACATCAGACCCCGGGTGTAGTGACAAATAAGTAAAGGTTTCATAGGATCCGTCTTGGAACATAAGTTCCCTTACGGGTAGACTAACAGAATTAGTGGAGATGATGATTAGGAGGAGAGTTGGTATTATGTGTTTGCAGGAAACTAAATGGGTAGGTGAAAATGATGGAGTCATAGAGCCTTAGGGTTATAAACTTTGATATACGGGTAGAGATAAATATCCTAATATGATAGACGTAATCATAGATAGACGATTGCTTGAGAATGTAGTTAAGATTAGAAGAAAATGCGATAGAGTTTTACTGGTTAAGCTTATTATAGATTGGGAGATTCTTAATATTATTAGTGCTTATGTATCACAGATAGGTCTTGATGACGCAAGTAAGCGTCTATTCTGAAAGGATTTAAAGGAGATGGTGCAAAAAATACCTAGTGGAGAGAAGTTATTTATTGGTGGTAATCTCAATGGACATGTAGGTACTAGTCGTAATGGATTTGATACTATCCATGGAGGTTTTGGTTTTGGATAAAGGAATGAAGCAGGTAGCTCGATTCTAGATTTTGCCTTATCTTATGACTTGATCTTAGCAAACACTTGATTTAGGAAAAGAGAGTCCCACCTTATCACCTTTAGGAGCGGATTAAGTGCAAGTCAAATAGACTTTTTTCTGACAAGAAGGATAGATAGAGCTTGTTGTATCGACTGTAAGCTAATGCCAGGTGAGAGTGTAACCACTTAATATAGACTTTTAGTTCCAGATTTTCGATTTAGAAGAGCACCTACGAAGATTAGATGTATGGTAGAGCCTAAAATTAAATGGTGACGATTTAAGAAAGGTAACTAAAAGGTTTTTATAGATCGTGTAGGTCAAGAGGCGGATCGGCAGTCTGAAAATGATTCAAGCAAAACATAGAACAAAATGGCTAGTTATATCAAGTGGGTAGCTAGATATCTACTTAGTGAGTCGAGAGGTTGTGCTCTACCATTTAAGGACACATTATGGTGGAATGAAGAAGTAAAATCTGTTATTAAAATTAAGAGAGATTCTTATAAAGACTTGAAGAAAGGCAGATATGCGGAGAAATTTAAGAAGTATAAAATGACTAAAAAGAAATTTAAGAAAGCTTTTCGAGAAACTAAACCTAAAATCTATAAGGAGGTGTACGAGAAGTTAGACACTAAGAAGGCTGAAAATGATATATACTGGATTGCTCGGATGCGGAAAAGGAAGACCAGAAACTTATGTGCGGTGAACTGTGTCAAAGATGAAGATCAGAAGGTTTTAATTCGAGATGAGAATATTAAAGAAAGGTGGAAAGATTATTTTGACAAATTGTTCAATGAGAGTTTTACTAAGAATTTGGATGGATACATAATGATCCTAACTATCTTTCACGGTCATGTATGTACATCATATAAAACGGTGCATCTCTCTCTTTCCAAACACATGTATTCCCATGGTAAACAAGGCTACAAGGCAGGACAAAAAATCTCAAAATGAATACCCATTTACGTACCCGACTTTGTAAATGCACTCCCTGATCCTTCTTGCTTTGATCGGGGTTCCTGAATTCTCATCACAACTACTGCGTCAAATATATAAAATTCCTCTTGGCTGAGCTGTATATACCTGGTCCTTACCTCTTACAAACTTCCATGCATACCACAAAGCACATTCTCATGTGACTGATGGGGGGCAGGGTTAGGCCCGGCCTACTACTCACCGGCAAGATGGCTTCGGGGACCGGGCCCAGCCTTCCCCTCCCCACACCCGCCTATGCATGGTTCACATGAATATTTATGAGTATTTGTTGCGTTATTTTATCGATCTTCTGAAGGACCTGCATTAAACCGAAAAGACCTAACTTAGCACCTATGTCTCCCTAAATGATTGACCTCATTTTTAGAGGAAAGGGAGAACGGTCTTCCTAAAATAAAAATAAAAGGGGTTTTAACCCAGTAATATGCAAGTATGGTAAATCATTCATAGTCATTAAGATAAAGCGGGTTTCAACCCAATTAGTCGGCCTGCTTTCATTTCAGTAACACCGTTAGGCATGTACATCGAGCTCAAAACATCGGCCCATAAAGACCTGATCTATTAAACGTTGCAACAATCCGACTTTCATGTAAAAAAAAACCCATCTATAACCATCATATTTATTGGCCCAGCTACAGCCGAACATCACAAACATGAAAAAAACATTGATAGCAAACGTGAAATGTACCGGCCGAACATGCTTCTACCCCATCATTTTGAGGGCATTCGGTCTTCATGTAAAAGCTCCATGGTTATCATGTCACATGCTCCCTTTTTGTTCTTCTCATGAACCGTTTAGGAGCCGGCCGAGATATCAACCGCAGACCACTTGTCCATCCAAGACTGGACATCTGACTAACGGGCAAAAGCGAGCCGCGACTGTCAATCCGATCCTCGGCGTAGCACTCGGCGTGACTTCAAATAGTTTGAATGCAGGACTGGACCTCTGATCATTTGTCCAGCCTTAGGAATTGAAACCTCGGACCGGGCATGGATGCTTTAAGAGGTCGTGCACGCGCTGTTTACCTCCTCCAGAGTGAGGTCCAGGCTATCTCCATTAGCTTAAGGGCACAGGGCTGGACATCTGGATCACCCTTGATGAAAGATCTTCTCCGGTCCTTACTGGATTCTTCAGCCAAATCCGTACCAATGTAATCAGCCATGGGCTGACCGTACGTCGGCGTTGGGGCCGAGGATCGTCCTATCTAGTGTCGCTGGTGTTAGATCAGGGACGAAATAGGCATTACCTGTCGGGAAGGGCTGGACTTCTCGATCCTGAGCAGAGCCTCGATAGTGGCGGAGATCGTGGATCAACTATTGGCTATTTCAAAGGCCATAGTAGCCGGAGAGGAACTAGATCTATGCTAAGGTTAATTTTAAGTTAGGGGTTTTGTGAGATTGGTCGTTCAGATCCCCTTTTTGGAGCCTCTAAGTGACCTCTTATAACTTCTCGCTTGTTTGGATAACTTCTCGCTTGTTTGGGGCTCAAGTCTTGCCCTAGCAGGCCGAACCCGAGCTTTCTATCCAATCCGCTTCTTTGAGGCTTCTGTATGATTAATGCTTGTTGGGCCGGCCTATCTTTCTATGGACCTTTGGTTCAGGATATTTGATTACCTATGCAAACAGTATTGATGTGGTTTGGAGGAAAATAAGAGAAATTACCTCTTGGTCATGAGCAGCTATAGAGATTGAAGGGGCATCTCGTTTGCGCAGATCTTATATATTCAGATACTTAGCCCCCACTGTACCAAACGAATCTTCGTGTTTGAAATGCCACGCAGCATCGTTAATATGACCAGTGTGGGGCTACATGAAAAGATATTTAATGAAACTGCCACTGTTAGCAATTGTTTATATAATGATATGCCTTCACCAACAAAGATGAACATATATGGAAAAAACCAAACCCCAGAATACTAGAAACTTAAATTATATGAAAACAAGGAGGCAAACAAAAAAAATTCATTGTGCCTTCTTTGTTGCCCACCATCACACATATAGCTGTTATAAAGTGAATGGGTCATCCAGCACTCTACGGAATCCGGTAACTTAAACACCCCATCTTGGGTCTATCTATACCCTCTACGAGTGCGGCGAATAGCCCGCCAATTCTAGAGTAAGGTCCCCTCCGTCTCAACGCCATGAGATGCGGACCCGTTGCCCTCTAGAACCCGGCTATTCGTGCACTCCATCGCGGGGTAATGTTAATACAGAAAAGAAAATAATATGTACAAGGGTGATATCGACCTCAACCCGGTCGTGCCCCAAACAAATAATATACAAGCCGGCAGAGACTGCAGTCCACATGTCGGACGCTCGTCCTGCAATATCAAATGTACAATTGAATATAAACTGTACTACCATTGAACCACTGGCTATCCACCACGACGATCCAGCCACAACCACAACACAACACAGAACATCAACGTGAATGTCATGTTCGCAAACCCGTTTAAAAGACATATAGCAATTAGACGAGTTGTACCGCTCTAATGGCATTCACGGTCACAGATAGTAATGCATGTACTGAAAACTTTTAAACAGTGTTAAAAATAGCGACTTTGAAATACTCCGGATTGCCCCCAAACAAAAGATAGCATAATATCCCACCTGGACAAAATCAAACAATATCAGAGAACCAATATTCAAGATAATAGAACAAAGCCAAAACCTCAAGTCCCGATCCAAACAAAAAACCGGCGGCGCCGGGGTTTTCACAAATCTCGCCGAGCCAAAACCGGTGATTGGGGCTCGTATTTGGGTGTGTTCTAGTTGTCACCAAGGTAGTCTACTGCAATTCTTTAAATAATTTTTGAAGACTATTTGAAAATTGACATAAACTTGAATAATCAGGGTATTGTTTCGGAGTTGTTTCGGTTTCGCTACTTTAACATCGTCTAAAACAGCTAGTAAAGGGTTAATAGGTTGGCTCTGATATCATGTTGGGTTTCGCCAGCGTCCTGGCCATCAAACCGTAGCCGATTGCGGAGCGGAAATTTTATAAACTGGCGCTAACGGAACCATATCCTACGGATCGATCATTAACTCTAATCTAGCAATACTAAAAGGAGTTTAGAAAGTTATACCGAATGATCCGTGTCCTTCGGTCTTTAACCTTTATCCTAAACTCCTAGAGGCCTCCTTGATCAAGCTTGATCTTCGGTCTTTCTCCATCGAAGATGATCCACCTGAGAGTCTATGAATCAAGCTCCAACCTTATATCCAAGATAACCAGGGTATCTAGTTCGCTAAACTAGATGGCCAAGATGAAGTAAAGAGTGATGAAGAATTAATTTGTCTCAAGACACCCTAAGTTTCTCAGCACATGAGAAATTTAAGGTGGAGGTAGAAGAAGAAGCTTAAGGATGAGAGAGTGAAGCAAAAGCTCAAGTGAATAAAAAATGGCTAAGTGTTGTGAGATATAATAAGTGAGCATATAAGCAACTAAAGAAAAAATCTCAACACTAGAAAATATCTCCATGTCATACAAATATCTCACAACCCTTACTAAAATATCAAGCATGCCTCAATAGTGTTCATGAGTCACACCCATGAGTCACCAAGTGAGTCATGCTTGAATTAATGCCACAATAACTCATCCTCCACCTCATAAACCTTTTAATCCAAAAAGGTTTAAAACATAATGAGGTGTAATCTTCTAGATTTAATCTTGTAAGAAATTACAAGAATATCTTCATCCGTATATACATACCCGCATCCGTATATACATACCTGCATCCGTATTCCGAAGAATAAGAATACAATGAGACGATAATAATCCAACAATATAATACTAGGATCCGGCTTAAACCAAAACCCACTAGTATTATCCGTCCGAATCATGATACATGCACAAGTGCACGTATATAATTGAACCCTGCCGTAAAACCATACGGCCTCTACATCGTTTTGCCCGAAGCAGGGAAACGCTCTGTGTGGGACTCTGAAGACTCGTCAATACACTGGCAGTGGGTTTAACAGCAAGCACGTCAGCGGCACTAGTTGTACGTAACGGCTACCCAGGTATTGAGCGAAAGAGAGGTCGACGAGCAAACTCATCCCGAACCCCTACTAAACCTGACAGTGACAATATCAGTACAGTCCGGTTCGTTCGTTTATGAGTATCGCATATCGAGTTTACAGGGGTGGATAATGTCGGACCACTAATAACGCGACATTTTGTGTCGGTATAAAACCCATCACCACCTGAGAAACTACTGATCCTGGATCAGTAATTCTCGACTATCTTGGCCAAGAATTTCTGGTGATGGCCACCCGTGCACAACGCGATATCAACCCTCAATACCGGGAGAGACGAATCCCCGACGATCCGCTCACTGCCTCCAGGTGGCTCGGGACTGTACCCAACTAAAAGCTGTTTGCACGACTCATTTGAGCCGTGGTAGGGTAGTAATCAAAGCACAGTGAGAACTCACACGAGACAAATGACGATCTCAGGTCGACAGACTAATCTGTACACATGTCACCTGGGAACTGCTATCTGACAATAGGTATAATACCAACTAGCATGTTCCCGGAGAGTCCGTCCAGTGTACTCATAACCCAATGAGCACCTGTATACGATTTTAGGTGAACAAACAGACACCAATGGCTTGTGAGACCTGTAACAACCCTAAAATTTCTGTACAATTTTTTCAAAAATACAGAAAGGGGTACTTGAGCATGAGCACAAGTTATAAGTTTGATTTGCTTTTAAACAGTAAGAAAGCACTTGTAGCTCATTTGTAAGACCTTGCACTGCTGAACCAAAGCACCAGAGTTCAAATCCCATCAGCCACACATTCTTTTTATTTAAAATTCTTTTAATTTTTTAGAAGCCCAAAATTCTACACGTGCACAACCCGTAAAACCAAGAGTCACTGCCTAAATAAACATGTCCACGAGGCTAGACCAAACGTCTGGGACACGTGGCACCAAGATGAGCCCCGACTCGCCCGACTTGGGCCGGCGAACTCATTGACTCGGCCTGCGCCGCCGGTCCAACTCGGCCCAAGCCCTAATTTTCTTTAACCCCCTGCACCCTTTTGCCTATCCCACTCCCCCTACACTGTTTAAATTCTCTGCAATTAACCAGAGAATTAAAATACCCCATTTTAATCCTTTTTAATGCAAATTTAAATGCATTTTTTTATCACACCCTAACCCTAATTTTACCTATAATACCCACTCTATTTTTACACCCCTTCACACTGAAATTTCCTACAAAAACTCTCAAGAAAATTCCAAGATTCTTTTGTGTGCAAGTGGAGTTAGCAAAAAGGGCGAAGCTCCGAAAAACTTCCGGCGGCAATCCGAGGAGTTTCCGACGACGAAACGACGCACCAGAAACTCCCACCTCTTCCTCTTTCTCTCCTTTAGCCAATCATCTAGTAAATCCCTACTTCTTTCTCTTTTCTCTATTCTAAAAACATTCAAAACTAAAACCCAACGGAAGCGGAGTTAGTCCGACTTCCGATTCGGTTTTCTTTAAAAACTACACTTTTCCTTAACGAAAAAAACAATACTCTTATATGTTGACTAATAAAGATTAACAAACTTAATAAAATAAGTTGCACATCAAACTAATTATTTTTATAACTTTTATTATATTTTTTCAGAAAAATACCATATAGTTTAGTTTCGACATAAACCATCATAATTCCTTGTTGTACCTATAGATAGTTCATGAGGTAATGACCTACCTCCTCACAACACTCATATCTAACATAACACGATGGAATTTAGGAACATAGATTCGGAAAATACGACTTTGCACATAACTACCTCCGACTTATAAAAATATTTTTCTACAAGATATGTATTTTAACAAATCTTTGCAATTGCGTCTCTACAACCCATTTCGTGGAACCCGTTCGGTATGGTACAGATTATCGCACATTCTCGGGCTTAGTAGAGTGAGATGCAGACCTCCGCAAGGAGCATACGATCTCGAAAAATTTAAAATACAATTTTCATTAAAAAATGTGATTTCTATTATAAATAAAACTTATATTTTTAATAAATATATATATGTAATTAATATCAAAATATCTATTTTTAATATTTATAATATTCCACATTTCCAAAATTCAAGAAAAACATTCCATTTACAAGAAAATACCATACAATTCCAATGTTACAAATAAATACCATATATTATGAAATTAGGTTTTATTCACTAGAAATGTCACATTGATAAAATATACATCCATTAAAATTCTAAAGACGATAATAAAATACTTGAGGTGTATTTTGAAGATTATACAAAATTATTTTTACATAAAATCCTCTCAAGTTATACTAAATTACAATAAGGACCCTAGTAAACATAGGTTTAAGCGGGACCAGTCTCTTGAGCCTCAGGGAGCCGGAGATATGTGTGCTTACCTATTTAAGGTAGACAACTTAACAAACGGTGTTATCAACACGGTAATTGTCTTTGAAAAAGACACAAATCCTGCCGTCCATGTGCAGCAGTTACCGATAACACCAAAACATAATTCAGGATTCAATTTCTTTTCTAATTGTCTGACTCAGACTGAATCTCAATATAATCAATCTGTCTTGAATATGATTCAAGTATGAAATTACAAAACTACAATTCAATATGAATCCATATATATTCAACATGTTCAATCTATTCAATCTATATTGACTGAACCGAATCATGGATATACATCCATCTACATGATTCTCCAGTTACATCCATTTACTGATATCATGGTTCCGGCAAGTCATCCATCTATATAAATCAAGACAATACAATACAAATAATACAATCAAGATATCGCGGGGTTTATAAGGGGTAGATTGGTACGGAAGGTATTAGAAGCGGCACGAGACTGTAACCATAATACACCTAACATGAATTCAATTGCCGTTGTACCGTGGCTGAACGGTTCCTTGTGCTCCGTATACCTTAGTCTCCGGAATAGTGGGACTCCTCTCGTATACACTGGCATTCTTCTGTACCAAGCTACAAATAACAGCGTTAACGCTAAATACACCATTATAACAATATATACTCTATTCTGTCTATTCCATTTTTGTCTATTTACGGGATTTACCGAGCAATTTGTTCGCTGACGACATTCTCTTTCTTTTCTTTGGAATGTCGTCAGGTGATTCGTACCTTCCGGAGATCGAGCCCACCATCGAGGACTTGGATCAGCTAGCCTTCGACCCGGAGCTCCAGTACTTGTACACATTTACATTCTATATTTTCCATTTCTGTTATGCCACTGTTTAGGCATTGCTTTCCATTCCATGTATTTACTTTTCAGATGTATTGTAAAAAGAATGTTAATAAATAAAGTTGCTGTTAATTTATATCTTATCTCTTGTGTACATTATATTTTATATTGCTTAGATACGCTTAGCGTGTTTACTTCAGAGTAAATACATAGCGGCCTCGTCGCGTCCTCTGCCCGTACACTGGATAACCCAATGGGCACCTGTATACTATCTTAGGTGAACAAACAGACACCAATGGCTTGTGAGACCGGCCACCGCCCCTCGTCGGGGTCTCGATCAGTATACACTAGTCTAGTCTGGAGTATCGATGCCCAGTCTCGAAACTCCCATGACTAGGGACATTTAAGGATGTGCTTATAGACCACCCAGCTCCCACGTATATGATCGCCATCATAATGCTGGTAGTCAAGCAAGAATCCTATGGGTTCTATCAACATGTAATAGTGATTTGTAATACCACTTGAAGCATATACATGATGATAAAGACAAACCAGATAGCATACTATCATCTTGAGTAAGACTGTTATACTCGTATAGATCCTCCCTCAATTATCGCAATCGCGTGCCTGCAACCCAATAATTGACTTGAGGGCACGATAGCCAACAATCTACCACTTACACTTAAGACTAATTATTGCGGTATCGCATACTCACAGCCCGTGTGATACCGAACACCCAACTCCTCTACTAATCAGTCTCGCAAATCTCGTTTGTGAAACTATTGTGTTCGAGAAATAGCCTCAGTGAGTGGATCCGCTCCTATGTTTCTTTCTATATCTCTCTATATCTCAACTTTGCGGAAAAAGACTATCTCCCGAAATGAGCAATACATGTCTTAGAATTTGTCTGGATGTCTGATGGGACCTAGTTCTCAAATGAACTCCAAATCCAGCAAACTTCTTAGACTGTATCGTCTACTAAATTTAATCAGTATCATACACCATGCCTTTCTCAGATTCTGCTTGGACCACCAGTCCAACATACTGCCCCTCGGAAGAGGGAACACTAAAACTCTGACAGCCACTCTGTCATCCAGGTCATTTTGGAACCCTGAAATGATAACCGTCTCCCGAAGGAGGCTGCCGTTACCATATCGCATGAACATCCACTTATGTTCATAACTGCTTCCCAATGTTTCTCCAAGATTGGATTAATATATGTTTATTGCAGCCAGTGCAAAAACAAAATATGATGTTGTACTTGACATCTCATGATTGACTCAATTGCCTAAGTAAGTGATATGTCAATCATGCAAATCCCTCTCCTCATCAGTCTAGAAGACATCTCTTTTAGAGATGGTGACTCCATCACCTGCGGGTACACCACCTCGTCAGGAGTCGTCCATTTTAAAACAACTTTAGAATGTTGTCAAAGTACCCGAATTGGGACACTTCCCAAATCTAGATATAAAACCATAGATCTAGTCACCAAAATTCCTGATATTTTATCCAGATCCTATGTGGAGAAACAACTTTGTGACAATCATAGTATAACCGATCGTAGTATAGGAAGATCTCTCCTTATCAAGTGCTTGTCATCCAAATACCAGGACATCACTCCCTACTATTTTCTTATCAGATCCATCTGTTATTCTTATGAAGTCAAACTCTATGACTATCACATCAAAAATCGATTATCTATCTCCGCTATACCTGCTTTAGTCTATAAATAGACATAAGCTACTTGCCCATTATGCTTCCGCTGCTCCCACTGACTATAACAATCCTTTGGCAGAGTCATATACACGTGCACTTCTAAAGCTAGTTTAGAATGACGTTATACTCATCCTTCTGCCGGGTCTTATAGTCTAGAACAGCAGTATTGGCAAGTCTGGGTAAACAAGAACCTCTCTGTCACCGTCTTTGAGAAGACCGA
This sequence comes from Agapanthus africanus, assembly GCA_030015575.1. Taxonomy (NCBI): domain Eukaryota; kingdom Viridiplantae; phylum Streptophyta; class Magnoliopsida; order Asparagales; family Amaryllidaceae; genus Agapanthus; species Agapanthus africanus. The sequence goes on from JASDDO010000029.1 coordinate 367,335,657, forward strand.
AGTACCTTTCGGGTGCCTGAAGTTACCCACCAAATCTGCGGAGTAGCTAATGGATTATCGAAACCAATTGAATTTTTAAGTTATATTAAATTTTCAGTAATCGTTTGTGGTTCTGGAATCACTTGCAGTTTTACCATACTCCCACTAATGTTTTCTGAAAAGAATCCGTTTTACTAAAACTGTGGCGTGTCAAGAACAATATATCTATTGATCTTCCAAATGGTAGAAAGTTAACCCTCGTCAAAACCCGGGATAACCCACAAACTGCCATTACTGACCCTTGAGTTTGTCCAAAGTCTGGTTTTAAGCATAAGCCGGACAGCTTCATATACCTTAACATCGTTAAGATATGAACCATTCTATATCCAATATAGAAACAGAGGCACTAATTTATTTGGAACCAGATTCAAAAAATATGCAGCTATTTCCATGCATATCAACTAAGTGGAATAAGGCCAAGCAGCATTACTCATCAAGGAATGCATCCACCTATGAGTAATCTGAAAAAGAAGCTAGTTCTCAAAACCATTACTATCAACGGAATACCTAGCACAAGTATCTACATTTTCGATCACTTTGAAGAATCCTGATACTTTGCAACATATGGTTCTCTACTTTATTATTATACCTATAACTTCTCAAAAATTGGACCTTGTATTTCAACGAAATACTTGTCTAAAACTAGAGAAGTCATGAGTATATGTAATATAGTATGAGTACCAACCCTTTTGTCTTAATGGACACTGGACAACGTACAATACTTTGTATAAGTCCCCTGAGTTTAATAAATCAAACCCTAAGCGTCGTAGGTTGAAAACTGTACCATGATTAAGAAGAATTACACCGTTGTTGAATGCTCCTTACCTAACCATCAACTGATATAGGTAAATGTCATAGACATAATTTCAAAAAGTTATATCTCATTTTATAAAATAAATGTACAAATATATCAGTTTGAAACTGGTGCATAACTACGGATATTCAAAACCAAATATTTGCCGTCCGGCAAAAACTCAGGTGATTTTCTCAAATATCACCAATTACAAAGAATTCCGATACGTTGAGGATATAATCACCTAATTCTCAATATTCTACTCCCACTCAGCATCCGTAACGCCATACAGATGTGAGAATCAAATCTGATAAATACATACCCTGGAGTCAGAATCTACTTGGGAAAATAGTTTTCAATTAACACTGCACAGTAAAACTGAAATATGAAAATATTTCGAAGGGGTATCCGGGTATTCCTAGTAATTTCTCTTCCACCATCTTGATTCATGACTGTAACCGTATATTTCCTTACTATCTCTCCAATCCCTTTATTTTGTCTTTACTTATTACCTTCTGTATACCACCTTTAAGCTAATTAGTTTTCTTCCATTCCTACCTTTCGGCACCAGCCTAAGGTTTGGAAGAAGACTATCCAATTAGCGTAATAGGTGTACTCTCCTAATCCTAGGAGCCCTCGCAACCTGAGAGAACGTAAAGAGAAAAGATAACTGAATAAATCTTATTCTATTTCTCCAGAACCAGAATCCATCCTCGAACTGGAACAAGTTCCTTCGAGTTCGTATGTAACTATACGATGGCATATCCAATAAATATGGATCTTCATAGTGATACAGAGTGTTCCGGAGAAATGCAAAGGTGAAGTAGGAGTGAAGATGATATACACGGTTTTGTCTTGAATGATAACAGTCGCAACTTCCTTTGCCCTCTTTCTAATCCCTCTATATGTCTTTACTTATTACCTTCTGTACACCACACTCAGGTTAATTGGTTTTCTTCCTTTCCCACCATTCGGCGCCTGCCTATGGTTTGAAAGAAAACTATCCAATATGCGCAATAGGTGTACTCTCCTAAATACCAGGAGCTCTCTCAACATGAGAGAAGGTAAAGAGAAAAGACAACTAAATAATCCTATTCAATTTCTCCAGTACCAGAATCCATCCTCGAATTGGAACAAGTTCTTTCGAGTTCGTATGTAACTATACGATGGAATATCCAAGAAATGTGGATCTTCCTAGTGATACAGAATGTTCCGTAGATATTCAAAAGGTAAGAGTAAAAGCGGCAAAGATTTATGCGACTAACCGACAGTTCAAAAGCCAAAGTGTTTTAAGAAAGTTCGGTTAACTTGGTTCATGAGTTCTAGTCTAGGGTCAGGTCATGGTAGCTGCCAAAGAGAGAGAGAAAAGAAACACTCATCGTGCACTCTAACCTAGATCAGAATGGTTAATTACTTCATCTAATCAGGATGTCTCCTACTGTTTCCTCGAATTCTCCTCCAAACCCAAAGGAGAATTAGTCGGGATCATATAAAACCACGCAAGGTGTAATCCTACCCATCAGTGAGAATCGGGTCCAACTATCATCGCATGATAACTTGATGGAAGTCACTCAAGTCATCACACTCCAGAAGGTATGCGCATACTTGGCAAGTTTCCTGTATGTTTGAAACTCTCGATGTGTGTTTTTACCCCAAGCGTCTTATGACCTTGACGAAGGCCAACAAATCATAAGTCGGAAGTTAAGTTCTACCCATCATTGTCCTGATTAATCTAAACCCACCCGTACTCGCCCTTGACGAAGGCCAATAAGGCTGTACGACTGTCCTAGATTAACGCATATCCATGCAACAGAAAAGTAACACATAGTTACCATACACTATGCCTTGACGAAGGCCAACAAACATAGCATGAATACTAGGCGCTACCCGTCTGAAATGACGGAGGGCTATGGCTGGTTTTTGGCAAAAAACCTTTAACGTAATGAACTTGATATCGTTGAAGAAATCCAAGTGGTTTTACAAATATATAGTAGAGAAAACTTTTGCTAAAGAGATTACTCCCGGTGAAGGGATCTCATCTCTTTACTCATCGAATGAGGTGCAGGATATCCCAAACTGAATACCACGATGCAAAGAAAAAGAATCGACTATAGCGAAGTTATTACCCTGACGCAAACTTTTGCTAAAGAGGTCACTCCCGGTGAAGAGATCTCGGCTCTTTCCTCGTCGAATGAGGTGCAGGATATTCATAACTGAATACCACTGTGCAAAGCAAAAGAAAACGTCTGTAATGTCTGTTTTCAAAAAACTTGGTTCCAACAACATCATATAGGTTTGTTTTTCCTAGCATTGATCAGAATCAACGCAGTCCCATCAATTAAACATATCAAACCAGATAAAGGAACGAAAATAAAATGTGCGTATATGCCATCCGCATTCGCCACTGGGCCCCATCATCACCCGTTAGGTTACTTAACTAACGACAGAGCGGGGGCTGGACTAGCGCGGATGCAAAACACATACAACATCTACTAGTATATATATAAATATATAACATTCGTCCCAGGCATGATATAAAGCAACATCTCAGAATCTCATCCAAGCAACACAGAGTGGTGGATAATCCTGGAACCTCGGCTTTCACTTGAGCCGCAAATGAGACCTGATATTTCCTGTCGTGTGGATAGCCTATGCAATGAAAACTTTTCTCCGCCGAAAAGCGGGAAACTGACGTCTTTCCTGAATCTGGGGGCAGATGCTATTTGGTGCTATCCGTCCACCTCTCCGAAGATACCAAATTGATTTATGACACCATATATCGAAGGTTTAAACGGATGCGGCCGATGTAGCAGACTTCGTCAGATCCCCCCTCATTTGAGTGGTTTTTTATTGTGGGGACGCTCTTCCTTGCAGGCGCAAGCCCCTGCAGTTAATTACGCTACCGCATCGCGGTAACCACTTTCTCCTTCTCCAGATGGTCACTTCGTGTCTTGGGTGTTTGTTTTGTTTTTGGTTGCCCGTGGATTGTATACGGAGACTAATTTATGTTGTCACCCGTAGGACGTGGATTAGTCCAAATCCGTATTTTCTTAGATTTGGGTTTGGGGGTTGGGTTTAAGGATACATTAGTCTCATTTGAGACTAAGATCAACTTAAACATTTGTTAAGAATACGTTAGCCTAATTTTTAGACTAAAATCAACTCAACGGGATCGTTTAGATCCGACAAAAGAGCATTTGGGCTCTATTGTTTAGTTTAGAGACATTGTGGTCGATTACCAGTTTAAGGACATGGTGGTCCAATACCAGTTTAAGGACATGGTGGTCCAAGGTTAAGGACATCATAATCCGTGAGTTTAAAGACATCACAGCCAAGATTAAGGACGTCATAGTCCGTGAGTTTAAAGACCTCAAGATTAAGGACGTCATAGTCCGTGAGTTTAAAGACCCTACAGTCAAGATTAAGGACGTCATAGTCCGTGAGTTTAAAGACCCCACAGTCAAGGTTAAGGACGTCATAGTCCGTGAGTAGTTTAAAGACCCCACAGTCAAGGTTAAGTACGTCATAGTCCGTGAGTTTAAAGACCCCACAGTCAAGGTTAAGGACGTCATAGTCCGTGAGTTTAAAGACATCACAGTCAAGGTTAAGGACGTCATAGTCCGTGAGTTTAAAGACCTCACAGTCAAGGTTAAGGACGTCATAGTCTGTGAGTTTAAAGACCCCACAGTCAAGCTTAAGGACGTCATAGTCCGTGAGTTTAAAGACCCCACAGTCAAGGTTAAGGACATCATAGTCCGTGAGTTTAAAGACCTCACAGTCAAGGTTAAGGACGTCATAGTCCGTGGAATGTATGGTTGTCGGGACCCATCACCTCTCTGAAGACGTTGAAGGATTACAGCAACATATATCATAGGGGTTCAGAGATGTACCCTTGAACCAATGTTGATTGGGAAATCTGTAGTCCAATTTGGGACTAAGATTAATCAATTAGATTATGAGCATATGGGCTTAGTTAAATCTAAATTGATGACTTATGGCTAGTCTTGGGCTAAGTCTAATCAAGTTAAAATGTTTAACATTTATTTTGGGCTGTTAAGCGTTTGTTTGGGCTTGGCCCTTTTAACAATGCTGAGCATTGATTTAAATTCTGACAATATTTGTCTTTTATTGAATGCTAACATTCATCATAGCTCTGGGGCTTATAAAGAACAATTTATATTCTGTCCAAGCGCACATAAAATCATGTGGCGCACTCGGCACTAGAACCAGTCGATGAGCGCAGTGCGCTATGGTTAAAGCGCTAATGCGCTTGGCGCCAGATATGAAGCGCTGATGCGCTTAGCGCTTTGCGCTAAATGAAGAGCGCTGATGCGCTTAGCGCTTTGCGCTAGATGTAGAGCGTTGATGCGCTACAGTTGAAGCGTTGAGGCGCTTGGCGCTGGTGCCACATAATGAACGCAAAGCGCTTTTAGTAATGCAGCGCACACGTGAGGAGCATGTGGCGCGCTGAGCGCTAGCCAATGAGCGCAGTGCGCTGTGTTTGAAGTGCTATGGCACTGTAGCGCTTTGCGCTAGATGAAGAGCACTAAGACACTTTTAAATTAGGAGCGCTAAGGCTCTTCTTAGGTTAACTTTGCGCTCTGAAGATTATCTTCTTTGATAAGAGACTTTATCTCAAGATTCTAAGAACAAAGTTCTTAGTTCATAGGAGATATTTCAATCTCTCTTTGATGAAAGGCTTTGCCTTTATGGATCTGTGATCCTAAGAGAATTGAATAATTCCCCCCCTTTATAATGAGATGTTCATAATCTCTTTTGTGGAAGACAACTTTGCCTTATAGATCTATGATCTGTGAAAGAAATATGTACTTCTGTTTATTTTGAGACGATTTCGTCTGTATATTCTTTTTACCTTGAAAAAGAATTGTCTTCTTTTGCCGAGAGCTTCTTCTTCTTCTTGAGATTTTCTCAAAGTTTATGGGGGGTTCCTCTCTATGAGACTTGAAGTCTTGGGTCCTTTATATAGGGCAAGCTGATTTGTTGAATTAGTTAAAGAGATTTATTCTCTAATTGATTCGGGAATTTCCCCACCGTCGGATCTTTGGTCCAAGGGCTTCTGGTTTACAGAAGATAAACTTCTTGTTTTAACAAGATTGAGAAATCTTTCTCTCTTATAGAATTTGTTCTGTATTTTAGTGATTTTTAATCACCATTGGATCATTGATCTAACGGTGTTCCAAATTCATGGCACAATCTTTTCTGTTTGGAAAGATTCAACAGAATCTCATTCTTATTAATTGATGATTTAATCATATCCGTTGGATATTTGATCCAACGGTGTGGAACATTTAGTTCCAGCGCTAGCACTTATGCGCTCTACCCATGGTGCGCTACTTGGAGCGCAGTGCTCTTAGCACTAGCGCACACGTGCTTTGCACGTGGTGCGCTACTTGGAGCGCAGCGCATCTAGCGCTAGCGCCTATGCGCTTTGCACGGGGTGCGCTAGTTGTAGCGCAGCGCTTTTATAAAAGCGCAGTTTTAATTCAAATTTTGAATTCTGAACAGAGCTTTGCTCTAATTGGAGAAATAAATACCCCCCCACACCGTTGCGCTCACGGGGCCCACACGTGGGTGCAGCGGTGGCAATATCTTGACTCTTGGATCAACCGAGGAATTGAAACGGCGCTTAGTGCCTATAAATAGGACCCTTGACCCTTGGGATGACTTCTGTTCACAAATTATTTTCTTCCTCAGAGCGCAGCTCTTCTTCTTAAGAAGTTTTAAGGACAGAACTCTGTCAGATTAGGTAAAAAAATTAAACCTTTTTGAAACATCATTTAGGATTTTACCCATTAACAGAGTCTTGCTCTTCATAGATCTTTGATCTAAAGAAAATCCTCTTTTTTATGATTTTATTAACAGAGCTTTGCTCTCTTGGAATCAGAAATCTAAAAGGATGTTGTTTATGATTTCTTAATCCATTAATGGAGCTTTGCTCCTTTCAGATCATATAGAAGAACTCTTAAGAGTTTGTTCATGGATTTTGAAGATCAAATTGAAATTTTATTTTTGATGGATTATCCCATCATCCTCTCAGAGCAAGGCTCTTCTTGAAGAATTTTATTCCTTCATCATTAGACTTTGATAGATGTCTGTCTAGTGAAGAGCGTTGCTCTCAATGGGAGTTTTACTCCTCTGCCCGAGGGATTTCTCATTTAATGAGAATCTCTTGAGGATTTCCTCATTTAATGACAGCCTCACCCAATAATGAGGCTGTTTTATTAATGATAAATTGTCATGTTGATTTTGTGGGTCCCCTTTGGTCCCTTTTGACTGCATTGCAGTGCGGTACGGATTTATAGTACTTTGTAATAGAATTTAATTTACAGCATTGGCGGCTGAAAATTTGTTCTTTTCTGCGTAGGTACTATGTCTTCCGACACCTCTTTCCCATTCATTCGCTCAGAAGGCGGGTTCCCTGAAGCACCCGTAGACCGCGAGATTTTTGCGTTGATAAAAGACCATGACCCAGAGCACAAGAGTCTTCATCTATGGGGTAAATGGTATGACCAAATTATCATGGGCCGACGGAGCTTTTCCTGTGCGATACCCTCGGAGCCTATTTCAGCGATCGCTTATGCAGATGCACCTCCGATAAATTACACTGTGGAGGAGGTCAACTGGACTTCAGAAGGTCTCCTTCGGCCTTCTATTGTCGCAGTACCCGTGCAGCCGCCGGTGTCTTTGGACATCCTAGGGTGACGCATATGTCAGGGCGAGTCGCGCCCTTGGGGACAACCATACAATGTAGGACTAACTCCTCGTCACCCAGCCGGGTATTTGCAGTGGGCTCGGTATATTTTATCAGTGAAGAAATCACAGTTGCTGAAGCTCGGATTGTATCCCGCCGTTTACGCTTCTTTGTTTCAATATTCCACACCTCCTACATGGTGGGTCAGACCATTTCTGGAACAGTGGAACATTCCGACCCACACCTTCCTCCTATCAGATCGAGAAGTCTCCATTTCTTTAGAGGAGTTTGCAGAGGTCTCGGGTTTACCCGTTAGGGGTGAATATTATGAGGAATTTCTTCCCCCGGATGAGTATGTTTTCGCCACCAAATCAATGGTAATGGGTCTTACTCCCGAGAACGCTATTCAACATCAATTTCCGAGCTTGATAAAGGTGTTGAATATGTATGAGGACCTCTCTCTTGCATCCGAAGGTCGTGGAGTTAATTTTACGGCTTTTATCGCCGATTTTCTTCGCCCAGAAGTATTGAAGGAAGAAGTCGAGAAATTCGCCAGTCTTGACGACCCCTTCGGCTTGGGTTTAGGTAATCTGCCAGCGGCGGAGGTGGATCAGAAAAGCTTCTTTCTACCTGATACCCCGGTCATCCCTTTTGCAGAGCTGGCGGCTCCTAGGATTGACGAAGAAACGTTCTTTTTAGGGTTTCTTGGGTTATGGCTGAGTTGGTTTGCGCTTCCCATGCACCCTCGCCGTATGAGGCCTTCCGTCTTCTATCCTGCGCATTGGATGGTTGCTGGGATACAAGTGGCTGTAGAGATCGCTGGGTTAGCCCATGTGTATTACGGTCTCAGCCTGGCAGCGGATACCACTGAGCCAGGGGTGCAGTCGGTAAATTTCCCGATACATTATTTTACGTCATGGCTCGAGTTGCGCGTGCTAGGCGTCTTTGGCATCCACAAGAGGCCGAGTTTTTATGACAGGTGCAGGTTCCCTCGGATCATGCGGCTGGTCGGTACCTCTATTGTGACTCCAACGCAACGGGAAGCTAGAGACTTGCTTCTTTGCCAGCGCACGGTTGGAGCTGGCATGTCTTTTACTGATAAAATTTTGACCGTCGGCCAGGAATCGGGGAAGACGGTGCTTCCCTTGTAGGACATATTTAAGGATGTGGCCTTCGTCTTGAAAGCTCGGGAAATTCTTCATATGTACTCTATCCGACCGGGCTTTCTCGTATTCAAGATGAATGACTCGACTTTATTCATGAGGTATAACCCGCATCGCTTCGCCCAGCAGTTAAGCTACAATCAGGGCGTTCCACTCGAGGCTTTCTTGGCAGAACCGGCTGCCACTGAAGAGGGTACTCGGAGCGCACTACATCATTTTATGCGCCTGAACACAGGGTCTAACTTCTTTACCAGTGAACTGAGTTGTGTTCCGCAAGCCCTGAATGTGTATGTGGCATGGTACCAACATTCGATGGATGCCGTCATTAGGGAGGAAAAGCGATTGCTGCTTGATCGCAAAGGCGCAGTGCCGGCTGGTGACCGAAATGTTCCTCTGAAGCGACGGAACATTGTTCATCCTCCCCTGAGAGAGGTCACTGCAGTTGAGCCTCCACATGTGTTAAGCCCTACGCGTGGGTTTCCACCATCCAGCGCGCCTGAAAAAGAGGTGCGCATCCCCCGAGTAGGATGTAGGAAAAGAAATTGGGACTCGTCGTCCGAAGGCGTCTACCAAACGCAAACTTGTGTTATCAGCCACTGGCACCTATCCTCAGAAGAAAAAGAAACAAGTACTTTCTTTGGACACCATATTAGGTTCGACGCCCCTTACTCTGTCTAGCGAAGACTTGAGCGAATATGGGACCAATGAGGAATGCTTGATGATACCGATTTAGAGGCTGCCATCGAAGCTTCCAAACAGTCAGCCTTCCTCGAAAAAGAACTGGCCGTCCTTGCGCAGTCGGGTATACTTTACCCTTATCTCTCCGCTGTTTATTATTTTTTATCATGCTTTGACTGACGCCTGTTGTTTTAACAGGTGCCTCCACAGAAGAAGCTACTGCTGCTTCGCTTAAAACCTTTGGAGAGGAGGAAAGGCTTCGCGTCTCAATGCCAACAGAGGCTTCGCTTGAACGACCGATGATGGATACCGTAATGGTTCCGAAGGTAAAACCTAGCTCTGATGATAATATCCCCTTGGCGAAGGTCCTGAAAAAGTCTCCTCTCCCTGCCAAAACTGAGAAGCAGCCCAAAAAACAGACGGCAAGGGGAAAGAAGCGATCTTCTGCAATCACTAGCTCTGGGCCAAAGCGGGGGAAGAAGACCGTTACTAGTCCGCCGGAAGACAGTCTTCTTTTTCCTGGTTCATCTGCTGAGGAAGCCGTGCAGCTGGCTGAGGCCATAAGACGCTCACAGGATGAGTCCGAGAACGTAAGGGTTTCGAAGAGGCCATATCCTGCCATCATCTTTTATGAAGATCCTCCATCGATACGGCGAATATTCATAGGTCCCTTAGAAGAAGGGGGCGAGAGAGCCCTTAAGCAGGCTGTCTCAGCCGACGCTGAAGATGCACTTTCGTTGTGGACCGGTGGCCACGAGTCTACCCTCGAACCTCGGCGGGCATACCTCCTCAGGAAGGAGCGTCGGCTTGAACAAGCCATACTAGAAGCTCCTTTGCGCATCGGTACACTTATATAGCCTTTTGCACTGCTTATACACACACACACACACACACACACACATACATATCCTTATCCTTGTGCAAACTTTGCAGGGACTTCGCTGATGGCAGAGGCTCTGAGTCCAAGTCGCGCCTTGACTATGGACTCTGCAAATATCCCCGATGGGGCACTAATCAGTGTGGAGGGGGTCGATGCAATTGTTGTTCCTGTGATGGAGCTTCCCTTGGTGATTCCTGCTCCCCAGGTGCTTGCTCCTCTGGAAGAGGCATGTTCATTGGCCGTGGATTTAATGGGTCTCTCTGGGGATGGCTCGGAGACTGCGGGACGGGTAGTCGAGACCACCGTCCTTCCATTGGAGCCTGTAGCGATGGTCACTGCTCCTCCACCGGAAGTTACTATACCGGCCCACATCCCCGATGATGTGCTTGGGGGCACGAAGGAGGCCGCCGAAGCTGTTATCCCTCCAACCCAAAGTGGGAGGAGCATCGAAGGTATTGTTCTATCTTTTATTTTAACGCTTTCTTCATTATCTAAACTTTTCTGTCTTTTCAGAGCTACGGGGATTGGCGGCGTCCATCGCTGGTCTGTCTCCCAGGAAGTCTTTCCACCGTCTGCTGGAACTGGCTGCTCCACATGCGATATCCCCTCAGCGCATCATTCTATCTTCCGGACAAGGTTAACATTGTTCGTTCCTTTCTCGATATTGTTACTTCTTCATGTAACAATGTTCATGTCTTCTATAGTTCTGGAAGCTGATGATGAGGTTGAGGTCCTCGATGGGCCTGGAGATCTTCCAAACTCTTCTTGTATAAACGTGGGTAAGTAAAGTTTCGACGCCTTTGCATCTGTCCTCTGTTTGTAACCTTCGCTAATCATTTATCAATCTTTAACAGCTCTGCCTACTTTGACCCCGTTGGAGACTCACATTCTCATGTCGTCTGGCCCCTATGCGCTGCGTGCATCCGAACGTATGGCAAAGTTAAGCCTTCACTCTTTGTTAGAGTTGATCGAAGACCTTCGTGTTGGTAGCTCGCTCACAGCCGAAGAATTTGCTGCTGAAGCCAACGGTTCTCTCCTATTTTTTTGCCACTTATCACAGTGAAGAATCTATGCAAGTCTGGGTCGAATTCTGTCGTCGAGTAGAGGCTTGCTTGTATAATCTTGAATGCGCGCGCCTTCCTTCGGAGGTGGTGGCTGCGAAGACAAATTTGCAGGGACTGATTAAGAGGTACGCCGCTAAAACGCTTTCCTGTGTAAAGAGGCTCCGCCGAAAGTTCTCAGAGAGGAAGCTGGCTTCAACCGCGCTCGGGGAGCTTCAAGCCGAACTTACAGCTAAGACCACCCACGCATATGAACTTTGGTAGGAGCTTCAAGCCGCAATCAAGAACGTGGTGGTTGTTGATAAAGCTGTTACCTTTACCCACACGATGGTTAACACCCAAAAAGCTATTGAGCAGGAGCTTGAAGGCCGGCTTGCCTCGCATCAGGCCCAACAGTCGGAAGCGGAGGCCCGTCTCACAGCCATAGTCAATTTTGAAGCAGAGACCCAAGAAAGGAAGGATGAACTGATGAACCATTTGAATCATCCGCCGGCTTGAAGAATTGTATATTTTTTTATTCTTCTTTTGTACATACTCCTGAATAAGAGTATTTTTTTGATTCTTTCATAAATTGTACTTTGTATTCATTTTGATGCATGAATAAAAGACATATTTTGCTTCATGATGATGTGTCCTTTTTAGTAAGTGCATTTTGTGGACAATCTATCTTGATTTCCTTGTAGGACAGCGATGGCTTAGGAGCCAGGTTAAGATCTGCCTCCTAAGGCTTTTCAACTTTATGAGCCGTGAGGGTCTCATAAAATTTTTTCTCCCTACAAGTCGAGAGGATCCCGTAGGTGTAATTTCTCCTTAGGAATCGTGAGGATTCCTAAGTGTGTTTTCTCTTATAAGTCATAAGGATCTTACAAGAGAGTTTTCTTCCTTACGGGCCGAGAGGACCCGTAAGTGATTGATGGGGTTGACATTATCCGCATTTCACGGAGTCAGGGGTTGCTCTGGGCGTTTCTCACAGGGTTGAGATTGACTCTAGCCGTGTTCCACGGGACCAGGATTTGCTCTAGATCCTTCACACGGGGTCAGGATTGACACAGCCGTGTTTTGAGAGGACCAGGATCCGCTCTGGACGTTTCCCACGGGATCAGGATTGACATAGGCCGTGTTCCACGTGACCAGGAATTTGCTGTGGATGCTTCCCACGGGGTCATAGTCGTGTTCTGCGAGGACCAGGCTCCGCTCTGGACGTTTCCCACGGGGTCAGGATTGACATAGGTCGTGTTCCACTAGACCAGGATTGGTTGACTTTATCCGCATTTCACGGAGTCGGGGGTTGACTTTCGGTTGTTTGTACACCGCCGAGTCATGGAACTGGGAATTTTGCCGCGGCTCCGCTTTGCTGACGTTGTATATTTCTGTAGAGACACTGATTTCTCTGCGGGTCGGCGCGAATCGAGATGTTCTCTTCAAGGACGTTGATTTTCCTGAATCGAGGTATTTTCCAAGGACACTAATTTCCTCGGAGTTGAGACGAATCGAGGAATTTCTGCAAAGACACTAATTTCCTTGCGGGTCGACGCGAATCGAGATGCTCTTGTCAAGAACGCTGATTTCCCTGAATCGAGGTTTTTGCCAAGGACGCTGATTTCCTCGGAGTTGAGACGAATCGAGGTATTCCTGCAAAGACACTGATTTCCTTGCGGGTCGACGCGAATCGAGATGCTCTCGTCAAGGACGCTGATTTCCCTAAATCGAGGTTTTTGCTAAGGACGTTGATTTCCTCGGAGTTGAGACGAATCGAGGTATTCCTGCAAAGACACTGATTTCCTTACGGGTCGACACGAATCGAGATGCTCTCGTCAAGGACGCTGATTTCCCTGAATCGAGGGGGTTGCCAAGGACGCTGATTTCCTCAGAGTTGAGACGAATCGAGGTATTCCTGTAAAGACACTGATTTCCTTGCGGGTCGATGCGAATCGAGATGCTCTCGTCAAGGACGCTGATTTCTCTGAATCGAGGTTTTTGCCAAGGACACTGATTTCCCGGGGGTTGAGACAAATTGAGGTATTCCTGTAAAGACACTGATTTCCTTACGGGTCGACGCGAATCGAGATGCTCTCGTCAAGGACGCTGATTTCCCTGAATCGAGGTTTTCGCTAAGGACACTGATTTCCCTGGGGTTGAGACGAATCGAGGTATTCCTGCAAAGACACTGATTTCCTTACGGGTTGACGCGAATCGAGATGCTCTCATCAAGGACGCTGATTTCCCTGAATCGAGGTTTTTGCCAAGGACACTGATTTCCTTGAGGGTCGACGTGAGTCGAGGTATTCCTGCAAAGACATTGATTTCCTTGCGCGTCGATGCGAATCGAGATGCTCTCGTCAAGGATGCTGATTTCCCTGAATCGAGGAGGTTGCCAAGGACGCTGATTTCCTCGGAGTTGAGACGAATCGAGGTATTCCTGCAAAGACACTGATTTTCTTACCGGTCGACGCGAATCAAGATGCTCTCGTCAAGGACGCTGATTTCCCTGAATCGAGGCGGTTGCCAAGGACACTGATTTCCTTGAGGTTGAGACGGATCAAGGTATTCTTGCAAAGACGTTGATTTCCTTGCGGGTCGACGCGAATCGAGATGCTTTCGTCAAGGACGCTGATTTCCCTGAATCGAGGAGGTTGCCAAGGACACTGATTTCCTTGTGGTTGAGACGAATCGAGATATTCCTACAAAGACGTTGATTTCCTTACGGGTCGACGCGAATCGAGAGGTTTTTGAGTTGACTTGATTCCGAGACGGGGTCATTGGATGACGTGTTTCCATGACGAGGTCATTGGATGACTCTAGGTTGTCTGTGAACCGTAGAGTTTTGGAACTGGGGACTTTGCCGTGGTTCCGATTGATGGTGTAGCATTTGTGTCCTGCTGGAATAAGGAGGTACACCGTTATTGGTCTCCACGCTATAGATGTGGCCATTGAAATTTGGAACTAGGGACTTTGCCATGGCTCCGTCTCGTTGCGACTCTAAGGTCGGTTGTTGACGTCACGTCTGCGTCCTGCTGGAGTAAGGAGAAACGCCGTTGGTGATCTCTAGGCTGTCTGTGAACCGTCGAGATTTGGAATTAGGGGACTTTGCCATGGCTCCGTTTGTTGATGTTGCGTCTGCATCCGATTGGAGAAAGGAAGAACGCCGGTGTTGATCTCTAAGTTGTCGATGTTGACGTCGAGACCCTGAAGCTAGGGATCTTCCTTCACTTCGTTTGTTGACATTGTGTCTGCAATATTGCGACGATTGTCGAGATTGTCTTTAGGTTGTTTATGAACCGTCGAGATTTGGCTTCACTTCGACGAAGCCTGGTGGGACGATATGGTTCCCTTCTTGTTTGTGCCCATGGATTGTATACAGGGGTCAATGTGATCTCACCTGCAGAGCAAAAAGTTTCATTTTATATATTTTCTTTCCGCGATGCTCTATCATTTCAGCTTTTATATTGCGAAAGTCGCGATTGCCCAAACATTTCGGCTATTTTTTGCGGTGCCCAATCATTTCGGCTATTTTTGTATTTACTCGCTGCTTTTTATTGCGAGTTGCCCAATCATTTCGGCTATTTTTGTATGCATATATTTTTACTTACTGATTTTGTTGCAAGATGCCCCATCATTTCGGCTATTTCATATGCATTTTTGGCTCGCTAATTTTTTTATCGCGAGTGTGGAACTTGGAATCTGGTGCCAATTTCAGCATCAGCATCGCTACGACTGGAATATTGCCAGGAGAGAATCATCATTTGCCATGAAAGGACTTGGAATTTGATACCGATTTAGGCATCAGCATCGCTACAACTGGGATATTGCCAGGAGCGAATCATCATTTGCCTCTGTCGATGTTGAACAAAGATGGCTTAGCAAACAGGGTTAGGATCCCGTCGGCTAAGGCTTTTGACTTCATGAGCCGTAAGGGTCTCATAAATAATTTTCTCCCTACGAGTCGTGAGGATCTCTTGATGCGTTTTCTCCTTAGGAATCGTAAGGATTCCTAAGTGTGTGTTCTCTTATAAGTCGTAAGTATCTTACAAGAGTATTTTCTCCTTATAAGTCGAGAGGACTTACAAGTGTTGTTTGCTGTACGAGCATATCCCTAGTCGCTGGTGGGACTCTGTTAGAGAAATGTTTATTCGTGCCCGTGGATTGTATACAAGGGTCAACATTGAACTGCTTGTAGGGCAGAATCAGGGTGTATGACTATTTAAGAACAGGTTCAGATCCCTGTAGCTAAAGGCTTTGAAATCTTATGAGCCGTGAGGGTCTCATAAGAGGGTTCTCCTTACGAGTCGTGAGGATCTCGCAAGTGTGTTTTCTCCTTAGGAATCGTGGGGATTCCTAAGTGTGTTTCTCCCTCGTGAGTCGTAAGGATCTCACGCGGGTATTTTCTCCCTATGGGTCGAAAGGACCTTGCAAGTGTTTTCTAACGAGATTGCGCCCTTTCGGGTTTTCATAAAGCTCGCCGGTAGTCCTGCTATTTTTATTCACGGAATCCTTTCGGGTTTTCATCCGTGCCCATCTCGCTTGTGGACGTACCTTTTTTTTTTAACCACGTCAGCCTGGGGACGCCGCGGGTTTGTAGTAGTTTAACGACGTTTCGATCAAATGTTCATAGGTCCGAGATTTTTCGGGAAACGTACGATTACGCAGCTAGATTTTCTCGCAAATCTTCGCATCTTTTGTGTCGGAGGTGGATTCCTTGAAGAGAGGGCTGAGGGTGATTTCTTCGTCAGAGTCACTTCCAAAGGTGATAACTTGCGATCCCTTAGGGTCGATTATGTGAAAGTTGCCAGTAGCTCTTTTGCGCTCATCTGTCGTGCTTTTCTGTTCCCGACGAGCCTTGCGCTTCACTCGTTGAACGTGTTGTCGGTGAGCAATATATTCCTGCCACCAGTTTTTAAAGGCTATGCACTCCTCGGTAGGGTGTGCAATTCTCTGATGGTATAAGCATAACTTAGGATGTATGTCCGCTTCATCAAGATGTATACCTCCAGGAGAATTTCCTCTGAAAGAGGGCAACTTCATTTCTATTGACAGGGCCCTAGCGAATCGTTTCCTTACTTTAAGCTTGCTCTTGATGGCGATAGGGATGCTTCGATCCGGTTGGGGTGCCTCGACCTTTTCATTTAGTCGTCGGCCTTTGGCTTTTTCGAATATAGCCATTTCGCGCTCTCGATTGGCTTTGCTTTTCTGACAGGCTTCGTTCAGTAGCAAGTCGATCATCTCGTCAGACAGTTCCAAAGGTTTTGGCTTTGATCCTGCCCCAGCTCTTTTATGTCGTCTTCTATCGCCGAGTGAGCTTCTTCGTTAGTTAACGCCGAATGAGAGATCACGTGGCAACTTGCCACATAGTCCTCAAATTCTTCTGACGAGTCATCCCCGTCGTTATTGTCGTTATCTCCGCTCTCAAGGATATTGTTGAGAAATTCTTGGAATGTGACCGGGGTCCGCGCCTTCTGATTATATTCCTCCAGCGCGTCAATATGCTTTTGCAGATCCGTGCGCTTGTCATCAAACTGTGCGGGTCTTTTGATCTTCTTCTTTTTCTTCGAAGACTTTGACGACTGGGCCCGAATGTTTTGTCCACCATCACTATTAACTCCCAATATTGGGCGTGGTTTCAGCATCCCCTCGATGATCTCCGGCTTTAGCGGGCTTTTCCACCTGATCGCCGGACATGTTTGAAGATCTTTCAGTATCCTTTTAGTTTTTGCCGAAAGAACGACTTCCCATGGAGCTTCCTCTATAAAAGAGAATGATGCCCCCGGCGTGTCCACCCTTTTAGGGGTGTGCTGTTATGGCGGATTTACCTTCCAGTTTTCAGATAGCACGAATTTGCCTTGCTGGTACTGGTTTTCAACCCAATTTTTGAAAACGTAGAAGTCTTCGATCGGATGGCCTAATACTCGGTGGTAGGAGCAGTAATTGGGATCGTTGATGTCGTTCAGTTGTGGTGGGTGTCTCGACTCCGCTAGAGTAATGAGCCCATTACGCACTACCAGTTCGAACAGTTTCCTTGTTTTATCCCGGGAAAATGGATAAGGATGTCTCAACTTCTCGTCGAGGGATTACCGCTTGTTGCTTTGGCGAAAAACCGGTCTCGGGCCACTCGGTTGTTGTTGAGCGTTGGCGAAGAAGATTGCTTTCCCTTTGCTCTTTTCATTCTGAGGCTCTGTCTTTGAGGGGACGGTCTATGACCCATCTGGTCCATTTGGGCCAGCTTGTCAATCAAGGCCTGGAAAGTGGTTGGCTTGAAGAACATCATGAATTGGGAGATGGTTGCCTGAGGGTCAAGGGTCCCCACGAACATGCCCACGGCAGGAGCCTTCTCTATGCGCTGTTCGCACTTTGACCATAGGTTCCGCCACCGAATGACGTATTGAACCCAGGTTTCTCCCGGCTTCACTCTGGCGTTGATGAGTGTCGTGATCGGGGTGCGCTCGCTAGCGCTCACGAACCTTTGCATGAACAGTAACTCCATCTCCGTAAAAGTTTTGACGGAGTCGTTGGGAAATTCTGAATACCATTCGAATGCCGTCTTCACCAAGCTGCCGACAAATTGGCGAAGCAATAGCTTATCATCCCCTCCAGTGTTGCCGCAGAGAGCCCTGAACTGAGCGACGTGTTGATGTGGATTTCCCATCCCCTTATATACATGGAATTTAGGGATCGTATATCCTGGCGGGTACCTTATTTGGTCATACCAGCCCGGATAGGGTCGTCCAGTCTTAACGATCTGCCCAGCTGCTTCATTTGCCTGGTGAGCTCGTATTTGCTGAGCAATGTAATCATCCAGAGGGTCCTTAGAGATGGTCTCCTCCTTAGCTGCTGAAAGAGCCGGAGGAGGGTTCGATGACTCCCCTCTGTCGTCTTCAATGATAACGGGAGGGTCTTCAGCTGGAGGATCCGGCTGTAACATCATCCCGATCATGTTTTGGAATAAGAACGCCATTCGTTTTATGTTGGCAGCTTGTTCCGCTGCCTCTTTGTCCTTCTTTTCGAGAATTCTGCGGAGGAACTCAGCATCAGTTTCTTGCTCTTGACGTTGCTCCGATGACGTTTCCGGGCTTTCTCTTGGCCCAGTGAGTGCGGCCATTTACGTTAGCATTTCCTGAAGCTTATGTTGTTGCTCCTGGGCTTTTGTTACGGATCGCGTAAGCGGTCGATGACCCGTAGAGATACGGCTATCCTCTTTCCCGGATGCCATATAGACAGTGTGCACCACCGTGCCCCCAGACTTGGGGCGTTTAGATTCAGCGTTCTTGCGATTCATCGCAGACGCCGGGATTTTCTCCAGCTTTCTCTTCTTATGGGCGGTCAAAGTTGAGGGGGGCGTTGCAGTGGGCACCTAAGTAGCTGTCGCCTTCTGTGGTTTGACGGGGTGGTTCTCTTCTTGCCGAACCTTCATCTTTTTCTGTCGGCGGGAGTAATCTGGATCAATTATCGAATTTTGGACTTGACGCCAGACTTTGTAAATCTTAGAGGACTGCCGCTGGGGGGGCTGTTCGAGCTTCGCCTTTGTGGCATTCTCCACAGTTGGAGGAGATCTTTTCAGCACAGCAGGAGGAGAGTTCTTGCGGACCCTCCTGAGTGGTTCGAAGCTGTTCCCAGTTGGAACAGCAGCATCAACTTCCACCGTTGGAACTAGCGGAGTCAATCCAGAGGGTGAATTGCCCTCAGCTTTCCTCACTCGGCGCCAGTGGCGACGTCGAGCATGTCGTGCTGCCGGGATCACCTCCTTTGTTGGATGAGCTTTCTCTTGCCCCCTGCTTTGATGAGAGACTGTTATTGGTGCTAGCTTGTCGAAGACTGACACCCGTTGAAAGGGGGTAGTCAGTCTTGCGAAGGCCGACTTCCGAATAGGGGAAACAACCTTCATGACTTCACGTGGAGTAGGAGCTGAAACGGCCAGTCTTGTAAAGACCGACCCTTTGGCAGGAGAAGCCGCTTTGATGACTTCGGGAGCAGGGATGGCTATCCTCTTTGGGATAACCCTTTCTGGAATTGCATGCTTCGTCATGGGCCTACATGAACTTTGGCCCAACCTGTCAAAAACTGAGGCGCTTGATTTGGGCGACCTGTTGAGAAGGGCCGCGGCAGTTGTAAGCCGATCAAAGACCGACTTCGTTGGAGCTTCTTGCAACGGCATTGGGGCATTGAAGCACATGGGTGGGATCATGGTCCTAAAGAAAGGCCCTGTGGTGGCTTGCGTCACCTGATCCACCGGCATTGTAAAAACGGAGGCCGCCTGAGGCCCATAAGTCACTCCTCCAGCGAGGACAGAGTGAGAGTTGTTGCAGTTGTTGCAGTTTGTGCAGTTGAAAACCATTAATCTTCTGTTTTTTGCACGGGGAAAGACACCAAATCTTAGTACCTCGAATCCTGGGGCAACTATAGCAAATCGTGATTCATTCGCGAACACGACACACGAAGTGTGGAGTGGAAAGAGGAAAAGGTCCCACTGGGCGTGCCAGAATCTGTTCTCCGCCGAAAACCGGGAAGACTGATGTCTTTCCTGAATCTGGGGGCAGATGCTATTTGGTGCTATCCGTCCACTTCTCCGAAGATACCAAGTTGATTTATGACACCATATATCGAAGGTTTAAACGGATGCGGCCGATATAGCAGACTTCGTCAGATTCCCCTTCATTTGAGGGGTTTTTGATTGTGGGGACGCTCTTCCCTGCAAGCGCAAGCCCCTGCAGTTAATTACGCTACCGCATCGCGGTAACTACTTTCTCCTTCTCCAGATGGTCACTTCGTGTCATGGGTGTTTGTTTTGTTTTTGGTTGCCCGTGGATTGTATATGGAGACTAATTTATGTCGTCGTCCGTAGGACGTGGATTAGTCTAAATCCGTATTTTCTTAGATTTGGGTTTGGGGGTTGGGTTTAAGGATACGTTAGTCTCATCTGAGACTAAGATCAATTTAAACATTTGTTAAGGATACGTTAGTCTAATTTTTAGACTAAGATCAACTCAACGGGATCGTTTAGATCTGACAAAAGAGCATTTGGGCTCTATTATTTAGTTTAGAAACATTGCGGTTGATTACCAGTTTAAGGACATGGTGGTCCAATACCAGTTTAAGGACATAGTGGTCCAAGGTTAAGGACATCATAGTCCATGAGTTTAAAGACATCACAGTCAAGGTTAAGGACGTCATAGTCTATGAGTTTAAAGACCTCACAGTCAAGGTTAAGGACGTCATAGTCCGTGAGTTTAAAGACCCCACAGTCAAGGTTAAGTATATCATAGTCCGTGAGTTTAAAGACATCACAGTCAAGGTTAAGGACGTCATAGTCCGTGAGTTTAAAAACCTCACAGTCAAGGTTAAGGACGTCATAGTCCGTGAGTTTAAAGACCCCACAGTCAAGGTTAAGGACATCATAGTCCGTGAGTTTAAAGACCTCACAGTCAAGGTTAAGGACATCATAGTCCGTGAGTTTAAAGACCTCACAGTCAAGGTTAAGGACATCATAGTCCGTGGAATGTATGGTTGTCGGGACCCGTCACCTCTCTGAAGACGTTGAAGGATTACAGCGACATATATCAGAGGGGTTCAGAGATGTACCCTTGAACCAATGTTGATTGGGAAATCTGTAGTCTAATTTAGGACTAAGATTAATCAATCATGGGCTCAGTTAAATCTGAATTGAGGACTTATGGCCAGTCTTGGGCTAAGTCCAATCAAGTTAAAATGTTTAACATTTATTTTGGGCTGTTAAGCGTTTGTTTAGGCTTGGCCCTTTTAACAATGCTAAGCATTGATTTAAATTCTGACAATATTTGTCTTTTATTGAATGCTAAACATTCATCATAGCTCTGGGGCTTATAAAAGAACAATTTATATTCTGTCCAAGCGCACATAAAATCATGTGGCGCACTCGGCACTAGTGTCAGTCGATGAGCGCAGTGCGCTATGGTTAAAGCGCTAATGCGCTTGGCGCTTTGCGCCAGATATGAAGTGCTGATGCGCTTAGCGTTTTGCGCTAAATGAAGAGCGCTGATGCGCTTTGCGCTTTGCACTAGATGTAGAGCGCTGATGCGCTACAGTTGAAGTGTTGAGACGCTTGGCGCTGGTGCCACATAATGAGCGCAAAGCGTTTTTAATAATGCGGCGCACACGTGAGGAGCACGTGGCGCGCTTAGCGTTGGGCGCTAGCCAATGAGCGCAGTGCGCTTTGTTTGAAGTGCTATGGCACTGTAGCGCTTTGCGCTAGATGAAGAGCATTAAGGCACTTTTAAATTAGGAGCGCTAAGGCTCTTCTTAGGTTAATTTTGCGTTCTGAAAATTATCTTCTTTGATAAGAGATTTTGTCTCAAGATTCTAAGAACAAAGTTCTTAGTTCATAGGAGATATTTCAATCTCTCTTTGATGAAAGGCTTTGTCTTTAAGGATATGTGATCCTAAGAGAATTGAATAATTCTCCCCCTCCTTTATAATGAGTTGTTCATAATCTCTTTTGTGGAAGACAACTTTGTCTTATAGATCTATAATCTGTGAAAGAAGTAAGTACTTCTGTTATTTTGAGACGATTTCGTCTTTATATTCTTTTTACGTTGAAAAAGAATTGTCTTCTTTTGCCGAGAGCTTCTTCTTCTTCTTGAGATTTTCTCAAAGTTTATGGGGGGTTTCTCTCTATGAGACTTGAAGTCTTGGGTCCTTTATATAGGACAAGCTGATTTGTTGAATTAGTTAAAGAGATTTATTCTCTAATTGATTCAAGAATTTCCCCACCGTCGGATCTTTGGTCCAAGGGCTTCTGGTTTACAGAAGATAAACTTCTTGTTTTAACAAGATTGAGAAATCTTTCCCTCTTACAGAATGTATTCTGTATTTTAGTGATTTTTAATCACCATTGGATCATTGATCCAACGGTATTCCAAATTCTGGACACAATCTTTTCTGTTTGGAAAGATTCAACAGAATCTCATTCTTGTTAATTGATGATTTAATCATATCCGTTGGATATTTGATCCAACGGTGAGGAACATTTAGTTCCAGCGCTAGCGCTTATGCATTCTACCCATGGTACGCTACTTAGAGCGCAATGCTCTTAGCGCTAGCGCGCACGTGCTTTGCACGTGGTGCGCTACTTGGAGCGCAGCGCATCTAACGCTAGCGCCTTTGCGCTTTGCACGGGGTGCGCTAGTTGTAGCGCAGCGCTTTTATAAAAGCGCAGCTTTAATTCAAATTTTGAATTCTGAACAGAGCTTTGCTCTAATTGGGGAAACAAAAACCTAGACCTCTACGAGAGCGGAAAGTTACCCGCCAATCTCAGAAGTGAGGCAACCCCAATCAACAAAGTGAATGGGCCACCTAGCACTCCACGGAATCCGGTAACTTAAGCACCTCATCTTGGGTCTATGTATACCCTCTACGAGTGCGGCGAATAGCCCTCCAATTCTAGAGTAAGGTCCCCTCCATTTCAACGCCATGATATGCGGACCCATTTGTAGGGTTACCTAGCGCGACAGCAAGGTTTCGGGAGTCATCGTCCATGCCGTTTTAAAATTTTTTCCGTACTAAAGAACCCTAAACTAGAATCTTAATTAGAGATTTAGACGAACAAGCAATGCAAATAACTTTACATCTAATTGAATGAGGAATACAGCCTTTGTAGACCGGTCCTTCACTTCTAAAGCTCTATGTAGTAGTCCCTTCACTCCAAGTAGTGAACACCCGAACTCTAGTAAGGGTTCACATGAAGAAATGAATAAGCTTGCTCGAAGTCTTCGAGGCCGAAGATGATCTACGTCGAGGAGACTCAAGCTCATGCTACCTTTTCACTAATGGTAGATTAGTGAAGCAAACACCCTAAACTAAATGGCTAATATAGTAGAGGACGATGAAGTAGGAATTGGGCTCAATTTAGATTAATTTTTCTCATAATATTTCATCGCCTTTCCAAAATCTAGAAAGCTTTTCTATGAGGAAGAAGAAGATGAAGTGAAGATGAGAATGAAACTCATTAGGTGAGAATAGCAACAATGGGTGAGCTAGTGTCATACACTAACTCATGTAGAGAATAAACCATGGCTAATCAATAATGGTTAGGTTAATAAATATGTACAAGTAAAACAAAATTAGTAGACTTGGTTAATGGTTCCACAAGCTTCTATAAGCTTCAACCATGTGACTAATTTCCATCTAATTTGGTTTACTTTAAATAAATAAAAAACCTTACATTATATTAAGTATGGTGTGAGTCTCATACATCCATATTGCATGTGGCATCAAGCATGACACAAATAAAATGTACATTAATATATATCACATATATACTATATGCACACAAGTGAGAAAAAGAAATGTTTAAGTGAGCTAAGATTAGTTAATGTAAATCAATATATCAAATATATAATTATACATTAAATTATTAAATCAACACTTAATTTAATAATCCGGTTATATCACATACAACCGGCTAATATCAAATGTAACATTCTATCGAATCAACACTTGATCCGATAACCCGGCTATATCACATATAACTGACTGATATCACATATCGCGAGAATAGAATGCGGTAACACATACGTGCATTAATCTCGGTCCCGCACATATCACATATGTGCTCCTACTTCATTTCGTATGAACCAGGAAACCTCTGTGTAGGACTCTAAAGACTCGTCAATACGCCGGCAGTGGGTGGTGATCATATCAAACGCCCACAAGCCGCAAGCGATTTGCTAAACATAACGGCCACCCGGGTATTGAGCAATCAGAAGATCAACATGTAAGCCTGCTCATACTCCTGCGAATCCAATCAGTAA
Organism: Agapanthus africanus; assembly: GCA_030015575.1. Classification (NCBI taxonomy): domain Eukaryota; kingdom Viridiplantae; phylum Streptophyta; class Magnoliopsida; order Asparagales; family Amaryllidaceae; genus Agapanthus; species Agapanthus africanus. The sequence goes on from JASDDO010000029.1 coordinate 367,359,759, forward strand.
CACTACCGTACAGTCCGGTCTCTTCGTCAGATATGTCGCATATCGCAGTCTGGGGGTGGTATAACGTCAGACCCTAATAGCCTGATAAGTCATGCCGATGCAAGGTCCATAACGGTTCGAGAAACTACTGATAACACTTACCAGTAGATTTCAGTAACCCTGGCCAGGGATTTCCTGTTATGGCCAATCGAGTATAGCGCAACATCAACTCCCAATACAGGGAGAGACGAATCCCCTCCTATCGCTCATTGCCTCCATGTGACTCAGGACTGTACCCAAAAACCACCTTTTTGCACGATCTCTTGAACGTGTATGGTGGAAATCAAAACACAGTGGGAATCACACAAGACTCTATGACGATCTTGGGTCGACAGACTAATCTGTACCAGTGTCACCAGAGAACTGCTATCTGACAATAGGTATAATACCATCTAGGAGTTCTCGGCGAGTCCATCCAGTATACCCAGTCTCCACTGAGCACCCGTATACCTTCTCTGATGTCAAACACCAATGGATATGGGATCATCCATCGCCTATCATATGGGTCAAGAAGCGCATACGCTAGTCTACTATGGAGTATCAATGCCCTGTCTCGATACTCCAACGACTAGGAACAATTGAAGGATGTACTTACCGACTACCATTGCCCCACTAGTATGATCTGCATCATAATCCTGGTAGTCAAGTACTCATCCTAAGGGCTTTATCAACATGTAATAGAGAGACTATAAGTGTACATGTTAAGATAAAGAGCAACCAGATAGCATACTATCATGTCGAGCAAGAAAGTCCTCCCTATATATGTCCAAGCATCCACTACAATATACATCACATGTACAGTAATGGCCTCTAGGGCATACATATAACTAACAATCTCCCACTTGCACTAAGGCCATTTGTTGCAGTATCTCATACTCAACGTCTTATAGAAGTCTCTCTAGGGAAAGGCCTTTGTGAGTGGATCCGCCGTGTTATCCTTCGCGTCAACTCTCCTCACCTCGATCCTTTGGAGATCATCCATCTTCCTGATCAGGTGATACTGGCATCAGAATATGTCTGCATCGCTGATGGGACCGACGTTCCCAGGCCAAAGACACAACTCCATTGTTGTCACAATAACAGTTATTGGACGCTCAATGGTAGGAACCATATTCATCTCATGAACAAGAAATGCCCAGACAGCCACTTTGGCAGTATCGTTGGTAGCAATGTATTCAGCCTTTATCGTCTAGTTTGCCACGGTATATAGTTTGGAACTCTTCCAACATACCGTCCCTCCACTGAGGGTAAAGACAATGCATGTGACTGACTTTTAGTCGACCTTATCACTCTAGAAGCTCGAACTAAGAACTTTCTTTTAGTGCTTCTCAAGTACTTAAGAATGTCCTCCACAGCTGTCCAGTGATTCTCCCAAGATCCGATTGATTCCTGATCACTACACCTAGTGAGTCATCTACATCTGGTCTGGTACATAACATCGTATACATGATAGAGCCTACTGCCGAAGCATAGGGTATCCCTTGCACGCGAGCTTTCTCCAAATCAGTCTTGGAAGACATCTTTTTGGAGAGAGTGATTCCTGAGTAAGTGGACAAACCACCACGCTTAGAATCTTCCATACTAAACACCTTTAGTATAGTGTTAATATACCTAAATTTGGGACAATCCCAACATCCACTTAGATCTATCACCATAGATCATAATCCATAAGATGTAGTAGGTATCATCCAGATCTTCTATTAAGAATCATCGTGATAAGAGGAGCTTGACCGAATGTAGCATAGGAAACCATTTCCTATCAAGAGTATGTCATCTATGTACAATATGTGTAAGACAACGTCACTCTCTACAACTTTCTTGTATATACAAGGTTCATCTACCATTTTGATAAAGTCAAACACTTTGACTGTTACATCAAAACAGATGATTCAACTCCGCGATGCCTTCTCTAATCCTAATGGACTTAAGCATAGCTTTGAAAGTCTCAACTTTTCCATCTACACCAAGAATCTTCTTAAGATCCATTTGCTCCCAATGGGTTTTACCCCTTCAGGTGCAACATGCAAAGTCATACTTTATTGGTAAACATGAATTCCATCTTTGATTGCATAGCATCCAGCCATTTCATAGAGTCCCCACTCGTGATGGCCTGCCTGAACCTAATTGGGCCATCATCTACCATGATGCATTCCTCCCTCCCACTGTAACCGAGAAGACCGTAGTATCTCTCAGGTGGATGAGGAACCCTACCAGATTCGCGGAGAGGCTGAAGCTCGTTGGAGACTATTGAATTCTTTGGTTTCACCAAATCATCAGCTGTTAGTTTGTCCAGCTGGAACTCCTTCCAGTTCTACCTCATGACCACTAATTTCTTCATAAGAAATTCCTTTTCTAAAAAAGGTGGCATGCTGAGAAACAAAACACCTTTTGCTCCTCAGTGTGGTAGAAGATATACCCTCGCAAATGTTTGGGATATCCAACAAACTTACAGAATTGACCTTGCCTCGAGCTTGTCCGGATTTTTCTTTTCAACATAGGCCGGACAGCCCCTTATCTTAACTCATTTAAGATATGGTCTCTTCCCATTTCATATCTCATATGGAGTGGTAGGCACTGATTTGGATGGAACCCCATTCAATAGGTATGCAGCTTCTTAAGTGCATAACACTAAAAGGAAACAGGTAACTCAGCAATACTCATCATAGAGCGCGCCATATCTCATAGGGTGCGATACCTCCGTCCCGATACACCGTTGTACTATGGTGTATTCGAAGGAGTAAGCTGGGAGAGAATCTCATTCTCCGTTTAGAAACTCCAGGAACTCCATGCGCAAGTATTCCCTTCTCCGATCACATCGAAGGACTTAATACTTCTACCCGTCTCGTTCTTAACTTCAAGCTTTGAATTTCTCAAAAGTTTCAGACTTGTGTTTCAACAGGAACAGATGTCCGAATCTTGAGACATGATCAGTGAATATAATGAAGCACGAAGAACCAACCCTGGCATTTGTAGACATAAGACTGTATACATTATCATGTATCCGTCCCAAGAGTTTAGTAACTCTTTCTCTGTTTTCAGTAAACGGAGTATTGGTCATTTTATCTTTGAGACAAGACTAGCAAGTATCATAAGATGAAAATTTGAACAGATTCTCATATTCTTCCTTATGTAACTTAGCTAGTCGTGTTGCATTGATATGACTTAGTCTACAATATCACAAGAAGGATTCGTTCATTTCTGAACTACTCCTCTTGTGTGTGTGTTCTATATATTTTGAACCGTGGTTTGATTTAGAACGTATATGCCATTACATGACGTGACTGATCCAATCAACTCTTGATTCAGGAAAATTTTCACAACATTATCCCGCAATACAAAATTATATCCTTCTTTAACTTAATAAAGAAAATGATTTAATGTTGTATATCAAGTTCGGTATCTAATAATATTTGTTCAGAATCAATGTGTTTACCACTTGGTAATACAAGGTGATATCTGCCAACTGATTTGGCTGCAACAATTGCACCATTCTCTAACACTTAAAGACATATCACCCAATCCCAGTTCTCTACCTTTCATAGCCCATGTAACAGATTACATATGTGGGATCCTAATCCGGTATCTCATACCTAGGACATAGAGAATACTGAGAAACAGTTCTCGATAATAAGTACACCCGAAGAATATGCATCAACATGCTTATTCCTCGATTGGGTCGCGTAGGAATCCGGATATTCCCCTATTTCCTGTTCGGACTTATAACAATTATAAGATAGAGCGGAACCAACGTTCCTCAGCTCAGTATAATAAGCAGGTTCGGTCAATGCATCCATATTATTATCTTGATTAAGGCGTGACATGGTCGCTACCAGGAGAGAGAAAGAAGAAAACACTCTGCGTATACTCTTGCAAGATCAGATTGGTTATGATTTTATCTAATCAGGATGGCTCCCACTGTTTTTATCAAATCTTCCTTCAAACCCTAAAAGATAAGACTAACCAGGATTAATTACACCCTACAAATTCGTCAATCTTTCGGCCAGGCCAGTGTCGGTACTTTGAGGGAGGTTCCCCGTGCTTTCGTACGGACCTAATTAAAATAAACCTCGTTTTCCCACGGGCGTAACCCCGTTAACACCTTTCTAGATACCTACTTGATCGGCTAATTGTAATGTGTAAAACTCTCTCAGGAGTAACTCTTACTCGCAGTGGGTATCGGGATCCAACTATCTTATAGAAGGTATGCAATTTCATTGCAAATTTCAACACTTGAAATTCCCGATAATAGTTTACCCCTAGATTCCTATGATCTTGATGAAGGCTAACAAACCATAGACTGCTAGTCAAGTTCAACCCGTACATTTCATGATTGAATTAAACCCACCCGCATGACCCTTGATGAAGGCCAACAAAGTCGCACGACTACCCTAATCCAATCGCATCACATGCTTTAGCAGATAAGCACTAGTTAGCTACCGCACACTACGCCTTGACGAAGGCCAACAAACGTAGCACGAATACTAAGTAGCACTTATCTGAATTGACGGAGGGCTACGACATGTTTTTAAGAAAATCTTTCGCGTAATGAACTTGATATCGTTGTAGAATCGAGTATTTTTAGGCTTTTACTAGTTTTGCTAAAGGGGTCTCCCGGTGAAGGGATCTCGGCTCTTTCCTCATCAAATTAGGTGCTGCATATTTCACAAATACTGCTATGCAAAGCAAAAACTATAAAAGCAATCAAAAGACAACACCGAGTGGGTTGTAGCATCTGCCAGTTTCGCTAAAGAGGTCACTCCTGGTGAAGGGATCCCAGCTCTTTCCTTATCGAATAAGGTGCTAGATATTCTACAAGGAATACCGCTATGCAAAGCAAGAAATAGAGCTACCAGTTTTTAAAATAAGTTTCTACAATATCTTTAGGTTTCTTTTATTTCATTAATCTCATTAATGAAGTCTCATCTTTTTTGCTTCCTAAGCATCACAGAAGAAACGAAAGCAGCAATATTTATTATATATCATATATATAAAATATAAGCATTCGTCTTAGAATATCAAGTGATCACATCACAGAATATCAACAGCAGAAGAACATATATGAAATATTGGATATATTAGGAATTCCGTGTTTTATTTAAGCCAATAAAAAACGCGGATTCCACGGTCGTGATGAATAGCCAAACCCATATCCCTAGACCCCTACGAGAGCGACAAGCAACCCTACCAATTCTAGAGTTAGGAGACCCGGTCTCAACTCCTCGAGATGGTCTCCCACTGGACCCTAGAACCCGGTTACTTATGCTCTCCTCCTTGGGTCTATCCTAATGCGGAAAAGTAAATAATATACATCAATGGTGACATCATCCTCAACCCGGAAGTGCCCCAATAAAAGAATATTATATACAAGCTTTTACATGAATGAAAATAAAAAACTCTCATCTCACATAAAACCCCCCGGCTATTCAAAACACGACGATCCAATATAACATATCACAGCAACACATAACATCACATGTCATCAACGTAAGTAAATATGTGTATCCCAATTGTCGTTGACATATAGCAACGAAACCGGCGATACATCACATATTACACTTACGGTAGCAGAAAAGAAAGTGAAAAACTATAACAATTGGAATCCGCAACTACCTTAGACATCATAAACCCAATGTATCACATACTTCGGATTTCATGCCTAACCATATGAATTCCTCAGACATCACATGCCTAACAATTATAAACCTCGCATTTTAGTCTCGATATTGAAAACACTTTTCAATAACTTGTCGGATAATTCAACAAGATTCCCGATAACCTGATTGAATGCTCGTCGGAAACTTTAGTAGACGGCCACACCCCCGATGCCGTCGACGAAATGCACTAAGGCGGAACACCGCGGCCGCGAGCACCCGAATGGATGCTTTTGGCGATGGGATTCTCCTCCAGTCACTTGGTCGGGGATATAGGGCGTGGCTATCTAGTAAGGTTACCCGACGAGTATCCGCGTACACTACGTAATTGCGACGGACTTTTGATCCACATCAAAATCCCGTGGCAACCGATCAAATGAGACTAAACTGCTAGATTTTATAAAATTCAAACTAGTTATCTCATAACTAATTATGTGGATTCCAAATATTGTATCACAATTACAGATAGCTAGACGATATTAAACTTTTCGATCGAATAAACAAACACCTAAAATTTCCCAAAGAGCTCAACACTTGAACGGAGTTTAAAAAGGTACTCAGAACATGCCACAGCACCTATGAACCATCCGTAGAAGGACCGACCCATGCCTCACTCATGTCGCCATGGAACTGCCGCAAACCCTAGGGTATGACCACGGTTCCGCGATCCAAAAAGTTGAGTCTGGGTATCGTTCTTCTAGAGGGTCCAGAAAATCGCTTGCATGATTTTCTGAAGATTTTAAACTTGGAAAAAACCAACTCTTGGAAAATTTCCAGCGAGGGAAAAATTGGGTTATTGATATCCGTTCGAACTTTTTAACGTCGTCTAAATAACCCGAATAGATGTTAAAATTACGACTACGAAACACTCCGAATTGTGTTTGCAGAAAATTAACATCACATGAAATTTTAGCAAAAAAAAGCAACACCTGAAATACCAAAACCCAGAGACTGGAACACCATAAAAATTTAACGTCCAAATTCCCCAAAGGAACCGGTGAGCTCGGTTTTTTAAGCCTTGTGGCCGGCCAAAAACGGGTGGGAAGGGGTCAAATTTGTACTGTGTTCATTTTATATCATATACAACATTCTGCAGTTACTTAAAAAAAATTTGACACTTTAAAAAATTCGACAGAAACTAGATCTTTATATCGAGTGTTTCGGAGTTGTTTCGGTTTCGTAATCTAACAAACATCGTCTAATTCTCTAGCATGGCTCTGATACCACTGTAGGTTAGCTAGCGCGACAGCAAGGTTTCGGAAGGCATCTTCCATACCGTTTTAAAATTTTTGCCATACTAAAGAACCCTAAACTAGAATCTTAACTAGAGATTTAGACAAACAAGCAATGCAAACAACTTTACATCTAAGTGAATGAGGAATACAACCTTTGTAGACCGGTCCTTCACTTCTAAAGCTACGTGTAGTAGTCCCTTCGCTCCAAGTAGTGAACACCCGAACTCTAGTAAGGGTTCACATGAAGAAATGAACAAGCTTGCTCGAAATCTTCGAGACCGAAGATGATCTACGTCGAGAAGACTCAAGCTCATGCTACCTCTTTTCTAATGATAGATTAGTGAAGCAAGCACCCTAAACTAAATGACTAATATAGTAGAGGATGATGAAGTAGGAATTGGGCTCAATTTAGATTAATTTTTCTCACAATATTTCATCACCTTTTCAAAAGCTAGAAAGCTTTTCCATGAGGAAGAAGAAGATGAAATGGAGATGAGAATGAAACTCATTAGGTGAGAATAGCAACCATGAGTGAGTTAGTGTTATACACTAACTCATGTAGAGAATAAACCATTGCTAATCAATAATGGTTAGGTTAATAAATATCTACAAGTAAAACAAAATTAGTGGACTTGGTCAATGGTTCCACAAGGTTCTACAAGCTTCAACCATGTGACTAATTTCCATCTAATTTGGTTTACTTTAAATAAATAAAAACCTTACATTATATTAAGCATGGTGTGAGTCTCATACACCCATGTTACATGTGGCATCAAGCATGACACAAATAAAATGTATATTAATATATATCACATATATACTATATGCACACAAGTGAGAAAAAGAAATGTTTAAGTGAGCTAATATTAGTTAATGTAATTCAATATATCAAATATATAATTATATATTAAATTATTAAATCAACACTTGATTTAATAATCCGGCTATATCACATACAACCGACTAATATCAAATGTAACATCCTATCGAATCAACACTTGATCCGATAACTCGACTATATCACATATAACCGACCGATATCACATATCGCGAGAATAGAATGCGGTATCACATACGCGTATTAATCTCGGTCCCGTACATATCACATATGTGCTCCTACTTCGTTTCACATGAACCAGGAAACCTCTGTGTAGGACTCTAAAGACTCGTCAATACGCCGGCAGTAGGTGGTGATCATATCAAACACCCACAAGCCGCAAGCGGACTGCAAAATGTAATAGCCACCCGGGTATTGAGCGATCAGAAGATCAACAAGCAAGCCTGCTCATACTCCAGCGAATCCAACCAGTAACACTACCGTATAGTCCGATCTCTTCGTCAGATATGTCGCATGTCGCAGCCTGTGGGTGGTATAACGTCTAACCCCAATAGCCTGATAAGTCATGCCGATGCAAGGTCCATAACGGTTCGAGAAACTACTGATAACACTTACCAGTAGATCTCAGCAATCCTGGCCAGGGATTTCCTGTTATCGCCAATCAAGTATAGCACAACATCAACTCCCAATACCGGGAGAGACAAATCCCCTCCTATCACTTATTGCCTCCATGTGACTCGGGACTGTACCCAAAAACCACCCTTTTGCACGATCTCTTGAACGTGGTATGGTGGAAATTAAAGCACAGTGGGAATCACACAAGACTCTATGACGATCTCGGGTCGACAGACTAACATGTACCAGTGTCACCAGAGAACTGCTATCTGACGATAGGTATAATACCATCTAGGAGTTCTCGGCGAGTCCGTCCAGTGTACCCAGCCTCTACTGAGCACCCGTATACCTTCTCTGATGTCAAACACCAATGGATATGTGATCATCCATCGCCCATCATATGGGTCAAGAAGCGCATACGCTAGTCTACTCTGGAGTATCGATACCCTGTCTCGATACTCCAACGACTAGGAACAATTGAAGGATGTACTTACCGACTACCATTGCCCCACTAGTATGATCTGCATCATAATCTTGGTAGTCAAGTATCCATCCTAAGGGATTTATCAATATGTAATAGAGAGACTATAAGTGTACATGTTAAGATAAAGAGCAACCAGATAGCATACTATCATGTCGAGCAAGAAAGTCCTCCCTATATATGTCCAAGTATCGACTACAATATACATCACATGTACAGTAATGGCCTTTAGGGCATACATATAACTAACACTGTTGCCCTCTAGAACCCGGCTATTCGTGCACTCCATCGCGGGGTAATCCTAGTACATAAAAGAAAATAATATGTACAAGGGTGACATCGACCTCAATCCGGTCGTGCCCCAAACAAATAATATACAAGCTGGCAGAGACGGCAGTCCACATGTCGGACGCTCGCCCCGCAATATCAAATGTACAATTGAATCTAAAATGTACTACCATTACACCACTGGCTATCCACCACGACGATCCAGCCACAACCACAGCACAACACAGAACATCAACGTGAATGTCATGTTCGCAAACCCGTCTAAAAGACATATAACAATTAGACGAGTTGTACCGCTCTAATGACATTCACGGTCGCAGATAGTAATGCATGTACTGAAAACTTTTAAACAGTGTTAAAAATAGTGACTTCGAAATACTCTGGATTTCCCCCAAACAAAAGATAACATAATATCCTACCTGGGCAAAATCAAACAATACCAGAGAACCAATATTCAAGATAATAGAACACAGCCAAAACCTCAAGTCCCAATCAAAACAAAAAACCGGCGGCGCCGGGGTTTTCACAAATCTCGCCGGGCCAAAACCGGTGATTGGGGCTCGTATTTGGGGTGTGTTCTAGTTGTCACCAAGATAGTCTTCTGCAATTGTTTAAATAATTTTTTAAGACTATTTGAAAATTGACAGAAACTTGAATAATCGGGGTATTGTTTCGGTTTCGCTACTTTAACATTATCTAAAACAGCTAGTAAGGGGTTAATGGATTGGCTCTGATACCATGTTGGGTTTCGCCAGCGCCCTGGCCATCAAACCGTGGCCGATTGCGGAACAAAGTTTTTATAAACTGACGCTAACGGAACCCTATCCTACGGATCGATTATTAACCCTAATCTAGCAATACTAAAAGGAGTTTAGAAAGTTATACCGAATGATCCGTGTCCTTCGGTCTTTAACCTTTATCCCAAGCTCCTAGAGGCCTCTTTGATCAAGCTTGATCTCCTGTCTCCCTCCATCATAGATGATCCACCTGAGAGTCTATGAATTGAGCTCCAACCTCATATCCGAGATAACTAGGGTACCTAGTTCGCTAAACTAGATAGCCAAGATGAAGTAGAGAGTGATGAAGAATTAATTTGTCTCAAGACACTCTAGGTTTCTCAACACATGAGACATTTAGAGTGGAGGTAGAAGAAAAAGCTTGAGGATGAGAGAGTGAAGCAAAAGCTCAAGTGAGGAAAAAATGGCTAAGTGTTGTGAGATATAATAGGTGAGAATATAAGCAACTAAAGAAAAAATCTCAACACTAGAAAATATCTCCATGTCACACAAATATCTCACAACCCTTTCTAAAATATCAAGCATTCCTCAGTAGTGTTCATGAATCACACCCATGAGTCACCAAGCGAGTCATGCTTGAATTAATGCTACAATAACTCATCCTCCACCTCATAAACCTTTTAATCCAAAAAGGTTTAAAACATAATGAGATGTAATCTTCTATATTTAATCTTGTAAGAAATTACAAGAATACCCTCATCCGTATATACATACCCGCATCCGTATTCCGAAGAATACGAATACAATGAGACGATAATAATCCAACAATATAATACTATGATCCGGCTTAAACCAAAGCCTACTAGTATTATCCGTCCGAATCATGATACGTGCATAAGTGCACGTATATGATCGAACCCTGCCGTAAAACCATACGGCCTCTACATCGTTTTGCCCGAAGCAGGAAAACCCTCTGTGTGGGACTCTAAAGACTCGTCAATACGCTGGCACTGGGTTTAACCGCAAGCACGTCAGCGACACTAGTTGTACGTAACGGCTATCCAGGTATTGAGCAAAAGGGAGGCCGACGAGCAAACTCATCCCGAACCCCTACTGAGCCTGACAGTGACAATATCCGTACAGTCCGGTCCGTTCGTCTATGAGTATCGCATATCGAGTCTATGGGGGTGGATAAAGTCGGACCCCTAATAACGCGACATTTCGTGTCGGTATGAAATCCATCACCACCTGAGAAACTACTGATCCTGGATCAGTAATTCTCGGCTATCTTGGCCAAGGATTTCTGGTGATGGCCACCCGTACACAATGCGACATCAACCCCCAATACCGGGAGAGACGAATCCCCGTCGATCCGCTCACTGCCTCCATGTGGCTCGGGACTGCACCCAACTAAAAGCTGTTTGCACGACTCCTTTGAGCCGTGGTAGGGTAGTAATCAAAGCACAGTGGGAACTCACAGGAGACAAATAACGATCTCAGGTCGACAGACTAACCTGTACACATGTCACCTGGGAACTGCTATCTGACAATAGGTATAATACCAACTAGTATGTTCCCGGCGAGTCCGTCTAATGTGCTCATAACCCAATGAGCAGCTGTATACTATCTTAGGTGAACAAACAGACACCAATGGCTTGTGAGACCGGCCATCGCCCCTCGTTGGGGTCTCAATCAGTATACACTAGTCTACTCTGGAGTATTGATGACTAGTCTTGAAACTCTCACGACTAGGGGCATTTAAGGATGTGCTTATAGACCACCCAGCTCCCACGTATATGATCGCCATCATACTACTGGTAGTCAAGCAAGAATCATATGGGCTCTATCAGTATGTAATAGTGATCTGTAATACCACCTGAAGTATGTACATGATGATAAAAACAAACCAGATAGCATACTATCATCTTGAGTAAGACTGTTATACCCGTATAGGTTCTCTCTCAATCATCGCAATCGCGTGCCACTGACCCAATAATTGACTTGAGGGCACTATAGCCTACAGTTTAAACCCAACAATATGATGAAATGATAAGCTTTTCTTCTCCCACAAAAATACTAGGGTTTTTAGCCTCCATCTTCTCTCCGCTTTGAGATCCCAAAAATCTGCATCTTTCTCAAGAGAGAGACCCAAAAAAAGAGATTTCCTTTTGAATCTCTCTTATCTTCTCTATCCTCTCTAAAAGGAATCCATTAGAATAGAAAAGAACCCACCTCTAGAAGAAAAGCTTCATCTCAAAGAAGCCAACTTCCAAGATCAAAACTCAATGAAGGAGCTAACTTTCTTCATCAAACTTGAAGAACAAGAGACAAAAAGGGTTCTCGAGGTGAAAACCCGAACAAAAACATTTGAACGAAAGAACTCGACGAAAGCCTTCACCCGTGTTTCCTCTCGCTCGTTGGCAGGGATCCCCAAAAGGATCGCCGCCATTGACATCCCCAAGAGAGGAATGTCCATCTCGAAAATCCCCGAAAGAGGACTTTCCGCCATCGGGACCCCCTCCAAAGGGTCCTCGCCATCGAGACCCTCTTCTAAATGGATCCCCCACTTCGAGATCTCCCCAAGGGGACCCCCCCCACGCTTGAAACCCTCTCAAAAGGGTTTTCCTTTCGGCCTCCTGGCTCAATTTCTTTCGCTCTCTATCTTCCCTTTTCAGGAGCAATCCGACACACTCAACTCGTTCTCCCTTAAATTAAATTTTGTTCAAAATGAGTTCGCATGATTCACAAGACCATTCAATCGGAGGTTCTCTTGCCTCAAAGCGACGGGTAATTAACGGCAGCTTTGTCCGCGGCTGCCAAAAATTAGAATCCCCACAATCAATAAACCACTAACTATCATAAGCAGGGGAAATTTATACAACGCCTGACAAGTAAGCGCATCCTATCTCAATAGGGTGACGAAAAACACTCTGCAGATTCTGGCATGTCCAGTGGGATCCATCTCTCCTCCCGTATCTCGGATCAAGCGATCAAGCGAACTCAGCCAAGACATACGTTGTTGTCTGTACATAACCATACTTTTTCATTTAGATCAACTTTCAACAACAAAAAACTTTCAACAATGATAGCATTTTGAATGTTGTTAATCATAAGTAACAGGTGACGACCAGGGTCCGCTCACCGTTCTTCGCTTCTACCTTGTGTTCGGATGCTAACAAAGAACCGCTTCACATACTTGCTCTATAAGTTCACGTCCAAAATGACATTAAACTAAAGTTTCTCAAATTTTCAAGTTATGTCTAAAATGACATTAAACTAAAACTTCTCAAGTTTTCAAGTTACGTCCGACAATGACGTTAAACTAAAGTTTTTCAAGTTTTCAAGTTATGTCTGAAATAACTTTAAACTAATGTATATTAAATTTCCGGGAAAACAAGAATAGTTTCTGATGTGATCCCCGTCGCATACACAATCAAGACCACTGGCAGAGAGGCTTCTCCACCAAATCACATGCAGCATGGGGCATGGCATCCAATCCAATTCGGGTTTATCATTTTCTCTTCGGTCTCCATCAGTGCTCCTACCGCGGAAGCTCCGATAAGCCAAATCAAAAAACTAGCCTCAAGGGGGAAAAGACCGAATGTCATGATCGCAAACATATCCGAGCAAAAGCACAAGTCGGTTTTAGATCGGCTTTCTGTCGTTCCAACTGGGGGAGCGAATTCGTCGACTCAAAGAGGGTAACAAGATGTCTAGGGCCGGTCAAGGCAAGGCCCATGGCAACCGCGCGCTTGAGTGTACTCTCTAAACTTTTGGTCAATCGGCCAACGACGGCCGCCAAGAAAATAGATGCTCTCCAAGTCTTCAAAACTGAAAAGCTAAGGCAGAAATGACTCAGATATACAGCCAATAAAAGGGTAAGGGCTTCCGCTAAATTGGATTTCGTCAGATTTCAAGAACATGGCTACCCCGCGAAAAAAGCTAAATCTGCAGTAAAAATCAACAATTCTTTCAAGCCCCTAGGATCGGCGCAGAAGTATGCTATGATTGCGCGGATCAAGAAGACGACGATTCAAAGAGTCCTGCAAAGAGTCGTGTCTAAACCCCAGAATCAAAAGCATACCACGATCTCATCAAGGGCATGCCAAGCTCCACTCGCTGAGAAAAATCAAAAGAAAGAATTCAAACAGAAGGTACCAATTGTATCCAAGACCCGGGTCGAACTGACTGTCTTCAGTCGTTTGTCCTTCCCTGAATGAAAGGAGCAGACTACAACAATGCTCCAAAAGCCCAACAAATATCTCTACCAATAATGTGGCAATGGATGGATACACAATCTACACAGTCTATATGGTGGGACCCGAAAGAACAAGTCCTTCTACGCTTCACAACCATAATAATGATATGGTTGCCACTGCTTAATCCCAGCTCGGTTCAGATGATGATAAAGGCTTCGCCCAGACAGCTAAACAAAGAGAGCCAATAGCTCTTAAGAAATTAGATGACAGTGATAACCCAGTCTTCATCTTCAAAACTACAGAACAAGTATTATTCCAAATCTTTCAGAAGCAGCTTCAAATCAGAGACCAGGAGTTGGCCAAGATCTATTCCAAAATCGACGATTTGACGAATATCGTAACAAACCTCACGGCCTAAGTCACTCGAATGCAGTCGCAGCAAGCTCAAGGCTTTACCCATGAACTAGGGATTGACATCTCAAAACAATCAACAGTTATTCCCTCCAGCCCAAGAGCGAGGCATCTTCACGAAAGTCAACTGCCTCCGGCCTCCAATGAAGTTCTGACGCTTGACTGCGACAAATTGACTCAGGACAAAATCAAAGACAAATCATCGATGGCTGAAGCCTAAGTACAGAAAGGCCGCACCAATAATGGGAGGCTATACCCAGTCGAATACGAACTTATGGAGTACCCCAGTGGCTATGTCGTCCCTAATTTCGAAAGGTTCAACGGAACAGGGAGCGCTGATAAACATTTTGCACACTTCATGGCGTCATGCGGAAACACAGAGAGCAATGATGCGCTGCTCCTTAGACATCTAATTAAAAGTTTGACCGACTTTACTTTTCGCTAGTACACAAGCATACCAAACAACTCGATCAAGACATTTGCTCAAATGAAATCGTTGTTCAAACGAAGATTCGTGAATGTCAGTAATAAAATCGCTATTACTGACCTCGTGAAGAGTAGATAGGACAACAATGAAAGCATTGCCGATCATGTCAACCGACAGCGTAATCCTCGTACTAAATGCGAACAGCCGATAGAATAGGGGCAAGCTGTCAGCCATATCAGGGAAATTGTAATACCCGGTTTCCTTTTATACGCCAATGTCCGTATTTATATAAATTATCACTTACAAGTTTGTTAGTTTGAATTTAAAATTATTTAAGTTAGTTTAAATTCCCTATTACCTATCCATTTTACATTTTTCCCAGATTCTTTTATTTGCTATTTCCAGACCGGCCTCACTCTCTTTTCCTCACAATTCTTTTAATTTCCAAAACCAAATCCTATAACCTAACTATTTTTTTCTCTCAGCCCATATCCTATTTTTCTAAGCTATTTTTCCCTCAGCCACTACCCATTTTCTTACCTGGTATTATAAAGAATTAAGCCCCGGCCCGTTTCTATCTTTTCCCTAATTGATTTCTTTTTTCTTTTCCCTCTGGCCCAGAATCCCCGAGCCCAGCAAATATTTTCCTCAGCCATTTCATTTATTTCCCCACATTTCTTTCTCGGCCCGGCCCAGTCCACTCTCCAAGCCCGCTCTCGGCCTGCTCCCACTTCCTTCGACCCGCCTTCACCGACCCGACCCGACCCCACTCCTGTTCATCTTCTCTCCCCCTCTAACGGTAACTTCCCCATTTCACACGCGCGATTCCTTTTCCCCGCAGCGCCTCACGCCCACGCTCATGCCCCCGCTCCTGCCGTTACGCCCACGACACGCACTCTCATCATCATCACCATCATCGTCGTAATCTCTCTCTTTCTCAGCTCTCATTCCTCTCCCTCTCTATTTTCTCGTTCTCCCATTCTCTCTCGAACTCGCGCCCATCACCGTCTCCTCACCGCCGCTCGCCTCCACCTTGTCGCCTCCACCTCGTCGTCTCCACTTCTCTCCCTAACACCTCAACTCCTCCTTCTCCCAACACCGCGACCGCCATCACACCCACCACAGGACCCCGATCCCTGCACCCATCATCGGCCGACTCCTTCACTCGCCCCACCGCCGACGACGACTGCAGATACCTCGTCTTTTCTCGCCTCGCCTCCATTCTCTCCACTTCATCTCCTCGCCCCCATCCACCAAACTCCGACCACCTTGGTCGCCTCCGTCACCTTTCCCTCCAAGCACCACACCAAGCTCCACCCCCTGCACCACGTCGACCCCATCATCATCATCACGCCGTCGCCATCACTCACTCCCTACTCTCCATCCTCCACCCTCGCTCACCCGAGCTTTCACCCTCACTCCCTCAATCTCTCTCTCTTTCTCACTATACTCTTTTCTACTTCTCTGTGCCTCTCTGCCTCATCTCTCTCACTCTGTTCTCTCTCTCTCTCTCTCTCTCCTCCTCACTGTCACTCTCTCTCCCTCACTCCCGGTCTCCCCCTCTCTTTATCACTGTCTCTCCTTACCACTCTCTCTATACCCTCTCTCTCACTCAACCTCTCTGTGCACTCTTTCTCTCTCCTTGCTTTTCTCTCTCTCTACACTCCCCACCCTCTCTCTCTCCCGATAGAACTTTCCCTCTCTTGAACCCACATCCCGAACACCTCACTGGAACCCCGCCAGCATCCACCCTCATCCCCACGAGCCGAGTCGTGATCACCGCAAACCATTCAAGTTTTGGCATTTCATCGAGCACATTTCATACGTCGTCGATCCCTGCTGTCTAGGTCGTCGCCGCTGCCGCCGTACAACCCCAAGACGTCCCCAGGCAAGTTCCCTACTTGCTACATGCTACTTTTGTTAATTACAAATCGACATCGTATATAATTCATGTTTTACTTTCCGTTAGATTATTCGACACAAAACTGTTCGATGCTTGTTCTCATAGGAAATCATTATCAAATTTGATGGAACTGGATATATTGCATTGGCCCTTGTAGGGATGGATAACGTGTGCAAATTTCGCTGGAAAATATGACCGTTAACGACTAAAACAACTACCCCCAAGTTTAACCGTAAAACTGGAATTTTCTTGTACCTGAAAACTATTAAAATCACCATAAATTTTATACATACTGGAATGATGCGCTCGAGGGCTCAAATATAAGCCAACTCGACGAACTATAACCCTACACTAGTTTCCAGATATTCCTGTACTCAAACTGTGTTGATACTTGGATCGGAGTGTGACTCTGGACTGCAGTCCAGAGCTACTCCAGTTGTTTCTTGCTGTTCCGTAATGGTACCACAAGATCTCCTTAACTCGTAGATTGTGGAACTCCGCTGCTTATTATAGGTAAATCTGTTAGCTAGACAACACAATTGGTTTCATTCTGTTTCGTTACCGTTTGATATTAAATCTGTAATTTAAAAGATCGGGACGCATAACAGTCCCAACAGAATCAGAATTGACGTATTAATAGTAAATAGTGTATATCTCCTGAGGTACAGTCACGATTGAAGATCCGTATATTGCGTTGGAAACCTTACTGAAAACCCTAGATTTCATCCAACTGTAGCGCCGCTAAAATCTGATCCCAACTGGGATTAAAATGCGTTGCGAAACGGACTTTTGATTCTGAAACCGGATTTCCAGCCACGAGCGTTTAAAATGAAATGGTTATAATTAATGATCCTGGAACCCGATTGGCTTGAAACTAAATTCGATGGATGGACAACTGAACATACTAATTATTACCTGTTTATTGTTTCGCTAAACTATACACGTACGTTTCATGACAAATCGTGCAAGTGATAGAACACTATTTTTATGACACCTTAATCATGCTTCATATACTGTTTACGTATCATATCATACCCATATCATTGCAGTGATAACCTAGTGATATCGTGCATTTACCCAGTGTTAGATTTTAGTGATGATTGTGGCAAGTACGTCAGTGTTCGTGTATCCGTGATTAAGTGAAAGTGATACGTACTTGTGCACAATCAGTGACCCTATTATTCTATTGCATTGTCGACGTCTGTGGGATGCGTGTACGTGTGACTATAAGTGGTATGGGACACTTATGGAAGCGCTTGCACGGGTGTCACAGATAAGGCACCAGACACTGCCATTTATCTTAGGTATTAGTCGGGACGTGCTTGATGGAGGTCCTGTCTCCAGTTCTCGCGCAGACTTGTCACGGATCGATTAGTATTTAGGGTTATGGTTAGCGTTTGATGTAGACCACGGGGTGTGGGGTAGTTTAAGTGTGAGCTCAACAGGATCTCGGGAGTCCCATGCCGGCTTATATATTTAGGGAGATATATGGAGTTTTACAGGGTATGTGATATTCACCGTGATATACATATTGGGCCCATGGTCCCTTGCCCTTGGGTTCTACCCTTGGATGGAGGACACTCACGAGTGGTTGAATCTCACACTTGGACTGACGATAGGCTTAGTGACCTGTACAGTGAGACTTAGAGACTGATAGGGATACTGGCATTGTTATACCTTACATACTGTGTTAACATTCGTGGCATATCGTTCTACTGCTTTTACTGTTCCGCTGCATTGATTACTGCACATTCATATTCATGCTGTCATTGATTCACTGTTTCACATATCTATTACCACTGTTAGAATTGTCACATGATTTTATATATATTATATTACTATTGTGTCGCTCTGACGACTTGAGTATGCATGCTCAGTGTGAGGAGAAGATTTAGCCTGGACCAGGACTAGACTTACATCACGGACATCTTGATAGCTATCCAGAGTTATATTCGTTTGTCTCCCCTCAGGTCAGTTCTTTACATTGTTTCTTTCAGTTACTGCATTTCTCATTACCTGCGCATCATTTACTGTTTACCATGAAAAACTAGAAGCCGAAGTGTGACTACGGCAGGATATTTCCTTGACCGTAGGAGCATGGCTGGCCTTGTCTACCCCTCGTATTCCGTATTTTGGGAAGCGGGGCGTGACATGGTTTAGTTGGTATCAGAGCCAGGTTTTGCATCGATTGGGATTGCAGTTTTCCGTGTATAGTTTGGCAATCTAAGACATCCCTCGGTCTTGGTTGTAAACTTGTCATTCTTGATCCATATTCACATCGTGTGTTCAGCTATCCATTCGCTATGGTTTAGGGTGACTTGACAAGGTTACGTGGTTGCAATTGCACTACCGTACTCTATTCAAGTGACTTGAAGTCATACAGCTGATTCCCCACTTGCAATAAATTCATCACCTCTGATATTCTTGAATCTTTGTCCTATCTATATTATATTTTGATTCGTTTAGCTTGTGACTTAAATCATTCGCAAAATTGTTGTCTCAGGATCATGTCTTTCAACGACTCTTTGTCTATATCCGCTCCCCAGAATCAGACCATTGAGATCCTGAGTGTACTGCAAGGTTTAAAGGAAGCCCAGGAGCGAACAAACGACTTGTTGGCTGAAGGACTGAGAAGAAAGATGAATCAGGCACCAGCGGCTGTCTCCAATCATAAAGAGATCCCCGTTAGACGAGGAAAAGAGAGGAAAATGAAGCGCCAATTTGTTTCTCCGCGGCAGAAGCAGCAGAAGATCCCATATTGTGGGTACTGTAGAAGGCCAGGACATCTTCAGATGGATTGTCGCCGCGCCCAAGGGAAATGTCTGATATGCGGGTCCAACAAACATCTCATCAGCGGCTGCCCAGAAAGGAAAGAACTACAAGGAGGAAACTCGTCCACACTCCCCACTTCTGCCAAGTGAGGATTATCGCGTAGTTCGGACTTCGACGATAAGGCGGACCTAACGCAGGATTCAACTCACGCGGCGAGAATGCAACGTTATAGTAGTCGAAGAAGGATTTTTCACGTTATCTACTTTCAGTAATAATGTTGTCATCTTTTTATGAACATTTCTTTCCGTTTGAAATCTTGTATCCGCTGAACTTTTTATTGAATGCAATAAAAATTTGAATCGTAATATATGTAGCATTCTCTTGCTTTCTCTTTATCTAATTCGATTCATTATCACAGTATTTTAATCCTGATCTTTCAGTTCCTGCAACCGCATATTTTCCTATACTTCGTACCCTGAGTTTTTTCCTTGATGTATTCCACTGTCTAATCATGACTTTTCTTTTCAGACCATGGCCCACCCTGGAGCAGCGCCGCATCTAGACGAGAATGCACAGTCTTGCGTTTCCTTAGACCGCATGCTGATGAGTTCTGATGATGAGATCAACGGTCCCCAAGTCAATTTCGGAAACCACGATCCATAGGGCGAAGGAGCAGCCGCCCCAGAGTTTGACATGATAACTGATTCCGACGAAGAAGAAGGAGATCCTGAAGAGAACCCTATAGAGGAAGACCCGATAGAGGAAGATCCCGATGAAGACCTGATAGAAGAAAATCCAGTTGAGGAAAATCCCGTGGAAGAAAATCCAGGAGAAGAGAATCACATGGAATCGGACCTCGATGAAGAAGCTCCATCCGAGGAAGAAGGACCAGAAGATCAAGACCCTGCTGTGGAAGAACTTCCAGTGGCGATGCCTGCGAGGCGATATGGAAATGGACGCCCCTACTTGAGTGCGCGAGCCTACCGCAAGCTACTGAGTCTCCACAACCGCGACTGACGGAATTTCTTTTGATGTTGTCTTCTGGCCAAATAAAATGTGTATAGTTTAGGGCCACTTTTCACCTTTGGGAATGCCTTGTTTCAAATTTTCTTAAATGAAATAAATCTTCTGAATTCGTAAACCTTTTGATTATTGGTTCGCTTGATACTTGTTTATTGCCCATATCTATTTATTTTTCTGCTGAGTTCCCTGACTGTCCACCCCAACTCATTGTATAGTTTTCACCTTCGTTTCGGTTAGAAAGTACCGCACCCTGATCCTTGGAATGAGCCACCCTTCATCCCTCGTCTGTGCCCCGTTAGAGATCCTTCTGGGAGGAGAACATTTCTTGTGAAACTTCCGAGTTCACTAACTCTTCAAATTTTGATTCGTGTGGTGTACCGACTGTTGTTTTCCCCCATACTTTTTCTCTGGTATTCCTTTGTTGCTCATCCTTACTTCCTGTGCAGACCCGACCACAGTCTCCTTGATTTTTAGCCTAAAGCCGCCACACACCGACCTTCTGAATGAGCCACACTTCTTTGTAATCATTACCCTAGCTAGCCCTATACCTCTCTGTGTTTTTCTTGTTACCCTAACTATATCTAGGAACACTGTTATTCGAAAATTTGGTTTTCAGTATTTTGTATTTATCAAAGAGTACGTGTTAGTGATTACTCCGTTTTATGTATTTTAAGTACATTATTATTATTCTCTTTTCAGTAGCGCGACCTTACACCGCGCACATTTTGTTCCATGTTTCTTCTTTTCACTATAGGAGTTTTCTAAGTTATTTTAAAACTACTTGATCGATATATTATCCTAAAAATATTTTCAACCTACCGACAAATCTTTCACTATTTTATTGTCGTTACTTTATTTTCTGGTAGTATGCCTAAGTTTACTATGATATATAGTTGTGACTTATACCTATTATGTTGCCGTGCTATCGTTGATGTACTCATATGTGCATATAATTGAGTTTCGATTACATCGAGTACGTCTCGAATATCATTGTTCATTATTGTTGTTATTGCTATTCTTATATACATATAGGTTGCCTTCGTAGTTGTTCCTGTCTTATACTTATTTAAACCTATAGCTTTGTATGTTATTCTTACATATATAAACTTTCAAATTTCGTTATCTGCCTATTTCAAATAAAGCATTACGTGTTAGTTTGCAATATAATAAATTTCGCTTATGTTTGTAAAACATATCGCTTATTTTAAATTTCGAGGACGAAATTTTTGTAAGGGTGGTATGATGTAATACCCGGTTTCCTTTTATACGCCAATGTCCGTATTTATATAAATTATCACTTACAAGTTTGTTAGTTTGAATTTAAAATTATTTAAGTTAGTTTAAATTCCCTATTACCTATCCATTTTACATTTTTCCCAGATTCTTTTATTTGCTATTTCCAGACCGGCCTCACTCTCTTTTCCTCACAATTCTTTTAATTTCCAAAACCAAATCCTATAACCTAACTATTTTTTTCTCTCAGCCCATATCCTATTTTTCTAAGCTATTTTTCCCTCAGCCACTACCCATTTTCTTACCTGGTATTATAAAGAATTAAGCCCCGGCCCGTTTCTATCTTTTCCCTAATTGATTTCTTTTTTCTTTTCCCTCTGGCCCAGAATCCCCGAGCCCAGCAAATATTTTCCTCAGCCATTTCATTTATTTCCCCACATTTCTTTCTCGGCCCGGCCCAGTCCACTCTCCAAGCCCGCTCTCGGCCTGCTCCCACTTCCTTCGACCCGCCTTCACCGACCCGACCCGACCCCACTCCTGTTCATCTTCTCTCCCCCTCTAACGATAACTTCCCCATTTCACGCGCGAGATTCCTTTTCCCCGCCGCGTCTCGCGCCCACGCACACGCCCCCGCTCCTGCCGTTACGCCCACGACGCGCACTCTCCTCATCATCACCATCATCGTCGTAATCTCTCTCTTTCTCAGCTCTCATTCCTCTCCCACTCTATTTTCTCGTTCTCCCATTCTCTCTCGAACTCGCGCCCATCACCGTCTCCTCACCGCCGCTCGCCTCCACCTTGTCTCCTCCACCTCGTCGTCTCCACCTCTCTCCCTAACACCTCAACTCCTCCTTCTCCCAACACCGCGACCGCCATCACACCCACCACAGGACCCCGATCCCTGCACCCATCATCGGCCGACTCCTTCACTCGCCCCACCGCCGACGACGACTGCAGATACCTCGTCTTTTCTCGCCTCGCCTCCATTCTCTCCACTTCATCTCCTCGCCCCCATCCACCAAACTCCGACCACCTTGGTCGCCTCCGTCACCTTTCCCTCTAAGCACCACACCGAGCTCCACCCCCTGCACCACGTCGACCCCATCATCATCATCACGCCGTCGCCATCACTCACTCCCTACTCTCCATCCTCCACCCTCGCTCACCCGAGCCTTCACCCTCACTCCCTCAATCTCTCCCTCTTTCTCACTATACTCTTTTCTACCTCTCTGTGCCTCTCTGCCTCATCTCTCTCACTCTGTTCTCTCTCTCTCTCTCCTCCTCACTGTCACTCTCTCTCCCTCACTCCCGGTCTCCCCCTCTCTTTATCACTGTCTCTCCTTACCACTCTCTCTCACTCTCTCTATACCCTCTCTCTCACTCAACCTCTCTGTGCACTCTTTCTCTCTCCTTGCTTTTCTCTCTCTCTACACTCCCCACCCTCTCTCTCTCCCGATAGCACTTTCCCTCTCTTGAACCCACATCCCGAACACCTCACTGGAACCCCGCCAGCATCCACCCTCGTCCCCACGAGTCGAGTCGTGATCACCGCAAACCATTCAAGCTTTGGCATTTCATCGAGCACTTTTCATACGTCGTCGATCCCTGCTGTCTAGGTCGTCGCCGCTGCCGCCGTACAACCCCAAGACGTCCCCAGGCAAGTTCCCTACTTGCTACATGCTACTTTTGTTAATTACAAATCGACATCGTATATAATTCATGTTTTACTTTCCGTTAGATTATTCGACACAAAACTGTTCGATACTTGTTCTCATAGGAAATCATTATCAAATTTGACGGAACTGGATATATTGCATTGGCCCTTGTAGGGATGGATAATGTGTGCAAATTTCGCTGGAAAATATGACCGTTAACAACTAAAACAACTACCCCCAAGTTTAACCGTAAAACTGGAATTTTCTTGTACCTGAAAACTATTAAAATCACCATAAATTTTATACATACTGGAATGATGCGCTCGAGGGCTCAAATAGAACCCAACTCGACGAACTATAACCCTACACTAGTTTCCAGATATTCCTGTACTCAAACTGTGTTGATACTTGGATCGGAGTGTGACTCTGGACTGCAGTCCAGAGCTACTCCAGTTGTTGCTTGCTGTTCCGTAATGGGTACCACAAGATCTCCTTAACTCGTAGATTGTGGAACTCCGCTGCTTATTATAGGTAAATCTGTTAGCTAGACAACACAATTGGTTTCATTCTGTTTCGTTACCGTTTGATATTAAATCTGTAATTTAAAAGATCGGGACGCATAACAGTCCCAACAGAATCAGAATTGACGTATTAATAGTAAATAGTGTATATCTCCTGACGTACAGTTGCGATTGAATATCCGTCTATTGCGTTGGAAACCTTACTGAAAACCCTAGATTTCATCCAACTGTAGCGTCGCTAAAATCTGATCCCAACTGGGATTAAAATGCGTTGCGAAACGGACTTCTGATTCTGAAACCGGATTTCCAGCCGCGAGCGCTTAAAATGAAATGGTTATAATTAATGATCCTGAAACCCGATTGGCTTGAAACTAAATTCGATGGATGGACAACTGAACATACTAATTATTACCTGTTTATCGTTTCGCTAAACTATACACGTACGTTTCATGACAAATCGTGCAAGTGATAGAACACTTTTTTTATGACACCTTAATCATGCTTCATATACTGTTTACGTATCATATCATACCCATATCATTGCAGTGATAACCTAGTGATATCGTGCATTTACCCAGTGTTAGATTTTAGTGATGATTGTGGCAAGTACGTCAGTGTTCGTGTATCCGTGATTAAGTGAAAGTGATACGTACTTGTGCACAATCAGTGACCCTATTATTCTATTGCATTGTCGACGTCTGTGGGATGCGTATACGTGTGACTATAAGTGGTATGGGACACTTATTGAAGCGCTTGCACGGGTGTCACAGATAAGGCACCAGACACTGCCATTTATCTTAGGTATTAGTCGGGACGTGCTTGATGGAAGTCCTGCCTCCAGTTCTCGCGCAGACTTGTCACGGATCGATTAGTATTTAGGGTTATGGTTAGCGTTTGATGTAGACCACGAGGTGTGGGGTAGTTTAAGTGTGAGCTCAACAGGATCTCGGGAGTCCCATGCCGGCTTATATATTTAGGGAGATATATGGAGTTTTACAGGGTATGTGATATTCACCGTGATATACATGTTAGGCCCATGGTCCCTTGCCCTTGGGTTCTACCCTTGGGTGGAGGACACTCACGAGTGGTTGACTCTCACACTTGGACTGACGATAGGCTTAGTGACCTGTACAGTGAGACTTAGAGACTGATAGAGATACTGGCATTGTTATACCTTACATACTGTGTTAACATTCGTGGCATATCGTTCCACTGCTTTTACTGTTCCGCTGCATTGATTACTGCACATTCATATTCATGCTGTCATTGATTCACTGTTTCACAT
Organism: Agapanthus africanus; assembly: GCA_030015575.1. Lineage (NCBI taxonomy): Eukaryota > Viridiplantae > Streptophyta > Magnoliopsida > Asparagales > Amaryllidaceae > Agapanthus > Agapanthus africanus. Next base: position 367,385,072 of record JASDDO010000029.1, read on the forward strand.
ATCTATTACCACTGTTAGAATTGTCACATGATTTTATATATATTATATTACTATTGTGTCGCTCTGACGACCTGAGTATGCATGCTCAGTGTGAGGAGAAGATTTAGCCTGGACCAGGACTAGACTTACATCACGGACATCTTGATAGCTATCCAGAGTTATATTCGTTTGTCTCCCCTCAGGTCAGTTCTTTACATTGTTTCTTTCAGTTACTGCATTTCTCATTACCTGCGCATCATTTACTGTTTACCATGAAAAACTAGAAGCCGAAGTGTGACTACGACAGGACATTTCCTTGACCGTAGGATCATGGCTGGCCTTGTCTACCCCTCGTATTCCGTATTTTGGGAAGCGGGGCGTGACAGAAATGCAGATAACTGGATATCCTGCTCCTTATACACGGCGGATCCCAAAACTCTTCAAGACCTGACTGTAAGGGTCCAGTTAATGGAGCGTGCAGATACTAATTCCACCCCGGATCTCTAAATCAATCACAAATCCAAGTACTGGAAGGACAACAGCCGCAAAGACGAAAATTCCAACAATACCAACCCTTTCTATATGTCTACTGATCAGGGTAAGCAAACAACGAGCGGATCAAAGATTGATCGTCCTCGAAGACCGTTACTAGGGGGAAAACCTACTCTGATAGAGAGAAAGAAGAAAATCCACTCTTTAAAAAAGGATAAGGTCCGCGAGATATTCAAGGATGTCTTGAACAATGGTCTGCAGCTGCTCTTGGCCTTTTTCTTGCTGCTCATTCCAAAGAGACCGCATAAAGCGAAAATGACCAATAACCCCAATTATTGCCTGTATCACAGAGTATTAGGGCATACAATCAAAAACTGTTTCATTTTCAAGGGCTAGGTCGAAGACCAATACAAGGCTGGGAAAATCTCACTGTCTTCTGACGTGCTGGCGGACAATCAAGCCACGACTGATGGCTTATGATGGCTTATGGATTTTCATAATCCTATTATTTAGTTTTGATGATATTGTACAATATTAATAGATATATACATGTGTTCCATATTGCATATCTTCATAACACTGTATATGAGCTTGGTTGTATTTGAGAATGATTTCAGGATATCAGATATCTCAAGGCACAAGCGTCAGATGGAGGAATATGAGCTTAAATGGCAAATCAATTGGAGGTTAATGGACTAGAGCTTTTCAAAGATCAAGTTCAAGTTTCAAGAAACTAAGAAGACAAGATCCAAGTTTAAAGAATTCAAAAATCGAAAAAATTGAAGTATTCAAGAGTTCGAGCTACAAGTGTAATCTCTAGGAAAATCGATGTAAGTATTTCGTGATTTATGAGATTAGTCAATAAGAGCTCATGCACACATACAATTGCATGCATGAAACATTTGGTTTTTATCTTGTAAAAGATTTTGGTCCAAAACGATTTTTATTTGAAAAGTTAAGAATTCTGATTTTTTCCAGGTCGGACGTCTGGCCACTGTAGTGTATCTGATATCAGTTTCTTATATGTTTTTTGGACTATTGCTAGACGTCTGCAGTTCATGTTGCCAGACGTCTGCATAAGGGTTTTAAAATGGCTTTTTTTAAACTTCAGACGTCTGCCTATTTTCTTTCAAAAGTTTGCCTATTTTTTCCTTGCACTTTGCCTTTTTTTGACCCCTTGCCAGACGTCTGCTGCAGACGTCTGAAGCTTTATTTTGGCCAAAAATTTCCTTGTTCGGACGTCTGCCCATTTTACTCTTAAGACGTCTGCTGCTTTATGTGTTTCAAAAATGTTATCGTTACTGTGCATTTAATACTACAACGGTTCCATTTTTTACAAAGGCAGAGGTCTGACCCTTGTGAACTGCAGACGTCTACCCCGACTGAAAAATATGCATTTCTTTTATTTTTGAGTTGTTTCGTGTGATGTTGGTGAGAATCTATTGTAAAAATACGCACTTTTTACAAAGGCAGATGTCTGACCCTTGTGAACTGCAGACGTTCGGATTTTTTAGGTTTTTTTTTTGGTGTATCCCTCTCGAATTGTATAAACCCCACAAAGAGAGAGCTTGGAGGGCCTGTTTGGATCCTTGAAAAAAAACATGAAATTGACAATTGGGGGAAAAACTAATTCCACTTGCTACAAAGAAAATGTTTTCTTTTGTTTGGCTCATAATGATTTGATCAAAGTAAAAATTTTACATACTTTACCTTGTTTTGTGAGGGGTAAAATTAAGTGAGAAATAAAGTTAAAAAAGACAGGCGTCACTTTATTATTTGTTGTTGGCATTTCCTGATGAATTCAGCACAAAAAAGAGTGAAATGGTTTTCAGTGGTTGTGTAATGTGACGCTTACATATGGGGGGAGTGTTCCATACTTCCTTGCTATCAAAACAAACTTGGTAAATGTGACTGACAAGCAACAGTTTAGCTTTGGGAAATATATTTTCAGACCCAATTTTTTAAACTTGATTTATCTTTATTTTAGACCGAAGGCATCTTGGGAAAACCCAGTTATTTTTAAAATCAAACATTGATTTGTCTATTTGGAGAATAATGGAATAAAGAGTCCATATAAGAAAATTCCCTCTTTAAAATGTACACCGCCCGTCATTTTTTCCGACGATCGGTCGTGTACATCTTGATATTCATTATCTAATACATCGATACACCAAATTTAATGTGATCTTAACGTCTTTTTACCGTTGATTTAATAATATAAGAAGTTTAATTGTCGATAAACCATTACTTTTGTGATTGAAAAGATTTTAGAATCACATGAAATCTGGTGTATCGATATATTAGATGATAAAGATTAAGATGGGGCGGTGTCGATCGTTCGGGAAAATGGTGGAAGATCTCTCATATGTCCTCTTTTTTCCATTGTTCTCATCTATTAGAGTATGTATTACACAATAATACTCTTTAGGACCGACTTGGCGTAGCTCACTTGGTATCAATTTCCTCTTCAGTGTGAATAATGGTGTTAATTTGGATGGGGGTGGGAGGAGTACGGGTGAAACCAAGCCGGTTTCGGTAGGTTTTTAACACTTTTTTTACTTGATCCGAAAATTAAAACTTAAACCCAAAGCCCATCCTAACCTGACGGGTTTATAATACGCTAAATCTGAACCCGCAACTTCGGGTTTCTATGGGTGGGTTGGTTTTTGCGGGTTTTTCCTATTGAAATTTATCAAAAAAATTAATAGTATAATATTTAATTATGTACTGGGAAATATATATGCACAAAATTTATACTTGGATAAGAAATTACATAAATTTTATGTGATAGATTTATAAACCAGGCAGTCATTCAGTTGAGCAAACTAGCAGTTGAAACTTCCATGTTGGTCCTCACCCGCAGCTCACATCGATTCTTCCAAATATATGCACGTATTTGATGCACCTGTGTTTGATGTTACCAAGCATTCAAACAATCAGACGTAAAATTGGAGACACAAGTCCATCAACAATCGTCAACCAGAGAACAGGTAGGATGATCGCCTGCAGACTGAAATTAAAAAATATTGGGTTAGTATCAAAAATTCATCGTCTGGCATGCACGTCAACCAATGTATGGTTCATGTCGACTGGAAAAAACTTCATGTAAATTTAATAGTTACCTTAAATACAGGAAAATCACACTCACATTTCACATACTAATTGATTGACGACATAAACATATAACTCTATGAAAAAATAAATAAATTTAAGACAGAATAAATGCATACTTGTCTTGAATTGTTTATAATATAACCAAAACAATCAACAAATAAATAAACAATAAGAAAGCGTTCTATTTCATGTTCAAAATTCCAAGTGGGTTAGGCCATATGAACGAATATATGTCGGTGAAACACGACATGTCTCGATACGGACCCAAAATAATTCTGACCGCCCTTGCATGTTGTGTAGTTTGGTACTTAAAAACGACATTGAGTGGGACATATCGAACATGACAGGTTCATTTAAAACAATGACATCTGCTCATACATAACATATTAGTCATAACATATTAGTCGACTCAGTTGCTAGAGTTATACCTAATCTATAGAGCATGGACACGGACACGGACATGGGTATGAGGAGCATGGCAGATTTATCTAATCTATAGAGCATGAACACGGGTATGACAAAGCCCATGGTATTTATCTAAATAATAATGAAAGTTCATGGTATTTATTTGCAAACCAAAAGTCCATGATATTTATTGAAAATGAAAGTTCGTTGTATTTATCTGTGATAAAAAAGTCCATTGTGTTTATCTGAAAAACGTTCGTTCACAAAAGCTATATACTAAATTTTGTTGAGTTATGGTATTTATAAAAAAAGTCAAAAGTTCATGGTATTTATTTATAATGAACAAACTCCATGATATTTTTGTGAGCGATGTTGAAAATTAAAGTGCAAGTTCATGGTTTTTACTTGCAAGAATGAAAATCTATGGTATTTATCCTGAAATGAAATTTCATGGTATTTATTTGTAATAAACAAAGCCTATGGTATTTATTTAAATAATAATGAAAGTTCATGGTATTTATTTGCAAACCGCTGTATTTATCTGAGAATGGTAAAAGCTCATAGCATCTATTAGTAATAAACAAGTATCCATGGTATTTATTTAAAAAACTTTAAAAGTTCATAATATTTTAGCGAAAACTTGGTGTGATTCAGAGCTAATGGCACTACCATAATTAAATGGAAGTTCCACCCATATGATGTGAGCAAATTTTAGGCCACGGGTTTCCATAAGGGCCTGTTTTTGCAGGATTATGGGTTTGGATTTGGATTTTGGATTTTGGATTGTGGAATACTAGGATTCCATAATTTTGTGTTTGGTTGCAAAATTAGGATTTTTAGGATTCCTTTGTTTTGTATTGGCGGCCCGCCACAAAAGAAGGATTCATGAATCCTAAAAATTTTCAAGGATTCTCAAGGATTTGACACTATTCATTGTACTTTTAGATGGGGCCCATGCACTTTATTTATTTAACAATCTTCTCTCTCTATCTCTCTCTAAAATCCTCAAATCCAAATCCCTAAATGTCAAGGGCAAAATAGGAAAATACAAATGAAAGTTTCACAAATTAGATATTACAAGCAACATTAATTTGTGGCCACTTTCCCTCTTGGGTTTCTAGGGTTCGAACTCCACACTCTCCCCAACAAGGGAAGTGTCCATACGAACTGAGCTAGTGCTCATTTGTATTTAATTTTGAAATTGATTGATAATGTGGTTTATTATTTTTCTCTTGAAGAAAATCAAACAAAAAAACACCAATGCATTCTAAGCTGCATTATCATTTTAAACATGCGATGCACGTAATTAAATTGCAATGTCATTATTATTTTACAAGTACGAAACATGTAGATAAATTATTTTGCAAGTGAGATATAAAAAAACCCATAAAGAAATTTATCATAAAAATTTCTATAATTGCATGCGAAGGCATGTGCCAAAATCTGTATATAGATAAATTAATAAAGAAATTTATCATGCAAACTTCTATAATTACATGCAACATATGTGCCAAAATCGCTAGTATCTTAGAGAAAAAATGATGTCTTCATTAAATTGAAAACAACAATTAACATTTAATTAATGTCGTTGAACCAATCATCGAATCTTCTTGGTGAGTAAAATATTTGTACTTATCTTCAAAAATATTAAATTTTAATATATTTTTTTTGTATAATTATATGTATTTGTTAGTATCGTAGATTAGTTTTATAAATCACTATGGGTTTTTATTGTTCCATATGAATCATCACAAAAAATACATAAAAGTACATCAAATGTAGAAGATAAAGAAAACACGAGGTTTTTTAATATCTTCTTCCAAAAAATATTTTAAATTTTTTTAAGCTCAATATCTTCTTATTATTTTTTAAACTAATTTTTATAAAAAGATTATAAAAGATCAATTTAGTTAGAAAATTAAAAAACATTATAAAATTATGAAAAGTTTTCTTACTGCTCGTCATGCTAAAATTCATTAGCTTGTGCCCTCAACCATTCATGGGTGGGTCCCAGAGGCTTTATTACAAAATTGCCAATCGGCCTCAACCATGAATGGATGAGGGAACTATAGTGAGGGCTTGCCGGAACGCTGCTGACCCCTTAATGCCAAAAATCAAATTAGATTTCAATATAAAGACCCCTCTCCCTTTAGCGTTAATAGTAGAAATATAGCGTGTAGAAATAAATAAATGAAACCACCAAGATTCTTTTTACCCATTAAAAAAATATAGCTAAAATTATTGTGATCCATACTTCTTCGGAACGATCTAAATATGATATCAATATTATTTTTTGCAAATTTGGTGGTATGAATAAATAGCGGTATGAAAAATTTAGTGGTATGACCGAACTATGAAAAATCTCCCAAATGTGCTTTTAGAAGTACTATAGATAGATAACAAATCTATTAATATAATGAATTAAAAACAAATTAAAATCATTAGCGCTCATCTTTTCAACAAAGAAAACAAATTAAAATAATAATGGATATGACTATTAGATATTAGACAACAACGGGGTTAACAAATCTCTTTAATTCTTTATTTCATTTAACTACGTGCAACATACATACCAAAGCGCTAGCATTGTTAAGAGTAAAAGTGGATTTTCATAGAGCCAGTGTTGTTAGGAGTAAAAGTGGATTGGAAATTTACTTTTCTAGTGGATTTTGACAGCCTGTTTGATAATGGATTGGTTATTTGCTTGCCATGCTTTTCTCTTAATTAGTTACCAGTCACTTTAATTTATTATCAAACATAATATAATTGGATGCACAAATCTCAAAATTTATCTAATGGTGAAAAAATGAGAAGGATTTGTTCCAAATCCTTCCGATAGGATTCTAGCCAAGCTCTCTCTCTTTATATATATAAATATAAAAGAATAATGGAGGAAAGAGGCCTGAGAGGCTTTTACGTTAGGTGGCATCAAACATATACATCCTCCGTGATTTTTTCCCCAAGATCGGCACCCATCATTATCATGTAAGATGTGTATACACTAGATTTAATGTGATTCCTCCACTTTTGAATTAGCAGTGTAAATAATTTTATTGTAAGTAAACCGTTAATTTTGTACACACTAAATTAACGGTGAAAAGGTGATGGAATCATATGAAATTTGGTGCATCCACGTCTTATATGATAAAGATGATAGATTGGTGCTAATCGTCGAAAAAAATGTGTAGGGTATATTTTTTAGACGCCATAGAAAAATATTCCCTCCTATGACATATTTCCACTATTATTCTCTCTCTTTATATAATGAGGATAATAAAGGAAAAGTGCAATATGAAAGGAATTTCCTTCTATTGCTTCGAAAAAATAACCCTCCAACATTTTTCATGACAATTGGCACCCATCATCTTCATCCTTATCAACTTAGATGTGGACTCACCAAATTTCATGTGATTCTACAACTTTTTCACTGCTTATTTAATGGGAGGAAAATTAACGGTTTACCAACAATAGAACTTTTTACATTGCTAATTCAACGACGAAAATATAGTAAAATCATATGAGAATTGGCGTATCGAGAATGATAAAAATGATGATGATGGATGCCAGCCATTGAATAAAATGTTAGAAGGTATATTTTTTCGCTGCCGCCAAACAAAAACCCTCCTAAGACCTCTTTTCTTCATTATTCTCTCTTTCTCATGACACACACACATATATATATGGGCTTAAGGGTTCTGAGTTCAGCCTCAAGTATTTTTCCTGAGCCCGCATATCTCAAGACCCCTATCTGCCCTCTTCTCTTCCGAGAGCTGAGAAAGCTTGAAACCTCTAAAATCCCCCATGGCTTCAGCTCTCACAACATCCTCTCTCCATCTCTCAAAAACCCACAAATTTACTCTCGTCAAGCCAAAACCTCTCCCAAAAAAGCTCTCTCCAATCGATTCAGAACCCAAGCAATCCAAAAGGCAAAGGAGAAATCAAAGCCAACAACCCAATCCTCACCTGATGGAACCACAAAAAGGTTTGGGATGGGGTTTGGGTTTGGTGAGGGGCACCGGCGATCGTAGGCCGAAGGAACTGGGATGGGTCACGGTGGAGCAGTAGGTGATGGTGGTGGTTATGATGGTGATGGTTGTGGTGATGACGAAGGCGACGACGAGAACGAGGGTGGCGCTACATGATGGGCTCGGCGAGATGAAACGGAAGCCATGGCTGCGGATGAGAAAGAGATGATGATGACGACGAGGGTGATGGCGGTGGTGATGAGGCGATTTAGGAATTTTAATCCATTGAAATTGAGGATGTGGCACGGTTAAGGGGCAGGATGAGCTCGGCGAGACGAAGGAAAAGCTCTGACCATGGGAATTGGGGATTTTACTCCATTGAAACTGGAGATGTAGAGAAAAAAAAAAGGATGAAGGATTTTTTAGTTAAGAGGCACTGGAAAAATTCCTGAGGCTGAACTCAGGACCCTTAGGCCATATATATATATATATATATATATATATATATGTATAATGGAGGAAAGGTGCCCTTGGAGGGAATTTCCTCCGATGGGGTCGGAAAAATGCATCCTCCATGATTTTTTCGACGAGCGCATACATCACCTCCATGTGCAAAATTAATGGTTTACCGATAATAGAACTTTTTATATTGCTAAATCAACAGTGAAAATATGGTATAATCACATGAAATTTGGTGTATGCACATCATAAATGACAACGATGATGATGATGGATGCCGATCGTCAGAAAAAATGGTAGAGGTTGTATTTTCTCGACGCCATAAGAGGAAATCCCCTACTATGGCCTCTTATCTATATATATATATATATACACACCAGATCACATTGTAAAAGGGAAAAAACCATTCGTCTTCTTACACACACACACACCACAGATCACATTGTAAAGGGGAAAAAACCATCAGTCTTCTTAAATGCACAAAAGAGGACAAGTCAATATTGGAATTTTAAAAAAAGATAAGAAAAGGCATTAGTACATGGAAAATAACTATAATGCTAAATCTTACTGGAAATTCAGCATACAGATCAATGAAAAAATGACCATCCTTGGCTCGCTAGGTCACGAATAAAGAGCATCCTGATGGTCAATAACATACAATATTTGAGCCTTCGCCCAACTAATGATTATATCTGATCACTTGTTACCCATCTGCGACCAAGATGCTGAACTTTGAATTATGAGCATCTAGTCTAGGTCCATAGCATTTTCCTGCTCGCTGCTTCTGCTTGACCATATCTTGATCGTGTGGTCGTGTGCTACAGTTACTATCTGCTGCCCATCTGCATACAACACGGATGTCAATACTAGCACTCGAAACAATCGTTTGAAACTAAAGGGTGCTCATATTTTGTAAACCAATTACCACCGTCGCTGAATAAAAATTCGGTAAAATACATTTCAAAAAATTGATTTTTCCTGGATTCTTTTATCCAGAATACAATTTTGAAATTTTCATTAAGCACTCAGAAACATTTTAAACAGAGCATAAAATAATTGAAAATACAATCTAAAAGTTGCATAAACCACGCCTGTGGTGGTATTTGTTTTTTCGAGAAGTTCAATGGCATGATACAGAAATCTGAAAAGGCTTAATAATGTTTTGTTGTAATTTTACACTAAAGATAATATTTTTTGCAAGTTGCTAGAGGATAACTCACCTCCTCTGATATCTAACCCTGTAACTTTTGCTTCATGCCCAGCCAATGTTTTGATAGGCTTGAAATCTTGACCCGACCATACCTGATACAATTGAGGCATTCACATGATTATGTAAAGAAAGGATGAATAAACACACAAAATATTTAATCTCTTTTCACTGGAAGCATACCATTGCTTTGGTGTCATATGAAGCAGTTGCGAGGAAATATCCCTCTTGAGGTTCGTATTTCACTTGCGAGATAAGATGTGAATGAGCCGGTATAGTATACTCACACTTCCTCTTTCTCAAATCCCATATCCTGCATGTATTGTCTCCGCTTCCTGTGGCTAAGCGATACCCATTGGGAGAGAAGGCAACACCGAGAACCTATCAGTCATAAATGTCTAAACCATAAGAATTAAAAGAGTTAAAAAAAGCTACAAATCAATTATCGTGTAAAAGGACTTTAAAAGGAAATAATGCCAATAGCATATACCTTTCATCGGTACCCTATCTAGCCGACTTGTAAACCCTCAGCTAACATATTAGCACCCGACACCCATGGATTAGTCTCAATTCGGTACAGATTAGCAATAATTATAACCCCTCAATTAATTTTAGGGGCATTAATTGTTCATAAGCCAGTTGGGGGTTATAAGTGATGAACGAAGTATAGATGAATGGTTTCATATATATATTTATCCCAAGTCATATATGAACATCGGCCAAAAATGGTTGGAAATACCTCTCATTTTTTACCATAGCAAAAAACACCACCTTTTTGCAGAACTTGTAAATTTACAACCTATTTCAATTATTATTCCCAAGATACCCCACTCAATAAGAATATTAATAACGACCCATTAATTAAACAATTGCACAAAAATATTAGTAAGTTTAGGGTAATTTTGGAAATAAAAAATTCGATTTCATGGAAATAATAACGCCGTTAACTTGAAGGGGGCAAAGTTCAGATTCTGAAACGAGAGGTATTTCCTGTTAAACGGCCAAAAGTGAAGGCTATGTGCAATTTAGCCATGAACATTAACACAGTTTTTCTACTTACCGGCTTAACATGGCCTTCTAGAGCAAGAATGCTTCTTCCTGTTCGTAGGTCCCACACTCGAGTAAGCGCATCAAGGCCACATGATGCAGTTAAGGATCCATCAGGGTGGAAACTTATACCATAAACGCTTCTACTATGACCCTCTTGTAAAAGCAACTCCAACCCTGTATTAATGTCCCAGAGTCTCCACGTCTTATCAAAACTAGCAGTTCCGAGATATTTACCCGATGGATGGAACGCAACACGAGCTAGTCGATCAACATGGCCATCAAATGAATTTAAAAGGGATCCGTCGGTCTTCCATAATTTTGCAGTTTTATCAGCGGACGCAGTTGCTAAAATGTCGTCAGTTGGAGAAAAGACTACATCTGTGGCACGTTCAGTGTGGCCTTTTAATGCTGCCATCTTTGTTACTTTTGGCATGCTCCATATTTTAGTAACCCCACTCCAAGAACTGCATAAAAATTTATAGACGTTAGGAATGTATATGATACTGCATAAGATTTACCTTAAAACACAGATATAATTCATCTTTGAGATGATAATAGTATTTTGCACGAAAGCTCATAGGAGAGATCTACAACAAATGAATAATTTTACAGCTTTCCTCGTCTTGAAGGGGGGGAAAAGAAGACATGAATTCCTTATGTAGCATAGGCAAGCTAAGGTGAATTCTATCACATTACAAATTGATGAAGGGATGCCCACGAATGTTAAGAGAACCATTAAAAAAAGCCCTTAGCTAGGATTATAAAGAGTCATAGAATAAGTGATTACCTTGACCAAGGGGAATTATAACGTTCTGAGTAGTCAGCCTTCCTAACTAAGGTAAAGGTGCCCAATGAATTAGATGCATCATGCAAAAATCAATGCATCAGGCCAGCAAAGGTCATCCTGATTTTCTGAATGACAAGACTATGGAAAAGATAGGCAATTTTGGAGATTTTCTATTCGACTTCGTCTATTTGACAAATTGGTAAAAGAAAGTGAAGCAACTGATAATTTACGCACCAAATTGATGGGAAGGAAACTGGTAGTACATACATGCGAACCCTGCTGGGAACTTAGGCACACTTGCAAGTTAGTTTTCGAAGATGGCAATATGGATTTCAAAATTTTTCTAGTTTGCCGAAATTCCCCAACCAAGAATCGAACTAAATAGCTAGAACTTGTAAACAAAATCCAGTGAGCTAAACTAATCTACTATGTGTAGAATACTCACATCCTCAATCTTTTTTCAAGTGCTCCGGATCGCGCTTACAAGCCGGTCCTCCTTTGCCGAAGATGATTCACCTGAGGGAAAACGATCCAAGCTCCAGCTTCGCCCAGCGAAGCAACCGACGCTCCAAGGTCGCTAGCAATGGTGAGTGGGGATGCAGGAATTTTTCACCATCTTTTTCTCTTATTTCTTAAGCTCAAGTGCGCAACTAAAGAAGAAGGAGGAGGTGAGGAAAACCAAGGCATGAGCAACTCATGAAAGAAAATGAGCCAAGTGTAGAAGAACTATCAAGCATGATAGAATGAAGTGTGTGAATGTCATGTAGAAAGAATGGCTCCTTCATTTTTGAACCATACAAAAAATATCTCATATCATTTTACAATAAACAAACAAAGGTCATACCTCTCTACATACCTCCAATCATACTCATGCCACCCAACCCTCCACCTTATTAGAAAATGATTTTCTAAAAAGAAACATATAATAAGATGTCCATCTTCTAGAAAATATTCCGTATAAATATGGATTACAGCCCGATATACGTATCGAAATACATATACGTGTATTCGTATAAAAATACGAATAGCCAAGAGAGAAAATGAATACTGAACAATAATACTAGAATACATATACTAAATATATATATATATATATATATATATATAAATTATTAAATCAAAACTTGATTTAATAATCCGTCTTAATCCTAAACCGCTAGTATTATCAACCGTCCGATTAAAATCCGTGTAAACTGTACACATATTTAATCGGACGCCTGTATATACCAATATATGTCATCTACAACATACGTCATCTACATCATATCGCTTGAACCGTGAAAACCCTCTGTGTGAGACTCTAAAGACTTGTCAATATGTTGGCAGTGAGTTTAACTATAAGCACGTCAGCGGTACTAGCTGTACGTAACGGCTATCCAGATATTGAGCGAAAGGAAGGTCGACGAGCAAACTCATCCGTACCCCTACTGAGCCTGTCTGTGACAATCTCCGTACAGTCCGGTCTGTTCGTCTAAGAGTATCGGGTCTAGGAGGTGGATAAATTCAGACCCCTAATAATGCGATATTTCGTGTCGGTGTGAAGCCCATCACCCACTGAAAAACTACTGATCCAAATCAGTAATTCTCGTCCACCTTGGCCAAGAATTTCTGGTGATGGCCCGCCGTGCACAGCGGGACATCAACCTCCAATACCGAGAGAGACGAATCCCCGATGATCCGCTCACTGCCTCTATGTGGCTCGGGACTGTACCCAACGAAAACCTATTTGCGTGACTCTTTTGAGCCGTGGTAGGGTAATAATCAAAGCACAGTGGGAACTCACACGAGACACATGATGATCTCAAATCGACAGACTAACATGTACTCATGTCACCTGAGAACTGCTATCTGACAATAGGTATAATACCATTTAGCATGTTCTTGGCGAGTCCGTTCAGTGTAACTTATAACCCAATGAGCACCTATATACTATCTTAGGTGACTAACTGACACCAATGGCTTGTGAAACTGACCACCGCCCTCGTCGGAATCTCGAAAAGCATACATTAGTCTACTCCGGAGTATCGATACCCAGTCTCGATACTCTCTAGACTAGAGACATTTAAGGATGTGCTTATGGATCACCCAGCTCTCACGTATATGATCACCATCATAATGCTAGTAGTCAAGCAAGAATCCTATAGGCTCTATCAACATGTAATTGTGATCTGTAATGCCACATAATGCATGTACATGATGATAAAGACAAACCAGATAGCATACTATCATCTCGAGTAAGACCGTTCTACCTGTATAGGTCCCCCCGTAATTGTAAGACTACGGTAGCGCCCCGGCCGTTTGTCCGAGGCCAAAATACGGAAACGAAAACCTTTTTTAAACTAGAAACCGGCGCTATCGTATACTTAAAACCCGGATCGAACCATTAACCTATAACTAGCAAACAAGAGAAGGGGTTGGAAAGCTATACCGATCGATCCGTGTCCTTCGGTCTTTGGCCATCATCCCAAGCTCCTCACGGTATCTCCGGTCTCGATCTCCTCATCGGAAATGGCACATCATCGATTCCTTTTACGGGCTCCCGCTTCATCCGAAGCAACTCGGGCACGAAGTGTGCTAGCCGACGTGTCCAAGGTGATGTAGAGAATGTTTGTGATCATTTTGTCTCTTGCATCCATGAGATGGATGGAAGTTGAAGGTGTTGCCATTGATGGAGATTATGAGCCAGAGAAGAAAGAGGAAGAAGTTTTTTCTCTTTCTTTTCTTTTGTGATGAAATGATAATGAGAGCAAGAACGAGAGAATACAAGAGCTTACCCACACCTTAATGGCTGCCCTTTCTCTTTCTTCCTCTCATATCAACTCACAAATCAATCTCAAATGTGACACATGCACAATAAAAGAGACCATGAGTCACTAGCTTGCATGTGCCACATTTAATGCATCAAATGATGAATTCTAGCTCATAATTTCCACCATACAAACATTAATCCAAATGTTTGGTCCAACAAAAAAGATCCGGCAATATCTAAAGTAAACTCGTGACGGATCACAAGGATACCCCTCACCTGTATATACATACCTGCATCCGCATTCCGACCGAATGCGAATGCGATGAGACTAAAGTAATCCAACAAATCTAATGCTAGGATCCGGCTTAAACCAAAGCCCACTAGTATGATCCGTCCGATCATGATCCGTGCACTACTACACGTATATGATCGGACCCTGCCATATATCATACGGCCTCTACAACGTTTCGCCCGAAACTTGAGAAACTGTCTGTGGGGGACTCTAAAGACTCGTCAACACTTTGATTGTGGATTTAACCACTAGCACGTCAGAGGTATTAGCCATACATAACGTGCTACCAGGTATTGACCAAAAGGGACGTCGATGAGCGAACTCATCCTGACAGCCTACTGAGCCTGGCAGTGACAATATCCGTACAGTCCGGTCCGTTCGTCTATGAGCATCGCATGGCGGGCCTAGGGGGTTGGTAAAAGTCAGACCCCCAAAAGCGGTACAAGTCGTGTCGGAGTGTAGCCCGGAACACCCTGAGATACTACTGGAATACCTACCAGTAAATCTCCTGTCTTGGCCAAGGACTTCGTGTAATGGCTCTCCTAGACACAGCGCGATCTCACCCCCAATACCGGGAGAGACGAAACCCCTGCCGATCCGCTCACTGCCTCCATGTGGCTCGGGACTGTACCCAACTAAAACCTGTTTGCACGACTCCTTTGAGCCATGGTAGGGTAGTAATCAAAGCACAGTGGGAACTCACACGAGACAAATGACGATCTCAGGTCGATGAACTAACCTGTACACATGTCACCAGGGAACTGCTATCTGACATCAGGTATAATACCAACTAGTATGTTCCCGGCGAGTCCTGTCCGGTGTACTCATAACCCAATGAGCACCTGTATACATCTTAGGTGATCCAACTGACACTAATGGCTTGTGAGACCAGCCACCGCCCCTCGTCGGGGTCTCGACTGTATACACTAGTCTACTAATGGAGTATCGATGCCAAGTCTCGAAACTCCTACGACTAGGGACCACTTTAAGGATGTGCTTATAGACCCCAGCTCCCACGTATATGATCGCCATCATACTGCTGGTAGTCAAGCAAGAATTCTAAGGGCTCTATCAACGTGTAATAGCGACCTGTAAGGTCACCTAAAACAGTACACGATAATAAAGATAAACCAGATAGTATACTATCACCTTGAGTAAAACTGTCCTACCGGCATAGGTCCTCCCTCAATCATTGCAATCATGTGAATACGATCCAATAATTGACTTTGAGGGCACTCTATCCAACAGTAATCATCATAATCGCCTGCCTGCGATAATAATAATTGCTTTGAGGGCTCTATAGCCAACAAACCCGCCCATCCAATTTGTTGGATTTGGATTATGGAGTCTTTCAACTCATAATAAAATGATTCGGAGGGGAAAAATAAAAAATTGGAAGAGTAAGATAAAAACTAGAAAAGACGAAGTGACATAACATATCTGCAGCCATGTTCAGAATCTTCAGATGGTGGATGGTTTATTATATAGTCTAAATCAGTATGTGTGCCCAAATTGTAACACTGGCTGTCTTTCTTTGGCATCAGCAAGAAGTCTAATGAGGAACTGACTCATTTGTGCCCTCTAGATACCTCCACAAAGGGTAAATGTGTTGTGTGTGTGTGTTGGGGTTCTTTTTGTGCGTGTGTATTGTGGTGGAGATGGTTTTTTTTGGGTGGGTGGGGCGTCTTTTTTTTTGGGGTTGGGGAGGGGGGTTGGATTACAGACAATTAAATCCATTAAAGAATCAATCAGGCCACAAGCCAAATCAACCCATCATCACTATCAAATAGTATATTTGCTAGTTATGATATGGTTATAGAAAATAATATTACATGTTATTTTCTGCAAGCATACAATCAATATTGTCAAGTAAAACAGTTACACAATTATCCCAGAAAGCCAGGTAAGCACAGGTGACAGGATAGGAGAAAACAATAAATACCAACCACCACCACTTTTTAACCAAATATTTGGTCACAAATCAGGCCAATGATCATCTTTCTTAACTGAAACTCCTAAACAATTGTGTTGCTTCATTAATTCATGTCCTTTCAGGTCTCTGATTCTTATTGCTCCATCAATTACCATTCTACCATCTTCACTTGCATGCTGGCCATAGGGCTTGGAACTTAATGGAATGAGTACCAAATTACCTGTCAATTATCTCTCCCCCCCCCCCCCCCCCGCGCAACTATTTGGCTTTTTTTGATGAAAAAAGGGAATCTCATCTAAATTACAGTTTGATTCATTTAATTAACAATATTTCATGTATCCATGCATAGCACTTACAAACACATAAATATATACGAAGTCATATTCCATCATTCCAATTCTCAGACAATGGCTGAGATCAAACTTTTGGACATTGTCAACAATCCATGTTGGACCTAGTGTATCAAATGTTTTTAGAGAACAAGCATTCAAGTCTAGCTTCGACATGGTTTTTTCTTTAAATTTGGCTTCTCAGCATAAACTAGCTGAAATTTATTCTCAGTTCAGTACTTCAGTTTGGATTGGCACCGGTCAAAAAAATTGAGATTATGAAGTTATTACTTATTAGGTTTTGTGTCATGTGGTAATTGCTTCTTCTCCTTGTATCGTTAAACATGTCAACATCATTGATGTCTTTCCTATCAAATGTGGAGTATGACTTAAAGTTGAGGTAAAGTTGAGACAGCGCGGAAACTAATTGATGCATTCTAAGACATTTTATTCCTATGCCCCTCCCCCCCCCCCCCAAAGGGAAAAAAAAAGGTCGGATGCGAAGCATGACAAGCTGGGATGACGTACCATTGAACTGGCAACATATTGATCTCTGCTACAATTTGACCTTCTGTAAGGTGGTCTCAAAGCTCTAAATTAACAGAGTAAGAGAGCTTTACCATAAAAGTTGATGGCCACCTAGCAAGGTAGTCCAACGTTTTTTTGGCAATGCAGCTTAAGCTATGAACTTTTGGATATAACTTCTATGTGCTACTTCGAGCAAAATTCCTATTATTTTCGAAATAAACATTTTCCCCCCAAAACCCAATACTAGTTATTAATGGTTTCTGATAAACTTGAAGAGCATATGTTTCATAGTTTATATTCACTTCTACTAGTTTCTTCCTACCATACACATACTAAAAGCAACTATGTAAACATAAATAGTCAAGCAATGAACCCTATTATTATCCGAGATTGTACATTTAGTGTAAATCACAACAAACTTACTACTAAACATTCATTGTTTTAATCAAGCAAAGAGCCAATGTACTAACCAATAACATAATCACCTAAAGATACCCTGAAAAAAGAAGAAATAATTACCTAGTGGCTATCATCGTCCCATCCCGTGAAAACGAGCACCCCGAAAGCGGCCTATCATCCCCAATCTCGCTACACTCCAACACAAACTCCCCCGCGACCCTACAAGCCTCCTTCGCCTCCCCTTCCTCATCCTCATCAGGGTCCTCCCTCCTCCTCCTCGCCCGTCCAATCCTAACTTTCGCCCTCCCGATCGAAAACCTCGCAATCTCCCTCCTCACCTCCACCAACTCCTTCGCCCCCTCCGTATAAAACGGGTATGAAATCTGCTTCCCTTCATCCTCATCATCCAAAGACTCCCCCTTTTCCGCCTGCTCCTCCTCGTGAGCCTTCAGCAGCTTTTCCAGCTGGTTCTCAGCCTCCAACCGGACCATGATGGATCGGAGCCGGTCGCGGCGCTCCATCTCGCGCTCGCCGAAGAGGGTGACAGGCTGGTCGAGGCGGCGGAGGCGGAGGCGGACGGCTGCGTCGTTGGTGGGGACGGCCATGGCGAAGGCGCGGCGCTTGAGGAGGAGGTCCTGGATGGCCTTCTCCTGGCGCTCGCGGGCGAGGCGGCTCTCTTCGGAGATCTCGTAGTCATCGATCGAGGGTTTGGCTTGTGCTGGAGGAGGAGGGATCGGAGCGATTGGGGGTGGGATTGGGGCGATTGAAGGTGGAGGAGGTGGCGGGATTGAGAGTAATGGGGGTTGGTCGGCGGCGGCGGTGGAGGGAGAGAGAGATTGGGTGAGGGAGAGGAGCTCAGCTTCGTCCTCGTCCATGGCGGTGGATTTTAGGGAGAAATTTGGGGATTTAGGGTTTAGGGTTTTCAAAATAGAGGGGAGATTTTGGGGAAGAAACTTGATGCGAGCTGTGAAGCTGAACTTCGAGACTCACCGTTTGCTTTCGGCCCTAAACCACTTTTTCGGCCTAGACTCCTAGTTAGGAAAAGCTGGTTTTGTTTAAGCTAAAACGAAACGGTGTTTTGCATCTGTTTTGTTTAAAGTTTAAACAGCGACTGTTGACTACATAGTTCTCAAACCAAGATTTTATTTTAAAATAATGTTCATATAGAAGGCAGGCTTGAAACATTACAAAAATACAGTCTATTTTGGGTTTTAAAACTTAGGGTTTCATAGCCCTCGAAACTTATTAAAATCGCAATTTGGGAAACTCGATTTTGATTGCCATGCAAGTCCAGGTTACAGTTTTTCGAGTTTATTATCAGAACCACATAAATCTAGTTTCAGAAACCATAACCCCCGATTCCTAAACGAAGCCCTAAAGTCTCGATGGAGAAAAAGAACAAACTAACAAAAATAAAGCATGGCAAAAATGATTACTAAATAATTTTGGAGAATTTGTATAACTCTATTTTATTTGCCGAATAGGATGCAATTTAGATTTTAGAGCTTCATCTTCGAATTTGTGAAATACAGTGTTTGTCAAATCAGATATCTTTTGGCATTTTAGGATAACAAACAGATTATTATTCTTGTTTGTTCTCTTTTTCTCAGTTGTTTCCAACCGATGGTGGAAACCAATCACATGACAATGATCGATAAATGCCGATAAATACAAACATGATTCCATACAAAAAAGTACAACATTCATAACGCACGTCAGCCTTGGCTACTCCAAATTCCGCATATCTTTAATGCTTTCTATGGTTGTATGACATAACTTTTCTCTTCAAAACAGAAGGTCATTGGTTCCACTCGCAGGAGGTCCAAATCCGTAAAATATCTGTTTATTACAGTACTTTCATTTACAAGGCCATCTATATGCAATATGCATCCATATATCAAATTTTCCATTTGACTAAATTAAGCAACTCATAACACTATTTACCTTTTACGATGAACAAAAATAGTGCATATCTAAGAACAGAATTACATCAAGCTTCTCTTATGGGCCTATTCCTAACCCTAGGCGCCTCCCCCGCCGCCGCCGCCGCGGCCGCCGCGGCCGCCTCCTCCGAAACTTCAAACTCTCCTTCTTCCCATCCCATCTCCTCATTCTCCTCCATCACCGCTTTGTTCATCGCAAGCTTCACACACAAACACAAAATTCTCTAAGGCATTTCATCAAACAGGTTACGTGCATTAAAAAAAAGAAAATAAAAAAGTTCAGATTTTCAGCGTACGTCTTCGAGGAACTGCTGGTCGAGCCTGTCGGCGATGCGGAGGGAGGCGAAGACGGTGCCGGCGAAGAGAGAGAAGGGGAAGACGAAGGCGAGGATGAGGGTGGTGGTGCTCGGTGGGCCCCCCTTGGCCACCAGCAGGTCTCCTCTCTTCTTCTTCGTCGTCCCTGCCGCCGTCAATGGAGGGGTTCTGATTAGGGTTTTGTGGTGGAGATGAGGTGAGTTCAATGTTGGGGATGAAAGTGTGATGAGAGTGCAAGCCATTTTTTCCCCTTTCTGTGATTTGTGGATGGAGTAAGGATAAGCAATATATACCTTTTGCTCTTTTTGTATAGAATATTATTGGCCTATATTGGGCAATATTCAAGAAACTTGTGTCATTTTTCTCCGAAAACACCAGTAACTCTTTTAAACTTTCAAAATCTGCGCTTTATCTTTTAATTCCTAATGGTGTTGATTCTCATCCATATGGCCATTTTATACCTGATGATGCTCTATATTGGCGATCTCCCAGATCAGGACACGTGTCAGATGACGTGTTCCAGAACTATGAAGAAAGGGCCCACAGGGGCCGACCGGGCCACCCCTATACCCGATTTGCAAGCACAAGCTGGCTCTCCTCAGGACCCCTGCGAATTGGCCTCCTCGGCCTCTCAGCTCGCCCCGAGCTGCCACATGACTAAGACTCCTCGGTCTTCCCGCTCGTTCCCGAGCTCCCCTGCCGAGGCCATCTTCCTCGGTCCCTCTGACCGACCAACTCCACCACTCACAGGTGTAACCGCCGCTCCGCAAATCTCGCCATGCGCAGATTCTCCGTCGGCAACATCCCACGTTCCACGCCATCATGATCCCTATTAACGGGCGATCCGCTCGTTACGACGTCGGGAGCGTAACTGCCGGCGAGATTCTCGCGTCTGCTGCTGCGTGCTGCCGCCACTATATAAACCCCCATCACAGAGGGGTCAAATAAGCTTTTTTCACACCACTTAGCCGTTACTCTGCTCGGATCTTGTGCTAACTTGATCGTCGGAGCGTCCTCGGTGGTACCAAACCATCCCGGGACTTCCTTGCAGGTACTCGGCGCAAACTCCTCAAACCATCAATCTCCTCAAAACCCATTGAGACCCACACGCAACAGGAGATCACCTCCAAAATCCACCGGGAGATCGACGGAAGACAACATCTGACGGAGACCAGAAAAGGATTTCTATCAGCTAGCGCCGTCCGTGGGAAACTAAACTCCACAAAAATCAAAGTTGGCCTTCCGATCTCCATCCGCATGGCAAGCGATCATCCTGAAGATTCAGGTACCAGCCGCCGCCTCCCCCTCACCGGAGGCTCGGATGAACCTCCTCCGGCGACCGTCATCAACGCCCTCGCCGGCCGAATAGATCGGCTACAGTCCCTCGTAGAGGCGCTCGTCCGTGTCCAAACCGCCGGGCCAAGGCCCCAGATCGCCGCTCCTCCGCCTCCAGAAGGCTCTGCCCTCGTCGGCACGGCTGACCACCGGCAGGCTACGACCCATGGCCACAGATCTCACGGGCCGATACTCCCTGAGGCCCGCTGAGTGCCCCACAGCTCCACACCAAGATCCTCCGCCAGAGTGCCTCGTCTCGAGCCTCCTCGCGACCCTTACCCCCCCTGAGGAGATGTCGGTCATCTCGCCTGTTCCCAGGCATGATCGACACCCCCTCCCTCGACGGGGTCGCACAGAAGGGGCTCGCCACGACGACTCGAGGGCCACCTCGCCCGGGGATCTGAGGAATCTCATCGAGAGGAACCGGGGCCGCGCCCAGACGCAGATCTCCCACAGCAGAGGCCAGGGATCACAAGGCGCCGAATCCTCGGGGTACCACGGCCGACTCGATGCCCTCGAAAAGAAGATCGAGGGCATGCGCCGAGAATGTCACCTCTCAGGCGACGGGGCTAAGTACGCCGCCGACTCGCTCACCAAGCCATTTACCGAGGGACTGCTCGCTATCCACGTCTCCTCATGCAACAAGCCCCCAAAGGTCTCTCTGTTCGACGGGAAAACCGACCCGAAAGACCATTTGGATGCTTTCACCGCGGGGATGATCTTCCAGGACCATTCCGACGCCGCCCAGTGCAGGGCCTTCCCAGCCACCCTCATCCGCTCTGGTCGGGACTGGTTCCGAGGACTCGAGCCTCGCTCAATCTCGACCTTTGACGAGCTGGCTACTCAGTTCCTCGGCCACTTCGTCGGGAACCGTCGGCAGAAGCGCACGATCGACTACCTCTTCACAATTAAGAGCGGGGACAATGAGACGTTCAAAGCTTACGTCACCCGCTTCTACATCGCCCTCCTCGAGGTCCCCGAGAACCGAGACGAGACCGTCATCACGGCGCTCAGATCTGATATTAGGCACAAGGAGTGGTTGCGCTCCTTTGCATTGGCGTAGCCTAAGACCATGGCCGAGGTCAAGACGTGGACCGAGCGCGAGATCCAGCTCGAGTCCAAGGTGAACGCGAACCTCTCTCGAGCAGAACGGTCCGACCAGAAGAAGAGGGCTCAGGAAGAGAAGCCAAAGCTTCAGCAGCCCTATCACCCGAAGTTCCAGGAGTACACCCCGCTCAACGTCTCCCTCGCAATGTTACTAGAGGAGGCCCAGGGCGAGGGGTTCTTCAAGTTCCCTCCAATCTCGCGTCAGGCCTCGAAGCGAACCCGAGGTCCCTACTGCGCCTTCCACCGGACGCTAGGCCACGCCACGGTGGATTGTAAGCAACTCCGGGACTACATCGAGGAGCTCATCCGATCGGGGCACCTGGCCGCCTACTTGAGGGATAAGCGGCATGGCGACTGATTGATCTCAAAAACTATCTATTAACCGCAATCAAGAACGGCGTCGCATGTAGCTAGCCGGTGAGTACGGGTCGGTCCACAGGGATGTTGTGAATTTCCTAATCGCTCAAACGAGTTAATTCCGATGGGTGTTCGGATTTCTTATTAAATCTAAAAACTAAATTAATGTAGGGCAATTGAATTAAAGATCTAACTATCTAACTAAGGCAAGGAATTAAATTTAATCTAGGGCAGAGAATGAAAAATTACCTAGGGCAACAATTGAAATCTAAACCAGGGCAATTAAATAAATCTACTTACTTTATAGATGGCTCTCTCCAAACATTTACACAGGGTTGTCAGATCTGAATAGATGATATGAAAAGAGGCATCGATGCTCTCCAAAAGATTTCTAAATTTTATTCATAAAAAGAGGCATGAGGGAGGCATAGCTTTTACAATGATTTAGAGTTCCTATTTATAGAGGATAGGAAACCCTAGGTTACAATTGATTCGCACGTCTACATTTACCAAAATATCCTTAGGAAGACCTAGTCAAAGTAGACTCCAAGTTTTGGTAAAATTTTATGTCTGGAAATTTTGGAACTGATTTTGGGCTTCTTGAGCTTTTTATTTCTTTGGATCTTTATTCAATTTGGCTTCTCTATTTCTTTTAGATCTCCAGTGAACAATTGCAGTGGACTTTTAACCGTTTGCTTTGTAATCTTGGACCTTGCGTTGCCTTGTACTGATCTTTTGTGTAGGCTTGATTAAGATCCTTCTATTTGTTGGTCAAAGTCCCCTTTTTGTGTCGTCTTTTGTCTTTTTCACTATTTTCGCTCCAAGAACCTGTAACCTGTAATATGTAGCAGACATGCGTCAAAAGCACCTGTTTATTTGTAAAAAGAATAAGAATGGGGAATATAATAATACAATATTATGGTATGAACAAATACCCCGAAACTTATCTTTTGCTCGTCCTCGAGCAAACTTAGTTTTATTCTCGACAAAAACCTAACCGCACTTTCGCAGGAAAACGCGATTGCACTGAGCTCGTGCAACAAGCCGTTAAACCTCTAGGTGTCCTTAGTAGGAGGAGTGTTGTCTCCTGAGGGTTTTCAGCGGATACTACCCACAAAATCCTATCAATTTGGCTTTTCGACTTTTGTTCTCCAATTAGGTTTTCTAACATGGAATTTTATTATCGTCGACTTGCAAATTATCCATCCATATTCTTCACACTTCCCTATCATCTAACTTAAGATTATATATGTTCTATAGACCTACTCAGCTTTCGGCATTTCTTAAGTCTTCCTTCTAGAGTTCCATTTCCACTTAGGAATTTCTATCAACTCTATTAAAGATACAAGTTCTATTCTTCACTTCTCTCTCTCATCTAAACTCCAATCACATATCTCTACGTGTGTGTATATATCACCCCTACACTTGGAAATTCAAATCAAGCAATCATACTCTTGTCCGTTGTCCAAAGCACTTATTAATTGGTGAATTTTTAATTGAATTTTGCTTACACATCCTTCATGCGACCGTTAATACTTCTTGAGGTATCAACAACCGATTACAAGATGCGCTTGCACTTTAAAGTGTACTTCCTAGTCTTGTAACACCCAAGGCTTTTAGCAGTGACTCCCAAATCAGTTGGTCTAAGGCACTAGGTGATGAAGCACCCTCGCTAAATATTTTTTCTATTTTTTTTTCCAAAGAATCTGAATTTTATTTATTGAAAAGAGGCATCCTTAATACAATCTTTAGAATACAATTTTATAGGGAAACAGGAAAATTAGGGTTACAGGATTCGCACATGTGAGATTACAAAAATACCCCCAAAAAATCCCAACAAAGTCACCGACGCACCGCCACCAAAAATCTGCACCGACGTGCGCAATGGACGGCCGCAGAACCGCGGCATGGGTAGGGGTGGGGCCGCGGTTCCGCGGCCCTATGGTGAGATCACCTCATCATATTTTGTGGGCTTCTTATATGCTGATTGGGATTTTTATTTCTTTATTTCTTTTCTCCTTTTGGCTTCTGCTTTTTCTCCAGATCTTCAGTGAAAACTTGTATTGGTCTTTTAACCGTTTCACTTTGACATTTTTGGACCCTTCGTTGCCTTGTACCTCTGTGAACTGTTATTCGTCTAGGCTTGACTAGGATCCTTCTACTTGTTGGTCAAAAGTCCCTCTTTTGTATCAACTTTTGTCTTTTTCACTGTTTTCGCTCCAAGAACATGTATCCTGTAATATATAGCAGACATGCGTCAAAAGCACCTGTTTATTTATAAAACGAATAAGAATGGGGAATATAATAATGCAATATTATGGTATGAACAAATACCCCCAAACTTATTTTTTGCTCGTCCTCGAGCAAACTTGTGTAAATCTTGCTAGCCATTTGATTGATCTCAAAAACTATCTATTACCGCAATCAAGAACGGCGTCGCATGTGTAGGGTTCCTAGGCACTCTAGTGAGGTCTCACAAGGCATCAACCATGCCAATTTCAAATTTTAACGTGCCGAGAAACCCTAAACTACGGATCGTCGGCTAGATATCTAGGCGAAAAAGCAATCTAGTTAACACTTAACTAAGAGATACGGAAATACAACCTTTGTAGATCCGGTTCTCCACCTCCATAGCTCCGCAATGAAGTCTCCTCGCTGTCCATAACAAGTCCCGGGCTCTAGCGTCGGCTTCATCGGAGAATGGACGGGCTAGGTCATCGATGTCCATGCCGAAGATGATCTACGTCGAGGCATCGCTAAATCAAGCTCCGACTTCACCAAGTCAAGAAACTTGTGAAGAAAACACACTCTACTACTTGGCAAGAGGTAGAGGATGAAGAAATAGGAAGTGGGTAGACTTTAGAATTGGATTTCTCACTCTTTATCATCAATCACCATTGATGACCTCAAGGTTTTCTTCTTGAGTTCAAGGAAGAAGAAGAAGAAATGATATGATAAGTTAATTAAAAAAGAATAGAAAAACAATACTTATCATATCATTAACTATAGTCAAGTGTAGAGAATTAACCAAGGTTAGCTAAAGGGTTAGGGTTAGGAGAAGAAGACAAGAATGGTAGCTTTGGTCAAACCTTCATGAAGTTTCAACTAGAAACATAGAAAGCCACCATTCTTCTCTTTAATCTTTTCCTAAATAAATAAATAAATAAATAAAATAAGGAAAACCCTAATTATTAACTTAACTATGGTTTAAACTTTACACTTAGCCAAGTTCACATGCATCATCAAACATGATACAATCAAGTGCACAAAAATATATCGCATATACAATGCGCACATCCGAGTGAGAAAATCTATCTTAAGTGAACCGATACTAGTTAATGCAAAGTAATATATCAAATATATAATTATGCATTAAATCATTAAATCAACACTTGATTTAACGATCCGGTCATATCGCATACAACCGACTAGTATTGAATGTATCGGCTTATCGAATCAATACTTGATTCGATAACTAGGTTATATCGCATACAACCATTCGATACATTCATCGCGAGAATGGAATACGGTATCACATACACGTATTATTCTCGGTCCCGCACATATCTCATATGCGCTCCTATTTCGTTTCGCTTGAGCCAGGAAACCTCTGTGTAGGACTCTAAAGACTCGTCAATACGCCGGCAGCAGATGATGATCATATCAAACATCCACAAGCCGCAAGCGGTCTGCCAAACGTAACGGCCACCCGGGTATTGAGCGATCAGAAGATCGACGAGCAAGCCCACTCACACTCCAGTGAATCCAACCAGTAACACTACCGTACAGTCCGGTCTGATCGTCTGATATGTCGCATATCTCGCCTAGGGGTGGTAAACGTCAGACCCTAATAGCTCAATAAGTCGTGTCGATATGAGGTCTATAACAATTCGAGAAACTACTGGTAACACTTACCAGTAAATCTCAACAACCCTGGCCAGGGATTTCCTGTTATAGCCAATCGAACACAGCGCAACATCAACCCCCTATACCGGGAGAGACGAATCCCCTCCTATCGCTCATTGCCTCCATGTGATTCGGGACTGTACCTAAAAACCACCGTTTTGCACGCCCTCTTAGACATGGTAAGATGGAAATCAAAGCACAGTGGGAACCACACAAGACTCTATGACGATCTCGGGTCAACAGACTACTCTGTACCAGTGTCACCAGAGAACTGCCATCTGACGTAAGGTATAATACCATCTGGGAGTTCTCGGCGAGTCCGTCCAGTGTACCCAGTCTCTACTGAGCACCCGTATATCATCTCCGATGTCAAACACCAATGGATATGGGATCGTCCATCGCCCATCTGTATGGGTCGAGAAGGTATATGCTAGTCTACTCTGGTATATCGATGCCCCGTCTCGATACACCCACGACTAGGGACTTTGAAGGATGCACTTATGGACTACCATGTCCCCACTAGTATGATCCGCATCATAGTCCAGGTAGTCAAGTACACATCCTAAGGGCTTTACCAACATGTAACAGAAAGACAAACAGTATACACGTTAAGGTAAAGATCAACCAGATAGCGTACTATCATGTCGAGCAAGAAAGTCCTCCCTATATATGTCCCAGCATCCACTATATTATACATCCTATATATAGTAATGGCCTCTAGGGCATACATATAACTAACAATCTCCCACTCGCACTAGGGCCATCTGTAGCAGTGGTTGCAGTATCTTATACTCAACCATCCCATAAAAGTCTCTCTCTGGGAACAGGCCTTTGTGAGTGGATCCGCTGTGTTGTCCTCTGAGTCTACTCTCCTAACCTCGATCTCCTTGGAGATCAACCATCTCCATGATCAAGTGGTACTGCCTTAGAGTATGTCTGGATCACTGATGGGACCTGCGTTCCTTGGCATAAGCCACAACTCCATTGTCACACAATGGGAGGAACATAGTTCATCTCATGAACCAATATACACCCAAACAGCCTCTTTGGTAGCATCTTAAGTAGCGATGTATCCTGCCTTTATCGTCTAGTATGTCACGGTATCTAGCTTGGAACTCTTCCAACATACCG
The DNA here is from genome assembly GCA_030015575.1 of Agapanthus africanus. NCBI lineage: Eukaryota > Viridiplantae > Streptophyta > Magnoliopsida > Asparagales > Amaryllidaceae > Agapanthus > Agapanthus africanus. The sequence goes on from JASDDO010000029.1 coordinate 367,412,854, forward strand.
TCCCTTTACTGAGGGTAAAGACAATGCCTGTGACTGACACTCAGTCGTCATTATCACCCTGGAACCATTCCAGTGATTCTCCCCAGGGTCGATTGATACCGTCTCACTACAACTAGTGAGAATCCTAACATCCATTTAGATCTATCTCATAGATCCAAAACCCAGGATTTAGGAGGTATCACTTTGATCCTATGTGGAGAACCATTGTGATAGGCGGAGATTGATCGAGCGTAGCATAGGAAACTCTTTCCCTATCAAGAGTATGTCATCCACGTACTCTACGAGGATCACCACCATACTCCCTACTACCTTTTTGTTCATACAAGGTTCATCTACCATTTTGATGATGTCAAACTCTTTGACTTATCCATCAAAACAGATGTTCCAACTCCGCGATGCCTGCTTTATCCTATAAAGCATCTTGCACACATTTCCGCTGCTCCCACTGTCTACGAGGCCCTCTGGCTGTGTACTTATAGACGTACTCTTCTAAAACACTATCTAGAAAAGCTGTCATGGCACCCAACCACCAGATATCGTAGTCATGGTATGTAGCCGTGGCAAGTAGGATCTGGATGGACTTAAGCATAGTCACTTGAAAAGGTTTCATCATAATCCACGCCTGGTCGATGACGAAAAGCTTTAACAAGTCTAGCTTTGAAAGTCTCAACTTTTCCATCTACACCAAGTAATCTTCTCAAGATATACTTGCTCCTGATGGGGATTTAACCCTTCAGATATTGCAACCAAAGTCCATACTTTGTTGGTGTATATGGATTCCATCTCAGATCGCTATGCATCCAGCCATTCTTACAGAGTCTTACTCTCGATGGCCAGCTCGAAGCTAGTTGGGTCATCATCTCATGATGCAATCCTCGCTCCCACTGTCATAGAGAAACCGAAGTATCTCTCAGGTGGGTGAGGGACCCTACTAGATCGGCGGAGAGGCTGAGGTTCGTTGGTATCTATTGAATCCTTTGGTTCTACCAAATCATCTGCTATAGATTGCATAGCTGGAACCTTTCCAGTTGTACATAACAGATCTTGCCTCGAGCTTGTCCGGATTTTGCTTTCAGACATAGGCCGGTCAACCCCAAATCTTAACTAGCTTAAGACATGGGCTCTTCCCTTTCCATATCACATATGAAATGGTAGGCAACTGATTTGATTGGAACCCTATTCAATAGGTATGCAGCTTCTCAAGCGCATAACTCCTGAAAAGGAAATAGGTAACTCAGTAGTACTCATCATAGAGCACACCTTATCATATAGGGTGTGATTGCTCCGCCCCGATATACCATCGTGCTATGGTGTATTCAGAGGAGTAATGCTGAGAGAGAATCTCATTCTCCTTTAGAAAAGTCCAGGAATTCCGTGCTCAAGTATTCTCCTCCTTGATCTCATCATAGGACATAATACTTATACCCGTATTCTGGTTCTCTACTTCTCGCTTATATTCTGTGAATATCTCAAAAGGTTCGGACTTGTGTTTCAACAGGAACATAGGTCTGAAACTCGAAAGATCATCAGAGAACGTAATGAAGTATAAAGAACCAGTCCTGGCATGTGTAGACAGGGGATCTGACATACATCAACATGTATCATCCCAAGAGTTTACTAACTCTTTCTCTGTTTTCAATAAACAGAGCTGTGGTCATCTTATCTTTGTGACATGACTGGCGAGTTTCACAAGATGTAAATTCAAACTAATTTAAATATACATCTAAATGTAACTCTAGCTAGTCGGGTCATATTGATATGACCTAGTCTACAATGCCTCAAGAAGGATTCGTTCATTTCTGAACTCTTCCTCTTGTGTGTGTTCCGTATACTAAGAACTGTAGTTTGATTTAGAACATCAACGCTTTTAGATAACGTGCCTGAACCGATCAACTTTTGATATAGGAAATGTTCAAAACATTATCCCTCAATACAAAATTATATCCTTTCTTTTCTAACAAAGAGAGTGATATGATTTGGTATATCAGGTTCGGTATCTAATAACATTCGTTCAGAATCAATGTATTGTAATACAGGGTGACAGTGACCGACAGACTTGGCTGCAACTCTTGCCCCGTTTTCTGCCTCATGAAACTTATCACCCGTTCTCAGTTCTCTACCTATCTGTAACCTTATGTAACAGATTACATATCTGGGATCCTGATCTGGTATCACATACCCAGGACGTAGAGGATACAGAGAAACAGTTCTTTGTAATGAACACACCCGAAGATGATGCATCAGCATGCACTCTCTTCGTTTGGGCTGCACGGGAATTCTGGTAATCCCCAATTTCCTGCTCGGTCTTATAACAATTATAAGTTGGAGCGGGACCAACGTTCCCCAGCTCAGTATAACAAGCGGGTTCGGTCAATATTCCGTATTATTATCTTGATTAAGGCGTGATATGGTCACTACCTGGAGAGAGAGAGAGAAGAAAACACTCAGCGTGCGCTCTTGCAAGAATAGATTGGTTATTATTTTATCTAATCAGGATGGCTCCCACTGCTTTTTATCAAATCTTCCTTCAAACCCTAAAAGGAAAGACTAGCCGGGATTAATTACACACTACAAGTTCGCCAATCTTTCAGCCAGGCCAGTGTCGGTACTTTGAGGGAGGTCCCCCGTGCTTTCGCACGAACCTAATTAATGTAAACCTCGTTTTCCCAGAGGCGTAACCTCGTTAACACCTTTCTAGACACCTACTTGATCGGCTAATTGTAATGTGTAAAACTCTCCCAGGAGTAACTCTTACTCGCAGCGGGTATCGGGATCCAACTATCTCATAGAAGGTATGCAATCTCATTGCAAATTTCAACACTTGAAATTCCCGATAATATTTTGCCCCTAGCGTCCTATGACCTTGACGCAGGCCAACAAACCATAGTGCGCTAGTCAAGTTCAACCCGTCATTTCCTGATTGAATTAAACCCATCCGCACGACCCTTGACGCAGGCCAACAAAGTCGCACGACTACCCTAATCCAATCTGCATCATATGCATAAGCAGATAAATACTAGTTAGCTACCGCACACTACGCCTTGACGCAGGCCAACAAACGTAGCACGAATACTAACTACCATTTATCTGAAATGACGGAGGGCTACGACAGGTTTTTCTGAAAACCTATTGCGTAATGAACTTGATATCGTTGTAGAATCAAATGATTTTAAAATGGAGTGCTTTTGAGGCTTTTCTAGTTTTGCTAAAGGAGTCACTCCCGGTGAAGGGATCGTCGGTCCTTTCCTCGTCGAATGAGGTACAGGATATATCATATATATCACTGTGCAAAGCAAAAACTCTTAAAAGCTATCAAAAGACAAACCGAGTGTGTAGCATCTGCCAGTTATTGCTAAAGGAGTCACTCCCGGTGAAGGGATCTCGGTCCTTTCCTCATCGAATAAGGTGCAGGATATATCACATATACCTCTGTGCAAAGCAAGAACTGTAGCTACCTGTTTTATTTTGAAATTCGATTCTACAACATCTTAGGTTTCTTTTATTTCATTAATCACATTAATGAAGTCCCATCATTTAAGTACCTAAACTTCACAGATAAATACGACGTACACTTATGCCATCCGCATTCGCCTCGATGTCCCCTCGTGCACCGTTAGGTTAGGTAACTAACGGCAGAGCGGGGCAGGGCTAGCTCGGGTGTAAAACATAAGTAACGCCTAAATAATATATCATATATACTATATACTGTATCTATCACAGAACATCACATGATCACATCACAGATATCGCAGCAGAAGAAACATATGAAATATTGGATATACTAGGACATCCGTGTTTTCAATAGGAGCCAGTATAAAACACGGATTCCACGGTCGCGATGAATAGCCAAACCCACACCCCTAGACCCCTACGAGAGCGGCAAGCAACCCTACCAATTCTGGAGTTAGGAGACCCGGACTCGACTCCTCGAGTTGGTCTCCCACTGGACTCCAGAACCCGGTTACTTGTGCCCTCCTCCTTGGGTCTATCCTAGTGCGGAAAAGTAAATAATATACAAACGGTGACATCTTCCGCAACCTGGAAGTGCCCCAATAAAAGAATATTACACACAAGTTTTTACATGAATGAAAATGAAAAACACTCATCTCACATAAAAAACCCCGGCTATTCAAACACGACGATCCAATATAACATATCCAGCAACACATAACATCACATGTCATCAACGTAAGTAAATATGTCCATCCCAATTATCGTTGACATATAGCAACGAAACCGGCGATATCACATATTACACTTACGGTCACAAAAAAGAAAGTGTAAAACTACAATAGTTGGAATCCGCAACCACCTCAGACATCTCATGCCTGACCAAATGAATTACTTAGACATCGCATGCCTAACAATTATAAACCCCGCATTTTAGTCTCAAAATCGAAAACTCTTTTCAATATCAAGTCGGGCAATTCAACAAGATTCCCGACATCCTGATCGAATACTCGTCGCAAACTCCAGTAGGCGGCCGCACCCCCGATACCGTCGACGAAGTGTACCAAGGCGGAACACCGCTACCGCGAGCACCCAAACGGATGCTTTCGGCGATGGGGGTTCTCCTACAGTCACTTGGTCGGGGCTATGGAGTGAGGCTGTCTATTAAGTTTACCCGGCGAGTATCCGCGTACGCTACGTGATTGCGACGGAATTTTGATCACATCAAAATTCCGTGGCAACCGATCAAGTGAGACTAAACTGCTATGTTTATAACATTCATTTAGTTATCACATAACTTTTGTGAATTCCAATTATTGTATCCCATTCCAGATAAACAGAAAATGTTAAACTTTTCGATCGAACAATCGAACACCCAAGTTTTCCCGATACAGCTCAACACATGAAATAAGTCTAACAACATTCCGTTCGTGCCTCAGTACCAACGGTCCAGCCGTAGAAGGGTCAAGCCAACGCCTCACATGTGGCACGCCGTACTGCCCCAAACCCGAAGGTTCAAAGGGCAGTTCAAGACGGTCACATAATCGAGTTAAGGTTTGTTGTCTTCTAGAGGGTCCATCGCGTTACTTGCACTACTTATAACGTCGTTAAACTTCGGAAAAATCCAACACTTGGAAATTTCCCGACAGGGGAAAAATTGGGTATTTATATCCAGTCGAACTTTTTAACATATTCTAAAATTTATCCGGAAAGCCACACAGACAAAATTTGATAATCCGATCGAACATTCGAATCCCCAAAACAACCCAGAAAAATTCAACTCTTGAAAAAATATTAAAAATACCCAGGAAAACCAGCACTGTTAAATAGGAGTTACTGTGCAAACATCACCTCACAATACGACAAACAGGCCGCGGTTCCGCCGCACGAGCCATGCTCATGCCGCGGAAGCGCGGCGCTTTAATGGAATTAGGGCATCGAAATTTACAGTAACTCTTAGATATTCCTGCTGATATTTCTACATATTTTTAATACTGAAAAATCCCTGTGTTTAGAAAAAGTACAGAGAGCACATTTGAGTTGGGGTTTCGGGTTCGTTCGGGTTTCAAACTTCGTATGGACTTCGCCTAAGGCTCTAGCTAGGCTCCGATACCACTGTAGGGTTCCTAGGCACTCTAGTGAGGTCTCACAAGGCATCAACCATACCAATTTCAAATTTTAACGTGCCGAGAAACCCTAAACTACGGATCGTCGGCTAGATATCTAGGCGAAAAAGCAATCTAGTTAACACTTAACTAAGAGATACGGAAATACAACCTTTGTAGATCCGGTTCTCCACCTCCATAGCTCCGCAATGAAGTCTCCTCGCTGTCCATAACAAGTCCCGGGCTCTAGCGTCGGCTTCATCGGAGAATGGACGGGCTAGGTCATCGATGTCCATGCCGAAGATGATCTACGTCGAGGCATCGCTAAATCAAGCTCCGACTTCACCAAGTCAAGAAACTTGTGAAGAAAACACACTCTACTACTTGGCAAGAGGTAGAGGATGAAGAAATAGGAAGTGGGTAGACTTTAGAATTGGATTTCTCACTCTTTATCATCAATCACCATTGATGACCTCAAGGTTTTCTTCTTGAGTTCAAGGAAGAAGAAGAAGAAATGATATGATAAGTTAATTAAAAAAGAATAGAAAAACAATACTTATCATATCATTAACTATAGTCAAGTGTAGAGAATTAACCAAGGTTAGTTAAAGGGTTAGGGTTAGGAGAAGAAGACAAGAATGGTAGCTTTGGTCAAACCTTCATGAAGTTTCAACTAGAAACATAGAAAGCCACCATTCTTCTCTTTAATCTTTTCCTAAATAAATAAATAAATAAATAAAATAAGGAAAACCCTAATCATTAACTTAACTATGGTTTAAACTTTACACTTAGCCAAGTTCACATGCATCATCAAACATGATACAATCAAGTGCACAAAAATATATCGCATATACAATGCGCACATCCGAGTGAGAAAATCTATCTTAAGTGAACCGATACTAGTTAATGCAAAGTAATATATCAAATATATAATTATGCATTAAATCATTAAATCAACACTTGATTTAACGATCCGGTCATATCGCATACAACCGACTAGTATTGAATGTATCGGCTTATCGAATCAATACTTGATTCGATAACTAGGTTATATCGTATACAACCATTCGATACATTCATCGCGAGAATGGAATACGGTATCACATACACGTATTATTCTCGGTCCCGCACATATCTCATATGCGCTCCTATTTCGTTTCTCTTGAGCCAGGAAACCTCTGTGTAGGACTCTAAAGACTCGTCAATACGCCGGCAGCAGATGATGATCATATCAAACATCCACAAGCCGCAAGCGGTCTGCCAAACGTAACGGCCACCCGGGTATTGAGCGATCAGAAGATCGACGAGCAAGCCCGCTCATACTCCAGTGAATCCAACCAGTAACACTACCGTACAGTCCGGTCTGATCGTCTGATATGTCGCATATCTCGCCTAGGGGTGGTAAACGTCAGACCCCAATAGCTCAATAAGTCGTGTCGATATGAGGTCTATAACAATTCGAGAAACTACTGGTAACACTTACCAGTAAATCTCAACAACCCTGGCCAGGGATTTCTTGTTATAGCCAATCGAACACAGTGCAACATCAACCCCCTATACCGGGAGAGACGAATCCCCTCCTATCGCTCATTGCCTCCATGTGATTCGGGACTGTACCCAAAAACCACCGTTTTGCACGCCCTCTTGGACGTGGTAAGATGGAAATCAAAGCACAGTGGGAACCACACAAGACTCTATGACGATCTCGGGTCAACAGACTACTCTGTACCAGTGTCACCAGAGAACTGCCATCTGACGTAAGGTATAATACCATCTGGGAGTTCTCGGCGAGTCCGTCCAGTGTACCCAGTCTCTACTGAGCACCCGTATATCATCTCCGATGTCAAACACCAATGGATATGGGATCATCCATCGCCCATCTGTATGGGTCGAGAAGGTATACGCTAGTCTACTCTGGTATATCGATGCCCCGTCTCGATACACCCACGACTAGGGACTTTGAAGGATGCACTTATGGACTACCATGTCCCCACTAGTATGATCCGCATCATAGTCCAGGTAGTCAAGTACACATCCTAAGGGCTTTACCAACATGTAACAGAAAGACAAACAGTATACACGTTAAGGTAAAGATCAATCAGATAGCGTACTATCATGTCGAGCAAGAAAGTCCTCCCTATATATGTCCCAGCATCCACTACATTATACATCCTATATATAGTAATGGCCTCTAGGGCATACATATAACTAACAGCATGTAGCTAGCCGGTGAGTACGGGTCGGTCCACAGGGATGTTGTGAATTTCCTAGTCGCTCTTACGAGTTAATTACGAACGGTGTGAATGGATTAATTATTAAATCTAAAAACTAAATTAATCTAGATCTACATCTTGCTAGGGTTAGGTCTAGGTTAAGTTTGGAAAGTCAATAAATCTCACCGCTTTCTATACCCATATGAAGATCTAATTAGGTGTTATGGTAATCATTAATAAAAGGGATTAGAACCATTTAGAAATCCTTATCCTAACCTCCATGGAAAACACGCGCAACCAGGCCTTTATACTACGGTATCACTGCTAGCTCGAGAGATAGGGTGCCGTAGGGAGCGGTATGTGCATGTATGCATAGAGTCCTATGAAAATATATGATGGGCAAGAAAGGGGATGAGAGATCTTCGTCTCTCAAACCTTCTCCAGATCTAACCCTAACAAGCGAGGAGACTACTCACTCATTAGAGAATTAAAATACATTTATCTAGGGCAGAGAATAAAATATTAACTAGGGCAAGGAATTAAATTTATCTAGGGCAAGAATAGAAAATTAACTTAGGGCAGAAAATAAAGAACTTACAAAAAATGATGCTCTCCAAAAGAATGCTGAAATTTATTAATGAAGGGAGGCATAGCCTTTAGAGTTCCTATTTATAGAGGATAGGAAACCCTAGGTTACAATTGATTCGCATGTCTACATTTACCAAAATATCCTTAGGAAGACCTAGTCAAAGTAGACTTCAAGTTTTGGTAAAATTTTATGTCTGTCTCTTTAAAAGGAAGTATTGGGCCTTGAAATTTCCTTTGTGGGCTCTTCTGTCTTTGGGCTTCCTTATTATTTGGTTCTTTTATTAAAATAGCTTCTATATTTCTTCCAGATCTCCAGTGAATAATTATGGTGGACTTTTAACCGTTCGCTTTATAATCTTGGACCTTGTATTGCCTTGTACTTTGTGAATTTTATCTTTGATGTAGGCTTGATTAAGATCCTTCTATTTGTTGGTCAAAATCCACTTCTGCATCGTCTTTTCATCGTTTTCACTGTTTTCTGTCCAAGAACCTGTAACCTGTAATATGTAGCAGACATGCGTCAAAAGCACCTGTTTATTTATAAAACGAATAAGAATGGGGAATATAATAATACAATATTATGGTATGAACAAATACCCCCAAACTTATCTTTTGTTCGTCCTCGAGCAAACTTATTTTTTATTCTCTACAAAAACCTAACCGCACTTTCGCAAGGAAACGCGATTGCACTGAGCTCGTGCAACAAGCCGTTAAACCTCTAGGTTTCCCTAGTAGGAGGAGTGTTGTCTCCTGAGGGTTTTCAGCGGATTACACCCACAAAATCCTATCAATTTGGCTTTTCGACTTTAATTCTCCAATTAGGTTTTCTAACAAGGAATTCTATTATCGTCGACTTGTAAATTATCCATCCATATTCTTCACACTTTCTCATCATTTAACTTAAGATTATATATGTTCTGCAGACCTACTTAGCTTTTCTGCATCTCTTAAGTTTTCCTTCTAGGGTTCCATCTCCACTTAGGAATTTTTATCAACTCTATTAAAGATACAAGTTCTATTCTTCATTCCTCTCTCTCATCTAAACTCTAATCACATATCCCCACGTGTGTGTATAAATCACCTCTACACTTGGAAATTCAAATCAAGCAATCATACCCTTGTCCGTTGTCCAAAGCACTAATTAATTGGTGAATTTAAATGAATTTTGCTTACACATCCTTCATACGATCGTTAATACTTCTTGAGGTACCAACGACCGATTACAAAATGCGTTTGCACTTTAAAGCGTAATTCCTAGTCTTGCAACACCCAAGGCTTTTAGCAGTGACTCCCAAACCAGTTGGTCTAAGGCATTAGGTGATGAAGCACCCTCGCTAAATATTTTTCTATTTTTGCAGCCTTAAGTAATCACAAAAACCAGTGTTCATTTTTTTTTCTTTATTCACATTATTTTTCATTTCCTTCATACTAAGGATTTTAGACAAGAGCATTTCAAGGTCTCTTCTACTATTCCAAGTTTCAAGGTGCGTGATTGTGCAAATTGTAGGGTATACATTTTCAGAATCTAGACTTAAATTAGGAACTATTTTTCAAACTTATACTCTAATAAGAACATCAATATTTTTCCTTTGTTTTGACTTAGCCCAAGAATTGAACTCAAAATTTGCGTATTTCTAAATAAACTACAAAAACATATATTTTCTACCGTTAAACTTTAAGAAAGGTTATTTTTAGGGTTTTTAATTTACTAAGTCTAAGATCTAGTTGTTCCTAACCAGTTGACCTATTTGTCAAACTCAAATCAAATATGGCCAAAATTGAATACAATAATTTTTATAATTTTTGAAATTTTTCAATTTTTTATGGGTTTTTAAAACAAGTATGCAAATGCAAAAATATGTACACATGAATGCGAAGGAAAAAGACGTACCGAGCATACCCCCAAACTTAAACTTGACAGTGTCCTCACTGTCATGCCATACCAAGAGGGTCAAAATGTCGGCACTCCCCTGTTTATTTATTTATAAATTTTTTTTTGAATTTTTTTTGTTATTTTTTTTATAGAAAAAGAAAACAAAAATATATATATATATATACACACACACAACAAGGTTCCCCCCAAACTTAAGCTTGGTCTTACACAAGCCAAAGGTTAGCACCAACTATTTAAAAATCTTATCGTGGTAATGGTCGAGTTGGTGAAATAATAGAGTGGAAAGAAAAGAAATGAGAAACACATGAGACCGTATGGGAAGAAGAGTGGAATATGGTCTCGGTGGAGGAGAAGAAGGACGGAAAAGAGAAAGAAGGGTAACATGATCTTGAGGGTGTAAATTGAGTGAATAAATTAGCACAATTTGTGATGACCGATGTGTTAAAAGCGATTGTGCTAACCTATCAACCTGTCAAGAAATGGGGTCAAATCCCTCAAGATTCGCAAGAAAGCATGGGTACGCCGAACTTGGTATAGGAGATGAAAGTGTAACGGTCACTTGCACGGTCGGAATGATAGGAAGGATGAAAGGGAGTGATTTAGGGGTAGTCGTAATCTCACCTAAGTAATCTGTCTCGAACTTGAAGGATTCCATCAATGGTTCGAACTGACTGTAAGCAACCGAGTCTGATGGTTCAACTAACTCATCTGAAAATGTAAAGGTCTCAAACTCGGGCGGTGAGTCATCAACATCGTCCGAAAAAGTGAAACACTCGTACGTGTTATCGGCTGTGAGAACTGTGTCAGATTCAAAGGAAAATTTTTCAAGCTCACAGTCTTCAAGCGTGATATTAGGCGTGGTCGAAACGATGGAAAGGAGGGAGGGTGATTTAGTTAAAGGGTCAAGAGGATGGATTGGAAAATTAGACACATCAAACAAAAATGGTTCAACCTCAATATGATCCTCAAAACTCTCCTCAATACTATCCTCATAATTTTCCTCAATATTTAGCCTATCCATGCCATTGTCATCAAAATCAAGACGCATATGAAATTCGGGAGAAACATTTAATGACTCGGAATGATAACTTGGACATAAAGTTTCAATCTAATCTACTGGTTCATCATCTAAAATATTCCCGGCGTTTATATCCTCAATCAAGTGAAAATCAATATTTTCTGACACCTCATCAAAAGTATGGATATTTATCGATTTAGGTTCTAGATTGGAGGTGTAAAGATCAAACGGATTAGGTGCGGTTTCACTCGAAACGGGTTCCTCACAATTTGGCAAATCAAGCACTACAAAGTCGCACAACTCATCATTTTGGACACATGTTTGAAAATTGGAGTTGTTGGATTCAATTGGGTATGGGTAGGTTTGATTTAGAAATCCTCTCACATTCTCACTCTGTCCAACCGCCTCCTTGTTCATTGAAAAATTTGGAACTAGCGGAAAACTAGCTACCGGTTCACTAGGTTGTATAAGGGCGGCAATGGACGCTTCCACATTTCTAGTCATTTTGTTTGTTGTGGCAATATAAGCTTCCAACGACTGTTCCAAACTAGACTTGGGTGGTGAAGGGGTTTCGGGAAAAGATTCGAAATTGTTTGGATACGTGAAACTCCCAAAAGGCTGTGTAGGAACAGTGTCTAGTGAAGGTGGGAAAGTCGGGTAGGACTGGTAGGAAGTGGATGGTTGGACAGGATTAGGGTCAACATGTGGATAAAAAGGTGAATGGACTTGTTGATCCCTAGAACTAGATGTATAGAGAGGGGTGAAAGATCGGCTGCGAGATTGAGCAATATGCTCAGCAATGGACATCGGCTTAGGAGTGACAGCAGGACTTGAAAAAGTGGTATCAACACATGGAGGTGGTAAATGTTTACTTGGTTGACACAATATGGGTTGAAAAGTCGAACTGTTTCTCCTAAACGCTTCTATTTGATCTTTCAAAGAAATTTTAGGCACGGAGGGATCTTCCTTAAATCGACCGAAACAATTGACGTACGAGGCAAAGTTAGGTTCGGGATACCAAAGTTCGGCAAGAGATTTGTGGTGTGGGGTACCCATGATGTAAGAATGAGAAGAGAAAGAAGGTGGGTGTAAGTGGGGTGCAAGGATTTCTTCGCGACAAAAGTTGCAAGTCTTTTTTTAATAAAAATTTTCCTCCTATTTTTTTTATTTGTTTTGCAAAAATTTTCGATAAAAGGCTTAGACACAAATGCAATCAACCAGAAATGCACAATCAGGCCTAGATGTAGGGTCACCTAGGTCAGCTAGACAGCTCCTAACTGTTCCAAAGGGCTAGAAATAGGACCTCAAACCGCCTCTTCACCGCCAATTGCGGCCAGGTAAGTGCCAGGTAAGTGGGAGGCTCCCCGCTACAAGTAGCGGTCCTAATTAAGTAACCACTTGCCTTCGACACACTTGCGTAGACACCGCAAAGTCAGGTTAGGATAAACGGCTGATGCCTATAACTAGTCCTCTGTCCTATTGAGCTCGAAGTCCTTAGGGCTGAGTCTAGTATTTTTTAATTAAGAATGGTCAATGCAAATACTTTAAGTGATTTCTGGGGTCCTGGGAAGGGTGATGAAATCCCCACCCAATCTGAATTGGTCAAAAAGCCCCTTAAAGTCCAATTAAAGATATGCAAAACAGTAAATTACTTGCAATCAAATATTTTTATTTTATGCGCGGCGCAAAGAATCCTGCACAAGATTTGTTATTGAGAAAGGGGAAGATTTTTTTAAGCGCAAAGAATCCTGCAGGAAATTTAACAAAAGATATATCGAAAGATTCAGAGGAGAGATCAGAAGACTTACAGAGTTTTTTTTTTTACACCGCGTTTCAGCCTTCTTTTTTTTTTCTTCTCTGGTGATGTCACCAGGGCGCGGCGGTTCCGTGGCCGTAATAGGGGTAGCGCGGCGGTTCCGCCGCGTTTTGGTCGCGCGGCGTTTTTTTTTTGCTCTCCTGTTCTTCAAATCTCCCTCTGTTCTGATTTGTTATTTTCTGTTTCGCTTTCTGTAGATTTCCAGATCCGTCTTTCGATTGTAGATCCTGCAAAATTCAAACAACAAAGTACCCTTTCCAAAAATAACAGATAATATATTTTTATATTTTTTGGATTTTTCAGATTTTTCAGATTTTTTTTATTAAGATTAACCCGAAATTGCAAAAAGGAAATAACACGCCATCCCCGGCAACGGCGCCATTTGATTGATCTCAAAAACTATCTATTAACCGCAATCAAGAACGGCAACGCATGTAGCTAGCCGGTGAGTACGGGTCGGTCCACAGGGATGTTGTGAATTTCCTAATCGCTCAAACGAGTTAATTCCGATGGGTGTTCGAATTTCTTATTAAATCTAAAAACTAAATTAATTTAGGGCAATTGAATTAAAGATCTAACTATCTAAGTAGGGCAAGGAATTAAATTTAATCTAGGGCAGAGAATGAAAAATTACCTAGGGCAACAATTGAAATCTAAACTTGGGCAATTAAATAAATCTACTTACTTTACAGATGGCTCTATCCAAACATTTACACAGGGTTGTCAGATCTGAATAGATGATATGAAAAGAGGCATCGATGCTCTCCAAAAGATTTCTAAATTTTATTCATAAAAAGAGGCATGAGGGAGGCATAGCCTTTACAATGATTTAGAGTTCCTATTTATAGAGGATAGGAAACCCTAGATTACAATTGATTCGCACGTCTACATTTACCAAAATATCCTTAGAAAGACCTAGTCAAAATAGACTCCAAATTTTGGTAAAATTTTATGTCTGGAAATTTTGGAACTGATTCTGGGCTTCTTGGGCTTTTTATTTCTTTGGATCTTTATTCAATTTGGCTTCTCTATTTCTTCCAGATCTCCAGTGAACAATTGCAGTGGACTTTTAACCGTTTGCTTTGTAATCTTGGACCTTGCGTTTCCTTGTACTGATCTTTCGTGTAGGCTTGATTAAGATCCTTCTATTTGTTGGTCAAAGTCCCTTTTTTGTGTCGTCTTTTGTCTTTTTCACTGTTTTCGCTCCAAAAACCTGTAACTTGTAATATGTAGCAGACATGCGTCAAAAGCACCTATTTATTTGTAAAAAGAATAAGAATGGGGAATATAATAATACAATATTATGGTATGAACAGCGAACGCGAGCAGGAGCAGTGTCCCCCTTCCGCCGAGCTGACTATCAGCTAGATCATGCTCGTTTCGGCAGATGACCAGTCTTGTAACATTTCAAAAAAATAGAATATTATTTTTGGGAATTTTCATAATTTAATAATAATTTTTAATGAATATTTTAATAGTCGGTATAATTAAATACCGATAAATGGTGAAAATTCCGGAGAAAATTATAGAAATTGTAAAATAGCTTATTTTGTGGAAATATGCCATTTTGCAGTTTTATGATGGATTATATATTATTTTGGTATTAACCGTGATTAAAAATCGTTAAGTGGATTTTTGGCTTTTGTGCAAAAATGTGCACATAACATTTTCTACACTTGTTACACTTGTTCATGTTTTGGACTCATGGTGGCCTAGGGTTGAACCATGTTTAGATGACCATGGTGGGTTTAAACCTTTAGGCTAAGTTAAGTGGGTTAATCAGGGTTGGTTTGGTTCATGGTGAATGGGATGCTGAGAGTTAGCTCATCTCATTTCAAAACTTTGGTTTGCCTCTCAAACACACACATACCAACCTTTCTACATCAGACATATACACCCACACATCAGCCACCAGAACAGCAGCTACGGCAGCTACATCAGCACAAATTCAGCAGCTGATGTGAACATCAGCCTACCCTTAACACTTTTCAGCCCCCCTAGCTGATTTGCACACCCCCATCATGATGTTTCAGCCCCCATAGCTGACCTACACACTCACTTCAGCCTCCATCAACGCATCAACTGCTGATACACAACATCAGCCCCTAAATTCACTGAAAACATGCATCAATTCAGCACATTCAGCCCCCCAGCTGATCTACACCAGCCCCTAACACATTTCAACCCTCACATAACAACAACAGCCTAACACTTTTCAGCCCCCCCATAGCTGACCTGCACACTCCCAAACCATACTTTTCAGCCCCAATAGCTGAAACCTTCAGCCACAAAAAAAAACAGCAGCTGATGTAAAGTTCAGCCACCATCAACAACGCATCAGCCCCAAATTGTTCAACATCAGCACCACACCAATAACATCAGCCAAGTCCTTGCTACATCAGCCAAGACATCAGCACAACTTCAGCCCAAATTTTCATCACATCAGCTACAACAACTTCCCTTTAACCAACAGCAGCAGCTGTATCTCCAAAACAGTAGCAGTTGCTGCTGCAACAGCACATCAGCCCCCTTTATCAACCCATCAGCCCCAGTTATCAGCATCAGTTCAGCACATTTCCAGCCACATTGTTATCAGCCACAGCAGCAACAACCTTATTCCAACCAACACCCCACAACACCACCATCAAACCACAACCACAACACTTCTTCTCATCACCAAAAACAACCCCAGCTCTGCAGCAGCTGCTGCAAACAGCAACAAAAAGGAAGAAAGGATTGCAAGCAGCAGCAGCAGCCAGTTTCAGCTTCAGCACAGCTGCATCAGCAACACCACTTCAGCAGCAACCACCCCTCCTCCTTCCTTCATCCTTCCCTTCTCCTACACCCTAGGACACTCTGGAGGTAAAATCTCACGACCCAACTCAGTTCTTGCTCAATTCTGGTTAAATAGCTGAAAGTTACTGTTTTAATTGTGACATTGTGCTAGTTTAGGCAAATTTGAGTGAGACTTGACCAAGAGGTGGTTTTGAACGTTAGAGTAGCCTTATTAGGGGTATGTGAGACCAGTTAACCCAAGATTGTTCCAGATTTCACCCATATACCAGATTTGTTATACTTGGCGTAATTTAGCAATTTTGTCGACTTTGGACCTTTCTGGAAACTGCTACAACCCGGGACCTCCTAAAATGAAATTGACTTGGCAGTAGGATATGCAGGCAGATATAAACCAACATCCAAAACCCTGGCCCAAACCACCAAACCCCGGCCGCAGATTTAATCCCCCTGGCCGCAATTTGCGGCCAGACCAGGGTGGAACCTCCTCGTTTTGCGTGCACAACCCCATTTCATGTAAACTTGACCCCCTGTATGTCTAGTTTTGACTGTTTCCTATTAGGGTAAAATTTGGGTTGTTTTTCATGAGTTGGCGTATGATTTACGACATGTTTTCGTATGGATTTTGGTATTCGATGATTCGTTTCTGTCGGGTGGCGTTTGGACGTCAACGACAGCGGATATTGGCTGTGTTCGCACGCGAGACTATAGGTTTTACTTATAGGCGTAGCGTGCACCATTTTGGTTTCGGACATGGTTTTCATGTGTTTTAGCGTGTGATATCCTTGTAGGTACCCCATGTGGCGTCGAAGCGATGGAGATGCAAATGAGGATATCGGCACCGGCATACATAACAAGGTGAGTAGATTTATATCTACGGGGAGAAGTCGGGTGGATGGCGTATAGCACCCCCGCAGTCCGAGGTGATGTATACGGATGCGTATACACACCTATAAATATTATATGTTGTTCGGGAAATTATTGATGTTTAATTGGATATTGGTATACTGGATTGGGAAAGATTATGAAACCTTAGGGTAGTGGGTGCACTACACATACATACACACATATACATACTTGAATGCATTCTTATTTCATATGTGGTTATGGGATTCTATATCGAGATGTGTTCACATGGGTTTGGGATTATGTGTTCACATACAGATTTGGGGATGATACTTGGGATTTAATTGAGTCGATGAGAGTTGATATGAGATTATGATATCAGTGATACGGTAAAATTCATACTTGTGATACGTTTGATGATTTAGAGGATTTTGGGGATGATAAACAGGAATGGAGATATAAATATATTAAGTGATCAACATGTGATTATGATACACGATAGGATATGACATGATATGATATGACAGGATATTTGGGGATAGGCCGCCTTGGCGACGTATACTCTTTGTGATGATTTATGATGATAATATTGATCTATACTAAGACTGTCGATCAGTAGTCAGGTTTTCATTATAGTGATAATGCTAGCATTGTACTAGACATAGGTCAGTACCCAGATTAGTGATATTTGATAAAGAGAATATTTGATGAATGATATGACGAATGTGATATTGACCCGTACCCAGATTTGTGGATGCCGTACGACGGATTCACGTACGAACTATATTTTTGATGTTTGATCCGCCTACTTGACTTGGGAATAACCAATTATAGAGATATGGTATCGGATGTGATATGATCGAGGCGGGATCACCGACTATATATGTATATTTATATGTATCGACTCAGAGGTTAGGCGGTTTCCCTTACCTACTGTTAGCTTTAGCTCAGCCTTGTAGTGGTGTAGCTATGTGACTTTTATGACCTTAGATGCAGTTTAGCGATCATGGTGTTCAGTATCTCAGCTCCCGCATATTATTATTGTTGCTCTGCATCGCCTACTGTTATGATTCATATGTCATTATTGATATCTGCTGCTAGGACACCAGCACCATTACCGATGATGCGTATGTACCACGTACACTTATTGCTGTCGCACACACATCTTCATCGGTAATTGCCATGTCACGAACACTTAGAAATTATTATTGCTTGATTTAGCTTGTTAGCTAGTAGTGACATGATATTAGTATGCTTGCTTTATATGTTAGCTTGACATTGTAGCTATCACTTGTCACTTCATGCATACTGTTATTCATTATATGCTGCATTCATGGATTCTCATGCATATATTCATGATTTCACATGCTATTGATGATTTGGATTCGGGTTTCCATGAGATTTTCTGGATTTGGAGGAAAACCGCAAAAACATATATATAAACTGATTTCTCTTTTTAATCAAAATGCGGTTTTTCCATGATGTATAAGTCGTCCACCATAAGTTTTGCTGATGGATTTCGAGACCCGATTCGAGGAGTGGAGGAACCGTTTCGGGTACATGGTAGGCCCGGTGCGGTACCCCGGGGCAAGAAGATCACAGGAGATGGCGTTGAGCCTGGCAGGGGAGCACGACCGACCGGTGATATTACCCGACACGTCGGATATCCGGAGGATACCGTCGTAGTCATGAGATGGATAGTAGGGGGCCGATCTGGACTGACGGCGCCCTGGATATTATGATTGGGACATTGAGATTTGAGATATTGAGGTACAAAGATTGTGATACAGAGATAACGAGATATTGAGATTTATGTTTTGTGCCGATGCTAGGCACTGTTTTATGCTGATTTCATCTTGATACCTCAGTTAAAATACAGAGATCTCACAAAGTTATGAAAGCAGTTTTCTTCAGTACATGCATTCTGTTTCATGCATTCATACATCATTCATATGATATATATTGCCACTTGATGCACTGGCACAGACACATGGTTTTACACTTGGGTTAGATATTTGTACTAGACATGGTTAGAGATTACTGGTTATATATTTGAGGATTATATATGTTGATCGTATGATCTAGGATTGCGTCATACATGCGATTTCTGTTCGTAGATCTTTTTCTACTCACGAGTTGGCAAATCACCCCCGTTGTGCCCCAGTTTCTTGTAGGTGTTGCCGTACGGATTTCATTACGGCTTTGCGGGCACTGTACCTTTCGGGTGACTTGCTAGTAGGTGGATTTATTGTATCTTACCCATCATTATACCTTGTATATTATATTTCAGTTGTATCTAGAATTTCCATCAACCAAAACTTGTACTTATTTGAGATAGAGACCAGTGATGTATATTCTTTCGACCTTAGAGTCGCGTGTTATATTTCTTTGGGTTTCAGGCTGGTTGAGTTCCTTTTCTGTTGTGATCCTCGCCTTGAGGCGTTGTATATTATGTTGCATACAGGTTGATTTGATATGGTTTCTCCTATTCTCTACTACTTCTCTTGGTTTGGATTGCTGGGTTTCGGCTTACTTAGCATACGTACGCCTTGAGACGTTCGTAGTCTAAGTGCCGGTCATGTTCCGTATTTCGGGTCGTGACAAAATTGGTATCAAAACGTTAGGTTTTACCTTCGGAGTATAGGATGACCCTTGGTTGATGGAATAGGTGACTAAAGTAGAGTGACGTACCATTGGTATGTTCCGCGGCATATTTACGACACGCCACTCCACTTAAGGACCCTTAGGATATACATTTCTTTGTTCAGTATCATATTCATTCCTGATCTAGCCTCATCGGTACCAGTTTTGGTTTTGCTGCCACGATTGCGGGCAGGGAGAGAGCTACGGCTAGAGTTGCGGTCAGCATGAGCTCGTCACGAACGAGGACTGACCAGGGCGTGATTTTGGCGACACACGATTGCAGAGATGTGTCTTTTGATTGTGTTCTCGCGCCACGAGCGTTAGATGGATCGCTGCATGAGATTACTCGGACATGCAGATCAGCACCAGAGGATTGAGCCACTGACAGAGGCCAGCCAAATTTTGATGACCGTTGGTGTATTGCTCACTCCTGATAATTGAGGCACGATTCAGTGTGCAGACGAGCGAGCCAGTTTGCTACGAACGACGAGATATCGCCCCAGATGTTGGAGCTATTGCAATACAAGTTGTGCTAAGAGATGATAGAAGGTCGCTAGTCACCAAGGATGGATGACTGGGACACGTGGATCGTTCGCTACCCTGATGCGAGGTCATCAGATAGATTGATTCCAGCTGAGACGACTTCACGCGGAGACGTTGAGAGTCGACAGAGACGATCGAATGTTAGAAATCTATTATTCCAAGTTTAAAGTATTCGGAAAGACATGCAGGAAATTCTATGGTCCCTCTAGAAGAATGAAACCCTAACTCGACTTAATGACCGTATGAAAGCCTTTGAACCTTAGGGTTTGCGGCAGTTCTGCGGCGCCATTAGTGAGGCTTGGGTTTGCCCTTCTATGGCTGGACCACCGATGCTGGGGTATGTACTCGATACTATCATACTGTACCCAAGATGTTGAGCTCTTGGGGGATTATGAGGTTTTGACGACTCGATCGGATGGCTCGACTTAATTCGGATACTAGATGGTGAGATGCATTTCTTGGGAGACTCCAGACACGAGGATAGCCGTTGGAGCTTAGTCCATGTAGCCACGACGAGACGAGTCCGAAGCAGTCAACATTAGAGGAAAGTGGAGTAAGAAGTTTGTGCAAGATCTAGATGTGATGACGTTCCACTCCGCCGACATCAGAGATGCGATGCGCATGCCGAGGCATTGTACTGGATATACCTTCCAGAAGGAGTCACGATGAGTATGCAGCCGTTTCGAAGTAAGAAGCAGATTTGGTAAAGGACGATGACCTCCGGACAGTTGGCAGGGATGAGACTTGGAAGAGAGCTTGAGCAGGATTCCTTCCAGGACACTGCTGCTATGATGTTTGCACCTAGGATCAGATGTGTCACGTGCATTCAGAAAACCAAAGGCCGACGCCAGTGATATGCTGCTTTACTAGTGGTCGCGATAACTGACCAGGAAATGACCAGAGAAGTGCCAGAACGGAATCGTCCCCGTTAGCACACTTGACAGAGCCGATGAGCCGATGGATCGAGAGATTGGTAATCCACAGAGAAGACTTGGACCCAGGAGTGGTCATTGTTACGCACACCAGCAGGCCAGAGTTCATGATCATCAACGAGACGTCCCACTAGTGACCGCGACAGTTGGCTCGAGATTCTTGGAGGATGCGCTCGAGCGGGTCTATTCCGCCATACTTGATTTCGATGTTTTAGGTGATTTATTCGCATGATGTGATTTTGATGATTGAGGATTTACGATTTTTGCACAGTTGTTGCACTTGATATCGTTTTCGTGCCTTGATTTCACATGTTTGTGATTTATGGGGTTTAGACATTCGAGTTGATTTTGTGCGTATGCACGCACACGATTTGGTTCCTGCACTCTGTATAGTTTATATGTGCTTGCAGTGCAGTGACATGTACTTTGTGCACTTGGATGCACTGGACTTCGATTTCGAGGGTGATGTTCGATATTTATTTTGTGCATTTTATGCACCTGATTGGATTTTGTGCGTACTCGACGCTTGACATTGGATTTCATGATTTCGTGCATGATAGATGCACCGAATTTGGATTTGTAGCGCATGTTGAGCGCAAGTTATGAGATGCGATTTGGTGCACACCAGATGCATCGGGATTTTTCGTGCATGTCAGATGCACATGATCTTGCGGTCAGGCACGCACGTTGCCTATGACCGATGCTGTGTGCACATCTGTTGCACTTTGATGTCGTTTTGTGCACCTGCTTGGCACATTCATGGATTTGATTTCTGTGCGCACTGGACGCACAGGGTTTTTCATATGCGCTTTTTGGGATTGATTTCTTATGGAGCAGTACATTTTTATGATATTGCGATTGATTTTCGTACTGAGCAGGACTGATCAGATGACAGTGCCTGAATATATTTTGCATGCATTGATAGATTTCAAGGGATTTCCAAAGGCGAGCTATAGTCTCATTATTTACATACGTATCTCATACGACACGAAACGTTTAAAACGAGGAAAACCCTTCTAAATTAATTTCAAAACGGCGGGACGTGCATATTAAACAAAGGATATATACGTATATGGCTATTTTCTTATAGAGACATCCGCCACTGTGCAGTGTCATGCGCATTGCATATTGACTTTAAAGAATTTGGCATACATTCACTTCAGATATTTACATGTGTGATCCCGATTTTTAGCATATCGGTGTTGCTTTGGATTTGGTATTCGTGTTTTCACCTTAACTCCGATGATTGCGGGAGGCTTGACGGAGTTTTGATTTCGAGTTATCTGCTCGTTACGCATGCGCATGTATTGCGCTACGATGCGTTCTATGTATTGATGATTTCGGAGCCCCGTTGACTTGGACAATTTATTGAAATGTTTTAGAATTTGGGGGTTTAAATTTAAATTCGGGGACCGAATTTCTTTAAGGGGGGAAGACTGTAACATTTCAAAAAAATAGAATATTATTTTTGGGAATTTTCAAAATTTAATAATAATTTTTAATGAATATTTTAATAGTCGGTATAATTAAATACCGATAAATGGTGAAAATTCCGGGGAAAATTATAGAAATTCTAAAATAGCTTATTTTGTGGAAATATGCCATTTTGCAGTTTTATGATGGATTATATGTTATTTTGGTATTAACCGCGATTAAAAATCGCTAAGTGGATTTTTGGCTTTTGTGCAAAAATGTGCACATAACATTTTCTACACTTATTACACTTGTTCATATTTTGGACTCATGGTGGCCTAGGGTTGAACCATGTTTAGATGACCATGGTGGGTTTAAACCTTTAGGCTAAGTTAAGTGGGTTAATCAGGGTTGGTTTGGTTCATGGTGAATGGGATGATGAGAGTTAACTCATCTCATTTCAAAACTTTGGTTTGCCTCTCAAACACACACATACCAACCTCTCTACATCAGACATATACACCCACACATCAGCCACCAGAACAGCAGCTACGGCAGCTACATCAGCACAAATTCAGCAGCTGATGTGAACATCAGCCTACCCTTAACACTTTTCAGCCCCCCTAGCTGATTTGCATACCCCCATCATGATGTTTCAGCCCCCATAGATGACCTACACACTCACTTCATCCTCCATCAACGCATCAACTGCTGATACACAACATCAGCCCCTAAATTCACTGAAAACATGCATCAATTCAGCACATTCAGCCCCCCTAGCTGATCTACACCAGCCCCTAACACATTTCAGCCCTCATATAACAACAACAGCCTAACACTTTTCAGCCCCCCCATAGCTGACCTGCACACTTCCAAACCACACTTTTCAGCCCCGATAGCTGAAACCTTCAGCCACAAAAAAAAAACAGCAGCTGATGTAAAGTTCAGCCACCATCAGCAACACATCAGCCCCAAATTGTTCAACATCAGCCCCACACCAATAACATCAGCCAAGTCCTTGCTACATCAGCCAAGACATCAGCACAACTTCAGCCCAAATTTTCATCACATCAGCTACAACAACTTCCCTTTAACCAACAGCAGCAGCTGTATCTCCAAAACAATAGCAGTTGCTACTGCAACAGCACATCAGCCCCCTTTATCAACCCATCAGCCCTAGTTATCAGCATCAGTTCAGCACATTTTCAGCCACATTGTTATCAGCCACAGCAGCAACAACCTTATTCCAACCAACACCCCACAACACCACCATCAAACCACAACCACAACACTTCTTCTCATTACCAAAAACAACCCCAGCTCTGCAGCAGCTGCTGCAAACAGCAACAAAAAGGAAGAAAGGATTGCAAGCAGCAGCAGCAGCCAGTTTCAGCTTCAGCACAGCTGCATCAGCAACACCACTTCAGCAGCAACCACGCCTCCTCCTTCCTTCATCCTTCCCTTCTCCTACACCCTAGGACACTCTGGAGGTATAATCTCACGACCCAACTCAGTTCTTGCTCAGTTCTGGTTAAATAGCTGAAAGTTACTATTTTAATTGTGACATTGTGCTAGTTTAGGCAAATTTGAGTGAGACTTGACCAAGAGGTGGTTTTGAACGTTAGAGTAGCCTTATTAGGGGTATGTGAGACCAGTTAACCCAAGATTGTCCCAGATTTCACCCATATACCAGATTTGTTATACTTGGCGTAATTTAGCAATTTTGTCGACTTTGGACCTTTCTGGAAACTGCTACAACCCGGGACCTCCTAAAATGAAATTGACTTGGCAGTAGGATATGCAGGCAGATATAAACCAACATCCAAAACCCTGGCCCAAACCACCAAACCCCGGCCGCAAATTTAATCCCCCTGGCCCCAATTTGCAGCCAGACCAGGGTGGAACCTCCTCGTTTTGCGTGCACAACCCCATTTCATGTAAACTTGACCCCCTGTATGTCTAGTTTTGACTGTTTCCTGTTAGGGTAAAATCTGGGTTGTTTTTCATGAGTTGGCGTATGATTTACGACATGTTTTCGTATGGATTTTGGTATTCGATGATTCGTTTCTGTCGGGTGGCGTTTGGACGTCAACGACAGCGGATATTGGCTGTGTTCGCACGCGAGACTATAGGTTTTTACTTATAGGCGTAGCGTGCACCATTTTGGTTTCCGACATGGTTTTCATGTGTTTTAGCGTGTGATATCCTTGTAGGTACCCCATGTGGCGTCGAAGCGTTGGAGATGCAAATGGCGACATCGGCACCGGCACACATAACAAGGTGAGTAGATTTATATCTACGGGGAGAAGTCGGGTGGATGGCGTATAGCACCCCCGCAGTCCGAGGTGATGTATACGGATGCGTATACACACCTATAAATATTATATGTTGTTCGGGAAATTATTGATGTTTAATTGGATATTGGTATACTGGATTGGGAAAGATTACGAAACCTTAGGGTAGTGGGTGCACTACACATACATACACACATATACATACTTGAATGAATTCTTATTTCATATGTGGTTATGGGATTCTATATCGAGATGTGTTCACATGGGTTTGGGATTATGTGTTCACATACAGATTTTGGGATGATACTTGGGATTTAATTGAGTCGATGAGAGTTGATATGAGATTATGATATCAGTGATACGGTAAAATTCATACTTGTGATACGTTTGATGATTTAGAGGATTTTGGGGATGATAAACAGGAATGGAGATATAAATATATTAAGCGATCAACATGTGATTATGATACACGATAGGATATGACATGATATGATATGACAGGATATTTGGGGATAGGCCGCCTTGGCGAGGTATACTCTTTGTAATGATTTATGATGATGATATTGATCTTTACTAAGACTGTCGATCAGTAGTCAGGTTTTCATTATAGTGATAATGCTAGCATTGTACTAGACATAGGTCAGTACCCAGATTAGTGATATTTGATAAAGAGAATATTTGATGAATGATATGACGAATGTGATATTGACCCGTACCCAGATTTGTGGATGCCGTACGACGGATTCACGTACGAACTATATTTTTGATGTTTGATCCGCCTACTTGACTTGGGAATAACCAATTATAGAGATATGGTATCGGATGTGATATGATCGTGGCGGGATCACCGACTATATATGTATATTTATATGTATCGACTCAGAGATTAGGCGGTTTCCCTTACCTACTGTTAGCTTTAGCTCAGCCTTGTAGTGGTGTAGCTATGTGACTTTTATGACCTTAGATGCAGTTTAGCGATCATGGTGTTCAGTATCTCAGCTCCCGCATATTATTATTGTTGCTCTGCATTGCCTACTGTTATGAATCATATGTCATTATTGATATCTGCTGCTAGGACACCAGCACCATTACCGATGATACGTATGTATCACGTACACTTATTGCGTCGCACACACATCTTCATCGGTAATTGCCATGTCACGAACACTTAGAAATTATTATTGCTTGATTTAGCTTGTTAGTTAGTAGTGACATGATATTAGTATACTTGCTTTATATGTTAGCTTGACATTGTAGCTATCACTTGTCACTTCATGCATACTGTTATTCATTATATGCTGCATTCATGGATTCTCATGCATATATTCATGATTTCACATGCTATTGATGATTTGGATTCGGGTTTCCATGAGATTTTCTGGATTTGGAGGAAAACCGCAAAAACATACATATAAACTGCTTTCTCTTTTTAATCAAAATGCGGTTTTTCCATGATGTATGAGTCGTCCACCATGAGTTTTGCTGATGGATTTCGAGACCCGATTCGAGGAGTGGAGGAACCGTTTCGGGTACATGGTGGGTCCGGTGCGGTACCCCGGGGCAAGAAGATCGCAGGAGATGGCGTTGAGCCTGGCAGGGGAGCACGACCGACCGGTGATATTACCCGACACATCGGATATCCGGAGGATACCGTCGTAGTCATGAGATGGATAGTAGGGGGCCGATCTGGACTGACGGCGCCCTGGATATTATGATTGGGACATTGAGATTTGAGATATTGAGGTACAGAGATTGTGATACAGAGATAACGAGATATTGAGATTTATGTTTTGTGCCGATGCTAGGCACTGTTTTATGTTGATTTCATCATGATACCTCATTTAAAATACAGAGATCTCACAAAGTTATGAAAGCAGTTTTCTTCAGTACATGCATTCTGTTTCATGCGTTCATACATCATTCATATGATATATATTGCCACTTGATGCACTGGCACAGACACATGGTTTTACACTTGGGTTAGATATTTGTACTAGACATGGTTAGAGATTACTGGTTATATATTTGAGGATTATATATGTTGATCGTATGACCTAGGATTGCGTCATACATGCGATTTCTGTTCGTAGATCTTTTTCTACTCACGAGTTGGCAACTCACCCCTGTTGTGCCCCAGTTTCTTGCAGGTGTTGCCGTACGGATTTCATTACGGCTTTGCGGGCACTGTACCTTTCGGGTGACTTGCTAGTAGGTGGGTTTATTGTATCTTACCCATCATTATACCTTGTATATTATATTTCAGTTGTATCTAGAATTTCTATCAACCAAAACTTGTATTTATTTGAGATAGAGACCAGTGATGTATATTCTTTCGACCTTAGAGTCGCGTGTTATATTTCTTTGGGTTTCAGGCTGGTTGAGTTCCTTTTCTGTTGTGATCCTCGCCTTGAGGCGTTGTATATTATGTTGCATACAGGTTGATTTGATATGGTTCCTCCTATTCTCTACTACTTCTCTTGGTTTGGATTGCTGGGTTTTGGCTTACTTAGCATACGTACGCCTTGAGACGTTCGTAGTCTAAGTGCCGGTCATGTTCCGTATTTCGGGTCGTGACAAGTCCGGAGCCCAGGGAGCCCCGTACCCGATGCCGAGCACGGAGACCAACAAGCCTCCGGGGAGCTTGGGCCACGTTAATAAGGTCATCTATCAGCATGTACTTTTTTTAGGGAAATGTAAACTCTTCCTAAGGTCTGTTGTAAATTTAATAAAGATCAATGGAACATTGCGAAAAAGAAGGAAATGTCTCATTTATTCAAAAAGGTATTATGGGCTCCTCAGCCATACATATAAAAAGAAAAAGAAAATTACAGCAGCGGGGGAAGGGGGTGGAGAGAGCACTGCACATGGTACTCAGTAAAGATCTCCGCCAGCCGAGGCCTTGCGAGATCCAACCTCAGCCCTCGATTCCCCCCGCGCACGTTGACCTCGAGCCTCACTTCGTAGCACTCACGGACGAGCGCCACCGAGCGAGCCAGCCGACTCGCGGAGATTAGGCCGAAGTGACTCAGAGACCGCAGCTTGCCCACGGCCTCGTCGTAGAGCTGCTCGGACAAGAGATTGTAAAGCCCCGGCGACACCCTCCAGATGGAGTACATCAGCAGCTGCAGCAGGGGGGAGCGCCGGGGGAGCAGCTGGCCGAAGTGGTCTTCGATACTCCCATAGACCAATTGCACCGTGTTCTCGGTGCAGTTCTGGTCATAGAGGTATACATCTTCGAAGTGGATGATATCAGGGATGGTAAAGGGGAAGTCTTCCATTCTCAACGATCTGTTTACGAAGAAAGGAAGGACCGGTGCTCCCTCAGCCTTATATAGCCCACTGCGCCCCAACGGAACCCAACAGTCGCCCGTTTTCGCCCGCAAAGTCGCTACCACGCGGCGATCATTGAGCCTTCTCTGGCAGAATCGAAATGACGCGACTTTGGCGCTCACCTCCCTGTGCATTCAATGCGCATGCTATGCGCACGTTCGCCACGACCGTTCCTGTTCCCCATACCTGCCATGGGATGGTCGGGCGAAACCTCGTGAAGAATCGGCCAATCATCTACCATGCTCGACCATCCCTGGCCGGTAGCTTCCCTACACGCAACGCCGGGGATCAAAGCCCTCGCCGAGAGGCAACCGCGCAGCTTCACTGCCTGGTTATCCTTAGCAGGCCTACTACGGCCCCTCCAACGCTAAGGATCAAAGTCCTCCGTAGAGGCAGCCGAGCGGCTTCCCTGCTCGGCTATCCCCAGCTGGTAGCTTCCCTACTCGCAACGCCAGGGATCAAAGCCCTTGGCCGAGAGGCAACCACGCAGCTTCACTGCCCGATTATCCTTAGCAGGTCTCCTATGGCCCTTCCAATGCTAAGGATCAAAGTCCTCCATAAAGGCAGCCGAGCGGCTTCCATGCTCGGCTATCCCTGGCCGGTAGCTTCCCTACTCACAACGCCAGGGATCAAAGCCCTCGCCAAGAGGCAACCGTGCAGCTTCACTGCCCGGTTTTCCTTAGCAGGACTCCTACGGCCCCTCCAACGCTAAGGATCAAAGTCCTCCTTAGAGGCAGCTCAGCAGCTACCCTGCTCGGCTATCCCCGGCTGGTAGCTTCCTACCACAACCGACAGGGATCAAAAGCCCTCCCAGAGATCCCTCCCAGAGGCAGTCAAGCCCGACCCTCGTTCGGCTATCCTTCAGGACAAAAGCCCTCGCCAAGAGGCACCGGGCAGTAACCCTACTCGGCCAAGGTTCCTTGGTAGGCTTCTTACAGCCCCTCCCACGCTAAGGACCAAAGTCCTCCTTTGAGGCGGTCAAGCCCGACCCTTGCTCGGCTATCCCCGGCCGGTAGCTTCCTACCACAACCGACAGGGATCAAAGTCCTCGCCAAGAAGCACTGGGCAGTAACCCTGCTCAGTCCGCATCCTGAAGGATCAAAAGCCCTCGCAAGAGGCAACCGAGCCTGACCCTTGCTCGGTCATTTCCGGCTGGTAGCTCCCTACTCATGACGCCAGGGATCAAAGCCCTCGCAAGAGGCATCCGAACGGCTACCCTGCTCGGTCATCCCCGGCTGGTAGTTGCCTACCCACGATGCCAGAGATCAAAGCCCTCGCCAAGAGGCAACCACGCAGCTTCACTGCCCAGTCATTCTTAGTAGGCTTCTTACAGCCCCTCCAACGCTAAGGATCAAAGTCCTCCTTAGAGGCAGCTGAGCGGCTTCCCTGCTCGGCTATCCTCGGCCGGTAGCTTCCCTACTCACAGCGCCAGGGATCAAAGTCCTAGCCGAGAGGCAACCGCGCAGCTTCACTGCCCGGTTATCCTTAGCAGGTCTCCTACAGCCCCTCCAACGCTAAGGATCAAAGTCCTCCGTAGAGGCAGCCGAGCGACTTCCATGCTCGGCTATCCTTAGCCGGTAGCTTCCCTACTTGCAACGCCAGGGATCAAAGCCCTCGCCAAGAGGCAACCGCGCAGCTTCACTGCCCGGTTATCCTTAGCAAGCCTCCTACGGCCCCTCCAACACTAAGGATCAAAGTCCTCCTTAGAGACAGCTCAGCAGCTACCCTGCTCGGCTATCCCCGGCTGGTAGCTGCCTACCACAACCGACAGGGATCAAAAGCCCTCCCAGAGGCAGTCGAGCCCGACCCTCGCTCGGCTATCCTTCAGGACAAAAGCCCTCGCCAAGAGGCACCGGGCAGTAACCCTGCTCGGCCAAGGGTCCTTGGTAGGCTTCTTACAGTCCCTCCCGTGCTAAGGACCAAAGTCCTCCTTTGAGGCGGTCGAGCCCGACCCTTGCTCGGCTATCCCCGGCTGGTAGCTTCCTACCACAACCGACAGGGATCAAAGTCCTCGCCAAGAGGCACTGGGTAGTAACCCTGCTCAGTCCCCATCCTGAAGGATCAAAAGCACTCGTAAGAGGCAACCGAGCCCGACCGTTGCTTGGTCATCTCCGGCGGGTAGCTCCCTACCCATGACGCCAGGGATCAAAGCCCTCACAAGAGGCATCCGAACGGCTACCCCGCTCGGTCATCCCCGGCTGGTAGTTTCCTACCCACGACGCCAGAGATCAAAACTCTCGCCAAGAGGCAACCGTGCAGCTTCACTGCCCGGTTATCCTTAGCAGGCCTCCTACAGCCCCTCCAACACTAAGGATCAAAGTCCTCCTTAGAGGCAGCTCAGCAGCTACCCTTCTCAGCTATCCCTGGCCGGTAGCTCCCCTACTCGCAACGCCAGGGATCGAAAAGTCCTCCCAGAGGCAGTCGAGCCCATTCTTGCTCGGCACAACTACGTCGGACATCTCTCTGCCCATCACATGCAGCGGATCCGAGGCCCCAACAAGGGACATCAGGTCTATCCAAGTCTGAGCGATCCCCCCTCGACTTCGGGGTCATGGAGATGCCTCCTTCTCAGCAGCGCTTGGCAAGTGATCGATCAACTCGACGAATGATCGCTAGACAAATAGCCGACCTGACATGGAAGCCCAACAGTGCAAGCAAAGATATTTTACGATCATTCTTCAAAAACAAAAGATAAAGTGCAAACTGATGAAACAAAAAAAGTTTTACTACCAAAAGCGAAGTCTTTACAAAGGGTATTTTGGGCTCCCCAGCCTTACAGACTGCCCGGAGGCTTACAAAATAAAAAGAGGAGGAAGACGGGGGCTTTAGGCCTCAGGGTCAGACACGACCTCGGGGTCCTTGATATCTACCACGAGCCGAGTAGGGTCCTCGGCCAACTCTTCGTCAGGAATATCTTCCCCATGCTCATCGGCGTCCGCGAGGGGGTATTCGGCCCAGAGCTCTTCATCGGCGAACTCCGGCATCTGGGCCTTAACGGTGTCGAGGGCTTCATGCCAGATGCGGGTGGTGGCCATGGCTAAGTCATTGTAGAAGTCCTTCGACTTCTTGTATCCCTCCACCGCTTTCGCCGCCGAGAGGTTGGCCCGCTCCGCTGCCTTGACCGCCGTCCTCCAGGGTGGCAATCCTCGCCATCGCCGCCTCCAGCTCCCGCTTGGAGCTCTATTCCAGCGAGGCAAGCTGGTCCGCGGCCTTCATCGCCGGGGCTATCACTTCGGCCTCTATGCGTAAGGCAAGGGCGATGTGCTGGAGGACCTAAAAAAAATAAGAAAAAGGTCAGGAAAACGAAGGAAGCACCAAATCTCACAAGCAACCGAGCACTTACCTGCACGGACTCCTGGGCGATGGACACCATCTGGGCCCTGAAGGCCCCCCTTAGGGACCCGGCCCCCTGCCGACCTCTCTATTTCGTGCAGCAGGCTATGCGTGACAGATAGCCCCAAGGGCACCGCGAATCGGAGGCCCCCATCCTCCACCATGATCCGCGAGGGCGGGCCCCGAGGAGACCTCCGGTAACCCCTCTTGAGTGGCTCCGATGGAGAGCCGGTCTCCTCCTCCGAGACCGGGTCCTCCAGAATTCGAGCCCGCTTTCGGCCCGGCACTCTGCTAGGCCCCGGGGCGGGATCCAGCCTCGAACGCTCAAGGGACGCGGCCACCGGAAGCACCAGGACGGAGGCCGAGGGAGCCGGGGCAGGCTTCGAATGGGAAGAGCTGGCGCCTCCAGCCTTCGTGATCTTCCTCGGCTGGCACATGGAGGCTCGGAGCTCGTCCATATCCATGGGTCCTGCACAAAACCGAATGCAAAGAAGTCAGCGACACATGCAATATACAAACCAAAAAAGCAAGCCTAACTTACCGACGAACTCGACGGGCTGAGCCCGGTCCAACTCAGGACCCTCTCAGACAGCAGCACGTCAAATCGGGGGATGGGCTCCCACGACGCCACCCTCACCGCGGCGGGGTCATTGGACTGGTTCCCCGGCAAGCATTTTTCCCTCGACCACTTGGTGGGCACGGGCCAGTCCTCGCCCTCGGGCAGCGCGACGAAGAAAAACTTCTTCTTCCAGTCGTGAATGGAAGAAGGCAGGGCTACAACCCCTGTCCCGGCGGCGCTCCCCTGTCGCTTTCTAAAAGAGAGGTAGACCCACCTCGGGTCGCCCGCTCGGCCCCCTGGATGATTTTTGAAAACAAGGGAGGAATCAATGATGGAGAGGCTGAAGGGAACCGCCTGTAGTTTTAGGCGGATCAGAAACCTGAGAAGAATCCTCCATGAGTTCGGCACTAGCTGGCCAGGGGCTAACCCGAAGAAGTTCAGTGCTTCGACGACCTCGGAAGAGAAGGGTAGGCGCATTCCACCCCAAAAAGCTTCCAAATATAAGGCGATCTCCCTACCCCGTACTTGGTATGCCCTCTCTCCCTCCTTGGCTAGACGAAGCGTATAATGTGAGGGGATGTGGAAGTGAGCCCGAGCATTGGCAAGCTCGTCCTTATGCCTTACCCAACACGATGCGCCGGGGGTAGCGTCTACCGCCTCCTCCCTGGGGGCTGCCCTCGCCGCGCGATCCCGGGAAGAGGATCTGACCCCTGCTCCCCGGGAAGACTCAGGCTCAACTAGAGGGTCCCTAGAACCTACTCCTACGGCATCTACAGATTTTACGAAAGAAGACATCTAACCTGAAGAAGAGAGATCCTCAGGATACGAAAGCAGAAGAAAGAAGACAGGCGCCGAGCAATCAGGACTTAGAGCAAGGAAATATGAAGGAGTAGGGGCCCTGGAGTAGGCCCCACCCTATTTATCACTGCAATCGCCCTCATCCAACGGCGCCCTTCATCTCCCGCCAAAACGCCTCCTCGCGTCCAACGGTCCAGATCGCTCCACTTGTCGTTCCCACACTAGGCTGCATCCCATCAGACGCCGCAAGTCTGCACACGTTGCGTTGGCCAACCGACGCTTGACACGCAGACCATCACTTTAGTGATAGGATGCCCGAACTGGCGCACCTTCCTTAAATGCAGAGATCTCGCCCTGATTCGCTGGCAGAAAGCCCGGGGACGCATCCCGACGAAATCTTGAGAGGGAGCTCACCCCGGGCGGCCCGGCAGTCCACTCTTGACCCGACTGGCCATCTGGTCGGGACAAGAGTGGGGGGCTAATGATGATGCTCTATATTGGCGATCTCTCAGATCAGGACACGTGGCAGATGATGTGTCCCAGACCTCTGAAGAAGGACCCACAGGGGCCGACCAGGCCACCCCTGTACCCGACCTGCAAGCACAAGCTGGCTCTCCTCAGGACCCCCTGTGAATTGGCATCCTCGGCCTCTCAGCTTGCCCCGAGCTGCCACAGGACCAAGACTCCTCGGCCTTCCCGCTCGTTCCCGAGCTCCCCTGCCGAGGCCATCTTCCTCGGTCCCTCCGACCGACCAACTCCACCACTCACAGGCATAACCACCGTTCCACAAATCTCGCCATGCGCAGATTCTCCGCCGGCAACATCCCACGTTCCACGCCATCACGATCCCATTAACGGGCGATCCGCTCGTTACGCGGGCAAGAAGTCGGGGGCGTAACTGCCGGCGAGATTCTCGCGCCTGTTGTTGCGCGCTGCCGCCACTATATAAACCCCCATCACAGAGAGGTCAAGTAAGCTTTTTTCACCCTACTTAGCCGTTACTCTGCTCGGATCTTGTGCTAACTTGATCGTCGGAGGGTCCTCGGTGGTACCAAACCATCCCGGGACTTCCTTGCAGGTACTCGGCGCAAACTCCTCAAACCATCAATCTCCTCAAAACCTATTGAGACCCACACGCAACAGGAGATCACCTCCAAAATCTACCGGGAGATCGACGGAAGACAACATCCGACGAAGACCCGAAAAGGATTTCCCTCAATACCAAAAAGGACTCTTTAATAAATTTAATTGACCGACTTTATTATTTTTTTTCTTCTTCATCATCTTTTTCTTATTTTTCCAAATCCATAATCTCTTGAATCCCGTGCTCACTCTTGAGCGAAGAAATGGGATTAGAGAAATGAAAGAATATGCGGAAGAACAGCTTAAAGGGCATTATGGGGCACATGTCAAAAGAAAAAAAAACTAAATGATTTATGAGGTAAAGTGCGGGATTTTAAGTTTACGAGTGTTTCTTGTTTTTTCGATAAAAATGAAGAAGCTTTCCTGTGTTTTATACAATATTATTTTACCTTATTTACTTACATAGTGAGCACACTTCCATAGCGGTTTCATAAAAATTAGGTTCCATATAATCTGTGAAAGACCGATACAAAGTAAAATTAATAGAACAAGGGCACCAGGAAAAGTTTTTTAAAAAATAATTATATCGATTTTCACTAAAGAATGTCAACAAGAAACCAATACATGCTTAAGAATTGAAATCTACGCGATAAACTTCAGTCATATCAGGCTAGTACAATCTAAAATTCTACTGTTTTAACTGGTTTCTGATTGTTGTTGAACATAACAAACAGAAACGTCCCAATTGACTTTCCAGGTCTCTTTGGGGTCCCTACATTACTCTCCACATGAGCCATCACATTATTGTTGTAAGCCTTTGCATTCTCCACCGTCGTCCCGACCGCATCTCCGCCCGATGGCCAACCAGTCTCTGACACAACGATGTCTACATTCGATCCATTGACTTTTTCCAAGGCAGTGTATGTCGCATCGACTATAGTGTGGAATAAGTTTGAGTACCCTAGTGAACCATCTTGCACTACGGTGTCATTTGCAGTGAAGAGCACATATTCTAATCGTACGGTTTTCAGACTGCCCGTTAAAATTATTGATAAATTAGATGAACAAAAAAACAAAAAGAATAAGAAAATATGGCTGCAACTTCATAAAAGAAAATTCAATCCTACTGAATTTTGAAAATAATTATGACTGCAGCCTTTTATTTACCTAAACAAGACAAGAGCTGTTGGTACCTAAATACCCGAAATAAGGATAAATATTCACAAGCATGGTAGATTTCTTCGCCGCCAAGAACTCGACAATAGTCCCCATAATCGGTACCGCTTCATCTGCAAGACTCCCAGTCGAAGGCGGATACCAAACCCCGAGCACCTGTGATGACACCGCGGTACTGACAGGAATCGCCAGGTTCTCGTTGTTCAATGCATCATCGATATTCTTCATCGCGGGTAGAACAAAAGCAGCCATCTCTCCAGGTATAACCTCATTTCCGACACTGATATATTTTGTTGAGATGTACATTGGAAAAATTATGAGAAGTGCATAGATATAAAATATAAAATGGGTCAAACCTCAATAAGGTTTGAGTCTTATTATTGGAACCCATATATATCAAAAGCCCGTATACACTCATATAAATAAAATATATAACAGCCCCCTCGTCCGTGTATAATTAAAATTAATATGGTATCAGAGCTAAGTTGATAACATTCGTGGATTTGTATTTTAACATACACATCTTCAAGCCTTCGTGCTCTCGGCTTTCGAGTCCTCCTTTGAGCCTTCTTGCTCTCTTAGCCTTATGCTATCTCTTGAGCCTTTGTGCTCTCTTATGTGTGATTCGGTCCTTCGTGCTGGACTTTGAGCCTTTGTACTCAGTACGATTCACGTGACAACCATATTGCACGTGAGGGAGAATGTTGAGATATACATTGGAAAAAGTATGAGAAGTGTATGGATATAAAACATAAGATGGGTCAAATCTCAACAAGACTGGAGTCTTATTGTTGGAACCCACTTATATTAAAAGCCCGTGTACACTTATATAAATAAAATATATAATCGCCCCCCTCATTCGTGTATAATCAAATTTAATATGGTATCAAAACTAGGTTGATAACATTCATGGATTTATACTTTAACACACACCCCTTCGAGTCTTCGTGCTCTTTCAGCCTTGTGCTATCTCTTGAGCCTTCGTACTCTCTTGTGTGTGATCCACACTTTCGTGCCGGACTTTGAGCTTTCATGCTCTATACGATCCACATGATAACCACGTTGCACGTGAGGGGGAGTGTTGAGATATGCGGATTAAAATAGTCCTACATTGGAAAAAATATAAGAAGTGCATGGGTATAAGATTTAAGATGAGACAAACCTCAATAAGGCTTGAGTCTTATTGATGGATCTCATCTATATTAAAAGCACGTATACACTTATATAAATAAAATATATAATCTACCCTCTCGTTTGTGTATAATTAAATTTAATATGCTATCAGAGCTAGGTTGATAACATTAGTGGATTTGTACTTTAACATACACCTCTTCGACTCCTTCGAGCCCTCGTCTTTCGAGCCCTCCTTCGATCCTTCGTACTCTCTCTTGAGCTTTCGTGCTCTCTTGTGTGTGATGCGGGCCTTCGTGGATTTGTACTTTAACA